>OX336388.2:606168697-608568697 GCA_946902985.2 Meconema thalassinum
ACAATAATAGGGCGTTTCCCAGTGGCTACCACTTCAGCTGCTGTTCGCTGCGGCCGCCCAATCCTGTGACATCTATCCAGGCTCTCCATAGGGAGGTCCACGTTTAACTTCGTCTTGATTGTGTCCCTCAACTTCCCGTACACATCTTCCTCAGGGTCCTCAACGATCCCGTGGATGAGAAGGCAGTTTTTCCGGCTGTATTGCTCTCCTTCGTCCGGCAGCTCCTCGTGGTGGTCAAGTCTCCACTCCAGCTAGCTCAGTTCTTCTTTGAGCACAGCCAGTTCGGAGGTGACAGAGATAGATATCTCTACTGAACTAGAATGCATTGGTCTAGATGACAAACCCTAAGACATACTAACTTAGAACCATAGTTATTAAGATGTTCTTATAGCAGCATATAGATTTCTCTACTGAACTAGAATGCATAGGTCTAGATGACAAACACTAATGCATACAAACTTAGAACAATAGTCATTAAGATGCTCTTATTGCTGCATATAGATTTCTCTACTGAACTAGAATGTATTGGTCTAGATGACAAACCCTTTTGTCGTGGTAACTTAGAACAATAGTCATTAAGATGTTCCTATAGCAGCATATAGATATCTCTACTGAACTAGAATGCATTGGTCTAGATGACAAACACTAAGGCATACTAACTTAGAACAATATTCATTAAGATGTTCTTATACCAGCATATAGATATCTCTTCTGAACTAGAATGCATAGGTCTAGATGACGAAAACTAAGGCATACTAACTTAGAACAATTGTCATTAAGATGCTCTTATAGCAGCATATAAATATCTCTACTGAACTAGAATGCATAGGTCTGGATGACAAACGATAAGGCATACTAACTTAGAACAATAGTCATTAAGATGCTCTTATTGCAGCATATAGATATCTCTACTGAACTAGAATGTATTGGTCTAGATGACAAACACTTTTGTCGTGGTAACTTAGAACAATAGTCATTAAGATGTTCTTATAGCAGCATATAGATATCTCTACTGAACTAGAATGCATTGGTCTAGATGACAAGCACTAAGACATACTAACTTAGAACAATAGTCATTAAGATTTTTTTATAGCAGCATATATATATCTCTACTGAACTAGAATGCATAGGTCTAGATGACAAACACTAAGGCATACTAACTTAGAACAATAGTAATTAAGATGTTCTTATAGCAGCATATAAATATCTCTACTGAACTAGAATGCATAGGTCTAGATGACAAACGATAAGGCATACTAACTTAGAACAATATTCATTAAGATGCTCTAATTGCAGCATATAGATATCTCTACTGAACTAGAATGTATTGGTCTAGATGACAATCCCTTTTGTCGTGGTAACATAGAACAATAGTCATTAAGATGTTCTTTTAGCAGCATATAGATATCTCTACTGAACTAGAATGCATTGGTCTAGATGACAAGCACTAAGACATACTAACTTAGAACAATAGTCATTAAGATGTTTTTATAGCAGCATATAGATATCTCTACTGAACTAGAATGCAGAGGTCTAGATGACAAACACTAAGGCATACTGAACCCTTTATCCTCTGATGGATAAATGATTCGATGTTTTATTTCTACAATTAATTAATATTTCCACCAGCGTCATGAAATAGCCAGACGAAGATGAGGAAACTTCAAGCAATTGTTGGAGACAGCGGGGACATACCTGCAGCAGTTTGACAATAGGCTAAATACTTAAGGATTGTGAAAAGAAAGAGCCTAGCTATGTTTCAGAAGGACAGGTGGTGGCTACCTCAAAATAGAAGGGACGCGTGGTGAGACACGCTTATGGCATGTTCATTGTACTATTCGCGCCTAGAAAAAAATATAATGCAGTAACGTGAGAGGCTGATGGTACTACTGGACACTCCAACGAGGCCGAGGTCTGATAAAAACCGCGAACATATTGAAAAAGTGGAACCAATGGGAGATGAATGCTTACGAGCGCGCCAAGTCTAGTTTGGGCACGCGAGAGCTAGCATTAACGCGGGAGATCGGCTAGATAACATATCTACGATCTATTCTTGAATTAATGGGCATATTCTTGACCTGCGCAATTTTACGAGTTCAGTGATATTTGTATCATTCCTGTACCACTATTATTTTGAGAAATTTTTATATAATTCCCCCCCCCCCCCCATCGATACCTAGGGCCAGTTCATTTATAAGTGGCGTGAAGAGCCAAGAACTTACTTATTACATTGTGTGTGTCGGGAGACACAGGTTATTATTATATTTTGCGCGTCTGAGGACGTAGGCACTTGTACTTTGCGTGTCATGAGGACACAGATTTTTATTAATATAAATGTGTTGTAAATTCAGTGTGATAGATTGTCACAGTACTATTTTGTAGGGAAAGTATCATCAACAATTCGCCAACAGACTGTTCTGGGGAAATAAGTACCTAAAACGGTGAATTTAGTAGTCAGATATCGAGTGTGTAATAATCTATAACTTTTTGCATCAGCACGAGAGATGACATCGCATATCCTGGAAGAAGTTTGGAACTGTCAACACTCCATCGAGATGTTTGAGACGAGCTAAGCAGCATTAAGTAGGGAGATGGCAGCAGATGTTCGCTGACAGTGACTGGCCGTGGATGAGTACTGAATAATATTCTTATTATCTGACAAGTTAACTTATGGTATATGGGACGTATTTTGTTTGTAAATATCTTGCTTGTGTTGATTAACGTAGTGTATTTAGTTTTGGCCTGACACCCCTTTTGCATGGAAACAGCTCGCACAAGTTTTCTTAGTCGTAAGTTCTTGTTTTTTTTTACTAACGTGGCTATGTGGACGACCGTGTTCACATATGTTTACGTAATGCGGTTAAGAAGCGTCTCTCGGAGATATATTGTGTTCAGAAGTAGGACTGAATTAATATAATCATACAGTAGATTGGAGGGTAAATTAATCTTTGTAATGTTTATTATTGATCAGATTCAGTGTGTTTATTGCCGTTGGAGCAATGTGAGTTGTGGCGAAGAGCAGTCAGCTCTCTCGTAGGTTTTAATATTATTAAATAGATTGAGCTTCTGATTCAATCGACCTGTGTGAAAAATGTGTTATGTCATTCCCAGCTGTGTGTGTGTGTATTTTATTGGTCATTACAAGCGGGAATTTCAGCGTAGACCGATTTCTGTCAGCTTGGTGCCGAGTCCATATGGTTACCTTGCGAGGACATATGTGGCTATATCGATTAATTTTCTTACCATATGTTTATGTGGTTGAGATTTGTTGCTGTTGATTCTACGAGATAACGAGACAGTTGGTTTAGTTATTTTTACACACTGGAGTTGGACGATGACAAGAGTTGTGGTAGGGGGAAGCTGTTTTCACAAGGCGGGCTGAAAGGATTGCATCAAGGTCATTAGTGGAGTGCTTGTTGGCTCCGTAAAATTACTTGAAATACAGAATAAGAACTGATCAATGATAAAAATTGTTTAAATAAATGGGAGTTGCCTACGAATCACTATAATCTCCGAAGCGTTAGCTTAACGTGCATTTTTGTTCATATAAGGTAATCTCAGCCGGTGAGGCTTTTGTTGTTGTTGGATCCATTCCATGTTTATGTTCCGTATTAGTGACCCGTGCTGTCACGTGCGATGCTGTCTTTTCCTTGTTTGAGTATTGAGCAATTTGCCGTGTTGGCAGCTCATTTGTCAGATGCGTCATCGCACTGAAGGAGGGTCTCGAGGGAGATTCCTGTAAATATTAGATTTTATATTGTGTGTCAGCATTAAATTTTAAGGGTTTTTATTAGTGTAGTGTCCCATATCGGTAAACGTTGATTTACGAGATGATTGTTCGTAAGCATCGTGGCTGTTACCCGATGTAAACGAACAGTCATCCAAGTACTCATCCCTCGTAGTTAGTCATTACGCGTACAAAAAATCCCAATGCAAGTTAGTGGAGCTTGGATCCACATTTTTATGAGGGGGAGATCCGTCTGACTCCTCAACGTTGATAGATATTTCTGTCATGGGAAGATTCAGGGAGGAATATTATTATTGTTGTTGTCTATAATTTTTGTGCACTAATAGTCATTAAATTATGTTATTATTTTACGTCTTGTCACTTCCTTTCTTAATTATAGTTTTAATTCTATGACCCTTGCCTCAGTAGAGCATGTTGTTTGGCGAACGTAAACATCACACTATGAACTGAGCGCGACCCCTTGATCAAGATTCTTGCATATAAACACTGCAATACTAAAGGGTTCAATACTAACTTAGAACAATAGTCATTAAGATGTTCTTATAGCAGCATATAGATATCTCTACTGAACTAGAATGCATAGGTCTAGATGGCAAACACTAAGGCATACTAACTTTGAACAATAGTCATTGAGATGTTCTTATAGCAGCAAATAGATATATCTACTGAACTAGAAAGCATAGGTCTAGATGACAAACACTAAGGCATACTAACTTAGAACAATAGTCATTAAGATATTCTTATAGCAGCATATCACTACTGAACTAGAATGCATTGGTCTAGATGACAAACCCTAAGACATACTAACTTAGAACAATAGTCATTAAGATGTTCTTATAGCAGCATATAGATATCGCTATTGAAATAGAATGCATAGGTCTAGATGGCAACCAATAAGGCATACTAACTTAGAACAATAGTCATTACGATGTTCTTATAGCAGCATATAGATATCTCTACTGAACTAGAATGCATTGGTCTAGAAGACAAACCCTAAGACAGACTAACTTAGAACAATAGTCATTAAGATGTTCTTATAGCAGCATATAGATATCTCTACTGAACTAGGATGCATAGGTCTAGATGACCAACACTAAGGCATACTAAATTAGAACAATAGTCATTAAGATGTTCTTATAGCAGCATATATATATCTCTACTGAACTAGAATGCATAGGTCAAGATGACAAACTCTAAGGCGTATTAACTTAGAACAATAGTCATTAAGATGTTCTTATAGCAGCATATATATATCTCTACCGAACTAGAATGCATAGGTCTAGTTGACAAACACTAAGGCGTACTAACTTCGAACAATAGTCATTAAGATGTTCTTATAGCAGCATATATATATCTCTACTGAACTAGAATGCATAGTTCTAGATGACAAACACTAAGGCGTACTAACTAAGAACAATAGTCATTAAGATGTTCTTATAGAAGCATATATATATATCTACTGAACTAGAATGCATAGGTCTAGATTGCAAACACTAAGGCATACTAATTTAGAACAATAGTCATTGAGATGTTCTTATAGCAGCAAATAGATATCTCTACTGAACTAGAAAGCATAGGTCTAGATGACAAACACTAAGGCATACTAACTTAGAACAATAGTCATTAAGATGTTCTTATAGCAGCATATCACTACTGAACTAGAATGCATTGGTCTAGATGACAAACCCTAAGACATACTAACTTAGAACAATAGTCATTAAGATGTTCTTATAGCAGCATATAGATATCGCTATTGAACTAGAATGCATAGGTCTAGATGGCAAACACTAAGGCTTACTAACTTAGAACAATAGTCATTAAGATGTTCTTATAGCAGCATATAGATATCTCTACTGAACTAGAATGCATAGGTCTAGATGGCAAACACTAAGGCTTACTAACTTAGAACTATAGTCATTAAGATGTTCTTATAGCAGCATATAGATATCTCTACTGAACTAGAATGCATAGGTCTAGATGGCAAACACTAAGGCTTACTAACTTAGAACTATAGTCATTAAGATGTTCTTATAGTAGCATATAGATATCTCTACTGAACTAGAATGCATAGGTCTAGATGACAAACACTAAGGCATACTAACTTAGAACAATAGTCATTAAGAAGTTCTTATAGCAGCATATAAATATCTCTACTGAACTAGAATGCATTGGTCTAGATGACAAACACTAAGGCATACTAATTTAGAACAATAGTCATTAAGAAGTTCTTATAGCAGCATATAAATATCTCTACTGAACTAGAATGCATAGGTCTAGATGACAAACACTAATGCATACTAACTTAGAACAATAGGCATTAAGATGTTCCTATAGCAGCATATATATATCTCTACTGAACTAGAATGCATAGGTCTAGATGACAAACTCTAAGGCGTATTAACTTTGAATAATAGTCAGTATTTATTTATTTATTTATTCGTACCAGAAGCATTAATACTATATATGTATACATTAAAACTCTTCCTGGATTAAATACAATGCAAAGTCACACTAAACAAACAAGAGTCTATACAACTTTTGCCAAGAGGTTAGCGACATCCAGTGCATTTTCTCTCGCCCGAAGCAAATCTTGTAAGGTGCATGTTTGAGGGCATCTGCTGCACTGCAACAAATGAGACGTAGTCTGGATTACACCACATTCACATAATGAGGACTCGATATCGAAACCCCACTTCTGCAGATTACTTTTACATATTGTCACGCCTGCCCGTAATCTGTTCAGAGCTCTCCAGGTACTCCATTTCTCCATATGACCAGGAGGTAGGTCTTCACTAGGTGTCAGTCATTCTTCGGAGCGATTGCAGCTTGCACGCCATAGAAGGATTCGGGATTGTTGAGGTGTCCCGTTAAGAGCCTCGGTAATTTTGAGGAAACTTTTTCTTGATTTGAGTCTTGAAGTAGCTGGCTTGTATCCATACAGAGGGTGAGCTTTAGATAATACCGCCTCCTTCTTCTCAATTTTATAATAGTCAGTAAGATGTTCTTATAGCAGCAAATAGATATCTCTACTGAACTAGAATGCATAGGTTTCGATGACAAACACTAAGGCATACAAACTTATAACAATAGTCATTAAGATATTCTTATAGCAGCATATAGATATCTCTAATGAACTAGAATGCATAGGTCTAGATGACAAACACTAAGGCGAACTAACTTAAAACAATAGTCATTAAGATATTCTTATAGCAGCATATAGATATCTCTAATGAACTAGAATGCATAGGTCCAGATGACAAACACTAAGGCGAACTAACTTAAAACAATAGTCATTAAGATGTTCTTATAGCAACAAATATATATCTCTTCTGAACTAGAATGCATAGATCTGAATGACAAACACTAAGGTATACTAACTTAGAACAATAGTCATTAAGTTGCTCTTATAGCAGCATATAGATATCTCTACTGAACTAGAATGCATAGGTCTAGATCACAAACACTAAGGCATAATAACATAGAACAATAGTCATTAAGATGTTCTTATAACAGCATATAGATATCTCTACTGAACTACAATGCATTGGTCTAGATGACAGAAACTTTTGTCGTGGTAACTTAGAACAATAGTCATTAAGATGTTCCTATAGCAGCATGTAGATATCTCTAATGAACTAGAATGCATCCTTCTAGATGACAAACACTAAGGCGTACTAACTTAGAACAATAGTCATTAAGATGTTCTTATAGCAGCTTATAGATATCTCTACTGAACTAGAATGCATTGGTCTAGATGAAAAATTCTGAGGCATACTTACTTAGAACAATAGTCATTAAAATGTTCTTATAGCAGCATATAGATATCTCTACTGAACTAGAATACATAGGTCTAGATGACAAACACTATGGCATACTAACTTAGAACAATAGTCATTAAGATGTTCTTATAGCAGCATATAAATATCTCTACTGAACTAGAATGCATTGGTCTAGATGACAAACACTAAGGCATACTAATTTAGAACAATAGTCATTAAGATGTTCTTATAGCAGCATATAGATATCTCTACTGAACTAGAATGCATTGGTCTAGATGACAAACTCTAAGGCATACTAACTTAGAACAAAAGTCATTAAGATGTTCTTATAGCAGCATATAGATATCTCTACTGAACTAGAAAGCATAGGTCTAGATGACAAGCACTAAGGCATACTAACTTAGAACAATAGTCATTAAGATGTTCTTATAGCAGCATATCACTACTGAACTAGAATGCATTGGTCTAGATGCAAACACTTTTGTCGTGGTAACTTCGAACAATAATCATTAAGATGTTCTTATAGCAGCATATAGATATCTCTAATGAACTAGAATGCATAGGTCTAGATGACAAACTTTAAGGCATACTAACTTAGAACAATAGTCATTAAGTTGTTCTTATAGCAGCATGTAGATATCTCTACTGAACTAGAATGCATAGGTCTAGATGGCAAACACTAAGGCTTACTAACTTAGAACTATAGTCATTAAGATGTTCTCATAGCAGCATATAGATATCTCTACTGAACTAGAATGCATAGGTCTAGATGGCAAACACTAAGGCTTACTAACTTAGAACTATAGTCATTAAGATGTTCTTATAGTAGCATATAGATATCTCTACTGAACTAGAATGCATAGGTCTAGATGACAAACACTAAGGCATACTAACTTAGAACAATAGTCATTAAGAAGTTCTTATAGCAGCATATAAATATCTCTACTGAACTAGAATGCATTGGTCTAGATGACAAACACTAAGGCATACTAATTTAGAACAATAGTCATTAGGAAGTTCTTATAGCAGCATATAAATATCTCTACTGAACTAGAATGCATAGGTCTAGATGACAAACACTAATGCATACTAACTTAGAACAATAGGCATTAAGATGTTCCTATAGCAGCATATATATATCTCTACTGAACTAGAATGCATAGGTCTAGATGACAAACTCTAAGGCGTATTAACTTTGAATAATAGTCAGTATTTATTTATTTATTTATTCGTACCAGAAGCATTAATACTATATATGTATACATTAAAACTCTTCCTGGATTAAATACAATGCAAAGTCACACTAAACAAACAAGAGTCTATACTACTTTTGCCCAGAGGTTAGCGACATCCCGTGCATTTTCTCTCGCCTGAAGCAAATCTTGTACGGTGCATGTTTGAGGGCACCTGCTGCACTGCAACAAATGAGACGTAGTCTGGATTACACCACATTCACATAATGAGGACTCGATATCGAAACCCCACTTCTGCAGATTACTTTTACATATTGTCACGCCTGCCCGTAATCTGTTCAGAGCTCTCCAGGTACTCCATTTCTCCATATGACCAGGAGGTAGTTCTTCACTAGGTGTCAGTCATTCTTCGGAGCGATTGCAGCTTGCACGCCATAGAAGGATTCGGGATTGTTGAGGTGTCCCGTTAAGAGCCTCGGTAATTTTGAGGAAACTTTTTCTTGATTTGAGTCTTGAAGTAGCTGGCTTGTATCCATACAGAGGGTGAGCTTTAGATAATACCGCCTCCTTCTTCTCAATTTTATAATAGTCAGTAAGATGTTCTTATAGCAGCAAATAGATATCTCTACTGAACTAGAATGCATTGGTCTAGATGAAAAATTCTGAGGCATACTTACTTAGAACAATAGTCATTAAAATGTTCTTATAGCAGCATATAGATATCTCTACTGAACTAGAATACATAGGTCTAGATGACAAACACTATGGCATACTAACTTAGAACAATAGTCATTAAGATGTTCTTATAGCAGCATATAAATATCTCTACTGAACTAGAATGCATTGGTCTAGATGACAAACACTAAGGCATACTAATTTAGAACAATAGTCATTAAGATGTTCTTATAGCAGCATATAGATATCTCTACTGAACTAGAATGCATTGGTCTAGATGACAAACTCTAAGGCATACTAACTTAGAACAAAAGTCATTAAGATGTTCTTATAGCAGCATATAGATATCTCTACTGAACTAGAAAGCATAGGTCTAGATGACAAGCACTAAGGCATACTAACTTAGAACAATAGTCATTAAGATGTTCTTATAGCAGCATATCACTACTGAACTAGAATGCATTGGTCTAGATGCAAACACTTTTGTCGTGGTAACTTCGAACAATAATCATTAAGATGTTCTTATAGCAGCATATAGATATCTCTAATGAACTAGAATGCATAGGTCTAGATGACAAACTTTAAGGCATACTAACTTAGAACAATAGTCATTAAGTTGTTCTTATAGCAGCATGTAGATATCTCTACTGAACTAGAATGCATAGGTCTAGATGGCAAACACTAAGGCTTACTAACTTAGAACTATAGTCATTAAGATGTTCTCATAGCAGCATATAGATATCTCTACTGAACTAGAATGCATAGGTCTAGATGGCAAACACTAAGGCTTACTAACTTAGAACTATAGTCATTAAGATGTTCTTATAGTAGCATATAGATATCTCTACTGAACTAGAATGCATAGGTCTAGATGACAAACACTAAGGCATACTAACTTAGAACAATAGTCATTAAGAAGTTCTTATAGCAGCATATACATATCTCTACTGAACTAGAATGCATTGGTCTAGATGACAAACACTAAGGCATACTAATTTAGAACAATAGTCATTAGGAAGTTCTTATAGCAGCATATAAATATCTCTACTGAACTAGAATGCATAGGTCTAGATGACAAACACTAATGCATACTAACTTAGAACAATAGGCATTAAGATGTTCCTATAGCAGCATATATATATCTCTACTGAACTAGAATGCATAGGTCTAGATGACAAACTCTAAGGCGTATTAACTTTGAATAATAGTCAGTATTTATTTATTTATTTATTCGTACCAGAAGCATTAATACTATATATGTATACATTAAAACTCTTCCTGGATTAAATACAATGCAAAGTCACACTAAACAAACAAGAGTCTATACTACTTTTGCCCAGAGGTTAGCGACATCCCGTGCATTTTCTCTCGCCTGAAGCAAATCTTGTACGGTGCATGTTTGAGGGCACCTGCTGCACTGCAACAAATGAGACGTAGTCTGGATTACACCACATTCACATAATGAGGACTCGATATCGAAACCCCACTTCTGCAGATTACTTTTACATATTGTCACGCCTGCCCGTAATCTGTTCAGAGCTCTCCAGGTACTCCATTTCTCCATATGACCAGGAGGTAGTTCTTCACTAGGTGTCAGTCATTCTTCGGAGCGATTGCAGCTTGCACGCCATAGAAGGATTCGGGATTGTTGAGGTGTCCCGTTAAGAGCCTCGGTAATTTTGAGGAAACTTTTTCTTGATTTGAGTCTTGAAGTAGCTGGCTTGTATCCATACAGAGGGTGAGCTTTAGATAATACCGCCTCCTTCTTCTCAATTTTATAATAGTCAGTAAGATGTTCTTATAGCAGCAAATAGATATCTCTACTGAACTAGAATGCATAGGTTTCGATGACAAACACTAAGGCATACAAACTTATAACAATAGTCATTAAGATATTCTTATAGCAGCATATAGATATCTCTAATGAACTAGAATGCATAGGTCTAGATGACAAACACTAAGGCGAACTAACTTAAAACAATAGTCATTAAGATATTCTTATAGCAGCATATAGATATCTCTAATGAACTAGAATGCATAGGTCCAGATGACAAACACTAAGGCGAACTAACTTAAAACAATAGTCATTAAGATGTTCTTATAGCAACAAATATATATCTCTTCTGAACTAGAATGCATAGATCTGAATGACAAACACTAAGGTATACTAACTTAGAACAATAGTCATTAAGTTGCTCTTATAGCAGCATATAGATATCTCTACTGAACTAGAATGCATAGGTCTAGATCACAAACACTAAGGCATAATAACATAGAACAATAGTCATTAAGATGTTCTTATAACAGCATATAGATATCTCTACTGAACTACAATGCATTGGTCTAGATGACAGAAACTTTTGTCGTGGTAACTTAGAACAATAGTCATTAAGATGTTCCTATAGCAGCATGTAGATATCTCTAATGAACTAGAATGCATCCTTCTAGATGACAAACACTAAGGCGTACTAACTTAGAACAATAGTCATTAAGATGTTCTTATAGCAGCTTATAGATATCTCTACTGAACTAGAATGCATTGGTCTAGATGAAAAATTCTGAGGCATACTAACTTAGAACAATAGTCATTAAGATGTTCTTATAGCAGCATATAGATATCTCTACTGAACTAGAATACATAGGTCTAAATGACTAACACTATGGCATACTAACTTAGAACAATAGTCATTAAGATGTTCTTATAGCAGCATATAAATATCTCTACTGAACTAGAATGCATTGGTCTAGATGACAAACACTAAGGCATACTAATTTAGAACAATAGTCATTAAGATGTTCTTATAGCAGCATATAGATATCTCTACTGAACTAGAATGCATTGATCTAGATGACAAACTCTAAGGCATACTAACTTAGAACAAAAGTCATTAAGATGTTCTTATAGCAGCATATAGATATCTCTACTGAACTAGAATGTATTGGTCTAGATGACAATCCCTTTTGTCGTGGTAACATAGAACAATAGTCATTAAGATGTTCTTTTAGCAGCATATAGATATCTCTACTGAACTAGAATGCATTGGTCTAGATGACAAGCACTAAGACATACTAACTTAGAACAATAGTCATTAAGATGTTTTTATAGCAGCATATAGATATCTCTACTGAACTAGAATGCAGAGGTCTAGATGACAAACACTAAGGCATACTGAACCCTTTATCCTCTGATGGATAAATGATTCGATGTTTTATTTCTACAATTAATTAATATTTCCACCAGCGTCATGAAATAGCCAGACGAAGATGAGGAAACTTCAAGCAATTGTTGGAGACAGCGGGGACATACCTGCAGCAGTTTGACAATAGGCTAAATACTTAAGGATTGTGAAAAGAAAGAGCCTAGCTATGTTTCAGAAGGACAGGTGGTGGCTACCTCAAAATAGAAGGGACGCGTGGTGAGACACGCTTATGGCATGTTCATTGTACTATTCGCGCCTAGAAAAAAATATAATGCAGTAACGTGAGAGGCTGATGGTACTACTGGACACTCCAACGAGGCCGAGGTCTGATAAAAACCGCGAACATATTGAAAAAGTGGAACCAATGGGAGATGAATGCTTACGAGCGCGCCAAGTCTAGTTTGGGCACGCGAGAGCTAGCATTAACGCGGGAGATCGGCTAGATAACATATCTACGATCTATTCTTGAATTAATGGGCATATTCTTGACCTGCGCAATTTTACGAGTTCAGTGATATTTGTATCATTCCTGTACCACTATTATTTTGAGAAATTTTTATATAATTCCCCCCCCCCCCCCATCGATACCTAGGGCCAGTTCATTTATAAGTGGCGTGAAGAGCCAAGAACTTACTTATTACATTGTGTGTGTCGGGAGACACAGGTTATTATTATATTTTGCGCGTCTGAGGACGTAGGCACTTGTACTTTGCGTGTCATGAGGACACAGATTTTTATTAATATAAATGTGTTGTAAATTCAGTGTGATAGATTGTCACAGTACTATTTTGTAGGGACAGTATCATCAACAATTCGCCAACAGACTGTTCTGGGGAAATAAGTACCTAAAACGGTGAATTTAGTAGTCAGATATCGAGTGTGTAATAATCTATAACTTTTTGCATCAGCACGAGAGATGACATCGCATATCCTGGAAGAAGTTTGGAACTGTCAACACTCCATCGAGATGTTTGAGACGAGCTAAGCAGCATTAAGTAGGGAGATGGCAGCAGATGTTCGCTGACAGTGACTGGCCGTGGATGAGTACTGAATAATATTCTTATTATCTGACAAGTTAACTTATGGTATATGGGACGTATTTTGTTTGTAAATATCTTGCTTGTGTTGATTAACGTAGTGTATTTAGTTTTGGCCTGACACCCCTTTTGCATGGAAACAGCTCGCACAAGTTTTCTTAGTCGTAAGTTCTTGTTTTTTTTTACTAACGTGGCTATGTGGACGACCGTGTTCACATATGTTTACGTAATGCGGTTAAGAAGCGTCTCTCGGAGATATATTGTGTTCAGAAGTAGGACTGAATTAATATAATCATACAGTAGATTGGAGGGTAAATTAATCTTTGTAATGTTTATTATTGATCAGATTCAGTGTGTTTATTGCCGTTGGAGCAATGTGAGTTGTGGCGAAGAGCAGTCAGCTCTCTCGTAGGTTTTAATATTATTAAATAGATTGAGCTTCTGATTCAATCGACCTGTGTGAAAAATGTGTTATGTCATTCCCAGCTGTGTGTGTGTGTATTTTATTGGTCATTACAAGCGGGAATTTCAGCGTAGACCGATTTCTGTCAGCTTGGTGCCGAGTCCATATGGTTACCTTGCGAGGACATATGTGGCTATATCGATTAATTTTCTTACCATATGTTTATGTGGTTGAGATTTGTTGCTGTTGATTCTACGAGATAACGAGACAGTTGGTTTAGTTATTTTTACACACTGGAGTTGGACGATGACAAGAGTTGTGGTAGGGGGAAGCTGTTTTCACAAGGCGGGCTGAAAGGATTGCATCAAGGTCATTAGTGGAGTGCTTGTTGGCTCCGTAAAATTACTTGAAATACAGAATAAGAACTGATCAATGATAAAAATTGTTTAAATAAATGGGAGTTGCCTACGAATCACTATAATCTCCGAAGCGTTAGCTTAACGTGCATTTTTGTTCATATAAGGTAATCTCAGCCGGTGAGGCTTTTGTTGTTGTTGGATCCATTCCATGTTTATGTTCCGTATTAGTGACCCGTGCTGTCACGTGCGATGCTGTCTTTTCCTTGTTTGAGTATTGAGCAATTTGCCGTGTTGGCAGCTCATTTGTCAGATGCGTCATCGCACTGAAGGAGGGTCTCGAGGGAGATTCCTGTAAATATTAGATTTTATATTGTGTGTCAGCATTAAATTTTAAGGGTTTTTATTAGTGTAGTGTCCCATATCGGTAAACGTTGATTTACGAGATGATTGTTCGTAAGCATCGTGGCTGTTACCCGATGTAAACGAACAGTCATCCAAGTACTCATCCCTCGTAGTTAGTCATTACGCGTACAAAAAATCCCAATGCAAGTTAGTGGAGCTTGGATCCACATTTTTATGAGGGGGAGATCCGTCTGACTCCTCAACGTTGATAGATATTTCTGTCATGGGAAGATTCAGGGAGGAATATTATTATTGTTGTTGTCTATAATTTTTGTGCACTAATAGTCATTAAATTATGTTATTATTTTACGTCTTGTCACTTCCTTTCTTAATTATAGTTTTAATTCTATGACCCTTGCCTCAGTAGAGCATGTTGTTTGGCGAACGTAAACATCACACTATGAACTGAGCGCGACCCCTTGATCAAGATTCTTGCATATAAACACTGCAATACTAAAGGGTTCAATACTAACTTAGAACAATAGTCATTAAGATGTTCTTATAGCAGCATATAGATATCTCTACTGAACTAGAATGCATAGGTCTAGATGGCAAACACTAAGGCATACTAACTTTGAACAATAGTCATTGAGATGTTCTTATAGCAGCAAATAGATATATCTACTGAACTAGAAAGCATAGGTCTAGATGACAAACACTAAGGCATACTAACTTAGAACAATAGTCATTAAGATATTCTTATAGCAGCATATCACTACTGAACTAGAATGCATTGGTCTAGATGACAAACCCTAAGACATACTAACTTAGAACAATAGTCATTAAGATGTTCTTATAGCAGCATATAGATATCGCTATTGAAATAGAATGCATAGGTCTAGATGGCAACCAATAAGGCATACTAACTTAGAACAATAGTCATTACGATGTTCTTATAGCAGCATATAGATATCTCTACTGAACTAGAATGCATTGGTCTAGAAGACAAACCCTAAGACAGACTAACTTAGAACAATAGTCATTAAGATGTTCTTATAGCAGCATATAGATATCTCTACTGAACTAGGATGCATAGGTCTAGATGACCAACACTAAGGCATACTAAATTAGAACAATAGTCATTAAGATGTTCTTATAGCAGCATATATATATCTCTACTGAACTAGAATGCATAGGTCAAGATGACAAACTCTAAGGCGTATTAACTTAGAACAATAGTCATTAAGATGTTCTTATAGCAGCATATATATATCTCTACCGAACTAGAATGCATAGGTCTAGTTGACAAACACTAAGGCGTACTAACTTCGAACAATAGTCATTAAGATGTTCTTATAGCAGCATATATATATCTCTACTGAACTAGAATGCATAGTTCTAGATGACAAACACTAAGGCGTACTAACTAAGAACAATAGTCATTAAGATGTTCTTATAGAAGCATATATATATATCTACTGAACTAGAATGCATAGGTCTAGATTGCAAACACTAAGGCATACTAATTTAGAACAATAGTCATTGAGATGTTCTTATAGCAGCAAATAGATATCTCTACTGAACTAGAAAGCATAGGTCTAGATGACAAACACTAAGGCATACTAACTTAGAACAATAGTCATTAAGATGTTCTTATAGCAGCATATCACTACTGAACTAGAATGCATTGGTCTAGATGACAAACCCTAAGACATACTAACTTAGAACAATAGTCATTAAGATGTTCTTATAGCAGCATATAGATATCGCTATTGAACTAGAATGCATAGGTCTAGATGGCAAACACTAAGGCTTACTAACTTAGAACAATAGTCATTAAGATGTTCTTATAGCAGCATATAGATATCTCTACTGAACTAGAATGCATAGGTCTAGATGGCAAACACTAAGGCTTACTAACTTAGAACTATAGTCATTAAGATGTTCTTATAGCAGCATATAGATATCTCTACTGAACTAGAATGCATAGGTCTAGATGGCAAACACTAAGGCTTACTAACTTAGAACTATAGTCATTAAGATGTTCTTATAGTAGCATATAGATATCTCTACTGAACTAGAATGCATAGGTCTAGATGACAAACACTAAGGCATACTAACTTAGAACAATAGTCATTAAGAAGTTCTTATAGCAGCATATAAATATCTCTACTGAACTAGAATGCATTGGTCTAGATGACAAACACTAAGGCATACTAATTTAGAACAATAGTCATTAAGAAGTTCTTATAGCAGCATATAAATATCTCTACTGAACTAGAATGCATAGGTCTAGATGACAAACACTAATGCATACTAACTTAGAACAATAGGCATTAAGATGTTCCTATAGCAGCATATATATATCTCTACTGAACTAGAATGCATAGGTCTAGATGACAAACTCTAAGGCGTATTAACTTTGAATAATAGTCAGTATTTATTTATTTATTTATTCGTACCAGAAGCATTAATACTATATATGTATACATTAAAACTCTTCCTGGATTAAATACAATGCAAAGTCACACTAAACAAACAAGAGTCTATACAACTTTTGCCCAGAGGTTAGCGACATCCAGTGCATTTTCTCTCGCCCGAAGCAAATCTTGTAAGGTGCATGTTTGAGGGCATCTGCTGCACTGCAACAAATGAGACGTAGTCTGGATTACACCACATTCACATAATGAGGACTCGATATCGAAACCCCACTTCTGCAGATTACTTTTACATATTGTCACGCCTGCCCGTAATCTGTTCAGAGCTCTCCAGGTACTCCATTTCTCCATATGACCAGGAGGTAGGTCTTCACTAGGTGTCAGTCATTCTTCGGAGCGATTGCAGCTTGCACGCCATAGAAGGATTCGGGATTGTTGAGGTGTCCCGTTAAGAGCCTCGGTAATTTTGAGGAAACTTTTTCTTGATTTGAGTCTTGAAGTAGCTGGCTTGTATCCATACAGAGGGTGAGCTTTAGATAATACCGCCTCCTTCTTCTCAATTTTATAATAGTCAGTAAGATGTTCTTATAGCAGCAAATAGATATCTCTACTGAACTAGAATGCATAGGTTTCGATGACAAACACTAAGGCATACAAACTTATAACAATAGTCATTAAGATATTCTTATAGCAGCATATAGATATCTCTAATGAACTAGAATGCATAGGTCTAGATGACAAACACTAAGGCGAACTAACTTAAAACAATAGTCATTAAGATATTCTTATAGCAGCATATAGATATCTCTAATGAACTAGAATGCATAGGTCCAGATGACAAACACTAAGGCGAACTAACTTAAAACAATAGTCATTAAGATGTTCTTATAGCAACAAATATATATCTCTTCTGAACTAGAATGCATAGATCTGAATGACAAACACTAAGGTATACTAACTTAGAACAATAGTCATTAAGTTGCTCTTATAGCAGCATATAGATATCTCTACTGAACTAGAATGCATAGGTCTAGATCACAAACACTAAGGCATAATAACATAGAACAATAGTCATTAAGATGTTCTTATAACAGCATATAGATATCTCTACTGAACTACAATGCATTGGTCTAGATGACAGAAACTTTTGTCGTGGTAACTTAGAACAATAGTCATTAAGATGTTCCTATAGCAGCATGTAGATATCTCTAATGAACTAGAATGCATCCTTCTAGATGACAAACACTAAGGCGTACTAACTTAGAACAATAGTCATTAAGATGTTCTTATAGCAGCTTATAGATATCTCTACTGAACTAGAATGCATTGGTCTAGATGAAAAATTCTGAGGCATACTTACTTAGAACAATAGTCATTAAAATGTTCTTATAGCAGCATATAGATATCTCTACTGAACTAGAATACATAGGTCTAGATGACAAACACTATGGCATACTAACTTAGAACAATAGTCATTAAGATGTTCTTATAGCAGCATATAAATATCTCTACTGAACTAGAATGCATTGGTCTAGATGACAAACACTAAGGCATACTAATTTAGAACAATAGTCATTAAGATGTTCTTATAGCAGCATATAGATATCTCTACTGAACTAGAATGCATTGGTCTAGATGACAAACTCTAAGGCATACTAACTTAGAACAAAAGTCATTAAGATGTTCTTATAGCAGCATATAGATATCTCTACTGAACTAGAAAGCATAGGTCTAGATGACAAGCACTAAGGCATACTAACTTAGAACAATAGTCATTAAGATGTTCTTATAGCAGCATATCACTACTGAACTAGAATGCATTGGTCTAGATGCAAACACTTTTGTCGTGGTAACTTCGAACAATAATCATTAAGATGTTCTTATAGCAGCATATAGATATCTCTAATGAACTAGAATGCATAGGTCTAGATGACAAACTTTAAGGCATACTAACTTAGAACAATAGTCATTAAGTTGTTCTTATAGCAGCATGTAGATATCTCTACTGAACTAGAATGCATAGGTCTAGATGGCAAACACTAAGGCTTACTAACTTAGAACTATAGTCATTAAGATGTTCTCATAGCAGCATATAGATATCTCTACTGAACTAGAATGCATAGGTCTAGATGGCAAACACTAAGGCTTACTAACTTAGAACTATAGTCATTAAGATGTTCTTATAGTAGCATATAGATATCTCTACTGAACTAGAATGCATAGGTCTAGATGACAAACACTAAGGCATACTAACTTAGAACAATAGTCATTAAGAAGTTCTTATAGCAGCATATAAATATCTCTACTGAACTAGAATGCATTGGTCTAGATGACAAACACTAAGGCATACTAATTTAGAACAATAGTCATTAGGAAGTTCTTATAGCAGCATATAAATATCTCTACTGAACTAGAATGCATAGGTCTAGATGACAAACACTAATGCATACTAACTTAGAACAATAGGCATTAAGATGTTCCTATAGCAGCATATATATATCTCTACTGAACTAGAATGCATAGGTCTAGATGACAAACTCTAAGGCGTATTAACTTTGAATAATAGTCAGTATTTATTTATTTATTTATTCGTACCAGAAGCATTAATACTATATATGTATACATTAAAACTCTTCCTGGATTAAATACAATGCAAAGTCACACTAAACAAACAAGAGTCTATACTACTTTTGCCCAGAGGTTAGCGACATCCCGTGCATTTTCTCTCGCCTGAAGCAAATCTTGTACGGTGCATGTTTGAGGGCACCTGCTGCACTGCAACAAATGAGACGTAGTCTGGATTACACCACATTCACATAATGAGGACTCGATATCGAAACCCCACTCAAGGGGCGTGGTGGCTCAGCGGTCTAGCTGTATGCCTCTCACCAAGGCGGTCCGGGTTCGATTCCCGGTCAAAGCATGTGAGATTTTCGAAGTGAAATGCCATGTCCTGTGGTTCGGATTCCACGTAAAAAGGAGGTCCCGTGGCTCATAATCACAAGATTCACGGTCACGTTAAACTACAATCTTCCTTTCGAAACCCCACTTCTGCAGATTACTTTTACATATTGTCACGCCTGCCCGTAATCTGTTCAGAGCTCTCCAGGTACTCCATTTCTCCATATGACCAGGAGGTAGTTCTTCACTAGGTGTCAGTCATTCTTCGGAGCGATTGCAGCTTGCACGCCATAGAAGGATTCGGGATTGTTGAGGTGTCCCGTTAAGAGCCTCGGTAATTTTGAGGAAACTTTTTCTTGATTTGAGTCTTGAAGTAGCTGGCTTGTATCCATACAGAGGGTGAGCTTTAGATAATACCGCCTCCTTCTTCTCAATTTTATAATAGTCAGTAAGATGTTCTTATAGCAGCAAATAGATATCTCTACTGAACTAGAATGCATAGGTTTCGATGACAAACACTAAGGCATACAAACTTATAACAATAGTCATTAAGATATTCTTATAGCAGCATATAGATATCTCTAATGAACTAGAATGCATAGGTCTAGATGACAAACACTAAGGCGAACTAACTTAAAACAATAGTCATTAAGATATTCTTATAGAAGCATATAGATATCTCTAATGAACTAGAATGCATAGGTCCAGATGACAAACACTAAGGCGAACTAACTTAAAACAATAGTCATTAAGATGTTCTTATAGCAACAAATATATATCTCTTCTGAACTAGAATGCATAGATCTGAATGACAAACACTAAGGTATACTAACTTAGAACAATAGTCATTAAGTTGCTCTTATAGCAGCATATAGATATCTCTACTGAACTAGAATGCATAGGTCTAGATCACAAACACTAAGGCATAATAACATAGAACAATAGTCATTAAGATGTTCTTATAACAGCATATAGATATCTCTACTGAACTACAATGCATTGGTCTAGATGACAGAAACTTTTGTCGTGGTAACTTAGAACAATAGTCATTAAGATGTTCCTATAGCAGCATGTAGATATCTCTAATGAACTAGAATGCATCCTTCTAGATGACAAACACTAAGGCGTACTAACTTAGAACAATAGTCATTAAGATGTTCTTATAGCAGCTTATAGATATCTCTACTGAACTAGAATGCATTGGTCTAGATGAAAAATTCTGAGGCATACTAACTTAGAACAATAGTCATTAAGATGTTCTTATAGCAGCATATAGATATCTCTACTGAACTAGAATACATAGGTCTAGATGACTAACACTATGGCATACTAACTTAGAACAATAGTCATTAAGATGTTCTTATAGCAGCATATAAATATCTCTACTGAACTAGAATGCATTGGTCTAGATGACAAACACTAAGGCATACTAATTTAGAACAATAGTCATTAAGATGTTCTTATAGCAGCATATAGATATCTCTACTGAACTAGAATGCATTGATCTAGATGACAAACTCTAAGGCATACTAACTTAGAACAAAAGTCATTAAGATGTTCTTATAGCAGCATATAGATATCTCTACTGAACTAGAAAGCATAGGTCTAGATGACAAGCACTAAGGCATACTAACTTAGAACAAAAGTCATTAAGATGTTCTTATAGCAGCATATAGATATCTCTACTGAACTAGAATGCATTGGTCTAGATGCAAACACTTTTGTCGTGGTAACTTCGAACAATAATCATTAAGATGTTCTTATAGCAGCATATAGATATCTCTAATGAACTAGAATGCATAGGTCTAGATGACAAACTTTAAGGCATACTAACTTAGAACAATAGTCATTAAGTTGTTCTTATAGCAGCATGTAGATATCTCTACTGAACTAGAATGCATAGGTGTAGATGACAAGCACTAAGGCATACTAACTTAGAACAATAGTCATTAAGATGTTCTTATAGCAGCATATAGATATCTCTAATGATCTAGAATGCATTGGTCTAGATGACAAACACTTTTGTCGTGGTAACTTCGAACAATAATCATTAAGATGTTCTTATAGCAGCATATAGATATCTCTAATGAACTAGAATGCATAGGTCTAGATGACAAACACTAAGGCATACTAACTTAGAACAATAGTCATTAAGTTGTTCTTATAGCAGCATGTAGATATCTCTACTGAACTAGAATGCATAGGTGTAGATGACAAGCACTAAGGCATACTAACTTTGAACAATAGTCATTTAGATGTTCTTATAGCAGCATATAGATATCTCTTCTGAACTAGAATGCATAGGTCTAGATGACAAACACTAAGGCATACTAACTTAGAACAGTAGTCATTAAGATGTTCATATAGCACCATATAGATATCTCTACTGAACTAGAATGCATAGGTCTAGATGACAAACACTAAGGCATACTAACTTAAAACAATAGTCATTAAGGAAGGAAGGAAGGAAGCTTGTAGTTTAACGTGACCGTTAATCTCGAGATCATGAGCCACGGGACCTCCTTTTTACGTGGAATCCGAACCACAGGACATGGCATTTCACTTCGAAAAGCTCACATGCAAAATAGTCATTAAGATGTTCTTATGGCAGCATATAGATATCTCTAATGAACTAGAATGCATACTTCAAGATGACAAACACTAAGGCGTACTAACTTAGAACAATAGTCATTAAGTTGTTCTTATAGCAGCATATAGATATCTCTACTGAACTAGAATGCATTGGTCTAGATAAGGGGTCTCCAAACTACGGCCCGAGGGCCACATCCGGCCCGCGGAGAGCTAGCATACTTGAAAACTCCTTTTAGAGAACATATTTTTTTATAGCAAATTAAATTTAGTTTACTGAATTATTCTAATTTTATGTTGAATAATTATTAATATGACATCTACATTGATATGGTCATGGGCTAACTACTCACAACATTGTTGTAGGCTTATTGTTATTGTTTTTGTGATAAGTTGGATAAAGAAACACAGAATTGTAATGAGTAAAACATGTATAACATGCAGACATATGAAATACTAATGCGATTTATGTAATTGAGATTTTCCACTGACAATAGTTTGTAGTTGTGGACTAATTTTACTTGTACCAATTATTAAAAGAGATTTAAGATGCTCATCAGTTAATTTAGATCTGTAAACATTTTTTGTGTACTTCATTTTGGAGAAGGTCTTCTCACACAAGTAAATAGTACGAAAAACAGAAAACAGCCCACGAGCAAATTTATGCAAATTATCAAATTGTGTCAGTGGAAGACTCTTATAAAATTCCAACAAAGATGAGTTTTGATATTTGTTCTTAATTATATCACTGCACTGTATTTCAATCATTTCCATTTGAAGTTCCGGGGCTAGGGTTTCAATGTCAGTATCAAAAGGATCCTGAAAAATCTTAATTTGATTCGCAAAGGCATCGAAGTCCGAGAAAAGAGTATCAAAATTTATTTTCGAAGCACTCAAAGTTTCGATTGCAAAATCGATAGGAAACTCAGTCTCAGTGGTGTGGCTGAATATTTCACATGTTTTAAAATGTGAAAAACATTTACTTCGTAGTTGTGATTGAAACAGTATCAATTTCTTCCGGAATGATTTGATATTAGTGTATAAATCAGGAAGATGCTGGTTTTCTCCTTGCAATCTCAAATTCAGTTCGTTCACATGTTTTGTCAAATCAACATAGAATGCTAACTTCCACAGCCATGCGATGTTTTGTAATTCAGTAAGAGGGCGATGCTTTTCATTCAAACAAATTTCGATCACTGCTCGAAGTTCAAAGAAGCGCTGAAGGACTTTCCCACAACTAAGCCAACGTACGGCAGTATGATAAGGTAAGTCATTTTCTCCAATCTCTTCAATAAATTGTCGGAATTGTCGGTGATTCAGCCCAAAAGATCTCATAAAATTAACAGTTGATATGACTGGTTTCAGAACTTCAGACATATCCAAACATTTTCCGCACAAAGACTGTTGATGAATGATACAATGTAAGACTAATGGTTTTGAACCACCGTCATTTTCTACAGCCTTTGACACAAGAGCGACCACTCATTTATCTTTCCCACTCATGTTTTTGCCTCCATCAGTTGTAATACATTTCAAGTTTTTCCATCGAAGGTTCTTTTGATTAATGGCCATTTCAACTCCTTTAAAAATACCGGTACCAGTAGTTGTGCCATGAATACTATACATATCAAGAAGTTCTTCATGCACTTCATAGCTTTTATCTACTCCTCGAATATAAATCAACACCTGAGCAGTATCTGACACATCCGTTGACTCATCCAAGGCCAAAGAAAACCACTCAACATCTCCATTTTTGTCGAACAGTTGAGAGGATATATTTTCAGCGATGTTTTCTACCCTTCGAGCCACAGTGTTTGCTGACATACTGACAGTTTTTAATAAATTTACCTTTTCAGGGCACATTTCTTCGGCTGCTGCAATTATGCATTCTTTGATCATTTCTCCATCGGTGAATGGTTTTCCACGTTTTGCAATTTCAAGAGCCACACGAAAGCTGGCACGAGTTGCAGCCTCTTGTTCGGTTTTGAGTTTTGTAAATGAAGATTGCTGCGATTTCAATCCGCACTTCATAGCTTCGAATTTTTCTGTCCGCAAACTTCCTGTATATTTTGAGTAATTTTGAAAATGTTTTGTTTCATAATGACGTTTAATGTTATATTCCTTGAGAACGGCTATGCTTTCATTGCAAATCAAACATAGCGCCTTGTTACTGGACTCAATTACGAAATACTGAATGTTCCACTCATCTTTGAATTTTCTGCATTCACTATCTATTTTTCGCTTCTTTTCCATACTACTAAATCACACACAAAAGCAACAATTCAAATCAAAATACTGTTACAAAGATGTCTTAAACACGCACAAACACGTTTTAAGGAGGTACGCACTATTTTATTTCACAACAGTGTCATAGGAACTGACTTGTGGTTGCGCAACTAGCCTTCTTATATATTCCAATTACTGCCATCTAGAAGTGAGTGGAAGACACCAGAACTCTCTCGAAACAACGAGATTACTCTGTACGTGCTATTAGCGCCATCTGTTAGCGATAGAAGGTACTACCTATTTCCGCTTGTGTCCACCAGATGTCGTGTCACGTTACTCCTCATGGCTCGTACTCTACGACTAATCTAGAAATTACAGATCATGACAGGAAAATTAATAATATGCAGTGTTGCCGTTTTGCGGACTTTAGTCCGATTTGCAGCCTTTTTTCAACGTTGCGTACTTTTTCGGACGATTTTTTTTCATCAGTGGCCTATTTCACTTTTTACCACCGGCAACAATGATAATATGGTTTTGGCCCTCGGAACTTACTGGAGTAATCAGTATGGCCCTAAGGCTGGAAAGTTTGGAGACCCCTGGTCTAGATGACAAATTCTAAGGCATACTAACTTAGAACAATAGTCATTAAGATGTTCTTATAGCAGCATATAGATATCTCTACTGAACTAGAATGCATTGGTCAAGATGACAAACCCTAAGACATACTAACTTAGAAGAATAGTCATTAAGATGTTCTTATTGCAGCATATAGATATCTCTACTGAACTAGGATGCATTGGTCAAGATGACAAACCCTAAGACACACTAACTTAGAACAATAGTCATTAAGATATTCTTATAGCAGCATATAGATATCGCTATTGAACTAGAATGCATAGGTCTAGATGGCAACCAATAAGGCATACTAACTTAGAACAATAGTCATTACGATGTTCTTATAGCAGCATATAGATATCTCTACTGAACTAGAATGCATTGGTCTAGAAGACAAACCCTAAGGCATACTAACTTAGAACAATAGTCATTAAGATGTTCTTATAGCAGCATATAGATATCTCTACTGAACTAGGATGCATAGGTCTAGATGACAAACACTAAGGCATACTAACTTATAACAATAGTCATTAAGATGTTCTTATAGCAGCATATAGATATCTCTACTGAACCAGAATGCATAGGTCTAGATGACAAACTGTAAGGCGTATTAACTTAGAATAATAGTCAGTATTTATTTATTTATTCGTATCAGAAGCATTAATAATATATATGTATACATTAAAACTCATCCTGGATTAAATACAATGCAAAGTCACACTAAACAAACAAGAGTCTATACTACTTTTGCCCAGAGGTTAGCGACATCCAGTGCATTTTCTCTCGCCTGAAGCAAATCTTGTACGGTGCATGTTTGAGGGCACCTGCTGCACTGCAACAAATGAGACGTAGTCTGGATTACACCACATTCACATAATGAGGACTCGATATCGAAACCGCACTTCTGCAGATTACTTTTACATCTTGTCACGCCTGCCCGTAATCTGTTCAGAGATCTCCAGGTACTCCATTTCTCCATATGACCAGGAGGTAGTACTTCACTAGGTGTCAGCCATTCTTCGGGGCGATTGCAGCTTGCACGCCATAGAAGGATTCGGGATTGTTGAGGTGTCCCGTTAAGAGCTTCGGTAATTTTGAGGAAACTTTTTCTTGATTTGAGTCTCGAAGTAGCTGGCTTGTATCCATACAGAGGGTGAGCTTTAGATAATACCGCCTTCTTCTTCTCAATTTTATAATAGTCAGTAAGATGTTCTTATAGCAGCATACAGATATCTCTACTGAACTAGAATGCATAGGTCTAGATGATAAACTCTAAGGCATACTAACTTAGAACAATAGTCATTAAGATGTCATTATAGCAGCATATAGATATCTCTACTGAACTAGAATGCATAGGTCTAGATGACAAACACTTTTGTCGTGGTAACTTCGAACAATAGTCATTAAGATGTTCTTATAGCAGCATATAGATATCTCTACTGAACTAGAATGCATAGGTTTCAATGACAAACACTAAGGTATACTAACTTAGAACAATCGTCATTAAGTTTCTCTTATAGCAGCATATAGATATCTCTACTGAACTAGAATGCATAGGTCTAGATGACAAGTACTAAGGCATACTAACTTAGAACAATAGTCATTAAGATATGCTTATAGCAGCATATAGATATCTCTACTGAACTAGAATGCATTGGTCTAGATGACAAACAATAAGGCATACTAATTTAGAACAATAGTCATTAAGATGATCTTATAGCAGCATATAGATATCTATACTGAACTAGAATACATTGGTCTAGATAACAAACTCTAAGGCATACTAACTTAGAACAATAGTCATTAAGATATTCTTATAGCAGCATATAGATATCTCTACTGAACTAGAATGCATAGGTCTAGATGACAAACACTTTTGTCGTGGTAACTTCGAACAATAGTCATTAAGATGTTCTTATAGCAGCATATAGATATCTCTAATGAACTAGAATGCATAGGTCTAGATGACAAACACTAAGGCGTACTATCTTAGAACAATAGTCATTAAGATGTTCTTATAGCAGCATGTAGTTTTCTCTACTGAACTAGAATGCATAGGTCTAGATGACAAGCACTAAGGCATACTAACTTAGAACAATAGTCATTAAGATGTTCTTATAGCAGCATATAGATATCTCTACTGAACTAGAATGCATATGTCTAGATGACAAACACTAAGGCATACTAACTGAGAACAATAGTCATTAAGATGTTCATATAGCAGCATATAGATATCTCTACTGAACTAGAATGCATAGGTCTAGATGACAAACACTTTTGTCGTGATAACTTCGAACAATAGTCATTAAGATGTTCTTATAGCAGCATATAGATATCTCTTCTGAACTAGAATGCATAGGTCTAGATGACAAGCACTAAGGCATACTAACATAGAACAATAGTCATTAAGATGTTCTTATAGCAGCATATAGATATCTCTTCTGAACTAGAATGCATAGGTCTAGATGACAAACACTAAGGCATACTAACTTAGAACAATAGTCATTAAGGAAGGAAGGAAGGAAGGAAGCTTGTAGTTTAACGTGACCGTTAATCTCGAGATCATGAGCCACGGGACCTCTTTTTACGTGGAATCCGAACCACAGGACATGGCATTTCACTTCGAATAGCTCACATGCAAAATAGTCATTAATATGTTCTTATAGCAGCATATAGATATTTCTAATAAACTAGAATGCATACTTCAAGATGACAAACACCAAGGCGTACTAACTTAGAACAATAGTCATTAAGATGTTCTTATAGCAGCATACAGATATCTCTACTGAACTAAAATGCATTGGTCTAGATGACAAATTCTAAGGCATACTAACTTAGAACAATAGTCATTAAGATGTTCTTATAGCAGCATATATATATATATATATATACCGATTTAGAATGCATAGGTCTAGATGGCAAACACTAAGGCTTACTAACTTAGAACAATAGTCATTACGATGTGCTTATAGCAGCATATAGATATCTCTACTGAACTAGAATGCATTGTTCTAGAAGACAAACCCTAAGACATACTAACTTAGACCAATAGTCATTAAGATGTTCTTATAGCAGCATATAGATATCTCTACTGAACTAGAATGCATAGGTCTAGATGACAAACACTAAGGCATACTAACTTAGAACAATAGCCATTAAGATGTTCTTATAGCAGCATATATATATCTACTGAACTAGAATGCATAGGTCTAGATGACAAACACTAAGGCGTATTAACTTAGAATAATAGTCAGTATTTATTTATTTATTCGTATCAGAAGCATTAATACTACATATGTATACATTAAAACTCTTCCTGGATTACAAACAATAAGGCATACTAATTTAGAACAATAGTCATTAAGATGTTCTTATAGCAGCATATAGATATCTCTACTGAACTAGAATGCATTGGTCTAGATGACAAACTCTAAGCCATACTAACTTAGAACAATAGTCATTAAGATGTTCTTATAGCAGCATATAGATATCTCTACTGAACTAGAATGCATAGGTCTAGATGGCAAAAAATAAGGCATACTAACTTAGAACAATAGTCGTTAGATGTTCTTATAGCAGCATATAGATATCTCTACTGAACTAGAATGCATTGGTCTAGATGACAAACACTTTTGTCGTGGTAACTTCGAACAATAATCATTAAGATGTGCTTATAGCAGCATATAGATATCTCTAATGAACTAGAATGCATAGGTCTAGATGACAAACCCTAAGGCATACTAACTTAGAACAATAGTCATTAAGATGTTCTTATAGCAGCATATAGATATCTCTACTGAACTAGAATGCATAGGTCTAGATGACAAGCACTAAGGCATACTAACTTAGAACAATAGTCATTAAGATGTTCTTATAGCAGCATGTAGATTTCTCTACTGAACTAGAATGCATAGGTCTAGATGACAAACACTAAGGCATACTAACTGAGAACAATAGTCATTAAGATGTTCTTATAGCACCATATAGATATCTCTACTGAACTAGAATGCATTGTTCTGGATGACAAATACTTTTGTCGTGCTAACTTAGAACAATAGTCATTAAGATGTTCTTATAGCAGCATACAGATATCTCTACTGAACTAGAATGCATAGGTCTAGATGACAAACAATAAGACATACTAACTTAGAACAATAGTCATTACGATGTTCTTATAGCAGCATATAGATATCTCTACTGAACTAGAATGCATTGGTCTGGATGACAAACACTTTTGTCGTGCTAACTTAGAACAATAGTCATTAAGATGTTCTTATAGCAGCATATAGATATCTCTACTGAACTAGAATGCATAGGTCTAGATGGCAAAAAATAAGGCATACTAACTTAGAACAATAGTCGTTAGATGTTCTTATAGCAGCATATAGATATCTCTACTGAACTAGAATGCATTGGTCTAGATGACAAACACTTTTGTCGTGGTAACTTCGAACAATAATCATTAAGATGTTCTTATAGCAGCATATAGATATCTCTAATGAACTAGAATGCATAGGTCTAGATGACAAACCCTAAGGCATACTAACTTAGAACAATAGTCATCAAGATGTTCTTATAGCAGCATATAGATATCTCTACTGAACTAGAATGCATAGGTCTAGATGACAAGCACTAAGGCATACTAACTTAGAACAATAGTCATTAAGATGTTCTTATAGCAGCATGTAGATTTCTCTACTGAACTAGAATGCATAGGTCTAGATGACAAACACTAAGGCATACTAACTGAGAACAATAATCATTAAGATGTTCTTATAGCACCATATAGATATCTCTACTGAACTAGAATGCATTGTTCTGGATGACAAACACTTTTGTCGTGCTAACTTAGAACAATAGTCATTAAGATGTTCTTATAGCAGCATACAGATATCTCTACTGAACTAGAATGCATAGGTCTAGATTACAAACACTAAGGCGTACTAACTTAGAACATTAGTCACTAAGATGTTCTTATAGCAGCATATAGATATCTCTTCTGAACTAGAATGCATTGGTCTAGATGACAAACTCTAAGGCATACTAACTTAGAACAAGAGTCATTAAGATGTTCTTATAGCAGCATATAGATATCTCTACTGAACTAGAAAGCATAGGTCTAGATGACAAACACTAAAGCATACTAACTTAGAACAATAGTCATTAAGATGTTTTTATAGCAGCATATATACATCTCTACTGAACTAGAATGCATTGGTATAGATAGCAAACAATAAGGCCTACTAACTTAGAACAATAGTCATTAAGATGTTCTTATAGCAGCATATATATATATATATATATATATATCTACTGAACTAGAATGCATTGGTCTAGATGACAAACTCTAAGGCATACTAACTTAGAACAATAGTCATTAAGAAGTTCTTTTAGCAGCATATAGATATCTCTACTGAACTAGAATGCATTGGTCTAGATGACAAACTCTAAGGCATACTAACTTAGAACAAGAGTCATTAAGATGTTCTTATAGCAGCATATAGATATCTCTACTGAACTAGAAAGCATAGGTCTAGATGACAAACACTAAAGCATACTAACTTAGAACAATAGTCATTAAGATGTTTTTATAGCAGCATATATACATCTCTACTGAACTAGAATGCATTGGTATAGATAGCAAACAATAAGGCCTACTAACTTAGAACAATAGTCATTAAGATGTTCTTATAGCAGCATATATATATATATATCTACTGAACTAGAATGCATTGGTCTAGATGACAAGGCATACTCTAAGGCATACTAACTTAGAACAATAGTCATTAAGAAGTTCTTTTAGCAGCATATAGATATCTACTGAACTAGAATGCATAGATCTAGATGACAAACATTAAGGCATTCTTACTTTGAACAATAGTCATTAAGATGTTCTTATAGCAGCATATTATTATTATTATTATTGCCTTTATTGGAGGCGCAGTTAGGGCTCTTGGCCCTCTCATACACTTAACCACATTGAAAAAATACAATAAACATATTATGGCGAAAAATTTAAACAATAATAATTGACATTGATCATAACTTTCACACTCTCATTCACTCATCCAGTCACACTTGTTGTCGGTCAGCAATGTTCAGCAGGCTGCCCCAGCAGGTGGTCTTGAATTTAGATAGTGAGGTGATACCCCTGACACTGGCTGGAAGGGTATTCCACCGCCTAGACCCCACCACATGAAAAGAGTTGTTGTGTATAGAGGAGCGATGAATAGGAATGGAGAGGGAAGAACCAGAGCGTGTATTATTACCATGGAAAGAAGACATGTACTTGAATTTATTTGATAAGTATAGTGGTCTGTCGTCAGACAATAATCGGAAAATCTGGACAAGAATGTGATATGATCGACGTAGTTCAGGTTTCAGCCAGGAAGGAGCGCAATAATAGGGAGTGATGTTTATCATAGCTCAGATCGTAGATAAATCGTATGCAAGAGTTCAGAGCTCGTTGAAGTTTCAAAGTTAATGTTTTGGTTGCGTCTACAAGAATAACGTCACAGTAGTCAAGAATAGGAAGTATTAGTGTCTGTATGAGTAGGCATCTTACTTTAAATGGTAAAATATCTTTTTTTCTTTTGAGGGAGTGGAGCGTTGCGAAAATCTTCTTGCATACATTCTGTACATGTTCAGACCAGTTAAGAGTCTGATTTATTATCACACCTAGATTTTTCACTGTAGGACAGTATGGATTTTCATTGTTGTTCAGTACAATTGGGGGAATAATTTGATCTCGGAGTGACGTCAATAGTTTTTGAGAGCCAATTATGATAACTTGTGTTTTGGATGGATTCAGAAGAAGGGAATTTTCCTGAGAATATTTTCCAAGTCGTTGAAGGTCAGCGTTGATAGTTTCAATTGTCAATGGAATGTCATTTGTCTTGCAGTGGGAGTATATTTGCAAATCATCTGCATATAGGTGATATTTGCAATTTTTTAAATTAGATGAGATGTCGATATATACACACATCAAAAAAAGTTTTGCATCACCTCGGTTCCCAGATCTCCGGCATATAGACGTTGGCTGTGTATATTGTATCCAAGATACAGTCCCTTTGACTGTTCATAGATGTCACTAAAACTGCTCAAAGATGTAAACAACCATGCATGAGCAGGGCCTATTAGACGGAGGGGGTACGACGGCCGATCAGTTCCAGTCATTCCACCAGGACGAAGGTACGCTGCTCATGTTGTCTGTAGTTCTACCATGCCTAGAAGGTCAATACCGCAGTTCGATCGCGTCCGCATTGTTACTTTGTGTCAAGAAGGGCTCTCAACAAGGGAAGTTTCCAGGCGTCTCAGAGTGAACCAAAGCGATGTTGTTCGGACATGGAGGAGGTACAGAGATACAGGAACTGTCGATGACAGGCCTCGCTCAGGCCGCCCAAGGGCTACTACTGTAGTGGATGACCGCTACTTACGGATTGCCGCTCGGAGGAACCCTGACAGCAATGCCACCATGTTGAATAATGCGTTTCGTTCAGCCACAGGACGTCGTGTTTCAACTCAAACTGTGCGCAATAGGCTGCATGATGCGCAACTTCACTCCCGACGTCCATGTCGAGGTCCAGCTTTGCAACCCCGACACCATGCAGCGCGGTACAGATGGGCCCAACAACATGCTGAATGGACCCCACGGAATTGGCATCACGTTCTCTTCACCGATGAGTGTCGCATATGCCTTCAACCAGACAATCGTCGGAGACGTGTTTGGAGGCACACTGGTCAGGCTGAACGTCTTAGACACACTGTCCAGCGAGTGCAGCAAGGTGGTGGTTCCCTGATGTTTTGGGGTGGCATTATGTGGGGCCGACGTACGCCACTGGTGGTCATGGAAGGCTCCGAAACGGCTTTACGATACCTGAATGACATCCTCCGACCCATAGTGCAACCATATCGGCAGAATATTGGAGAGGCATTTGTCTTCATGGACGACAATTCTCGACCTCATCGTGCACATCTTGTGAATGCGTTCCTTCAAGATAACGACATCGCTCGACTACAGTGGCCAGCATGTTCGCCAGACATGAACCCTATCGAACAGGCCTGGGATATGTTGAAAAGGGCTGTTTATGGACGTCTTGACCCACCAACCACTCTGAGAGATTTACGCCGAATTGTCGTTGAGGAGTGGGACAATTTGGACCAACAGTGTCTTGATGAACTTGTGGATAGTATGCCACGCCGAATACAGGCATGCATCAATGCAAGAGGACGTGCTACTGGGTATTAGAGGTAGTGGTGTGTACTGCAATCTGGACCACAAATGCTGAAAGTCTAGCTGTATGATGGTACAACATGCAATGTGTGGGTCTCATGAGCAATAAAACGAGCTGAAATGTTGTTTGTGTTGATCTCTATTCCCTTTGTATTTAACGGTTCCGGAACTCTTGGAACCGAGGTGATGCAAAACTTTTTTTGATGTGTGTAGTACAAAAAGCAAGGGTCCTAGTACACTACCCTGTGGGGCGCCTGACTTTCTGCTTAGCCACTGAGAAGTTTTATCCTGGGTTACAACACGTAGCTGGCGATTATTCAGGTATGAATCGAAAAAGTAAATTGTCTGCTGGTCGAAGTAATAATATTCCATCTTTTTCATTAGTGTCTGAGTATTTATGGTGTCAACAGCACTGCTGAAGTCGAGAAGGGTGAGGATTGTCACCAGTTTTTGGTCCATCGCATGTCCAATGTCGTCAGTCACTTTGAGTAATGCTGTTGCAGTGCTATGTCCCTTCTTGAAACCTGATTGCAGAGGGTCTAAAAGAGAACGGCTATTCAAATATTCAAGTACTTGCTCATGAACCAGACGCTCGTGAGCTTTTGAAAGTGCAAGTAGAATGGATATTGGCCGATAGTCAGATGGAAATAAAGGTTCGGTTTTCTTAGGAATAGGGATGACATTGGCTTGTTTCCATAGGGAGGGAAAGGTGTTAGTTGTAAGACTATGGTTGAATATGTGAGTAATAATTGGTAGAACGGCACCGATGATATTATGTATGAAGGATATGGGAATATCATCAACTCCTCTCGCTTTTGATTTTATGGAATATAGTACCTTTTTTACTTTGTCTGCCGTAACCGGATGGAAAGTAAAGAGAGGGTGGTCAGGTAGTGGGTGAAAAGGATCATGGGGTGTTGAATTAGTTGGTACTCTCTCTTCAGTGAAATATTCATTTAACTCATCAAGCGGTATGTCTGGTACATGTGTCTGTTGCTGCTGTTTGCCTATACCTAGAGAACGCATATTATTCCAGGCATTACTTGTATTCATCTTTTTTGTCACGTTTTGTATGTAGGAGAATTTGGCGTTTCTTACGAGCTGCTTAATACGATTTCTGAGCACACGATAATTTTCAAAATCAGTTTCGTCACAGGTACGTTTAAAACGCCGGAACAGTGCATCACGCTGTGCCATCATACTTTTAATGTTTTCATTTAACCATGGGCAAGCTGGGCGAGTAACTTTGATCGAATGTTTAGGGGCATGTTTGTCATACAGACTAATAATAAGAGAATTTAACTTGTTTACTTTTGCGTCAATGTTATCTAAGAGTAATATGTCATTCCAGGGAAGGTTGTATGCGTCATGTTTTAAGCCATCCTTATTAATATTTTTCATGTTTCTAGTGATAATATATTTAGGTGTGTACTTAGGCACACGAAGGGAGTACGATCGGTAAATTAGGTCATGGGAGGAGATAGATGGTACGGGTAATTGCCCGAAGGTTTCAACTCTGTCGAGATTGCTTGTCACAAGATGGTCAATGAGTGTATGTGATTCGTATTTATCAGAGTAAATGTGGTTTGTAGGTTCTAGGGGAAGAATCGTCATGTCGCAGGAAGAGAACAGGTTTTGTAATTGCTTGGTCTCGTACGTCTGTGTCAGTAAATTGGTATTGTAGTCACCCACGGCTATTACGTGTTCGTAGTTTGGAAGTAAGTCGAGCAAGCGGTTTTCAAATTCACTCATGTTTGTTATTCTTGGCGGCTTATATGCAACAGCTACCAGAGTATTTTGTTGCCCAACAATTACTTCATCAGACATGAATTCCGGTCCTGGTTGTGTGCTAAGTGTTGATACACATATTACTCGTCTTTTTAAGTCGCTTCTACAACACATGGCAACCCCGCCGGCTCACCTCCAATCATTTCTGTCATGACGTTCCAGCGAGTACCGATTTAGTTCTACCATGCTAGACGGGATGTCAGGTTTTAACCAACTTTCACATATGCAGAGGATATGGATATGGTTTTCGTTTATTATTGTCTGTAATTCGTCGTGATGCGCAACCAGTGACTGAGCATTAATATGGCAACATTGTAATGAATGCTTGGACGAGGAAAGTGCCTGTTTTAGAAGAAAGCCAGTGGTGTAAGGGGAGGGAGGGGGTTGGTATGAGCTAGGCTGGCCAAGGTCAGTTAGCTCATTCATGCAATAGCTCAGCTTGGTAACGGGAGATATATCTTAAAATAGAAGAAACCTACCTGGACCTCCCGCTGCACACTGCCGACCGCAACCAACGCGCACACACATACACACACACTTATTACTAAACTTGTCTATTATAAACATTACGCACATATTCATTTCACTTCACTCTAAGGTCCCGCATTTGCTGCACGTTTTCCAGCTCCCTAAATGTGGTGACGGTCTTCTTAGTTCCATCAGGGAGATGTATAAAAACGCGGCCATCCTGGGTCCAGACTCGGGTGGGTCCGAAGTGGTCTCTCGCTGCATTAAAGATAGTTTTCCGTTTTTTTTGTGCGGGATTCAGTAATAAGAATCTTGGTTCTCTTTAGGAGGCGCTTGGACTTCCAGATGCGATCTCGCTCGTGGTAGCGGAGGAATTTTACAATAATAGGGCGTTTCCCAGTGGCTTGGTGTATTCTTGGAATACACGGTACCAGAGATTATAATTTTCAATGCTTTTGCATGTTCTTTCCTTCCTCTTTGTCAAACACCAACAGTGATCTTCTGTTTTCTCTTAGGGGTTCAGGTCACTTATATCTTTTATGAGTCTGTTCCAGATATATATTCTATGACCCACCTAGCGTCATATAGCAGCGAATCTCTGAAGCTCCTCAATTCTTAGTGGTGCTAGAGGACTTACTTATCCATTTGGCCACCAGATCCTGTTACCATCGCCAGCTATTATCTCCATGAGCAAGAGATCTACGTCTATTTTTTTACTCACCATGCTGCGCTAGTATCGCCTGTTATCAACTCTTTGAAGACCGGCTCAGCAAGAGATCATTTTTTTGTTTTAAAGTTGGTTATGTTTATATGTTCTCCTTTTGTTTCCTACCCCCCACTCTTTTTCCCTTCCTTGGACCCTCCGTGCTCCGTTGAGCAGGTCTCATTTCTCAGTCGGCAGTTGAATCGATCAGTTAAGGCTCCTCTCGAGCCAGCTTCCTCTAACCAAGAGGCATACTCTCTTCTACGCCATGTTGGCAAGGTAGTTGTCATCTAAGGAACTTCGCCTTCAACATGAAATCAAGATAAGTACCATCTTAAAGTTTTAACCTCATCTTCATGGTTTTAACTTCCACGTGCTTTTATCGATACTTTTATAGACAGTGTGAAATTATTTATTTTGGGGCAAAAATCATTCTTCGTGGGATTTGCCATGTTGAGCTTTTGCTCGTATAAGCTAATCTTACTAAAAAAGAGCTTTTCTTAAGCTATTCAAATGAGAAATCTTCTCACTACGTGGGATATTATCTAATACCCGCTGTTTATAATTTACAAAGCAAGTTCCTCCGCTGGATTTACATTGGCCCCATTTTTCTCTAAGATCGTTCTGGAACCTTCCAGATCTTGTACTCTATCTGCGAGTCTTGCCATCAGGTATTTTTCACTCACATGTGAAAATAATATTCAAAATAAGGAATTTTCTTCACCAATTACTGCAATAGCTAACTTTCGTCCACCGTTGGAATGATCTATGGCGCATCTAATTGTAATTCCCAATATTTTCCAAGAAATAGACTCTCGTCTACCTAGTGCAACCGGTTCTTTTCAGCATTGTAAAAACTTTCTTTCTCATGAACTTTCGAGTTTCTACAGTGAACTTTGCATCAATCTTTACAGACTATAGTGATAATCAGTGCTTGCTCCACTTTTCTACCGCGTCGCGATCGTCCGTTTATATTAAATACGGCCATGAACATTTTTTCCTCCATCCCTATTTCTCTTTCCTAAACCTCTTACTAACAATTCGTAATAAACTTTTAAATTTAGGTCTGTTTCAATAAGGTGTCACTCTATGAAGTGCCCTTCCATTTTGCTTGTTTATCATTAAGTAATTGCTGTATAATTACGTGGTTTATACACGTTTCAAACTTACATTGTTTCTCCCTTCAAATCAGGGAAAACAATTCTTTCAACTCTTGTGTGAGTTATTTTTTAGGTCTCACTAAATGGAAACTGCCCTATTTGGCTCGTGATTCCTATCTAAAATATAGGAGGTCGAGAACCTTCCTTTTGATTATCTCTTCAGGTTTCACAGTAAGTGACCTGCCCTCTTTTGTATAATTCTCGTAAAGTAATTCTGTTTAAATATAAGAAGTTGTAGAAACTTCCATCTTATTCTTCATATTTTTCTTATTGTTATTTTCGAAGTTGTCACTTTCTCTAGAACATTCTCTCAAGAATTTCTTAAAGTACACTCCTTGTACTCAATTTAATGTTTAAACTTTAATCATTTCATTGCCTTTTTTAAAATCTTACCAAGATTTTAGTACCAGGTTTAAAACCTTAAAAATTATTATTTGCCTGGAGCAATTTCTACATGTTGTCGGAGGTCTGCGACCCCAAATTGTTAATAAGATTGAAACATATTTAATTGTTAAATTTATCAACTTCTTTGCATTGCTTAATAAATTAAATATTTGTTTTTGGACTCATCATTTCTCTGATACTACAGTTAGGCAAGATCCTGGCTTTCCTAGCTCTTCCTAGGTTTATGCCCTCGTTCATACTCAATAAAGCTTTTACTATCTGTCTGGCCAGACCATCACCCTTCCCCATAGTACTTTTATGCATGCTTGGGAGGAAATACACTAAAGCCTTTCTCTGGCAAACCGCCAAAGTCTTAGCTGCGGTTCCCGTCAGCTTCGACCAAGCTCGTACCCACTTTAGGTATCCAAGAACGGATTTTCGGTGGCAACCACCTTTAAGTGTGTTTAAAGTTAAACTTATTAATTTTGTGGGACTCTCCTCCTATTTTTCTATCCTTTTTCTCCAATCCAAAATCTACTTCCTTTTCTTAATCATCTTCCCTTGGTGGGTGGGTTATTCCTCAGCCAATAAACTACCCAAAATTTGGTACCAGAAACCCGGGAGAGTCCATTTGTCATTTTTCTGTTTGGCAATACTCTGCAAATTATTAATATCTGCTTTGGATTTTTCAGCTATAACTACATCATGCAAAGCCTGTGAACGCGAAAGAGGCCGCTTCTGTCTCCTTTGGTGTGTCCCGTTCTGTCTACCCATTCGCTGCTGCAAGCTTGACAGCATCTCCAAGGTTCTACAGTTTCGTGAGTTGTATTTCAATTTATTCTCTTTGTCATGGCCCCTACCAAAAGATGAAACTCTCATCGCTAGACGTTCTTCCTATAAAGGGCAACTCACTAGATTCAGAAATTTTATCAACAAGTTAAATCCCGCCGAGTGTGATTTAGACATCGTGACACATCGCCTTAAGTTGTACGAACGGTCTTATGATTATTATGATCAAATTCAAACCGAGATTGAATCCGCTTTCCCAGAACTTCAATCGGATCGGGACGAGGTCGAACCCTTGTACTTTGAAGGGATTGCCAAGGCCTACAAATTGATCCGCAATATCTCAGAACCGGACACTAGGGTCATCAATCCGGCCCAGTTCGCACCCGCTTCAGTTCACAAGAACAAACCGAAACCGTTACTTCTTAAGATAAGCCTACCTCACTTCTCAGGCAAGGAAGGTGAATGGTATTCTTTTTACGAACTTTACTGCTCCCTAATTCATGAAAATACTGAGATTCCTGGTATTCATAAATTTTATTTCCTCCCTACGTCTTTGGAATGTGAGGCCTTAGCCTTAGTGGAGTCACTGCCTTTAAGCGCAGACAACTACCACATCGCCTTTAATCTCCTTAAAGAGAGATATGGCAATTTACGTTTGAGTGTAGCTCGCCACATACGCTGTCTCTGCAACCTACCAGCCGTCAAACCTAATGACGTCACCTCTTTAAGAGACCTCTTAGACTCTATACAGTTGAATGTCAGAGCATTATACCAACTTAAGCAGCCTGTCCAAACATGGGACACCATACTCATTCATCTGGCTACATCAAGATTCGATTTTTCAACTTTAAAGGCTTGGGAAATTGAACTCGCTCGCAAGGAAGAATTTTCCTTCGAACACTTAATCTCGTTTCTTAACAGCCGATGCCAAGTTCTTACAGCACTCGCATTTCAGTGCGAAAAGGTAGAAACGAATCATCAGTCTCACATTTTTGAGAAAAACCTTGCTTTTTCAAAGGGACATCAGCCCCCATCTGTCGAGAACAAGCAAACCTGTTCTGCCTCTTTCAATCATGCAAGAGAACATATCAGGCCGCTTAACAAATCTTTAAAATGCACGCTCTGTAAAAAGCTTCACACATTGTATTCGTGCAAATCCTTTAAAGAATTGTCTGTCGAAGATCGAAGGAAGTTTGTCTTCAATAGCAAACATTGTTTCAACTGCTTGTCACCTAAGCATTCTTCTTCAAAATGTACGTCATCCAATCTCTGTTTTCATTGCAAAAAACCGCATCATTCTTTATTGCACGTTCATGATAAATCGAGGTCACCAGCACCCGCCTCTTCAAGCTCCTTGCAGAGCCGCTCCGAACAAACTAATGCTTCTTCCTGCATTTCTAACGCCGAAACTTCTCACAGTGCGCAAACCCTTTTGACCACTGTACAATTCGAAATCCAAGATAAATTTGGAAATTGGATTAGAACCCGTGGTCTTCTCGATTCCGCTTCAACGCACAACTTTGTATCGCAATCATTAATTAAAAAACTAGGTCTTTCGTCATCGCCTACTTCTATCAATGTGACCGGCATTGACAATTTGAAAACTCAAGTCTTGCAGTCTTCAAAATTGAAAATCAGAGACGTTTGCCAAAGAAACACCAATCTTAATTTAAACTGTCTCATTCTTACCAGTATTGGTAAAGACACTCCTAGCAGCTGTATTAATACCTCCGGATTAAAGATTCCTTCGCACTTAAGGTTAGCCGATCCTCAGTTTAATGCTCAAGGTCCCATTGATGTACTTTTCAGTGCCAATGTTTTTTGGAAGTGCCTTCGCAAACAAACACGTAAGTTATCTTCAACCGTGGTCGCCAGAGACACCGATTTTGGTTGGGTTATTACTGGTGAAATCCAATATCCCAGTGTTCAAACCAAAGCGCAATGTCATTTCGTTACAGCTGACATAAATCCCATTTCTGAAAAAGAGAACGCTCATGTTTCAGATCTCAATATTTGTGAAAAACACTTGCCGAAACGATGTCTTATCGTGAACAACTACGCTACCTCTGTAAGTTGTTTAAATGGTTTTTCCTTCTTCCCGCACAAGATGGCCATTCAAGTTCGCCTTGCTTTGTGTTATTTCGTTTACCTTCTCATGTCATTTTTTATAGCAGGTAATTGCCTAAACTCTTTCTCGAAAACTATCTTCCCCTTGTGTAAAACCATGGCTATCAGTCTCCATCACTTCGCTGTAAGCTATGTTTCACTTCTTTCGTTATTTAGAAGGATGGCCACGGCCGGCTCCACCCCCCTTCCTCACAATTGGAAGTCGCTTATGAAACCGCTTGAAAATCTGAATTCTCTAACATCTAGAATAACTATTCTTATGCATAACCTCTTTCTCAATGTCCCGGCTTCCCTTCCTATTTCGGAAGAATCAAGCTTTTTCCTGTCGAAAATTGTCGGATTCCGTGATCCTCTAAATCATGCGAAATTGATTTCCTACTTTATTTCATATGGCTTTAAATTGTTTGTTCACGTCCAAGTTACGATTGACTGCATGCCGTCCAACCTGAATATCTGCTTTAAGTTACAGCTGATTCAACTAGTGTTGTTTGTGTACTTTGAACTGCTTGTTTTTCAAACTTGTTTGCATACAAGCCCGAGTAAGGTCAAGTCACTGTTTATTTCCTGTATGCCTGCCAAAGTTCAAAGCAAGTTTCTCTTATCTCAACTCTGGCTGATTGCCAACCATTGTCTAGTGAGTCGCTCCTTCAAGTACAGAAGCCGTTCAACTCATTACCAAAATAAACTTGTTCCGCTTAAGGACTCTTTCAGCTATTTATATTCCTTATCTCGTTGTACTATGTGTGTCAAGGCCGTGCTTGCCTGTGTATTCCACTTACTCACGCTCGTATTCTACAATTGCTTCGATTCTCGTCTCGTAACATCGTTGCATATCCTTTACGCGCTTATGTATTACACTTTGCTTACATATTTTGCCATCTTAATGTTCATTGATGAACAAACTTGTTTTTTCTCGTCGTCACATTCGATGTGTTTTTGCATTTATACTCGTCATGTCACGTTTCTCGCTGACTTAAGTATTTTTCTGAGTAACCCCTTTGATACTCATTGTAACTTAAGGTCATTGTTTATGGCTACTCGTTTGTTACCTATGGCGTTCTTTCTTTCTACTCTCATAGTTTCTTTGTTTATTTGGTATACTCTTATCCTGAATAGATGTACTTGTTTCTATACGCTTTGTTTAAACTTGTCAATTCTTCTTTCTCATCGTATCGCAATCATTACTAGAGGCATACTTCTCGCAGCTTCTAGCTATTTTGTGATTGAAGGTGTTGTTAATTCTCGTTATTTAACTCCGCTTTCTAATGACCCTGATGACCTCCTTCCACTTACACCTGGTCGCTTCCTTACACGCACTTCTCTCTCTGCCCATCCTCCCCTTCCTAATTCTTTCATGGATTCTGATTTACCTATCGTTTGGCGTAAACTTGAAGCCCTCCGTAATTCTTTTTGGAAGAGGTGGAACTTGGAATATTTAACTTCCCTGCAAATGAGACAGAAGTGGTTTCTTTCCAGTCCCGATATTAAAGTGGGGGACATGGTCTTAGTTAGGGATGTTTCACCCCCCCCTAGTCTGGCCTATTGGAAGAGTGACCGAGTGTTATCCTGGAAGAGATGGGAGAGACAGGGTGGTCAGAGTTTTGACCACTAATGGTCAGATCATAAGACCACTTCTCTTCAATTACTTTATTACTCTTAAATGTTTAATTGCTTATTTGTTCCCTGTTGGTGTTTGCCCCTCCCAGTATGGTGTATTCTTGGAATACACGGTACCAGAGATTATAATTTTCAATGCTTTTGCATGTTCTTTCCTTCCTCTTTGTCAAACACCAACAGTGATCTTCTGTTTTCTCTTAGGGGTTCAGGTCGCTTATATCTTTTATGAGTCTGTTCCAGATATATATTCTATGACCCACCTAGCGTCATATAGCAGCGAATCTCTGAAGCTCCTCAATTCTTCCTGGTGCTAGAGGACTTACTTATCCATTTGGCCACCAGATCCTGTTACCATCGCCAGCTATTATCTCCATGAGCAAGAGATCTACGTCTACTTTTTTACTCACCATGCTGCGCTAGTATCGCCTGTTATCAACTCTTTGAAGACCGGCTCAGCAAGAGATCATTTTTTTGTTTTAAAGTTGGTTATGTTTATATGTTCTCCTTTTGTTTCCTACCCCCCACTCTTTTTCCCTTCCTTGGACCCTCCGTGCTCCGTTGATCAGGTCTCACTTCTCAGTCGGCAGTTGACTCGATCAGTTAAGGCTCCCCTCGAGCCAGCTTCCTCTAACCAAGAGGCATACTCTCTTCTACGCCATGTTGGCAAGGTAGTTGTCATCTAAGGAACTTCGCCTTCAACATGAAATCAAGATAAGTACCATCTTAAAGTTTTAACCTCATCTTCATGGTTTTAACTTCCACGTGCTTTTATCGATACTTTTATAGACAGTGTGAAATTATTTATTTTGGGGCAAAAATCATTCTTCGTGGGATTTGCCATGTTGAGCTTTTGCTCGTATAAGCTAATCTTACTAAAAAAGAGCTTTTCTTAAGCTATTCAAATGAGAAATCTTCTCACTACGTGGGATATTATCTAATACCCGCTGTTTATAATTTACAAAGCAAGTTCCTCCGCTGGATTTACATTGGCCCCATGTTTCTCTAAGATCGTTCTGGAACCTTCCAGATCTTGTACTCTATCTGCGAGTCTTGCCATCAGGTATTTTTCACTCACATGTGAAAATAATATTCAAAATAAGGAATTTTCTTCACCAATTACTGCAATAGCTAACTTTCGTCCACCGTTGGAATGATCTATGGCGCATCTAATTGTAATTCCCAATATTTTCCAAGAAATAGACTCTCGTCTACCTAGTGCAACCGGTTCTTTTCAGCATTGTAAAAACTTTCTTTCTCATGAACTTTCGAGTTTCTACAGTGAACTTTGCATCAATCTTTACAGACTATAGTGATAATCAGTGCTTGCTCCACTTTTCTACCGCGTCGCGATCGTCCGTTTATATTAAATACGGCCATGAACATTTTTTCCTCCATCCCTATTTCTCTTTCCTAAACCTCTTACTAACAATTCGTAATAAACTTTTAAATTTAGGTCTGTTTCAATAAGGTGTCACTCTATGAAGTGCCCTTCCATTTTGCTTGTTTATCATTAAGTAATTGCTGTATAATTACGTGGTTTATACACGTTTCAAACTTACATTGTTTCTCCCTTCAAATCAGGGAAAACAATTCTTTCAACTCTTGTGTGAGTTATTTTTTAGGTCTCACTAAATGGAAATTGCCCTATTTGGCTCGTGATTCCTATCTAAAATATAGGAGGTCGAGAACCTTCCTTTTGATTATCTCTTCAGGTTTCACAGTAAGTGACCTGCCCTCTTTTGTATAATTCTCGTAAAGTAATTCTGTTTAAATATAAGAAGTTGTAGAAACTTCCATCTTATTCTTCATATTTTTCTTATTGTTATTTTCGAAGTTGTCACTTTCTCTAGAACATTCTCTCAAGAATTTCTTAAAGTACACTCCTTGTACTCAATTTAATGTTTAAACTTTAATCATTTCATTGCCTTTTTTAAAATCTTACCAAGATATTAGTACCAGGTTTAAAACCTTAAAAATTATTATTTGCCTGGAGCAATTTCTACATGTTGTCGGAGGTCTGCGACCCCAAATTGTTAATATGATTGAAACATATTTAATTGTTAAATTTATCAACTTCTTTGCATTGCTTAATAAATTAAATATTTGTTTTTGGATTCATCATTTCTCTGATACTACAGTTAGGCAAGATCCTGGCTTTCCTAGCTCTTCCTAGGTTTATGCCCTCGTTCATACTCAATAAAGCTTTTACTATCTGTCTGGCCAGACCATCACCCTTCCCCATAGTACTTTTATGCATGCTTGGGAGGAAATACACTAAAGCCTTTCTCTGGCAAACCGCCAAAGTCTTAGCTGCGGTTCCCGTCAGCTTCGACCAAGCTCGTACCCACTTTAGGTATCCAAGAACGGATTTTCGGTGGCAACCACCTTTAAGTGTGTTTAAAGTTAAACTTATTAATTTTGTGGGACTCTCCTCCTATTTTTCTATCCTTTTTCTCCAATCCAAAATCTACTTCCTTTTCTTAATCATCTTCCCTTGGTGGGTGGGTTATTCCTCAGCCAATAAACTACCCAAAATTTGGTACCAGAAACCCGGGAGAGTCCATTTGTCATTTTTCTGTTTGGCAATACTCTGCAAATTATTAATATCTGCTTTGGATTTTTCAGCTATAACTACATCATGCAAAGCCTGTGAACGCGAAAGAGGCCGCTTCTGTCTCCTTTGGTGTGTCCCGTTCTGTCTACCCATTCGCTGCTGCAAGCTTGACAGCATCTCCAAGGTTCTACAGTTTCGTGAGTTGTATTTCAATTTATTCTCTTTGTCATGGCCCCTACCAAAAGATGAAACTCTCATCGCTAGACGTTCTTCCTATAAAGGGCAACTCACTAGATTCAGAAATTTTATCAACAAGTTAAATCCCGCCGAGTGTGATTTAGACATCGTGACACATCGCCTTAAGTTGTACGAACGGTCTTATGATTATTATGATCAAATTCAAACCGAGATTGAATCCGCTTTCCCAGAACTTCAATCGGATCGGGACGAGGTCGAACCCTTGTACTTTGAAGGGATTGCCAAGGCCTACAAATTGATCCGCAATATCTCAGAACCGGACACTAGGGTCATCAATCCGGCCCAGTTCGCACCCGCTTCAGTTCACAAGAACAAACCGAAACCGTTACTTCTTAAGATAAGCCTACCTCACTTCTCAGGCAAGGAAGGTGAATGGTATTCTTTTTACGAACTTTACTGCTCCCTAATTCATGAAAATACTGAGATTCCTGGTATTCATAAATTTTATTTCCTCCCTACGTCTTTGGAATGTGAGGCCTTAGCCTTAGTGGAGTCACTGCCTTTAAGCGCAGACAACTACCACATCGCCTTTAATCTCCTTAAAGAGAGATATGGCAATTTACGTTTGAGTGTAGCTCGCCACATACGCTGTCTCTGCAACCTACCAGCCGTCAAACCTAATGACGTCACCTCTTTAAGAGACCTCTTAGACTCTATACAGTTGAATGTCAGAGCATTATACCAACTTAAGCAGCCTGTCCAAACATGGGACACCATACTCATTCATCTGGCTACATCAAGATTCGATTTTTCAACTTTAAAGGCTTGGGAAATTGAACTCGCTCGCAAGGAAGAATTTTCCTTCGAACACTTAATCTCGTTTCTTAACAGCCGATGCCAAGTTCTTACAGCACTCGCATTTCAGTGCGAAAAGGTCGAAACGAATCATCAGTCTCACATTTTTGAGAAAAACCTTGCTTTTTCAAAGGGACATCAGCCCCCATCTGTCGAGAACAAGCAAACCTGTTCTGCCTCTTTCAATCATGCAAGAGAACATATCAGGCCGCTTAACAAATCTTTAAAATGCACGCTCTGTAAAAAGCTTCACACATTGTATTCGTGCAAATCCTTTAAAGAATTGTCTGTCGAAGATCGAAGGAAGTTTGTCTTCAATATCAAACATTGTTTCAACTGCTTGTCACCTAAGCATTCTTCTTCAAAATGTACGTCATCCAATCTCTGTTTTCATTGCAAAAAACCGCATCATTCTTTATTGCACGTTCATGATAAATCGAGGTCACCAGCACCCGCCTCTTCAAGCTCCTTGCAGAGCCGCTCCGAACAAACTAATGCTTCTTCCTGCATTTCTAACGCCGAAACTTCTCACAGTGCGCAAACCCTTTTGACCACTGTACAATTCGAAATCCAAGATAAATTTGGAAATTGGATTAGAACCCGTGGTCTTCTCGATTCCGCTTCAACGCACAACTTTGTATCGCAATCATTAATTAAAAAACTAGGTCTTTCGTCATCGCCTACTTCTATCAATGTGACCGGCATTGACAATTTGAAAACTCAAGTCTTGCAGTCTTCAAAATTGAAAATCAGAGACGTTCGCCAAAGAAACACCAATCTTAATTTAAACTGTCTCATTCTTACCAGTATTGGTAAAGACACTCCTAGCAGCTGTATTAATACCTCCGGATTAAAGATTCCTTCGCACTTAAGGTTAGCCGATCCTCAGTTTAATGCTCAAGGTCCCATTGATGTACTTTTCAGTGCCAATGTTTTTTTGGAAGTGCCTTCGCAAACAAACACGTAAGTTATCTTCAACCGTGGTCGCCAGAGACACCGATTTTGGTTGGGTTATTACTGGTGAAATCCAATATCCCAGTGTTCAAACCAAAGCGCAATGTCATTTCGTTACAGCTGACATAAATCCCATTTCTGAAAAAGAGAACGCTCATGTTTCAGATCTCAATATTTGTGAAAAACACTTGCCGAAACGATGTCTTATCGTGAACAACTACGCTACCTCTGTAAGTTGTTTAAATGGTTTTTCCTTCTTCCCGCACAAGATGGCCATTCAAGTTCGCCTTGCTTTGTGTTATTTCGTTTACCTTCTCATGTCATTTTTTATAGCAGGTAATTGCCTAAACTCTTTCTCGAAAACTATCTTCCCCTTGTGTAAAACCATGGCTATCAGTCTCCATCACTTCGCTGTAAGCTATGTTTCACTTCTTTCGTTATTTAGAAGGATGGCCACGGCCGGCTCCTCCCCCCTTCCTCACAATTGGAAGTCGCTTATGAAACCGCTTGAAAATCTGAATTCTCTAACATCTAGAATAACTATTCTTATGCATAACCTCTTTCTCAATGTCCCGGCTTCCCTTCCTATTTCGGAAGAATCAAGCTTTTTCCTGTCGAAAATTGTCGGATTCCGTGATCCTCTAAATCATGCGAAATTGATTTCCTACTTTATTTCATATGGCTTTAAATTGTTTGTTCACGTCCAAGTTACGATTGACTGCATGCCGTCCAACCTGAATATCTGCTTTAAGTTACAGCTGATTCAACTAGTGTTGTTTGTGTACTTTGAACTGCTTGTTTTTCAAACTTGTTTGCATACAAGCCCGAGTAAGGTCAAGTCACTGTTTATTTCCTGTATGCCTGCCAAAGTTCAAAGCAAGTTTCTCTTATCTCAACTCTGGCTGATTGCCAACCATTGTCTAGTGAGTCGCTCCTTCAAGTACAGAAGCCGTTCAACTCATTACCAAAATAAACTTGTTCCGCTTAAGGACTCTTTCAGCTATTTATATTCCTTATCTCGTTGTACTATGTGTGTCAAGGCCGTGCTTGCCTGTGTATTCCACTTACTCACGCTCGTATTCTACAATTGCTTCGATTCTCGTCTCGTAACATCGTTGCATATCCTTTACGCGCTTATGTATTACACTTTGCTTACATATTTTGCCATCTTAATGTTCATTGATGAACAAACTTCTTTTTTCTCGTCGTCACATTCGATGTGTTTTTGCATTTATACTCGTCATGTCACGTTTCTCGCTGACCTAAGTATTTTTCTGAGTAACCCCTTTGATACTCATTGTAACTTAAGGTCATTGTTTATGGCTACTCGTTTGTTACCTTTGGCGTTCTTTCTTTCTACTCTCATAGTTTCTTTGTTTATTTGGTATACTCTTATCCTGAATAGATGTACTTGTTTCTATACGCTTTGTTTAAACTTGTCAATTCTTCTTTCTCATCGTATCGCAATCATTACTAGAGGCATACTTCTCGCAGCTTCTAGCTATTTTGTGATTGAAGGTGTTGTTAATTCTCGTTATTTAACTCCGCTTTCTAATGACCCTGATGACCTCCTTCCACTTACACCTGGTCGCTTCCTTACACGCACTTCTCTCTCTGCCCATCCTCCCCTTCCTAATTCTTTCATGGATTCTGATTTACCTATCGTTTGGCGTAAACTTGAAGCCCTCCGTAATTCTTTTTGGAAGAGGTGGAACTTGGAATATTTAACTTCCTTGCAAATGAGACAGAAGTGGTTTCTTTCCAGTCCCGATATTAAAGTGGGGGACATGGTCTTAGTTAGGGATGTTTCACCCCCCCCCCCCCCTAGTCTGGCCTATTGGAAGAGTGACCGAGTGTTATCCTGGAAGAGATGGGAGAGACAGGGTGGTCAGAGTTTTGACCACTAATGGTCAGATCATAAGACCACTTCTCTTCAATTACTTTATTACTCTTAAATGTTTAATTGCTTATTTGTTCCCTGTTGGTGTTTGCCCCTCCCAGTATGGTGTATTCTTGGAATACACGGTACCAGAGATTATAATTTTCAATGCTTTTGCATGTTCTTTCCTTCCTCTTTGTCAAACACCAACAGTGATCTTCTGTTTTCTCTTAGGGGTTCAGGTCGCTTATATCTTTTATGAGTCTGTTCCAGATATATATTCTATGACCCACCTAGCGTCATATAGCAGCGAATCTCTGAAGCTCCTCAATTCTTCCTGGTGCTAGAGGACTTACTTATCCATTTGGCCACCAGATCCTGTTACCATCGCCAGCTATTATCTCCATGAGCAAGAGATCTACGTCTACTTTTTTACTCACCATGCTGCGCTAGTATCGCCTGTTATCAACTATTTGAAGACCGGCTCAGCAAGAGATCATTTTTTTGTTTTAAAGTTGGTTATGTTTATATGTTCTCCTTTTGTTTCCTACCCCCCACTCTTTTTCCCTTCCTTGGACCCTCCGTGCTCCGTTGATCAGGTCTCACTTCTCAGTCGGCAGTTGACTCGATCAGTTAAGGCTCCTCTCGAGCCAGCTTCCTCTAACCAAGAGGCATACTCTCTTCTACGCCATGTTGGCAAGGTAGTTGTCATCTAAGGAACTTCGCCTTCAACATGAAATCAAGATAAGTACCATCTTAAAGTTTTAACCTCATCTTCATGGTTTTAACTTCCACGTGCTTTTATCGATACTTTTATAGACAGTGTGAAATTATTTATTTTGGGGCAAAAATCATTTTTCGTGGGATTTGCCATGTTGAGCTTTTGCTCGTATAAGCTAATCTTACTAAAAAAGAGCTTTTCTTAAGCTATTCAAATGAGAAATCTTCTCACTACGTGGGATATTATCTAATACCCGCTGTTTATAATTTACAAAGCAAGTTCCTCCGCTGGATTTACATTGGCCCCATGTTTCTCTAAGATCGTTCTGGAACCTTCCAGATCTTGTACTCTATCTGCGAGTCTTGCCATCAGGTATTTTTCACTCACATGTGAAAATAATATTCAAAATAAGGAATTTTCTTCACCAATTACTGCAATAGCTAACTTTCGTCCACCGTTGGAATGATCTATGGCGCATCTAATTGTAATTCCCAATATTTTCCAAGAAATAGACTCTCGTCTACCTAGTGCAACCGGTTCTTTTCAGCATTGTAAAAACTTTCTTTCTCATGAACTTTCGAGTTTCTACAGTGAACTTTGCATCAATCTTTACAGACTATAGTGATAATCAGTGCTTGCTCCACTTTTCTACCGCGTCGCGATCGTCCGTTTATATTAAATACGGCCATGAACATTTTTTCCTCCATCCCTATTTCTCTTTCCTAAACCTCTTACTAACAATTCGTAATAAACTTTTAAATTTAGGTCTGTTTCAATAAGGTGTCACTCTATGAAGTGCCCTTCCATTTTGCTTGTTTATCATTAAGTAATTGCTGTATAATTACGTGGTTTATACACGTTTCAAACTTACATTGTTTCTCCCTTCAAATCAGGGAAAACAATTCTTTCAACTCTTGTGTGAGTTATTTTTTAGGTCTCACTAAATGGAAATTGCCCTATTTGGCTCGTGATTCCTATCTAAAATATAGGAGGTCGAGAACCTTCCTTTTGATTATCTCTTCAGGTTTCACAGTAAGTGACCTGCCCTCTTTTGTATAATTCTCGTAAAGTAATTCTGTTTAAATATAAGAAGTTGTAGAAACTTCCATCTTATTCTTCATATTTTTCTTATTGTTATTTTCGAAGTTGTCACTTTCTCTAGAACATTCTCTCAAGAATTTCTTAAAGTACACTCCTTGTACTCAATTTAATGTTTAAACTTTAATCATTTCATTGCCTTTTTTAAAATCTTACCAAGATATTAGTACCAGGTTTAAAACCTTAAAAATTATTATTTGCCTGGAGCAATTTCTACATGTTGTCGGAGGTCTGCGACCCCAAATTGTTAATATGATTGAAACATATTTAATTGTTAAATTTATCAACTTCTTTGCATTGCTTAATAAATTAAATATTTGTTTTTGGATTCATCATTTCTCTGATACTACAGTTAGGCAAGATCCTGGCTTTCCTAGCTCTTCCTAGGTTTATGCCCTCGTTCATACTCAATAAAGCTTTTACTATCTGTCTGGCCAGACCATCACCCTTCCCCATAGTACTTTTATGCATGCTTGGGAGGAAATACACTAAAGCCTTTCTCTGGCAAACCGCCAAAGTCTTAGCTGCGGTTCCCGTCAGCTTCGACCAAGCTCGTACCCACTTTAGGTATCCGAGAACGGATTTTCGGTGGCAACCACCTTTAAGTGTGTTTAAAGTTAAACTTATTAATTTTGTGGGACTCTCCTCCTATTTTTCTATCCTTTTTCTCCAATCCAAAATCTACTTCCTTTTCTTAATCATCTTCCCTTGGTGGGTGGGTTATTCCTCAGCCAATAAACTACCCATGGCTACCATCAGCTGCTGTTCGCTGCGGCCGCCCAATCCTGTGACATCTATCCAGGCTCTCCATAGGGAGGTCCACATTCAACTTCGCCTTGATTGTGTCCCTCACCTTCTCGTACACATCTTACTCAGGGTCCTCAATGATCCCGTGGATGAGAAGGCAGTTTCTCCGGCTGTATTGCTCTCCTTCGTTCAGCAGCTCCTCGTGGTGGTCAAGTCTCCACTCCAGCTAGCTCAGTTCTTCTTTGAGCACAGCCAGTTCGGAGGTGACAGTGATAGATATCTCTACTGAACTAGAATGCATTGGTCTAGATGACAAACCCTAAGACATACTAACTTAGAACAATAGTTATTAAGATGCTCTTCTAGCAGCATATATATATCTCTACTGAACTAGAATGCATAGGTCTAGATGACAAACACTAAGGCATACTAACTTAGAACAATAGTCATTAAGATGTTCTTATAGCAGCATATAGATTTCTCTACTGAACTAGAATGCATAGGTCTAGATGACAAACTCTAAGGCATACTAACTTAGAACAATAGTCATTAAGATGTTCTTATAGCAGCATATAGATATCTCTTCTGAACTAGAATGCATAGGTGTAGATGACAAACTCTAAGGCATACTAACTTAGAAAAATAGTCATTAAGATGTTCTTATAGCAGCATATAGATATCTCTTCTGAACTAAAATGCATAGGTCTAGATGTCAAACACTAAGGCATACCTACTTAGAACAATAGTAATTAAGATGTTCTTATAGCAGCATATAGATATCTCTACTGAACTAGAATGCATAGGTCTAGATGGCAAACACTAAGGCATACCTACTTAGAACAATAGTAATTAAGATGTTCTTATAGCAGCATATAGATATCTCTACTGAACTAGAATGCATAGGTCTAGATGGCAAACTCTAAGGCATACTAACTTAGAACAATAGTCATTAAGATGTTCTTATGACAGCATATAGATATCGCTATTGAACTAGAATTCATAGGTCTAGATGACAAAAACTAAGGCATTCTAATTTAGAACAATAGTCATTAAGATGTTCTTATAGCAGCAAATAGATATCTCTACTGAACTAGAATGCATTTGTCTAGATGACACACTCTAAGGCATACTAACATAGAACAATAGTCATTAAGATGTTCTTATAGCAGCATATAGATATCCCTACTGAACTAGAATGCATTGGTCTAGATGGCAAACAATAAGGCATACTAAATTAGAACAATAGTCATTAAGATTCTCTTATAGCTGCATATAGATATCTCTAATGAACTAGAATGCATACTTCTATATGACAAACACTAAGGCGTACTAACTTAGAACAATAGTCATTAAGATGTTCTTATAGCAGCATATAGATATCTCTACTGAACTAGAATGCATAGGTCTAGATGACAAACACTAAGGCATACTAACTTAGAACAATAGTCATTAAGATGTTCTTATAGCAGCTTATAGATATCTCTAATGAACTAGAATGCATACTTCTATATGACAAACACTAAGGCGTACTAACTTAGAACAATAGTCATTAAGATGTTCTTATAGCAGCATATAGATATCTCTACTGATCTAGAATGCATAGGTCTAGATGACAAACACTAAGGCGTACTATCTTAGAACAAGAGTCATTAGGATGTTCTTGTAGCAGCATATAAATATCACTTCTGAACTAGAATGCATATGTCTATATGACAAACACTAAGGCGTACTATCTTTGAACAATAGTCATCAAGATGTTCTTATAGCAGCATATAGATATCTCTATTGAACTAAAATGCATTGGTCTAGATGCAAACACTTTTGTCGTGGTAACTTAGAAAAATAGTCATTAAGATGTTCTTATAGCAGCATATAGATATCTCTAATGAACTAGAATGCATAGGTCTAGATGACAAGCACTAAGGCATACTAACTTAGAACAATAGTCATTAAGATTCTCTTATAGCTGCATATAGATATCTCTACTGAACTAGAATGCATAGGTCTAGATGACAAACACTAAGGCTTACTAACTTAGAACAATAGTCATTAAGATGTTCTTATAGCAGCATATAGATATCTCTACTGAACTAGAATGCATAGGTCTAGATGACAAACACTAAGGCATACTAACATAGAACAATAGTCATTAAGATGTTCTTATAGCAGCATATAGATATCTCTAATGAACTAGAATGCATACTTCTATATGACAAACACTAAGGCGTACTAACTTAGAACAATAGTCATTAAGATGTTCTTACAGCAGCATATAGATATCTCTACTGAACTAGAATGCATAGGTCTAGATGACAAACACTAAGGCGTACTATCTTAGAACAAGAGTCATTAGGATGTTCTTGTACCAGCATATAAATATCACTTCTGAACTAGAATGCATATGTCTATATGACAAACACTAAGGCGTACTATCTTTGAACAATAGTCATCAAGATGTTCTTATAGCAGCATATAGATATCCCTACTGAACTAGAATGCATTGGTCTAGATGGCAAACAATAAGGCATACTAAATTAGAACAATAGTCATTACGATGTTCTTATAGCAGCATATAGATATCTCTACTGAACTAGAATACATTGGTCTAGTTGTCAAACACTAAGGCATACTAAATTAGAACAATAGTCATTAAGATATACTTATAGCAGCATATAGATATCTCTACTGAACTAGAATGCATAGGCTAGATGACAAACACTAAGGCATACTAAATTAGAACAAAAGTAATTAAGATGTTCTTATAGCAGCGTATAGATATCTCTACTGAACTAGAATGCATAGGCTAGATGACAAACACTAAGGCATACTAAATTAGAACAATAGTCATTAAGATGTTCTTATAGCAGCATATAGATATCTCTACTGAACTAGAATGCATAGGCTAGATGTCAAACACTAAGGTATACTAAATTAGAACAATAGTCATTAAGATGTTCTTATAGCAGCATATAGATATCCCTACTGAACTAGAATGCATAGGCTAGATGACAAGCACTAAGGCATACTAAATTAGAACAATAGTCATTAAGATGTCCTTATAGCAGCATATAGATATCTCTACTGAACTAGAATGCATAGGCTAGATGACAAACACTAAGGCATACTAAATTAGAACAATAGTCATTAAGATGTCCTTATAGCAGCATATAGATATCTCTACTGAACTAGAATGCATAGGTCTAGATGTCAAACACTAAGGCATACTAAATTAGAACAATAGTCATTACGATGTTCTTATAGCAGCATATAGATATCTTTACTGAACTAGAATGCATTGGTCTAGATGTCAAACACTAAGGCATACTAAATTAGAACAATAGTCATTACGATGTTCATATAGCAGCATATAGATATCTCTACTGAACTAGAATGCATGGGCTAGATGACAAACACTAAGGCATACTAAATTAGAACAATAGTCATTAAGATGTCCTTATAGCAGCATATAGATATCTCTACTGAACTAGAATGCATAGGTCTAGATGTCAAACACTAAGGCATACTAAATTAGAACAATAGTCATTACGATGTTCTTATAGCAGCATATAGATATCTCTACTGAACTAGAATGCAATGGTCTAGATGTCAAACACTAAGGCATACTAAATTAGAACAATAGTCATTACGATGTTCTTATAGCAGCATATAGATATCTCTACTGAACTAGAATGCATAGGTCTAGATGTCAAACACTAAGGCATACTAAATTAGAACAATAGTCATTACGATGTTCTTATAGCAGCATGTAGATATCTCTTCTGAACTAGAATGCATAGGCTAGATGACATACACTAAGGCATACTAAATTAGAACAATAGTTATTAAGATGTCCTTATAGCAGCATATAGATATCTCTACTGAACTAGAATGCATAGGTCTAGATGTCAAACACTAAGGCATAATAAATTAGAACAATAGTCATTACGATGTTCTTATAGCAGCATATAGATATCTCTACTGAACTAGAATGCATTGGTCTAGATGTCAAACACTAAGGCATACTAAATTAGAACAATAGTCATTAAGATGTCCTTATAGCAGCATATAGATATCTCTACTGAATTAGAATGCATAGGTTAGATGACAAACACTAAGGCATACTAGATTAGAACAATAATCATTAAGATGTTCTTATAGCAGCATATAGATATCTCTACTGAACTATAATGCATAGGTCTAGATGTCAAACACTAAGGCATACTAAATTAGAACAATAGTCATTAACATGTTCTTATAGCAGCATATAGATATCTCTACTGAACTAGGATGCATAGGTCTAGATGTCAAACACTAAGGCATACTAAATTAGAAAAATAGTCATTAAGATGTTCTTATATCAGCATATATATATCTCTACTGAACTAGAATGCATTGGTCTAGATGTCAAACACTAAGGCATACTAAATTAGAACAATAGTCATTACGATGTTCTTATAGCAGCATATAGATATCTCTACTGAACTAGAATGCATTGGTCTAGATGTCAAACACTAAGGCATACTAAATTAGAACAATAGTCATTACGATGTTCTTATAGCAGCATATAGATATCTCTATTGAACTAGAATGCATTGGTCTAGATGTCAAACACTAAGGCATACCAAATTAGAACAATAGTCATTAAGATGTTCATATAGCAGCATATAGATATCTCTACTGAACTAGAATGCATATGTCTATATGACAAACACTAAGGCGTACTATCTTTGAACAATAGTCATTAAGATGTTCTTATAGCAGCATATAGATATCTCTACTGAACTAGAATGCATTGGTCTAGATGTCAAACACTAAGGCATACTAACTTAGAACAATAGTCATTACGATGTTCTTTGAGCAGCATATAGATATCTCTACTGAACTAGAATGCATAGGTCTAGTTGGCAAACACTAAGGCATACTAAATTAGAACAATAGTCATTACGATGTTCTTATAGCAGCATATAGATATATCTACTGAACTAGAATGCATTGGTCTAGATGTCAAACACTAAGGCATACTAAATTAGAACAATAGTCATTAAGATGTTCTTATAGCAGCATATAGATATCTCTACGGAACTAGAATGCATAGGTCTAGATGTCAAACACTAAGGCATACTAAATTAGAACAGTAGTCATTACGATGTTCTTATAGCAGCATATAGATATCTCTACTGAACTAGAATGCATAGGCTAGATGCCATACACTAAGGCATACTAAATTAGAACAATAGTCATTAAGATGTCCTTATAGCAGCATATAGATATCTCTACTGAACTAGAATGTATAGGTCTAGATGTCAAACACTAAGGCATACTAAATTAGAACAATAGTCATTACGATGTTCTTATAGCAGCATATAGATATCTCTACTGAACTAGAATGCATTGGTCTAGATGTCAAACACTAAGGCATACTAAATTAGAACAATAGTCATTAAGATGTCCTTATAGCAGCATATAGATATCTCTACTGAACTAGAATGCATAGGCTAGATGACAAACACTAAGGCATACTAGATTAGAACAATAGTCATTAAGATGTTCTTATAGCAGCATATAGATATCTCTACTGAACTAGAATGCATAGGCTAGATGACAAACACTAAGGCATACTAAATTAGAACAAAAGTCATTAAGATGTTCTTATAGCAGCATATAGATATCTCTACTGAACTAGAATGCATAGGCTAGATGTCAAACACTAAGGCATACTAAATTAGAACAATAGTCATTAAGATGTTCTTATAGCAGCATATAGATATCTCTACTGAACTAGAATGCATAGGCTAGATGACAAACACTAAGGCATACTAAATTAGAACAATAGTCATTAAGATGTCCTTATAGCAGCATATAGATATCTCTACTGAACTAGAATGCATAGGTCTAGATGTCAAACACTAAGGCATACTAAATTAGAACAATAGTCATTACGATGTTCTTATAGCAGCATATAGATATATCTACTGAACTAGAATGCATAGGTCTAGATGTCAAACACTAAGGCATACTAAATTAGAACAATAGTCATTAAGATGTTCTTATAGCAGCATATAGATATCTCTACTGAACTAGAATGCATAGGTCTAGATGTCAAACACTAAGGCATACTAAATTAGAACAATAGTCATTAAGATGTTCTTATAGCAGCATATAGATATCTCTACTGAACTAGAATGCATAGGTCTAGATGACAAACACTAAGGCATACTAAATTAGAACAATAGTCATTAAGATGTTCTTATAGCAGCATATAGATATCTCTACTGAACTAGAATGCATAGGTCTAGATGTCAAACACTAAGGCATACTAAATTAGAACAATAGTCATTAAGATGTTCTTATAGCAGCATATAGATATCTCTACTGAACTAGAATGCATAGGTCTAGATGACAAACACTAAGGCGTACTATCTTAGAACAAGAGTCATTAGGATGTTCTTGTACCAGCATATAAATATCACTTCTGAACTAGAATGCATATGTCTATATGACAAACACTAAGGCGTACTATCTTTGAACAATAGTCATCAAGATGTTCTTATAGCAGCATATAGATATCCCTACTGAACTAGAATGCATTGGTCTAGATGGCAAACAATAAGGCATACTAAATTAGAACAATAGTCATTACGATGTTCTTATAGCAGCATATAGATATCTCTACTGAACTAGAATGCATTGGTCTAGTTGTCAAACACTAAGGCATACTAAATTAGAACAATAGTCATTAAGATATACTTATAGCAGCATATAGATATCTCTACTGAACTAGAATGCATAGGCTAGATGACAAACACTAAGGCATACTAAATTAGAACAATAGTAATTAAGATGTTCTTATAGCAGCGTATAGATATCTCTACTGAACTAGAATGCATAGGCTAGATGACAAACACTAAGGCATACTAAATTAGAACAATAGTCATTAAGATGTTCTTATAGCAGCATATAGATATCTCTACTGAACTAGAATGCATAGGCTAGATGTCAAACACTAAGGTATACTAAATTAGAACAATAGTCATTAAGATGTTCTTATAGCAGCATATAGATATCCCTACTGAACTAGAATGCATAGGCTAGATGACAAGCACTAAGGCATACTAAATTAGAACAATAGTCATTAAGATGTCCTTATAGCAGCATATAGATATCTCTACTGAACTAGAATGCATAGGCTAGATGACAAACACTAAGGCATACTAAATTAGAACAATAGTCATTAAGATGTCCTTATAGCAGCATATAGATATCTCTACTGAACTAGAATGCATAGGTCTAGATGTCAAACACTAAGGCATACTAAATTAGAACAATAGTCATTACGATGTTCTTATAGCAGCATATAGATATCTTTACTGAACTAGAATGCATTGGTCTAGATGTCAAACACTAAGGCATACTAAATTAGAACAATAGTCATTACGATGTTCATATAGCAGCATATAGATATCTCTACTGAACTAGAATGCATGGGCTAGATGACAAACACTAAGGCATACTAAATTAGAACAATAGTCATTAAGATGTCCTTATAGCAGCATATAGATATCTCTACTGAACTAGAATGCATAGGTCTAGATGTCAAACACTAAGGCATACTATATTAGAACAATAGTCATTACGATGTTCTTATAGCAGCATATAGATATCTCTACTGAACTAGAATGCAATGGTCTAGATGTCAAACACTAAGGCATACTAAATTAGAACAATAGTCATTACGATGTTCTTATAGCAGCATGTAGATATCTCTTCTGAACTAGAATGCATAGGCTAGATGACATACACTAAGGCATACTAAATTAGAACAATAGTTATTAAGATGTCCTTATAGCAGCATATAGATATCTCTACTGAACTAGAATGCATAGGTCTAGATGTCAAACACTAAGGCATACTAAATTAGAACAATAGTCATTACGATGTTCTTATAGCAGCATATAGATATCTCTACTGAACTAGAATGCATTGGTCTAGATGTCAAACACTAAGGCATACTAAATTAGAACAATAGTCATTAAGATGTCCTTATAGCAGCATATAGATATCTCTACTGAATTAGAATGCATAGGTTAGATGACAAACACTAAGGCATACTAGATTAGAACAATAGTCATTAAGATGTTCTTATAGCAGCATATAGATATCTCTACTGAACTAGAATGCATAGGTCTAGATGTCAAACACTAAGGCATACTAAATTAGAACAATAGTCATTAACATGTTCTTATAGCAGCATATAGATATCTCTACTGAACTAGGATGCATAGGTCTAGATGTCAAACACTAAGGCATACTAAATTAGAAAAATAGTCATTAAGATGTTCTTATATCAGCATATATATATCTCTACTGAACTAGAATGCATTGGTCTAGATGTCAAACACTAAGGCATACTAAATTAGAACAATAGTCATTACGATGTTCTTATAGCAGCATATAGATATCTCTACTGAACTAGAATGCATTGGTCTAGATGTCAAACACTAAGGCATACTAAATTAGAACAATAGTCATTACGATGTTCTTATAGCAGCATATAGATATCTCTATTGAACTAGAATGCATTGGTCTAGATGTCAAACACTAAGGCATACCAAATTAGAACAATAGTCATTAAGATGTTCTTATAGCAGCATATAGATATCTCTACTGAACTAGAATGCATATGTCTATATGACAAACACTAAGGCGTACTATCTTTGAACAATAGTCATTAAGATGTTCTTATAGCAGCATATAGATATCTCTACTGAACTAGAATGCATTGGTCTAGATGTCAAACACTAAGGCATACTAACTTAGAACAATAGTCATTACGATGTTCTTTGAGCAGCATATAGATATCTCTACTGAACTAGAATGCATAGGTCTAGTTGGCAAACACTAAGGCATACTAAATTAGAACAATAGTCATTACGATGTTCTTATAGCAGCATATAGATATATCTACTGAACTAGAATGCATTGGTCTAGATGTCAAACACTAAGGCATACTAAATTAGAACAATAGTCATTAAGATGTTCTTATAGCAGCATATAGATATCTCTACGGAACTAGAATGCATAGGTCTAGATGTCAAACACTAAGGCATACTAAATTAGAACAGTAGTCATTACGATGTTCTTATAGCAGCATATAGATATCTCTACTGAACTAGAATGCATAGGCTAGATGCCATACACTAAGGCATACTAAATTAGAACAATAGTCATTAAGATGTCCTTATAGCAGCATATAGATATCTCTACTGAACTAGAATGTATAGGTCTAGATGTCAAACACTAAGGCATACTAAATTAGAACAATGGTCATTACGATGTTCTTATAGCAGCATATAGATATCTCTACTGAACTAGAATGCATTGGTCTAGATGTCAAACACTAAGGCATACTAAATTAGAACAATAGTCATTAAGATGTCCTTATAGCAGCATATAGATATCTCTACTGAACTAGAATGCATAGGCTAGATGACAAACACTAAGGCATACTAGATTAGAACAATAGTCATTAAGATGTTCTTATAGCAGCATATAGATATCTCTACTGAACTAGAATGCATAGGCTAGATGACAAACACTAAGGCATACTAAATTAGAACAATAGTCATTAAGATGTTCTTATAGCAGCATATAGATATCTCTACTGAACTAGAATGCATAGGCTAGATGTCAAACTCTAAGGCATACTAAATTAGAACAATAGTCATTAAGATGTTCTTATAGCAGCATATAGATATCTCTACTGAACTAGAATGCATAGGCTAGATGACAAACACTAAGGCATACTAAATTAGAACAATAGTCATTAAGATGTCCTTATAGCAGCATATAGATATCTCTACTGAACTAGAATGCATAGGTCTAGATGTCAAACACTAAGGCATACTAAATTAGAACAATAGTCATTACGATGTTCTTATAGCAGCATATAGATATATCTACTGAACTAGAATGCATAGGTCTAGATGTCAAACACTAAGGCATACTAAATTAGAACAATAGTCATTAAGATGTTCTTATAGCAGCATATAGATATCTCTACTGAACTAGAATGCATAGGTCTAGATGTCAAACACTAAGGCATACTAAATTAGAACAATAGTCATTAAGATGTTCTTATAGCAGCATATAGATATCTCTACTGAACTAGAATGCATTGGTCTAGATGTCAAACACTAAGGCATACTAAATTAGAACAATAGTCATTACGATGTTCTTATAGCAGCATATAGATATCTCTACTGAACTAGAATGCATTGGTCTAGATGTCAAACACTAAGGCATACTAAATTAGAACAATAGTCATTACGATGTTCTTATAGCAGCATATAGATATCTCTATTGAACTAGAATGCATTGGTCTAGATGTCAAACACTAAGGCATACTAAATTAGAACAATAGTCATTAAGATGTTCTTATAGCAGCATATAGATATCTCTACTGAACTAGAATGCATATGTCTATATGACAAACACTAAGGCGTACTATCTTTGAACAATAGTCATTAAGATGTTCTTATAGCAGCATATAGATATCTCTACTGAACTAGAATGCATTGGTCTAGATGTCAAACACTAAGGCATACTAACTTAGAACAATTGTCATTAAGATGTTCTTATGACAGCATATAGATATCTCTACTGAACTAGAATGCATAGGTCTAGTTGGCAGACAATCAGGCATACTAACATATAAAAATAGTAATTAAGATTTTATTATAGCAGCATATAGATATCTCTACTGAACTAGTATGCATAGGTCTAGATGACAAACACTAAGGCATACTAACTTAGAACAATAGTCATTAAGATGTTCTTATAGCAGCATATAGATATCTCTACTGACCTAGAATGCATATGTCTAGATGACAAACGCTAAGGCGTACAATCTTTGAACAATAGTCATTAAGATGTTCTTATAGCAGCATATAGATATCTCTACTGAACTGGAATGCATAGGTCTAGATGACAAACACTAAGGCATTCTAATTTCGAACAATAGTCATTAAGATGTTCTTATAGCAGCAAATAGATATAACAAAATCCGCAGAAGAAAACATTGGTAGGAAAGAAAGTATAGGAGAAAACCGTGGATCACTCAGGATATACTAGAATTGATGGATGAAAGGCGGAAACACAAGAATGTAAGAGATGAAAAGGGGAAAGCAGAATACAGACGTCTGAGAAATGAGGTTAACAAGAAGTGCAAGGAAGCGAAAGAAGAATGGTTGAAAGAGAAATGTGCAGGTATAGAAAATTGTCTGAAATTAGGAAAAGTAGACACAGCTTATCGAAGGATTAAGAATACTTTTGTGGAAAAGAAGACTAAGTGCTGTAATATTAAGGACACAAATGGAAAGCCTCTAACAGATAGGGAAGAAAAGGTTGACAGATGGAAAGCTTACATAGAGAGTTTGTATAAGGGAAAGGAGATTGGGAATCATGTAATGGAAAGGGAGGAGGAAATTGATGAGGATGCGAAAGGAGATTTAATATTGAGATCAGAATTTGATAGAGCTTTGGAAGACTTAAGTAGGAACAAAGCACCAGGCATAGATGATATACCGATTGAGTTGCTACGCTGCATAGGAGATGAAGGTCTGATCAGGTTATTTCACTTGGTGTGTAGGATTTATGAAACAGGTGAGGTACCCCCTGATTTCAAGAAGAATGTAATCATCCCTATACCAATGAAAGTGGGAGCTGACAGATGTGAAGATTACCGTACAATCAGCTTGATTACTCATGCTTCAAAGATCCTGTCTAGAATAATTTACAAGAGGATTGAAAGCCAGCTAGAAACGGAGTTGGGTGAAGACCAGTTTGGTTTCAGGAGAAATGTAGGAACAAGGGAAGCTGTACTAAGTCTTAGGCTGATTTTGGAAGGTAGAATAAGGAAAGATAAGAAAACGTTCATGGCTTTTGTAGACTTAGAAAAGGCTTTTGATAATGTTGATTGGACTAAATTGTTTGACATTTTGAAATCGATTCGAATAAAGTACAGGGATAGGAGGGTGATATACAATCTGTACAGAAACCAGACAGCAGTCATTCGAGTTGAAGGACATGAGAGAGAAGCTGGTATTCAGAAAGGTGTAAGGCAAGGCTGCAACTTATCACCCATACTTTTCAATCTTTACATTGAACAAGCCATGAAGGAAATTAGAGAAAAATTTCAAGTGGGAGTGAAGATTCAAGGAGAAATAATTTCAACTCTGAGATTTGCTGATGACATCGTCATCTTGGCCGACAAGCATGAGGATTTGAATGAGTTTTTGAATGGTATGGACTCCGTCTTACGGAAAGAATTCATGATGAAAACAAATAAATGTGAAACAAAAATACTGCAATGCAACCGAAATAAATCAGAAACCTCTATGGAGATCAAATTGGCAGGTGAAAGGCTGAAGGAAGTAGGAGACTTCTCTTACTTAGGAAGCAGAATAACCAGTGATGGACGAAGCAAAGAGGATATAAAAAGTAGGTTGGCTCAGGCAAAGAAAGCATTTCTACAAGAAAGGAATCTGCTGACATCGAATATAGATTTAGGTATTAGGAAGTCATTTTTGAAAGCATTTGTCTGGAGCGTGGCGCTCTGTGGAAGTGAAACTTGGACTATTGGTGCAGCAGAAAAGAGGAGAATTGAAGCATTTGAAATGTGGTGTTACAGGAGAATGATGAAGGCCAGATGGGTAGATAAGGTTACAAACAAAGAGGTATTAAGACGAGTGGGAGAGGAGAGATGTTTCTGGCGACTGTTAATGAAGAGAAGAGATAGGTTGGTAGGACACATACTAAGACACCCAGGAATAGCAAGCTTAGTTATGGAAGGACGGGTCGGGGACAAAAACTGTAGGGGTAGACCAAGGTTAGAATATGTTAAACAGATTGCCTCGGATGTAGGGTGTCGGAGCTATGTAGAGATGAAACGATTAGCTCAGGACAGGGAGGCATGGAGAGTTGCATCAAACCAGTCAAAAGACTGAAGACTCAAACAACAACAGATATCTCTACTGAACGAGAATGCATTGGTCTAGATGACACACTCTAAGGCATACTAACTTAGAACAATAGTCATTAAGATGTTCTTATAGCAGCATATAGATATCTCTACTGAACTAGAATGCATAGGTATAGATGGCAAACAATAAGGCATACTATCTTTGAACAATAGTCATTAAGATGTTCTTATTGCAGCATATAGATATCTCTACTGAACTAGAATGCATTGGTCTAGATGCAAAAACTTTTGTCGTGGTAACTTAGAACAATAGTCATTAAGATGTTCTTATAGCAGCATATAGATACCTCTAATGAACTAGAATGCATAGGTCTAGATGACAAACACTAAGGCGTACTATCTTTGAACAATAGTCATTAAGATGTTCTTATTGCAGCATATAGATATCTCTACTGAACTAGAATGCATTGGTCTAGATGACAAACTCTAAGGCATACTAACTTAGAACAATAGTTATTAAGATGTTATTATAGCAGCATATAGATATCTCTACTGAACTGGAATGCATAGGTCTAGATGACAAACACTAAGGCATACTAATTTAGAACAATAGTCATTAATACGTTCTTATAGCAGCAAATAGATATCTCTACTGAACTAGAATGCATTGGTCTAGATGACAAACTCTAAGGCATACTAACTTAGAACAATAGTCATTAAAATGTTCTTATAGCAGCATGTAGATATCTCTACTGAACTAGAATGCATAGGTCTAGATGAAAAACACTAAGGCGTACTAACTTTAAACAATAGTCATTAAGATGTTGTTATAGCAGCATATAGATATCTCTATTGAACTAGAATGCATAGGTCTAGATGGCAACCACTAAGGCGTACTAACTTAAAACAATAGTCATTAAGATGTTGTTATAGCAGCATATAGATATCTCTACTGAACTAGAATGCATTGGTCTAGATGACAAACTCTAAGGCATACTAACTTAGAACAATAGTCATTAAGATGTTCTTATAGCAGCATATAGATATCTCTACTGAACTAGAATGCATAGGTCTAGATGACAAGCACTAAGGCATACTAACTTAGATATTAATAATGCTATTGGTTTTACGTCCCTTTTAACTACACTGGCTTTTAGGGACGCCGGGGTGCCGGAATTTTGCCCCGAAGGGGATCTTAAATGTGCCAGTAAATCTACTGACACGGCTCCCTCGCATTTGCGCACCCTCAAATGCCAGCTGACTGCGTCAGGTTTCGAACCTGCAACCTTGTGCTCTGCAAGCGAGAACTTTACCCCTGAGCCACGCAGCCAGACAGAATACTAAATTAGAACTATAGTCATTAAGATGTTCTTATAGCAGCATATAGATATCTCTACTGAACTAGAATGCATTGGTCTAGATGACAAATTCTAAGGCATACTAACTTAGAACAATAGTCATTAAGATGTTGTTATAGCAGCATATAGATATCTCTACTGAACTAGAATGCATAGGTCTAGATGACAAACACTAAGGCATACTAACTTAGAACAATAGTCATTAAGATGTTCTTATAGCAGCATATAGATATCTCTTCTGAACTAGAATGCATTGGTCTAGATGACAAACCCTAAGACATACTAACTTAGAACTATAGTCATTAAGATGTTCTTATAGCAGCATATAGATATCTCTACTGAACTGGAATGCATCGGTCTAGATGACAAACACTAAGGCATACTAACTTAGAACAATAGTCATTAAGATATGTTTATAGCAACATATATATATATATATATATATATATATATGTCTCTACTGAACTAGAATGCATTGGTCTGGATGACAAACTCTAAGGCATACTAACTTAGAACAATAGTCATTAAGATGTTCGTATAGCAGCTTATAGATATCTCTACTGAACTAGAATGCTTTGGTCTAGATGACAAACTCTGAGACATACTAACTTAGAACAATAGTCATTAAGATGTTCGTATAGCAGCTTATAGATATCTCTACTGAACTGGAATGCATTGGTCTAGATGATAAACTCTAAGGATTACTAACTTAGAACAATAGTCATTAAGATGTTCTTATAGCAGCATATAAATATCTCTACTGAACTAGAATGCATAGTTCTAGATGACAAACACTAAGGCATACTAACTTAGAACAATAGTCATTAAGATATGTTTATAGCAGCATATATATATATATATAAATCAAAGACCAAAGTGGACCGAAGAAAGGAAGAGGGCCTTTAGTGCACGAATGAAAGAGTACTGGAAAGACAGGAAGAACAAAAAGTCATGATTGCTTCGCGTGGTCTAATAGGCCTGTAACGTGTAAAATAAAATAAAGATATATATATATCTACTGAACTAGAATGCATTGGTCTGGATGACAAACTCTAAGGCATACTAACTTAGAACAATAGTCATTAAGATGTTCTTATAGCAGCTTATAGATATCTCTACTGAACTAGAATGCTTTGGTCTAGATGACAAACTCTGAGACATACTAACTTAGAACAATAGTCATTAAGATATTCTTATAGCAGCATATAGATATCTACTGAACTAGAATGCATAGGTCTAGATGACAAACACTAAGGCATTCTAACTTAGAACAATAGTCATTAAGATGTTCTTATAGCAGCATAGTATTATTATTATTATTATTATTATTATTATTATTATTATTATTGCCTTTATTGGAGGCGCAGTTAGGGCACTTGGCCCTCTCTTACACTTAACCACATTAAAACAATCCAATAAACTTATTATGGCGACAAAATTAAACAATAATATTTGACATTGATCATGACTTTCACACTCTCATTCACTCATCCAGTCACACTTGTTGTCGGTCAGCAATGGTCAGCAGGCTGCCCCAGCAGGTGGTCTTGAATTTAGATAGTGAGGTGATACCCCTGACACTGGCTGGAAGGTTATTCCACAGCCTAGACCCCACCACGTGAAAAGAGTTGTTGTGTATAGAGGAGCGATGAATGGGAATGGAGAGGGAAGAACCAGAGCGTGTATTATTACCATGGAAAGAAGACATGTACTTGAATTTATTTGATAAGTATAGTGGTCTGTCGTCAGACAATAATCGGAAAATCTGGACAAGAATGTGATATGATCGACGTAGTTCAGGTTTCAGCCAGGAAGGAGCGCAATAATAGGGAGTGATATGTTTATCATAGCTCAGATCGTAGATAAATCGTATTCAAGAGTTCAGAGCTCGTTGAAGTTTCAAAGTTAATGTTTTGGTTGCGTCTACAAGAATAACGTCACAGTAGTCAAGAATAGGAAGTATTAGTGTCTGTATGAGTAGGATTCTTACTTTAAATGGTAAAATATCTTTTTTCTTTTGAGGGAGTGGAGCGTTGCGAAAATCTTCTTGCATACATTCTGTACATGTTCAGACCAGTTAAGAGTCTGATTTATTATCACACCTAGATTTTTCACTGTAGGACAGTATGGAATTTCATTGTTGTTCAGTACAATTGGGGGAATAATTTGATCTCGGAGTGACGTCAATAGTTTTTGAGAGCCAATTATGATAACTTGTGTTTTGGATGGATTCAGAAGAAGGGAATTTTCCTTAGAATATTTTCCAAGTCGTTGAAGGTCAGCGTTGATAGTTTCAATTGTCAATGGAATGTCATTTGTCTTGCAGTGGGAGTATATTTGCAAATCATCTGCATATAGGTGATATTTGCAATTTTTCAAATTAGATGAGATGTCGTTGATATATAGTACAAAAAGCAAGGGTCCTAGTACACTACCCTGTGGGGCGCCTGACTTTCTGCTTAGCCACTGAGAAGTTTTATCCTGGGTTACAACACGTAGCTGGCGATTATTCAGGTATGAATCGAAAAAGTAAATTGTCTGCTGGTCAAAGTAATAATATTCCATCTTTTTCAATAGTGTCTGAGTATTTATGGTGTCAAAAGCACTGCTGAAGTCGAGAAGGGTGAGGATTGTCACCAGTTTTTGGTCCATTGCATGTCTAATGTCGTCAGTCACTTTGAGTAATGCTGTTGCAGTGCTATGTCCCTTCTTGAAACCTGATTGCAGAGGGTCTAAAAGAGAACGGCTATTCAAATATTCAAGTACTTGCTCATGAACCAGACGCTCGTGTGCTTTTGAAAGTGCAGGTAGAATGGGTATTGGCCGATAGTCAGATGGAAATAAAGGTTCGGTTTTCTTAGGAATAGGGATGACATTGGCTTGTTTCCATAGGGAGGGAAAGGTGTTAGTTGTAAGACTATGGTTGAATATGTGAGTAATAATTGGTAGAACGGCACCGATGATATTATGTATGAAGGATATGGGAATATCATCAACTCCTCTCGCTTTTGATTTTACGGAATATAGTACCTTTTTTACTTTGTCTGCCGTAACCGGATGGAAAGTAAAGAGAGGGTGGTCAGGTAGTGGGTGAAAAGGATCATGGGGTGTTGAATTAGTTGGTACTCTCTCTTCAGTGAAATATTCATTTAACTCATCAAGCGGTATGTCTGGTACATGTGTCTGTTGCTGCTGTTTGCCTATACCTAGAGAACGCATATTATTCCAGGCATTCCTTGTATTCATCTTCTTTGTCACGTTTTGTATGTAGGAGAATTTGGCGTTTCTTACGAGCTGCTTAATACAATTTCTGAGCACACGATAATTTTCAAAATCAGTTTCGTCACGGGTACGTTTAAAACGCCGGAAGAGTGCATCACGCTGTGCCATCATACTTTTAATGTTTTCATTTAACCATGGGCAAGCTGGGCGAGTAACTTTGATCGAATGTTTAGGGGATGTTTGTCATACAGACTAATAATAAGAGAATTTAACTTGTTTACTTTTGCGTCAATGTTATCTAAGAGTAATATGTCATTCCAGGGAAGGTTGTATGCGTCATGTTTTAAGTCATCCTTATTAATATTTTTCATGTTTCTAGTGATAATATATTTAGGTGTGTACTTAGGCACACGAAGGGAGTACGATAGGTAAATTAGGTCATGGGTGGAGATAGATGGTACGGGTATTTGCCCGAAGGTTTCAACTCTGTCGAGATTGCTTGTCACAAGATGGTCAATGAGTGTATGTGATTCGTATTTATCAGAGTAAATGTGGTTTGTAGGTTCTAGGGGAAGAATCGTCATGTCGCAGGAAGAGAACAGGTTTTGTAATTGCTTGGTCTCGTACGTCTGTGTCAGTAAATTGGTATTGTAGTCACCCACGGCTATTACGTGTTGGTAGTTTGGAATTAAGTCGAGCAAGCGGTTTTCAAATTCACTCATGTTTGTTATTCTTGGCGGCTTATATACAACAGCTACCAGAGTCTTTTGTTGCCCAACAATTACTTCAACAAACATGAATTCCGGTCCTGGTTGTGTGCTAAGTGTTGATACACATATTACCCGTCTTTTTAAGTCGCTTCTACAGCACGTGGCAACCCCGCCTGCTCGCCTCCCATCATTTCTGTCATGACGTTCCAGCGAGTACCGATTTAGTTCTACCATGCTAGACGGGATGTCAGGTTTTAACCAACTTTCACTTATGCAGAAGATATGGATATTGTTTTCGTTTATTATTGTCTGTATTTCGTCGTGATGCGCAACCAGTGACAGAGCATTAATATGGCAATATTGTAATGAATGCTTGGACCAGGAAAGTGCCTGTTTTAGAAGAAAGCCTGTGGTGTAAGGGGAGGGAGGGGATTGGTAAGGGCTAGGCTGGCCAAGGTCAGTTAGCTCATTCATTCAATAGCTCATCTGGGTAACGAGAGATATATCTTAAAATAGAAGAAACCTACCTGGACCTCCCGCTGCACACTGCCGACCGCAACCAACGCACACACACATACACACACACACTTATTACTAAACTTGTCTATTATAAACATTACGCACATGTTCATTTCACTTCACTCTAAGGTCCCGCATTTGCTGCACGTTTTCCAGCTCCCTAAATGTGGTGACGGTCTTCTTAGTTCCATCAGGGAGATGTATTAAAACGCGGCCGTCCTGGGTCCAGACTCGGGTGGGTCCGAAGTGGTCTCTGGCTGCATTTAGGATAGTTTTCCGGGTTTTTGTGAGGGATTCAGTAATAAGAATCTTGGCTCTCTTTAGGAGGCGCTTGGTCTTCCAGATGCGATCTCGCTGGTGGTAGCGGAGGAATTTTACAATAATAGGGCGTTTCCCAGTGGCTACCACTTCAGCTGCTGTTCGCTGCGGCCGCCCAATCCTGTGACATCAATCCAGGCTCTCCATAGGGAGGTCCACGTTCAACTTCGTCTTGATTGTGTCCCTCACCTTCTCGTACACATCTTCCTCAGGGTCCTCAACGATCCCGTGGATGAGAAGGCAGTTTCTCCGGCTGTATTGCTCTCCTTCGTCCAGCAGCTCCTCGTGGTGGTCAAGTCTCCACTCCAGCTTGCTCAGTTCTTCTTTGAGCACAGCCAGTTCGGAGGTGACAGTGATAGATATTGTACCCAACTGTCATCATGTGGAACATGTGTTCGTATCCCAGCTAACTCACGGTCTTTCGAGGTATGGGACGTTCCTGCCCACTATACGACCACATGCTCAGGATTTGAGTCTACCAGGTAACTACTCCACATGAAAGAAACAACATATTCCTAAATCAAACATTTACTGATCTAAAGTCATGGCTATACAACAAAATACAAACATAGGACAATTTACATTTAATTTCCCACAATGCAAATCAGGGTTATTTTGTGAGTCTCTTCTTAATTAGTGCTACACTGCACTCAAATCTATTTCTAGCATCCTATCATTGATACTTTCAGACCTCTACGAGTCTCCATAGTGTTCTTTATGTGACACAATTTTACTTAACAGGAGTATCACAACACAAAAGTCACATATCACATAAAATGACATTAATCCTGTAATAATAAAACATTACTCCGTTTCTTACGGGCATTTACTTTCATTAGCATAAATTCATTATTCTATGGCTTAATTAACAAATGTTTTTGTGTCGTGTGAATCGTCTTCCTCCTTCCCATCAATATGAAACGCTTAAAAAGTGGTACGTTTCCCTTCCAAAATACACATGGACAAAAATGTTTATAGTTACACCATACAACGGTTTTCTGGGTCTGGTCGAAGTTATTATCGTTACAAACGTGTCATGTTCTTAGAAATCATCTACCCGTCTGCATAAATTAGCGTGAACTGGTAAAAATGCACTTTAAAAAGATGCCTACGTTTTACTTGGTTCAGTGTTCCTCCTCAGAGAATAACTGGGCCAAATATTATCCGATTTCAATGATCCGACAATGTATGTGTGTTGAAACACATCATATAATTCAATTGGCATCATCATAACAATCATATCTTAATTACATATCGAAATATCGAGATTCTTCAGTGTCCCACTATGCTTTTAAAATTAAGGGATCCGTCCGACCGACCTCCCCTTCCCCTAGCAGGCAATACAATTAGTTCCAGCTGGCCGCGCAAGATGGCCGCTTGTCTCAGTGGACTACTTCCATACTCCTCTCATCTGCTAGCTAGGTCATCTTTGTTTACAATTGCAGTACAGTGGAGTGACCCAGAGTATTGTCTCAAGTAATTGAGTCATTCTGATTATTTAACACCTATAATTATAGTGTATTGGGCTCAAGTCGGCTCCTTAATTAACATTCATGGCTGGGGATGGATTCTGTAATAGCCTTGCCGTTCTATGGTGAATACTAGTGGCTTTGGACGCGCATCATAATGAGAATACAAGATTCTCACCAGCAGCTGTCTCAATAATATAAGGAAATCTGCGTTTCCTAAACGACGAACTTTGATTCTTACCTCTCAGGGCTGATCAACCAATACATGTGCTCACGGAGTCTCGAAGAACATCCCTTGTGGCAATTATTCCTGCAAGCGATGGATACAGACAGGCTCTGTCCAATTCACTGCGAATAATATAAGTACGCTCCATGGCGGTACTAACTCGTAGATTAGCCAACTTTTCACCTAACGTGCAAGCTATGCTAGCTTGGTCCCCGCAACTTTATTTACGTAAATCACTGGATTCTACGTTACATTGCTCGCTCAATGCGGCTCAAACAATACTTCTCATAGATGACTCAATTATTGAGGTACCCGCGTCCTCTCAGCAATACACTTAAGCCAAAGCTTCAAATAGCTCCTAAAACAAAATATAAAATTTACTGGCTTACATTACTTTAATGGTTCTCACAAACAATCCTAAGAATTGACCATATCAAATATTCATTCAACACTTCATTGACATGCTTGTTTGCCATCTCTTGATGAATACAGTACATTTGCATTTGTCAGTTGGCACAGGCTAGAGTAAAAGGTGGCTTTTCACCGATGTCTCAGTCTCACTCATGGCTGTGATTATATGGAAGCTACTGAGGTATGGGTGGTGCTTAGTATTGGCATTCGGGGCACAGTCAGTGCCTGTGAATGCTGTGAAAGGTTCTACTCATAGGGTTAGGACTACTGTTCTGACTCAGTGAGGAAAGCAATGGCAAACTACCTCACTCCTCTTCTTGCCTAGAACGCCTCAAAATAGCGCTGCCTTGGGTTTTTGTGGGAATCTACTCACATAACGTAACGGCGGTGCTTTTTGAGGATCCAACCAGCCTTCGGGCTGACTACCTAACAGACAGAATTCATTGACACTGAAAAATTCTCGTATCTCGCTATATTTCACATTACTTTCCTACTGTTTACCAAAATACAGTATCTTTATATCGGACATGACACACGTTGAACGTTATTTAGGCCTGAAGTGCCTATTACTTTACTTCACTGTTATCGAACCCAGATATTATTATTATTATTATCATTTAACGTTACCGTTACATTCATCACAATTTTAGCCTGACTGGCCATAAACAAATCACCTTCCAAGCCATATTCTACCAAATACGAGTGGTGAAAGCTCGTACAATAAGTGACGGTTACATCTTAGTCTCAAAGTGATGCATCGTTGTATGGTGAACTATTTAGTTAGGATAACATTGTAAATTGGTACTCACTTTTTCATTTTCGCTGGATTATACCAGCACGCCAGCTCCGGGCCTACCATGACGCTTGATTTAAGACATCATGCTATATCTCACACGACACTTAATTTCACATATTTCCCACATGATAATCATACTCTTATCAGTGGCCTTTCTCACTTTTACACAATACATATTAATCACAATACACATAAACACTTTTGAAAACACTATAATAAGATTTATATACACTTTTTCACTATTTCACAGGTTAATCCTTAGTCCGACTCCTCCTAACGCCTGACCCCAGAGATGCGATGACTATGACAACCACTGGTCTCCGTGAAAGTCTATCTGCGTATCCGTGTGTTCGATTCTCGTTCCCTTCCAATACTGTTTATTTCCACGTCATGATTACTTGTGATGCCTCTCGGCTCCCATAACTGCAATGATCTTGACAATACTGCGTCATTTATAAGTATGACAATACCTCCTGGTATTCAGTGTCCAAAACCATCCTAAATTATTGCTACGCTGTAGCAAATTACACTTGCGTATAACAATGGATAAATATCTTCTGTAGATTAAATCTTATGCGATTCATGACTTATATTTAGAAGCTGTATGATGCTTCCATTGTTCTCCAAATACACTCTAACATTTCGCGCTCTTATTGGCAGCGTTTAGTTTACGTGTAGACTGCAGATGAACTCAAGACGAACTGAAGAATAACTAAAGACAACTCAAAACGAACTAAAGACAACTGGCTTGGTCTGAGCTGCTCCCCTATATAAAGGTTTCTCGTAAAATGTAGTTCACAGGACACACGAGAGCGACTCCCTTCTTGAAATAATGTATTTCCATTCCAAATGACGTATACACCTTGTTCATCTAGGTGTGGAGGTCCCATGATCACTTGCGTGCAGGCGATCGCTTCGGCCAATTAATTACAATTAATTGCCTTATTCCATCGCGTCATGACGCCACCATGGTGATTCCCCTCTGGCTGGTCACCAAATCACTCCTCTCGAGCGTAGGCTTGGTGTTAACACGCTCATTTTGGGATATAGGCTTTAATTTAGGTGTAGGACCACTCCTAAGTTGTCTCTCCTAAAATATATTCACCTGGGTGTACATTTCACTCCATTTCGATGCTCCAATTGGCTACAATCAATTAATTTCCGTGGGCAATCATCCCCACTACAGTCTCAAGCGTTGTCCATTGGGGACTCCCAGGGTCATTAATTTCGAGCTGTCTCCTCGGTCCAGACGGGAAAAGTTCCACCGGCGCCCTGAATCTCCTCCCATTCGCTAGCTGCAATTAGTAAAATGTCAAGCTGGCCTGCTTTCACGTTTCTATACTTTGAAAACGTACATATGACTGCAATTTCTGACAATTATTCGCTTAAACAGCTATGATATTCACAATCTGGCCGTGAAATCATGTTATATTATCATATGTCATTATACATGTCATTGCTCTTCGGGTTCCCTGTAGCTGTTCCCCCTCAGAGATCAATGGTTCGACTCTAAGCAGAATCATGTGCCTGGTCTTCTCTGATAAGACCTGAGTTCGATGCCAGTCTGCCGTGGCCGATTGGGCGCAATATCTCTACTGAACTAGAATGCATTGGTCTAGATGACAAACCCTAAGACATACTAACTTAGAACAATAGTTATTAAGATGCTCTTGTAGCAGCATATATATATCTCTACTGAACTAGAATGCATAGGTCTAGATGAAAAACACTAAGGCATACTAACTTAGACCAATAGTCATTAAGATGTTCTTATAGCAGCAAATAGATTTCTCTACTGAACTAGAATGCATAGGTCTAGATGAAAAACACTAAGGCATACTAACTTAGACCAATAGTCATTAAGATGTTCTTATAGCAGCAAATAGATTTCTCTACTGAACTAGAATGCATAGGTCTAGATGACAAACACAAAGGCATACTAACTTAGAACAATAGTCATTAAGATGCTCTTATAGCAGCATATAGATATCTCTACTGAACTAGAATGCATAGGTCTGGATGACAAACACTAGGGCATACTAACTTAGAACAATAGTCATTAAGATGTTCTCATAGCAGCATATAGATATCTCTACTGAACTAGAATGTATTGGTCTAGATGACAAACACTTTTGTCGTGGTAACTTAGAACAATAGTCATTAAGATGTTCTTATAGCAGCATATAGATATCTCTAATGAACTAGAATGCATACTTCTAGATGACAAACACTAAGGCGTACTAACTTAGAACAATAGTCATTAAGATGTTCTTATAGCAGCATATAGATATCTCTACTGAACCAGAATGCATAGGTCTAGATGACAAACACTAAGGCGTACTAACTTAGAACAATAGTCATTAAGATGTTCTTATAGCAGCATATAGATATCTCTACTGAACTAGAATGCATTGGTCTAGATGACAAACACTTTTGTCGTGGTAACTTAGAACAATAGTCATTAAGATGTTCTTATAGCAGCATATAGATATCTCTACTGAACTAGAATGCATAGGTCTAGATGACAAACACTAAGGCATACTAACTTAGAACAATAGTCATTAAGATGTTCTTATAGCAGCATATAGATATCTCTACTGAACTAGAATGCATTGGTCTAGATGACAAACACTTTTGTCGTGGTAACCACCGGGGTATCCACTTTGGCATTTTGTCCACGTGGACCACTGATAGACTTCCGGTCCTAAGACATATTCATATTAAACGTGTCTTGTTTCTGTACCATTTTTGGTTGGATTCACAGTTGCCAAGCCTTATTCAGTGAGCAATAGACGTAAAGAGACCAAAACGTATAACAAATGGTAGGAAAGATGTAAAGACGAGACAACGTAATCCAATTGAGATTTTATTAATATATTGTAGGTGCAATTATTTTTTTCCATAATTATCATAGACTAAGAATATTCATCATCAGATTCAGAACAATCCTCATATACAGAATCACATCCATTATAATCATCACAATCCTCATATTCAGAATCACATTCATTATAATCATCACAATCCTCAGAATGAGAATCACATTCATTATAATCATCACAATCCTCAGAATCAGGATCACATTTTTCATAATCACAATCGTCATAATCGGGATCACATTTTTCATCATCACATTCCTCATAATCAGAATCACATTCACTATAATCACCATAATAATATCTACGATAATCTTCATCATCGTAGGAAGAGCATACTCTATCGTGGCATAATCCATAATCACAATCACTATGCCCGATACAGGGACGATCTGAAATAGAAGAGTATTTTATGAGCCAGTTACGCTTACTTGTAAAAAATTAGGCAAATACATACTTGTATAAGGATAATCTTCATAATACTACCGTAATCATCAGAATAATCATCATCATCGATGGAAATGCAGTGTCGATTGTGGCAACGTAATCCATATTCACAATCACTATGCTCTCTACAGCGATCATCTGAAATAGAAGACGTATTTTATGAACCAATTTAATTATGCTTACTTGTAAAAATTGGGCAAATACATACTTGTATACTATTATCATTTGTGAAATATAGGCATATGGCATCACCTTGTGTCCGTGTGTGTGTGCGTATGAATGCGTGAATATGTGTTTGCCTCCCCACCCATCTAGTAAAATCCAAACGGCGGGAGGATGTTCAGTGAAATCTAGTAAAGAGTTATTAATACAAAATCCGACCTCGACCGTGTCTATCATATTTTAATGACTGTCTCCAATCCAACATACTGCCCGCGCAAAATATTTTACAACGCATTCATTACCTACAAAACTGTTAGCACTATCAACCTTAAATGTTGTGTGGCATAGATGATTCCATAGTTAGTTCACATACGTTATATATTTCTTATGTTAATTGAATCTATCAACTTACAAAATTTCAGTTTGATTGCTATAATAGATTCGTAGATATTGTGAACCGTCTAAATATGTCAGATGGTTACCATGTTGGATTTTTATGTATGTACGTCATAGAGTTATGTAGTCTACTATTACATGAATATAATTGTGTAGGTTCATTATTCAAACGTTCATTTCGATCGCATGATTTAAAAATTCAATTTTAAAATTTTGCACAGCCGCCATCTAGCGGTTATGTAAAAATTGAACTAGATTAGATTTCAGTGCATTACAATCGGTATTAACATTTGCTGTACCAAGTTTCTATGCGTACGGATGGTTAAGTCGTCAGAAAGGTCTATTTAAAAGTTTCAACTTCGCTTGGCCGCCATGCTGGTTTTGTTGTTAACACGTTTTTGACAGTCTAATAGGTGAACATCGAGTTGTACCCGTTATTACCGTACACATTTTCAGGGTGATATGAGTAATAGTTTCGAAGATACAGAATGCCGGTGAAATAATTCGCACAGCCGCCATGTTGGATTGGTGAGGCGTAATAAACTTTGAAGGGCTCGGTCGGGGTCGGCCAAGATAGTACTAAGACCTTACCGAGTTTCATTGACATCGCTCCAGCCGTTTAGAAGTTATTAGGGGGGACACACACACACAGACGCACACACATACACACACATAGGCTACTCACACCTACAAGGACGAAAGGTGACCTCATAAGCCTATTTTTAGCCTACATTCGATTTTTGCAAAAAATGAAAGTAGACTTATGAGATCAACACAGGGCGAAAAAAGTGTGTCTGTCTGTGTGTGTGTATGTGTGTTTGTGGGAGTCTGTGTGTGTGTGTGAGTGTGTGTACTCTGAATGTCTGTCCCCACCCCTATCAATTCGAACACGGTGAACGCGAATTGAACGAAATTTGGTACAAAGGTAGCACTAGCAAAGGACACCTCAGTTTCATGTTTTATATCACCGCCATCTTGACGGAAAAGTAATGGCGGCCACACAAATGTTCATAGCTTAAATCAAATTACGACTAACCTAATCATCCGATCTCTGCCAAATTTTGCAACAGCATACCCTTATGGAGGAAGCATCCTTTGACCAAATTAATAGGTCATTAGCCTAATATTTTGCGGATGGCGGCCATCTGTGTGTCAAAATCGATTCCCCCTATTAATTCAAACACGGTGAAACCGAATGGAACGAAATTTGGTACAGAGGTAGCACTAGCAAAGAGCACCTCAGTGTCATGTTTTATATCGCCGCCATGTTGACAGAAACGTAATGGTGGCCACACAAATGTTCAAAGTTTAGATCAAATTACGACTAACATAATCATCCGATCTCTACCAAATTTTGCAACAATATACCTTTATGAAGGGTGCATCCTTTGACCAATCTAGTAGGTCATTAGCCTAATAGTTTGTGGATGGCGGCCATCTTTGTGTCAAAATCGATTCCCCCTATTAATTCGAACACGGTGAAACCGAATGGAACGAAATTTGGTACAGATGTAGCACTAGCAAAGGGCACCTCAGTGTCATGTTTTATATCGCCACCATCTTGACGGAAATGTAATCACGGCCACCCAAATATTAAAAGCTAAAATGCAATTACGACCAACCTAATAATCTAGTCTCTATCAAATTTTACAACAACATATCTTTATGTGGGAAGCATATTCTGACCAAACTGCAAGATCATAAGCCCAATAGTTTGCAGATCGTGGCCAAGTATGTGTGCAAATCGATTCCCCTTATTAATTCAAACACGGTGAAACTGAATTGAACGAAATTTGGTACAGAGGTAGCACTAGCAAAGGGCACCTCAGTGTCATGTTTTATATCGCCGCCATCTTGACGGAAACGGAATGATGGTTACCCAAATATTAAAAGCTTAAATCAAATTACGACCATCATAATAATTTGATCTCTACCAGATTTTGCAACAACATGCCTTTTTGTGGAAAGCATCTTATGACTGACTACAAGGTCATCAGCACAATAGTTTGCAAATAGCGGCCATGTATGTGTGTAAAACCATTCCCCATATCAATTCAAACACGGTGAAACCGAATTGAAAGATTTTTTTTTACAGAGGTAGCACTAGCAAAGGGCACCTCATATTCATGTTTAATATCCCTATAGCACGTTGTATTTCAACAAGCTACTACAACCAACATTCAATTATACTCCTTGAAAAGGACAAAGAGTTATAACAATACCCATGCATTTAGGAGAAAGTAGGCTATATGTTCTTTACTGAACATCTTGTTTCATAACTGAAAATAGGCTAAAATCCTGGGTTGCTTCCTCAGTTTAGGGGCTGTGACAATGCGGCCATGTCGCCCCGTGCACTTTGGGTGTGTGTAGAATCTGTCTGATAACCGGTGTTAATTGTGATGGCTGTATTAACTTAGTGTGTTACCTGTAATTTAGGTAAGGACTGCAGATGATCCATTTCAAGTAGTCACTCACAGGGTTGTCTTCTCTCACCAATCTTATTTTGGTGGTACTGTACTATGCCTTGAGAAAAGCTACAGAAGGAAAAGCTGGAGGCATTTAACGGGGACTAAGACAGTAACTAGAAGATCTGGACTTCGCCGAATACATGTTTTTGTCACAGGCGCATCGAGACATGCAGGAGAAAGTTAACTTACTGAAGGAAGAAACAGAACAAATTGGATTGATAATTAACGTCATCAAGACCGAAGAAATGTATATCTATTCTAAGAACGCCAAGCTTATCATGATGAATGGGAATGAGATTGTAAGTGTCCAATATTTCTGCTACCTTGGGAGCATGGTATCAACAACCGGAGGCACAGAATGGGAAGGCAAAGGCAGCATTTGCCCAGCTGCGACCGGTGTGGAGATCGAAAGAGATTTCGCTGAGGACCAAATTGAGATTGCTGGACACCAACGTGAAGTTTGTTCTCTTCTATGGGTGTGAGAACTAGAAAATAACCGCAAAGCTAAAACAGCCCACACAGACGACCGTAAACCGATTCCTGCGGACCATTCTGGGCATATGCTGGCCAGATGTTATTTCCAACGCGGACCTGTGGCAGAGAATGGGACATAGTTAATGTGCAAGCCGGATCAAAAGAAGAAAATGGAGGTGGATAGGCCACACCCTTAGAATGATCCCAACGCAAATCCCGAGGCAAGCTTTGGATTGGAACCCACAAGGCAGCCGGAAAAGAGGGAGACCAAAGAAACCTGGAGAAGAACTGTGGAAGAAGAACTTTCCACCATTGGGAGCCCGGAACGGGGTGAAGAAGATTGCTGTCAACAGAGTTGGCTGGAAAACTCTTGCGGAAGCCCTTTGTTCTTTGGAGAAGCATAATTGAACTCACTTTTGCTTCCAACTTGGCTACTAGATACCACCGCAACCAGCACCTGACGGTGGACGTTGGAACTTAATAGAGCGTTAACCAGATCTAGCCTACAAATTTAGCTTCACACTATTGTAGCCGATGGAGGGTTCTTTTACATGCCATAAATCTATGACATGGGCCCACTGGCTTTACTTCCCCTCTGAAGAAAGGCACACTGAGGGATTTTTAACACTCTTTAAAATATCCGACGACTTCTGCCGGGTTTGAAACCGCAATCTTGAGTATAGAAGCTACCAACTGCGCCACCGAAGCCGCTCATAAAATGAAGATAAAAGAACCTTATAAATGGTGGCCATACGAAGTTCAAGTATTGAAATATAATTTTCTTGCGATTTAATCAGCCGAGCACAGTGGAACGTGGCATGTTAAATCTTTATACAAGGCATATGGCATCTGATTTAATTCAGTTGTTTTGAGAAATTCAACACTGCGTCTGTGCGGAATTTAAAAAAAATGTTTTTATTTCTTTTGTCTTAATCACGCAATCAAAGTGTAAATGTGTATAATGAACCAACGTAATATTCGTTATATACTGCTGCATAACTCTTTGGCCTACATATAAAAACAATCCAACATTGCTGTCATGAGAAATATTTCACTTGATCTCAATATCTATGAATCAATTAAACTGAATTTTCTTATGGTGATAGAGGTTGTTACTATACGGTCACCTGTGTAACTTTCAATAACCTGGTGAGCACAAAACCAATATGGCGGCCACGAGAATTTCATATCTACTGGTTATTATTTCTATGGCCAACATGTATAAAAAAACGAACGTGTCAGCGTTGATAATTATGTCACCAGTTCTCAGTATCTCTGGAACTACTACAGCAATCAAACTGAAATGGCGATATAAGATTATTAATTAAGTAAACTTACGTAACTTTCCAAAATCCTGATAAACAGAAGACAACACGGTGGCCGTGCGATTTTGTTACGGCCCAGCCTTTACAAGGCCGTAACGCCCAAAAACCACAATAATTCCAATTATAAAGGGTTATAAAGAGTTCCTTCGCCCTGGCAAGTTAAAGGAAGCACTCTACTTCACCAAGTAGGACTCCAGGAACAAAGACTGCAACTTTGCAACACGACGCAACAAACCGAATACCGCTGAAAGTGGGTGGCCTACTTGAACCCACACCAGAACACAAAGCCTGCAACTACACGACGCAACAAGGAGAAAATACCGCTGACTACTCATGACCTAATTGTGCCTTCAAATAAGAAAAAGGACCCACGTGGCCGGGACAGAGAGTTTGGAACACGGTCAGTGACAATGAAGACCGATTGACGCCGCAGGTTAGCACCCCACCGTGCGGTGGCTCCGCCATCGTGGACGAGGCTCGACTTCGGTACTACCAGAGACATCGCAGCAGCACCCCCAAGAGTAAGGGTACCAGCTTTTCCTTTTTTCCTCCTCTATACCCCTAACAACCCTCTCACCCTGACTTGAGTTATTAAATCCTAGTCATGCGTAAGTAATTTCTGTTCCTTGTCATTTCATTCTCCCGTACACTGACATCCCTAACGTCATGAAGAATACAGCCGGTGATATCTCATCGACTCAGCAACTATCTGGCGACTGCTACAAGGTTGCGTACGCGTGCCCCCAAGCCCAGTTGGTGGCCCGCATACAAACATGTGGGGAACACCTATCCTGTGCCTACCTCATTCTCTCTATACTCGTTCATCCCTCCATGCCCCGACTCACACACACACCCTCGCAGACACAACCTCGTTCTAGGAAGTCGCCCTCTTCTGAGAATTCCCCTTCACACAACTACCCATTTGGAAAGCACCCGCATGCTTACCAGAGAGGGTAGCGACCTGAAAAATATTCAAATAGTTAAAAATACTTTTAACTTTGTCGTATCCTATTCAAGTGATTGACGAGAAGCTTAGTATACTAAACTAAATAATAATAATAATAATAATAATAATAATAATAATAATAATAATAATAATAATAATAATAATAATAATAATAATATATTAACAAGTCCTATAAGTAGTTGGGAGTAAGACAAGCTAGAAAATTCTAATGACGTGTAGAAGAGCAACAAGATGTTCAGTAAAGATAATATAGCCTACTTTCTCCTAAATGCATGGGTATTGTTAGAACTCTTTGTCCTTTTCAAGGAGTATAATTGAATGTTGGTAGTAATAGCTTGTTGAAATACAACGAGTTATAAGGATATTAAACATGAATATGAGGTGCCCTAGGCTAGTGCTACCGCTGTACAAAATTTCATTCAATTCGGTTTTACCGTGTTTGAATTGATATGGTGAATCGATTTGCACCCATACATGGCCGCTATCTGCAAACTATTAGGCTGATGACCTTGTAGTTCAGTCGAAAGATGCTTCCCACTGAAAGGTATGTTGGTGAAAGATTTGGTAGAGATAATTAATGATTAGGTTGGTCGTGATTTGATTTAAACTTTTAACATTTGGGTGGCCGCCATTCTTTTTCCGTCAGGATGGTGGCGATATTAAACATGACACTGAGGTGCCCGTTGCTAGTGCTACCTCTGTCCCAAATTTGGTTCAATTCGGTTTTCGGTTTGAATTGATAGGGGAATCGATTTGCACACCTACATGGCCGCCATATGCAAACTAGCGGACTGATGACCTTGTAGCTTCGTCAAAGAACGCTTCCCACATATAGGTATGTTGTTGTAAAATTTGATAGAGATCAGATGATTAGGTTGGTCGTAATTTGATTTAAGCTTCTAACATTTAGGTGGCCGCCATTACGTTTCCGTCAAGAAGGCGACGGTATAAAACATGACACTGAGTTGCCTTTTTCAAGTGCTACCTCTGTACCAAATTTCGTTCAGTTCGGTTTCACCGTGATTGAGTTGATAGGGAATCGATTTGCACACATACATGGTCGCTATCTGCAATCTATTGGGCTGATACCCTTGTAGTTCAGTCAAAAGATGCCTAACACATAAAAGTTCGTTGTTGCAAAATTTAGTGGAGATCAGATGATTAGGTTGGTCGTAATTTGATTTAAGCTTTTAATATTTGGGTGGCCGCCATTACGTTTTCGTCAAGATGGCGGTGATATGAAACATGACACTGAGGTGCCCATTGCTAGTGCTACCTGTACCAAATTTCGTTCAATTCGGTTTCACCGTGTTTGAATAGATAGGGGAAATCAATTTGTACACATACATGGCTGCCATCCGCAAATGATTGGGCTGATAACCTTGTAGTTTCGTCAAAAGATTCTTCATACATAAGGGTATAATGTCGCAATATTTGGTAGAGATCAGATGATTAGGTTGGTCGTAATTTGATTTAAGATTTTGACATTTGGGTGGCCGCCATTTCGTTTTGTCAAGATGGCGGCAATATAAAACATGACACTGAGGTGCCTTTGCTAGTGCTACCTCAGCACCAAATCTTGTTCAATTCGGATTCATCGTGTTTGAATAGATAGGGGGAATTGATTTGCACACATACATGGCCGCCATCCGCAAGGTATTGGACTTATGACCTTTTAGTTTAGTCAAAACATTCTTTATACATAAGGTATAAAGTTGTGAAAATTGGTAGAGATCAGATGATTAGGTTGGTCGTAATTTGATTTAACCTTTTAACATTTGGGTGGATGCCATTACGTTTTTGTCGAGATGGCGGCAATATAAAACACGGCACTGAGGTGCACTTTGATAGTGCTACCTCTGTACCAAATTTCGTTCAATTCAGTTACACCGTGTTTGAATTGAAGGGGTGGAATCGATTTACACACATACATGGCCGCCATCTGCAAACTATTGGGCTGATGACCTTGTAATTCAGGCAAAAGGCGCTCGCCATATATATTGATGCAAAATTCATAGACATTGGAAACCAATTAGCACAACAGATCAACAGTCTAAGAGAGTGTTTTCACGTAAAGCAAAGCGGTTCTGTGTAGCACAAGGTCATCTGCGAAACTGATAATACAACTCTTTTGGTCTTGAGTGAGCACATTGTTGAAAAACACCAATCCAGTGATTTGCATAAATTGGAAATGGTGAAGACCAATCATTTGTACGGAAGACATCCATATTAAGTAAGTCAAGCCCATGTCGACATGAATGCGTCGAACCTTTGGCTTGACTACGAGGTAGATCTTCCCTGAGACGGAAGAATTTATGTTGGCAATTCAAGACAAGTCATTCCTATTAGAAACTATCTTAAGGACATCATCCGAGGTCCGTTGTAGTGACGATAAATGCCACAATGGGTATCAAGTCCCTGAAAGTATTTGATATATCACTACTGGATGCAAGCTGTCAGGAACTCAATATAAGCGCAGGCATGATACTGCATCAAAAGTCCTGCGCCAAGGGCAGACTGGGAAACTCTAGCTTTTAAACAGATCAAGTTTCCATACTACCAGTATGTTCCAGAGAACGTGACTGAAATTGGATTATTTCAGACTGTAATAAGATCGGACTGTGCTGACCGAAAGGACAGTGAAACATAACAGGCCTGGCATATTGATATTCAACAAAAGATTGAAGGAAGTCACGCTTATTGATGTTGCCATTCCAAATACGCTCAACGTGAAGGCTTAACATGCTGAAAGAGTGTCCAAATATTTTGAGCTAGTAGTGCCGATCATGATGCAATGGCAAGTGAAGAGAGTTCATCTGAAGCTCTGGTGTGGTTCCAAACATCTTCTGCAGGGGCTAAAAGAGCTTGATATGGACACTAACTTGTAGGCTATAACTTGCAGTGATATTGGCTACAACTAGGATAGTTCGGAAATTCATTGACATTGATTTAATTCAAGGTGATGATTATGCTTTAATTCAATGTATTCTCCACAGTTGCTTTGTATTTCACTAGACAATATGAGAACAACGGTGAGAGTAAGAATAATAGGAATCGTAATATAAATAATGTTAATGATAGTAACTAGTTGAAACCCGTCAAAACATGACGGTCAATGGGAACATACGAAACTGAAGATTATTCTTATATAGAGTACACATTCCTTGTACCATATATCTTTTGGCACTTTTGCAACTTAAATAGCGTAGAAAGATTGCACTCTCGACATTGCAACATACTGTTGGCCATGACTGATAACTTCATGAGGTAAATCCTAATTTTAACTGCACTTATTATTTCCAAATACAAGCAATTTCCATACATATTTCTTACAATTAATATGGTTCCATACAGGAGCCCTTGGGAAACGTTCAGATTTCTAAGGAGCATAACTATGGCTCAAACTTTTAGAGTAAGAATATGTGGAATTCCAAGGAATTCAAGAATTCTGCTGGAAACTGAAGTAGCTGGCTCTCATTTTCAGTGTTTAATCTGCTAACGCTGGTGTGTGATTTTGAACTACTGGATATAAGTTCAATGAATTTTACATTAATTTCATTAAGATGTTAATTTTTTGGTGTAAGAATGCGAACTTGCGAGAAATGTAACACAATATATCCTACGCCAAAGCGAATGTTTCGCTGTAAATCTCACTAACGTTATCGTCATGTCTGGCTGGTAATTCAGTAACATTTGATTACTCACCATCCACAGAGGGGTAGTCACCGTTAATTTCTGTAAAAAAAAAAAAAAACAGAAAATCCTATTTCATCTGGTTTTGATCGCTTGTTCTTATGTAAGCGGAGTATTTTGGTGAAGGGTCAGAGAGAACAGTAATTGATACAATTGTGAATACTGTAACTGTTTGTCGCGAAGCGTGCAATACCTACCTGAAATCTCCTCCAAGAACAATAACTATCCCACGAAGAGGAATAATGTCCATAATGTTGAATTTTGGGCTTATGCCGTGTTTTATTATATTAATATTCGACGCGTTTCGAAAGAAACCATGTCTTTCTTCGTCAGGAATAATCTGGAATACGACAATGTTGCTAAGAGAAAGCAACGAAGAACATATAGAAGGTGCCCAAAGATGGACGCCATTATAGCCCGATGTTAGGGACAACGGAAAGCAGCAGTGAATTACTTTCTCAGGGTTCTGATAATAGGTAGCCAGGATTCACTGAGATTGTAGCCGGTGTCGCGGTTGAAATTATCTGGGTGTTTACGTATTTCAACCGCCTCCCTGATGATTCTTGGACGATATTGCTTTATACGGGCAAGAACATCCACTCCTTGGAACATGACATCATGGCCAGGTGTTAAAGCATGATCGGCAACAGCTGATTTATCAGGTTGAATGAGCCTGATACATCTATTATGTTCCTTAATGCGAGTGCATATTGTTCTCGAAGTCTGCCCGATGTAAACCTTGCCACAAGTACAGGGAACTATGTAGATACCCGGTTGTTGCAATTTAGGCAAACTGTCCTTAGTTGGTCGCAGGAGTTGCCTAATCTTAACAGAAGTTTCAAATACAGTCCGTATGTTGTACCGACGTAGGATTTTAGCAATACGATCCGTCGTGTTATGTATGTACGGAAGGTAAGCAGTTCCTCTTACATCTCTTTTCTCAACTGACGTCCTATTATTATTTGTTGGGTTCAGAACCGTAGAAATCAAAGCCTTGCTATAACCGTTGCTCTCAAAGGTGGTTCGCAGGGTGTTAATTTCTTCTTGTAAAGAAGACACTTCACAAAATATCCTCCTAGCCCTGGTAGTTAGAGTTGTAAGGATACCATGTTTCTGGGCAGGGTGATGGTGAGAACTTGCGTGGAGATATCTATTGGTGTGTGTTGGCTTACGAAAAACGCTGTGTCCTAAAGATCCATCCTCTTTCTTGGTGACGAGAACATCCAAAAAAGGTATTTTGCCGTCAGATTCCATTTCCTGGATCACCTTAATCTCCAGCACCCTTCTATTTGTTTCACCATGGAAAAGGAATTGTGTGTAGAAAATCTGGAATTGTTTCTCAAATGGCACATTTATATTGGATTTTAAAAGTGGCTTCGTATTTTCTCCAATTTCCCACTTTTATGCGGCCATTGTTCTTTTTCGTCGAACGGGTTTATTTATAGTAGTATTTCTTCCCAAATTAACGTCATATTCGATAACACTACAGTGTCCTGCATCAATGTAGTCACTATAAATGGCAAATAATACTACCATTGCCAAAATCAACAGCGTGGCTAGACTCATTGTTATGTACTCTAAACACATAATCAATAAACAATTGGCTATTACAATGAAATTCAACATGAACAGTGTATTCACCGTCCAGAGACTTTCGTACTCAAGTTGTTTGCTATGAGATTGATCGCCAATAATAAAATCCTTATAATATTATCCCTGCCAGCAACGAATATTGCAATGGCTTGTAAACGCACCTCAGGATGACGCTCTTCATTTCGATATAAACAGTAACGGCACTAAATAAGCAATTTCGTCACCTGACGTAGGTGCAATCTTTCGCGTTTCCATGACAGTAAATTATGACTTTATTAGTGCAGCCAATGGCCATGTACTTTTTTCTTTTTCTCGTCAGGACGGGTTGGGGAAGGGATATTTGGAGGAAATTGGCCATGGACCTATTGAAAGGAACCGTCCCGGCATTTGCCTGGTGGTGAAAATGAGAAACCACGAAAAACATTTTCAGGACGGCCGAGGCGGGATTCGAACCCACGCTCTCCCGATGCCAGAGAGGCACGAGGTAGCGCGTAAGCGCTCTCGGCCTCCACATCCGGTAAATGACAGTAAATTATGCAGGAGAGTTTAGAATCACTTCGCAAACTACTTGTTCGCTTTCGCGAATGTTTTTTTTTGTGGCTATGTTTCCCGCACGGTTTGAAACACTCGTTTAATTTTGCCCCATTATTTTTTCCGTTATAATTGCAGTATGAACACGGTGTTCTGATTATTTACTTAACTTACGTTTCATTTGAATTGTTGTTCTTTATTATTCTTGTCAACTCACCTTTTTCTGAAGTGTCTTTCTAGACGCACCATACTGTCACACTTTTTCATGAGGTACTGTGCTCATCTCAGCGGCAACCGTCGCAATGTGCTTGGGCTGTGCGCTGATTGGCTGTTTGACGCCCCGCCTTCATTCTGGATTGTTCGACGCGCTGTCGTCATTTCCACTATAAATTCTCCGCTTCGCCGTTCTGCGGCCTTGTCTACATCTACCTGCTTGAACCAGTCTGACCTCGGCTGCCTGCCGTTCCACAGCAAGGCCCTTCTTGGGAAGGCCCTGTTTGTAAACATTGAGTGGCTGGAACCTTGCCAGGCGGCATGCTTCATCACTCGGACTCTGTCATGCTGGGCGAGGCATGAGTCAACGACCTTCACCGCAGCAACTAAGTCAGCCCGCTAACTCACTACAACTCGGCGATGAGAAACTACAATTGATTGTAAACCGCTAGACAGATCATTACCAAGAGGTCTGTTCCGGCGGGGTGCAATTCGCCAATGGAGCCACCATCCCTCTTTCTCGCAAGGCATGCCGAGGCAGCTTAGAGGAACCCTTCGTTTGGATCACAACCCGCTTCCTGCGGGCCAAATACTAAGTACAAAAGTATCGAATTATTGGTAACGTGAACTACCTTCACTTGGTTTATACATTTTTTCAAGGCAAAGCCTTTTTTCTTGCTTCTTGCTTGTTTTTAGATATTTTTCTTAAACATACTTTTTTAATCGCCTTTATATGGCCTTTTTATGCATTTTTATTATAATTCTTCTTTGTTCTAAGTTTCCTGGAGAAACCTTGCATTTTTATTAGCTTCTTTTAATTATTCTTCTAAATGAAAATGTTTGTTATTACTTCACAAATCAAATAAATGTATCAAACCTTGGTTATCAATATTTGGTCTCTTCCTCATCGCTCTATTTAAATTTCACTGTGTGCCCGAATCCCAATCCCTCTTTTCCCAGTTGGGGTGCTACTACTCACACCCTTTTCCATGGTGCCGAAACCTGGGATCAAACCCAGAACCTTTATTCTGAGACCACAAATTCTATTCCAAAAAAAAAAAAAAAAAACAGAACTTGTGTAATCTAATATTTGCCTTATACATTTCAGTATATCGTGGCTAGCGCAGGAGATCTGCGGGAAAGCGGAGACAATCCCAGCTTACTCCATAACTGGTTTCTTTCTGGAAAGCAGGTCCGTCTGGTGCCGCAAGCAGCTTTGGTAGGTGAGTTATTCCAACTTCCCAGCCATGCCAGTAATAATAGACGATAAACTGTTAAACTCTCGGGCGGCCTACAAAGGTCAACTTACCCGTTTTCAAAAATATCTAGCCACTCTACCGAAAGAGGAACAAAATCTTGATATTTTATCTCAGCGTTTAAAAGCTTTTGAACAGGCGTACGAGAAATATGATCTCGTGCAACTTGAAATTGAAATCAAAAGTCCAGAACATCAATCAGATAGGGAAGAAGTAGAGAGTAATTACTTTGATACACACGCTCAGGCTGTGGCATTAGTAAGAACTTTGACCCTGGCGTTGAAGGTAGAGGAAACTCAAGGAAGAATTAGCGACCATGGGAATGGTATCAAACCATTGCTACCTAAAATTGAAATTCCGCATTTTTCAGGAAAGGAAGAGATGTGGCAATCATTCTTTGAATTGTTCAGTTCATTAGTACATAATAATGCCACACTTCCGGAAATTCAGAAATTTCATTACTTAAAATCCATTTTGCAGGGGCCACCCCTTCAACTTATAAGAGAACTTCCCTTAACAGGAGAAAACTATAACATTGCTATCGAGCTTCTTAAAGGCCGTTATGGCAATGAAAAATTATGTTTACAGAGGCATATTCAAGCCTTATTTAACCTGCCCGCATTGCGAGCTGACAGCCTGTCAACATTGCGAGCCTTAAGTGACACGGTCCAACTACACGTCAGAGCATTGGCACGGTTGAATCAACCAGTTGAGCATTGGGATCTATTCTTGATTCACTTGGTTACTTCTAAATTTGATTCATCAACTTTAAAGGCATGGGAGAGGGAACTAACAAATGACACTTCATATACTTATGGCTCATTGCTTACGTTTATGAATAATAGATGTCAGGTTTTGTCAGCTGTAGACTGTCATATGTCAGGAAGTGCAGATAACAAATCTAATGTTGTGAAACCAGTCGGTGCCAAAATAAACAAATCTGCTGTCTTTACTGTTCAGCATAACTCAACGGATTGTATTCTCTGTAAAGCACCTCACAGGTTATATTCCTGCGTTGCCTTTAAAGCCCTTTCTACCGATGAAAGACGCAAATTAATAGCTCAAAAAAGATATTGCTATAACTGTTTGTCAACTAGGCATATGGTGCCTGATTGCTTATCTAAAAATACTTGCTCCCATTGCAAGGCTCAACATCATACCTTGCTTCATAGGTTTGAAAAGCCACGTCAGGCTCCTTCCCCTGGATGTTCTAAAGATGCATCCCCAGGAGCTAATGCGCAATCTTATACTCAGAGCTCTAGCTCAATTCGTAGTTCCCAGGTGCTACTATCAACCGTGTTAATAAAAGTTCAAGACTCTTCTGGTAGATGGCTTGAAGCACGTGCCCTATTGGATAATGCCGCCACCCATGACTTCATAAGTGAGCGTCTCATTAAGAAACTTGGTCTTCCCAAGCAACCTACATTAATTCAGGTTACCGGTATTAACAATAGCAATGTTAAATCTTTGCATTTTGTTCGTGTTCACATCAAAGATGCTGTTAATTCTAACACAACATTTCAGTTGAATTGCCTTGCCATTGATACTATTGGCAGTAATACCCCTAGTACTTCTTTTGAAATTAGAAAATGGCAATTTCCTCATAACATTCAGTTGGCGGACCCAACATTTAATACGAGCGCCCCGGTAGACATACTTCTCAGCGCCCAAGTCTTTTGGCAATGTCTCCTTAGCTCTAAGGTTAAAATATCACCTGGAGTGTTTGTTCATCATACCAAGCTAGGTTGGTTAGTAACGGGTCAGGTCCCTCGTAAGTCGTTTCAAAATTTCTCTCAATGTCATTTTGTCAATACAAGTCTCGATTACAACTTAGAAAGATTTTGGAAAATCGAAACTATAGATTCAGTTTCACCTTCCTCGGTTGAAAATGAAATGTGTGAAAAACTGTTTCGTGAAACAACCACACGCAATTCAGAGGGTAGATTTGTTGTAACAATGCCCCGAGTGGATAATCCACCTCTTTTATTTGAAACACACCCTAGGGCTCTTAGAGCACTCTATGCTGTGGAAAACAAATTTAAACGTGACCCTGTTGTTAAAGCTCAATACTCCACGTTTATGGAGGAATATGAGGCACTTGATCACATGGAGGTTGTTACCAAGACAGATGAGGCTTCTTATACCCCATCTGAAGTCATTTACCTCAATCATCATCCAGTTTGGAAGAATGAGATTTTAAAGGAAAACATAAGGGTGGTCTTTAATGGCTCTGCTTTGGATGCCAATGGAACTTCTCTGAATGACACATTATTATCAGGCCCCCCTATTCAATCTGACATTTCTTCTGTTTTAATGAATTTTCGCTTGTTCCCTATCGCAGTGATATCTGATATCAAGCAGATGTATAGGCAGATTTTGGTCGATCAACAACAGCGCGACCTTCAGAGAATTCTTTGGCGCGACGAGCCTACTAAACCTGTCAAGATTTTTCGGCTAAAAACCTTAACCTATGGACTAAAGCCCTCTGCTTTTCTAGCCATACGTACGTTGAAATTACTTGCTGAACAGGATGGCCCGTTGTATTCTCCTAAGGCTTCTGAAGTGTTAAAATCATCATTCTACGTTGACGATTTTCTTCATTTATTTGAGTCAGTATCTGAAGCACTACAGGTCTCTAAAGATTTGACAGCTTTGCTTTTGGGAGGCGAATTTTCCTTGTGCAAGTGGAACTCTAATTCGGAAGAATTTCTTTCCAAATTTCCATTAACTTCAGTCTATAACGACTCAGTAGAGCTTCTTCAAGAAAGTAATTTTATCAAAACCTTAGGCATCTATTGGAGTCCTCAAAAGGATTTTTTCTTTTTCAAAATTAATCTCAGTGACATCAAACCGCAAACTAAGCGGCAAATTTTGTCTGAGATTGCAAAAATATTTGATCCTCTCCAATTTTTGGCGCCAATTATCGTCACCGCAAAACTTTTCATGCAAGACCTTTGGTCCTTGAAAACTGGTTGGGATGAACCAGTTCCTTCCGAGTTGCAAAAAAATTGGATTTCTTATAGAAATAGCTTGGAAGATCTCTCCAATGTCATTATCCCGCGAGTGATTATTCCCTTTCCCTCCTGTGGAGGATATGAACTTCACATCTTTGCCGATAGCTCATTGAAAGCTTATGGGTGTTGTGCGTATATTGTTTGCCGCAATTTTGACCAGTCATATTTCTTTTCCAATTTAATTTGCGCTAAGTCAAAGGTGGCTCCTCTTAAAACCTTATCCTTGCCACGACTGGAACTTTGTGCTGCTCTTATGGCGGTTGAATTATCGGTCAAAATCCGCCAATCTTTGAAAATCCGATTTAGCAAAACTTACTTTTGGAGTGACTCAGCCATCACGTTGGCATGGATTGCCAAACCCTCCTCGCATTGGCAGGTGTTTGTAGCTAATAGAGTGTCCAAAATACAACAATTGTCTAGCTTTGAACAATGGCATCATGTATCTGGCAAGGAGAATCCTGCAGATGTCATCTCTCGGGGATGTTCCCCTCTTATGTTGGCTAACCTGACATTATACTGGCACGGTCCTTCTTGGCTTCTACAAGAACCTTCCGCTTGGCCAAATTTTCCTCTTCCGGAATTATCAGACTTGCCAGATGTTGGTGAGATTACTGGATCTTCTCTTTTCGCTTCTGACTCTCCCCTTCTTTTGCAGCGATATTCCTCTTTTCATAAATTGGTGAGGGTTATGGCTTATCTCCTTCGATGGAAATATTTTGTGGTAGAACAACCTCTTTTTCCTAAGCCATATTTAACCCTTTCTGAATTAGGTTTAGCCACTACAAAAATATTATGGCTTACTCAACAAGAAATATTCTCTGAAGAATGTCAGGTGTTGTCTCAAGGTCAATCCCTCAAGAAATCGAGTAGGCTTTCCTCACTCGCCCCCTTTTTGGATGCTGATGGTTTATTAAGAGTGGGAGGACGTTTATCTTTGGCTGATCTTTCTGAGGATAAAAAACACCCAATTATTCTTCCTTCAAAGCATCATGTCACTTCTCTAATCATTCGTCAGTATCATTACCAGCATCTTCATGCTGGAACCCGTACATTACTTTCCATCATTCGGGAAAGGTATTGGCCCATAAACGGAGTCCATGAAGTTACCTCTGTTATCCGGAAGTGCATTCCATGTTTTAAATCCAACCCTAAAATTACCACTCAGCTCATGGGTGATCTTCCCAACTTTAGATCTGCGCCTGCTAGACCTTTTGCCTTTACGGGGGTGGATTATTCCGGGCCTTTTGTTTACAGAAAAAATTCTCCTGAGGCCAAAAGATGTATTTGTGGAAAACTCTATATTTCGCTGTTTGTATGTATGGTCACCGGAGCAGTACACTTAGAACTAGTTACCAACGCCTCTACTGCTTATTTTTTGGCAGCTTTTGCCAGATTTTCTGCTCGCCGAGGGCTTCCTTCAGAAGTATTCTCCGACAATGCTAAAAATTTTATCGGAGCTTCTGAGCAAATTAAGAGAGCTCTTACTCAAAATGCAGCGCTGGAAAGGATTACTGATTATGCTCACCAGAGAAATTTCAAGTGGCACTTCATCCCCCCTTATGCGCCCCATCAAGGTGGACGGTGGGAGTCTTGTGTGAAACTCACCAAGAAACACCTTAGACGTGTTTGTGGCCACACCCCCCTATCTCATGAAGAGTTTAACTCCTTAATTATTTTTATTGAGGGCATAATTAATTCTCGTCCTTTATCACCCTTATCTAATGACCCTTCAGATCTTCTACCATTAACGCCGGGCCATTTTCTTATCGGCGGTCCATTGACTGCCTCCCCATCTTTATTATATTCTAATTCTCCATCTTCCTTAGCCATTTCTTGGCGCAAAATTGAAAGTTTGCGCAACAATTTTTGGCGCCGCTGGAGGTTGGAATACCTCGGTTTGCTTCAGCAGCGTGGCAAATGGCGGGTTTCCTGCTCTAACCTTCAGATTGGGGACTTGGTCCTTTTGAAAGACCCTAGTCCCCCTCTTGTCTGGAATTTGGGTGGGATTGTTGAGTGCTTTCCTGGCAGAGATGGTGGGATTCGCGTGGTAAAACTGCAGACTTCTGCTGGCCAGTTTCTCAGGCCAATCACTATGATTGCTCCTTTGCCACGCGAGACCTAACTTCTGCGCCTTCTTACTGCAATTTTTTCTCGCCCCTCCCAGCATGTTCGCTTTCGCGAATGTTTTTTTTTGTGGCTATGTTTCCCGCACGGTTTGAAACACTCGTTTAATTTTGCCCCATTATTTTTTCCGTTATAATTGCAGTATGAACACGGTGTTCTGATTATTTACTTAACTTACGTTTCATTTGAATTGTTGTTCTTTATTATTCTTGTCAACTCACCTTTTTCTGAAGTGTCTTTCTAGACGCACCATACTGTCACACTTTTTCATGAGGTACTGTGCTCATCTCAGCGGCAACCGTCGCAATGTGCTTGGGCTGTGCGCTGATTGGCTGTTTGACGCCCCGCCTTCATTCTGGATTGTTCGACGCGCTGTCGTCATTTCCACTATAAATTCTCCGCTTCGCCGTTCTGCGGCCTTGTCTACATCTACCTGCTTGAACCAGTCTGACCTCGGCTGCCTGCCGTTCCACAGCAAGGCCCTTCTTGGGAAGGCCCTGTTTGTAAACATTGAGTGGCTGGAACCTTGCCAGGCGGCATGCTTCATCACTCGGACTCTGTCATGCTGGGCGAGGCATGAGTCAACGACCTTCACCGCAGCAACTAAGTCAGCCCGCTAACTCACTACAACTCGGCGATGAGAAACTACAATTGATTGTAAACCGCTAGACAGATCATTACCAAGAGGTCTGTTCCGGCGGGGTGCAATTCGCCAATGGAGCCACCATCCCTCTTTCTCGCAAGGCATGCCGAGGCAGCTTAGAGGAACCCTTCGTTTGGATCACAACCCGCTTCCTGCGGGCCAAATACTAAGTACAAAAGTATCGAATTATTGGTAACGTGAACTACCTTCACTTGGTTTATACATTTTTTCAAGGCAAAGCCTTTTTTCTTGCTTCTTGCTTGTTTTTAGATATTTTTCTTAAACATACTTTTTTAATCGCTTTTATATGGCCTTTTTATGCATTTTTATTATAATTCTTCTTTGTTCTAAGTTTCCTGGAGAAACCTTGCATTTTTATTAGCTTCTTTTAATTATTCTTCTAAATGAAAATGTTTGTTATTACTTCACAAATCAAATAAATGTATCAAACCTTGGTTATCAATATTTGGTCTCTTCCTCATCGCTCTATTTAAATTTCACTGTGTGCCCGAATCCCAATCCCTCTTTTCCCAGTTGGGGTGCTACTACTCACACCCTTTTCCACTACTGAAATGAGAATAGACTCACTTCGCCAGCCACTGTAACGGAGGCACTTTTATATGTCCCGCACATATCAAAAATCCTATTAGCACAGGGAAGCTCACTCTTATGGCTACATTCTGGGCTATCACCCTGGAAGTCAGGGTTTGATTCCCTGCTCTACCAAGAATTTTAATTCCGGTCTGAAACGGGGAATGGGGTGCTCTCAGCCTCGAGAGGTAAAACTGAGGAGAGGTGGAATCGTTTCCAACCTCAACCAACTTAAATGTGGTTTTCCGTCGTTTCTCACTTCCACTCGAGTCAAATACCAGGATGGTTCCTAACTTAAGGCCTGGAACGTCTCCTTCCCATTCCCCACCTTAATTACAAATACACAAATGTGTACAGGCATCACAATAACACAGGTTAGCACAAAATATTTTATACACGCACACCAAAGTACACGGGGCTAAGCGACCACTATGTCCTAACCCTTCAAACGAACTATGTTCGCCAATTGTCTCTCATGACGAGGACGATTGTGCACACGCACGAGTGCCAGGAATACTTCATTTTTAGCCTATTTTCATTTATGAAAAACTAGGCTTATGAGATCACTTTTTGTCCGAGAGTGTGTATGTATGTGTATGTGTGTGTATACGTCCGTACATTAACAGAATGAGGTTTTATAAGAGCGTGTGTGTCCGTCCACCCTCCCCTTAGAACCTCTAAACAGCTGGAGCGACCGTACCCTTCTGAGTTAATAATGTCTCACCAATCCAACATGGTGACTGCGAAATATTTCACCGGCATACTATATCTCCAAAACTATCACTGACATCACTCTGAAATTTTCTACGGTAATAAAGTATAGTACAAGACATTTACCTGTGAGAATTTAAAAAAACATCCTAACAACAAATCGAACATGGCGGCCAAGCGAAATTGAATATTTTGAATAGAATGTTCTCGCCATTTAACCATCCAAACGCAATGAAACTTGGTACAGCAAATGTTTATGCACATTGAAATGAACTGGAATCTAATTTAGTTCAATTGTTTACATAATCTTAAGATGGCGGCTGTGCGAAATATTTCACTGGCATTCTATATCTCCTAAACTATTACTCATATCACCCAGACATTTTGTACGATGATAAAGGGTACTACTGGATGTTCAGCTATGAGACTTTCAAGTACCTGTAATACACAAACCGAACATGGAGGCCAAGAAAGGAGAAATATATTAATTGACTTTTCTATAGATTTAACCATCTGAGCGCAGTGAAATATGGTACAGTAAATGATTATACACATTGCAATGCACTGGCATCTAATTTAGTTCAATTGTTTACATAACCTCAATATAGCGACTGTGTGCAATTTTAAAATTAAACTTTTTATTTCTTGTGTATTAATCATGCGATTGAAGTGAACGTTTGAATAATGAACCTTCGCAAATATCGTCATCTAACAGTACATAACTCTATGGCCTTAATATATAAAATTCCAATATGGCGACTATCCAATATATTTAGACGGTTCTCAATATCTATTAACCTATGAGAGCAATCAAACTGAAATTTCGTATGTTGATAGAGGGAATGAACACACGTTCACGTAAGGGACTTTCAATAACCTGGTGGGCACAAATCTAACATGGCGGTGACACGAAATATAAATATTTAAATGGACGTTTCTCACGATTTAACCATCCGAGTGCAGTAAACCTTTGTACGGTAAATACTTATACAAATGTTAATCCACTGGCATTTAATTAATTTCAATTGTTTTCATAACCACAAGATTGCAGCTGTGGGAAATTTTAAAACCTGGTTTTCATTTCTTGTGTCCTAATCTTGTGATTGAAGTTTGAATACTACATCTACACAATGTTCTTCATTTAATAGTACATAACTCTAAGACAAATCCAACATGGTGACCATCCGAAATATTTAGATTGTTCTCAATATCTACGAATCAATTACAGCAATCAAACTGAAATTTTGTATCTTGATAGAGGCAATTCACGTATGTAGGATATATGAAAATAGGCTCTATAATTCTTCACGGAACTACTTGTTGTTTACTAATTTAAAAGTATATGGCATCGTAAATCGCGAAGAATTCTTTACTTTACTGGAATGATGAAAGTAAAGTATGTTTTGAAAATGTAATGCCAATAGCTAGAAAGAAGAATACCGAAATAAGAAGTAGTTCCGTGAAGAACTATACAGCCTATTTTCATATATCCTACTCATGTTAATTGCCTCTATCAACATATAAAATTTCAGTTTGATTGTTGTGAGAGATTCGTAGATATTGAGAACCGTCTAAATATTTCAGATGGTCGCCAGGTTGGATTTTTATTTAAGTACTAATCTCTCTCTATTCGTTTAGCCGATTCCGACTCTCCGTGACCCCATGTACTAAACTACGTCAATTTCTTCTGTCCTGCACTGCCTCTCGAAGATTTTCCAAGCTGGAATTTAGTGCTTCTGTGATGCCATCCATCCATCTCATTCTTTGTACTATTACAAGAAGATTATTGTGTACGTGCGGTATTCAAACTTCAATCGCATGATTAGGACACAAGAAATAAAAACAAGATTTTAAAATTTCGCACAGCTGCCATCTTGTGGTTATGAAAACAATTTAATAAATTAGATACCAGTGGAATTACATTTTTATAACCATTTAACGTGCAAAGTTTCACTGCACTTGGATGGTTAAATCACGAGAAACGTCCATTTAATCATTTATATTTCGCGTCGCCGCCATGTTGGATTTGTGCTCATCAGGTTAGTGAAAGACCTATAGGTGAACTTATGTTCACAGCCTCTAGGAACATAAATAAATTCAGTTTGATTGCTGTAAATGATTCATAGATATTGAGAACTGTCAAAATATTTCGGATGCTTGCCATTTTGGATTGTTATATGCATAGGTCATAGAGTAATGTACCATTAAAGGAAAATTATTGCGTAGCTTCATTATTCAAAATTTCACTTCGATCATATGATTACGACTCAAGAAATAAAAACTTAATTTTAAAACTTCGTACATCCGCCATCTTGAGGTCTTGTAAACAATTGAACTAAATTAGACGCCAGAGCATTACAATGTGTATAAACATTTGCTGTTTGAATAATGAACCTACGCAATAATTTTCCTTTAATGGTATATGACTCTATGGCTTATACATATAACAATCCAACATGGCGACCATCCTAAATATTTAGATGGATCTCAATATCTACGAATCTATCACAGCAATCAAACTGAACTTTTTAATGCTCATGGGGGCTATGAACATAAGTTCATCTATAGGACTTTCAATAACCTGGTGATCACAAATCCAACATGGCGACGACGCGAAGTATAAATATTCACATGGTCGTTTCTCGCAATTTAACCATCCGAGTGCACTGACACTTGGTAAAGTAAATCCTTATACAAATATTAATCCACTGGCATCTAATTTTTTCAATTGTTTCCATAACCATAAGATGGCAGCTGCGCGAAATTTTAAAATCTTGTTTCTACTTCTTGTGTCCTAATCTTGCGAATGAAGTTTGAATACTACACGTACACAATTATCGTCATGTAATAGTACATAACTCCAAGACCTATTATATAACAAGAAGTTCCGCGACGAACTAAAGAGCATACTTTTCTTAAGTCATGCCAATCTATCCTATCAAGAATAATGACCAAATTAAGTTGGTAATATCGAAATTTCTAATAGTTCGAAATACTGTATACCAGGCATAACGTAGCCTAATAGAGCACTACAGTTGGCAGCCCTGGTGACTGAATATATTGTTAGTTCCGTCTCTTAAGGTAAGAACACAAAATTTGGTTGAAGTCCAATGGATAGCATGGACGTTGCATGCAGTTAGACATTGGATCTATCAGCGTGCGTAAAATCATGTTGGTAACAATGTCATGCATGTGTTGGTCAGAAATAATCTGAAATATTATGATCTCTTGTTGTGCCAGTTTTGCATGAAATCCATTTGTTAGTATAGAAGCTACAAGCATTTTAAAATTGGACCTATCTGCAGGCTTAGAGTCATGTTGGCAGCACTGACGTATATTAGTTTCTCAAAATTAATCTAGGATGTCAGGTACTATACGTGTGCAAATTTTAAAGCTGTTGGCTTACGTACTTTCTGATATATTAATATTAGGGTAAAAATAGAGACAACATTTATTAACAGTTAGCAGCCCTGGTTCCTCTTAAGAATAAACATAGTCGTATCTGTTATGGTACACATAGCACATACAAAATTTGGTTGAAATCCAATTGATAGTATAGAAGTTACACATATTTAAAAATTGGTCCTATCAGCAGTCTTAGAATCATGTTGGTAGCACTGACGTACATACGTTACTCCAAATTAATCTAGAATGTAAGGTACTATACGTGTGCATAGTTTAAAGATGTCGGCTTACATACTTTCTGATATATTGATATTTCGATAAGCAAAAATAGTGAGAGAGCATTTATTAACAGTTGGTAGCCCTTGTGGCATTTATGAATACGTTCAGTCATATCTGTTTATGTACTCATAGTACATTCGAAATTTGGTGAAATCGAATTGATAGTGTAGAAGTTATATGCATTTAAAATTGGACCTATCAACAGGCTTAGAATCATTTTGGCAACACTGCCATGCTTGGTCTTCTGGAAATTAAACTGAATTATTATCTATATGTGTGCCACTTTTGGAATAGCTCCCATGCATACCTTCCATGATATCCAAAATGGAGCTGAAATTTCAATTGCGGTTTTTCAGCAGTTGGTAGCACTGACATAATTTTCAAATATGGGCTTGAGATATTCAGGTATAGATCTGTACTCATACCGAATATGGATTCGATTGCTGTAGCCGTTTAGGAGTTGATAGGGGGACACGCACACACACACAGCCAGACATCAGAATGACAGACAGACAGACAGACAGACAGACCGACACACATTTGCCCGGATCGATCTCATGAGTCTACTTTTTCCTTATTTTTGCAAAATGTGAAAAGTAGGCTAAAAATCCAACAAGGCGACCATCCGCAGTATTTAGTCGGTTCTCAACATCTACGAATCTATTACAGCAATCAAACTGAAATTTTGTATGTTGTTAGAGGCAATTAACATAAGTAGGATATATGAAAATAGGCTGTATAGTTCTTCACGGAACTACTTGTTTATAATTCTATTCCAGTGGAAACATCATAGAAAATCTTCCCTTCACTTATAATTCTCATAAATAACTATCGCATTGAAACGGGGTGGATTTCAACCCCCATGTCTACCATAAGCCAAGTCGATTGTGCGCATGCGTTAAGTGCCAAACATGTTGAAGTGTTTCTTCATTAATTTAAAAATATGCGGTTAGATATGCTTTTCTTTTGAAGACACTCAGCTAATCTACAGGCCAAGAGCTTTCGCCGGAGTGATTTACGAAGTCAATCGGTTCAGCCGTTCTCTCAATCTTGCGGTAATAGAAATCACCTTAGTGTTTTAAATATATAGACTAATTGAAACCCGTCAAAACATGATGGTCATTGGAAAAATGTTTACTGAAGGATTCTCTAATATGCATTTTTGAATGATTACTTTTTGGCACTGTTGCAAGTTTAAGGACGTCGATATATCAACTTTGCAGCATATAACTGGGCATGACTGAAACCTTGATGAGGCAAATATAAACCTATACGTTCCAGAGATTCTTCTTGAGCTTTATTGATTGTGATAAAGTACGCCAAGCGAATTGCAAATAAAAAAATGGAAGTGTTTTATCGGATTATGTTAAATCAAGTCGGAGGATTATACAGTGAGTCTTTCCCACGACTCGGCCGGCCGGCGCGCCCAGATTATCTGTCCCTGTTGACTCATCACTTCCCGCTCGGCATAACATAGCACTTCGCTCACTTTATCCGTAAATGACATGAGATAACAATTAAAATTAATAAAATAACAATTAATTAAATAAGCTCGTACCTTATGACAAGAGATGTTGGAAATTTTGTCCTCATACATCCACACATTTCCGGCATCGTCATAGGAAACTCTGATTCTCACGCATAAGTTCGTCTTCGGTAATTGAGGCTTGATATCTCTCCGGATATGTTCTATCAGTTCGCCCAACGTGTGTGGGGTTCTTGCATACACTTTATTCTTTAAGCACCCGTATAAATCAAAGTCACAAACAGTAAAATATGGGGACCGTGACAGCCATAAGTCCGTACTAATTACACGGTACCGGTATTCAAAAATTTCCTCAATTAAATTTAATGTGTCATGAGCTGTATGCGCGATGGCAAAGTCTTGCTGAATATATCCATTTCGAGAGTTAGTGTCAGTTAGTTCGTCAAAAAAAGGTTTGAGTATAGTATAGTTACATATATTCTGGTTCCATTTATGATCCCTTGGGATACATTCAAATTTCTAAGGAGCATAACTATGGGCATTAATTGTGCCTTGAAAAAGGATAGGCCCTATAATAATGTATCCATTCACTGAGCACCATATTCCGACTCATTCGTTATGTAGAGGAATTTCGTATATGCGATGGGGGGTTTCTCTACTCCAATATCTGTTATTCTGCGTCGTCGAACCGTACCCGTGTAAATGTAACCAAGCTTCGTCCGAGAAAAATATTAACATATCCGGAGAGAAATAGTCTCAATTACGAAAGACGAACATATGCGTGTGAATCGGAGTTTCCTAAGACGATGCCGGAAATGTGTGGAAGTAAGAGGAGAACATTTAGAACATCTCCTGTCATAAGGAAGTAGCAGCCTATTTCATCAATTTTAATTGTTATCTCATGTCATGCACGGACAACGTTAGCAAAGTGCTATGTTATGCCGAGCGGGCAGTGATGAGTCAACGGGAGACAGATAAGCTGGGCGCGCTGGCCGGCCGAGTCGTGAGAGAGACTCACTGTAGCTCTCTGCCGATTATTATCTGCAGTTATTATTTCCAAATCCAAGCAATTTTTATACATATTTGTTACATATATTCTGGTTCCATTTATGATCCCTTGGGATACATTCAAATTTCTAAGGAGCATAACTATGGCTCAAATGTTTAGAGTAAGTACATGTGAAGGCAAAATCCCTTAATTCCAAGGAATTCAAGAATTCTGTAGGAAACTGAAGTAGCAGATTTCATCTTCAGTATTCAATCTGTGTATATTTTTGAACTACTGGATATCAGTTCAATGACTTTAAAATTAATTTCATTATAGTGATCACCTAAGCCTCCGTGGCTTAGGCGGCAGCGCGCCGGCCTCTCACCGCTGGGTCCGTGGTTCAAATCCCGGTCACTCCATGTGAGATCTGTGCTGGACAAAACGGAGGCAGACAGGTTTTTCTCCGGGTACTCCGGTTTTCCCTGTCAAAATTTCATTCCAGCAACACTCTCCACTATCATTTCATTCCATCTGTCATTCATTTAATCATTGCCCCAGAGGAGTGCGTCAGGCCTCGGCAGCCGGCACAGTTCATATCCTCGCCGCTAGATGGGGGCTTCATTTATTCCATTCCTGACCGGTCGGAGACTGGAAGCAGGCTGTGGATTTTCATTTTCATAGTGATCACCTCTGGTGTAAGAATGTAAACTTCCGTTAGATTTATTATATCCTTCGCAGAAGTGAATGTTTCGCCATAAATCACAATCACAATATCATCATGAGTTGGAAGTCTGACTGGTAATTAAATAACATTTGATACCTCACAATCCTCAAAGGGATAATCGTCGTTAACTTGTTCCAATCAATCAGAATATTCCACTTTATGTGGTTTCGATCGCGTGTTTTTATGTAAGGAGCGTATTTTGGAGAAAAGTATTTACTAATTGTGAATAACTGTTTGGCGAGAAGGCGCAGCAGGCAAAACCTACCTGAAGTCTATTCTAAGAAAAATAACTTTCCAACAATAAGGAATAACGCCGTTACGTATAATATCTTTTAGAAGTGAATCCACACACATTATTGAATGGATATTGCCATTGTGGCTTCACCCATTATGAGCCATGACAATCGAATATCGTCAGCTGGATTGCAATTTAATTTTATCAAGACACTGAACTCTCATTTAAGTTGAGATATATTTTGAATATAGTGTGCCCTTCCAGATGCAAGAATTCACTTGATTTACAGATCTGACTTGATTAGCTTCTGAGGAGTCTAATATATACAACTGGCCGTTAGAAACGTCGCTTATATTATATTTATTGGAATATAAGGAAGACATTTTAACATATGGTTTTCATTTCTTGTTTCCTAATCATGTGATTGAAGTTTGAATACTACACGTGCACAATATTCTTCACGTAATAATACATAACTATAAGACCTACTTCTATTGCCAAAATCAACAGCGTGGTTAGAATATGCTCTAATCAAATAATCAATAAACAATTGGCTTATACCTTACAATGAAGTTCAAAATGACCAGTGTATTCACCGTCCAGAGGCTTTCATACCGTACTCAAGTTGGTTGCTGAGGATAATTCGATGAGTCTGATCTCCAAAAATAAAATCCTTATAATTATCCCTGCCAGCAACAATTTTGTAACAGTTTGCACACGCAGCTCGCGATGACATTCTTCATTTTGATATACTCGTAAACAGTACGAATCTTCTCTAAATGAGCAATTTCTATCACCTGTTATGGGTGCAATCCTTTGGGTTTCCATGACAGTAAATTGTGCAGGGGAGCATAGAATCACTTCGCGAACTACTGGAATGAGCATAGACTCACTTCGCCAGCCACCTTAATATAGACAGTTTTAGAATTCTATGACCCGTACATTGCAAACATCGTATTAATACAGGGAAGCCCACTCTTAAAGATTCATTCTTGGCTATCACCCAGGAGATCTGGGTTCGATTCTCTGCTCTGCCATATGGCTGGAACGGGGCGTACTCAGCTTCGGGAGGTTAAACCGAGTGGAGGTGGGATCGATTCCAACCTCAACCATCATGGATGTGTTATTTGTGATTTCCCATTTTCACACCAGGCATATACCGGGATGGTTCCTCCTTTCTTCTTCCCAACACCCACCTTAGTTACGGGTACACACATAATTAGGGCCAACACAACAACGCAGGTTATAAGAGAGAATACTACACCTACACCAAAGTAGAACGGGGCTGAGTGACCAAGATGTCAAAACACTTCAAATGAACTAAGTTCGTTCTCATGGCGAAAGCGATTGTGCGCATATGCGAGTGCCTGGAATACTAAATTTTTATTTAATAATTTAAAAGTATATGGCAACGTAAATCACGGAGAATTCGTAACTTTATGGGAATGATAGAAGTAAAATATGTTTTGACAATGTAATACCAATAGAAAGAAAGAAGAAATCGGAAATAACAAGTAGTTCCGTGACGAACTAAAGAGCCTACTTTTCTTAAAATTTAAGATTCATGCCAATGATTAATCGATATGGATCTATCTAGAATAATGACGAAATTAAGTTGGTAATATCGACATTTCTAATTAGTTCGAAATACTGTATACCTGGCATAATGCAGCCTAATACAGAACTACAGTTGGCAGCCCTGGTGACTGAATATATTCTTAGTTCCATCTGTTAAGGTACAGAATACACAATTTGGTTGAAGTCCAATGGATATCATGGACGTTACATGCAGTTAAACATTGGATCTAACAGCGCGCGTAAAATCATGCTGGCAACAATGACATATATGTATTGGTCAGAAATAATCTGAAATAATGTTATCTATTGTTGTGTCAATTTTGAATGAAATCCATTGGTTAGTATAGAAGTTACATGCATTTTAAATTTGGACCTATCAGCAGGCTCAGAATCATGTTGGCAGCACTGGCGTACATTAGTTACTCCAAATTAATCTAGAATGCCAGGTACTATACGTGTGCAAAGTTTAGAGCTATTGGCTTACATACTTTCTGATATATTGGTATTAGGGTAACAAAAATAGAGACAGTATTTATTAACAGTTGGCAGCCCTGGTTACTCTTAAGAATCGGCATAGTCATATCTGTTATGTTACACATAGCACACACGAAATTTGGTTGAAATCCAAATGATAGTATAGAAGTTACATGTATTTAAAGTTGGACCTCTCAGCAGGCTTAGAATCATGTTGGTAGCACTGACGTATATAAGTTACTCCAAATTAATATAGAATGTCAGGTACTATACGTGCACATAGTTTAAAGCTGTCGGCTTGCATACTTTCTGATATATGGGTATTTGGATAAAAAAAATTGAGAGCATTTACTAACAGTTGGCAGCCATGGAGGCTCTTAAGAATACGCTCAGTCATATCTGTTTATGTACACATAGCATATACGAAATTTGGTTGAATTCCAATCGATAGTGTAGAAGTTATATGCATTTAAAAATTGGACCTATCAGTAGCCTTATAATCATTTTGGCAACACTGCCTTGAATGGCATCCTGGAAATTAAACTTTAATATTATTATCTTTACGTGTTCGAATTTTGAAATAGCTCCCATTCATACCTTCCAAGATATTCAACATGGAGCTCAAATTTCAATTGCGATATTTCAGCAGTTGGTAGCATTGACATCATTTTCAAATATGGTGGTGAGATATTCAGGTATAGATCTTTACTCCTACCAAATTTTGTTTCGATTGCTCCAGCCGTTTAGGAGTTGATAGTGGGGGGACACACACACAGCCAGCCAGACAGACAGACAGAAGGACAGACAGACAGACAGACAGAAGGACAGACAGACAGACAGACAGACACACATTTGTCCGATCTCATAAGTATACTTTCTCCTCATTTTTGCAAAATTTGAAAAGTAGGCTAAATATACATAAGCGAGGTGGGATTCATAATCTCGACGATGCATAATCCATTTCACAGACTGTAACGCTAGCTCGTGAGCCACCCAGACAACGAGACGGGAGTGCAATATTAAGCTACGTAAACGGCATACACACACCACTGCCAGTTTAAGATCTTCAATACTTCCCTTATTTTATAATTATTTTTCAATGTATATCGTGAAAAGTTCATAAACAATATTTCCCCCCTTTTTAATTCTCATAAACAGAGATCTCAATAAGACGCGGTGGGATCCGGCTTTTCTATCGTGGAAAAAAGCCAATGCGCTCAAGCGTGGTAATGACAAATATTACATTTTCTTTAATAATTTAATAATATACCCTAACATATATTTTCCTGTTAAAGACACTCTGCAAATCTACATGCCAAGAGCTTTCGGAAGAATGCTTTACGAAGTCAATCGGTTAAGCCTTTTTCTCAATCTTGCGGTAACAAAAATAGCCTTAGTGTTTTAAATATATAGATGGATGGTTATGTCTTAATCTCACGGTAACAAAAATAACCTTAGTGTTATGTCTGAAATCTGTAAAAATGACTTTTCTTAAAATTATCACCTGTGTCTCGTTACAGAATGATGCCGTCTCACAGAAGGAGTCCTAATTAACCGATACTACAAGTTAATTGTTCTATCATGTAATTTTCATGGTAGTGGCGGTGGTTGAACTGTTTAATAGGTGAACCATTGACGTCATCAGCCACAATTTTCTAATATCGAAATCGGAATCGTAAATTTATATGAGTATTCCTTCCTAAGAAACAACACATTTTACTGATGTTCTACTTAGCCGGTCCCTCGGTAAGTTGATAAACCAGTACCATGAACTGGTACACAATTCTTTAGTGTTGTGTTCGTGTTCTGTAGATGAGCTTCATCGTGTGCATTTCGACACATATTTTCCTGTGATGATGGTATGTTGGTGTGAGTAATCATGCGTTGTGGGGTTTGACATAAAGGAAGCAATCGATATACACCTAGCCAAACGAAACAATTCCAACAATCTAAATGAACACACGTTCATGGAGAGCTCACCCCTCTTCACGTTACTAAAAAACACACCCTGTCGGAAACAAGACACAACTTAGCGATACAGCCAAGCTAGATAAAGGGCGGGGTTTAGGGGGTTTTAATAGGTAAATATTATCTGGATCAGGTGTATATTCGCCCATATTCGCGGCAGTATTAAAGATGCCGGGACGTCCTCATAAGACCGGGCAGCGCTTAGTTTGAATGGCTTATCCACGCGTGGCGAGGAATGTTCCACGGTCTTTGATAGTTGTAGACCTACCTCATTCAATTACATACATCTTATATAGGTTGGCAACACCCCACATAAACACATCGCACTTTCTCCGCACAGCACATATGAACAGGGGGGAGAAAAGGGAAAAACCAGTGTCGTTGAGATAACAGTCTATCTCAGTCGACCACACCTGGAGTTACAGTGAACACGAAAACTGCGCGTAGCTCCAACAATGAAGACAACCAGATAAGTAGTAGCTTCTAACATTACAGTTAAACCATAGTTGATTTTTACAACCATTTAATCACTCCAAATTACAAACTCCGGATATCCATCACCATTATCATTTCACCTAACATCATATATACTGCATTTAGTATACACCGACAGTTGCAGTACCAATGAAATGAAATTCCACAGCCTGCTTCCAGTCTCCGACCGGGTCAGGAATGGAATGAATGAAGCCCCTATCTAGCGGCGAGGATATGGACTGTGCCGGCTGCCGAGGCCTGACGCACTCCTCCGGGGCAATGATTAAATGAATGACAAATGAAATGAAACGATAGTGGAGAGTGTTGCTGGAATGAAATTTTTGACAGGGAAAACCGGAGTACCCGGAGAAAAACCTGTCCGCCTCCGTTTTGTCCAACACAGATCTCACATGGGGTGACCGGGATTTGAACCACGGACCCAGCGGTGAGAGGCCGGCGTGCTGCCGCCTAAGCCACGGAGGCTTAGTTGCAGTACCAATACTGAGACTAAATAATTGTATATATTGTAAATATTTTCACCTGTATTTTCAAACTTAGATTTTAGGCTATAGCCTAAGTGTAATGGATCTGATGATGATCTCTTGACGATCGAAAATGGGCATCCTAGTGTATTTATTAATCTTATATAATTTATTTCAGGATTAGGGCATAACCCAGCTCTTTTGGTTACATTCGTGTTGACCGACTGAAAAGCACTAAACTCTTGTAATCATGCGTATTATAAAAGCTTTAATATAGGACAGGGCAAGCAAGCATTATTGTAGAGCCAACACTGTACTTATAATTATGTTGTTGTGAATCTTTACGGTCTCCTGGAATGCCAGGCAGATGTCCTTGTGGAAATACAAGATGTTTGAAAAAGAACTCCCTTGTTTTAATGTGTCCTAAAATCTGTACAAAGTGGCATACACTATTCTAGTTTGTGGTGTGTGATTCATCATCTCTCCAAGTTTTGATTTTATCAGTAGGTTTTATTTCAAGTATCAGTTGCAATTTGTTGGGGCGCAACTTAAGTCTTTTACGTACAACATCATACACAGTACCTTTAGGCACTCCTAATTGTAGACTACGACTGACCGTGACTTCTTCGGGCTCCGAAAACACGAAACATGGATCTGTTCAACAACGTCTTCAGAAGTTCTCGGTCTACCTGGTGATTTTGCTTTTAAAACACTACCGGTTTCCTTGAAAGACTTAAGCCAATGACGGATAGTTTTTGCTGTAGGTGTTTCACCACCATTCTGACGTCTAAAATTACGTTGCACTGTTATAACTGACTCAGTTTTCACAAGCTTTCTGTTGCGGTGTACACATTGCTACTGAGTTGCCCTGCAATGCATTGCATGCACGCACACCTGGACTGAACAGAGGAAACAAACACTGGGCCCGTCTCAAGGTCAAGCAGACCTGCCAACTGCAGGAGAGCCAAACTTGGAGAGTTGATGAATCACACACCACAAACTAGAATAGTGTATTTCACTTTGTACAGATTCTGGGACACATTAAATCGAGGGAGTTATTTTTCAAACACCCTGTATATACCTTTGGATGACCAATAACAAGTATCTGTCAGAAATCAAGAAAAGAATAGTGGTAGCAAAATAAGCCTTCTGGAATAAGAAAAATCTTATTGCTACCTCAGTTTGAGGGCTAGGAAGTCATTTCTCAACACTTTTGTTTGAAGTGTCTTACTTGATGGATGCGAAACCTGGACATTGGGGAAACTGGAGGAAACAAAACTTAAGGCTGCAGAAACGTGGTTTTGGAAAAGAATGACAAGAACAAGTTGGATGGACAGGAATACAATTGATTTTGTTATGCAGGACGTGAAAGAAGATCGATGCTTATTAAAGGCAATAAAGAAGAGGAAAACAAAGTTCCTTGGACATGTATTCAGGCACGACTCTCTTCTCCAAACCATTATCGAGGACAAGGTATTGGGAAAGAAACCTAGGGGACATCCAAGGATGTCGTACATCAAGAACTCGCATGTGGTTCTGATGGCAGCATGAAGAGACTAGCAGAAAATCGTCAAATGTGGCTGCAGCGGCAAGGCTTTGCCTTAAGCAAATGATGATGAGAAAGACCATTTTGGTGTTTTAAAATATTCTTTATGTTCGACCATGACTCTTATATGTCAGAAAACTGTACTATAATGAGGCTCATTATAGTACTGTTTTCCATTATGATACAGTTTCTCCAGCCAATCAGAGCTCATTCCTTGACCAATTAGGTAAGGATACTTTCGCGCATGCACTCAAAATCCAACATATCGGACATGTCACAGCAACGTTCTATATATATAAATTACCGACATGGAAAGTGGTGAACCGTCCATTTCACGTAAATAAACTGGCGAATGTGAGACAAGAATAGCACTGTACCTTAATATCCCCAACTCCAATTTCTACACAGCGCATTGCTTTCAAACGTCTTCGGTGACAATATTAGTGAATGCTATAGAGCTGGACGGCAGGCTGGAAACAATAGGTGTTCTGTGTTGGCAAGCAAAGTGAATGGTCTCTGCTTTCGGAGTGCCTTGACCCACGCATGCGCTCTGTTCAGTCAGCAAAGCTCTGTTCACTAATTGAAGTAACTGAATCCCACAGATATTTATGAATATTTGTGTTAAAACATATAATAAAGTTATAATTATCGTCGAACATAAACAGTGGTATGCAACTCGCCTATAATGGTAATTAAGACACACTTATGGAAATTATAAAACTCGCTTACGCTCGTTTTATAAATATACTCGTGTCTTAATTATTGACATTATAGGCTCGTTGCATAATGTACTATATGTTTCTTGCCCGAAATAAAGACAACGTTTGGACATTGAGTTTTGAGTTTATAATCGTTGCTCTATTGCTCAATGCTCTATGTACAGTACCGCAGGTCATGTATCAAAAGGTATTTAGTCCATGATGTGGAAAGTCCAATTAATGTGAAGAGATTTTTAGCCTACTTTTCACATTTTGCAAAAATGAGGAATAAGTAGACTTATGAGATCGATCCGGGAAAATGTCTGTCTCTCTGTCCTTCTGCCTGTGTGTGTGTGTCCCCCCCTATCAACTCGTAATTGGCCGCAGCAATCAAAACCAAATTTGGTACGAGTTAGGATCTATAACGGGACATCTCAATGTCATACTTGAAAATGATGTCAGTGCTACCAACTGCTGAAAAATCGCAATTGAAATTTGAGGTCCATGTTGGATATCTTGTAATGTATCCATGGGAACGATTCCAATATTGGCACAGATATAGATAATAATACTTCAGTTTAATTTTCAAGAGGCCATACATGGCAGTGTTGCCAAAATGATTCTAAGCCTACTGATAGGTCCCATTTTTAAATGAACAACTTCTAAACTATCAATTGGATTTCAACCAAATTTTGTATGTAATATGCGTACATAAACAGATATGACTGAGCGTATTCTTAGAAGCCACCAGGGCTGCCAACTGTCAATAAATGTTATCTCTATTCTTTTATCTACCAATATACCTGAAAGTATGCAAGCCGACAGCTTTAAAATATGCACAGGTATAGTACCTGACTTTCTACATTAATTTGGAGTAACTTATGTACGTCAGTGCTACCAATATAATTCTAAGCCTGCTGATAGAACCAAATTTAAATACATGTAACTTCTATACTATCAATTGGATTTCAACCAAATTTCGTATGAGTTATGTGTACCATAACAGATATGACTATGCTTATTCCTAAGAGCAACCAGGGCTGCCAATTGTTAATAATGGCTGTCTCTATGTTTTTACCCAAATATTAATATATCAGAAAATGTGTAAGCCAACTGCTTTAAAATTTGCCCACGCATAGTACCTAACATTCTAGATTAATTAGGAGAATTTAATATGCGTCAGTGCTGCCAACATGACTCTAAGCCTGCTGATAGGTCCAATTTTAAAATACATTTAACTTCTATACTAACAAATGGATTTCATCCAAAATTGGCATAACAAGAGATCATAATATTTCAGATTATTTCTGACCAACGCATGCATGACATTGTTCCCAACATGATTTTAGGCGCGCTGATAGATCCAATGTCTAACTGCATGTAACGTACATGCTATCCATTGGACTTCAACCAAATATTGTATTCTGTACCTTAAGAGATGGAACTAACAATATATTCAGTCACCAGGGCTGCCAACTGTAGTGCTCTATTAGGCTACAGGTATATTTCGAAATAATTAGAAATTTCGCTATTATCAACTTAATTTCGCTATTTTTCTAAATAGGTCTTTATAGATTGGCATGAATCTTAAATTTTAAGAAAAGTAGGCTCTTTAGTTCGTCACGGAACTTCTTGTTAAAATTGAGAAGACCGGGGTAATACATGAAAATATGCTATGTAGTTCTTCTCGAAACTACTTGTTTTTAATTATGTCTTGCGTATTAAAATAATTCAGTTGGACACGAGAAATAAATAAAAAAGACGTTTACGTGTGGAATATATCGATAATTTGTACGACGTCAGTAAGTTCAGAGACCTTTAGTCCAACACTATGAGTTCATTCTATCTCGCGACCGATAGGCATAATAACTTTCAATAATAGTAAGTAAAACTCCGCCTGCAGGATCTACTGGGTGGATTGAGTAGCTCAGTAGTTTCTGTTGCCGGTCCCAAGCCAGGAGAAAGGAGGAGGGTTGGCTTAAGCCGTAAAAGAAGAGCCAGAACACATCTTGAGGCAACCTCTAGGACTCACAATCTTAGTTGTATAACGTTGGACTTTGTCCAACCCACATTTACTTTAATATCATGGATTTAGCTTCTAATGGTCATGATTACCCTGAAGACAATGCTAGGCGTAAATCGGATTCCAGGGTGCCTAGCAGTCTAGGGTTACATTATGGTGAATCGGAGCACCACAAGAACAGTACAAGATTCAAGAAAATGAGAAAATATTTTTTTGGAACATACAATGTGAATTCCTTAATTCAGGTTGGAAAATTAAAACAACTAACAACAGAACTTCATAGACATCACATTACAATATTAGCCCTTCAAGAGACCAGGTTCTTGGATGAGGACACCTTTGAATCTGACAACTTCCGAATTTTCAAGGGAAAAGTTGGGAAGAGAGTGATGAAGAACATGCCACATCTTGGAACAGCTTTTATGGTCAACAAGAAATTTTTGGACGCAGTTATCGCTTTTAGAAGTGTGAATGCCAGGCTATCTTTTCTAACTATAAAATCTCTCAATAAGAGATACACGCTAATCAACGCCCATGCTCCTATAAATAAGGATAATAAAACGAATCCAGAGAAAGTTGATGAATTTTGGGACGAGTTAGAAGCCGAAATTCTCAAAATTCCTTCTAATCATGTAAGAATTTTACTTGGAGATTTCAATGCTCAGCTTGGATCTGAGAGAAAATTTTCTGATATAATAGGTAAATATCCCGCTCACAATAGAACCAACAGGAATGGTGAGAGATTGGTTAAACTCTGTGAACATCTAAACTTAAAGATTATGTCCACACATTTTAAAGCAAAACCAAGTAAAAAGAAAACATGGGTCTCCCCAAATGCGTTGCTGGGTGAGTTTCAACTAGATCATGTAGCTATCTCTCGAAATTGTTTCAAAGAAATTCAAAATGTCAAGGTCAGAAAATCCATTAATGTAACTTCAGATCGTTACCTTTCTCAAATCAAGATGAATTTCATACCTTTTACACGCAAACAAAATACAACTAGAATTAAAATTCCGAAAATTAATAGAGAGGTTCTTACAAATGAAAAAAGGATAGAATTTCAAGGAAAACTTAAAATACCAACCAATTGGAATGATGTTACTAATAACCTTCTTGAACCAGCTCAGGAAATTGCACCGTTGAACTTTTAGAGGAAACATGCTTGGTGGAATGAACAATGTGAAAGAGTGATCAAAGAAAGACATTGTGCTTGGCACAAGTGGAACGGGAACAAGACTCCAGAAAATTTAGAGGAAGTACAAAGATTATGGAAAATGGCCCACCAGACTTTAAGAACGATTTGAAGAAAATATATGAATGACCAATTAATGGAAATGGACGACAATTTTAAGAAAAATGACACCCGATTGTTTTATAGAGCATTTAAGAATGAAATCACTGGATATTCAGCGCCGAGTTTAAATTTCAAAAGGGAAGATGGTACGCTAGCATTAAACAACACGGAAAATTGTGATATCTTGGCTGCGTATTTTGAGAAGTTGTTAAATTGTCCAAAACCGACAGACAAGTTGAGTTTCAAATTTACAACACAAAATTTTGACTCTACGCCCCCAGATGTAAATTAAGTTAAATGTATTATCAACTCACTTAAAAATAATAAAGCCTCAGGCAAGGATGGAATAATTGCAGAAATGTGGAAGCTTGTAGATGATGAATTTTTAATAGCGACGACAAATCTATTCCAGAAAATTTGGATTGAGGAAGCAATTCCAGAAGACTGGTTAATCGCCTTAATTCATCCACTACATACAAAAGGCTCAAAAATTGATGTCAATAGTTATAGGGGGATCTCATTGTTGTCTGTCACATATAAAATATTTGCCAAATTACTTTTAAACAGACTTGAACCACAAATCGAACCACAGCTTGGCGAGTTCCAAGGAGGTTTCAGAAGGAATAGATCGTGTGCAGAACAAATTCTTAGTTTAAAATTGATATTAAAATATTACAACAACAGGCCAAAGAATATCTTTATCTCATTCGTTGATTTTCAGAAAGCGTATGATTCAGTGGATAGGGATACTGTTTTGACACATTGAAGGAATACCAAGTTGATCAAAAAACCATAAATTTAATAAAACTTACATTAACTAATACGATTTCCAGAGTCAAATTTTTAAATGAAGTTAGCGAGCCCTTCGAGGTAAAAACTGGACTAAGACAAGGGGACAGTCTATCACCACTGCTTTTCAATTTGGTCTTGGATAAAGTCATGAGGACGTTTTGGGAGAAGAACGATTCAAGTGCTAAAATTGGTACAAAGAATAAGAACCTCAAAGTCAAAAGTTTAGCATTTGCTGACGACGTAGCGTTGTTTGCTGAATCAGAACAAGAAGCTATTAACCAAATTGATCAGTTAAAAGAAACGGCGGAAAAAGCGGGCTTACAGATTTCGTTGGTAAAAACAGAGATGATGACAAGTGATCAGAAATACACTAAGAAAATGATAAAAACAAATTATGGGAGCATCAGGGTCACTGACCGATTTAAATATCTTGGAGAAATAATTAGTAGCAATGGGACGGATAAATTGGCAATCGAGAACAAAAAAGGGAAATTGGAAAGATTAAATTTTTGTACAAAAAATATATACAATAAAAAGAACCTGTCTATCAATGCAAAATTACGACATTTTAATACTGTTGTTAGACCAGTCATCTTGTACGGCATGGAAACTACAAATATAACCGGAATGGAGAATTTTCTCAAGATAGAAAGAAGAATTTTAAGAAGGATTTATGGTCCTAGGAAAACACAGGAAGGTTATAGACTGAGATCGAATGCAGAAATTTATAGTAAAATCGACAACCTTGAAGTGATGATCAGAAAACGGCGACTTCAGTTCTACGGACATATGGTCCGCGTGGATTGCTCAAGGTTAAACAAACAAATTTTTGATAAAATCTGGAACTATAAAGGACAAGGAGGCTATGTAAAACAAATGAAAGAAGAACTTCAAAAATTCGAAATTACTGAAGAAGATTGTCTAAATCGAATAGAGTACAGAAAAAACAAGATGTTCAGTAAAGAACCTATAGCCTACTTTCTCCTAAATGCATGGGTATTGTTATAACTCTTTGTCCTTTTCAAGGAGTATGATTGAATGTTGCTTGTAGTAGCTTGTTGAAATACAACGTGCTATAGGGATATTAAAAATGAATATGAGGTGCCCTTTGCTAGTGCTACCTCTGTACCAAATTTCGTCCAATTCGGTTTCACCGTGTTTGAATTGATAGGGGGAATCGATTTGCACACATACTTGGCCACCATCTGCAAACTATTGGGCTGATGTTCTTGCAGTTTGGTCAGAATATGTTTCCAACATAAGGATATGGTGTTGCAAAATTTGGTAGAGACTAGATTATTAGGTTGGTCGTAATTACATTTTAGCTTTTAACATTTGGGTGGCCGCGATTACGTTTCCGTCAAGATAGCGGTGATATAAAACATGACACTGAGGTGCCCTTTGCTAGTGCTACCTCTGTACCAAATTTCGTTCATTCGGTTCCACCGTGTTCGAATTAATAGGGGGAATCAATTTTGACATAAAGATGGCCGCCATCTGCAAACTGTTAGGCTAATTACCTATTAGATTGGTCAAACGATGCTCCCTCCATAAAGGTATGTTGATGCAAAGTTTGGTAGAGATCGGATGGTTATGTTAGTCGTAATTTGATGTAAGCTTTAAACATTTGTGTGACCGCCATTACGTTTCTGCCAATATGGCGGCGATATTAATCATGACACTGAGATGCCCTTTGCTAGTGCTATCTCTGTACCAAATTTCGTTCCATACGGTTTCACCGTGTTTGAATTAATAGGGGGAATCGATTCTGACACAAAGATGGCCGCCATCCGCAAAATATTAGGCGAATGACCTATTAGATTGGTCAAAGGATGCTTCCTCTATAAGGGTATGTTGTTGAAAAATTTGGTAGGGATCGGATGATTAGGTTAATCGTAATTTGATTTAAGCTTTGAACTTTCGTGTGGCCGCCATTACGTTTCAGTCAAGATGGTGGCGATATAAAACATGACACTGAGGTGCCTCTTGTTAGTACTACCTCTGTACAAAATTTCGTTCCATTCGGTTGCACCGTGTTCGAATTAATAGGAGGAATCGATTTCCACACAAAGATGGCCGCCATCCGCAAACTATTACGCTGATGACCCATTGGTTTGGTCAAAGGATGCTCCCCCTATAAAGGTATGTTGTTGCAAAATTTGGTAGAGCTCGGATGATTAGGTTAGTCCTAATTTGATTTAAGCTTTGAACATTTGTGTGGCCGCCATTACGTTTCCGTCAAGATGGCGGCGATATAATACATGACACTGAGGTGCCTTTTGTTAGTACTACCTCTGTACCAAATTTCGTTCCATTCGGTTGTACCGTTTTCGAATTAAAGGGGGAATCGATTTTCACACAAAGATGGCCGCCATCCGCAAACTATTACGCTGATTACCTAATAGTTTGGTCAAAGGATGCTCCCCCCATAAAGGTATGTTGTTGCAAAATTTGGTAGAGATCGGATGATTAGGTTAGTCGTAATTTGATTTAAGCTTTGAACATTTGTGTGGCCGCCATTACGTTTCCGTCAAGATGGCGGCGATATAAAACATGACACTGAGATTTCTTTTGTTAGTACTACCTCTGTACCAAATTTCGTTCATTCGGCTGCACTGTGTTCGAATTAATAGGGGGAATCGATTTTCACACAAAGATGGCCACCATCCGCAAACTATTACGCTGATGACCCATTGGTTTGGTCAAAGGATGCTCCCCCCATAAAGGTATGTTGTTGCAAAATTTGGTAGAGATCGGATGATTAGGTTAGTCGTAATTTGATTTAAGCTTTGAACATTTGTGTGGCCGCCATTACGTTTCCGTCAAGATGGCGGCGATATAAAACATGACACTGAGGTGCCTCTTGTTAGTACTACCTCTGTACCAAATTTCGTTCCATTCGGTTGCACCGTGTTCGAATTAATAGGGGGAATCGATTTTCACACAAAGATGGCCGCCATCCGCAAACTATTACGCTGATTACCTAATAGTTTGGTCAAAGGACGCTCCCCCCATAATGGTATGTTGTTGCAAAATTTGGTAGAGATCGGATGATTAGGTTAGTCGTAATTTGATTTAAGCTTTGAACATTTGTGTGGCCGCCATTACGTTTCCGTCAAGATGGCGGCGATATAAAACATGACACTGAGGTTCCTTTTGTTAGTACTACCTCTGTACCAAATTTTGTTCCATTCGGTTGCACCGTGTTCGAATTAATAGGGGGAATCGATTTTCACACAAAGATGGCCGCCATCCGCAAACTATTACGCTGATGACCTATTGGTTTGGTCAAAGGATGCTCCCCCCATAAAGGTATGTTGTTGCAAAATTTGGTAGAGATCGGATGATTAGGTTAGTCGTAATTTGATTTAAGCTTTGAACATTTGTGTGGCCGCCATTACGTTTCCGTCAAGATGGCGGCGATATAAAACATGACACTGAGGTGTCCTTTGCTAGTGCTACCTTTGTACCAAATTTCGTTCAATTCGCATTCACCGTGTTCGAATTGATAGGGGGGGACAGACATTCAGAGTACACACACTCACACACACACAGACACACACACACACACAGACTCACACACACACATACACACACACACACAGACTCACACACACACATACACACACACAGACAGACACACTTTTTTCGCCCTGTGTTGATCTCATAAGTCTACTTTCATTTTTTGCAAAAATCGAAAGTAGGCTAAAAATTTGGTCTCAAAATTCTTGTCGGGGAGAAGAAAAATCTCAACAGAGGAGAATGGACTGCTGAAAGAAAAGCTGCACAGTCGACCAGGATGAAAGACTTCTGGAAGAGAAAGAAGGAAACTAGACCTATAAAGAAGTGATATTTGCGTGGTCCTTGTTGGCCTGTCCGCGGTGTATATATAAGTAAGACTTTCTTATTGCACCATATACAATAGATATCTCTACTGAACTAGAATGCATAGGCCTAAATAACGAACATTTGTTGCCATGGTATCCCATGGTTATCCACATCGGCCCAGCCCTAGATCATGTCTTGCTTCAGCACCACATTTGTTTGGAATCATAGCCTAATTCAGTTATCAACAGGTGTTAACAGACGAAGGAGGGTATCACAAATTGTTGGGAAGATGAAAAGACAAGAAGAGTCTGACAATTTAATCCAATAGAGATTTTATTAATCTATTTCAGAAACAATCATTTCGGTTCTTAAAATAATAATCATAATCCTTAATCTCACTGCCTGGGTAGCAGAATCTCTGGCGGCAATAGTATCCAAATTTACAATCACCATTTGTCCTACAGGAACAATCCGAAATAGAATAAGTATATTTCTCAACCAATTATATTATGTTTACATGTAAAAAGTACATTACTGTTCAATCATTTCTAGTCTATCTCAAAGTTTGTATAATGTAACTCATGAGTAATAAACAAGACGTTTACGTGTATAATATAGAGAATTTCTTTGTAATTTTTGGGTATATTTATACATTTTGACTTCATTAGAAAGTAAAACTCAGTGGAATTATTACGTTATACTGTTGTTTCAAAAATGTTGAACTGCCTTATCAGGTCGAATCCGTATGATATATATGAGCCCAAATCTAAAATCACGGAGTACATAACTGCGCCTTTGTGGTGTTAGCAATTATGGGCTTTAATGACTTTTTTGGAAACCAGCAGAGACCAAACTCTTGTAGTGATGCTGTCTACGGTAATAATTTCCTTTTTAGTGCTAAAAATGTCGTGTTAGTACAAAAACTGCTGGCGTTCAAAGTTTGTAGTTCTTTGTCACTGCAGGGCGAAATGACCACGATGTCCAACAACATCTATCTTTAACATTCGTTTGCTGCATTGTGTGTGTAAGAGCTCAACGTGGTAGCGATATCAGAGAAGACCATGAAGCATGTGCTACGATGGCGCAATGGATAAGATGCTTGCCTCCCATCCACCAAGGCAGACTGCATTGAAATCCCGGTTAAGAAATGTGGGATTTTCGTGGTGAACTGTCAGAACCCGTTGTTCAGATTCCACATAAAGAGAAGGTCACGGTTCAAATAATATTCGCTAATCTATAACAGCAAACTGAAGTTTTGTATGTTGATACAGGTAATTCAAATAATTTCACGTATGGCTTTTTCAATAATCTGATGAGCACAACTCAACGGCGACGCGAAATTTAAATATTTAAAATATCATACGGGCCCTGTGCAACATGGCACGGTATATCTCCACACAAGGCTTCATTCAGTATTTTGGCGTCTAATCTAATTCCTTTTTAGGATAACGTAAAAATGGCGCCTGTGCAATTTTTTTAAAATAGCGTTTTCATTTCTCGTGTCCTAAAAAGGCGATTGAAATGTACGTTGGTATAATGAACCACCAGTATAATAGTGATCTGCTGGCTTATAATTCTTAACTCCATATACAGAGTGTAATTGGTATACATGAAGTCCGTTACACAGACAGAAGATGGTATTCTAAGCACACATCTTCATGAAATTTAGTCGTATCTTATTAGTGTAGGTGAAATTAAATCACAAATATCGTCGGTCAATGTTTTAGAAAAGCAAATAGCCTGAATTCCCCACGCAACACAGCCGACTTTTCCCCTCTGGCCTCCCTCCAACGCTGTGGAATGGAGGTAGACGAGAGTCTGAAGGTGAATGACCTCCTCGCTGTCTGCCAGTAGCTATGACATAAGCTAACCGAGCCTAACTCTCCTCACGGAGAGTGGCCTGCATGACTAGGGGTGGTATACCTGTTTAGGATTCAGCCCGTCTTATAGCTGTCATTAAATTATCTTTATATATATAATTCTTCGACACGTGTGTATGTGACTGAACCGATTTTGATGGAATTTGGTATGTATATTAGGGTGGGTCCATGTATGGTTTAGATTCACAATCTGACCCCGTAGGTGGAATGAACACAATTTTAGAACCACAATTTACACACAATTTTAGAACCACAATATACAGTCAAAAACAGTCGTCATGGAAACCACTAACCTTGGCCTTCGTGAAAGATGATGTCTTTGGACGGTTTGTCTCTGCACGTTAGAGCCACCTGGTCGCAACCTGTGCAACTACCGCCATTACATACACTCCGCCCGTGGCGAAAAGTTGTGTTTTATACCAAAGGTGGCAGTGATGTCGAATTCTACTGTTTGTCTCTGCACGTTAGAGCGTTTCAAAGTCCCGTTTGCGTTCATATACCAATCATCCGATTGCGATGAAACTTGGGTGATATGTTGAGTGAGCTCCAGGGAAGGTGTTTGGCTTAGTAAATCCATTTTACAATAGATAGCGCACGAATAGATTCAACAAATGTGCGACGACGCGCGAAGCGTTTCAAAAAGGTCCCGTATGCGTTCAAATACCTTTCGTCCGATAGCGATGAAACTTGGGTGAGATGTTGTGTACACTCCAGGGAAGGCTTCTGGCTTAGTAAATCAATTTCACATTAGGTAGCGCACGACTAGATTCAACAAATGAGTGACGACGCGCCAAGCGTTTCAACAAAATCCCGTATAAGTTTATATTCCATTCATAGATTGAGATGAAACTTTGATGAGTTGTTGAGTACACTTAAATGATGGCTTCTAACTTAGTAATCCACTTCACAGGAGGTTGCGCACGAGTGGATTCAACAAATGAGCGGCGACGTGCGAAGCGTTTCAACAAAGTCCCGTATGCGTTCAAATACCATTCGTCCGATAGCGATGAAACTTGGGTGAGATGTTGTGTACACTTACGTGAAGGTTTCTAACTTAGTAAATCCATTTTATAATAGGTAGCTCACGAGTAGATTCAACAAATGAGCAACGACGCGCGAACTTTTAACCAAAGTCCCGTATGCATTCATATACCATTCATCCGATTGCAATGAAACTTGGGTGAGATGTTGTGTACACTTACGTGAGGGTTTCTAACTTAGTAAATACATTTCACAGGAGGTTTCGCACGAGTAGATTCAACAAATGAGCGACGACGCACGAAGCGTTTCAATAAGGTCCCTTATGCGTTCAAATACCATTCGTCCGATTACGATGAACTTGGGTGAGATGTTGTGTACACCCTACGGAAGGTTTCTGGCTTAATAAATCCATTTTACAATAGGTAGCACACGAGGAGATTCAACAAATGTGTGACGGCACGCGAATCATTTCAACAAAGTACCGTATGCGGCCATATATCATTTATCAGATTGCGATGAAACTTTGGTGAATTGTTGTGTACACTCCAGGATATGTTTCTGTCTTAGTAAATCCAGTTTTTAATAAGTAGCACACGAATAGATTCAACAAATGAGCGACGGCGCGCGAATCGTTTCCACAATGTCCCGTATGCGGTCATATATCATTCATCCGATTGCGATCAAACCTTGGTGAATCATTGAGTACACGCCAGAGAAGGTTTCAGGCTTAGTAAATCTATTTTACAATAGGTAGCGCATGAGTAGATTCAACAAATGACTGACGGCACGCGAATCGTTTAAAGAAAATCACTTGTGCGTTCATATGTCATTCATCCGATTCCGATGAAACTTTGATGAGTTGTTGTGTACACGCCAGGGAAGGTGTTCAACTTGGTAAATCCATTTTACAATATTGGTAGCGCACGAGTAGATGTAACAAATGAGTGACGACGCGCGAAGCGTTCCAACAAAATCCTGTATGCGTTCATATACTATTCATCGATTGCGATGAAACTTTGATGAGTTGTTGTGTACACTTACGTGAAGCTTTCTAACTTAGTAAATCCATTTCACAGTTGGTAGAGCACGAGTAGATTCCACAAATGAGTGACAGCGCACGAATCATTTAAACCAAATCCCGTATGCGTTAAATGCCATTTATCCGTTTGCGATGAAACTTTGGAGAGTTGTTTGCACGCTCCAACGAATGCTTCAAAATTAGTTAATTCAATTCACGATAGTTTAGAGGCAGTTAACAGAAATTGAAAAAAAAAATGTGTATTCAAAAGCACTTCAAGAAACAAAGTTACAACACTTTCTTTGATTGGCAGGACAACGTCTGCCGGGTCAGCTTGTATACATATAATTCGTTGAGGCCATCTAGGACCACGTTAAGTCTTGCTACACTTGGCAATTTGTTTCGCTTTCCTCTGAGCCCAGAATTCCCTCATTCTCTGTGAGTGGGCCATCTTGCGATCCGCTATCCAGGTGGTACCTTGTCTTCTTTTCGGATTCGGTGTCTCGTCTCGGGTTAGCCCATTTGTCAGAGATCTCCATTGAAGGCGTCGTCGAGTTTTAGATGCAGCATTTTGAGGTCGTCTTTGGTATTCATAAACCAGGGCATTGTGGTTTTGGATTTGGAGTCAAAGAAATTAAAAATCTGTTTAGTCAGCCTGTTTCCGTCCATTCGTTTGAGATGACCGTAATACTGAACCCGCTGAGCTATGGTTCATGTGATATTTTTGTGACGGAATAATTATTATGGGATGTAGTACTTTTGAACATACCCAGAATACCACGTGGAGCAGAGAGCTCATGCTATACTCTTTGAAGTAGCGCTCAATTGCATTTTTGACTTTGGAGGTCTTGTTAATCACTTTTATCCTCTCATAAGACTCAGAATATTCTAATTCGTCATTCTGTATTATTGAATCATTTTTGTGAATGATTATTACGTTTTTGGTAAGGTATAACACTTGCAGATACGCAAGGAGCTATGAAAGTAGTCGCTTAATGACTTCGTTTTGGCGACCTACTTCCGAGTGAAAGTCAGTGACGACACTACATCTGGAGATCTGACGCCAGACAGGCGTGTTTCGAGTATCCGTCCGTCGCGACGTGGACATTATAAATATTTTTGTGCTCAAGTGAGCATCCGACTGCATCGTGTGTTGAAAATAACTATACTAACGTTGTCACACATTGTGGACATATTATTGTTCTACGAAAGGCCATATTAGGCAATATTTTCTACAAACTGTAATTGGTGCCATACGCCAGATATTTTTCCCACGTGTAAGTGGAAGGGCATAGTGCCACGCCGAAAATATAAGAGTTATCGTCGGATAATTGTGCCAAGACGACGTGATTATTACTGCCAACGATCACAACATTATTGCTACGGAAATTCTGAATTGAAAATATCAATTTTATCGCGGATGCCACGTGATTGATAAAACGTGATACAATTGCACGTGCTAACAAGCAAAGCATCGCGTCGTGTTGAATCTTGAGGATCAACAGGCTGAAAACTACAAAATACTGTGGAGAACACTATTATTTGCATCGTCCACAATAATCACGCCAAAACGCCGAGAGGAACGAGAGATTTCGACATTTTCGACATCATGCAAGACATTGAACTTTTCCACGCCATGGTAAAGAAGACGATTATGGGCTAATACCATTCCGGTATGAGGGGGACGTCGTGATGGAGACCACCAGCTTGATGGAACGTCAGGATGCCGAGGACGCAGACGAAAGAACGTGGATGCCGACTTCCAGGCACATTCCAGACCTTTTTGGGAGACCATCATCCGGAGGCGAACGAACCCTGGTTGCTTGGGAGGTCCAGATTGGTGAATCCGTGGAGGGCAGGACCATGCTGGAGAGCCAAGCAGAGTTTTTCGCGACCCTGATCGATGAATGTCTGAGCCGATGTGAGAGCTACCAAAAGTCGTGAGTTTGGGCACCTTTTCTTTTGTAATAGTCCGCGGTGGTATATTTAGATATCGTAGTTTTTTTTGGTGAATCAACCGCACTTATGTGTCAGCCATTTGCTAGGTAGGGTTGTAATTAGTATAATTGTTGTTTATTTCAGTCATTGTGAGTCACCCTGTGGGGTAGACCAGTTTTCGTTGACCCTGGTGCCGTCCTGATGGACGTCGTACCACGTTATAGCCGACCCACTGCCAAACATGACTGTAATCATTTGCAGCTATTTTGCTCAGCCATGTGTAGGATATTTATCCGTGGTTTCATTCAGATGTCATCGTCACTTTATTTAACTGCAATCTTTGCAACCAGTCTGTTGAGACTTATGACCTCGTTAGATAGGTCGTATCGTTAGGAAACCAACTGTAGTTTCCAGTTTTATAAAAAATATGCTGTATTTTCATTTTTGAAAGCGCTCAGAAGCCGATTTATAGTCAAATACTGACAGATTTATTATTTTGGAGAAAGTGTAGATGTCAAGCATCGGACTAAGTGCACTATCGCATCATTATGCAGGTCTAGAGTTGCAGATCTGTGCCATATTTATCAATTTGTTACTACCTTGTTTCTGTCATGAGGACACAGGTGTTAATGTTATACTGAGAACTTAATAAGTGTTATATCTTTGATGAGCAAAGACGCTCGTGAGACATGCTGTTATGTCTGTGATTTACTATTCTTTGAAATGAAGGACTGCGACACTTTATTGTACAGTTAAATTGTAACGTGTTTAGCACACGGATTCTATAAGGTTTTTGAACCAAGCATATGCTAAGAATGACAAGGCCAAATATTACGGTATTATATAATGTTAAAACTAGCCGGCCTTGCCTGTTGAAAAATGTGGTCAGTGAAGGACTGCAATTTGTGAAGTTGTCACCAATAAACTGGTTTGTTGACCCAGTAACCTTGAAAACAAATGCTTGAAAGCGAGACATAACTACGATAACATAGGACAGAATGTTGATTTCATTCATCTCTTTCTTTCAAAGCAGCTATTGCTCATGAAACCCAGTGTTTCTTACTGTATTTTTGTTCATTTGTTTTTTTTTGGATTTTCATACTGTTAGTTAGATATTTTGCTGCGAGGAATGTCATTTCGACATGTCCAGGGTTGTCAGGTTTCTTTATGCATTGTTGGCGATCCTCTTGAGAGAGGCAAATTATAATGAAGGCAATTTGGTTATTAAATGCGAGGTTTTTGCCGCAGGTAACCCATGATATTATGTGCCTTGAGTGAGTAAGACGTGCCATTGTTGTAAGTCGCGCATCTGTTGTTGTTATGAGGCATTATTATGAGAGTTGTTGAAAGCGAGGTATTTACCGCTGATAACTTGTGTTATTGTGAGTCCGAGCCGAGTTTGCTCGTTGAGTTTTCCGACTATTGAGTCGATGTTTTGCTGCGGGAGAATGATCTTTAGAAGACTACTCCTTGTCAAGCCTTTGTCAGAATACGCCATAAACCTACGGAAGGAACATAAACCGACATAATAAACATCATCCGCATAATTGTTTTAAACAAGATCTAACTAACATATTGTTTCCATTTAAACTTTGACGTTCTTACATTTGAACCTGCTGACATGGCCGTGCAGATGAAGGGATTTCCTTTATTGGAAACGACGAAGACTGTAGACATTTTTGTTGTGACCTGGCGCACACATGAACCATTAGTTCATAGTGTGTGGAGCACAGGCCATGTGATTGTCAGACGTGGTTTTAACTACGCTATCACCGACATTACTATCAAGCTAGAAGACACTGGTTTACAAAGAGTTAACCATGGGGCAGGAAGGCATTATAATAAAAACTGTGTTGTACTATAATTATTGATGTCATGAAACTGTATTTTTCCCCATGTTACCTTTATTGCGTGCTATTTAGCACATGATTGTTGATTAGATTAATTGTTTTTAAATGGCTGTGCACTTAGCTTTGTATTGTAACTGTTTTGCTATTACGGACGTCACCGCCGTAACTTTGAATGTTAACTGATAGGACTTAGCTAGAAAAGTTAAATGTAAATGTGGAAATGGTACCACCATAACTTAGCTTTGCTTTGCTCCTTCACTTAAATGTAACTTCATATTAGCTTGATCATGTAACTTGTATTAGGGATTTTGCGTCGTACCATTTACCCAGCGTTGTTGCTGTTGCTTACTTATTGTGTATTAGATCTTTCGCGAGGGTTAATGTAACTTCATTGTTAGGGAATTGAACTTTTATTATCATTAACTTTTAGCTTGCGGATTAACTGAATATAACCCTCCGAACTAGGATAGGGGTTTGTGGAAATCTACAATAAATTTTCACGGTGTTTTACATAAGCCTGGATGTTTAATTTCATAGTCTAGTTTTTGAGGTGAACCTTTCCTTAGGCTGTCTTTGACCATCGCAACCATGTACCACGCTCCCCGTGGACTATAGAACCTCGTGCCGCATTGGCCTATTGTTAGGAAGTTCACCTGATCCTCACGGCAAACTTTTAAAGGTCCGACGGGGGAGATGTTAGAAGAGTCATCGCGGTTGTTGGCTATCCCGACAGCTTTACCGGAGGACTTCTGAAGGTCACTCACAAATATGTGCCGTCGCCACCCGGTTGACGGTCACATAAAATGGCGGCCGAACTAATGGGGCTACGAAGTTGACATGGTGCACGGTGTTAACGTGGAAACCGACGTATAGGTCGCACATAAATTGGCTCCCTATACGTGGGGAGAGACGTTGACATGGTAACACATTGATTGACTCCCTATACATGGAGCCAGATGTCAACATGGTGATCATCAGATGGCGCCCTGTATATTTTCTTATGCCGATATTTAGGAGGATCTTAATATTTGAATAATGGTAAATTGACAGGACTGGGACGAACTTAGAAAGTCGTACTGCAGATCAATAGACCGCATGGCATTCATATTTGATAGAAGACCATGGGGTGAGGTTTTTATATTGAATAAATGAAAGATAGGATTTTTCTTAGATGATGCCTCATCCTAAGTAAATGTAATACTTTGCTTTGCTCACCGTTGTATTAGTAAATGTAGAAGCACTTAGTTTGCATACTCCAGCTGTACTCGTGGTATTTATTAAGTCGAAACAAGCTTTATACCATCACGTTACTATCATAGCTGTAAGTTTCCATCATGATTGATCCCTCGTTTCTCTCAATATAAATTCTTGTCAAATGGATGAGGATATGATTCGCAGAGTGTTCGCTGAGATGTTGGCAGGTGTCAACGCTAACCTCCAACAACTTACTAGTGACTTGAGTGTGAATACACAAGCCTTAGAGGTTAATTCACAAGCTATTGACAATGTTAGACAGGAAGTAGGTGATGTAAATGGTCATGTGGACCAGGTCAGGCAGAACCTTGAGGTAAATACCCAATCAATTAATGAAGTACGTTTAGATTTAGAGATAAACACCCGTACTGTTAAAGACGTTAGGACCGATCTAACGAAGGTCAGGGCCGAAATGGACTCGTACAGGGTAGAAGCGAAAAATGACTTAACGGCAGGTTTGGCAGCGGTAAGGATAGACGTGATTCGTCACCACCAGGAGGCAAGCCAGCGCGTAGACACATTAACGGAAGAAATGAATAGGGCAAGACAGGATGTGCAAACCCGACTCGAGGAGCACACGGCTCAAATTCAGACCGCTATAAATAAAGTACAGTTAGACGTCCAAGCTGATATCGAGCACACCAGAGAAGAATTTGGGACTAGGCTGAATCACGTAGAAGGTTTTATGGACAACGTAAAATAGGATATGGCTACCATGAACCTAGGACTGGCATTAATGAGAGGTGCAGCTAACGCCGTTAATAACAACGTGAAGACCATCGTGGATAACATGCTTGAGGTTAGGGAGGAACTTAATTCTAACCGGAAAGACATCGCGGAACTAAAAGAAACTGTCACAGGCTTACGTGATACTGCAGATGTGCACAGGGAGGAGCACAAAGTCGACCTGATGATGTTGAGAGGCGAATTCGTGGAGCATAAAACTACAGTCGACGCCAATGTAAATGGAGTCAAGGATGATATCAACCATATCCAGAGTAACGTATCTCAGGTTGAGGGCGAAATTGCAACATTGCAGAAAAAGATTGAGGAAATAACGATTATTGATAGGCTCGAGTTGAGTCGTAACCTCAAATCAGCTATTCGTGAGGTGGACCAAAATCTCAAAGGTAAAGTTGAACGAATCGAGTTGCAACTAAATGATTTAGGGAGCAAAGTCGCCAACAGGAATATACAAGAATTAGAAGTCATCGAGGAGAGGCTCGACAGGTTAGAAGCACTTCCGAGGGGAGTAGATTTGCAACCGCCGATGGGAAATACACGTGAAACGCCGGAATTTTGGACTAGTAATGTACAGTCAAGTGTACATGCCGATACACGACCTTGGCAGTTTAATGCAACAGCGCCAAGTCAGACGTTAAATTACGATGCTAACCCGTTCAGACCAGCTATAAATAGACTGGATCCTGAAACTAACACGCCGTCAAACAACTACATGCAGAATACATACCGTACTGCTAATACTCAGGGTAATGTCACAGTGATAAGGTCAAGGGAAGAGCAACCCGCTAAATTCACTGGCACAGGAAGCGGAGTGACTCCTGTAGAATTTCTCACGAACGTCGAGAGCTATTTACGAGACACACTCGTAACTCCTGAAAGAGAACTTCGAGTTATTGAACGTCTTCTGGATGGACAAGCAGCAACTTGGTATCGGGCTTTTAAATATTCATTCTCCGGGTATCAAGACTTTATAGAAGCACTACTGAGGACGTATTGGTCGAGTGACGTTCAGCAAAGTATAAGGGCTGAAATGTACACTCGCCGATACAGTTCCAACATGCCAACTCGCTACGCAAATTACTTTGCAACCCAGCTTGCTAAATTGAGAAATCTTCAGCCTCCTTTATCGGAGCAGGATTTAGTGAATACCATAGTATGGCAATACCCAGCCGACGTGCAAAGAGTACTAATCGCTGCAGGGGCGACGACATTTCAACAGTGTGATCAGATATTACGACGTCTTGATGCTAACGCGGAGCAATTTCCAACCCACCGTCAACAGAAGGTTGACAGGCGTGAAGAGCGTCACGTTAACGTCACGACTGTGGACAAAGTTAGCCAGACACAAGAAGCATCACAGAACTCTGGGAATCCTCGGCCAGAATACAACAATGAATACCGCTGTAACTGGAGAGAGTGGAGTAATACTCCATATTCAAGGAACCAGAGAGAAGACAATAGAACATATTGGAATCGTAGGTTCGATAATGGGGCGAGCGACAACCGTTGTCACGACAATAACCGTCGTGGGAATCAGGAAGGTCCGTCAGGAAGAGGAAGGATCCGGCGAAACTACAGGTATAACGGAGGTTACCAACGAGGACGTGATCCACGTTACCATCCGGACCGTGACTGGGAAGGGAGAGCGCGCGAGAGCCGCGAGTACCTCCAGCAATTGAGAGAGAGCCAAAATAGAGAAGAGGGAGAAAGGAACCCTACTTCGAGGGAAGAAAGAAATGTGACGTCAGAGGCAGGACAGAACCAGCCTGGTACCTCTAGTCACAACAAAGGAAAAAAAAACGCCGAAAAATTAAGACAGTCTAGTTTGGCTGAGCACAGAGTGACGGCAGATATTTTACTCTGGGAGCCCATCCAACAGGATTTACTCGACGAACGACGAACGACGAACCACAGTTATGAGCCAACACGTTTACCCAAAATAGTAGCCACTCTCAATGGATGCAGTGTTATAATTCTGATCGATACTGGCGCAATGATCAGTGTAATCTCTGCAGATTGCTATGCTAAGTTGAAGGCTAACTCTGAGGTGACAGAGCTGCCTGTTTCCGCTATTCGTGTCAGAGGAGTGATACCTGACCGGGTTGTGACGTGCAAGATACAGGTTTTGTCCACATTGAGAATCACAAGCCACGTGTATTTTCACGAATTCTTAGTTATGAAAGGTTTGCATCATGATGTCATACTAGGGGCTGATTTCATGAGGAAGTATGACGGTATTATCGACATGGGACGCAATACTGTCGAATTTAAACCGAACGAACCTATAGAGATGAACCTTGTGGTAGATGAACCGGAATTCCTGTCCGAAGTCGACGTTGTCGAGCAACTTAATAGCAAGGAAACACTTGATGCCGACGGAGAGGCAGGATTAATATCCACAACCATGCAAGAGAATTTGGCTACTACACTAAATGAATATTGGGACATATTCGATACTGCTCCTGGCGAAATTATGAATTATGAATATGACCTCATTTTATTAGACGAATCTCCATTTCAGAAGAAAAGTTACCCGATTGCTGAAAAACACCGCGAGGAAGCTGCAAGGAAGATCCATGAGATGGAAGTAGCAGGCACGATTAAGAAGTCACCGACTCCTTTTCTGAATCCAATTATACCTGTGGTTAAGGTTGATGGAAGTTTGAGGCTTTGTCTCGACGCAAGGGCTTTAAACGAACGCCTGGCTCCCGAACACGACAGACCGCCTAAGATTAGGGACATACTTAGGAAGTTTAAAGGGAAGAAAATTTTCTCATCATTGGACCTTGTACAATCATATTATCACATCAAACTGTCCGAGCATACTCAGAAGTACACTGGCTTCTTATTTGATCAAACCACCTATGTCTTCTGCAAGTTACCATTTGGTTTGAAGAATGCTGGAGCTGCTTTGATTAGAGCACTAGATGCTAAGTTAGCTCCAGAGGTAAAAGAGAAAGTAATATGTTATGTGGACGACATAATCATCGCTTCTGAAACAGAGGAAGAGCATTTGGCTACCCTACGCCTTGTTTTTGAAAATCTTCGACAGGCCAATTTCAAGGTCAAGTTTGATAAGTGCAGATTTCTCCAAAGAGAAGTAAATTTTGTTGGACATATTATTAATGGAGATGGATATCGACCGAATCCAGCAAAAATCAGAACTGTCGCCGCTTTTCCAACGCCAACCCGTGTGAAGCACGTGAGACAATTTTTGGGAATACTACAATTTTTTGCTGCTCATTGTGAGTGATACTCAGAGACTGTTGCACCACTTCAAAGTCTGCTGAAAAAGAACTGTAGATGGAGTTGGAATGATGAGTGTGAGACAGCATTCCAGAAGGCTAAGCAGATGCTAGCGAATTCTATCCAGTTGGAATATCCTGATTATTCACGCAATTTCATTCTTGAAACAGACGCATCAGCCATTGGTATTGGAGCTATATTATTGCAGGAGGACGATGATAAGAAAGTCACTACATCGCTTTCTTTAGCAGACGTTTAAGAGCTCACGAATCTCACTATTTTACAACAGAAATAGAAGCACTAGCCGTCGTCTATGCATTAGAGTACTGGCAGAAACTTTTGATAGGCCAGAAGATTGTCGTAAGAACCGATCACCACGCTTTGACCTTCATCCTACGAACAAGACTGGCAAGTGACAGGATCACTAGATGGACTCTTTTTCTCCAACAGTTCGATCTGGAGATTGTTTACAAACCAGGCAGAGAGAATGTATTGGCCGACATCCTCAGCCGGAATCCTGAAACTTCTATTAATGCCATTGACATCGAGGGAGAATGCGAAGAACACCTTCGCCGACTTCGTTATCTACCCGAAGGACAGAGACGTGAAGAGGAACTTAGACACATCATTCGATTTCTTGAAAGAAAGATGGATCCTCAGGATGAGCTTTATGCAAGGATTGCTGCCATAGCAGACGACTATCTGATTTACCGTCGCGTTTTGTATAAATTTGTGGACGAAGATCACACCCATCTGCGTGCAGTTATTCCCAGAAGGTACCAGGTCATTCTCATGGTACATTTGTCTATTGGTCACGGTGGAACGGACAATACCATTGCCACCATTAAAGAGTCGTTCACCTGGAAAAGGTTAGGAACCACTGTCAGAGAGTGTTTACGTGCTTGTGACGCATGCCAGCGGAACAAATACACGTCACACTTATTGAGAGAACCACCTAGACCTATACTACCAATTCAAGGACCCAGAGAGTTGTACGCACAAGATCTTTACGGTCCTATACCTAAAGCCCGTCGTGGGAATCGTTACATTGTAGTCACCATTGATGTGTTTACAAAATACACAATGCTCCATCCTATTCAGAAGGCTAATGCACATCAAATTATCCAGCGAATAAGATGACAAGTGATACCGGAGGCAGGGAAGCCACAATTCTTATTAACTGACCACGGATCGCAATATACTTCTGCAGAATTCGCCAACGCTATGGAGGAACTAAAGATTGGTCATCTTTTGTCATCAATAAGATACCCTGAGAGCAATCCAGCGGAATGCGTTATGTCCACTATTGCAAAATTTTGTCGTTTGTATTGTCAGGAGGAACACTGGCGATGGACTGAAGTCCTTGTTTTGATGGCAAAATGCATTAATTCTACTGTGCATGAAAGCACTGGTCAAATACCTTTGGTCCTGCATTTGAACCAGATGCCACTGAGAGTCTGGAACCGCGTGATTGTAAATCCACCTTGTTTACAACCATCGCATGCCAGCAGACTGTTAGCTGCTAGAGATACTTTAGACAGACAAGCTGCCAAACGCTTGAGGAGAACAAGACGCCAGAGATTCAGAGAACCACTTGAGGAGGGAGACCTTATCCTTATAAGGAGACCCGGAATTTCTAATCCAATTGACCGCGTACACGGGAAATTTCTTTCCTTGTATTACGGCCCTAGTCGTGTTAGACAGCCGTTGAATAATGGGAGTTATGTCATTGAAGACATCAGAACTGGAGGACGTATTGGAACTTTCAACGCCGCCAATCTAAAAAAATATCACACATGAATGAATTATAGAGGCAAATAAAATGTCGTCCCAACATTTTCTTTGAAACGACGGAGAGGCAGATGAACCCGCTGAGCTATGGTTCATGTGATATTTTTGTGACGGAATAATTATTATGGGATGTAGTACTTTTGAACATACCCAGAATACCACGTGGAGCAGAGAGCTCATGCTATACTCTTTGAAGTAGCGCTCAATTGCATTTTTGACTTTGGAGGTCTTGTTAATCACTTTTATCCTCTCATAAGACTCAGAATATTCTAATTCGTCATTCTGAATTATTGAATCATTTTGGTGAATGATTATTACGTTTTTGGTAAGGTATAACACTTGCAGATACGCAAGGAGCTATGAAAGTAGTCGCTCAATGACTTCGTTTTGGCGACCTACTTCCGAGTGAAAGTCAGTGACGACACTACATCTGGAGATCTGACGCCAGACAGGCGTGTTTCGAGTATCCGTCCGTCGCGACATGGACATTATAAATATTTTTGTGCTCAAGTGAGCATCCGACTGCATCGTGTGTTGAAAATAACTATACTAACGTTGTCACACATTGTGGACATATTATTGTTCTACGAAAGGCCATATTAGGCAATATTTTCTACAAACTGTAATTGGTGCCATACGCCAGATATTTTTCCCACGTGTAAGTGGAAGGGCAAAGTGCCACGCCGAAAATATAAGAGTTATCGTCGGATAATTGTGCCAAGACGACGTGATTATTACTGCCAACGATCACAATATTATTGCTACGGAAATTCTGAATTGAAAATATCAATTTTATCGCGGATGCCACGTGATTGATAAAACGTGATACAATTGCACGTGCTAACAAGCAAAGCATCGCGTCGTGTTGAATCTTGAGGATCAACATGCTGAAAACTACAAAATACTGTGGAGAACACTATTATTTGCATCGTCCACAATAATCACGCCAAAACGCCGAGAGGAACGAGAGATTTCGACATTTTCGACATCATGCAAGACATTGAACTTTTCCACGCCATGGTAAAGAAGACGATTATGGGCTAATACCATTCCGGTATGAGGGGGACGTCGTGATGGAGACCACCAGCTTGATGGAACGTCAGGATGCCGAGGACGCAGACGAAGGAACGTGGATGCCGACTTCCAGGCACATTCCAGACCTTTTTGGGAGACCATCATCCGGAGGCGAACGAACCCTGGTTGCTTGGGAGGTCCAGATTGGTGAATCCATGGAGGACAGGACCATGCTGGAGAGCCAAGCAGAGTTTTTCGCGACCCTGGTCGATGAATGTCTGAGCCGATGTGAGAGCTACCAAAAGTCGTGAGTTTGGGCGCCTTTTCTTTTGTAATAGTCCGCGATGGTATATTTAGATATCGTAGTTTTTTTTGTGTGAATCAACCGCACTTATGTGTCGGCCATTTGCTAGGTAGGGTTGTAATTAGTATAATTGTTGTTTATTTCAGTCATTGTGAGTCACCCTGTGGGGTAGACCAGTTTTCGTTAACCCTGGTGCCGTCCTGATGGACGTCGTACCACGTTATAGCCGACCCACTGCCAAACATGACTGTAATCATTTGCAGCTGTTTTGCTCAGCCATGTGTAGGATATTTATCCGTGGTTTCATTCAGATGTCATCGTCACTTTATTTAACTGCAATCTTTGCAACCAGTCTGTAGAGACTTATGACCTCGTTAGATAGGTCGTATCGTTAGGAAACCAACTGTAGTTTCCAGTTTTATAAAAATATGCTGTATTTTCATTTTTGAAAGCGCTCAAAAGCCGATTTATAGTCAAATACTGACAGATTTATTATTTTGGAGAAAGTGTAGATGTCAAGCATCGAACTAAGTGCACTATCGCATCATTATGCAGGTCTAGAGTTGCAGATCTGTGCCATATTTATCAATTTGTTACTACTTTGTTTGTGTCATGAGGACACAGGTGTTATGTTATACTGAGAACTTAATAAGTGTTATATCTTTGATGAGCAAAGAAGCTCGTGAGACATGCTGTTCTGTCTGTGATTTACTATTCTTTGAAATGAAGGACTGAGAAACTTTATTGTACAGTTAAATTGTAACGTGTTTAGCACACGGATTCTATAAGGTTTTTGAACCAAGCATATGCTAAGAATGACAAGGCCAAATATTACGGTATTATATAATGTTAAAACTAGCCGGCCTTGCCTGTTGAAAAATGTGGTCAGTGAAGGACTGCAATTTGTGAAGTTGTCACCAATAAACTGGTTTGTTGACCCAGTAACCTTGAAAACAAATGCTTGAAAGCGAGACATAACTACGATAACATAGGACAGAATGTTGATTTCATTCATCTCTTTCTTTCAAAGCAGCTATTGCTCATGAAACCCAGTGTTTCTTACTGTATTTTTGTTCATTTGTTTTTTTTGGATTTTCATACTGTTAGTTAGATATTTTGCTGCGAGGAATGTCATTTCGACATGTCCAGGGTTGTCAGATTTCTTTATGCATTGTTGGCGATCCTCTTGAGAGAGGCAAATTATAATGAAGGCAATTTGGTTATTAAATGCGAGGTTTTTGCCGCAGGTAACCCATGATATTATGTGCCTTGAGTGAGTAAGACGTGCCATTGTTGTAAGTCGCGCATCTGTTGTTGTTATGAGGCATTATTATGAGAGTTGTTGAAAGCGAGGTATTTACCGCTGATAACTTGTGTTATTGTGAGTCCGAGCCGAGTTTGCTCGTTGAGTTTTCCGACTATTGAGTCGATGTTTTGCTGCGGGAGAATGATCTTTAGAAGACTACTCCTTGTCAGGCCTTTGTCAGAATACGCCATAAACTTACGGAAGGAACATAAACCGACATAATAAACATCATCCGCATAATTGTTTTAAACAAGATCTAACTAACATATTGTTTCCATTTAAACTTTGACATTCTTACATTTGAACCTGCTGACATGGCCGTGCAGATGAAGGGATTTCCTTTATTGGAAACGACGATGACTGTAGACATTTTTGTTGTGACCTGGCGCACACATGAACCATTAGTTCATAGTGTGTGGAGCGCAGGCCATGTGATTGTCAGACGTGGTTTTAACTACGCTATCACCGACATTACTATCAAGCTAGATGACAATGGTTTACAAAGAGTTAACCATGGGGCAGGAAGGCATTATAATAAAAACTGTGTTGTACTATAATTATTGATGTCATGAAACTGTATTCTTTCCCCATGTTACCATTATTGCGTGCTATTTAGCACATGATTGTTGATTAGATTAATTGTTTTTAAATGGCTGTACACTTAGCTTTGTATTGTAACTGTTTTGCTATTACGGACGTCACCGCCGTAACTTTGAATGTTAACTGATAGGACTTAGCTAGAAAAGTTAAATGTAAATGTGGAAATGGTACCACCATAACTTAGCTTTGCTTTGCTCCTTCACTTAAATGTAACTTCATATTAGCTTGATCATGTAACTTGTATTAGGGATTTTGCGTCGTACCATTTACCCAGCGTTGTTGCTGTTGCTTACTTATTGTGTATTAGATCTTTCGCGAGGGTTAATGTAACTTCATTGTTAGGGACTTGAACTTTTATTATCATTAACTTTTAGCTTGCGGATTAGCCGAATATAACCCTCCGAAGGATAGGGGTTTGTGGAAATCTACAATAAATTTTCACGGTGTTTTACATAAGCCTGGATGTTTAATTTCACAGTCTGGTTTTTGAGGTGAACCTTTCCTTAGGCTGTCTTTGACCATCGCAACCATGTACCACGCTCCCCGTGGACTATAGAACCTCGTGCCGCATTGGCCTATTGTTAGGAAGTTCACCTGATCCTCACGGCAAACTTTTAAAGGTCCGACGGGGGAGATGTTAGGAGAGTCATCGCGGTTGTTGGCTATCCCGACAGCTTTACCGGAGGACTTCTGAAGGTCACTCACAAATATGTGCCGTCGCCACCCGTCTGACGGTCACAATACCGTGCCCGCCTTTTACGGATCGTTATTATTATTATGGTTATTATTATTATAATTATTGATATTCTTCTTCTTCTTCTTATTATTATTATTATTGATGTGTAACATCTATCCACTCGGTAGCTGGATATTTTAGTGGGAGTGATTTTGAAAAATGGGACGGAAGTGGATCGGACGGAAGTGTGTAAGTGGCTTTAGCAGCCACGAGGGATGCGATCCAGCTGGCAGTGGTACCATATAGAATGTATATAACATACGGATAACTTCAATGTTTGAAGGCGCCATTACAGATATTTCTACAATAAATCATTTTCATGTTGTCGTTCTTTGGTGTAAAAATATTCATTATATCATATTTGCTGGAAACAATTATGATTTATTAAGAGTCTGTTTTTCAATCTCCGGATAAAAGTGATAGGCATCCACTCCCCGAATAATTTTCATACTGAACGGTAAACGCTCATGCGAACTCTGGTGTCAAATGATTGAAACACAAACCACATGTTAATAGTCTTCGTATCAGTATTATATGCTTTAATATGAAACATCGTAACTAGTCGGCAACGCCGGTATTATGTTTCTGCACAATTGCTATTCAGATATTAACCCACATTGCGGTAATGCAGTGATCAATGTAATATATATCGATATTTTTATACGGGAACTGGGCTAGCCTTTCATAGACCACTATAGGAATTCCCTTTACAGTCAAGTAGGCGTATTCATAAGTAATTTAAAACTAAATTCCACGCAGGAACATTATCGAAAAAAAAAAGCAAAATTTTAATGGAGCTTAAAAAATACTTCCATATTATTACCGGCACGTGAAATTGAGCACCTGACTTGTACTCAAAATTTCTGTGGTTGTATTGGCAGCGTGGATAGCATCTTGGTCTGCGAATCATGAGGTCTCAGGTTTGAACCCCAGTCCAGACAATTATTTTTGCTGCCGGATTATCGATTTAATCGATATCTATCATAACATTATGCGTCATTTTAACAGAATCTTCATGAAATTACGATTTATCTAATTTTAATTACAAAAGTTTGCACCAAGCAGGAGTTGGGATATTTGAATGTATTGAACATTATTTCTAGTAGTCTATAGATAGGCTACAGACTATGTTTTCATTCCTCCTCTTAATTTACAATATAATACGTGATGTTTGTTCAAACAAGTGTGACAGTAGCATATCTCCAATTCAATCTATACATTCATCATTGTACCAATATGAAAACGGAGCGTAAATTAACATTTTAAGAATGTCCAAGCCGTGTAGTAAGGAGTAGGATAACATGTCAGATGACTTCGCATACATTTCATCTCAATTTCAGAGTAGGATAACATGTCAGATGTTACACATCATATGCGACTACTGTAAGGCTCGTATCTTTTTTTATTATGTACTTGTGGTACCATAATTGTGTCAAATATTGGAAGTAGTTTTCCATGGCTTCCCACTTCTACCCCAGGAAAATGCTGGGATGGTTCCTAACTTAAAGCCACGGTCGTCTTCACAATCCTCTCTTGATTTACAAAATACAATACTACAGAAACCACAAAACACAGGTTATCAAATTCTATACACACATGGGGCAGGATCAAAATCGCCAAGCCTCTCAAACAAAACAACATCAATCAAGTATTTTACGCCTTTCTTAAATGCTAGCTCTGAACAGACGGCGGGATGTTGGAATTTTGTCACACGTGCCGGAAGCCAACAATACACCAGGGATGATTATCGAAATTATTTTATTTAACATCAATCAATAACTTTCCCACTTACAAAGTAGGGTACACAATACAGTAGGCTAATATCAGTCCTAACGTCCCAAGCTATTGTCTGCGATTTCAACAACAACAACAATAACAGCAATACAAATATTCGTACGTATTCTTATTCTTCAACGGCAATACAAATATTCTTATTTTACGAGACGATTACGGTACCACTATCCTCATGACAGCTGATACCCGCCGTCCCTCAACCGGTAAGGTCAATGCTCCGATTACGCAACAACTTCCCCTCTCCGCGTTGCCCCACCTCACCCCGCCTCGTTTCCCCCAGACTCCTTTTCCACCTTCAGCTTGAAGATTTCAGAAAATCCTACAAACATTTACTTTTTAATGTATAATTCTCAATTTAAAGATAGGTGTCATATTATGTTTCACCTAGGAAGCTTAGAATAGTCTCTTCTATCACCAGTGTAACGGACAACATGTATATAAATTACACCCTGTATAAAACAATCCAACATGGTGTCCATGGGATATATTTCATCGGTTCACATTATCTCCTAAAGTATTTAAACATTCAATCTGTTTTTTTTAATAAAAAATAGAGGGCTATTAAGTAAGAACATATATGTGAATTTCAAAATACTGGGAAACACAGAAACATCATGGCGGCCAAGTAATTTTCAAATATTTCAAATGACTTTTACGGTGGTCTTACCACCATATAGCAATGAAACTTAGCACAGCGAATTTTTATTCAGAGCATGTAGAGGTATTTAATGATATTCATATCTATTCAAAAATTCAAGAATGCATCAGTTGGAAAGTTTTAAATCTTATTTTTAGCCAATTTTCATTAAAAAAAAGCTTATGAGAAAACCTTTTGTCCGTGTGTCTGTGTGTATGCGTGTGTGCGTGTGTGTGGGTTTGTCCCTAATAACTTCAAAACTGTTGGAGAGATTTCAGTGCAACTCGGTAATGTCATACTATTTTGGCCGACCAGACCGTGCCCTTCAAATTTTATTGCGTCTCACAAATCCAACATGGCGGAGGTGCGAAATATTTCACCGGCATTCTATATATCCGAAACTATTACTCATATCACCCTGAAATTTTGTACGGTGATAAAGGGCACTACTAGACGTCCACGTATGTGGCTTTTAAAAACCTGTTAACTACTAAACGGACATGGCGGCCAAGCAAATTTGAAACTTTTAAATCGACTTTTTTTTTTGCGATTTAACCATCCTAAAGCAGTGAAACTCGATACTGCAAATGACTATACAAATTGTAATTCACCGACATCTAATTTAGTTCAATTGCTTACATAACCTGAAGAGGGCGGCTGTATGAAATTTTGAAATTAAATTTTTATTGCCTGTGTTCTAATCATGCGATCGAATTCAATGTTTGAATAATGAACATAAACAATAATCTTTATCTAATAGTACATAACTCTATGGCCTACATATATTAAAATCCAACATGGCAACTATCAGAAATATTAGACGGTTGTCAATATCTATCAATCTATTGCAGCAATCAAACTGAAATTTTTTGTGTGTATAGAGGCTATAAACATAAGTTCACGCACGGGTCGTTCAAAAACCTCGTGAGCACAAATCCATCATGGCGTCGACGCGAAATTCAAATATTCAATGGACGTTTCTCGCGATTTAACCATCCGAGCGCAGTGGAACTTTGTACGGTATATCATTATCATCATTAGGTCCTGTGCAAGGCTCATTGGGCAGCAAGTATTCTGCAGCGATGTCGGTCGATCGCAACAGCTTCGGCATCATTCCAAGAGATGTCAATGGTCCTGAGATCTTCTCTCATTGTTTGACGCCAAGTTCTTCGAGGCCGGCCAGGTTTCCTTTTTGCTCCCAGTGGTGTCCATCCTAGTGCAGTTCGTGGGTGACGGTATTCGGACATGCGGAGGACGTGGCCTGCAAGTTGCATCCGACGCTCAGTTACAGTCGTTGACAGGCGTACAGAGTCTGATCTTCTCAAGATGTCTTCATTTGTGACATGATCACGATAAGAGACTCCACGAATTCGTCTAAGGCAGCGTTGTTGGAAAACATCTAATCGCTTAATTACCTTAGCCTTGAATTTCCATGTTTCACAGGCATATAATGCAGTAGGTAGGACAATACTCTTGAAAAGTTTCATCTTTGTGGCGACGCCTATGGCTGTTGTCGACCAGATAGAGCACATGCGCTGAAATATGCCTGATGCCAATGCGATTCGACAGGTGATATTCCTTTCTGTGCCTCCATCAATGGAGATAATGTTACCAAGATATGTGAATTGTAGCACTTTCTCTATAGCTTGACCACGATTTTTATGGGCCTGTTATCCTAGACTCAAACAACCCACATATATTCGGTGTGTTCATTATTTATACAGTGCCCGTTTAGACCGGAGTCCGCACGACCACATATGCATTTTACCAAGAATCAGTCAGCACGAGAGTCAAAATATCCCGGGGCGCCAGATGGGTTAAAGCTAATCGCAAAAAAACAAGATGTTCAGCAAAGAACATATAGCCTACTTTCTCCTAAATGTATGGGTATATTTATGACTCTTTGTACTCATCCCTAACACAATCACCTCTACCACAATGTATTGTTTGTTTTCGTTTATATTGATAATTAGCCAGTAAGTGTCAAAATTAATATTGTATACTTTATGATGATTGAATAACAAAACTACTAACTTATTGTAATGCATTCACGTCCGTTAATCTCTATATTAAGCCAGCCTGCTAAATTAAGAATCTTCCGTTTTGGGTATCTTCCCCTTTAAAAATCCACGCCGATCACAGTAGGTTGGTGCTGCGACCTATCAGTGAATTAATCTTTATGTTGTACGCCTATGCACTGCCATCGTAATGTACTACGATGGCTGTGGCCTAAGGGTGTTGAATGAGTAGACAGTTTAAAGTAGCCAAGAGGGAGGCGATCCAGCTGGCAGTGTTTAAAGGTAATCGGAGCGCGATCGTGGCTAATAGTTGAACTACCAGTATTACAAAATTGCCATACTTCAGGAGGCCAGGTATTTACACAGCGGTAAGTTTGGAACAATATTACCCACATAACCCACAAGAGGACAGCACCGTACAGAGGCATTAAGAAGGCTGTGCTTAATGACAACGTGTATCTAGTTCTTCTATTCTCCTTTTCCTAATGTCTTCTGTTTATTTGCGATGCTGGGGCTGTGATTTTATTAATAAACGAGTGTATACATTAGCCTCTCCTTTGAGCTAAATGACATCTTATTCAGTATCTGTGGAAAGAGCTCGTGCACATCATTTGTAAAAGAATTCAAGAAAAAAAAAGTTAACTGCAGCAGTACTCGATTCCCAGTCGACTGCGTGACAGACTAACACGCTAGCCCAGAGCTAATCCTAACCTTAACATCATGGTGTTCTTAACTGAGATTAGATACAACCTGTTGGCAAATAATGACTTTAAATAAACGATTTCTTCACAGCAGTACATCTTCATTAAAGATAATTACATACAAAGTTTATATTATTGTATCAGTAGGGTATATCACATACAACATACTAAAACTATTGAAATATAAGACAGGCACATGAGGACAGCTGCCATCTTGTCGTGCGACACAGACAGCTCAGCTCTTTTAAGCCACTCATTCAGTATAATATTATAATATTAAATTATAATAAATAACGGATCACGACCTTCAGGATAGCTTAAACCACCCTAGGCTCGATAATCGGAATTGGTGGGTCTTAAGCCATTGATTAAAATGGTTGAATAATTCACACGGCCGCCATCCTGAAATGGTACGGCCGAAGACCTTGAATGTTGGACGAACGACGCGCCCTATATAAAGGTATGTTGTCACCAAATTTGGTAGAGATCGGATGATTAGTTTAGCCGTAATTTGATTTTACGTTTTGAACGTTTGAGTGGCCGCCATTCTGTTTTGGTAAAGATGGCGGCGATATAAAGTATGACACTGAGGTGCCCTTTGCTAATGCTACCTCTGTACCAAATTTCGTTCAATTCGGTTTCACCGTGTTCGAATTGATAGGGGGGGACAGGCATTCAGAGTACACACACTCACACACACACACACACACACACACACACAGACTGAAACACATACACACACACAGACAGACACACTTTTATTCGCCCTGTAGTGATCTCATAAGTCTACTTTCATTTTTTGCAAAAATCGAAAGTAGGCTAAGAACGACATCAAATTTAAAAAAAAATGCTTTACTGATTTTTGGCTCAATGCAACAATAAGGATAGAAGGAGATTCAACTGGGCATAACACAACGTGTAAAATTATCTCATTTTATTCTAAATGTTAAAATTGACTGCAAAATGATGCTCAAGGTAACATCATTCCAGTGCGACGGCACACACTACTATTTACACAATGTACAGAAATTTTCCAACACATTGAACAATTGTGTTTGGAGACACAAGTCTGATTATCAGTCCTGTAGACTGTGTTCCAAAATTATATCAATTATTTACGATGAAATCCAGTTCAAATTTAATTGTCTTTACTGGAAATATTGTAGTTCACTGGTTGAATTTCTAACATGATATTAACACTCGTAGAAATTCTCACTGTTTATAATTGTTTATAGAATTTTTTTAACTTCCACTTATTTTTCCAGTTTCAAAAATATTGTCAAAAATATTATCTTTGACCCAACACTAATTATGTACACATATTAATAACAACATCTGAAAAGTATTTGACCCTTGAGCATAGCATCGAAGAACTGTGCGAAGCACAACAAAATTTATTATTCTTCCAAAATTAATCATTTCGAGAAGTGACTCGATTATGAACTTCAAATTCCAAAGAAATATAATTTCTGAATCATCAGCTTGATCAAAGAAAAATTGTTGAACCATTCAACTATCCGATTTTCCACTTGGAATTATTATTATTAAGAAAAATATTTATATTTGTTGCTATTTTAGTGACTTTCACAACTTGCAATTCTTGAACATAATGCGGAAATAAGAATTGTAGCTTTATAATAAATTCATTTAGTTCCTGACAATAGGATTGAAAACATCCTTTAAGTAATTCGTGGATACAGGATTATTTTTTAATTGGCAGTGGCCCATTCAATTATTTGTGTAAGAACACAATATCCCAACAACAACGGCAAAGGTCTTCCTCTGAAGAAGAATAAAATTATATCATGACAAAACCGGGTTCTAGCAAATCCAAAGTATTAATGGAATACGTAAACAAGTTTGAAATAATTACTGATGGTTTGGTCATTCATTCGACGAAATGTGTGGTTCCAATACTCCTCCTATAAACCTGAGCCATCGAACCTGCTATTTGATTGATGCTCAAAAAAAACCTCCTCATTCCTGCGACTTAAACATGCGTACCTGGGAATGGCATTTCAACTACTCCACACACATAAATTTTCTTCCCAAAATTTATACAATAAATCAAGCCTCTGCTTGTTATCAAAACTGGAAGATCTATAAACATACAAGTTTATTTTATTTTACCATTCAGTTCAAACCGTGAAGTTACCACACTTGTGATATTCTCTATTTCACTTTCGAATGTGTGCCTACGTCATGATTTTATATAATCACAAAAAAAAAAATCCTAATTGATACAAATATCATTGGCTTCCTGTTTCATGCCTTTCCGTGTTATCTGAAAAATATACTTTGCTCAATGCAAATATTAACTGTTCAACCAGAACTATAATGTTGGTGGAATACGGGCGTGCGCTATCCACTAGCTTTCGGAAAATCACCTGTTCCAAACTAGGAATGATTAAACTAATCCTTAAGCTCTCTCTCAACGAATGTGATTATTAGAATATGTAAGATCCAATAATTATTTAGAAAAATTATGAAAATTATTATTATTATTATTATTGTATTATTATTGTTATTATATCCTTAAATATGTTTAATTATTATTTCCTTATGTGAAAAAACCACATGTTCGACTCTTCGAATATGGACAAAATATCCATTCCTCAACAAAAATAAATATTAACTTCTACAGTTATATCGGCTGATTACCGTGATTCTCAAACAAAATGAACATTCAAATAAATGCTCGGTATGCACGGTCATCGATCCTAAACTGTTCTGAGTATTGAAAATACTCAGAATAACCCTAATGTGTCTTGCGTAAATCAATGCAAGATTTAAATACGAAGAAAAATAAATGTGTTGGTCATCTGCAGAAAATGAGTTTGTTCCAATTAGCTAGGCATAATATAAAAGTCAAATGTGGCTTACATTTCTCGTTGGTCTTGAAGCGTAGTGAACCTGGTCTGTACCAGATTTATCCAGATACATGCCCTATTGGACACGCACGTCTAATCCTTGTATCGGCTGCCATTATATACCCTCAATCTGTCTAGCACGACAGAGTGGAAATATTTCTTGAAGTTTGAAGTAACTGCTGATCCATTTTAATATTGACTTCAATTAAATCCATAGCAGTTCGCTTAAATGGGGTCAGATCCAAATGATCTCTTCTCAAAAGCGTCAGTTGTAACATAACACACGGTAATCTTTTCAGTATAGGAAAACACTGATAGTCTAAAACAATCAACGGCTGTTCTGAAGATCGTTCCCTGGGCATGGCTTCACACCATCTATCATGCGCGAAGCAACATATAGTTTCCCTTTGTCGGCTAATGAACAACACCGTGATAGACTGGCCTTCAATATACTGAAAGATCTGAGAGGTTATTTAGTTACAATTTGTGAAACTGACAAGTTGGATTAAAATATCCAAGTATTGAATTATTGTTACTGGACTGTGACAGAATAATATCTAGACAAAGTCTAGCATATGTCCATATAGAAACAAAGTGTTTCACCAATGTCCGTAAAAAAATAACAATCACCTTAGTGATTCCCTCTACCGAAAACTTACTACGTTCCCCACGTATCGTAGCACTTTTGTGACTATCACAATTCAAAGATATCTTCTGCGTAGATTCGGCAACCATGTGCCTTGGCTCGACGTAGCAGCAGCACCTTGTCCTACAAGAGCTTGGTTTGAAGTGAGCTGCTTATGCTAGGGCCGAGCGGCTTTTATACAAAACGGTCGACTCCACGCTGGATCACGCTGAAATCTGTAAATCCTCATATCTCCGGTGTCTCTGGTCTGATTCACTTGAGACTAAGTGCATCCTCTTTCATTTGGCCGTGCCAGTAATCTGATCCAAGTCTCAAGTCTCTACTCCATGGCTAAGTATTTAATCACCAAATAGTCTCGACCTCTGCTACTATTTGCCACGTCACTTAACATCTTCTTGGCTGCATAAAGATTCCATTTCAATCTAGAAGGAAAGGAGCGCGATATTCAAATATCTCAACTTTCAAAAGTGGCTGTAGCCTTTCCCTTGATACCTAGGTGTCTGAATCTTGGAATACCCATTCCTAGAATTGGGCACAATCACCCCACACCTAGCAAAAAAATAAAAATTGAAAAATTTTTATTTTTCCTATCTACTCATTAAATCATCTGGTTCTTGAATAATAAATCTTCAAATTCGCTGCATTATAAATTCCCACGATGTTACCAGTTCGTGTATTGTCGATTTTATAGCCTCCATTGTTGTTCACTTCCACAACACGATAGGGTCCATCGTAAGGGCTTGCAAACTTCGAGTACACTGGATTTTGCACGTCGGAGTGTGTAGTTTTTTTTTTACTAAAACAAGAGTTCCTACGCGCAAGGGTCTGCGAAAACGCTTTCCTCTCACTCTGCGCTCTCTTTTCTCAGCTTGGCTCCTCAACTTGTCTAAAGCTAGAGTCTCCCTCCTCTGACGACTAGGTTCAATCTCGGGTGGAATAGAGATGATTCGATCCCATAATCTTGTTGGTTTAATTCCGTGATGAAGCAACATGGGAATCTGTCCAGTACTCTCATGAATCGTAGAGTTGATGGATTCGGATGCTAAAGAGAGAACATCCATCCATTTCCAATGCTCATTTGGACAATAGAGGCGGCAAAATTTAGATATTTCAGCCATCACGCGTTCTGCTGGATTGCTTTCAGGATGTCTGATAGAACAAAGCAATTGTCTAATGCCAAGATTATTCATGACGGCCCTGAATTCTAAAGATGTAAATTGGGGTCCGTGATCTGATAAAAGGAATTCCGGTTTGCCTGCTTCCGGAATTACGCTGTCTCTAATTCTCTTCGCACACTATTTTGCGTTTGCCTTCTGAATTGGGTGTAACATAGTGTATTTGCTGATAAAATCTATGGTCACCAGAATATATCGGTTACCTCTTTCAGACTTTGGGAGAGGACCATAAAGATCAGTCGCAAAGATTTCACAAGGCTTAGAAGGAATAATAGGCCTTGGTAATTCTCTCAATAATTTAGAATTATATTTACTCCTTTGGCATAAGTCGCACTCCCGAATAGTGTTCCTGACATTTTGTCGCATTCGCTCCCATGAAAATTTCTCTTGTATCAAGTTGACTGTCTTATCTACTCCAGCATGACCTGCAATTCGATGCGCGATCCAAATAATGGGTGTTTGCATTCGTGGAGGTACCACTACCCTCAGCTTCGTATGGTCGGGATCTGCAAACCTGTAGACTAGACCATCTAACATCAAATAATCTCTTGAAATTATTTCAGTTTCCACAAAATCATCGTCACTGGGATCCATATCTCCCCGTAGAAAACGAAAAATGTTTCTAAGACGTCGGTCTCTCCTCTGGGATAAATGTAACAATCTTAACCTTCTTAATGTATCCTCATCCTCATGCGTCAGGTAAACTTGAAAAACCTTGGATGTAGACTCCACTGCTCTACTCAATAAATCGGCCCCAATGTTCAACTTTCCAGGAGTGTGTTCGATAATTAGGTTGAATTGTTGAATAAAAAGTGACCATCTAGTTATTCTTTCACTGGCAAAGTTTGTTCTTAAGATAAACTCCAATGCATGGTGATCAGTCCTCACAATTACTGAATGTCCAATTAACATTTTCTTCCAAGACTCCAAGGCGAAGATTACAGCAAGGGCTTCTAACTCTGTGGTGTAATAGTTCCTTTCTGATGGACGAAGTTTCCTGCTTATGAAAGCCAGGTAATATCTCCTGTGATCGTCATCTTCTTGAAGAAGAATAGCTCCAATCCCTACGGTGGATGCATCGGATTCTATGATGAAATTCTTGGTGAAGTCAGGATACCCTAATTTCACACTGTTTACCAATAACCTCTTGGCATCTTGAAATGATTGTTCGCAATCTTCATTCCATTTCCATTTGTTTCCCTTTTTTAATAATTCCTGCAAGGGAGCAACTGTCTTGGTGAAGCTTGGACAATGCCCTGCAAAGAATTGGCATGTTCCGAGAAAACTGCGGACATTCTTCACCCTGGTAGGTCTAGGGAAATTCGCAATCGCTTGTATCTTTGTCTCATTGGGACGGTATCCTTCACCATCTAAAATATGGCCCAAAAATTTTATTTCCTTCTGAAAGAACTGACATTTTCGAAGGTTTACTTTAAAGTTCGCTTTTCTTAAATCTGCGAATAACATCTGAAGATGTATCAAATGTTCCTCCTTAGTCTCAGATGCGATTAGGATATCGTCTATGTAACGAATCGCTATCTCTTTTACTTCAGGACTCAAATTTTGTTCCAGTGCTCTGATCAAAACAGATCCAGATGTTTTGATCCCAAATGGTAGACGGCGGAATACATATGTCTGTTGGTCAATCATAAACCCTGTAAACTTTTTGGAATCTTCACTAAGCCTAATGCGGTGGTAGGACGAAGTGAGATCAATGTTAGAGAACCAGATCTTGCCCTGGAATTTCCTTAACAGTTCCCTAATGATTGGTGGTCTGTCATACTCTGGCAGTAATCTTGAATTCAAATTTCGCGCGTCTAAACACAGTCTCAGACTTCCATCCGGCTTAGACACTACTGCTAATGGAGGTAGTGTACTTTTCAATCACATTGTTACCTTCCATCTCTTTGATAAGCACTTTTACATTTTCTCGATGCTTTTCCGCTACCGGATACAATTTAGTATGGAAAGGTGCATCATCAGTTACACGAATTCGATATTCAAAATCTTTAATTTCACCAGGTTTAATATCAAAAATATCATGGTACTCTTCCAAAATTTTCCCTAGCTCTGGGGACCCCTTCTCAGTGTAGACTTCTTTTCCTTCAGCTTCCCGAAAAATCAGAGACCATTGAGCGTCTCCCTCGATATCTTCCTCTTCCTTTCCCTCGAATTTATCTCTTCGGTATACTGGAATCTGACCGTCTCTGTCTTCATATCTATCACGGCTCGATATTTCTGGATGAAATCCGCTCCCAAGATCATGTCAAAAGCCATGTCCTTCATTACTACAAACACATGTCGGAAATCATGTCCTCCAATAGTAACACATAAGTATAATTGTGTTTTACACAGCGATATTTTGTTGGGTATTATTCCTTGGATTTTAATTCCTGATACTGGAATCTCTTCTAAATTCTTTGAGCGTCCACAGAATATAAAGCTTCTCGCTCACAAGACAAAGCATAGCCCCAGTATCAACTAAAGTATCGACAGGCATGCCGAATACTTCGCATGATATGATTGGCAGTTTAATTCTTGTACCCATTTCATTCCGTTCGTCATTATGTTGAATTAAGTCATCACCCTCTGTTTGCCATTTAATAATCCTGGAAGTGAAAATGTTTAAAATTCTATCTCCTACTGTGAATTCGAAGTTTTTTTTTCATTCCCCCGGGATTGCTGTGTTCCCGATGGACCTGGTTCATTGGTCTTCTGTTCCAAGAACTGCGAGTTTTCTTGGTGTCTTTCTTCCAAGATCTTCCTCGTCTCCTTATTGAACTCTTCATTGGACTGACGAGTGTTCTCATCCCTCTGTTTTTGTAGTTATTGTTTCTACCATAGTACCTTCTTTCCTGGTATCTTCCTTGATTATTCCTTGGCTCTCTCCATCGATTGTCATATCGATATCCACCCTTTAGTCTCGCATAAAGCTTGTAACTGTATCTATTAGTGTTCTGATTCCATCCTCTTTTATCAGGCTCTTCCCTCGGCGTTTTCTCTTCTCGCCCCTCTCGAATCTCTCGAGGTGTTTGGGAATAACTGTCGGCCATTACAGTGTACTCAGCGTTGCCATTCTTTCCTCCCTTCTGATGGAAGAATTGAGCGTTCGTGTGATCAAGTTTCTGCAATACCTCGTCAAATTGCTCCATATTATAAATGTCAGCAGCGTTCAAATTTCTTTGGACTTCTGCTGGAAACTGACGTATTAATGCAGTAATTAATTCATTATCTGGAATCGTCGGATCTAAATGTTGAAGTTTAGAAAGCTGTCCAGAAAAGTACGAAGAGTATCGAGTAGGTTGTGACGTCGAAAATCTCTTCGAATATAATTCTGCTCTGACTTGCTGTTGGGTTTCCGGGGACCAAAACTTTTTCAATAACCCACGGGAAAACTCCTCAAAATTGGTGAGAGTGGACCTGAATGCTCTAAACCAGAGAAGTGCGGGCCCTTCCAAAAATTTCCCTATCACTCGGATTTGTCTTTCCTTAGGGATTTTGGAATCTTTAAGGTAATCATCTGCTTCTCTCAAGAATTCTACGGGTGTCACAGAATCTCGCCCTGAAAATTTAGAAGGCTTATCCTCTACATTCTTGAATACAGTTATGGGGTTGGATTGAAATACTGTCCTGGCCTCATCCTGTCTTTGACTATCATTTCCTCTAGCTGCTCCTAGGTTTACCTGTATCTGTTCTTCTCCTCTTATACTTGGCATTTTCAACATATGGTCAGCCTGTTTCTCGTCCTTAACTTGGGTTTTCATAGCCTCAATTGCCTTATGGTTTTCTTCGGCCTTTTTTCTAATTCCTTCGGTTTCCTTCTTTATTTCTTCTGTTTCCTTATAGTTCTCCTTGACATCAGTGGATATCTGGTTCATAACAGCCTCGTGACTCTTCAATGACCCTGTCATATCTGATATGTCCTTCTGAGTCGCTTGAATATCTTTGGAAATTACTTGAATATGGGCTGACAAAGATTCTCTAATCTCCTTGACTCCATCTTGGTTCTCCAGCTTGAGTGTGATTTTAATCTCATCGATAACTGTGGTTTTAATTTCAGTTTGTAATTCATTAATCACACCTTCTCTTATTTCTCCCACTACGAGTTCTTTGAATTGGTCTGTCAAACGTTGAACAACTAGAGTTGCCATCTCATTGCTCTCTTTCTCCACTCTGACTTCTAGGTTGACCATGTCTTCACCAACTTTCCTAAGACCACTTTCTATCCTATCAGCTAAGCTTTGGGATCTTAGATCGGCATCGCGAAATTTATCGTCCATTAAACTTGCGTTAGTAGCTAATGAAGTTTCGAGCTCATGTGTTTTTTCGCATAATTTAGTCATTTTACCCTCAAGTGACATTTTCAAGATTTCGGAATTCTCTTTAAATTTATTTTCCATAGAATTAAATTTACTATTTAAACTATCCTTTAAGTTATCTTTTAACCTGCTTTAAAACATATCGGAATTTTCTTTAAGTTTCTTTTCCAAAGCCTCTGTATTTTCTTTCATGATGGCTGCTACGCGCAGTCCAGCTTCTTTGGACCTCTCTTACATACTCCTCATCATCCTCATCATCTCTTCCATAATTTTCAGTATTAGTCAAAACTTAGGTGTATACACGTTGGCAGACAAAAGATTATAACTAGAACAAGAAATATGAATAGCTAATTGGAACACTCTAACAAAATGAGATTTGTCCTAATGTCGACGCGATGGAAAAAAAACTTCTCTACTTTTACGAATTAAATTTACCACAATATCACAAGAAAAATATGCAAGTCCTCAAATATCCTCCACCTGGATTTTACTAATGCGTATGTCCAGTCATCGAACGTTTACTACTGAATTTACTTGACGCCCTAATGGTTAAGCCATTATCAAAATAATTAAACCCATTCTAATTATTAACCCAGTTAATTTTTAATTTTCCCCACTAATTGGGTTTCCTACTAATTTATTCATCCAAACCAGACATCTCTCAACTCCCAAAATATCTATAAAAAAGTATCACAATTTAAATCGGCATGCGATGGACCGTGTCTAACTCGGGCCCAACGTTCAAAGCCATTTTCTCTCTCTATCTTATTTTATGTGCCCGTTTAGACCGGAGTCCGCACGACCACATATGCATTTTACCAGGAATCAGTCAGCACGAGAGTCAAAATATCCCGGGGCGCCAGATGGGTTAAAGCTAATCGCAAAAAAAAAGACATCAAATTTAATAAAATGCTTTACTGATTTTTGGCTCAATGCAACAATAAGGATAGAAGGAGATTCAACTGGGCATAACACAACTTGTAAAATTATCTCATTTTATTCTAAATTTTAAAATTGACTGCAAAATGATGCTCAAGGTAACATCATTCCAGTGCGACGGCACACACTACTATTTACACAATGTACAGAAATTTTCCAACACATTGAACAATTGTGTTTGGAGACACAAGTCTGATTATCAGTCCTGTAGATTGTGTTCCAAAATTATATCAATTATTTACGATGAAATCCAGTTCAAATTTAATTGTCTTTACTGGAAATATTGTAGTTCACTGGTTGAATTTCTAACATGATATTAACACTCGTAGAAATTCTCACTGTTTATAATTGTTTATAGAATTTTTTTAACTTCCACTTATTTTTCCAGTTTCAAAAATATTGTCAAAAATATTATCTTTGACCCAACACTAATTATGTACACATATTAATAACAACATCTGAAAAGTATTTGACCCTTGAGCATAGCATCGAAGAACTGTGCGAAGCACAACAAAATTTATTATTCTTCCAAAATTAAACATTTCGAGAAGTGACTCGATTATGAACTTCAAATTCCAAAGAAATATAATTTCTGAATCATCAGCTTGATCAAAGAAAAATTGTTGAACCATTCAACTATCCGATTTTCCACTTGGAATTATTATTAAGAAAAATATTTATATTTGTTGCTATTTTAGTAACTTTCACAACTTGCAATTCTTGAACAGAATGCGGAAATAAGAATTGTAGCTTTATAATAAATTCATTTAGTTCATGACAATAGGGTTGAAAACATCCTTTATGTAATTCGTGGATACAGGATTATTTTTTAATTGGCAGTGGCCCATTCAATTATTTGTGTAAGAACACAATACCCCAACAACAACGGCAAAGGTCTTCCTCTGAAGAAGAATAAAATTATATCATGACAAAACCGGGTTCTAGCAAATCCAAAGTATTAATGGAATACGTAAACAAGTTTGAAATAATTACTGATGGTTTGGTCATTCATTCGACGAAATGTGTGGTTCCAATACTCCTCCTATAAACCTGAGCCATCGAACCTGCTATTTGATTGATGCTCAAAAAAACCTCCTCATTCCTGCGACTTAAACATGCGCACCTGGGAATGGCATTTCAACTACTCCACACACATAAATTTTCTTCCCAAAATTTATACAATAAATCAAGCCTCTGCTTGTTATCAAATCTGGAAGATCTATAAACTTACAAGTTTATTTTATTTTACCATTCAGTTCAAACCGTGAGGTTACCACACTTGTGATATTCTCTATTTCACTTTCGAATGTGTGCCTACGTCATGATTTTATATAAACACAAAAAAAAAAAAAATCCTAATTGATACAAATATCATTGGCTTCCTGTTTCATGCCTTTCCGTGTTATCTGAAAAATATACTTTGCTCAATGCCAATATTAACTGTTCAACCAGAACTATAATGTTGGTGGAATACGGGCTTGCGCTATCCACTAGCTTTCGGTAAATCACCTGTTCCTAACTAGGAATGATTAAACTAATCCTTAAGCTCTCTCTCAACGTATGTGATTATTAGAAAATGTAAGATCCAATAATTATTTAGAAAAATTATGAAAATTATTATTATTATTATTGGATTATTATTGTTATTATTTCCTTAAATATGTTTAATTATTATTTCCTTATGTGAAAAAAACACATGTTCGACTCTTCGAATATGGACAAAATATCCATTCCTCAACAAAAATAAATATTAACTTCTACAGTTATATCGGCTGATTGCCGTGATTCTCAAACAAAATGAACATTCAAATAAATTCTCGGTATGCTCGGTCATCGATCCTAAACTGTTCTGAGTGCTGAAAATACTCAGAATAACCCTAATGTGTCTTGCGTAAATCAATGCAAGATTTAAATACGAAGAAAAATAAATGTGTTGGTCATCTGCAGAAAATGAGTTTGTTCCAATTAGCTAGGCATAATATAAAAGTCAAATGTGGCTTACATTTCTCGTTGGTCTTGAAGCGTAGTGAACCTGGTCTGTACCAGATTTATCCAGATACATGCCCTATTGGACACGCACGTCTAATCCTTGTGTCGGCTGCCATTATATACCCACAATCTGTCCAGCACGACAGAGTGGAAATATTTCTTGAAGTTTGAAGTAACTGCTGATCCATTTTAATATTGACTTCAATTAAATCCATAGCAGTTCGCTTAAATGGGGTCAGATCCAAATGATCTCTTCTCAAAAGCGTCAGTTGTAACATAACTCACGGTAATCTTTTCAGTACAGGAAAACACTGATAGTCTAAAACAATCAACGGCTGTTCTGAAGATCGTTCCCTGGGCATGGCTTCACACCATCTATCATGCGCGAAGCAACATATAGTTTCCCTTTGTCGGCTAATGAACAACACCGTGATAGACTGGCCTTCAATATACTGAAAGATCTGAGTGGTTATTTAGTTACAATTTGTGAAACTGACAAGTTGGATTAAAATATCCAAGTATTGAATTATTTTTACTGGACTGTGACAGAATAATATCTAGGCAAATTCTAGCATATGTCCATAAAGAAACAAAGTGTTTCACCAATGTCCGTAAAAAAATAACAATCACCTTAGTGATTCCCTCTACCGGAAACTTACTACGTTCCCCACGTATCGTAGCACTTTTGTGACTATCACAATTCAAAGATATCTTCTGCGTAGATTCGGCAACCATGTGCCTTGGCTCGACGTAGCAGCAGCACCTTGTCCTACAAGAGCTTGGTTTGAAGTGAGCTGCTTATGCTAGGGCCGAGCGGCTTTTATACAAAACGGTCGACTCCACGCTGGATCACGCTGAAATCTGTAAATCCTCATATCTCCGGTGTCTCTGGTCTGATTCACTTGAGACTAAGTGCATCCTCTTTCATTTGGCCGTGCCAGTAATCTGATCCAAGTCTCAAGTCTCTACTCCATGGCTAAGTATTTAATCACCAAATAGTCTCGACCTCTGCTACTATTTGCCACGTCACTTAACATCTTCTTGGCTGCATAAAGATTCCATTTCAATCTAGAAGGAAAGGAGCGCGATATTCAAATATCTCAACTTTCAAAAGCGGCTGTAGCCTTTCCCTTGATACCTAGGTGTCTGAATCTTGGAATACCCATTCCTAGAATTGGGCACAATACGTAGGCCAATTTTACGAGCTTCAGTATCTAGGCTAGTGGTCATTTGTTGTAAGTCCGCCTTTGTTCCCCCAAGCAACGCGATATCATCTGCAAAATCTAAATCTGTTAAACGATTTGCGTTCCATAGAATGCCAAAGGTGGGTTTATTCATTGCTCTCCGCAGAGCGAAATTCATAGGCAGCAGAAACAAGGAGACAAAATACATCCTTGTCTTACTCCGGTATTGATGTTAAAGAAATTTGTGTTCCCAGTGTTCAGGTAGAGGTTTTTGAAGATGTTAATGAAACGTTGAGGAATACCACAAGTCCTTGCAATGTTCCATAGTGATTCCCGATGAATGGAATCGAATGCCTTTTTAAAATCAATAATGTTGATCAATATTGGCTTCTGAAATTCTACGCTCTGTTCGATGATATTCCCCAGAGTCAGGGTCTGGTCGTTACAAGGGCGCCATTTTCTTTATGCAATTGGGCATCTATTTGGTGTTGTAATCTTCTGCGCCCTGCCTGTGTGACAACAAACTGAGCCATGCGCTTAGCAAATGAAAAACGACCCTAATCACTTCCACGCCAAATACTATGGACCATTCTACGAACATGTGATTTATTACTCCTTGAAGAACGCACGTACATGTAATACAATCGAATTAATAGTTTACACCACGTGATCTACAATAGTATAAAGTTAAATGAACACTATTAAGTATGACTGAAGACTTTGACACGCATACTAACTTTCGAGGTGGAACAGCCTAGTTAACTAGTACCCGTGTAACGCGCTGTGTGTACATTGTCTTCGTGGCTGAGGCAGCTTAAGTCCAATTTAACGTAGTATGAGAGACCGAGCAGAATAGTGTTTCGAATCCGGTCGTAGGCTAACATTTTTGAACGACAGCCCATGCTCCATTTTAGTGGGGATATAATATCAAGCCTCACGTACAAAGTTACCTTACCACATTTATTCATTTACGATGTATTTCTGTGCAGAGTAAGTTGAATTTTGTTAATTTATGAAGAGAATACAATCGAATTAGTAGGTTATGCCAAGTGACCTGTAATGGCAGAAAGTCAAATGAATACCGTAAACCATGATTTAAAACCTGACGTGGATTTTAACATAGCATAACGAAGGAGATTCTAATCGCCAGTGCTCGTATCGAAATATACGTATTCCTTAAAATTTCCCTCGGTATTATTTTGTTATTACATTTTAATAAAAGAGAAGACAACTGTATTTGAAGTGTATATTGAGCCCGCTAGACAAGAATGTCAAAAGACCGCTTGGCCGCAACGGCCCTCTCGACTTCCCCATCTATCGAACCCATAATCCTGAGAGGAATGGATGTGCATTCTCAGCCCAGCCCGCACGGGACTAGTTACCTCGGGGTCGATCAGTGTTAGTGAGATGGGGGAATGTTATGAACTAGCCCAAGAGAGCACATCAAAGCGATAAAGCTAAGAAATGACAAGTCCAGTCTTAAGTTACACTCTTATGTTTATTCAGAATAGCAATCCTAGCCTACTTCAGAGGGTAAAATCGGCTAGTCCGCAAAGCTAAATTCAAAAGTGGATCAACCCTAAATGAAGTTAAGTTACCTCCTCGTGAAGTCCTATTATAAAAAAAAGAAAGACCAAGATAAGGGAATAATTCGTAAATCCAGCCCTAAGCAATTACAATGAATAAATTAATTAATGCAAAACAATGGGTAAGAAATTAAGATATGATGGTATTATCCCTGATATTTAACGTTAATGCTGATTTCTAATTAAGTCCTATCTGAAAATTAGTCATAGGCGAGACGCGCCTATCCAAAGAAATATGCAAAAGCTATCACACAATTGGATTCCTAATCATAAAATTATAAACATCATAGACATATGGGAACACAGGTTATTAATAAACAAACAAATGGTATGCCTTCCTGCATTTGCGCAATTGCGCCCTTCATGCACAAATTGTCGACTCTTTGTAAACGATTGTCATCTAAGTGAGTGTCGTTAGGTTGGCAACAGCGTGATCACAATAATGACTGACGTTACTTTTGCTTAAGTCCAAGCTTCCATGGATACGCCTAGAAATTGCATTCGAGGCTCGAAAAAGTGTCAGCTCGCTCTATTTGTATTAATAAGAATATCACCCAACAGGTGAAAAGTCGAAGATCGAATCAAAACAAAACCATAAAAATTATTAAATTTAGAAAAAATATTTAAACTAACAATTATTTATCATCTGTTTATTTCAGAAATTAACTATTCCTTAATTATTATTTATCTGTTTACTTGTCTTATTTAACCCTCAAAGTGTATTTAGTAATACCAACAGACACAAAGATTAAATATCAGACTTATAAGAAAATCACATCGAGAAGCATCAGTCATCTTCAATCATAATACTATCATAAAACCATTTGAGTATCACTACTCAACTCTAGTAGACGTCAGTCAACAATGAACACGTGTTTAGTAGCACCAATATGTGTGGTCTCCTGATACACACTTCATACAATTGCCAGCAGCGGATTACAATCATCATCAGCTGCCTAAATAACCTCACCATGAGCGATCTGTGTCGTCTTCATGTGGGAAAAATACTATCCAATAACAATTCACAACGTAGCCCTGGTCTGATACAATCTCGGTCTTCACAATATCAATTAAATGGCTGCCCCAAAACAGCTGACTACAGCTCTCGAAACAGTGGCCTAGATTTATACAAGTAACTTTTCATCAACAGATTTATTAACAAACATGGGAACATAAATTTACGAAGGAAACACTGCTATGCAGTTCCTTGCTAAATGGAACATTGGCTTTGTGTATAACATTCTACAGAATACGCTGAATTTTTAGTTAACATGAGCGATGCAAAAATGTATGACTTTTCAACTGCCTACGGTCGCTATCTGACCCACCCGGCTCACGCTTTCAAGGTCTCGGCCAGTCTTTCCACAGCCTTATAAACTCTCCCCGCTGACGAAAGCAATTGAGCTGTCGTGCTCCTAACACGTGCTTCATTACACTTTCAAGTTCACACATAGATGTTCGCTTGTATTGAAGCCACACTGCAGGCTTTATGAAAAATGTATGTTCATTGCAAATAAACTAAAAACGTAGATATTCCACTCATCTACTTCGGCTTGAGTATATTTAAATGATACGCAGGAGGTTGTATAATGTTCAAATACATATTAATGTGGTCATCTCGTCTTGCCCATCGGCTCTCATGCCTTACCCAAAGAGTATGTGGTTGCAGATAAAACTCTTTTAACTGAGTTTGATATTTTAAATGATACGTGCGGCGTTTTCAGTTTCTGCATCGTACTCCCAATGGTCTCCTAAACAATAATATGTACAAGTTGCTGTGAAAAATAGACCGTCTGAAAATAATTAATTAGCATATATGACAGTCTACAAATATCCTACCTAGTTCCAATTGTGTGATTGAGTGCGGCCAGAGTACTACACTAATTGTCTACCTACAATTCTACCGTACAATAGTGGATCGGTGTAACTCACTTATTCATAGTTGGTGGTACGGGATAAATGGCATCTGGTTCGAACCTGGTCCTTGGTTCGTGAACCATCTCAACCAACGTTTCCGTTTTCTCCTCATGATGTTATTTGGTATAGGATCTCCCCATGATCATAATGCTCTACTCCAACATTCCTCCAGCCATGAGGATTATGGTATCTTCCATGTGGTTACAGGTTACCATAGTGGTAGATTTGTCTGAAGCTCTGATTTTAAAGTTAATGGTATTTGTGAAGACTATATTGGCTTTACGCTGTGTGGATAAAATCAAGATTGCCCTTATACTTCCACCACTGATGCTAATGACGCTTCTGCATCATGCTTCACAGATTCTAATACTTTTCTCACTTTCACAGGTTACAAGTTCGATGATTGCACTTTGCAATTTTTAGAACAAACAGCTCGACAAGTTACAAAATAAATGTTAGGATCAATTTTCAAATGTATAGAAATACTCAATTATAATCTCTACTTCCGGAGTACCACTTGTAAATTTTCCAGTTCGGTCCCTGGTTTCACAAATTATGCACATGCCATGCATGACAAGAATATAACCTTCCTGATATAATTTTACAGTTCTCGTTCACTTGGACGACTTAATAACTTCACACTCGGGCTTCCGATTCACCCGATACTTATTTGAATTACGAATGGCTCGTTCTTACAATGTTCTTCGCAGTAATTCGGATCAAGGCGTGTGTCACTCAACACATGCCAAATTACTGTACTGCTAATGGCGTCCACTCCTCCTTCCTCGTGCGGATCATGCACCATGTGAGTCGTTTCATGACTGTAAAAATTAAGTATTCATTGTCCAGTATACAACCTATATGACCACTTTACTTGAAAATAAGGGAAAATTCGTAGAAAATTCCAGATTGTTTCACAGGTTTTAATAATTATGTGGGCGATAATTTCACTATTAATAAATATTCCAAAACGAATGGTGACTTCCTTTGGGATATCAGAGCATAAATACAGGCTCTTGGATTAGAGTTCTCTGGTTTCACATACCATTAAACTTCTGTGGGATTTTTCTTTGCAACGAATTCTCAATGAGCCGAAAAGGATCATGGGACCATGAGCCTTACGGTCTCAATATATTAAGACTGTTTCGTGTAATACCACATTCGTACACTATGTAACGTTCATGGAATCCAGAATGAAATACATGTGCTCGCTATATTATTGGACTAGCGTCCCTTCCCTAATAATCAACTGTGATCTCTCGTATCAATTCCGTAGTAAGACATACAGTAGTTAAACGTGGTCGACATAGACGATAAAACTTAAGTAAAGAAAATGTAGAACCTAATAAAAAACGCACCCCGATTCCTCCGATCGGAAGTCCAATGCGATAGCATTTCAGCGACAGAGACTTACTCATTGCAGGTAGTAGAGAATACCTCACAAAGATAGATAGTGTGAACTTTTGCGTTGGACACTATACTTTCTTTTTCTAAAACGGTCTTAACGATTCGAATACGAATTTAGTCGTTGGACATTAGAAATATTAATGTTCACGTTCATGGATAAGATTCATTTTCTTTTTTTCTGTTGTGATGGCTCTAATATGTGCAGGTGTGCGCTTAACCCACGGCCACCTCGATCGCATCACCTAGCCACGTGCGTTTCCACTGCATTGTGGGTAGCGGAAGCATTATGTTATGGAACTATGAGAATTAGGACTATTGTAATGTTCTCGCAGTTATGGACTGTTCTCAATGCAACGTGCATTCATAACAGTAGGGGAGCAGTGGGGGTTGAAACCTACCCGGCGTTGCTCGGGCGGCGTCCATGTTAAATTAGTGGATATCAGCCGAACCCATAGTCGGATTATAACATGCGACATGTCGTAGGACTTGAGGTGATGTCCCCTTTCCTATGGACAACTCGTTATATTTTAAACATTTTTTTGAAAATATTTGTTTTAGAAAGTAGGTGATATTTTGAAAACTAATCAGTTTAGAAAGTCATATATAGGCTTACACCAAAGGTCTTTATGTCCTTCATCGTTAGAACATAACTTTATACTTCTAAATTTTTTGTAAACAGTTCAATTTTGAAATTGGCTATATTTCGGAAACTAGAAATTTGACAAAAAAGTATGTTTGACATACATATAAGGTCTCTACGCCTTCTACCCAAAAACCAAGTTTTATGTCTCTAGGACAAAAACCAAGAATGTTCAATTTTGAAAGTAGAAGATATATTGAAAATCAAACATTCTAAAAAGCGTTATATAGGCTTAAAAGAATGGTCTCTATGTCCTTTATCTGTAAAACAAAACATTTTTTTTCCAAAAACGTCCAATTTTGAAATTGGCTATATTTTGGAAACTTATAGTTTGACAACAAAAGGTTGTTGACTTAAATTGATGGTCTTTATCCCCCTCTACCTCAAACCAAGTTTCAAGTCTCTAGGACAAAAACTAGTAGTGTAGTAAGTAGTGTTGCAATAGCGGAGCTACGGAGTAAAGCAATCCCTGAGGATTACGATTATGTGATGATAATTTGGGTAAGGAATAGTCGTAGAGGGTCGAGCGATGATTCGTTTGAGTGGTAATTTCTACGCTCTATCTAATGGAGAGGTTATTTTCTTAATCTGTGGATTATTGGAAACGACATTAGGGGTAAACATGTGTTTTGTTTTTGATTTTCGCTAATATTTGGCCAACCGAAAAAGTTATAACTACGTTTGACATACATTTTTTTTGCGCTGCCCTCTTGGAGGGTGATGCCTGTGGTGACTAGATGGGATACGGTTTTTGGGAATAAAAAAAACGTGATTTTAGACTTGTTATATTTCGCAAACCAATAAGGCTAGGGTCTTCTAAGAGGGGTCCTAGCACTCGGGGTGATGCCCTCTTTCGAATGTGGTATTTTGTTTTGAAAAAAGAAATCACAAAGGGCCTAACGCCATACATGTTGAAACAAAAAAGACAGAGAGACGGTACCGCTGGGCGTGTGTTTCAACGAGCCTATCGCCGGCCACGGTGGGGGTATCCCTATAGAACAATGGATATTTCGAGGGGACCGCAGAACGGCAGGGCGAGGGTTCGTTTTTCAGATATTTCCTATGACGGACGAATGGAGGCGAATATCCCAAAAATGTGTGAAGAGTGCTAAGATTTGTTACCCCTAAAGGGGTCTTTAACGTGTTAGTAAACGATGATGAGTAACAAAACAAAAATGATAATTCTATGATGCAGATGAAGCGGGCTTTATAGTTGACAATAGAACTTGGCTGCGTGGGTCGCCTGGCAGCCAGCAACCCTTGCTGGAGCTGGCTAACAGAACGCGAATGTTATCACGCTTGAGGAATGTGAGTGGAGCTGACAACACGGCTAGCGGCGTTGACAGAGGGCTGATGAGGGGAGGGGGGACCCCAGGGAGCTTGGGGATTCCATGACGGCCAATAGTCGGACGAGTGCTGTTTCAACAAGCCCTGGTAGTGGGAGGGGGAAGAAGGGCGGGGGAAAGGGGTGAAACACACCTGTGGATGTCACGGCGCATAGCCTGTCGTTACTCTGTTGAACACTGCAGTGTGCACATAGGCTCTGGATTAAACAGTGTTCTTATGCGAGGTGAAAAATACGTAAACTTGCCGTAAAATATGTACTTCTTTATTTAAATAATTGAATTATTTATTCATATATTTACTGGCAATCGTTAATTGAAGTATTGATTATTAAATGGATTGTTTTATTTTTGTTTGTTTAGATAACCTGTATACCTGTTGTGGTAGAGAGAAAGAGAAGTAGAAAGACGGACAGCCAGAGACGGACACTATTCCACCAAAGGCCACAAAAAGCCTAAAGCAAGGCATTTATAAAAAGCAAGGTAAGATTTATTTTCTTATGCATAACCTGTTTGATTTTTGTTGTTTATGAAATGTACTATTTGGAATTGATAGACTTATGGTAGTTTATTTTATTTCTTTTTTAGAGTGTTGGGGAAAACGCTTTACTGCTACTGAAACCCAGGAACGTGTGTGTGGGTCCATTACTGGACAGTCTACGTCTAAAAAATCAGGTGAGAATAATGAATTTTTCTGCTGCCGATATGTTAATTTGGCAACCCCTCGAGTCGTGTTTCAAATCGCATGTACGTTCTGGTCGCGTGTTGAAGGTTAGGGAAAGTTTGATTCCCAAAGAATTTTTGGAATCTTGCTTTGAAATTTTTAATGATCAAATGTGTACAGCTCAGGGTTTGCATACGGCTTTATAGGTCAATATAGAACTTGTGTGCGATTTCATATATAAAAAGAAGGACGGTGAGCATAAATAAATATATTTTTATATGCAGTAAAATGCGAGAGCTTTTCATAGCCGATAATCTGGAATCTTGGTATGAATCCAACGTGGTCATTGCCTTGCTAACAAAATTTGCCATTCAATGCTGGGTCTAGATTTATACGGACACCACCAGTGATTGCCTGCCGGAGAGCGGTGGTCGATATAAAGAACCATGACGATAAATGTTTCCTCTGGTCTGTGGCTGCATATTTGCAACCGGTACAACGTAATGTTAATAGACCGGGAATGTAAAAAGCCAAGTTTGAGCAATTAAAACAAAATTTAACTTATGTGTCGTTCGCTATGGACGTAACTAACATCCATAAGTTTGAACAAGATAACCAGGACTTTTCGTTCATGGTGTATGGCCTTGATGGTGATGGAATTGTGGATCTTCTTTATGCCACAAAAGAACCGAAACGACACCACATTTACCTTTCATATTTATCTGTAGGAGAGGTGAATCACTACTGCCTGAGTAGATTGGTTAGCAGTCAAGTGTCCAAGCATAAGTGTGTAAAACATATTTGTGATCGTTGCCTGCAATATTTTACAACCCCTACGCTTTTGGAACGACATTGGGTAGATTGCATATCTCAGGAAGCGGTGAGACTAGTATTGCCACAAGGGGACATCCCATGGCGAGATGTGAACCAGATACCGCCATCAGCTCAACCACACTCATTCAAAAACATGAACCCTTTGCTACGGGATTTAACATGGTGTGTGCCTATGACGCCACAAAATCCTATTACAATTTCTGTGAGGGACCAGATAGTGCGAAATGATTTTTGGACCAACTTGTCGAGTTGGCTGATGATGTACAACAGTTACTGGACAACCCAGTACCGAAGAGCCTAACTCCAGTACAGCAGCAACAGTATGAGCATGCAACCACATGCCATATTTGTTAAAAGCCTATTTTAGGCGGAGAAATATTAGAGACCACTCTCACTTCACGGGCGATTTTCGGGGAGCCGCCCATAGCGAATACAATTTGAAGTATGCAGCTCCTCGATTTATCTGTGTGTTTTTCCACAATCTGCAGATTACGATATTCAGTTTTTGATTCGTGAATTGAGTCATTTCAGGAAGGGGTCGTTTTCAATTATCCCCCAAAACCATGATCGTTTTACAGCCTTGACATGGCGGTTGGGCAAATTTTGCATTCAATTTGTAGATTCCTTTAAGTTTATGGCATCCTCACTAGACATCCTCGTCAAAGGTTTGGTTGAGACGGAATTAAAATACACGAGAATGCATTTTGAAAATCCTGAGCATTTTGAATTATGCATTCGGAAATGTATTTTCCCGTATGATTTCTGTGCAAGTTGGGACGTGTTAAAGCAGAAAACTCTCCTACGACAAGAGAAATTTTTCTCAAAGTTGACACGCTGTACCGTTTCCGATCAAGACTATGCACATGCATGGCAAGTTTGGCGAGCGTTTAATATAAAGGCACTGGGTGAATATGCTATGCATTACCTAAAACTTGATGTATTGCTGCTAACTGATGTGTTTGAAAAATTCTGGGATTGTGTCAACACATCTATGGCCTTGACCCAGCACACTATTATACAAGACCTGGGCTGTCGTTTGATACAGCTTTGAAATACACACAAGTGGAATTGGATTTACTCACAGATGTAGACAAGGTCTTATTCTTTGAAGGGCATTCGCGGTGGCTTTGTATCGCTTAACAAGCGCATTGCCGAAGCGAACAATCAATACATGCCCTCTTATTCACAAGACAAACCAGAATCGTACTTAATGTACTACGAAGTGAATAATTTGTATGGTTATGCCATGAGTCAGTCATTACCCTATGGGGATTTTGCTTGGCTGACAGAGAAACAAGTGTCTGAATTTGATGTGCACATGGCCAGCCAAGAAATATGCCGCGAATATGCTTTAGAAGTGGTTATTGAATATCCCTCAACCTTGTATGATGAACATGCCGATTTTCCATTCTGCCTAGAGCGAATGGTTCCCCCTAACAGTAATGTTATAATTGAAAAATTGATGGGCACGCTTTACAACAAAAATTGGTATGTGCTACATATCCAAATGTTGGTGCAATGCCTAGCCCAAGGCTTTGTGTTAAAGAAAATTCACAGGGGTATTTCCTTTGCTCAAAAATCCTGGCTCAACCCATACATGCAACTCAACACAGAGCACCGACAAATGGCAACACAGCAGTTTGAAATCATTTTTTTTAAATTGATGAACAACTGCATCTATGGAAAGTTAATGGAAAATGTTCGCAAATATCGCGACATTAGATTGGTGAATGACTGAGAAGGACGGTACGGTGCCCGGCGGTATATTGCCAAGCCAAATTCTAAATCCATTAAAATTATCAATGAGAATTTGGCCACCATTGAAGTGAGTAAGACCAGTGTGACCATGAATAAGCCCATTTACTTGGGCCAAGTCATTTTAGACCTTTCCAAATCGGTCATGTATCATTTCCACTACGAGTTTGCCAAACAACATTTCGAGGACGTATCTCTTTTGCAAATGGATACGGACTCATTCATTTATCACATTCGCCACTGCAACCCCTATGTCGTCATGAAGGAACATAGTGACTGGTTCGACACCTCATTGTATAGCGCTGGCAACGTGTTTCAGCTGCCCATAAAAACAAGAAGGAAATGGGTGTTCTAAAGATGACTCTGGTGATTCCATCATGACGGAATTCGTTGGTTTGGCTTCCAAAATGTATGCCTATCGCACACTAGAGTGTAAGGAAGCCAAAAAAAGCAATAGGTGTAAGTAGGGCAGTGGTAAAATCTCTACGTGTAGACGACCACCTAGCGGTTTTACAAATTGGCAAAACTATGTCACATAAACAGTGCAGGATACAATCCAGCAACCATAATTTGTATCTTGTGGAACAGAGAAAACGCACCCTCGCCTCGATGGATAACACACGTGTGTGGGCGGATGACCTGCTCACCAGCCTGCCATGGAGTTATGACCACGAGGTGGAGGTGTGATTTTTCTATTTTATTGTTTAGAGACATAGCTTTTTGTAACTAGTTGATTTAGTAATTTGTATTTCGTAAATATTTGTTTTTTGTAATTGCAAATAGTCGATTTTGTAAATAGCAGAAACCATTTAGTCCTTTTGCTCTTTAAAGCCCTGAGCAACCCTAGTTTTTTTAAAATGTTGACGGAGTTTGGAATTTGAAAATGGGTAATGTTAACTATTTGTTTTTGATTTAAAGCTGTACAAAGGTGCTATTTTTAGCCTATTTTCACTTTTGAAAAAATAGGCTTATGAGATCACATTTTGTCCGTGTGTGTGTGCGTGTGTGTGTGTGTGTGTGTGAGGTGTGTGTGTGTGTCCCCTAATAAAATCTAAGCGGCTGGAGCGATTTCAATGAAACTCGGTAAGTTCATACCACTATTGCCGGCGACCTCGACGGTGCCCTTCAAATTTTGTTACGTCTCACCAATCCAACATGGCGGCTGTGCGAAATATTTCACTAGCATTCAATATCTCCGAAACTATTACAGATATCGCCCTGAAATTGGGTACGGTGATAAAGGGCACCACTGGAAGATCACCTATGAGACTTTCAAAAACCTGGTGACTACAAAACCAACATGGCGGTCACGCGAAATTGAGACATTTAAATAGACATTTCTCGCGATTTAACTATCCAAACGTAATGAAACTTGGTACACCAAATGTCTATAAACATTGTAATGCACTGGAGTCTAATTTAGTTCAATTGTTTACATAACTTCAAAATGGCGGCTGTGCGAAATATTTCACTGACATTCTATATCTCCGAAACTATTACAGATATCATCATACAATTTTGTACGGTGATAAAGGGTACTGATACAAGTTTATCTATGTATATTTCATAAACCTGTAAAGTACAAAACGAACATGGCGACCATACGAATTTGAAATATTTTAATATACTTTTCTCGTGATTTAACTCTCTGAGCGCAGTGAAATGTGGTACAGTAAATGATTTTGCAGATTGTAATGCACTGCCATCTAATTTAATTCAATTGTTTACATAACCTCAAGATGGCGGCTGTGCGAAATTTTAAAATTAAGTTTTTAATTCTTGTGCCGTAATCATGCGATCGAAGTGAAAGTTTGAATAATGAAGCTAGGCAATAATTGTCCTTGAATGGTACATAACTCTATGGCCTATACATATAACAATCCTAAATGGCGAGCTTCCGAAATATTTAGACGGTTCTCAATATCTATGAATCTTTTACAGCAACCAAACTGATTTTTTTAATGTTCATAGAGACTATGAACATATGTTTACCTATAGGACTTTCAGTAACCTGGTGAGCACAAATCCAACATGGCGGCGACGCGAAGTATAAATATTTAAATGGACGTTTCTCGCGAATTAACTATCCGAGTGCCGTGAAACGTTGCACGTTAAATGTTTATACAAATGTTGATCCACTGGCATCTAATTTATTTCAATTGTTTGCATAATGACAAGATGGCTGGTGTGCGTACTTTTAAAATCTCGTTTTTACTTCTTGTGTTCTAATCATGCGATTGAAGTTTGAATACCACACGTACACAATAATCTTAATGAGATAGTACAAAAATAAAAAACCATCCTGGCGACCATATGAAATATTTAGACGGTTCTCAATATCTACGAATCTGTTACAGCAATTAAACTGAAATTTTGTATGTTGATAGTGGCAATTAACTTGAGTAGGATATATGAAAATAGGCTGTATAGTTCTTCACGGAACTACTTGTTTATATATTTAATGAGTAATAGTTTTTTTTGTAATGGTAAATTTAAATTTTTACTAAAAGTTTTTTGGGGTGAGTGTGCATGCCAAGGATTTTCATTGGGAATAAATAGAGAGGTTGTGTTTGTTCCCAAAGACAGGCATGGTTGTGTGAATGTATGACTACAGAGAAGGAGAGAGAGAGAGATAGGTTGACCAGAGCAAACACGGCGAGGTAGGGTGAAAAGTAAATAAACGTTTAACTAATATATAAATGGTAAATGGCAATTCTATTTTTAATAGTTTCCTTTCTTTGAAATGTAGCGGTAGATAGGAATTATTTTTGTAAAACTGTCTTACCTGCAGTAGTGGTAGTAGTAGGCCTCTACGTTTCTGCAAACACATAGACTGACTGCACCATCATCATGGTCAAGCACTCACTTCAACATCATCTACAAAAACGTAAAATGAAAAGTCTTGTTTTGGAAATAACATCTTCCGACATACTCAAAATAAATATGTGTATTCAAGAAAATGGAAATCCATGTTTTGATATCATCGAAATTCAAAAACCTTACACTGATATTTTAAAATAATGTAAATGGGAAATTGAGATATGTGTAAACAACAATTTGGAAAATCCATGTTGGAAAAAGCTAAACAACGTTTGACATCCTGTGATGCCTCAGTGGGAGAGAGGTTGGCAGCCCTGATTGTCATGAGTGCTGAGAAAGGAAAGTTGATAATGAATGAACATGAACATTAAAAAGAGCACATATCATGAAATTCAAAAACTATAAACTGACATTTTTAAAAAGTGGAAATTAGAAATTGACAATGTGTGAAATGTGAAAATGAAACAAGATGTTCAGAAAAGAACATATAGCCTACATTCTCCTAAATGCATGGGTATGGTTATAACTCTTTGTCCTTTTCAAAGAGTTAAATTGAATGTTGGTTATAGTAGCTTGTTGAAATACAACGTGGTATACGAATATTAAACGTGAATATGAGGTGCCCTTTGCTAGTGCTACATCTGTACAAAATGTCATTCAATTCGGTTGCACCGTGTTTGAATTGATATGGTGAATAGATTTGCACACATACATGGCTGCTATCGGCAAATTATTGGGCTGATGACCTTGTATTTCAGTCAAAAGATGCTTCCCACAAAAAGGTATGATGTTGCAAAATTTGGTAGAGATCAGATTATTAGGTTGGTCGTAATTTGATTTAATCTTTTAACATTTTGGTGGCCGCCATTACGTTTCCGTCAAGATAGCGGCGATATAAAATATGACAATGAGGTGCCCTTTGCTATTGCTACCTCTGTACCAAATTTCGTTCAATTCGGTTTCACCATGTTTGAATAGATAGGGGAATTGATTAGCACACAAACATGGCCGCCATCCGCAAATTATTGGGTTGAAGACCTTGTACATTGGTCAAAAATTATTTAATACGAAAAGGTATAATGTTGCAAAAATTGGTAGAGATCAGATGATTCGTTTGGTCGTAATTTGATTTAAGCTTTCAATATTTGGGTGGTCGCCATTACGTTTTTGTCAAGATGGCGGCGATATAAAACATGACACTGAGGTGGCCATTGCCAGTGCTACCTCTGTACCAAATTTCGTTCAATTTGGTTTCACCGTGTTTTAATAGATAGGGTAAATCGATTAGCACACAAACATGGCCGCCATCCGCAAATTATTCGGCTGATGACCTTGTAGATTGGTCAAAAAATAATTAATATGAAAAGGTATAAAGTTGCAAAAATTGGTAGAGATCAGATGATTCGTTTGGTCGTAATTTGATTTAAGCTTTTTAACATTTGGGTGGCCGCCATTACGTTTCCGTCAAGATGGCGGCGATATAAAGCATGACACTGAGGTGTCCTTTGCTAGTGTAACCTCTGTACCAAATATCATTCAATTCGGTTTGACCGTGTTCGAATTGATAGGGGGGGGGGGGGACAGACATTCAGAGTACTCACACTCTCTCTCACACACACACTCACACACACAGACACACAGACAGACACACAATTTTTCGCCCTGTGTTGATCTCATAAGTCTACTTTCATTTTTTAAAATCGAAAGTAGGCTAAAAATCACCAAATGACTATCATCATTTTAAATATTTAAAAACATCGTGTTCTGGTAAACCTTGTTTTTATTTCATAGGCAATAGGGCTTTTACAAAAATAGAATACAACGAAATACCGGTTCCTCAATCCTCTTTTTAATGTTCATATCCTTGCATTATCGACTTTCCTTTCAAAGCACTCATGACAATCAGGGCTGCCAACCTCTCTCCCACAGGGGCATCACAGGATGTCAAACGTTGTTTAGCTTTTTTCAACATTTTATCTGCCACATGTCGTAAAGCAGGATGACTATGGTGATAAAAAAAGGTCGTGTTTTTTGCATGCTTGATCCGAAGGATTAATAGGTACATCACCAGGCCGCAAACGTTCTTCAAGACGAGTTCCAGGACCACAAAAAACGGTAACCAGGTAGGTGTATTTAAAAACTTAAGTATTGAATGACTTAACCAATTACACCATTGCCAATACAAATCCTTTTCCATCGATTGCGAAAAGGTTTGATCTTCCTCCTCCTCCTCTGTGGACGATGTTTGTTTTTGTTGTTGTTGTTGCATTTTCTCGGCATCACACACGTTGAATGAGGAAACAATGTCTTAACACTGACTTTTATGACCGTGATACAGTTTGACCAGCTGGCAAATAGCACACTGTCACATATAGGGTATATTAGCGATAGCCACTTGCTTATGGTGATCGCAATCCGGACATGGTTGCAATTCACTCAACACAGGGTCTTGAATCCATGATTTTGGTACATGTTGCCAAATTTCTTTCACGGCGTTGGCTGCCACATAATAAATGAACGACTTGGGGAGCGCCAATAATTCCTCTTTGGTAAAACAGTCTAGTTTCTTTCTGCACACAAAGAATTTCCCAATCGCTTTATCGGAAGCATCCCCTCTCTCCATGGTATCTATCACATACTGTAGATGTTTGCACTTCACATGTAGGAATCTCACTGGTGTCATTGGTCAGTAAACCTTTAGTTTTACTTTTATTTAACAACTCCCAGCAGGCATTGGTGGTTAACCAATGAAAGAGATGCTACAGATGGGCAAGGGCTTTATTGGTAATGTCGCCACAGTGACAGCGGTCCATGAGTGTTTGCAGCGAGGGGCACCCCAAGTCCATCAAATCAATACATTGAAAGTAAGGAGCCAAAAATGGTTGTAGCCATTGGCGTATTTCATTACATTTTACAAATACCACATTGGCTGAGGACAAATGTGCTTTCATCACCATGTCTAATTATATATACGAATTGGTTCCTTGATTCCAGTCTAGTAGCAAATGATTTTCAATCCACTGTGTTTGTTTACGGTATTTTTCACACAACAAATCAAAATCATAGGGTGGTTTAAATACCAAATGAGTAGCTTGTGATATCCAAAAGGTGGAACAATCGATGATGGCCACTTGATTAAATATAAATTTGTTATCTGCAATTTTAAACCCTTGGCAATCCACAATTAGTGTGCGCAACATGTTGATGCTTGCCTGGACCGAATCCAACTGACCACGGACTGACGATCGAAGGTGTACCCATGGCATTTACTTACATCCCATAGTAAACAAATTGAGGTTAGGGTATGACAGGTAACATGAGAATTAATAACAACAACCACCTATTTTTATTACATCATTTTAATGTCATAACACGTTTTACATTCTTTTGTCATTTTGGGATAGAGACGGTACCAACTCATACAACAATACAGTCTTTTGTGTTTATAACGTCCATGACACCGATGATGTCCCAAATTCTATAAATTAGGCGTTTTTGACTGTGAGCTGCTCACCGAAGCACCGTTGACACCATAAGGTCCGCACGTATCATAACTTTTTTCATCACTCTGAGACACTAGAGAGGGGTAGCTTGAATTTCAGGGTGTATTACCCACCTCCATTCTACAGAGTTAGGGGCAAGCTGGTGACCAGCGCTGATGTTACTGCATAGGTTCATCACTCTCTTCCCATTGGTCTATGGCGATGGAACAAAACACAAATTTCACTTCATCTCTTATTTTTAAATAATAGAAACCAGCGGCTGCCATGACTTGAGGGTTCACGAAAGGCACAGGCTACGTCGCAAAAGTCTTGAAACGGTGTTCCTCAGAGTTTAAATTCATGGGTGTGATACCTCTTGAGGCTTTAAAGCAATGCATGACTGAGCTGCTCGACGTGCGTTGTCCTTTTATTTATACACTTGTCACTTGGTTGGACAGTGGATAATAGTTGACTTGTTTGTGGTGAAAAATCAAACATTAGGCAGTTGTGTTTGCTGGTAGATTGTCATGCGTTTGAAAATCTTGTCGAATGCCAATATTGGATTGATAGACAGACTCTTCCAAGTAGGAACAGTCAGAGACAATCAGTCGCGCCCTTCTCTTAAAAGCTTTTCTTTATGATAATACGACCATCTAAATTTGGAAAACAAGTCGTACAGGGGGGCTAACTTATTTTTTGAAAAATCCAAATCCAGTCCTTCATAGGGAAAAAGCAGCTCCGTTGAGGAAAAGCCGTGCATTTCTCAATTGCAGATGATCAAATTGGTAGCATTTTTGGTTTGTTGATACTTGCGATTGGTTTGAAAACCTACGATAATGTAGAGAGGTCTCTCTGTATAACGTGCTGTTTTTATAGACCAACTGTGTGTGTTGGTGTTGGGCAATAAGGGGTACTCATTTAGCGCCCAGCTTATAAATTCCATGGGTAAAGGCATATCTCTTCCCACAATCTTGAGCACTTCCAGTTTTCTGCTATCGGCAAGGGTTACATGGGGTACTTTCCATAGCATTCGTTGTAGTTGAATTTTTGAATCTATGGGTCCATATTCAGCTCCTTGAGTGAATTTTCATTACTCTGGTCTCTAACCAGATAAAGCACTTGCCTTACGTTGACCACAATATGCTGATGATCTTCGGCAAAGCCTAAAATAAGTGTAAGAGGTAAAAATCCATTAAAGGTGCCATCCGTGTGTACCATCCGGTCATTGGTTGAGTCAGGGGACCAACCTGCCATGCAAACTGTTCTACCTTCTTCCTCACTATAAGAGGGGTATAGTTTCATGACCCTTGAAATGCCCACATAACGAGTGCTATCCACCACAATATCGTTAATCACATAGCGCACCTCAGAATACAAAAAGGCAAAAGCAAGGTTGGCTAACTTGGATGTGGTAAGTGTAGATCCATCAGCTTTAGTGAGCCGACCTTCAATTTGAATGACACTTTCATGCGGTAGGGTGTAAATATCTTGGTTGTTGACAACAAATTGAATTTTGTCATTGTTATTGAGTCCAGGTGTTTGAGCTTGATAGGAATGGGGTACAATTCTTACCACCCCTTCTTGCTCCTCGATGCGGTTCACCACCTCTAGGATGGAATTCATCATGTAGGTTTACGTGGTAACCCAAATGCTGTAAAATCTGCTTGTCCTTATGTGTTAACGTGTATTCACGTGGCAAACAACTAACACCATTCCTAGACGGTGTTGTTGTTTTATACACCAACTTCATAGGGGCTTTAGAACCAACGTGTAAGTCACTGGTGTGGTAGAATTTAATTGAACGAGTTGTTGGTCTCAATTGATCAGTCTTAAGGTAATACTACCAATAGAATCAACAGCCACAGAATGAAAAAACACTACCGGAGGGTTTTCACGAATAATATAGCGTATATTTTAAAGCTGCATCAAATAACAGGCCAGAACTTGTATAATAGTGAGCAGGGTCAAGATTAATAAATGTGTTGACCTAACTCACGAAATTTTTCCAACCCATCTGTCAGCAGCAATACATCGTGTTTTAGGTAATGCAGAGCATGTTCACCTAGCGTCTTTATATCAAACGCTCGCCAAACTTGCTATGCATGTGTTTAGTCTTGATCGGAAACGGTACAGCGTGTAAGCTTTGGGTAAAACTTATCTTGTGGTGGGAGTGTTTTCTACTTTAACTCGACCCGGCTTTTATAGAAATCATAGGGAAAAATACATTTCCGAATGTACAATTTAAAATGCTCAGGATTTTCAAAATGTATTCTCGTATATTTTAATTCCTTCTCATCCAAGCCATTGACAAGGCTTTCTAGGGAGGTTGCTTTCATTTTGAAGGAATCCAGAAATCGAATATAAAATTGGCCCAACCACCATGTCAAGGCTTTCAAACGTTCATGGTTTTTGGGGGATAATTGAAAACGACCCCTTGCTGACATGACCCAATTCACGAATCAGAAACTAAATATCATAATTTTGCGGATTGTGAAAAAACACACTGATAAATTGACGAGCTGCATACATCAAATTGCATTCGCTGTGTCCAGCTCCCCGAAACTCTCCCATAAAGTGTGGGTGGTCTCTAAGTTTTTCCTCTCCGCCTAAAATAGGCTTTACACAAATATGGCATGTGGTTGCATGCTCATACTGTTGTTGCTGTTCTTGAGTTAGGCTCATGGGTAATGGGTTTTCCAGTAACAGTTGTACCTGATCCGCCAATTTAACAAGTTGGTCCAAAAACCACTTCGCACAATCTGGTCCCTCACGGGATTCGTAACAGGATTTTTGGGGGTCATAGGCACACACCACGTTAAATCCTATAGCAAAGGGTTCATGTTTTTGAATGGGTGTGGTTGAGCTGATGGCGGGATCTGGTTTGCATCCCGCCATGGGTGTATTGAGAGCTTCAAAATCAGCGTACACCACTAAGAAGACAGTATCACGCTGGTGAATATTCTTAAACTTTAACACAGCAGTCCTCTTGTGGGAATACCAGTCTCACTGCTTCCTGAGATACACAATCTACCCTATGTCGTTCCTAAAGCGTAGGGGTTGTAAAATATAGCAGACAACGATCAAAATATGTTTCTTATGTTGATCTATGGACACTTGACTGCCTACCAATTTACTTAAATTCTTAAGGAGGCAATAGTGATTCACCTCTCCTTGAGACACATATGAAAGATGAATGTGGTGTCGTTTTGGTTCTTTTGTAGCATAAAGAGGACCAACAATTTAATTACCATTAAGGCCATACACCTTGAAAGAGAAGTCCTTGTTACCTTGTTCAACCCTATGAATGTCAGTTAAGTCCATAGGGAAAGAAACGTGAGTTAAATTTAACTTTTGTTTCAAATGGTTAAATACATCCCTATACATTACTGGCCAACAACTATTCTGTTGCACTGGCTGAAAATACGCAGCCACAGACCACAGAAAGGAACCATTATCTTGAATTTTTATATTGACCACCGCTTTTCGGCAGCCAATAGCTGGTGGTAAAGGGATATGACTAGACCCGGCATTAAACAGGTTGAATTGACAAATGTTGATTTGGAGGTGATGGATTTTGTTTAACGCAAGACCAGTGGGTCCTTGTTGCAGTTTATCAAATTTAGTTAGCAAGGCATTAATCACGTTAGATTCACACCACTCCTTCAGATTATGGGCTATGAAAAGCTCTTCGTTTTACTGCAAATATAAAATGTTTCTTTGTGCTCAACGTCCTTCTTTTTATATATGAAATCGCACACGAGTTCTGTGTTGACCTATAAAGCCGTATGCAACCCTTGAGCTGTACAAAATTGATTCTTAAAAATTTCAAAACAAGATTCGACAAATTCTTTCAGGATTACATTTTCCCTAACCTTGACCACACGACCAGAGCACACACGGGATTTGAAACCTGTGTTTAAGGGTTCCCATGTTAATGTATCCGCAGCAGTAAAAGCCATTATTTTGAAAGAACACTCTTACCTGAGTTTTCAGCTGTGGACTCTTTGACAATGGTCCCATTCTAGGGCCTCTGGGTTTTCAGCTGCAGTTGCTACAGTATTATAGTGGTTTTCCAACACTCTAAAGAAGGAAATAAAATAAACCACCAAAAGTATATATATCCCATCTAGGACATGCATTTAATAAACAAACAAACAAACAAACAAAATCAAACAGGTTATATAAAAATAAGAAATCTCACATTGGCTTGTAATGCTTTGCTTTATTCCCTTTTCATGGGCTAGTGTGGTAATGGTTTCTGTCTTTCTCTCTCTCTTAATCTCTTTCTCAAACACAAGAGGTATTCACATTATCTGCAAACTAATAAATAAACATTCATTAATCACCTTATCAATCAATAAATAATTACTGGTAAATATATAAATCAATTAATATATAAATAAATACCTACCCCACAACAAGTTAAAGTATTTTCCACCAGCTGAAAAGCTGTTAAACAAGACCAAGTGTTTCACACAACGCTGTAGTGTGTTCAAAGGTAGTCACATAAGGGCGAGTAGAAATGTTAAAGACGTGCCTTTATATGTCACATTGCATGTATAATAATTTTTGTTTCCCTCGCTTTTACCTTCCTGTTATCATGCATGTGTACAGCTAACGTCCAAGGTCAACAACTGTGTCAGGTCTTGTTACACATCAACTTGCATTTTCTCACGTACAAACCAAATAGGATGTAACTAGCTAGCTTGCATGTTGTATCACATGGGTCAGCAATAATGTTATCTCACACGTGTTCAAATGCCTTTCGCTCTCCCCTTCGACCACTGTTGTCTGATCGATTGACCTTCAAGCGTCCTCTGCGCGTCTGTACTTTTCCATTGCTCTGTTGTCAAGTCAGATCAGCGCATTCCAATAAGCTCAATACAGATTCACATTCTGCTAGTCTGCCCCTCAGCAAATTTGGATTTTTGGAATCGCTTCAACCAACATATAACCAAGTTCTGTTTGACCTTCATCTAATCATAGAGTTATCGTTTGTCATGTAACTGATAATCGTTTACACGTTAAAGATTCCCTTCGGGGGTAAAATATCGGAAAAACGAACCCTCGCCCTGTCAAAAACCGTCCCGTCGAAATCGATTGTTCTATTGAGCACCGTGCCCAGCGATAGGTTTGTTGAATCACACACCCAGCGGTACCGTCTCTCTCAACAACCACTCTTCATGATCCTTTTAAACAGGTATTTTTTTCAACATGTATGGCGTTAGGCCCTTTGTTAATTTAGTTTTTTAGAATCAAAAGTACAACATTTGAAAGAGGACGTCACCTCGAGTCATTTGACACCTCGTACACGTCCCTACATTTATTAGTTTGCAAGATATAACAAAAAGTCTAAAATCATGGTTTTACCCCAAAAAATTCTGTTTTCCTCATTCTCAAAACTTTAACCTATTACCAAAATAAAGCGGGCTTTTAGACAAGCCATTTCACAAGTCACACATCACAATGCGACCATACGTTCGTGAGATAACGGCACAGTTCGTATGAAAATAGGCACCTAATTAGAACCCGTCACTCTCCCCTACTGTTCTCACATATTTGCCGGTTCGTCCGAACTTCATCTGCCCTCTGTCCACCGCTATCCGTGTTGTCAGCTCCGCTCACATTCATCAAGCGTGATAGAATTCGGATTCTTCTAGCCAGCTCCAGCAAGGTTTTCTGACTTCCAAGCGACCCACACAGCCTAGTTCTATTGTCATCTACATAACCCCTTTCATCCGCATTATAGAATTATCATTTGTTATGTTACTCATGACCGTTTACTAACACGTTAAAGACCCACTTTAGGGGTTACAAAAATCTTAGCACGATTCACACAATTTTTGAGATATTCGCCTCCATCCGTCTGTCATTGGAAATATCTGAAAAACGAACATTCACCCTGCCGTTCTGCGGTCCCCTCGAAATATCCATTGTTCTATTGGGATACCCCCTTCGTGGCCGGCGATAGGCTCGTTGAAACACACGCCCATTGGTACCGTCTCTCTGTCTACGACCACTCTTAATGAAAATTTTCGACTGGTAGAAAAAGAAATGTTTTCAACATGTATGGCGTTAGGCCTTTTGCGTTTTTTTTTTCAAAACAAATACCACATTCGAAAGAGGGCATCACCCCGGGTGTTAGGACCCCTCATACAAGACCCTATCCTTACTGGTTTACGAAATATAACAAAAAGTCTACAATAACGTTCTTTATCCCAAAAGCCGTATCCCATCTAGTCACCACAGGCACCATCGTCAAGAGGGCAGCGAAACAGAAAAATGGCACGTCAAACGTAGTTATAACTTTTTCGGTTTGCCAAATCACAAAAAACACAGGTTTACCCCAAATTTCGTTTCAAATAATCCACGGATTTTAAAAAATAACCTCACCTTCAGATAGAGCGAAAAAAAAAACATTCAAACGAATCTTCTCTCGACCCTCTACGACTATTCCTTACCCCAATTATCACCACATTATCGTAATCCCCAGGGACTCACCACTTGCTTTACTCCGTAACTCCGCTACTGCAACACTACTTACTACACTGCTAGTATTTGTCCCAGAGACTTGAAACAAGGTTTGGGGTAGACGGGGGTAAATACCAGTTTAAGTCATACAACCTTTTTTTTTTGTCAAACTACAAGTTTCCAAAATATAGCCAATTTCAAAATTTGACGTTTTTGGAGAAAAAGAATATAATATTTTGTTCTAACGATAAAGAACATAGAGAACATTCTTTTAAGCCAATATAACACTTTTTAGAATGTTTGGTTTTGAAAATATCGCCTACTTTTAAAATTGACCTTTTTGGTTTGTGTCCTAGAAACTTTTAACTTGATAATTGGGTAGAGGACGTAGGGAACTTATTTATATGCCCAACAAACATTTTTGTAGAATTTCTACTTTACGAAATATAGCCAATTTCAAAATTGAACTGTTTTCAAAAAAAAAACATTTAAAAATATAAAGTCTAGTTCTAACGATAAAGGACATAAAGACCTTTAGTTTAAGCCTATATATGACTATCTAAAATGATTAGTTTTCAAAGTATCACCTACTTTCAAAAACAAAACAAAAATCAAAGAAACTATGAAAATATAACGAGTCGTCCATTGTAAAGGGGACATCACCCCAAGTCCTACGACATGTCACATGTTATAATCATACCATGGGTTCGCCAGATATCCACTAATTTAACATGGACTCCGCCCGAGCAACGCCGCGTGAGTTTAAACCCCCCACTGCTCCCCTACTCAAAACACGCAAACTGGCAAGCCATTGGCATTTATAGACTAATCAGTGAGGTATTTACACTGGTATGATTAATATACCCTCATCTACAAATTGGTATCGCTTTCAGGCTCAAGTTCAGAATTTTAAGCACCTACCATTGGCTGGAAATTACCCAGTGGAATGTTCCGCAAGTGTATTCTCCCCATGGTAGCCAATTTTTCCCCAATGAACAACCAGTTACAAGGAGGAGAAGAAGGTCCAAATGCTTCTATATTTCAAATTCCTCGTCAATAGGATTAATAGTTCATGAGCCATGAGGCAATGCACATGAAATTTCATTTTGCTGTTCTCAACGGCGTCTATATTTGAGGTATCTTTTTAAACTTTAGGGGCTTGGGCATCGTGATCATCACATTCTTGTGCTCTTGTGTGTGTTTAAATTTTGTCTATTAACCTATGTCATTAAGGTGTCGGTAGTAGTTTGTGTATACGTAACTGAAGGTAGGACTGTTAAGGAGGTGGCAATGGTCTTAAATTTCGAACCATCCCAGCAATTTATCTGGAGTAGAAGTGGGATACCACGAAAAACCACTTCCAGGATGATAGGGATTTGAAAATCAATTCCGCAAATATGCCAACACACTTTATTTTATTTGTATAAACATAATACTACTTGAAAATTCATTCAGCAGGCGCTCATTCAATAGTAAATCTCGTTAGCCTACTTTCGATTTTTGCAAAAAATGAAAGTAGACTTATGAGATCAACACAGGGCGAAAAAAGTGTGTCTGTCTGTGTGTGTGTATGTGTGTGTGTGAGTCTGTGTGTGTGTCTGTGTGTGTGTGTGTCTGTGTGTGTGTGAGTGTGTGTACTCTGAATGTCTGTCCCCCCCTATCAATTCGAACACGGTGAATGCGAATTGAACGAAATTTGCTACAAAGGTAGCACTAGCAAAGGACACCTCAGTGTCATGTTTTATATCGCCGCCATCTTGACGGAAACGTAATGGCGGCAACACAAATGTTCAAAGCTTAAATCTAATTACGACTAACCTAATCATCCGATCTCTACCAAATTTTGCAACAACATACCTTTATGGGGGGAGCATCCTTTGACCAAACCAATAGGTCATCAGCGTAATAGTTTGCGGATGGCGGCCATCTTTGTGTGAAAATCGATTCCCCCTATTAATTCGAACACGGTGCAACCGAATAGAACGAAATTTGGTACACAGGTAGTACTAACAAAAGCCACCTCAGTGTCATGTTTTATATCGCCGCCATCTTGACCAAAACCTAATGGCGGCCACACAAATGTTCAAATCTTAAATCAAATTACGACTAACCTAATCATCCGATCTCTACCATATTTTGCAACAACATACCTTTATGGGGGGAGCATCCTCTGACCAAATTAATAGGTCATCAGCGTGATAGTTTGCGGATGGCGGCCATCTTTGTGTGAAAATCGATTCCCCCTATTAATTCGAACACGGTGCAACCGAATGGAACGAAATTTGGTTCAGAGGTAGTACTAACAAAAGGCACCTCAGTGTCATGTTCTATATCGCCGCCATCTTGACGGAAACGTAATGGCGGCCACACAAATGTTCAAAGCTTAAATCAAATTACGATTAACCTAATCATCCGATCTCTACCAAATTTTTCAGCAACATACCCTTATAGAGGAAGCATCCTTTGACCAAATGAATAGGTCATTAGCCTAATAGTTTGCGGATGGCGGCCATCTTTGTGTGAAAATCAATTCCCCCTACTAATTCAAACACGGTGAAACCGAATGGAACGAAATTTGGTACAGAGGTAGCACTAGCAAAGGGCACCTCAGTGTCATGTTTTATATCGCCGCCATCTTGACTGAAATGTAATGGTGGCCACACGAATGTTCAAAGCTTAAATCAAATTACGATTAACCTAATCATCCGATCTCTACCAAATTTTGCAACTACATACCTTTATGGAGGGAGCATTCTTTGACCAATCTAAGAGGTCATCAGCGTAAAAGTTTGCGGATGGCGGCCATCTTTGTGTGAAAATCGATTCCCCCTATTAATTCGAACACGGTGCAACCGAATGGAACGAAATTTGGTACAGAGGTAGTACTAACAAAGGGCACCTCAATGTCATGTTTTATATCGCCGCCATCTTGACGGAAACGTAATGGCGGCCACACAAATGTTCAAAGCTTAAATCAAATTACGATTAACCTAATCATCCGATCTCGACCAAATTTTGCAACAACATACCTTTATGGGGGGAGCATCCTTTGACCAAACTAATAGGCCATCAGCATAATAGTTTGCGGATGGCGGCCATCTTTGTGTGAAAATCGATTCCCCCTATTAATTCGAACACGGTTGAACCGAATGGAACGAAATTTGGTACAGACGTAGTACTAACAAAATGCACCACTGTGTCATGTTTTATATCGCCGCCATCTTGACGGAAACGTAATGGCGGCCACACAAATGTTAAGGCTTCAATCAAATTACGATTAACCTAATCATCCGATCTCTACCAAATTTTGCAACAACATACCCTTATAGAGGAAGCATCCTTTGACCAAATGAATAGGTCATTAGCCTAATAGTTTGCGGATGGCGGCCATCTTTGTGTGAAAATCAATTCCCTCTATTAATTCATACACGGTGAAACCGAATGGAACGAAATTTGGTACAGAGGTAGCACTAGCAAAGGGCATCTCAGTGTCATGTTTTATATCGCCGCCATATTGACAGAAACGTAATGGCGGCCACACAAATGTTCAAAGCTTAAGTTAAATTACGACTAACATAACCATCCGATCTCTACCAAACTTTGCAACAACATACCTTTATGGAGGGAGCATCCTTTGACCAATCTAACAGGTCATTAGCCTAATAGTTTGCGGATGGCGGCCATCTTTATGTCAAAATTGATTCCCCCTATTAATTCGAACACGGTGGAACCGAATGAACGAAATTTGGTACAGAGGTAGCACTAGCAAAGGGCACCTCAGTGTCATGTTTTATATCACCGCTATCTTGACGGAAACGTAATCGCGGCCACACAAATGTTAAAAGCTAAAATGTAATTACGACCAACCTAATAATCTAGTCTCTACCAAATTTTGCAACACCATATCTTTATGTGGGAAACATACTCTGACCAAACTGCAAGAACATCAGCCCAATAGTTTGCAGATGGTGGCCAAGTATGTGTGCAAATCGATTCCCCCTATCAATTCAAACACGGTGAAACCGAATTGAACGAATTTTGGTACAGAGGTAGCACTAGCAAAGAACACCACATATTCATGTTTAATATCCCTATAGCACGTTGTATTTCAACAAGCTACTACAACCAACATTCAATCATACTCCTTGAACAGGACAAAGAGTTATAACAATACCCATGCATTTAGGAGAAAGTAGGCTATATGTTCTTTACTGAACATCTTGTTTGTGATAATTTCAGTTTCTCTCTTATAGCCCGGTCAAGTTAGCCCGATAGATAGGGATACCCTTGCATAAATTCCCAAGAAGCTGAAATTTTAGATGAAAATTAAGGGTACCATTATAATGAAATTGTAAAAAGTCCCCATCCATCCAGTGTGTGAATTTTTTTTATGCAAGGTCAAATTTCGCAAAAATGTCTGTCTTTGGCGAAACGGTTAGTTTTATAATAAAAATAGATCAGACAAAAATTGTAGATCATGCAATTTTTTACAAATATTGTCCTTACACATTTGCTCTTGAGATTCACCATTTCTGAGAAAAAGCGATTCTAAAATTTACTAAAGATGTATTCCCCATAATATGCATGACTACGCTGCCTATACACAACATTGGACGCATAATATAAGTAAAACTATCAATCTGCGTGACTAATACATTTATATTGAATGATAATTATGAGAATATGAACTGAAAAAATAACCGTAATATTTGATGGCTATACCGATTCTAAAGAAAAAATTAAAGCCGCAGAACAACGTCGCCGTGTGGCATCTTCTGATATTCTCTTTGGCCGGTTTATGACAGTCCCAACTAGCCAACAACAAGAGGCGGCAGCACGCCAGCCTCTCCCCGCTGGGTCCGTGGTTCAAATCCCGGTCCGAAGTGAAATGCCATGTCCTGTGGTTCGGATTCCACGTAAAAAGGAGGTCCCGTGGCCCATGATCTCGAGATTAACGGTCACGTTAAACTACAAGCTTCGCTTTCAAATCTCGGTCACTCCATGTGAGATCTGTGCTGGACAGAACGGAGGCAGGCAGGTTTTTCTCCGGGAAATCTGGATTTCCCTGTCAAAAATGTCATTCCAGCAACACTCTCCACTATCATTTCTTTTCATCTGTCATTAATTTACTCATTGCCCCAGAGGAGTGCGTCAGGCCTCGGCAGCCGGCACAGTTCATATCCTCGCCGCTAGATGGGGGCTCCATTCATTCCATTCCTGACCCGGTCGGAGACTGGCCGCAGGCTGTGGATTTTCATTTTCATTCATAATAAGTCTTGGTTCATCACAATGCTAAAAGAACAAGAAGTTCCGTGACGAACTAAATAGCCTACTTTTCTTAAAATTTAAGATTAATCTATATGGATCTATCTAGAATAATGACGAAATTAAGTTGGTAATATCGAAATTTCTAATTAGTTCAAAATACTGTATACCTTGCATAATGTAGCCTAAGAGAGAACTACATTTGGCAGCCCTGGTGACTGAATATATTCTTAGTTCCATCTCTTAAGGTACAGAATACAAAATATGGTTGAAGTCCAATGGATAGCATGGACGTTACATGCAGTTAAACATTGGATCTAACAGCGCGCGTAAAATCATGTTGGCAACAATGACATATATGTATTACTCAGAAATAATCTGAAATAATATGATCTATTGTTGTGTCATTTTTGAATGAAATCCATTAGTTAGTATAAAAGTTACATGCATTTTAAAATTGGACCTATCAGCAGGCTTAGAATCATGTTGTCAGCACTGACGTATATTAGTTACTCCAGATTAATCTAGAATGCCAGGTACAATACGTGTGCAAAGTTTAGAGTTATTGGCTTGCATACTTTCTGATATATTGATATTAGGATAACAAAAATAGAGACAATATTTATTAACAGTTGGCAGCGTTGGTTACTCTTAAGAATCGGCATAGACATATCTGTTATGTACACATAGCACACACGAAGTTTGGTTGAAATACAAATGATAGTATAGAAGTTACATGTATTTAAAGTTGGACCTCTCAGCAGGCTTAGAATCATGTTGGTAGCACTGACGTAATATAAGGTACTCCAAATTAATATAGAATGTAAGGTACTATACGTGTGCATAGTTTAAAGCTGTCGGCTTGCATACTTTCTGATATATTGGTATTTGGATAAAATAAATTAAGAGCATTTATTAACAGTTGGCAGCCCTGGTGGCTCTTAAGAATACGCTAAGTCATATCTGGTTATGTACTCATAGCACATACGAATTTTGGTTGAAATCCAATTGATAGTGTAGAAGTTATATGCATTTAAACTTTTTACCTATCAGCAGGCTTACAATCATTTTGGCAACACTGCGATGTATGGCCTCCTGGAAATTAAACTGCAATATTAGTATCTATACGTGTGCCAATTTTTAAATAGCTCCCATTCATACCTTCCACGATATCCAACATGGAGCTCAAATTTCAATTGCGATTTTTCAGCAGTTGGTAGCACTGACATCATTTTCAAATATGGCCGTGAGATATTCAGGTATAGATCATAACTCCTACCTAATTTTGTTTCGATTGCTGTAGCCGTTTAGGAGTTGATAGGGGGACACACACACACAGCCAGACAGACAGAAGGACAGACAGACAGACACACATTTGCCCGATCTCATAAGTCTACTTTTTCCTCATTTTTGCAAAATGTGAAAAGTAGGCAAAAAAATTACCACTGAACATATTTTATTAAAGCAAGCTAACAATGACGCTGATGTACTCATCATAGAAACTACAATAAATCAATTCAATCCAACTGATATAAATGTTGATGTAGGTGAAGATGTTGATCTGTTGGTATTACTTACCGCTCGAACTCCAATTGAAAAATTGTTACTTTTTAAGCCAGGCAAGGCTCAAAAACCATCGCAAATAATTTCAAATACGAGTTTATCGGTTTATCCTAAATGTAAAATCATACCGTATTCTATTTTTACATGCTATGACTGGCTGTGATACAACATCAGCAATGTTCCGAAGGGGTAAAACAACAGCTTTCACCTTTTTTGAAAAACAAGATTTAATAGCATATGCAATAGCTTTTGAAGATATGAATTCTGCTCCAGAAACTCTGATCACCAACGGAATTCGCTTTCTTCTTTCTGTATATGGAACTCAAAAAAAAAAAAAAAAACGTGCATACCCTAGATATCTTACGTTACTTATATTTTGCAAAACTAACGCGTAATATAAAATGTGTGCAATTCGTTTTTCTTCCTCCAATCTCGGCTTCTGCTCACCAACATTTTTATCGAGTTTATTACCAGGTTCAGGTGTGGCTTGGTAATCAACTGGACCCAGAAGAACGGGGTTGGAAGCTAATTAATAATGTATTGGAACCACTCCACACACTATTTCCACCTGTACCAGAAAAGTTCCTTAATACTGTACTGTGCCCAACTCTCGGAATGGGTATTCCAAGATTCAGACACCTAGATATCAAAAGAAAGGCTACAGCCGCTTTTGAAAGTTGAGATATTTGAATATCGCGCTCCATTACTTCCAGAAGGAAATGGAAAGAATATGCAGCCAAGAGCATGTCAAGTGACGTAGTGAGTAATAGCAGAGGTCGAGACTATTTGTTGATTAAATAGTTAGCCATGGAGTAGAGACTTAAGACTTGGATCAGATTACTGGCACGGCCAAATGTAAGAGAATGCACTTAGTATCAAGTAAATCGGACCAGGGATACCAGAGATATGAGGATTTCTAGATTTCAGCGTGATGCAGCGTGACCCTGACCGTTTTGAATAAAAGCCGGCCGGCCCAAGCAACTTCAGCTCACTTCGAATTAAGCTCTTGCCTAGCAAGGTGCTACTACGCTGAGCCAAGGCACATGGTTGCCGGATCTACGCAGAACATATCTTCAAATTGTGAAAGTCACAAAAGCGCTACATGTGGAACTTAGTAAGTTTCCGGCGGAGAGAATCACTAAGGTGATTGTCATTTTTCTGCGGACACTGGTGAAATATTTTATTTCTACATGGACATATGCTAGACTTTGTCTAGAAAGTACTTTGTCACAGTCCAGTAATAAGCTTTCAATACTTGGATATTTTAGTCCAATTTAGTCAGTTTCATTATTGTAACTTGATAACCACTCCGATCTTTCAGTATATTGAAGGCCAGTCTATCACGGTGTTGTTCATTAGCCAACGCAGGGAAACTATATGTTGCTTCGCGCATGATAGATGGTGATAAGCCATGCCCAGGGAACGATCTTCAGAACAGCCGTTGATTGGTTTAGACTGTCAGTGTTTTCTTGTACTGAAAAGATTACCGTGAGTTACGTTACAACTGACATATTTGAGAATAGGTCACTTAGATCTGACCCTATTTAAGCGAAATGCTATGGCTTTAATAGAAGTCAACATTAAAATGGATCAGCAGTTTCTTCAAACTACAAGAAATATCTCCACTATGTCGTGTTAGACAGATTGTGGGTATATAATGGCGGCCGATACAAGGATTATACGTGCTTGTCCGATAGGGCACGTATCTGGATAAATCTGGTATAGACCAGGTTCACTACGCTTCAAGACCATCAAGAAATGTAAGCCACTTTTGACTTTATACTATGCCTAGCTAATTGGAACAAACTATTTTTTCTGCAGATGACCAACACATTTATTTTTCTTCGTATTTAAATCTTGCAATGATTTACGCAAGACATATTAGAGTTATTCTGAGTATTTTCAGCACTCAGAACAGTTTAGGATCGATGACCGAGCAGAACGAGCATTTATTTGAATGTTTCATTTTTTTGGGTAATCACGGAAAACAGCCGATGTAACTGTAAAAGTTAATAATTATTTTTGTTGAGAAATGGATATTTTATCCATATTCGATGAATCGAACATGTGGATTCTCACATAATGAAATTTATAATTAAACACATTTAAAATAATATAAATAATAATAATAATAATAATAATCCACTAATAATAATAATAATGATTTTCATAATTTTTCCAAATAATTCTTGGATCTTATATTTTCTAATAATCACATTTATTGAGGGAGAGCCTATGAAGTAGTTTAATCATTTCTAGTTTGGAACAGGTGATTTTCCGAAGGAGAGTGGTTAGCGCAAGCCCGCATTCAACCAACATTACAGTTCTGGTTGAACAGTTAATATTTGCAATGAGCAAAGTATATTTTTCGGATAACACGGAGAGGCATGAAACGGGAAGCAAATGATAATTGTATCAATTAGGATATTTTTGTATTTATATAAAATCATGACGTAAATACAGTACACATTCGAAAATGAAATAAAGATTATCATAAGTATGGTAAATTCACGGGTTGAACTGAATTGTAAAATAAAATAAACTTGTAAGTTTATTAATCTTCCAGTGTTGATAACAAGCAGAGGCTTGATTTATTGTATACATTTTGGGAAGAAAATTTATGTGTGTAGAGTAGTTGAAATTACATTCCCAGGTGCGCATGTTTAAGTCGCAGGAATGAGGAGGTTTTTATTTGAGCATCAATCAAATAGCAGGTTCGATGACTCAGTGTTAAAGGAGTATTGGAACTACACAATGCGTCGTATGAATGACCCGAAGGTTATTTCTTAAAAACCATGAGTTCTTATTTCAACCTTGTTTACGGATTCCATTTAAACTTTGATTTTGCTAGAACCCGGATTTGTCATGATAGTATTTTATTCTTCTTCAGAGGAAGACCTTTGCCGTTGTTGTTGGAATGTTGTGTTCTTACACAAATAATAGAATGGGCCACTGCCAATTAAAACTAATTCTATAACCACGAATAATTTGAAGGATGTTTTCAATCCTAGTGCCATGAACTAAATGCATTTATTATGAAGCTACAATTCTTATTTCCGCATTCCGTCGAAGAATTGCAAGTTGTGAAAGTTACTAAAATGGCCACAAATATAAATATTTTTCTTAATGATGATTCCAAGTGGAGAATCGAATAGTTGAATGGTCCAACAAATTATTGATCAAGTTGATGATTCAGAAATCATATATTTTGTTAGGAACTTGAAGTTCATAATCGAGTCACTTCTCGAAACGTTAATGTCAGATTAACAATTAATTTTGTTGTGCTTCGCACAATTATTCGATGCTATGCTCAAGGTCAAATACTTTTCAGATGTTATTAATATGTGTACATAATTTGTGTTGATTCCGAGATAATAATATTTTTTGACAATATTTTTTTTGAAACTGGAAAAATAAGTGAAAGTTAAAAATTCTATGAACACTTATTCTACGAGTATTAATATTATGTAAAAATTCAACCAGTGAAACTACGATATTTCCAGTAGAGACAATTAAATTTTAACTGGATTTAATCATAAATAATGGATATAGTTTTGGAACACAGTCTACAGGACTAATAATCAGACTTGTGTTTCCAAAGATAGTTGTCCAATGTGTTGGAAAATTTCTGTACATTGTGTAAATAGTAATGTGGGTCGCCACAAGTGAATGATGCCGCTTTGAGCATTCTTATTTTGCAGTCAATTTTAACTTCAGAATAAAATGAGATAATTTTACATGATGTGTTATGCCCAGTTGAATCTCCTTCTATCCTTATTGTTGCATTGAGCCAAAAATCAGTAGAGCATTTTTTTCATTTGATGTCGTTTTTGCGATTAGCTTTAACCCATCTGGCGCCCCGTGATATTTTGACTCTCGTGCTGACTGATTCTTGGTAAAATGCATATGTGGTCGTGCGGACTCCGGTCTAAACGGGCACAGTACAGGCCCCCAGGGGGCTGCACCCCCTGAAGCCACCTTCCATCATCTATTAAAACCACCCCTAACTGGCAAACATCATAATTCCAGAACAGTACCTTTTACACAACAATGGCGGCTGCCCAGCTTGGAAAGCCTGCCAACCACTTGCATCACACTCACAAACACCTACACAATAGCCAACTAGGGCACCTACATTGATGGAATGTCGACGAAGCAACGCCAGAACCTATAAGAAGGATGGCCTTAATGAGGACAGGCTCTCTCTATTATCTGTCATACAGTGTGTGTAGCCAGGGGCCCTGTTAACTGCTGCTATCATCAGGTGAGTCAGCAAGTGTTCAGATATCCTATACTTTGTAAAACCTACCAACAAACTTGTACACATAACTTGCATTATTATTCACGTCCCCCTAAAAAGGGACATAAAATTTCATACTCACTGACCAATAAATACTTGGTCAGTAATCTACACATTGTATTCGTAATTACACGCCTCCTTACATCCTAACACCCTTCCTGACTCTTGTCACGAGTAAGCGTGACAATAGTAGCCGGTAATCGCATGCTCAGGCTCCACTGTGTCCCCCGCACGCGTCCGCTGGCAGCAAGCCGCCGGCATAGCTGACATAAGCAGGTCTGTTATATAATTCCTTCCGACCAGCTGGGAGTCCAGTACATTAACCTGCGCCTAGAGGATCATCCCCTAAGCAACACTTACGTCTTTATAGGGGCACCCCCTAGCATTTAAACATCACGCAACACTCTACACTGGCAAGCTTACCCAGCTAGGGGAAGCTGCCCTCTCTAGGAATCACCTTCCAAATTAGTACACTAACACATATGTTTTAGACCTAACTACCCCCAACTAAGGTATCTAAAACAATTTGGTGGAGGCGCCGCTACTACGCACAGTAAGGATAGGACTCATACAACGAACCCTCGTAGTAGAAACGACCCCTACCGTACGCAGCCAAGCGAAATAGTGAACATTTTTTTTGCAGACAAAAAGCATCATTTTGCCTCACACTAGCTACACAAGGGATTTTTCCCCCCCCCAAAACAACCCCCACCCCCGAGAGAATCAGAGAGATATAAGATACATTGCCAAACACGCACAGTTTTTTTTAAAGACACATACACTTGATTCGGCATGGCCCCCCTATACCGCCTAGCTGTGCTGAGGAGCATTGGGGAGTACCAGGAATTAATTGCCTGGCACAAGGTCTTTGAAACAAGGCAGGACTACCTCAGAAGGTTTCAGCAGCTCCTGCACGCCCAGTATATGCGGATTATAAAGGCACTTGTCCGGCCACGCCGCAGCGCTAAGAATCGCAAGATTCGGGCGAAAATCCCCACCCTCCGTACACAAATCATTAAGGCACACTGGCAACTACACAGCCGACACGAGTTCATGTTCCAGCAATGGGAAACACTCATCAGGGAACACTAACGCATAGGGACTAGTGGCACAAATGTCGCTGAGCAGGCCATGAGCCTCAATAGGCAGTACGCCCAAATTTGGGAGGAATATAAGGAAATCCAGGCTAACAAGGCCATTTTTGAGTTCATGGCAGGGCCGCCAGCCCAGCTGAGAGAGGACATAAGCGTAGATACGCTAACTCGGCAATTTGCGAGGATGTCCCTCTCGCCACGTACTGCCATACAAGGGAAGGAGTTCCCCGTGGCCACAGTCTAGAAGACGGCCAGGTTAGACTCCAACACACTGCAGGGCCAAAGTCACAACAATACACGTCCCTCAGCTCCGGATCAGAAGGCAATTTTGCCAAACCGAGGAGCAGAACCTAGGCCAACCCCCTCAAAACGGACGAACGAGAGGGAGTTGACGCCAGGACTCTCGAGTACACATGACATAACAGGGAGAAAACTGGAGGTAACCATGTCATGGGCTGAGAGCGTACAGCCCGCCCTACAGCACATTAAGCCCACACACACCTACACAAATAGGCAAACACAAGGGCAGGAGTCTACCGTGGCCATAGGCCAGAAAGCTGTCAGACTACACGCCACTACATCGCCAGGGCAAACACAGGTAATCACACGGCCTTTACCGCTAGTTCAAAGGGCAATCTTGCCTGAATGGAAGCGGGCACCGGCATTTGTACCCCGGGTGCAAATGCACAAGAGGGTGTTGCCTTCAGGCCCTCAGGGTGCAAATCACACACCCGCACACTCTGACCAGGCGCAAACACACAGTACACGGGGTATAAGAATGGTCTTATTACCTACCCCACGAGACCGGTCAGTCAAAAATACACACAACCCCGTAAACTCTACTAGGGTAGCGCGAAGCGCAATTAATCCCTCAGACATAACCACATTAAGGCCAACATCCAGGCACTACGGTGAAAGCAGGCCCAGGCTTACTTTGCTAGAAATTCCTCCGGAAAATAGCATAGAAGCACCTCAGTGGGTTTCAGGGGCCTACACCTTATTGACAGGGCGAAAGTATTCACCTTGCCGAACAAGGACGCTCGGACGGGGATAACGACTTTCACCATGAATATAACACACACTGTCACCCGAATCACAAATATATATATACGGACAGGGTCTTTTACACGTGAGAAACACGACAGTGGATACACAAAGGGCAGATCCCACCCCTGTAAACGGTAGATTTCACACGTATATACAACAGATCGTGGCCAATTCAAAACTATGTAATTCGAAATTTTTCCCAATTTTTCCTTGGTCCCTAGCATTTTTTTCTAGGCCATCAATGGTTTACTATCGTGATTAATTCAAGACATATTTCGGACAACGCAAAGTTTTAATATGCAAAGCCGAGCGGAAGCCAATTAGGCGAGCCACGCGGCTTAGGGCCGGAAAGAGCTATTACGAACACAGCCTAGGCAACAAACCACAGCATAGAGCTTAGGCGGGTCTTTCTAAGTAGAAATGACTAAGTGTTCTATGTTCCGGTCCCACAGTTTGATAGATTCTCTTGTGACGGGCGAGAGCCCTAAGCGTAAGCAAGAATTAAGAATCTCAAACTATTTTTCAAAAATGGTAGATTTCCCTGAGACGTAACTAGATTACTGTTGTACTAACGTCGCCCAACAGGTGAATAGTACACTCAGGTCCTACTTTTCATTTTTAAACATTTTGGCATTATTTACGATACAATCTTTACAGATTACCGCTGCCTGGCAACCCGCTTTGATAAGCATAAAGCATTGTGCAGACGTGGAAAGAAGGCCAAGAAATAGCCTTCGGACCTCGCTGACCGCACCGGGATACGACCCTAACACTTGGCAGAACTGTCCAGAAGACACAAGCCTGAGTGGCACCAGAAATAATTATCCTGATTAAAGACGGTCCCAAACCCGCAACCTCCTGGATACCAGGAGTGCAAGGTCGGGTAATTATCCCATGGGAGGATATAATAATAAAGGACAGTTCCACTAACACATATACATAAGCACTAAACAATCAAATCACCTCCGACACCTAGTCACCAAACACGTGACTAGCGGCCCGGAGACACTCGTGCATAGACACAGCCAAGTGCCACTAACAGGGACATATTCGACCCACGCTTTCATTACCACAAAACTTGGGAACACAAATGTATTTAGTGGAAGGTTCTTTTCTATCACGGAAAGCCATGCTCACAACTAGAGAGAGAGCACTCAGGCTTAGACACACACACGTGCCGGACACAGGAACATCGTCAAACAAGTAATAAGATAGCGCACACGTCAATGAAATTAGAGACTATCGCCGTCAGCGATAAGACACTCGTGACTGGGCGACCTTCACTACATACGAACAGCTAACATGCATGCAGCTCTGAAGGCGGAAAACACGCCATCATTCACGCCAGGTTCGAAATCCTATAACTTCCAAAATTACAATACGAGGACCATTCCCAAAGACACAAACTTTTCACGCCAATGCGTATTTTCATCTGCGCATTTCAAATACACGATACGTGCGCTATGGTATATACGGTACATATATCGTAATACCAGAGCCTTAAAGCAGGCGGGTGCGAACTCACGACCACACAACACACTCGTGCCAAAAACTAACTAACCAACGGTATTTTTGGCGCGAAAAACACAATCAAAAGCCACACTGGGGACAATCAAATCCCAACAGACAACGCAGACATGGAACACGGAGAATTACATGATCACGGGTCCGAATACCCAGCAAAAATCGGACGCCATGGGAAACAAAAAATCCAGACGCCCAATTACACTGAAATTGACCCCAGACAAGTACATAACTGGGTCAAACACATGTCTATAGGCACAGGAGGGTTTTTTTTCTCTCTTTTTTCCCATACATAATGGAGCATAGATTCGCCCCAGGGTACTCGCTACAGCAGCCTACCTCGGAATTGGCGACCCAGGAATTCCCAACAAGAGGGCGTACCGAAAATTCTAGGCCTCCAAGGGGATCACAATAGACTCCCCAGACATGGATTACACATAGTTACACAAAGCAGAAGTCTTGCTGAAAACAGTGTACACACAACATCCGTTAGCAAAAACGGGACAGATTAGCACACTGGCACTCCCGGAATCCCAAACAATGACAAAATGCCGACATTCGCAAAAAGGCACGTTCCGACAGCCAACATACGTGACATCAGAGCCTTCCCTTACACAAGCAAAAACATTGACTTGCAAATTCTAGAAGCATTGCTACACTAACATACAGTACACATGGATATTGGCACAGAATTCTGCAATGTTTCAATATGCCTGGCATTTAGCAATATGCAGATACTGTGGGTCATATTAGCTTAGGCCCATAGGAACATGTTTACACAGATGTTGACAAGCCACGCGCACCTCCTGCCCATGCACGCGACATACGATAGGACTTAGGCTATAACAGCCCACCCGCCCGCATGGTGTAACGGAACATAGGCACACACACGCGCTCACTAATCAGGGGCGAATACAGACAGGGACTCTGAGGGAACAGACCTCCCCAATAAATACTTCTCCTCTTACTTTTAAATCCTCAAACCATCATAGGCGGTCAGTACATGACCAGTCACACTACGATCACTTGTTACATCAACATTACAAATGAGAGACCAGATTAGGCCGTGACGTCACAGCGTCACCATACTTTACTATCCCAAGGAGCAATAGAAAACAGATATTGACCAGATGAGGACGACAGGAGCACAGGTGGATAGGGCTAGCCAGATACCCAACATACCGCCTACAGGCCACCTTAGTACCACCTGCCTCCTTCCATAACCTTCCCACTTCCAGCATTAACCAACACAGACACATAAACACAAAAACAGCTAAACTACACGCCAAAATTTACATCGGGGTGAAAGACTTCATGCGTTTAAAAAGAGGGCTCACTACGCCCTGGCTCTCAATGCTAACACCTGAGTATTAGGGGTGTGTCGGAAAGAATGGCAAGCGTAATGCACATCTCTAGAAAAAGAGATGAGGCCAAATTTATATTAACAATTCTTTTTTATTAAATAATCCCGCATGAAAGGGAAATAGTATTATTATACATTGATCGATACCTATCCTCAAATGAGTGCGGATACGCCTCATATCCAGATACATGCATGGAATATCCCGCCCACATACCGAGGGTTATTATTATTGAACCTGCATGACACTTTATGAAAATTTTTGCAATCCCGGGAAATACCTACCCCCGTCCACTCATTGTAGAAGCATCCTAATAGCATCACCGGCTCCAGGCCACCATTTACATGGAGCCCAAAGATGCGCAACCCCCTCCTACCCTGCTTTAAGCCTATTCAACGAATAATACCCCCGGATCCTAATAACAGGGAACCTAACGCCATAAACCCTACTAACGCCTCCATGAAAATAAACAAAGCATTACAGCTGGAAGTCCGACATAGCACAGTAGATCTGAAGTAGTCTATGCACTTAGAAGATTCTACAACCCCAGAACACTTACAAATTTTACATTTTCTACACAATAAATTATTTACACAATACACTTATTTTTTTTATATAAAAAGGAATCTGTGACACGCTGAGTGATGATAACAGCGTAGGCAGAAGGGCAGAGGCACCACACAGAAGCAGAGCTGGGGAAGGCAATGATCAGACCTACCCCGGTTGGCTCACTGACCTAGACCAAAAAGACGAACTACGTAATTTTGAGGCATTCATGGCCTGGCACGGGCAAACTTCGGAGTCCCAGGGGACCTAGCCTGTTCCTGGGACAAAGAGATGTTACACCCACTATGTGCCACGGTCGTCGAAGCCAAGACCTGCAGGGAAGACTTTCTGAGGATGGTGGGAGAAATAGCCAGCTCCACACCGGACTCAGGAGATGACCCTAGGGACGACCAATTAGGACTAGACTCTTAGTTAGGGTATAGGTAAATAAAACTTCTAGAGCGAGAAGTTAGCCTCCTATTTGTAGGAGTGAAGCAGCATTTTAGGGTTCACCGGAATCAACCATAGAGCCAACAATGCCAATATAGGCGAAGAGGACCCCGGAAGCCGCCATTCCCGGAGGATATTATTACTGCCAATATAGGCGAAGAGGACCCCGGACGCCGCCATTCCCGGAGGATATTATTGCTGCCAACATAGGCGAAGAGGACCCGGACGCCACCATTCCCGGAGGACACTATTTTAGCGGACGATGTCCAATGCCCACTTAAATGGTGACGCATCGGGCAGCCAGAGTTATTAAAAGAGGAGCATCGCGGACACTCAAAGAGGTTTAGTGGGTAGACCCAACAGCAATGAATATATCAATGACGACATATGCAAATGCAACGGCAATGAACAGGCAAGTATAACGGGCGAAGCGTTTGCTCTTGTGGGGCACCGCAGCCGCCCGGAACTTTATTAATACTAGTTCGTAAACATTAACATAAGTGTCGACAATTAGGATTAAGACGGAGGGGACTACGAGGCATTGTTGGGTTCCGGTCCCAACAATGTACTACAAGGGCACCCCCGCGAGAGAAATCGGACGGACAGCCTCCATCTAAATTTTAGTATTTAAGTCACAGTGCCATTTTTAAGGTCACTTAGATGTAAGCAAATTCAACAAGCGCTGTTGCTAAAATAGGGCACAGCACATTTCGGCTTTAGAGTAAGGTCCACTCGGCATGTATATACAGCATAGTTTTACATTTAAGGCATTTTTTTTAGATTAAGGTAAACCCGCTCGGCACCTGATGACCAACAAACCCGTCATCAGGGTAAGCCCGATAACACATTAAGTTAACAATAGACTAAGGTAGAATATCTCGGCACCTGATGACCAACAAACCCGTCATCAGGGTAAGCCCGATAATACATTAAGATAGATTATACTTGGATAACTTACATTAAGGTAGAATATTTCGGCACTTGGTCACCAAAAATCGGTACCAGGGTAAGCCCGATAATATAACACAATAAGTAGAGTAAATAGGCTAAGATAGGACTCTAGCCGGCATAGGTTCAGAAACAGCAATATAGAATGCCAAAGGCAAGCGATATTGGCATGCGCCTATAAATGATATATATGGCTTGTATAATATTTCTATGCTCTATTACAGATCACCCGAGCGGCAATCCACTAATATACTTTGTCCACAGGTCCACAACGCAATAAACATGTATTTTGTAAATATATTTCCAATACCAAATTGTACACACTCTCCTCTGTCACAAACATATACACTCTCCAAAACTTTCAGTTGCACCCTTTAACGGTGACAACACAGTGGTCAACGATGCACAGTAACCGTGGAATACTGAGCATCAATGAACACAAATACACATTATGAACGCAAATGAAGCGTGGATTCAGTGTCTAAGGGCGGCACAACGCTTGTAAGCGCCGCGCCTTCGACGCTAAGGTGGAATTCCTAACCACGGTGGGAAAACCACTAGGGCATAAGAGAAAACAAAATGAGACAGCGGATTAGCCACTGAACCTTAGCAGGAACGGCCACTTAAGGACGCTTCGGAAGCAAGGTAGAGAGTTAGCAGCGCAAAAAGGTATAAAATAACTGGCCACTTATAAGAGCTCCATAAGGTAATATATATTAGTTATAAATTATTTTGTATTCCATAATTATATCATGACAAGATTATACACGTACATGTTCCACGTGGTTGGATAATATACCCATACATAGACTACCAACATGGCAACCATCATTACTACTATGGTTATTATTATTATTATGCTCAGTATGTTTATTTATAAATTATAATAAAATTATAAATGCCATGATCATTATTATTATCGGGTCATGCCCGGCATCATCAGGATTACCAATGTCACTATGCAATGCTACCATAATTACCACAGTACTATCACCAGCCTGTATACGGCACCATTATTGCCATCAGCGCCACGGCGAATATTCTTATATTTTTTCCAATGTACACATGTACACAATGATCATGCTTTTGTTGCTTTCATTTTCTTTCTTCTAACGTCCAAATTTGTGAAGGTGTTCCGTTTTGCCCCAACACAATAAACATATTTTAAATATTTCCTTTAACTTATACCTTGGAACACCTATTTTTTCTATTTCTTCCATCTTTCACATTGCAGGGAGAAATTTTTTCCCCAAGACAGAGGCGGACGGCACAATCACCCGTCCAGCCCTGGGTTTTTTCCTCCCTGCACAACACCAATATATTATACAATGTCAAAACCATGTATTTTTTGTGGAACTTTTTTATATAGCAAATGTCATTTTTTTTCTCATGAACTGTTTTAAATTTAAATTATCACATGTATATGCATATATCCCAAAACCCACCCCTCTGAACACGAGCTGACCTCACATCTACACGACATCGCTACATCTACACGACATCGCTACATCAACATGACATCACTACCTCTACACGAAACAGAAGAAACGAAGATGAGATACAAGGAGGATTCAACAACGACCTACTACATCGACTCCCCACCTCCACGTTCCGTTCCCGTTCGCGGGGACGCGAACTAATCAAAGGAGGAGACTTGTACAGGCCCCCAGGGGGCTGCACCCCCTGAAGCCACCCTCCATCATCTATTAAAACCACCCCTAACTGGCAAACATCGTAAGTCCAGAACATTACCTTTTACACAGCAAGGGCGGCTGCCCAGCTTGGGAAGCCTGCCAACCACTTGCATCACACTCACAAACACCTACACAATAGCCAACTAGGGCACCTACATCGATGGAATGTCGACGAAGCAACGCCAGAACCTATTAGAAGGAAGGCCTTAATGAGGACAGGCTCTCTCTATTATCTGTCATACAGTGTGTGTAGCCGGAGGCCCTGTTAACTGATGCTATCATCAGGTGAGTCAGCAAGTGTTCAGATATCCTATACTTTGTAAAACCTACCCACAAACTTGTACACATAACTTGCATTATTATTCACGTCCCCCTAAAAAGGGGCATACAATTTCATACTCACTGACCAATAAATACTTGGTCAGTAATCTACACATTGCATTCGTAATTACACGCCTCCTTACATCCTAACACCCTTCCTGACTCTTGTCACGAGTAAGCGTGACAATAGTAGCCGGTAATCGCCTGCTCAGGCTCCACTGTGTCTCCCGCACGCGTCCGCTGGCAGCAAGCCGCCGGCATAGCTGACATAAGCAGGTCTGTTATATAATTCCTTCCGACCAGCTGGGAGTCCAGTACATTAACCTGAGCCTAGAGGATCATCCCCTAAGCGACACTTACGTCTTTATAGGAGCACCCCCTAGCATTTAAACATCACACAACACTCTACACTGGCAAGCTTACCCAGCTACGGGAAGCTGCTCTCTCTAGGAATCACCTTCCAAATTAGTACACTAACACATATGTTTTAGACCTAACTACCCCCAACTAAGGGATCTAAAACAATACTATTTTTTGCAACTGAAAAAAGGGGTGTAATTCAAAATGCGGCTGCAAAAAGTAGGCTTATTTTGTTCACCAGCATGCACCAGTTGTGCTCAAATGTTGAATCTCTAACAGAAGAAGATCGTTACATCAACGACGAAACAACTGATGTATCGCTGTTAGAACAATTTACGTCAACTCAGGAAGATCAAGAAGAAGAAGATGAAGAAGAAGAAAAATAAGATGAAGGAAGAGAAGAACAAGAACGAGAAGAAGAATAAGAAGAAGAAGAACTAGAGGAAGAAGAAGAAGAAGAAGAAGAAGTTGAATGAGAAGACCTTTCACTCTAGTAAAATTAAGTAAAACAGACCGTGGAGTAGGCCTACTGGGGATACCACGTTAAAAAAACGTGTCAACACTACCTCATAGGTGGCGTGGAAACGTGTGCATAATATGGGGAATACAACTTTAGCAAATTTTAGAAACGCTTTTTCTCAGAAATGGTGAATCTTAAGGGGAAAAGTGTAAGGACATTGTTTGTAGATAATTGCATGGTCTGCTATGTTTGTCTGATCTATTTTTATCAAAAAACTAACCGTTTCATTAAAAAATTAAAAAATAAACATTTTTGCGAACTTAAACCTTGCATCAATTTTTTTGCACACATGGGATCGATGGGGACTTTTCACAATTTCATTATAATGGTATTCCTAACGTTCATGTAAAAAATTAGCTTCTTGGTAATTTATGTAAGGGTGAATGTCTATTTTGACCGAACTATTATCTTTAGAAAGAAAAGTAATATTAATAACGGAATGAACTCAATACTATACGGGTTTCCTCATTAGTGGATGAATTACTACTGTTTTAAGTTTGTCGAATGTAAGAATGAAGAATGAGGTTACTGTGCCAGTCGTTTCGACTGACACAATGTTTTGTCCCTACCCCTCCCCCTTTCCCTGGCTGCTTGCCACGGAGGGCGGGCTCTCTAAAGTTATAAACTGTATTTCTAACATTGTCAAACTCCCGCCGTCACCCCTCTCTGCCCGCCGACGTATTTCCGGCCTTGGAAGCGACGTGACGTCACAAGAAGCCACGAGATCCTTCTCGTAGATTCCAGAAGAAATTTGTAATACTGGCCGCGTGACAAAATGCTGCAAGACGATTGGTCAATGGCTGCGCGCAGCGCCGAGAACTGAGATGAACTTGTGCGTCCTACTGACGCTATCACTCTGCTTGTGGACCCGCAACGATGTAGTTGTGAACTCGTCTTGCTTGCCGCTCGGATCGGCCAGCCATTGTGGTTGATATAGGCCATGAGGCCAAAGTTGAGGTGCACTACTTTCTATTATGATTATTTTGCAGTTTGAGTTATATTTGTTTCTCTCTCCCGATGGAGTTTGCTTTCTTAAATATTGCTGTTTCTGTGCGGTAAGAAACATTGCGTCTTAGAACATTTAGACACGAACATTGTGGTACCACGTAATCATAGAAGTTGTTTCACGTTTACATTGAACTATTATTCCTGCAGCAAAATTACTCTGATTATGCCGAGTTTGGTCCGATGTTGCACGATTTGAAAATGCTTCGTAAAATTACAAACACGTGGACGATCGTAATTTATAACGGCCATGCTGAAGACGCCCCCCTAACTATTTTGGAATAACGTATTTAACCTCTTGATTCTCATGGACAAATGCACCTTTATTAAAAGTGAATATTAAATTGTTTTGAAATTGATGTGATTTTTGGATGGGGTTTCCATTCATGTAATTCTCGGCTACATAACCTTTTCATTGTAGTCGGCTGGATATGCCATTGTTTTAAGTACCTCGTGGTACCAGGTCCTTTAGGCCTGAAGCCTTCCGCTTCGTCATTGCTTGCTTGCATAGCAAGTTTCTTTCTTGAGAACTTCGATTATTCATGTAAGCCCTCCTGGGCCGATCTATTTATACAAATCCTGCCACTAGTCTGGAAATACGTGTTCGTATTGTAAAGTAGTTTCAGTGGCTCCTCATGCCACGTTTATCCACCCCTTTACTGCCTCGGTTGGCAGGTTGTTGTAACTCGTTCCCGCTCTCCCGAGCCTTATTTTATTAATTCCTAAAATTTATTTCTTACGGGTTGCCATGCCCGCGGTACGGCCAGCTTAAGGGGAACCCCCAACATATTTTCTTTCTTCCCCAAGTGTTTAATTTATGTCACGCCCCAACACCTTATGTACTCCCTTTGTTTTGAATATATTTGTTATTTGTTTTGAAGTTGAGAACTTGATTCTCCTGCTATCCAGCACGTCCCTAAACCACCCTTTGAGTACGTCCAGCTTTCCACTCCATGGGTATTCGACCCAAGTCCCCCTTTCCCCGGAGTCTTAAAGGTAGCATAAACAAATCTAGGCTCTGGGCAATTAAGGGGGGCTGACCTGCGCTCCCTTCGAGGGGGGGGGGGGGGAGTGGACAGTTACATAGGGCTTTTACGCGACACGTAAGTGAGTCTGATTATCCCTTTAAACCAAGGTGGGCACATTTCGAACGCTTGATACCCTGAATACACAGAGTACCTTCCTTTCGTTCTACAGATCAGTATGTCATCGTCCAACCTGGCTACGTACCAACGAATAAAGACGGCTCTTTTCAGGACCAAATAAAAAATCACTCAGTGAAACAGGTACATAAGTGGCCATATTACATCCGCAGTAAACGTCATTACGTGGAAAAGCATGTACCAGCCCGGGAATCGAACCGGCAATTCACCTGACGCAACACCAGGAATGCATGTTTTAGCCACCTTAGCTACTGAGAGCCATAGTGAATTACTGGTACCCATTGAATATATTCGTAGCCCCCATAGACACCTGTCCAAACTTAAGGTGGAGTCATTCGGAGCTGTGATCATTTAAGCCATGCATTATAGTTGAGGTCATTTAAATAACACTACCGCTAATGATTTCTGCTATATTCGGGTGCATGAACTCAACGGTAAAGTCTTACCAAGGCCTTAAAGCAGCAGGTAGTAATGTTTTTAGGATGACTATGATATACACGTTTTAGGGTCAGATGACCTCGTAGATCCGTCCCTTAAAACGACAATAACTAACTATATACGCGTTAGTTGGTTAGCCTTCCTCCAAAGAAATAAGGGGCTGGTGAACCACTCTGTACCTAGTATATAAAAATCCAACATGCTGACCATCCCAAAAAATTTAGATGGTTCACAATATCTAAAAATCTACTCTAACAATCAAACTGAAAATTTGCATGCTGATAGAGGCAAATATTATAAGTAGGATATATGATAGTTCTTCACGGAAGTTTTTCTTTAGTCGATTTTACCCCCCAGGTTGGTTTTTCCCACGGACTCAGCGAAGGATCCCATTATTACCGCCTCTACGGGGAGTGTCCTCGAGCTGGAACATCTGGTCGGGGAAGGTACAACTGGGGAGGTGGATCACCACCTCGCCCAGGCGACCTCACCCGCAAAGCAAACAGGGGCTTCATGAGCGATGGAAAGGGAGTGGAAGATTGGGAAGGATAGGCAAGGAAGAGGGAAGGGGCGGCAGTGGCCTTAAGGTAGGTACTGAACCCGAATTTTAAGATGGTCATGATCTTGGAAATGCTATTTTGAAATTCTCGACGAATTTTAGTCTAATTTGGATAAATTTTAATGATTGCACAATATTTTGTATTTTTGACATTGCAAGAAAGGATTATGCTTGTAGAAAAGAGAGAACAATGGCTACCCAAGCCAAAATTTGTCCTTGCCTTGTGGAGAATAAAAGCGGAAAATCGCGTAGCTACAGGAAGAAAATGTTGTGATTGGTCAATCCAGTTTGAAGAAATGCATTGTAGAGAGGGAATTTGGAGGCAACTTATGAGTTTTCGCTTATATCTTTGTGTAGAATGGAGTAAATCGACTTCTGGAACGATGAAAATATGTGGAATCTAATATGTAATAGTATTAATATTTTTGGAACGAAGATTGGAGTCACTCTACAAAGATGTATGAAGATATATGGAGTACTAGTCACTTGCCGCGAATTTGTTCATTAGGCGCCATGATTTGTTCGATGTGAGAGAGGACGCGTTGATGATCGGGGTCTTTGTTGCGATATCGCTTGGAGGTGAAGGACGCGTGACGAGCTCGGTCCTGATCGCCTAATCTATGCTCAGTGTGGGCGTGCATATGTTTGACCGCCGGAGAGCCTGACGCTTGGGCCATGGAACAAAGCCGGGTTCAGATGCAGTGAACAGTGAAGTGTATCCGTCTATAAAACTCAGCTTTTATGCTAATTAACAGTGAGAAAGTATAATACAACTTCAGTATACCGTAGTATACAATACATGTTGATATTTTGTGAAATTACGAATCCGTAGAGCGATATTTGTGAAGAAATTGACTGTTGATACAAAAGTGATTATCTCAGAACGGTAGCAGCACTTGTGTGCGAGCTTAAAACTCAACGCTAGGCAGGCAAGCGAGCAGCGGGGACAGAGATTGACTGACGCATTCCTAAGGATAAAAGCGTTCGTGGAAACATTGACTGTAAGTAAATACAGACATTATGTATTTCAAGATATTTTCACGATCTTTAATAATCGAAAGTTGAGAGGAATGAGATTATGCATTGACTTGAAGAGTGCGATGATGTCGTAAGTAAATTAAGCGCTAGGAAGGTGATATACGTTGTGAAGCTGGAATATTCGAGCAACCACCATTAAAAAGGAACATTTGCAATAATGAAGAACTACCAGCATAGTTCTGCACAATATAAGTACGTAATGGAAAGAAGGATTCATCGTAGATCATCGATCTCGGGAGGTTAATAGAACCAGGGGAATCCCGGTTCAAGGTTTTTGGCTCGATCTCGAAGCAGATATGTCCGGAAATGTGGACTTCAACGCCAGACGGCATGGTTTGAGACCAGGGGACGGAGTTCGAGGTTCGACGAGGCAGTATTCTTGGAGGAAGAAGATGATGGAGGATGGTAATCTAGAGTGTGGAATACTGTTTTATACAGTATGTTCCACCATTCCTTTTCGCCGAGAATCGTCTAAGGTAGAAAGAAGTTCATTTATGTAGTTTATGTTGAGTAAAATTGCAGTAGATAGCTATTTTGGAGCACTAACCATTTCAACATTATTTTAAAATTTAATTAAAGGTAGAATTTTAGGATTTTCCACGAGTTGGATTCTTTCGTTGATTTCATCGTTTTAGAATTTCATCTGCACTGTGGATTTTTAAATTTCATTTTGGATTTCGATTTTTGAATTAATGAATTTAAGACTTGTTTTTTAAATTGCAATAATAATTTTGATAATATGATTTGGAATTTTATTGTAAGAAGGTATCTATTTAGGGAGATGATTTATCGACTATAAAATATTTCAGACGTGTTTTATAATATTTTCGACGATCTAGGCTATGGAACCGTATTGGCATTATTTGAAGCAAATGTTATACGCGATACAACATGATTCGAACTATTGAACGTCGTTTAATGAATGGCATTTTTTTATTAAACAATTTGATCAGTGAATATAATTTATTACTATTATTTTATCGACAATTTAGATATAAGGTAGAGAAGATTTACTTCTAATTGATCATGATATGTCGACATTTGAGTGAAAAATGAAAATCCACAGCCTGCTTCCTGTCTCCGACCGGGTCAGGAGACTATTTGCAACATAAATAGTGTATTAATAACATAATATTTTTGTTGACCTTTAGTATTGCGCTATGGCAATCAGTACAGATCTGAGAGGTGTAACGGAGATGTATATTTATTAAATATTAACGACCATTGTTTTTGATCGGAGTAACATTCAGAAGTAGATCAAGAGTTCATACACTGTAATTAAGGTGAAGATAAATGAAAATATTTAAGTAACGAGAGGATTAATAATACTGTGAACAGCAATATTTTTTAAGTAGTTCCAACTTTTGCTACCAAACGCCACCATCAACGACCAACTAGTTCTGCACTTTGTTACTAGATGCCACTGAAGTCTGCTCCTGGCGACAAACGTTGGATCCTAAAAGCGCTACTCAAAGCTAACCTATAATTTAGCTTCACACAGGTGTAATTAGTGGAAGGTTCATTATCATGCCATAAATCTATGACTTGGGTATCACCGACTTTACTTCCCCTCCGAAGGAAGGCATACTGAGGGATTTTTAACGCTTTAAAAAGAACCTACGACTTCGGCCGGGTTTGAACCCGTGAATTTGGACTTAGAAGCTCAGCATGCTACCGACTACGCCACCGAAGGCACTTTGTTGAAAATTGAAACCGAACGACAAGCCACGACGGAAGGCAATTTGATGAAGCAGCTCTGGTGAAAATTGACCAAAAATAGGGCAATTTCCATATTTCCGGGAAATTGAAGAGGCATAATTGTCACATTTGGAGAATAGCAAATTCTACACCGTGGTAAATAAACGAATGTGACTCGACAAAAGTGAATGTGTGGTGCAGTGGCGTAACTATAAGGGGGGGATCAGGGGGATCAACCCCCACCGAGCCAAACAATAAAAATACCTAATTCATTGAAAAGTTTATTTTGAATGCAGCCAATCTTCGGACTGATGACAAATTACATGATTATGTAGGTTCATAGTTACTAATTCGAGAACATTTCCCTTTACTCGTTTAAAACGTTTAGTGTTACCTAAACCTAACTCTTGCTTAATTAAAACTGTTCATTTTAGAGCTTTTGCACATTGATGGGTGCAAATAAAGCATACATGTTCCTCTTCTTTCATTCATTATTTCTCATTTTGCCCAAGCCTCACCCCCACTCACACCCCCTCCCCCCACCCCCACCCCCCGCCATCCCCCCACCCACTCCCCGCATAAAGCAAAAACAAAAAAATCAAAATCACAACAGAAAATAACAAAAAAAAAACACACCGAAAACCCAAACATAAAACAAAAGAGAGAAAACGAAACAAAAGAAAAAATAATTTGAAATAAAAAAGTTTTGTCCTTTGAAGATTTAGTCCTCGTAAAACGCTCATCATAGCTCATTAGTTCAGATTTGACTTCGCTAATCCCCCTCCAGAAGCAAATTCAAGTCACGCCATTGGTGTGGTGTGCTTTGTTGAAGGACAGGGTCATAGGACCATTGTTTTTCGCAAGAAAAAAAAAACAACGTTAATCTACAAAGGTACCTATCATGTCGAAGTTGTATACTTTGCCAGTGAGAAATACCTTGAACCATGGCGCACCACCTGATTTCTTGCCTAATTTCTAAATTTGGTAACAATGATGTAACAGTAGACAAGAGATCTATCAGGAAAAAGTGTGTGTCTCTGCCTGTCTATCTGTCTGTCTGTCGATCAACACTTGAACGGCTTCTGCTATTGAAAACAAAATTACGTCAACGTTACAAACTGCTGAAAAATCATAATTGTAGATTGAGCTCTATGTTGAATATCTCTGAAAGTATGCAACGGAGCTGTTCTAAAATTGTCACTCGTAATGAATGCAATATTTTTCGTAATTTTCAGAAACCCTAACACAACAATGTTGCCAAAATGATTCTACGCGCGCTAATCGGTCCAAACTTTATATGTATGTAACTTTCATACTATCAATTGGATATCAACCAAATTTCTTATGTGCTTTATGTACTACAGCAGATATGACTATGCGTATATTTTAAAGTCATCAAGCCTGCCAACTGTTGATATATGGTCTCGATAATAGTTTATCCTAGTCCTAATATATCAGAAAGTATGCAGGCAAACAGTTCAATGTTTTGCACATGTATGCAATTCCAGAGTTGTTTTCAGTAACCGAAATACGGCAGTGCTGCCAATATCATTCTACGCATGCTAACAAGTTCGACCTTTAAATACATTTGTCGTCCATACTAACACCCGGATTTCTTCCAAAATTGGCACATACATACAGTAGATCATAATATTTTAGATTAATTTTCGGCAATTCACACATGGCAGTGTTGCCAACATGCGTCATGATAGATTTTATGTTTAACTGCATGTAACGTCCATACTTTCTATTGGACAACAGCCAATTTTCATTTATGAAAAAAAATAGGCATATGAGATCACCTTTTGTCCGTGTGTATGTGTGTATGTATGTGTGCGTGTGTATATGTGTGTGTGCGTCCGTGTGTGTGTCCACCCTAATAACTTCTAAACGGCTGGAGAGATTTCAATGAAAATCGGTAAGGTCATAGTACTATTTTGGCTGACCCCGGCCGTGCCCATCAAATTTTATTATGTCATCAATTCAACATGGAAGCTGTACCAAATATTTCACCGGCATTCTATATCTCCGAAACTATTACTGATATCATCTTGGAATTTTGTACGGTGACAAAGGGCACTACTAGAAGTTCACCTATGTGACTTTCAAAAATCTGTTAACTACAAAACGAACATGGTGGCCAAGCGAATTTGAAACTTTTAAATAATCTTTTCTCGTGAGTTAACCATCCAAACGCAATAAAACTTGGTACAGCAAATGTTAGTTAGTTATTGGGGTTTTAAGAGACAGAACAGCGAGGTGATATTCTCATAAACACTTTGACATAATATCACAATATTCGTTAACTGATTCATCCACTGATCCACTATTCATTTCATTACATGACACATTTTCTAATTTTATAGATCTAAATTGATATATTAAACGAATGACGCAACCAAATGCTCAACTAAATTACTATAGTTTCGATAACGTGTGATACCAATTACTTGGCATAAGCTTGCGCACCTTTGTAAGTTTTAACACAATTCCTTTCAATTTCAGCTTGTAGGCTAATTCATGGTGATGTTGTAGAACTAAATTTAAATAATGTGTTAAATTAGAAATATACAGATGACGCCACAGTTCTTACTCCACGGTGACGTATTTCACTAAATATCCCGGACATTAATTTCAATCAATTTCATTACATTAATTATTATAGTCTATGCTTCCATGGTATAATATTAATTATACAACAACCTACTGAGTCTAACCTACTTAGCTTGTCAGCACATGTCACCACGAGCTTCAAATTCATTTTTAAATGCGTCAAGTACTTTCAGATAAAATCACATGGTGTGGCGTCACATGCTCTAGTAATTTCTTTGTCATTCAGAACACAAACTAGCTTTTATGCTAATTCTTAAAACATATCGAGAAGTGTAATTATTATTATCATACAATAATTGCATTACGTTATTAGCAACAGTCATTTTTCTCTCAGTGAAATAATTATTTTGAGGGTAATCTGTACTCATAGTCAATTAAGTCAATCATAGATTTCACAAATACCAGCTTGTCGATTATTTTCCTATGATAACAATATTGTTATTTTATTTTGCCAAACGCAATACTGTCTCCTCATTCAATTCTCTGTTACAACATTTTATATTCATTCAGAATCATCCTAATCCACAAATAGTCTAATATCTTGAGAAGAAATTCTGAAAGTTTACTTTCGAGCCTTTCCATTACCTTTTCCAGGTCGCTCTCTTGTTCGGATTCTACTCCCTGAAAATATTCTAGTAGGGGAGTAGTGGTGCTTCTAAGCCACCCGGCGTTGCTCGGGCGGCGTTCATATTAAATAATTAATATCTGGCCAACCCATAGTCCGATTTTGAAAAATGAGGTGTCGTTGGACTCGGGCTGACGGGGGCTTTGCTATGGACTACTCGTTATTTTTATTTTTTTGTTTTTTTTTGTTTTCGAAAGTAGGTGATAGTTTGAAAACCAAGCATGATAGAATGTTTTACCATGGCTCAAACGAATGGTCTCGATGTCCTTTATTTTTATAATAACACTATTTTAAGTTTCTACATTTTTTGAAAAAGTGTAATTTTGAAATTCCGATATTTTGGAAACTAGGAAGTTTACAAAAAGGTTTGTTTGAAATAAATGAAAGGTCTCTATGCCCCCTACCTCCAAAATAAATTTCAAGTCTCTGTTTTTATCTCTAGGATAAAAAAACAATTAAAAATATTAAGTCTAGTTCTAACGATAAAGGACATAAAGACCTTTAGTTTAAGCCTATATATGACTATCTAAAATGATTATATTTTTGGTCACGAGGCGTGACTTGGTCCCAATCGTTCTATGTTTGGTGTCATTGTAACGTGATACTAGCTCTGGTAACATGTCCAACCAGCAATACGTGCCCTGAGCGGTAAACGCTTTCCACATATGGGTTTTCAATGTTCGGTTGAACCGCTCGACCACGCTGGCTTTGAGATTGCTGTACGTGGTGTAATGGTGAATATCCTTAGATTTGAGAAAACTGGATAAATCCATGTTGAAAAATTCTTCCCCCTGGTCAGTTTGTAGTAACTGAGTTTGGCGTTTGGAGTGTTGATTAATATGTGGAAAGGCCTTGGTAACTAGTAGACCAGACTTGCGACGCACAGGTTCAACAGAGGCCATTTTGGAATAGACATCAATGACGGTCAACATATAGCGTACAACGTCGTTAACGCCATTATAGGGTATCATTTCAACCAAGTCAGCCTGCCAAAGTTCATTCACACCTCTTGAAATCACCTTGAGTCGTGGATAGTGACGCCTAGCTGGGCGATGCAACTCGTGAGCAATGCCCATTTTAATGGATGAGGGCTTAAACAATAATTTTGGCATTTCGAAGTTCTTGTTCAATTTCTTGAATTTCCCACCGTGACCGGTATGGCCAGCTTGACGTGAAGCATGCAACAGCTGTAGCCGCTGGACGAGCTTATTAGGATTGTGCCAGTAGGTAACATCCACAAGGGGTTTTATTGGTTTAAATGTCACTCCCGAAGCGGACACTTTACGACGACCACTTTGACTGGTGGGAAATATTTTTGCAATAATGGTTTTATAATTTTGAGATATATTGGCATTCACTTGTTGAGCGGGATCATACTGTCTTTTGTGGGCATGGGTATCCAATAAAATGGATTTATATTTGTCAAGATCCTCTGGTGTATAGTCATGGGAAGAGGAAGTCCGAGAGAAGAGCAGCTTTAACAGACCTGGTGTTAATTTATAATTGATGTTCTTAATGACAGCTTTAGTACGAGCAAATTTAATGGATGAATCTCCAATTTTAAAACTATCATTCTCATAGCGAACACCATACGTGGTATCTGTGTTTCCAATAAATAGATCAATGAGATAGGGTTCCAGTGTTGTTCCATAATATTTTATTAAAATGGTTTTCAGTTGAGCTTTATGTTGAGGGGTGGCCAATACTTGTGAAAACGGAGACGATCTGGAAGGGTAAGGAGTTTCGACCATGACCAAGGATTTCATTTTTCTCAAAAACTCTGCAAGGGGTGCGGCCTTTTTTTTGAGGCGTAAACACTTGTTCCTCGTCATCCTCAACTTCTCTAACACTAGTCAAATCTTCCTGTTCCTGTTCCTCTTCCTCAGGGTACTCGTGCAGTGTCTGCGTGGCTTGTAAAACGGTGGGTAGTGTTTCAGATGGCTTGAAAGAGGGTTTCAACATGGCATTTAGCGGATGTGCTAAATGTTGTGGAATAAACAAAGCATGAACTGTTCGTGATCGTTTCAATTGACGAAACTTTTGCTCTAATAATATGCTTCTTCAATTGACTCTCTGCTAACGCCATAGTGTCTTGACAAATAACTTGAGAGGGAGTGAGACAGTGCATTAAATAGCAATAAAATGATCAAACCCTAAGCGATACTGTCCTTGGTTGAGTTCACTTTGTTTGTCAATGACCAAACAGGCAAGACGTTGAGTGTTCCAGCACTTGGCACACAATTCAGTAAACATTTGAAAGGTCATATCCGGATTCACATGTTCATTATAAATGTGACGACTGTTCCTCTCGTCCTGGCGAAATAAAACAATGGCATTGGGATTGTCACAAATCAACTGTTCAGACATTTTAGAATACGTTTGTCCAAGATGGAAGCAATCGATATGTTTGTGTCGACCAATGCTGAAATAGCTTTGAATGATGCCTTGTCGTTCAGTGGATACAACATCGAAAATCATGAGTGAATCAGGCTTTACCTCATCCGGTGAAATCACATGTTCTTGCTTGGAAAATGTAAAATAACCCTTATTCTCATTTTGTAATCCAGACATGACTTGATCCAGAAACACGTAGAGGGGTTGGTAGAGAGATTTTCCAAAAATATAAATATTTTGAAAACGCAGACCATTGGGCGCTGTGATGAGCGTCAGCAAAAGATTGGTATTTCCACAGCCGGAAGGTCCCACAATGATGCAGCGAATGGAAGATGGAAACAGTGAACCATGGCGTTGTTCACGTGATGTGGGACAGAGATGGGAAACCATGTCCCCCACGGGGAATGACACTTGCTGCTTAATAATCTTCATTTAAACTAAGGCTTAGCCAGGCTAGCAGGCTGTCTATATACAGGACACCGAGCCTTGTCATAGAAACAGTGGACTCATACTACAGGTTGACGAAGGATGTCTTTGGACGTGCGTTAATGGCAAAAGCTAGGTCTGTCCCCATACATGATCCTAAACAAGAAACAGATCCTGCTAATAAACACCATGTGGATAGGTCAGTAGTGCCACGCACTAAACAGGGAGATTATGACTTTAAGGGAAAGCGGTTAACCCATGTAAAACATCCTCAAGTGCCTACAGACGTTACTACAAAACAGTATGTGGATAACAAGTTGTATGAATTTTGTGATAAAGTGCCCCAGCTTACAGTGAATGGCTATAGCGCTAATCACCATCGGATTATTCACGTGGAAGACCCGCAAGACGATGACGATGTCTGCACCAAGCGTTACGTGACCTATGAAATGAAAAGGCTTTATAAATTTTTCCCATCCGTATTTTTAGTGTACCTGACAAATGAAAAACCTGTGAATGACAGAATCCATTTACCGCTAGTTCATAACCAGCACCTGACCTATGTGCTTGCTTCGGGTTTAAGCCACTATCGATTACACTATGATGGAACCATTCACATGAAATATGCCATACCTGATGAGAACCATTTACAAATACAGATAAATGGTCATAGGATGTTGGTCCATAACCATGAAATGGTCAATGCAGGAGACGAATTATCCTTTCATCTCATGTTGACATGGGATGAAAAGCAAGCGGGAAAAACCATAAACGATTTCCCACTTTGTGTGGAATTGGAATATACAGCCATGAAATAACAATCTGACGTTAGTCGTGACTTAAACTTTCTTGTGAAAGGTTGTTGGTCATTATCATCATGGTGAAACAAGGGTATGTGGTGAGAAAGTCTAAATAAGGACTTTGTCTTTGGCAAAGCCTGGGCTTAAGACATTCGTGGACAAGCCCTTGCGAAGGGGAAAAAAAAAGAAAAAATAATGTATTGACCATAAGGAAAGCTCTTCGAGCAGCACAGAGACGTATTATTCCAAAACGTCAGCGACAGGGTTCAAACCAAGGGCGAGTGATTCCCGTCCCCAAACAAGATGGGTTTTTACCTCCTTTATTTGCCGGTTTGGCTGCTCTGAGTTCACTTTTGGGCGGTGCCAGTGCAGTGGCGAAAACCATTAAAGCCGCGCAGCAGGGCAAGCAACAACTCAAAGAAAGTCAGCGACACAATGGAAAGGTTGGAAGCGATTGCTATGGGGGTTAGAAATGCCAATTTAAAGACCGCCTTTTATCAACAAGGATTTGGGATTTCACCATTTCAAAATATTAAAAAAAAAATAACCTCTGCCATAGAAAGACATGGCCTGACGCATCAACAAGTGGAAAACTATGCTAAACAACTAACGCTTTCTCATTTCGAGGTGTGTTTATGTGAAACCAATTACCCCCACGACCCTGGAAACAGGAATGCGCTGTTGTCAATTTGGATGATCACCGAGGACCAGGAACGCATTATGTAGCTTATGTCAAAGAGGGATCCATCGTATGGTACTTTGACAGTTTTGGGAATTTGCCCCCCCCCCCCCCATGGAACTTGTGACCTATTTTGGAAACAGGATCAAGATATATTATAATGTGAAACGTGAGCAAACGTTTAACAGCCTACAGTGTGGACGTTTGTGTTTATTTTTTTTAATATAAGACGCAGCATAAGCAAAAACGCCAACAGTATGTCGGCAGAAAGTAAATCGTTTACACTGCATGGACGTGGACCTGAAGTCAGCCTAGACTTTTACCCGCCTATCGAATTGAGTGAAAAACCCTATGGTTTAGGACTTGTTTCTCTTGAAACGTACAATCGAAAATACAACATACGTGAAAATGTGAACAACAAGTTTTACTATGATGATTCTGTGCTCACCCTGAACTCTGGTGGATATTCTAGAAAATTTGATCTGTTTAAAGTTATATAGATGCAATTTTATGTAAAAATATTTATGTGAAATCGATGACATTTATGAACACATTTATGTGGTGTTGATCAATGAATATGGTTTAAAGTCATTTCTCGATGGAACGCGCAAGTTTGAACTTGTAGGAAATACCAACACTCATCGCTGCAGTATTTTCTCTACATTCAACATTGACTTTAAAACACGCCCTGATTCCATTGGTCCATTACTAGGATTTAAACCACGCGTGTTGGAGCCCAACAAAAAACATGAATCAGACCATGAAGTGAAATTCATTGAGGACCATCATGTGTCGGTGACGTGTAATATTATTAACCACGTGTACACCAATCAAGAACCATCGCATTCGCTTTATAACTTTATTGTGACATCGCCCAATGGGTATACTATTCGTGAAAACCATCCAGTGGTGCTTTTTCATTCTGTGGCTGTCGATAGTATTAGTAATATAACATTAAGACTGATCAATAGAGATCAACAACTCATTGATGTAGATTCTACCTCACCAGTGACTTACAAGTTGGTGCTAAAGCCACTATGAAGTTTGTGTATAAAGCAACAACACCGTCTAGGAATGGTGTTAGTTGTTTGCCGCGTGAATACACGTTAACATCTCAAGACAAGCAGATTTTGCAGCATTTGGGTTAACACGTCAACCCCCATAATGAATTCTATCCTCGAGGTGGTAAGAATTGATCTCCATTCCTATCAAGCTCAAACACCTGGACTCAATAACAATGATTAAATTCAATTTGTCATCAACAACCAAGATATTTACACCCTACCGCATGAAAGTGTCATTCAGATTGAAGGTCGACTCACCAAAGTCGATGGCTTTACACCCACCACATCCAAGTTGGCCAAACATGGTTTGGCCTTTCTGTCTTCTGAAGTACGTTACGTGATTAACGATATCGTGGAGGATAGCACATGAAATGTGGGTATTTCCAGTGTCATGAAACTATACCCCTCTTATAGTGAGGAAGAAGGTAAAACACTTTGCCGGACAGGTTGGTGCCCTGACTCGACCAATGACTGGATAGTACTCACCGATGGGACCTTTACTGGATATTTACCTCTTAAACGGATTTTAGGCTTTGCCGAAGATCACCAGCGCATTGTGGTCAACGCAAGGCAAGTGCTTTATCTGGTGAGAGACAGGAGTGATAATAATGCACTCAAGGGAGCCGACAATGCCCCCATAAATTCATAAATTCAACTACAACGCTTCCTATGGAAAGTGCCACCATGTGACCCTTGACGATAGCAAAAACTCGACATACTCGAGATGGTAGAGAGAGATATGCCTCTACCCATGGAATTTAGAAGCTGGGTACTCCATGAGTACCCGCTATTGCCCACCACCAACACACACAGTTGGTCTGTAAAAACAGCCCACTCTACAGAGAGACCACTCTACCTGATCGTGGGTTTTCAAACGAATCGCAAGTATCAACAAACCAAAGATGCCATGCAATTTGATCACCTGTAATTGAGAAATGCACGTCTTTTCCTCAACGGAGGTGTGTATCCCTATGAAGGACTGGATTTGGATTTTAAAAAAATATAAGTTTGGCCCCTTGTACGACTTGTTTTCTAAATTTCGATGGTCGCATTATCAAAAAGAGAACGGCCCCATGCGGCTACCCCAAGCGTTTAAGGCAAGGGCGCCACTGATTGTCTTTGACTGTTCTTATCTGGAAGAGTCTGTCAAGCCATCCAATATTGACATTCGACTAGATCTTGAAACGCATGACAATGTACCAGCCAATACGACGGCCTACTGTTTGATTATTCTTCACAAACAAGTCTACTATTATCCACTGTCCAACCAAGTGAAGAGTTTATAAATAACAGGTCAACCCACGTCATGCCGCTCATTCATATCTTGCTTTAAAGCCTCAAGGGACGTTACATCCATGAATTTAAACTCTGGGGAACAACGTTTCAAGACTTTTGCAACATGGCCAGTGCCTTTCATAAACCCTCAAGCCTTGGCGGGCGCTGGATTCTACTATTTAAAAACAAGAGATGAAGTGAAATGTGCCTTTTGTCCCATCATCATAGACCAATGGCAGGAGGGCGATGAACCCATGCAGGAACATCAGCGCTGGTCACCCGCCTGCCCCTACCTGTGTAGAATGGAAGTGGGAAATATACCCTGTCATTCAAGCTATCCCTCACTTGTGTCTCTGTGTAATGAAAAAAAAAACAAGTTACGATACGTGTGGACCGTATGGTGTCCATGGTGCTTCGGTAAGCAGCTCACCATCAAAAACCCCTAGTTTAGACATTGGGATATCATCGGTGTTATGGACGTTACAAACACAAGAGACTATATTGTTGTATCAGTTGGTATCGTCCTTATCCCAAAATGACAAAAGCCTGTAAGACGTGTTATGATAATAAAATAATGTAATTCTAAAATTTTTTTTTCATGTCCCCCTGTCCTACCCTAACCTCAATTTTTTTTTCAAACTAGCATGGCAGGTAAGTCCATGTCTTGACCACACCTTAGTCATTGATTGTCAGTCAGTCGTCAGTTGAACTTGGTCCAGGCAAGCGGCAACATGTTGCGCACACTCATCGTGGATTGCCAAGGGATTAAAATTGGTGACAAAAAATTTATATTATCGATTGTACCACGTTTTGGATTTCGCATGCTGCACATTTGCTATTTAAACCGCCTCATGCTTTTGATTTGATGTGTGAAAACGATCGTAAACAAACCCAGTGGATTGAAGATCATAGGCAACTAGACTGGAATCAAGGAACCATTTCCTATAAATATTTGGACGTGGTCATGAAAGCACACTTGTCCTCGGCCAATGTGGTACTTGTGAAAGGTAATGAAAAACGTCAATGGTTACAACCATTTTTGGCATCTTACTGTCAATGTATCGACCTCATGGACTTGGGCTGCCCATCCCTGCAAACGCTCATGGTTACTTGTTCCTGTGGCAACATTACCCATACAGCCCTAGCCCATGTGTGGCATCTCTTTCATTGGTTAACCACCCATGCCTGTTGGGAGTTGTTGAACAAAATTGTAAATCAAGATTTACCTGTGAATGACGCCAGTAAGATTTCTACAAGCGAGGTGTAAACATCTACAGAACGTGATACCATGGAGAAAGGCAATGCTACGGACAAAGCCATCGGAAGTTCTTTGAGTGCAAAAATAAACTAGACAGTTTTACCAAAGAGGAACTCTTGGCGCTGCCCAAGTCGTTCATTTATTATGTGGCCACCAACGCGGTGAAAGAAATTTGGCAACATGTACCAAAATCATGGACTCAAGACCCTGTGTTGAGTGAATTGCAACCCTGTACGGATTACGATCATCGTAAGCAAGTGGCCACGGCAAAAAATACCCTCTATGCGTCAGTGTGCGACTTGCCAACTGGCCAAACTGTATCACGGTCATAAAAGCCCGTGTAAAGACTTTGTTGAATCATTCCACGGGTGTCATGGCGAGAAAAACCAACAACAACAACAAACACAAACATCGTCCACAGAGGAGGAGGAAGACCAAACCTTTTTACCATCAATGGAAAACGATCTGCCAGACCAGTACTGGCAATGGCGTCATTGACAAAGTGATTCAATACTTACCTTTTGAAATCCATCTTCCAGGGTATCGTTTCTGTGGCCCTGGAACTCATCTTGAAAAACGTTTGCAATGTGGTGATGTACCCATTAATCTTTTGGATCAAGCATGCAAAGAACATGATCTTTCTTATCGCCAAAGTCATCCTGGTTTAAGACATGTGGCAGATAAATCGTTATTGAAGAAAGCTAAACAACGTTTCACATCCTGTGATGCCTCAGTGGGTGAAAGGATGGCAGCCCTGATTGTCTTGAGTGCTATGAAAGGAAAGTTGATGATGCATGGATATAAACATTGAGGAATGGAGGAGTGAGGAATTGGGATTTGTTTGTATTCTATTTTTCTTTTGTCAATTCACTATGACTATGAAATAAAAACAAAGGTTTAAGGGAGCACGATGTTTTGCTTTTTTATTTTTTGAAATCATTATGTTGATGGCTGATTTTTCATTTTCATATTTCACACATGATGAATTTACACATTGCCATTTGCCAATTTGCAATTTACAGTATTTAAAAATGTTCGTTTCAAGTTTTGTGTTTTTGATGATATGGATTCTTTCCATTTTGTTGATGACACTTTTTAAACAATGCCCGTTTGAAGTTTTTCTGAATTTTCATGTTTCACACATGGCCATTTCCAGTTTTTTAAATGTTCGTTTTATGTTTTGCGTTTTTGGTGATATTGAAACATGGATTTCCCATTTTGCTGTTTTGACATTTTTCCATTGGGTGTATGTTGAAAGTTGAGATTTGTCAATGATGTTGATGCGAGTGCTTGACCATGACGATGCTGCAATGTGTTTATGGGATTGTGGAAACGTCGAGGTCTACGACTACTGCAGGTAAGACTGTTTTTACAAAAATAATGTCTATTGACTGCTACATTTCAATGAAAAAACATTACTATTGACAAAACAAAATGAGTATATAAGTGACACTTTCCCAACCACCCACTCACCCTACCTCACCGTGTTTGCTCTGGTCATACATACACACCAGCTTTTACTCTACTCATTCATTCACACCTGTCTTTGGGAACAAACACAGCCATTTTATTTATTCCCAAAAGCACATTCTCGACATGCACACTCATCCCAAATGAACTTTTTATTATAAATTTAACATTTTACTATTACAAAAATAATTCAAGTTACTAAAATACTATTATTAAATATTTACACAATAAATAACACTTTTGTACAGCTTTGAAAGAATCAAACTATTTACCAATCAAGAATTAAAAAAAAGTTTGCATAGAACTCTTTTTAAGAGCAGAAGGTCCAAGTGGGTTGCCACTATTTTACAAAATCTACTATTTACAATGACAAAAAGAACAATATTTACAAAATACTAAATCAACGAGTTACAAAAAAAGCCATGTCCCTAAACGAACAATCAGAAAAACCACACCTCCTCCTCCTTGCGATCATAACCCCAGGGCAGGCTAGTGAGCAGGTCGTCAGCCCACACACGTTTGTTATCCATGGAGGCGAGGGTGCGTTTTCTCTGTTCCGCAAGATACAAATGATGGTTGCTGGATTGTATCCTGCTCTGTGTATGGGACATAGCTTTGCCAGTGCGTAAACCGCTAAGTAATCGTCTACACGTAGCGATTTAACACTGCCCACCTACACCTTTTGCTCTTTTGGCTTCCTTACAGTCTAGTGTGCGATAAGCATACTTTTTCGAGGCCAAACCTACGAATTCCGTCATAAAGGAATCACCGCATTCATCTTTTAAAACACCCATTTCCTTCTTGTTTTTTATGGGTAGCTGAAACACGTTGTCAGCGCTATACGAAGAGGTGTCGAACCAATCACTATGCTGCCTCATGACGTCATAGGGGTTGCAGTGGCGAATGTGGTATATGAATGAGTCCGTATCCATATAAAAAAGAGAGACGTCCTCAAAATGGCGTTTGGCAAACTCATAGTGGAATCGATACATGACCGATTTAGAAAAGTCTAAAATGACTTGGCCCAAGTAAATGGGCTTATCCATGGTCACGCTGGTCTTACGCAATTCAAAAGTAGACAAATCCTCATCGATAATGTTGATCGATTTGAAGTTTGGCTTGGCAATGTACCGCCGGGCACCCCAACGCCCCTCCCAGAGATTCACCTATTTAATGTCACGGTATTTGCGGACATTCTCCATGGACTTGCTATAGATGCAGTTGTTCATTAATTATAAAAAATCAAACTGAGTGTTGCCATTTGTCGGTGCTCTGTGTTGATTCGCATGTATGGGTAAAGCCATGCTTTTTGAGCAAAAGAAATACCCCTGTGTATTTTCTTCAACAACAAGCCTTGGGCGAGGCATTGCACCAACATTTGGATATGTAGCACATACCGATTTTTGTTGTAAAGTGTGCCCATGAGTTTGTCAATTTTCACTTTACTGTCAGGGGGAACCATTTGCTCAAGGCAGAATGGGAAATCGGCATGTTCATCATACAAGGATGAGGGATATTCAATATCCACTTCTAAGACATATCCACGGCCTGTTTCTTGGCTAGCCATGTTTACATCAAATTCGGACACTTGTTTGTCTGTCAGCCAAGCAAACTTCCCATAGGGCAAAGGGTGACTCTTGGCGTTGCCGTACAAATTATTCACGTCATAGTACATTAAGTAGGATTCTGGTTTATCTGGGGAATAATCAGGCATGTGACATTGTTCGCTTCGGCATGGCGCTGGTTAAGCGACACAATGCCACCGCGAATGCCCTTTTCAAAGAATAGAACCATGTCTACATCAGTGAGTAAATCCAATTCCACTTGGGTGTATTTTAAAGCGGCATTAAACGAGAACCCAGGACTCGTATAATAGTGAGCCGGTTCAAGACCATAAATGTGTTGACACAAGTTACGGAATTTTTCAAACACATCGGTGAGCAGCAATACATCCAGTTTTAGGTAATGCATAGCATATTCACTTAGCGTCTTCATGTCAAACACTCGCCAAACTTGACACACATGTGTATAGTCTTCATCGGAAACGGTACAGCGTGTTAGTTTCGAGTAGAAATTCTCTTGTGGTGGGAGTTTTCTTTGCTTTAACACGTCCCAGCTGTTTCAGAAATCATACGGGAATATACCTTTCCGAATGTACAATTGAAATTGCTCAGGATATATTAAAATGCATTCTAGTATTTTTTAATTTCTCCTCATTCAAGCCATTCACAAGACTGTCTAGCGAGGATGCCATAAACTTAAAGGAATCCAAAAATCGAATGCTAAAGTCGCTCAACCTCCATGTCAGGGCTGTAAAACGCTCATGGTTTTGGGGAATAATGGTAAACGAGCCCTTGTTGACATGACCCATTTCTCGAATCAAAAACTGAATGTCATAATTCGCCAGATTGTGGAAAAAGACACTGATGAAACGAGGAGCTGGAAAGTTCGAATTGCATTTGCTATGCGCAGCTCCACGAAACTCCCCCTTAAAGTGCGAGTGGTCTCTGACTTTTTCCTCTCCACTTAAAAATAGGTTTTTCGCAAATATGGCATGTCGTGGCATGCTCATACTGCTGCTGCTGTTCTGGAGATAGGCTCATGGGTACTGGGTGGTCTAGTAATTCCTGTACATCATGAGCTAACTTGACAAGTTTATCCAAAAACCATCTAGCACAATCTGGTCCCTCACGGTAATTGTAAACGGATTGAGTGGGGTCATAGGCACTCACCACATTCAATCCTATGGCAAAAGGTTCATGTTTTTGAATGGGTGTGGTTGAGCTGATGGTGGGATCAGGTTCACATCCCGCCATGGGTAAGGTGAATGCTTCGAAATCTGCATATACCACATAGGGAACAGTGTCACGCTTGTGAATGCCCTTAAACTTTAACACAGCCTTGTCCCCTTGGGGCAATATCAATATCACCGCGTCCTGAGAAACGCAATCTACCCTATGTCGTTCCAAAGCGTACAAGTGATAAAGTATTGCAAGCATCGATCACAAATATGTTTTACACCAACGTGCTTATACACTTGTCTGCTTAGCAATCTACTTAAGCTTTTAATCAGGCAGTAGTGATTCACCTCTCCGTAAGACAGGTATAAAAGATGAATGTGATGCCGTTTCTGTTCTCTTGTGGCATAAAGAGGTCCCACAATCTCATGACCATCAAGGCCATACACCATGAACGAAAAGTCCTGGTTATCTTGTTCAAACCTATGGATCTCGGTTAAGTCCATAGGGGACGATACTCGAGTTTAATTTAAAGTTTGTTTTAATTCTTCAAACTTGGCCTTTTAGGTAGATTTCTTTAGAAAGCTAACTATTGCAATGGGTCCCATGTTTTGACTTCCGGAAAATTTCGACATATCTTCGCCTTTCACATCCCCCAGACCCCAAAACCACCGTCAGTTCAAAAGTTTATACATAATTTATGTATATATGTATATATATATATATAATATATCAGTTTCTTGTGGACACGATAACAGCCGTAATTTTGCACCAATCACTTTGAATTTTTTACATAATATGTATCCCTATAAAATCTCAGTCGAGTTCGTTAATGGGAAAAATCAGTCAAAGGGGGTAAAAATGGGGGGCTTTTATCGAAAAAGTGAAATATCGCTATAACTCTCTTAATACATGAAATATCGAATCCCTTCAAAGTTCATAATATGTGTCGGATAAGTGCCAAAAATTTATGTCAAATAAGTTTTTTGATAGCACCAACCATTGACCAAAGGGGTGGGAAAAAGTGGGTTTTTCGGGAAACATTAATCATATCTCTGTTAATAGGCACAATATCAAAACCGCACAAAATGGACAATATTCCTCCAATAATTACCTAAAACTTTTGTCTGAAAGAATTTTTGATATGACCCACCATTACGCCACGGAGTGAACAAAATGATTTAAATTATAAGAAAATGCCAAGTGCCAAGAGAGGTTGCCATGACAACTTTACTTTTAATTGATAAGGGATGATCATCAGCAGTTGCTATGACAACGCCACTGCACGAGATCACATTCAGTTTTCATATGTCAGTGGGAAGCGACTTCGGTACCGGAACTGGTAGCATGCTGAACTTCTATGCCCAAGATCGCGGGTTCAAACCCGGCTGAAGTCGTCGGATTTACTAAGAGCGCTAAAAAACCTGAGTTTGCTTTCCTTCGGAGGGGAAGTTCCAACGTTCGTTGCGAGTTGCTGATTGAGGTGGCATCTAGTAGCCAAGTTCACAGCTGTGTCGTTGACGGCAGTATTTTAGGTAGATTTCATTAGAAAGCTAACTATTGCAATGGGTACCATGTTTCGATTTCCGGAAAATTTCGACATATCTTTGAGTTTCACATCCCCCAGACCCCAAAACCACCGTCAGTTCAAAAGTTTATATATAATTTATGTAATATATGTATATATATATGTATATCAGTTTCTTGTGGACACGATAACTGCCGTAATTTTGCACCAATCACTTTGAATTTTTTACCGAATATGTATACCCATAAAATCTCGGACGAGTTCGTTACTGGGCTAAATCGGTCGAAGGGGATGAAAAAGGGGGACTTTTTTTTTCGAAAAAGTGAAATATTGCTATAACTCTCTTAATATGTGAAATATCGAATCCGTTCAAAGTTCATACTATGTGTCGGATAAAGCTCAGAAATTTATGTTTGAAACGTTTTTTTGATAGCACCAACCATTGACCAAAGGGGTGGGAAAAAGTGTTTTTTTCGGGAAACATTAATCATATCTCTGTTAATAGGCACAATATCAAAACCGTACAAAATGGACAATATTCCCCAAATAATTACCTAAAACGTTTGTCTGAAAGAATTTTTGATATGAGCCATCATTGCGCCAAGGGATGAGAAAAATGGTTTCGGAATTATAAGAAAATGCCAAGAGCTATCAGTGGTTGACATGGCAACACTACTAAATTGATGAGGGATGAGCCATCAGACGTTGCCATGACAACGCACTTGCGCGAGATCAGATTCAGATTTCCATCTGACTAAGTGTGAAGCGGCTTCGGTGACGTAACTGGTAGCATGCTGAACTTCTATGCCCAAGGTCGCGGGTTCAAAGCCGGCTAAAGTCGTCGGATTTTCTAAGAGCGCTAAAAATCCCTCAGTAAGCTTTCCTTTGGAGGGGAAGTTCCAACGTCCGTTGCGAGTTGCTGATTGAGGTGGCATCTAGTAGCCAAGTTCACAGCTGGGTGGCGTTGACGTTAGTATCTGGTAGCAACATTAGGAACCTCTGCTTGAAATTTAGCGTCTGCATTCCTTACCTGAATTACAGACTAATACCGCCATCACAATTCACACCGTTTATCAGACAGATTCTACACTCACCCAAAGTACACGGGGTTATATGACCGCGTTGTCGCAGCCCCTAAACTGAGGAACCAACCAACATCTCTGCGGGAGATATAATTTTGCGTGAAGAAGTAACAGACCGTTACACAGTTACACATCAGTGTCGAAACCTTGCATTAAGGACAGTGTGACCACAAGTATAACAAGTAGTTCCGTGAAGAACTGTACAGCCTATTTTCATATATCCTGCTCATGTTAATTGCCTCTATCAACATACAAAATTTCGGTTTAATTGCTGTATCAGATTCGTAGATATTGAGAACCGTCTAAATATTTCAGATGGTCGCCAGGTTGGATTTTTATTTTTGTACTATTATATTATGATTATTGTGTAAGTGTGGTATTCAAACTTCAATCGCATGATTAGAACACAAGAAGTAAAAACGAGATTTTAAAATTACGCACAGCAGCCATCTTGTGATTATGCAAACAATTGAAATAAATTAGATGCCAGTGGATCAACATTTGTGTAAGCATTTAAAACGTGCAACGTTTCACGGCACTCGGATAGTTAATTCGCGAGAAACGTCCATTTAAATATTTATACTTCGCGTCGCCGCCATGTTGGATTCGTGCTCACCAGGTTACTGAAAGTCCTATAGGTGAACATATGTTCATAGTCTCTATGAACATAAAAATTTCAGTTTGGTTGCTGTAAAAGATTCATATATATTGAGAACCGTCTAAATATTACGGAAGCTTGCCATTTAGGATTGTTATATGTATAGGCCATAGAGTTATGTAGCATTCAAGGTCACTTATTGCCTAGGTTCATTATTCAAACTTTCACTTCGATCGCATGATTACGACACAAGAAATAAAAACTTAATTTTAAAATTTCGCACAGCCGCCATTTTGAGGTTATGTAAACAATTGAATTAAATTAGATGGCAGTACATTACAATCTGCAAAATCATTTACTGTACCACATTTCACTGCGCTCAGAGAGTTAACTCACGAGAAAAGTCTATTAAAATATTTCAAATTCGCTTGGTCGCCATGTTCGTTTTGTACTTTACAGGTTTATGAATTAAACATAGGTAAACTTGTATCAGTATCCTTTATCACCGTACAAAATTGCAGGGTGATATCTGTAATAGTTTCGGGGATATAGAATGTCAGTGAAATATTTCGCACTGCCGCCATTTTGAAGTTATGTAAACAATTGAACTAAATTAGACTCCATTGCATTGCAATGTGTATAAATATTTGCTGTACCAAGTTTCATTAGGTTTGGATAGTTAAATCGCGAGAAAAGTCTATTTAAAAATCTCCACTTCGCTTGGCCGCCATGTTGGTTATGTAGTAACCAGGTTTTTGAAAGTCTCATATGTGAACTTCTAGTAGTACCCTTTATCACCGTACACAATTTCAGGGCGATATCCGTTATAGTTTCGGAGATACTGAATGCTAGTGAAATATTTCGCACAGCCGCCATGTTGGATTGGTGAGACGTAACAAAATTCGATGGGCACGGTCGACGTCGCCGGGAATATTGCTATGAACTTACCGAGTTTCACTGAAATCGCTCCATCCGTTTAGATTTTATTAGGGGGACACACACACACACACCTCACACACACACACACACACACACACACACACACACACGGACAAAAGGTGATCTCATAAGCCTATTTTTTCAAAATTGAAAATAGGCTAAAAATGGACTCCAACTGACAAGAAGGTTACCGTCCCCGTAAGACAATAAAATGTTTAAAATATGTTTAAAATGAAGAAAAACAAAGTTAAATAATCTCCAATTATAAAATACTTTCACGCGATAAATGAGGTCTGATCCTTCTACGAAAACCTGCATATTCTGCCTATTTTCGCCTATCTCCAAGTTTATACGGTGAAATCTACCTCCGCCTTCCGGCGTGCCGAGAGGACTTTTTTACATTCCAGGTCTGTAACAATGCTGTTGTACTGGTTGCAAAAACGCAGCCACAGACCACAGGAAGCAATCATTGCCACGATTCTTTATATTGATCACTGCCTTTTTCGAAGCTATTACTGGCGGTGTCTTAATAAAGCTAGACCCAGCATTCAACGGATTGAAATGACAAAAGTTTATTTGTAGATGTTGAATTTTGTACAATGCTAGACCAATCGGTCCTTGTTGCAGTTTATCACAATTTTGATAGCAAGGCATTCACCACATGGCTTTGATACCACTCGTTCAGATTATCGGCTATCAAAAGCTCTTGCATTTTACTGCAATATAAAATGTTTTTTATTCTCACTGTCCTTGTTTTTATATATGAAATCACACACCAGTTCTGTATTCTCCTTTAAAGCCGTATGCAACCTTTGCGCTGTAAAAATTTCAATTTTAAAAATTTCAAAACAAGATTCTAAAAATTCTTTGGGAATCAAACTTTTTCTAACATAGACCACACGACCAAAGCACACACGCGATTTGAAACAACTGTTTAGGGGTTCGCAAGTTAACGTATCCACAGCAGTAAAAGACATTATTTTGAAAGAACACTCTCACCTGAGTTTTCAGCTTTAGACTGCTTGACAATGTTTCCACTCCAAAGCCACTTGGTTTTCAGCTGTTGTGGCTAAAGCAGTAGAGTTTTTTTTCCAATTATCTAAAAAGAAATAAAATATACCACCATAAGTATATCATTTCCATATAGTTTATGCATTTCATAAACAAACAAATCAAACAGGTTATATATATATATAAACAAATCTCACCTTGACTTGTAATGCTTTGCTTTATTCCCGTCTCGTGGGCTAGACTGGTAATGGTTTCCGTCTCTAACTGTCCTCTTTCTCTTTCTTTAATATCTTTCACACACACACAACAAGTAGGCTATACACGTTATCTGCAAACAAATAAATAATCATTTATTTATAACATTAACAATCAATAAATAATTACTTGTAAATATATAAATCAATAAATATATAAAAGAATAAATAAATACCTACCCCGCAACAAGGTTAAGTATTTTCCACCAACACCATAACTGCTAAACAAGACCGTGTGTTTCACGCAACGCAGTGTGTTCAAAGGTAGTCACATAAGTGAGAGTGGAAATGATAACGACATGTCTTTATATATGTTACGTTGCATATATAATCATTTTTTCCTCACGCTTGAACATTCTGTTATCGTGCATTTGGACATATAACGTCCAAGGTGAACACCTGTGCCAGGTCATATTACACATCAACTTGCATTTTGTCACGTACCATGCAAAACAGGATGTAACTTGTTTAGCGTACGGTACATGTCATCTCACACGTGTATGCATGCATTTCGCACTTCCCCGCCACCACGGTTGTCAGAATATTTAACCTTGAAGCATCATCCGTGTCTTTGTCATTTTCCATCTCACCTGTTGTCAAGTCTGATCAGTGCATTCCAATAAGCTCAAATGACATTCACATCCTGCTAGTCTGCTCCTCTGCAAGTTTGTTTTCTGTACTCGCTTTAACCAACATAGAACCAAGTTCTGTTTGCCCTTCATCTGATCATCGAATTATCATTTTTCATGTAACCCATCATCGTTTACACGTTAAAGATCCCCTTAGGGGGTAAAATATCAGAAAAAAACGAACCCTCGCTCTGCCATAAACTGACCCGTCGAAATAGCGATTGTTCTATTAAGCACGGTCATTGTGGTTAACGACAGGTTCGTTGAAACACATACACACACACACACACACACACACACACACACACAGCAGTATCGTCTCTCTCAAAAACCACGCTTCATGAACATTATAAACAGGTAAAGAAAAAAAGTTTTTTCAGCATGTATGGCGTTAGGCCCTTTGTGTATCATTTTTTGGAAAAAAATATCTACCACATTCGAAAGGGGGCGTTAGCCCGAGTCCTATTGCACCTCGTACACGTCTCTAGCGTTATTCGTTTGCGAGATATAGCAAAATGTCTAAAATCAGGGTTTTACCTCAAAATGGTTTTTCATTCCTGCTCAACACGAACATCCTCGGCAAGAGGACAACGCGACGAAAAAATGACACCTCGTACAAGTCTCTAGGCTTATTGGTTCGTGAGATATCAGCAAAAATCACAAAAAACACGTGTTTACCCCAAAATCGAGTTTCCATTTTTTTCTTAATATAACAAGTGGTCCATAGCAAAGAGGACGTCACTGCGAGTCCTTGGATCCCTCGTACACGCTTCTAGCATAATTGGTTCGCGAGATATAACAAAAAGTCTAAAATCACGTTTTTAACTCCCCAAAAAAACATGTTTCCAGCATTTCACCTATTCAAAACCTACATATCCGTAAAGAGCACAACGAGACGAAAAACACCGGATCCAAGCACGCCCTCCTAGCATCACTCCTTCATTCCCAAGGTCGCCAGGGGCTCACAACTTCCTAAGTGGCGCAGCTTTCCCCTTCTAGCACTACTGTCAAGTTTTTATCCTAGAGACATGAAATTTATTTTGGGGTAGGGGGCATAGGGACCTTTCATTTATGTCAAACAAACCTTTTTGTAAACTTCCTAGTTTCCAAAGTATAGGAATGTTAAAATTACACTTCTTTCTAAAAATGTAAAAAATAAAAATGTTTTATTATAAAAAATAAAGGTCAGAGAGGTAAGCCTCCGTGGCTTAGGCGGCAGCACGCCGGCCTCTCACCGCTGGGTCCGTGGTTCAAATCCCGGTCACTCCATGTGAGATCTGTGCTGGACAAAACGGAGGCAGACAGGTTTTTCTCCGGGTACTCCGTTTTTCCCTGTCAGAATTTCATTCCAGCAACACTCTCCACTATCATTTCATTTCATCTGTCATTCATTTAATCATTGCCCCAGAGGAGTGCGTCAGGCCTCGGCAGCCGGCACAGTTCATATCCTCGCCGCTAGATGGGGGCTTCATTCATTCCATTCCTGACCCGGTCGGAGACTGGAAGCAGGCTGTGGATTTTCATTTTCAAAGGTCATAGAGGCCGTTCGTTTGAGCCATGGTACAACATTCTATCATATTTTGTTTTTAAACTATCACCTACTTTCGAAAACAAAAATTTTCAAAAAAAAAACTAAATTATAACGAGTGGTCCATAGCAAATTCCCCGTCAGCCCGAGTCCAACGACACCTCATTTGTCAAAATCGGACCATGGGTTAGCCAGGTATTAATTATTTAATATGAACGTCGCCCAAGCAACGCCGGGTGGCTTAGAAGCACCACTACTCCGCTACTTATTCTCCTTGCAGTTCCCTTAATTGAAATCGGGTACTGTTTCCTGATTCATCATTTCTTGTTTTTTACGAATTTTTTTCCTAAGTTCTGGTACGTCTCCGTCAGCACTAGTACTTAATTGTAGGATCTGGCTATCGTGTTCCGTAAGATCTCCTTTTAATTCGTTCTTAACTAATCCCGCAGGTAATCTGAGATCACCCTGTAAAGGGTTTCTATCGTTGCCAAGGCCTTTCATTTTCGAATGCAAGCTACTGTTAATGTCTGTGATGCCCATCCTAAAACCTTTACTCGCGACCTTGCAAACTTCTCCTGTGACGTTCTTCATCAGAATACCTGGTATCTCGTTGCTTAACTCCTTCACGACACTACTCTGAAGTCCCTTTATGACGACATCATGAAGCTTATCGGTTATACGTTCAACCACGCTATTCAATATTTTATCAGATTCTTGCATCTTTTTAGCCTATTTTCAATTTTGAAAAAAAAAAATGGCTTATGAGATCACCTTTTGTCCGTGTGTGTGTGCGTGAGTATGTGAGAAGAGTGTGTGTGTGCGTGTGTCCCCTAATAACTTCTAAACGGATGGATCGATTTCAATGAAACTCGGTAAGTTCATAGCAATATTCCGGACTACCCCGACCGTGCCCTTCAAATTTAGTTACGTCTTACCAATCCAACATGGCGCCTGTGCGAAATATTTCACCAGAATTCAATATCTCCGAAACTATTCCCGATATCACCCTGGAATTTTTTACGGTGATAAAGGGAACTACGAGAAGTTCACCTATGTGACATTTGAAAAACTGGTAACTACAAAATCAACATGGCGGCCACGCGAATTTGCGACTTTTAAATAGACGTTTCTCGCGATTTAACCAACCAAACGAAATAAAACTTGGCACAGATATGTTTATACACATTGTAATGCACCTACATCTAATTTGGTTCAATTGTTTACATAACCACAAGAAGGTGGATGTGCGAAATATTTCACCAGCATTCTATATCTCTGAAACTATTAGCGGTATCACCCTGAAATTTTGTACGGAGATAAAGGGCACTACTGGAAGTTCATCTATAAGACTTTCAAAAACCGGTTAACTACAAAGCGAACATGGCGGCCAAGCGAATTTGAAAATTTTAAACAGACTTTTCTCGCTATTTAATGTTCCAACCGCAATGAAATCTGGTACAGGAAATGTTTATACGCATTGTAACACACTGGTATCTAATGTTGTTCAATTGTTTACATAACCTCAAGATGGCGACTTTGCGATTTTAAAATTAAGTTTTTATATCTTGTGTCGTAATCATGCGATCGAAGTGAAAGTTTGAATAATGAAGCTACGCAATAATTTTCCTTTAATGGTATATGATTCTATGGTCTATACATTTAACAATCCAACATGGCGACCATCCGAAATATTTAGACGGCTCTGAATATCTACGAAGCTTTTATAGCAATCAAACTGAATGTTTTTATGTTCATAGGGGCTATGAACTTAAGTTCACCTATTCGACTTTAAATAACCTGGTGATCACAAATCCAACATGGTGGTCACGCGAAATATACATATTCACATGGACGTTTCTCGCAATTTAACCATCCGAGTGCAGTGAAACTTGGTACAGTAAATCCTTATACGAATGTTAATCCACTGGCATCAAATTTATTTCAATTGTTTCCATAACCACAAGATGGCAGCTGTGCGAAATTTTAAAATTTCGTAGTTACTTCTTGTGTCCTAATCATGCAATTGAAGTTTGAATGCTACACGTACACAATAATCTTCATGTAACAGTACATAACTCTGGGACCTACATATATAAAATCCAACATGGCGACCATCCGCAATATTTAGTCACTTCTCAGTATCTACGAATCTATTACAGCAATCAAACTGCAATTTTGTATGTATATATTATATGGGGATAGGCACAGGTATCGAACCCACACTCCTTTACTTCAGGAAAATAAGAAATTATACCAATTTTATAACAGATTCAAGGGTTGCTGAAGGGTTAATATGAAATCGCCTGGGTATGGCGCATGAACTAGTGATGCAACTTGGAGGCAAGCGCTCGCAGCTGGGCGTGAGGTCACTTCGACAGCTTAACAAGAAAGGGTTACGCATGGGATGGAAATAGATCAACGAAACTTTCCACTCATGACAAGGATAGAAGATCATGTGATAAACCCTTCGTCAGCGGTTAAATGCCAACACTGTAGAGAAGGTGTGGCCAAGAAATTGTAGAAATAATTAAAATTAGCCAGTTACGTGCAATAATCTGAAGAAATCACACCGCCAATGTTATTTGTTCTGGAAGATAGAATTTCGAGAGCAAGACAAGTTAATAATAATTGCACCGTATAGAAGTGTTGGTTGGTTGGTTGGTTCTTAAGTTTAGGGGCTGCGACAACGCGGTCATGTAGCCCCGTGTACTTTGGGTGTGTGTAGAATCTGTCTGATAACCGGTGTTAATTGTGATGACTGTATTAGTGTGTGTTATCTGTTTGTTAATTTAAGTACTGCAACTAAGAATTTTTCAAATAGTTCCTACTTTTGCCGCCAAGCACCACCGTCAACGACTACTAGGCCAAGTTCAGAACTGAGCTACTAGATGCCGCCGCAGTCGGCTCCTGGCAACGAACATAGAAACCTAAGAGCGTTGTTTACATTCTTAACCTATCCAATTTAGCTTCACACAGGTGCAATTAGTGGAAGGATCTTTAACATGCCATAAATCTATGACATGGGACCGCCGGCTTTACTTCCCCTCCGAAGGAAGGCATACTGAGGGATTTTTAACGCTCTTAAAAAATCCGACGGCTTCGGCCGGGTTTGAACCCGCTATCTTGGGCATAGAAGCTCAGCATGCTACCGACTTCGCCACCGAAGCCGCAAAATAGAAGTGTCATATCAGCACTACGCAATTGGGAATTCACCAAGACAGGAGTTAGTGGTGGTGGAAAAAACGAAGGCACTACCTACGCAATTCAGGAGCTCAATTTAATTAATATCATTATGACCTACGATCGGTTTTTAGATATTTTGATATATTTTGGACATTTAAGCTGTGAGCATTCTGCAGGTAAATTTTTTGTAATTGTGCGGCGATTACTTTAGAAGTTAGATCTGGAGAAGAAGCGAAACTGATCTTTTGGTAGCAGAATCAAATATAAACCCTGGGAGCGCCAGGAAATTCATGCAGTCTTCAGAGTCCTATGGGACGTGGTGCTGTTTCACGTACATGCAGTCTACGAGCACTACGCGAGCGGAGGTTCTGCATCAAAGTTATTCAGTCTTCGTGAACGTAATGTCGCTGCAAGATAGATCAACCAACAATACTTAATGCAGTCTTCATCAGTCCGTGGGACGTTATACTGTAGCCGACGTTTAGCACTCCTGGAGGGAGTTGCTACTCCAGTAATTATTCAACAGTGCCGCCGTGCAATTGAAGTGTCGTAATCCTTGTCAGAAGGAAAAGTACTGTCAAGCTTCGAACATTAAAAATTAATCTACAGATTTAGGCAAGGTAGTATACTTCGGCCTTAAATACTTTAGTCGGCGAGGGCATTTAAGCCTTATAGACTCAGTGAAGAAGAAGCATCGCCATATCTGAAAGTAATACGAGACAACGAAAGAATAGTGAACTCTATATCTTTTTATTCAGTACGTTAAATAAAATATTTAGGGTAAACGTAGGATAAACGCCTAATTTTCCTGAACTGAGGAGATTTGAGCCAGTGTCGTTAGATTTTAAATCTACATTCGAATAACCATTTGCCAAGTCATAACGCCGTAGGACTTTGGAATTAGTTCCACAAGCAGTGACTACATTGCGTCAGAAATAAAAGTCCGGGCGTGGACCACAAGAGAAGCAAATACTAGATCGCCGTAGTAGCAGACGCCACGAAACTAGGAGTGAACGTCAGTTATAAACATTTGCTATACGAACGTTTGCGCTTTGAACGAGATACGACATCGTGCAGTAACTGTAAGAGTGCCGATAGTCGAAATAGCCCGAATAGGAGAATCAGCCGTACCAGTAGAGGGTAAGAACGAACGAGACTTTCAATCATCCCCTTTAGGAGTAGGAAGTCGACGTAAAATACTTGCATCCCTTGGAGGCGGGAAAAAGGAAGAGATCACGTGTGTAAGGCAACAATACGTGCCTAAAAGTGAAATTTATATGTGTAATAAATTCTTTTGTGAAAATTTAAGTGTATTAATATTTTTTAGTGATTTTTAAATGGTAATAAATGCCATGAGTGCATTTCTTAAAAATAAGATAACCAGTGTATGTAATTGGTGTAAATTGGAAGAAATATTAACGTGTGGAAATATGAGTGTTAATATGGTGTGAATACCAGTGAGTGGGAAAAATGTACCGTCATTGAAGACCATGTCGCTGATCTGAGTAATCATGTGAGTACCAAATTTTATTATATGTGGTGTCTGGTAGAGCTCATGTAACATGCATATGGAGATGTAATTCTCAAATTTGAAACAGGGATGCATGAAACAATGTATAACCATGTATTGCGCGATCTGAACAAATAATTTGATGATAAATATAAATGATTAATTGTGTTAATTAATACTCAATGAAAAGTATTCAGTGGAATACCAGTAAATGATAGAATGATGTAATAATTTATACAAGCAAGATAATAATAATAACTTCATGAATTAATTATTTAAATAATTTTCATATGATAACGATGGAAGCCGTAGAGCTTCTTGTAATAATGATAAAAAGATTATTGAACTGTTCGAGTTCTTGGAAAAATATAATGTCAGAATTGTTTATTAAAGGCAAACGCTAATAATTTTGGGACGAAGATCAGTTAAGTGATGTGAATTAAATATTTTTGCTTTGGAACGCAACTTGGCAATATTGAAGTAATTAACGCCTTGGAGCGCATGTATTGTAGTTATCACGCTAGAAACGCAGAGAAAATATATTAGGCAAAGTAATTATGGGGAACAGTTGGATGCGGTAATTGATTATTTGTGTGTATTGTGCAAGATTCGAAAGGGTGCTAATTTATATTGAATATGAGCGCAGGGATTTGCATTATTGTCACCTAGAAGACGCTATTGTTGGACGACTGGTGTGATACCAGCGATCCTGTTACTGTTGGGTCCTAAGTCCTCAAAACTGGAAGTGCTCCAGAGGCCGGCCAAGGAACGATCCGATGGTCCATTACTTCGAGAGCCCCTTATATTTGTTGGTTTTGTTGAGTCTCTTACCTGCCAATGCTAAAACTGGATAATTATACTCTTTCCTGAGCCAGATGGATAGGTTATAAGAACCTCATAATGTATTGTATTGAAATGAATTAATCGCCTTGCCTTCCCAAGTTTTAAAGAGAGCTGCTGTCTGCAGGCTCGTTGAATGTATCGTCCAGAAGGGAAGAAGCCGCGCGCTCCCCTTTAGTGTTTTGACACACTAACAGACCCCTCGGGTTGAGATAGGTCTTGTATGAACCGTAGTTTTCCGTGGTAGCGGAAGTAATTAGAGATGTTTTGAGATGACCCAGTAGTTGTACAGAGATCTATTCAGGTTAAATATTCTTGCTTGTAAAATTCAGATCCGCGTTTCACAATGATTAAATTGTCTCTGGAGACAAATATAGAAATCCCTTCTTATTGTTACATGACCGTACTATTGTTCCCGAGTTATGATGGAAACATTTGGGATAACTGGGAGTTTATCTTGATTTGATTCAATCAGTAGTTTCCATAAACTCGAGACACATGAGTTCTCCCAACACAAGTGTAATTTGGTAGCATTGAAGAGAGAGATGGTAAATTTGAATATCATGTGAGCCCAAATAGATGGTAATTATCAGTACAATTGTAATTATAACTCAGTAATAAGTAATACCCAATTAAGGAGTAATAAGTGTGTGTTTAATTATGAAAATAATATGTAAAAGTAAACACCGAGCCGTCTTTGAGCTCGCTTGAGAAATTTATGTAATTGCTTTATGGAAGTGAAACCTAGATGACATTTTTGGTCGGGTTCAATGGAACCGTAAACTAGTGTTTTTGTCAGATATTTATTTAGTGATTCCTTGTTCTTAGTAGGACAAGTGTGAAGATGTCCTTTTCAGTTATTATGTTTTATTTGTAGCGCCTAAATTTTGAGTTTATTAAATATATTTTAGATTTTGATTTTGAGGTTTATATTTGAAGTGTATCCTATGCTTGGTCCAGAATGTGTAAATCATACAGTGGGAGAACATACTATGCCCCGATTGTCCGATTTGAGCTGGCTGACTGTGATTTGCATATTCCTTTGGTCAGAAGGGCACAAAAGTGGGAATTAACATAAGTAGGATATATGAAAATAGGCTGTATAGTTCTTCACGGAACTACTTGTTATTTCTAAAAACGTCATGCTCTCGTGTACCCTCATCAAATTGAGGTTGAACTTTGCTTCCAGTGGCACAATATGTTTGTGTCTTTTCCCATTTTGGCTAGACTGGTTTGAAGTGCAATAATATTTTCTTTTTAGTTAACCTGCATTTGATCGTAATTATTTATAGTGCTCTCTCATTTTGTTAGCATTCTCTACTATCCTGGCTTCTAAACCTAGTAAATTTTCTTGAACTCTATAACATGATTTTTTTCTTCTTTGGCCATTTAAATAGTAGACGTGTTGTTTGGTATAACTGTTTGAAACAATATCACAATACCCATCAACTGATTCACGATTCATTTCATACCCCTTTTGTAATTTTATAGATCTAAATTGACTAGACTTGATATTTTAGTTGAAAAACACAACCAACGGCTGGAGCGATTTCAATGAAACTCTGTAAGATCATAGCACCATTCTGGCCGACCCCGACCGTGCCCTTCAAATTTTATTCTGTCTCACCAATCCAACATGCGAAATATTTCACCAGCATTCAGTATCTCCGAAACTATTACAGATATCATCCTGGAATTTTGTACGGTGATAGAGGGCGCTACTAGAAGTCCACCTATGAGACTTAAAAAAACCTGGTAACTACAAAACCAACATGGCTGCCAAGCGAAGTTGAGACTTTTAAATGGACTTTTCTCGCGATTTATCCATCCAAACGCAGTGAAACTTGGTACAGCAAATGAGAGAAGAGCCAATTAAGGGGGAAAAGGAGAGACTCCCTAGGCCTCGGATACCCTAATACCGTCGGGGTCAGAAGAGAACAAGTGTTGACCAAGATATGTCGACAGGAAAGAAGACGGAGAGGAGCCTGGCACAAGCAAGTCGAAGCAATGCCAGACTCGGGTGGGGTCCCGTGGTTCCCAATCCACGTCCCATCAGATGTTAGCCCCTGGGGGATCAAATACATGAACATGGCGATGAAATAACCAGCGCTTCTAGGCTGCACACTCTGTCAAGCCAGTACACATTAAACCCTAAGTAAACACCGCATGATATTAGTCGAATGTGACACGAATGCCCTTGTATATTATTCCCAAAGCTTAAACTGTGCATACAAATATTTAGCGGTGGTGAGATTTGAGCCCAGCTCCCTAAAACAGGACGATTATCATCTACGCACTTAGACCATTGCTCCACGGCTACTTGTCTCTTCAGTTTGCCTGAGAGCATATGAGATGTGATACAGCTTTCCGCTTAGAAGGTTCATTCACATTTTTTCTCAGTAAGCCACCGTACCTAGCGTCAATTTCGTATCCAACTGAAACCGTATCATCGGCATGTTCTTTGTACATGCCCGTATGACAGTTAGGTGCTTTGAATTATCACTTGTCGCACATATGTTTTTGTAAAGGTCTTGCTTCCATGTCGTAATAAATCTTGTAAAGTCGTTTAGGGTCATTGTGGCTTGGCTATAGACAGGGAACTGTTGACCATGTTGGCACGTTGGAAGTGTGCCCGAAAACTAAAAAAATATGGGGCGGCTGACTCACCTAGTATATAAAAATTAAAGTTTGTCTGTATTTTCAGAATTTCTACGGAAATTTGCGTTATTAACGCGTTTCATACTGTTTTATGACGGATGCGCGCGAAAATATTTTTTTTTTCTGTCTGTCTGTGGACAATTTTTTGTTCCCATATAACTCAAGAACGGCTGGGTGGATCAACGTAATATTTGGTACAGATATCCATTAGGGGCACGACACTGTTCATTGATGTAATTCTTCTCCGTACCTCTCATAAAATGGGGCCTACCCCGTTAAAATTCATGCTAAAATAGTCGTAGAAGGGTGAGATAAAGCTCATCTTCAGCCCCTCAATGTGAGAAACGAAACTACCACATTTTAAGGCCCTGAAACCAACAGATTTTTCGATATTCCCCAGAAACTAATTTCATTTAATAAATTAATGAAAGATTGAAAGCCGGTAACCATGGCAACAGAATCTCAGAGGTTCATTTATTTCTGTAAGACGCAATGCAGTTCCATTTATTACATTACTGTGAAAGTTTGTAAATGGCTATAAGGTTATCACGGAACCACATTAAGCTGTAAAATTCATCAATATATATAATGCGCTTAAGGGGGTCAAGAGGTACCCTAATATTTTTTCACGCAATTTACACGTGCGATATGTCGTACAGAAGGTCTATTATATCTCCAAACAGCAACATTATTTTCAAAAATTCCAGAATTGAAATAGTATTTTTACCGCTTTTAGGAATTTGGGCCATTGGAGTATAAAAACCTTAATTTTCATGCACCACAAGCCTTTATAATTTATTAAAGTGGGCTTCCTGCGGATTTGACATAACGGTGAGGGTCAGTTTTTATGTGACCTGTATTGCGTTTTGTCTACGGGGTTTTCAATTTTATTTTCACGCCAGGAAGTACACGTTAAGTAAATGTAGTTTGAAAGCACATTTTATTTAATCATTTTTCTTTGTCGACAGACAGTTTCCAAGCCCCTAACCATTGCAACAGAAGCTCTGGTTATTAATAGCGAAGACCGTTCGAAGAATGGGTACTCCTGCTAGTATAATTTATAATTGATAATAGATTAGTTCCTTTATACGGTATAGCTGGAAGAGCTGATTTAGGGCATTCTGAATTTAATTTCATGATAAAACGACACTTTCCAATAATACCTACAGGACGCGAGATATCAAGATCTCGATCCTACCACGCTAGTAGGCCTAATGATATCCTAAAGCTAGATTCCATAACATAAGTAATTTTCATATGTTAGGTGTAGTACACTGTTCCCGGAGGTGTGTAGTGGTTTTTAGCCGGGTTATTGTGCATTATAACTTTATTGGCGACGAGTACAATAGGCCTACTGACAAAAGTATAGCCTGCTGAACAAGTTGACAGATACGTAGATAAATAAGTTGATATACAGGCAGAATGGGAGACAGCTGAACGGATTGGCAGATAGGGAGAATGGGAGACAGCTGAACGGATTGACAGATACATATAGACCTCATTCTACTTGCAAATAATACAGAGTAGGCTACCGCCAACTTACAGATACTTTATAGTCGAGCGGATAAGCCTGGTTTGAAGTTCAACATCAGAAGACAGAATTTATGACCAATATCAACAAGACCTATTATAATATTCCTCTCACAGACACTACAATACGAACGATACCTGCAGTTAAGTAGTTAGCAGAACGGATTTCTGCGAATCAGAGCGAGAACCTAGCCATAGATGCCAGATGTACCAAATTTGAAAGGTCTTATCATTTCAGTCGTAGTATCTATTCTTCTAAGTGCCTCTCCAAGAAACTCAAACTCAGACACTATAAATCGGTCTTCAAGCCATCTGTTCTGTATGCTTCTGAGGGCTTTGTAATGACCAGAAAGGGCTCACTCAGGAAACTGGAGTTAAAGAGAGAAGATCCAGAGGAGGATATTAGGTCCAGTTTGAGAGGAAGGAGGTATTTTCAGAATCCGTCATAATGATGAATTGTATGAACACCAGGAGGACATCATCCCGTCTGTAAGGAAAAGACGCCTAACCTTTTATGGACACCTGGCACGTCTAGAATCTGAAAGACTCACCAACAGGATATTCACAGTAACAAGAAGGAGCAAGGCTTCTAAAAACAAAAATGGATTGCGTCAGTTAATTCAGATATGGAACAACTAGATATCCCACTGGGGCAAACTCGTGACCGTCTGATGTTCCGTCAGGTCATCCGACAGAGCGTTTTCCCAACGTCCCTTACAAGTAAGAAGACTACAGGAGCTAAGTGGACAGAAGAAAGAAGACTGACTCATAGTCAGCAAATGAGGGCTATTGGAAGAAGAGGAAGAAGAAGAAGAAGAAGAAAGCAACAACTTTACTGAACCCAGTGATCCTAAGTAGGCCTAAAGAAAGAAAGAAAGAAAGAAAGAAAGAAAGACAGAAAGAAAGAAAGAAAGAAAGAAAGAAAACAACCAGAATGGGAGACAGCTGAACGGATTGACAGACAGACAGGCAGAATATGAGACAGCTGAACGGATTGACAGATAGATAGACATGCGGAATGAGAGACAACTGAACAGATTGTCAGATCGACAGAATAGGAGATAGCTGAACTGCTTTGTCAGTTAGATATGGAGACGAACAGAGAGACAGGCAGAATGATAGACAAGTCGAAGGAGAGATAGACAAAATGGGAGACAGCTGAATTGACTGATAGATAAATAGATGGAGAGGTAGACTGGGAGACAGCTGAATAATCTGATAGATAGATAGACAGATAGAAGGAGAAACAGACGGAATGGGAGACAGCTGAATAGTTTGATAGATAGATAAGTAGATATATAGATAAACAGACGGATGGATTGAAATATATAGATAGACAGACAGACAGACAGAAGGAGAGATGACTATACAGACTGACAGATAGGCAACAGACGGAAAGCAAAATTCAATAATAATAATAAGACAGATATTACTTACCCCATCCATGCTGCAGCCGAGCAGTTACCATTATGAGCATCATTATTGAGAGAAGCAGAAGAGTGAAGACCACGTTGCTCTTGAACATCTGTAAAAACAGGTACATAATGATATACTGGACGATAATACATCTGTTTCTTGTAAAAGGCAGCATGTGGAAACACTAGAGGAAACATATGGGCTAGTGGGTATGATTTGTTTCACTGCCGCCTCAGCTAAGAAATGCCATTCTAGTTTGAGGGCTTGTATCTAAGGTAAGGACACGACCGTTTTCTCCTCAACCATATCCTGAATTACAGTGTTATTCCAGGCACAGTGCCCCAGGAATTACAATGATAGGGGCTATCAGAAAGATTCCTCTCATACTCATGTGACTATTGGTGATGCCATGAGCTTCTAAATTTAAAACAAGTAGTTCCGTGAAGAATTATACAGCCTATTTTCATATATCCTACTTATGCTAATTGCCTCTATCAACATACAACATTTCAGTTTGATTGCTATAATAGATTCGTAGACTTTGAGAACCGTCTAAATATTTCGAATTGTCGCCATGTTGGATTTTTATGTATGTCTTAGAGTTATGTACTATTACATGAAGTTTATTGTGTAGGTGTACCATCAAACTTCAATCGCATGATTAGGACGCATGCGATGAAAACCACATTTTAAAATTTGGTTAAAAAAACAATTAAAATAAATTAGATGCCAGTGGATTAAAATTTGTATTAGTATTTACCGAACCAAGTCTTACTGCGCTCGGATGGTTAAATCGCGAGAAACGTCCATTTAAATATTGATATTTCACGTCACTGCCATGTTGTATTTGTGCTCACCAGGTTTTTGAAAGTCCCATAGGTGACCTTATGTTCATAGCCTCTATTAACATAAAAAATTCAGTTTTATTGCTATCATACGTAGATTAATAGATATTGAGAACCGTCTAAATATTCGGACGGATCGTCATGTTTGATTTTTATATATGTAGGCTTTAGAGTTACGTGCTATTAGATTGTGCCCAACTCTAGGAATGGGTATTCCAAGATTCAGACACCTAGATATCAAGGGAAAGGCTACAGCCGCTTTCGAAAGTTGAGATATTTGAATATCGCGCTACATTGCTTCTCGAAGCAATTGGAAAGAATTTACCGATACTTGCATGTCAAGTGACGTAGCGAGTAATAGCAGAGGTCGAGGCTATTTATTGATTAAATAGTTAACCATGGAGTAGAGACTTGAGACTGGGATCAGATTACTGGCACGGCCAAATGAATGAGAATACAATTAGTATCAAGTAAATCGGACCAGGGATACCAGAGATATGAGGATTTCCATATTTCAGCGTGATGACGCGTGACCCTGACAGTTTTGAATAAAAGCCGGCCGGCCGAGGCATGGTTAGCTCACTTCAACACAAGCACTTGCCGAGCAAGTTGCTGCTACGCTGAGCCAAGGCACATGGTTGCCGGATCTACGCAGAAGTAATTTTCAAAGTTGTGATAGTCACAAAAGTGCTGCGCTACGAAGTGGAACTTAGTAAGTTTCCGGCGAGGAGAATCACTGAGGTGATTGATTTTTTTTTTCTACAGACATTAGTGGAAATATTTATGTTTCTACATGGACATATGCTAGACTTTGTCTAGAATTAGTACTTTGTCACAGTCCAGTAATAACCTAATACTTGGATGTTTAGTCCATTTCAGTCAGTTTTCATATTGGTAACTTGTTAACCACTTCGATCTATCAGTACACTGAAGACCAGTCTATCACGGTGGTGTTCATTAGTCTACGCAAGGGAAACTACAGGTTGCTTAGCGCATGGTAGATGGCGAGAAGCCATGCCCAGGGAACGATCTTCAGAACAGCCGTTGATTGGTTAGACTGTCAGTGTCTTCTTGTATTGATAAGATTACCGTGAGTTATGTTACAACTGACATATCTAAGAATAGATCACTTAGATCTGACCCCATTTAAACAAACTGTTATGGCTTTGATAGAAGCCCATATTAAAATGGAACAACAGTTAATTCAAACTTCAAGAGATACTACCACTATGTCTGACTAGACGGATTGTGGGTATATAATGGCGGCCGATACAAGGATTATAGGTGCTTGTCCGATAGGGCATGTCTATGGATAAATCTGGTACAGGCCAGGTTTACTACGCTTCAAGACCATCAAGAAATGTAAGCCACATTTGAATTATATTATGCCTAGCTAATTGGAACAAACTATTTTTCTGCAGATGACCAACACATTTATTTTTCTTCGTATTTAAATCTTGCAATGATTTACGCAAGACATATTAGAGTTATTCTGAGTATTTTCAGCACTCAGAACAGTTTAGGATCGTTGACCGAGCATTTCGAGCATTTATTTGAATATTTCATATTTTTGGGAAATCACGGTAATCAGCCGATGTAACTGTAAAAGTTAATAATTATTTTTGTTGAGGAATGGATATTTTTTCCATATTCGAAGGTTCGAACATGTGGATTCTCACGTAATGAGATGATAATTAAACATATTTAAAATAATATAACTAATAATAATAATAATAATAATCCACTAATAATAATAATAATAATTTTCATAATTTTTCTAAATAATTCTTGGATATTATATTTTATAATAATCATATGTATTGAGAAAGAGCCTATGAAGTAGTTTAATCATTTCTAGTTTGGAACAGGAGATTTTCCGAAGGAGAGTGGTTAGCGCAAGCCCGCATTCAACCAACATGTCAGTTCTGGTTGAACAGTTGATATTTGCATTGAGCAAAGTATATTTTTCAGATAACACGGAGAGGCATGAAACGGGAAGCAATTGATAATTGTATCAAATATGATATTTTTGTATTTATATAAAATCATGACGTAAATACACTCGAAAGTGAAATAAAGATCTTCATAAGTATGGTAAAATCACGGGTTGAACTGAATGGTAAAATAAAATAAACTTGTAAGTTTATTAATCTTCCAGTGTTGATAACAAGCAGAGGCTTGATTTATTGTATAAATTTTGGGAAGAAAATTTATATGTGTGGAGTAGTTGAAATGCCATTCCCAGGTGCGCATGTTTAAGTCGCAGGAATGAAGAGGTTTTTTCGAGCATCAATCAAATAGCAGGTTCGATGGCTCAGGTTTATAGAAGGAGTATTGGAACCACACATTTCGTCGTATGAATGACCCGAAGGTTATTTCTCAGAAACCATCAGTTCTTATTTTCAACCTTGTTTACGAATTCCATTTAGACTTTGATTTTGCTAGAACCCGGATTTGTCATGATAGTAGTTTATTCTTCTTCAGAGGAAGACCTTTGTCGTTGTTGTAATATTGTGTTCTTACACAAATAATAGAATGGGCCACTGCCAATTAAAAATAATTCTATAACCACGAATAATTTGAAGGATGTTTTCAATCCTAGTGCCATGAACTAAATGAATTTATTATGAAGCTACAATTCTTATTTCCGCATTCTGTCGAAGAATTGCAAGGTGTGAAAATTACTAAAAATGGCCATGAATATAAATATTTTTCATAATGATGTTTCCAAGTGGAAAATCGAATAGTTGAATGGTTCAACAATTTATTGATCAAGTTGATGATTCAGAAATCATATATTTTGTTAGGAACTTGAAGTTCATAATCGAGTCACTTCTCGAAATGTTTAATGTCAGAAGAACAATTAATTTTTGTTGTGCTTCGCACAGTTCTTCGATGCTATGCTCAAGGTCAAATACTTTTCAGATGTTATTAATATGTGTAAATAATTTGTGTTGATTCAGAAATAATAATATTTTTCGACGATATATTTTTGAAACTGGAAAAATAAGTGAAAGTTAAAATTCTATGAACATTTATTCTACGAGTGTTAATATTATGTAAAAATTCAAACAGTGAACTACGATATTTCCAGTAGAGACAATTAAATTTGAACTGGATTTAATCATAAATAATTTTGGAACACAGTCTACAGGACTGACAATCAGACTTGTGTTTCCAAAAAATAATTGTCAAATGTGTTTGGAAAATTTCTGTATATTGTGTAAATAGGAGTGTGGATCGCCACACGTGAGTGATGCTGCTTTGAGCATCTTTGCAGTCAATTTTAACTTCAAAATAAACTGAGATAATTTTACTTGATGTGTTATACCCAATTGAATCTCCTTCTATCCTTATTGTTGCATTGAGCCAAAAATCAGTAAAGCATTTTTTTCATTTGATGTCGTTTTTGCGATTAGTTTTAACCCATCTGGCGCTCCGGGATATTTTGACTCTCGTGCTGACTGATTATTGGTAAAATGCATATGTGGTCGTGCGGACTCCGGTCTAAACGGGCACAAGATGGCGATCATTGCGTAGTTTCATTATTCAAACATTCACTTTGATCGCATGATTAATACACAAGAAATAAAAATGTAACTTTAAAATTGCGCACAGCCGACATCTTGAGGTTATGTGATCAATTGAACTAGATTAAATGCCAGTGCATTGCAATGTGTACAACAAACATTTACTGTACAATATTTCACTGCGCTCAGATAGTTGAATCGCGAGAAAAATCAATTAAAATGTTTCACGTTCGCTTGGCCGCCATGTTAGTTTTGTATTTTACAGGTTTTTGGAAATCTCATAGCTGAACGTCTATTATTATCTTTTATCACCGTGCAATATTTCAGAGTGATATCAGTGATACTTTCGGTAATACAGAATGCCGGTGAAATATTTCGCACAGCCGCCATCGTTAGGTTATGCATACAATTGAACTAAATTAGATGCGAGTGCATTACAATTTCTATAAAAATTTGCTGTATCTAGTTTCAATGTGCTTGGGTGGTTAAATCGCGAGAAAAGTCTATTTAAACGTTTCAACTTCGCTTGGCCGCGATGTTAGATTTGTAGTTAACAGGTTTTTGAAAGTCACATAAGTTAACTAGTAGTGCCATTTTTTCACCGTAGAGAATTTTAGGGTGATATGGGTAATAGTTTCGGAGATATAGAATGTCGGTGAAATATTTCGCTCAGCCGCCATGTTGGATTGGTGAGACGTAATAATTCTTGAAAGACGCGGTCGGGGTAGACCAAGATGGTGCTATGACCTAACCGAGTTCCATTGAAATCACTCCAGCCGTTCAGAGGTTATTAGGGACACACACACTTACATACGCACACACATACACACACACGGACAAAAGGTGATCTCATAAGGCTATTTTTACAGAAATGAAAATAGACTAAAAAATCAAAGGTATTTTACGAATTCGAATTTTGGAAATACATGGTTGTAAGTGGCTAGCTCGTCGGGTCGGGATGTGGTGAGTCCTATCCCCAAAGTACAACACACATATCCAGGATTTGAGCATACAGGTCAACAATCGACAATAATAAATATCACAACTCTGCTAAAATGAAAAATTACTCAATTAAAACATGGTATAAACAAATGAAACTACATTTACTGTACAAATCAACAAATAATAAAATCAACCCTTCATAAAATGTATTATGATTATTATTATTATTATTATTATTATTATTATTATTATTATTATTATTATTATTAGGCCTATTATTATTATTATAATTATTATATTATTTCACAATCAATATATAGAAGGTATCAACTCCTTCAACAATTAATTCATTAATATTTAACTTCACCTAACAGTATTCCTTACTGTAAAATTATTCCCAAATTTAATCATCAAATTCATTATCTTCAAATCATTAAACTGCGGCTTCGGTGGTGTAGATGGTAGGATGCTGTGCTTCTATGCCCAAGATATCGGGTTCGAACCCGGCCGAAGCCGTCGGATTTTTTAAGAGCGTTACAAATCCCTCAGTATGCCGGCGGTCCCATGTCATAGATTTATGGCATGTTAAAAAACCTTCCACTAATTACACCTGTGTGAAGCTAAATCGTATAGGTTAAGAATGTAAACATTGCTCTTAGGTTTCTACGTTCGTTGCCAAGAATCGACTGCGGTGGCGTCTAGTAGCTAAGTTCTGAACTAGGCCTAGTAGTCGTTGATGGTGGCGATTGGCGGCAAAAGTAGGAACTAGTTCAAAAATTCAAAGTTTCAGTCCTTACTTGAATTAAAAACAGATACGCACACTAATACAGCCATCACAATTAACACCGGTTATCAGACAGATTCTACACACACCCAAAGTACACGGGGCTACATGACTGCCTTGTCGCAGCCTCTAAACTGAGGAACCAACCAAATAATTAAAATCATTAATATTCATCTTATTCTCACAATTAAATCCATTCAAATCCATCTTATTTGTCTTAATTAAATCATTTAATATTCTCACGCTTCAACATTTGACCTTTTATAAGTAGGAATTGGAATCACTTTCCTCTCCTCTACAAATATCTACGAATAAGTACTTTCTTCCTCACCATGCATCATCATTTAATTATTCATTGGGTAAAATACTTCCACTGTTATCAATAATTACTTTAAATTTGGGCTACACGTAATATCTTCTTCGACTGGGACCGATGCTAACACGCTAACAGACAACTTGCGTATTCCGTAGATTTATATTATTACTAGCTATTGAACCCGGCGTTGCCCGGGAAGTATCTTTATAAGTTATAGATAGATGCATGCCAATATATTTCGCAGTGTGTATTATTTTGCCATTAAGTGAATTTAGAACAAGGTTCTCCTCGATTCTGATGTTACTCAAGATCAATATTAACTCACTGTAAATAGTCCAAAGGGACAGTACTGTGGAGTACAATAACGTAGCGGAGAATGCAACAATAGTAAAACAAGTAGTTCCGTGAAGAACTATACAGCCTATTTTCATATATCCTACTTATGTTAATTGCCACTATCAACATACACAATTTCAGTTTGATTGCTGTAATAGGTTCGTAGATATTGAGAACCGACTAAATATTTCGGATGGTCGCCATGTTGGATTTTATATATGTAGGTCCTAGAGTTATGGACTGTTACATGCAGATTATTGTGTACGTGTAGTATTCAAACTTCAATCGCATAATTAGGACACAAGAAGTAACAAGGAGATTTTAACATTTCGCACTGTTGCCATCTTGTGGTTATGGAAACAATTGAAATATATTAGATGCCAGTGGATTACCATTCGTATAAGGATTTAATGTACCATGTTTCACTGCACTCGGATGGTTAAATTGCGAGAAACGTCCACGTGAATATTTATACTTCAGGTCGCCGCCATGTTGGATTTGTGATCACCAGGTTATTTAAAGTCCTATAGGTGAACTTAAGTTCATAGCCCCAATGAACATAAAAAAATCAGTTGGATTGCTATAATAGATTCGTAGATATTCAGAGTCGTCTAAATGTTTCGGATGGTCGCCATGTTGGATTGTTAAATGCATAGGCCATATAGTCATGTACCATTAAAGGAAAATTATTGCGTAGGTTCATTATTCAAACTTTCACTTCGATCGCATGACTACATCACAAGAAATAAAAACTTAATTTTAAAATTCGCACAGCCACCATCTTGAGGTTAAGTAAGCAATTGAACTAAATTAGATAACATTGCATTGCAATGTGTATAAATATTTCCTGTACCAGATTTCAGTGCGTTTGGAACATTAAATCGCGAGAAAGGTCTATTTAAAATTTTCAAATTCGCTTGGCCGCCATGTTCGTTTTATAGTTAACCGGTTTTTGAAAGTCTTATAGATGGACTTCCAGTAGTGCTCTTTATCTCCGTACAAAATTTCAGGGTGATGCAGCTAATAGTTTCCGAGATATAGAATGCCGGTGAAATATTTCGTACATCCGCCATCTTGTGGTTATGTAAACAATTGAATGAAGTTAGATGTTGGTGCATTACAATTTATATAAACATATACTGTACCAAGTTTCATTGCGTTTGGTAGGTTAAATCGCGAGAAACGTCTTTTTAAAAGTTGCAAATTCGCGTGGCCGCCATGTTGGTTTTGTAGTTACCAGGTTTTCAAAGGTCACATAAGTGACCTTATAGTAGATCCCTTTATCACCATACAAAATGTCAGGGTAATATCAGTAATAGTTTCGGAGATATTGAATGCTGGTGAAATATTTCGCACAGGCGCCATGTTTGATTGGTGAGTCGTAACAAAATTTGAGGGGCACGGTCGGGGTCGCCAGGACTAGTGCTATCAACTTACCGTGTTTCATTGAAATCTCTCCAGCCGTTTAGATTTTATTAGGGACACACACACACACGAATCACACACACACACGCACACACACACGGTCAAAAGGTGATCTCATAAGCCTATTTTTTCAAAATTGAAAATAGGCTATAAAGGGGATGTATATACACAATTCCTCGAGAAGTCAGTCTCACAATTAGTTTCTTGATAGTGTTTATTTTTGATTTAATGGAGTCCACTATTCTTATGGCAAAGTATCATTACTTACTGTTTGGATCTTGTAGAAAATTATCGCATAATAATATGTATTCGTAGTTTAATTACAGTATGTTATTGACATGCTATCAACTAAATTCATAATTTAACGTCCGCTTCCATTACAAATTTGCATAGTCATAGAGCAGGATAATTACCAATTAAAATATAACCCGAATAACAGAAGGAAATATTATTCATAGAACAATCTGCATTTTCACGTAAAAGTTACTGTATTTCTGATTTGTAATACAAAATACATCTGGTAGACGTAGACACTGTCAACAATAAGAAATAAGGTATAAGGACATTATGATTAATAAAACATAACCGTCAACATATCAGTAGTAGAACACACCTTAACGGAGAGTATAAAACTTCGATTCTAGTAGACATTACATAGCCTACAATATATTACGAGTTATACCTTTTGTTATAAGGTAAAAAATGGAGTGCCATAGTGTATTACAGTGATAGATGGAAACCTGGTGGTATTAGCTTGAACTACTGTTGACGTGGAGAAAATGGAGTGACATGGCCTCTTACAGAGATAGATGGAAACTTGGTGGTCTCGTCCATGGCCGACTGGATGCGAGCTGCGCAATACTGGCCTTGCCATTACCCGCCAGTTAGAACCCATGCATATCATGTAATTGAAAAATTTCCTCTAGTTGCCGATAGAACTCACTCCCATCCAAGTATAGGCGCGATTAGTAAACAGCTGTTCAATAGGTTTATTAAATGTGTTTCTCACAGTGTTACGTTTAGAACAACAGTTTCAATTATTCTAAGTTGTCGATATTAATATACTGAATTCCTCCGTTGTTTGGAATGTTTACTGACGAAATTGTAAAATACTGGGGTAAATTATAAACTATGGTTTGAACGCCGCTGCTCAAATCCAGTATGTCATACTGTTGTTTGTCATTTTGCACTTTGAATAGGAAGAACATAGGTGGTGTGCTTTCATTTCCCGAGTTTACGTGGGACACTTTGTCCCGGACACTAACACTCCCTCGTCAACTGTGTGTAGTCGTCATTTTGAGAGTCCCGTGCCGTAGTTGTGATAGTTTAATCATGCACCACGGCTGCGAGGGCAGCTGTAGCAAGCCCAGACATCGTAGGTTCGGAACTATCCTGAGTGTGGTTTTTCTACACTCTGTTCAGGCAAATGCCGGGATAGTACTTGACCACTGCTAGTAACGCACATGATAGGGACTTCTTTGCCTCTGAGACCTACGATGATATCCAAATAACTACGGAATCAACCGTCCAGTGCATATCCAATAGTTATCTTTTATAAAATGGGTATCATAATGTTTTCTTGCGATTCTGTTGAATCATTCTTTAGTACATACCCCAGGGACTAACGACTAATGGGATGTGGGTTTGGTGACCACGGGACCGCAGCTGAGTGCGGTATTGCTTTCACTTACTTGTGCCAGGCTCCCTTCTATCATCCTTCCTGTCGACCATCCTTGATCACCTCTCGTTCACTTACGACATTACGACACTCCCCATCCTTCAGGGTCTCACATCTTGTGGGACGCTGGTTAGTGATCAGGGGACCCCAGTGGAGTTCGCGATTGCTTTCACTTAATTGTGCCGGGGTCCTCTCTGGCATATTTACTGTCGGCCTCCCTTGGTCAACTCTTGTTCTCTTCCGACACTGACGGTATTAGGATATCCGAGGTCTAAGGAGTCTTTAAAATTCCCGCCTTAATTGGACCTTGTTTCATCTTCCCTGATACCCTCATTCTTCAAAGGGTCAGATCTCTTGTTTCTCTTTTCATCATATCTCTTGCCTTCTTCACGAGGTCATAAAGGAGGCAGGGTGTGTGTAGCCCCACCACTGGAGGCGCTACACCCTCAAGGGCTCATGGCTTTTGAGTTTGGGAAGATACCTGAACTGGATCTGTTTTTTTCCTTTTTCCAGTGATTCTGGGGCGGTCTCTATCCTATTTCCCTTCCTACCTGCCTTTCATGGCACACCTTACCGAATCCGTCAATTCTCATTTTTTGAGGGTTGAGAGCATTTCTTTTACCTGTATTTTATTTCCCTTACTCCTTCGTTTTTGTCCTTTTCTTCTCCCAATCCGTAAGTTGGTTGTAAGTTGTAGTTATTTTTAGTTCTAGTGTTCATTTTATCATCATTCTTAATTTTCATCCCAATGAATTACGAGGCCTATAGCCTCCAGGTTAGGCCCTTTAACATCAACTATCATAATTAAATTACAATTTCAGCAATATATTTTCCGACAATAAAAACTGAAAGTCTGGTTTAAGTTGTATTCACAGTGGGAAGAATTTATTGTATGAAATGTTTGGATTGCATTTCTCAGAACTCTAATCCTCTCCACTCATTAACCTGCCCGCAGCAGCGGTCTTGCCAGCGTCATTGCAGAGAAATTGGTTTCATCGTTTACGTGTAAGTTGTAGTTATTTTTAGTTCTAGTGTTCATTTTATCATCATTCTTTATTTTCATCCCAAAGAATTAAGAGGCCTATAGCCTCCATGTTAGGCCCTTTAACATGAACTATCATCATCAAATTACAATTTCAGCAATATATTTTCCGACAATGAAAACTGAAAGTTTGGTTTAAACTTGTATTCACAGTGGAAAGAATTTAATGTATGAAATGTTTGGATTGCATTTCTCAGAACTCTAATCGTCTTCACCCATTAACCTGGCCACAGCAGCGGTCTTGCCATCGTCATTGCAGAGAAATTGGTATCACCGATTACAAATATTATTGCGGGACCCGAAATACCGTTTGCTTGCAAATAACTCATGTACTAACCACTCAGCAGGAAAGTTCATGAAGTTATATAAAAATCGAGTGAACCTAATGGAATTCTATTTTAATAAGGTGCAAAGGTATGATTAGTTTCTCCCATTTAATATCACGCTATTGCATTTTGTGATACAATGCATTTTGATATTGCGGAAATTATATTGACAAATAGTGTCAAGTCTTTGTTATGCTATACTGGGTTGGCAGTGCTGTGTGACCAGTTGAGTAACTAACGGGATTCCATGTAAATAGCCTCATTTCCTATAACGGTAGTGGAGAGCGTAACTCGCATCCTGTCGGCCGTGTCTCGACTTGAGCTACTGTTGCCATGGAGATGGCCGGCCAAGCCATTACTTCATCAATTTCTTTTCTGACTTTATTAGCCTTTGCTCGAGTGCAAAAAGACCGAAATCAGAAGAATGAGAAAGACTATCGAAAATGCATGTAGGCAGCGGTTTATTCTGGTTCCTGAACTATGTGTATGCCAAATTTGGTTAAGATTGGTGGAACAAATATACCCACGTACCCACATACAGACTTTCACTTGTTTATATAAGATATAAAGCTGGCACATAGATAACTAGCCATTGGAAGGGGAAAGATCAAGTGGACAGGAAAGTTCAAATACTGTATCTAGATGAATGGATAGAGTCTAATATTTCTGAGAAGAGGCTATCACATCACGAATGAGGGAAATAGAAACTGCATACCAATTAACCAAGGGATTCTATAACAAGAAATGATTACCCATAAATAGGCTAGGAAGCTTCTACATTACTGCAGTCATCCGACCAGAAGCCTTAAATGCTGCAGAGTGCCTTACGATGCACAGAGAAGGTCTAATGGAGAAACTTGAAACCAAAGAATGCAAGATCTTAACGGAAAATCTTGGGCCCAGTCAAGGAAAACAGTGATTACAGACGGAGGCACAACCATGAATTTTACACACATGTTACCAAATCAAATATCTGCATACAAACGAAATGAACGTGGACCTGTTAAGCATAAGGCTTCTTCATTGGTTGTGTACATATGGTGAAGTATTGTGGTCCCATTTTTGCCAATTCAAGCTTCGACCTGTGTTTTGGAGCGGATTTATGAATGAACTGTCCACTGGTTCTCTACGTTTATCTTCGCTTGTGTTTGATGGCTGAATATCATCACCGTTTCATATTTCTTAGTTTTGCTCTATATTTTTCTGTTACCTACTTATATGGTACACCATATTAAGTCAATTAGCCATTTTTTTTGAGTGCTACGCTATTTTATATCTTTCTTCAGATATTAATCTTGGCTGATGAAGGCGATAAAAGTTATTAATCCCTGAAACATGTACCAGGAGCAAATCTAATTATATTTCCTTTCGTTTATGTATTGACTAAGGCGGATGTATAATTGTTGTTAAAAACTATTTAGTGCGTCAATACGGAACCATAATGGAAACTAATTTAAATAATAGAACCAAGAGGGTAGCTTGCATGTCGAATTTGGTTGTTCCTTGAAGCACTATATAAGCCAGGGAGGTTAGATATCTAAGCTCCTCGGACACTATAGCGCTTTCTAGTAGAGAAATGAGGAACTTTGTGTTGGCAGAAACTCTCGAGAATAATTTTGCCATTATGAACACGGCCTACTGAATTCAAATGGGTTCTTTGACATGTCAACATCGTATGACATGCGAGTCGTAATTTTTGCTGCCTTGAAAAAAAAAATCACTTACCACGGCCAGGAGCGGACCTGCAAGCTTGGAGTTAGTAACCCGATACGTTAACCACTCACCCACCGTGGTAAACAATGGGTGGATTACAGAACGATAGATTTTTGATTTTAGATGATCTTTCATCCTGCAGTCACACATAACTCCCGTTGTTGTTCGCCATTTCATCCACACAGCATTAGTTCTTGAATTGACCTCTTCCTCAAGAGAAATGAAAGCTATAAGGTGGCGTATTGCACAAATAGCGTAAGCCATATAAATGGAAGTTAATAAATTAAAATATCAGACTCAAGCAGGACTCGAGCCTGATTTTGTTCGGCGGTATTTGATCACTTAGGCAATGGAGTACACTTTAATTCTCATTTGGCATTGATACGTCTACGACGCTAGTCAGCTTCAGCCTATCACACTGTGTGGTTGCCAACTGTGAGCTATCTATCATCTATCATGTAGTCTCATGAGAATAGGGAGAGGGCGAAGGCATGATTTTCAATACAATATAGACTCGGAAATATTTGTAGAAGAAGACTCGTGCATATTTATTTAGCGTATGGCTCATACAGACATTATCAGTAAAACGTATATACATATTTACAGAAGAGAAACAAAGTAATTTGTGCTTCACAACTGAATATCAAGATTTTCAATTCAGCGTACAGCATCTGGAGTTACCAACATGAAGTGCGCTTCATCGCCGTGATAAGCTCGAATCTTGCATTCTCTGGCAATGTGATGAATAGTCTGGTGTGGAGCTCCGCAGTCACAGTCTGGATTAGGTAGCCTTTTCCACTTGTGAAGAGCGTCTCTGCTCCGACCATATCCTGTTCTGATTCTGTTCAGGGCAGTCCAAGTCTTGCGTGATAAGTCGAATCCACTTGGAAATCTGGGACCTAAGAAGAAGGTATGCAGGCGCATATCTGCTGCTGCTTCCCACCGACCTTTCCATTCATCAAGATATTTAAAATCCTTAGCATCCATGTCAGCAGCATCACGCAGAGTTGAATGGCGTGATTTTAGTCTTCTAATATTCAAAAGTATCACGTCATTATGCACGTGTAGAATAGGATTCCTGGAGATCTTGTGGAATTCCATCATAAGGGCATTAGATCGGCGTAGATCAGGTGGCATATACCGGATAGCAGTGGAAGGCAATGGACTAGAGTAGATGTGATTGCGCCAGATATGGTACGCATTGTGATATTAAGTTGGGTGTCAACAAGCCTTGTGTGATGGCTGTTCAACCTAACAGGAGCAGAGTACTCTGCACTAGAATACACCAAACCCAAGGCTGAAGATCGCAAGGTGGTTGCTGAAGATCCCCTGGTAGTACCACATAGTTTATAGAGGATGTTGTTCCGAGTTCTCAACTTTTGTGCTAAGTTCAGGAGGTGTTATTTGAAGGATAGTGTACGGTCTAAGATGATGCCAAGGTATTTTGGGTTCCAATTATGACGAAGAATTCTGTCTCCGAATGTTATATTCACTTTCACGCTCGCCAAACGATTATTTATATGGAAGCAAGATTCCTCTGTTTTACTCACACTTGGGCATCGATGTAAGAAATGATATATAATGGAGTACCCATGTGGGTTGTTTCGTCTTCAAAGCGTTAATTTTGTAATGAGGATATTAAGAGGCAGTAGTTCCACCGCAAAAGAGTTATGAAATCTTGGATTACGGTTCAGTGGTTTGGGACCCATATCAAGTAGGGCTCATCAATGAGCTGCAGATGGTACAAAGGAAGGCTGCTAGGTTTGTGCTCAACGATATTAATCTTAGAAGTAGTGTAACTCGAATGATAGAAAAACTAGGGTGGGAATCTTTGGAAGATAGAAGGACGAAATCAAGACTATACTCTATGTTTAAGACTTACACCAATCGGCCAGCATGGAGCGAACTAAGCAACCGTCTGGGAAATCCCACCTTACTAAGCAGGGCAGATCATCCTCATAAAGTTAAGGCCCGACCGCAGAGTACAAATTATGGGAAATATAATTTCATTAATCGCGGTATTGATATTTGGAATTCATTAATTGCCACAGTCTTAAAGCCTTTCCCCAAACTTATTGATGTGTTTGAGAGAAAACTGAAATTTTGTGTAAATACGACGATGTAATTACTCTAGTTCCCAAATCGCCACTTATATACATTAAGTGTGTTTAATATTATTGCTGGTAATTTTATGTAATTGTACAATTTTTCAACGGGTAATTAGCCCCATTTGCAAATGCAGTACATGAACGAATGGATGAATGCATTAATGCATGAATGAATCTATAGATTCCATCTACATGGCTTTCACTATATTGCATGTGCCTTCTGTCTGTTATGTAATTAGCCTAGAAGCCGGTTGGATCCTCAAAAAGGGGCACCAAACGTGATGTGGTAGAAACCCACAAATCCCAGGCACCACTGTAATGAGGCGTACTAGGCAAGTTGAGGAGTGAGGTAGTTTGCAATTGCTTTCCTCACAGTACTAACCCTACGAATTGAACCTTTCACTATGTCAACAGGCACTAGCTATGCTCCGAATGTCTTTCTCAGTACCACCCATTCCTCAGTAGCTTCCATAATATATTCACAGCCATGAATGAGACTGAGTACACAACCCAGTAGCTTAAAGCCCGATTTTCTTGTGCATCGTTCGGAAGTCATCAAGTCCTAAGGGGACCCGAAACTTGCTATGTTTACTAAGTCTAATAATGCTGCATTTTCCCCCCCAGGGACTCAAACGTTGTGGGACGTAGGTTGGCGACCACGGGACCCCAGCGGAGTCCGGCATTGTTTCCACTTACTTGTGCCGGGCTCCTCTCTGTCTTCTTTCCTGTCGACCTCTTTTGGTCAATTCTTGCTCTCTTCCGACCCCGACGGTATTAGGGTATCCGAGGCCTAGGGAGTCTTTGACTTTCCCGCCTTAATTGGCCCTTGTCTCATCTTTCCTGATACCCACTTTCTGCGAGGGGTCAGTCTTCTTTTTCTATTCATGTTGAAGCCTTATTAATCTGCGAAAAATAAGTATTCATGATTTATTATTATTATTACTGTGGCCCAGGCAGTACTTGTGGAAGTTGACAAAGAGGAAGGCAAGTTAGTGTGTTGCAATGATTGCCACAGAAACAGAGCTTGGTAGCTATTCTTGAAAATGGCCGGGTAAGCTGAGTTCAAGGCCAAATTGTGTAACAACTTGCACCAAAATTGGAGTCATAAGGGGATGGTCACGAGTTAGTTGCAACCGACCTACGATTGAATCACCCAATCAGGAGAGACCCAGCCAGAACCACGCGATGGGTGGCGTCACTGGTAAAAAGCGCGCGGAATTGATTATCTAAAGAACCGCCGATCCGAAATATCTCAGCATGAGTGCGCTGAGACGTTTGAATTAAATGATGAAGATTGACACTAGTCCCATGTGTGTGAGATGAAAACTCTAGAAAATTTTTCTTAATTCACCCCACTCCTCCTCACTCTGTCAGTTTCCAATAAATTGATCGACGAGACGCTGTTTCGAGGTAATTCGTTTTGAGCTCTGGTGAGCTAACTTCACGCCAGTTTGCGTAGTGATTTTTAAAGCTCTAATATTATTTGAAGACAATCTTTTTGAGCTCTGGTGAGCTAACTTCACGCCAGTTTGCGTGGTGATTTTAAGTACTCTAATATTATTTTGAAGACAACTATTTTCAGCTCTTAGGGCCAAGACTTGAGTAACATTCCAATTAGCGCTCAACGCGAGCGAAGGTTCACAAGTCCAGTAGAGATTACCGAGCGAGATAACGACTGCGAGACAGCCAGATTTAAAACTTGTATTGTCAAGCCAGTGACGATGGGTTTGAAGTGTATATTTCATGTACATTTTTATTGTATTTTTCAAGTGTTGTATTGTGCGTGTGTAAGCGAGAGCTAGGGAAAGTCTTCGTTGATTAATCGCATAGGACAATCGTGGGCGAAAGTAGTATGTCACAAGCGATTATAGCCAGGCAATTTATAATAACATTGAACTTTTCTGTCGAAGAGACTACACCAAGATGTCTGACATGTGGTCAGGAGCCGGAGTGATGTCCAACGCTTCTACGAAGACAACGATGGAGGGCTAATTTCCCGTTGGGAAATGGGCCGAGATGGAAGTTGTATGCTCTACAAGCTGATACGGTGATGTACAAAAATTGATTATTCAATATGTAGTTAGATACGGCGGGGGAACTTTGTAAATAGTTCATTTTCTTTTTTTTCTTGTTTTAGATTGTTTTTCTTGCACCGACACTAAGTGTTTTAAATGTACGTTGGCGCGTGGCCAAAGTTGTTAGTTGTGTATTATTTTTCTTTGGAGTCATATTTAGTGTACACGGCGCGTGTACGTGATTTTTATCCATGCGAATGCGAAACCCGTTACATTCGATAAGTGGTGCTTTATTAAAGTTAATATTTTTGATAGGAAAGGGAGGTAATTACTGTAAGATGTTTGCTGAACAGGTTATTATCCATATTAGGGTTGCCGAGCGCAACAAATTAAGATGTAATTGTAGATCACCTTAGTTCTAATTTTTTTAGATTTTTTTTGAGTCCTTTTCAGGTTCGATAGTCACAGGCATAGAACGGAGGCGCCAGCTGGTGGAAAATATTTATGTCATTTTATTTCAGGGTCTGTCAAACCCATACGTGTGATTCTGTGTGTGTTATCGTGTCAGGTGTGTGTTTTCGTTCTACGTGAAGAGGGGTAGAGGTCCTACCGCCCTCATATTTGTTGTTGTTGTATTTTTTTGATGGAAAGGCAGGGTGCTCCGAGGAGACCACTGTACCTTGTCCATATGCTGATTCTTGGATTTCCTAGGGGAAATGCTGAGATATATTTTGTTCTGACACACACACACGTATTATTGTGCTTTGGGGCACGCTTCTTCGAGACTGGATCCCATGCCTTGGGAGGTCGAGGTTATTTTGACACGTGGCTTGACAGATATGCAGATTTCCACGTATCGCCTGTCTAGCCTGGTGACTTATTTCGTTAGGCAGTCCTGTTGTCCGACTGGCCCCTTTAAGCTTTCATTTAGCCAACCTGTTCTTTTGTGATGGTTATTTTGAACCATAATTAATTGGGGAGTTCGCCATGTTTGGGACGGATTATTGCATGTCGTATGGATGGAATATTGTGTTAATAATGTAAATGTTGGCTTCGAGCCTAGTGATTCGTCTATGACTCAGTTCATGTAAGTTAGTCTGTGACGCCCGTGTGGTGTAGTGGTATTTTTACTTGTAAAAATGACGGCGGTCATATATGTATTTGTTTTGTTGGTCACGTGTTAACTTACTTGTGTTGATTTGTGAGAAGTCCTAATTTTTAGGCAGTAATTTTTTGCTACGGCAGTCTTGATTCCAATTTCATGCAGAAATTATTGTTGTTTATTTTAAGTATAGGAAGTGTCGGTTTAGTTTTTAAGTGTTGTGTAGTTGTTCCCCGCGTCTGTCTAGCTCTAAGTAATGCGGATTCGTCTTCTGAAAGTTGATTCCGGATGATGACGAATCATGCATTCAATTGTACTCATCGTGAAGCATGTAGAACAACGCGCGCGCATACATTGTCATTATTGTTGATTTATTTTTGGGACACTTGGTCCGAGTAATAATCTCTCCTGAGATTTGGCCTAGTTTTGGCAAATTTAATTTATTCAGTGGGAGTCATTATGGGAGTTTTGTTTGTTAATTCATTTTTGTAAATAGCTGATCTGTCATTAAATTCATTTGTTTCAACCCTGGCTTCACTTTTTCCTGCATGTTATTTTGTTATATGTTACCCTGCATGTTAATGAAGCGCTTTAAAAACAACTTACGATATGGACTGTTACACCCCCCGAAACTGAGTCTCATAAGCTTCTTTGCAAGGGTTCATAAAAAAATGGCTGCTCAAGTGGGGATTGTTGTTGTTGTTGCTTCGCTGATCTCATATTTATTTCGCTGAGAAATGATGCCAGGTCAAGCGGGCAAAGTAAATTCAGTAAATTGAGGCGATGTTGTACCGCCATGTGCATTAGTAAAATCACTGAGTTCCAAAAGTTAGAAATATTGAACAAGGTTAGAATTTGATATTGTATTTGTTATAAATTTGTTCTGGTGCCCGGCATTAAAATTAGAAAATTTGCATATTATTGAACTCAGTCAAAGCAGGAAGGTGTTGCCTTATATTGTACATCTAATTAACTTCGGTTAATTAGTGTTGTTCGTAAATTCTGTTGGTTAGGTATTTAAAAGCAGATCACTAGGGAGTTATTCTGTTGTTTGGAAATAAGAGTAATTTATTCAGTAAATTTTGATTACTGAAAATTATTATTAAATTAGAGCCAGTAATATTTAAATATTATGACATGTATGCGTGTGTATGACTGAAATCTCGGTGCATGACCCTGTTTTTCTCTGGTTATATTTGTGTATTGTGCGATGGCGAGTGTTGAAGAAATCAAGGGATTGTTAGAGCAGATGTCTATACAAATGTCCGCGAAAACGGAAGAACAGTTAAAGAACATGAAGGAGGAAATAAGTGAAGACAATGGTAAACAATTAAATAAACAGTTAGAAGTTCAGCGTGAGCATAATGATAAACAATTAGAGCAAATGTCCGCGAAAACGGAAAAACAATTAGAAGTTCAGCGTGAGCATAATGATAAACAATTAGAGCAGATGTCCGCGAAAACGGAAGAACAATTAAATAAACAATAGAAATTCAGCGCAAGCATAGTGAAAAACAGTTAAATGACATTACGATGCAATTGCAAACACAAACAGAACAGTTAGAAATTCAGCGTGAGAATAGTGAAAAACAGTTACAAGGCATGAGCGGTAACATTACGGTCCAATTACAGGGCCAGAAATTGGATACTGATAAACAATTAAACGAATTGAATCATAAACTATCAGAATAGGCGATAACACAAACAGTAAAAACAGAGCAACTAGAAAAGGTCTCTCATGACATAAATCAAAGCGTTAGGGAAGTAGAGAAACTGGCAGATGAGGTCGCGGAGAATAACACAAAACAATTAGGTGAGATTAAAAAGTTGGAGTCGAAATTTGACAATAAACTCATACAGTTTGATGAAATGGTGGCCGATAAATTAAAGCAAATCGAGGCAGCATGCGTCAACAACACGGCGGGAATAAAGAGCACACAGGATAAATTACAGCAACAGATTAATTCAGTCGACAGCAACGTACTTGAATTAATAAAGGAAATCGATAAACTTGAGATCAAAACAGAAACAGAACGTATGCACTTGCGTGAATACTTGGAGGACCAATTAATTAAAACCCAGCAGGTAATACGAGAAGAGGTAGGGGAACAGCTCATAAAAAATCAGGATAATTTGGAAGACCAATTAATTAAAACCCAGCAGGTCATAAGAGAAGAGGTCGGAGAACAATTAGTTAAAACACAAGAGGTAATACGAGAAGAGGTCGGAGAACAATTAGTCAAAACACAGCAGCAGATACAAGAAATAGGGGAACAGCTGGAGAAGAGTCAGGAAAGGAACGAAGAGAAAATTAGCAGTTTGAAGAGCAGGATCCGAAGAGATTGGGAGCAGCAGGTCAACGAAACGAAAGAAGACAGGCTGACAATATTAAAGCGCTTAGGTGAATACAACTCGAGAGTACAGGCTTTGGAGGAAAACGTAAAATCCAAACTCCAAGAACACACAGATCTCACAATTAAAAATTAAATCAGGTCATTACAGAACGCAACATTATTTTCGGCTGTAAACGCAGTAGGCAAGCAGGGAAGCATTGGAAGTCCGGGGGGCTTGAAGTTGGCTGAGGATAACAGCCGAGGTCAAAGTCCTAAATTAACGAGCAACGCATTCCAACAGTACAGGGGAGAGACGTCCACACCACAGCCCGACTTGGCACCTGCCCAAGTAATTCAGGTCATTAGGGGGAATGATTTCAAACCCGATAAATTCAGGGAGCACACAGGAACCACTCCCAAAGTTTTTTTTACGTCAGTTGGATGACTATTTTAACGATCAACATATCAGTCCCGCAAAACAGTTGCGACTTGTGGAAATTTTTTTAGAGGGCCCAAGCTTAATCTGGTTCTTGAGTTTTAAATATACATTCACCGACATGGCACAATTCAGAGAAGCGTTCTTAAAGAAGTTCTGGAGTCCTTCTTTGCAGCAGGGATTAAGAATGGATCTGTACACTAGAAAATATCACAGCACGCATCCTACCAGATTCTCAGAATTTTTTAGCCAACAGCTGGTTAAATTCCGCGATTTTGACGACCCCCCTAGTGAAGAAAACATGGTTCTAACCATTGGAAAACAACTTCCTATGAATATTCAACAGCTGTTAGTAGCCGGAAATATTAAGACCGCAGTGCAAGCTGAAGAGTTACTCCGTCATCTAGACGAGACAAGTATGGTTAGTCCACAGACAGGGAGGAGAAACATGGAATGTGTCAACACGGCAGAAGTGATTCAGGGACACCAAACTAGTCACAACCAGGGTAACCAAACAAAAACCCAATCTACGGGAACGCAGTTTACACCGAGACGGCACGACTATGATAGCAGAAATCAATTCAACCAGAATAATCGAAATTTTGAGAATCGCCGAGATAACTATAATCAAAACAATCAGAACCAGCAAAATCAATGGACGTACCAGCGAGAGTACACCAACTGGAGGGGAAACCAAAGGCAGGGTAGACCTTACCAAAGGAATGGAGATGTCAGGTGGAACAACACGAGGAACTATCGCCAAGATAATCGGGGAGACTATCGCAACAATTGGGATGAGCGGTATGTCGAATCGCAGAAGTATTTGGATCAGTTAAACGCCGATGAGACGGAGAAAGAGAAGTGGGGCGTGCAATGGCGAATAGGCAGAGCCCGGATAATCACCAAGGAGGGGGGGGCGGAAAGCTTATTACGGCAGCAGGAGAGGCGCAATGACAACCGGCGGAACCCAACGAATGGGTCCCGGGATTTTAAAAAAACTCAAATGAACCAAAACCTGATAGCCTGAAAATGGAGGACGCCAGGGAGCGGGAAGAGCTGATTGTTGCTAACATAGAAAAGTGGGTAGCATTCCCGGACGATTGCCTGGAGGAAGTAGTGAAGGACCGAGAAAATGTAATCAGACAATTGCCGATTATTTACGCACATATTGGAGGTATGAGGGTGAGATGCTTAATTGACACAGGTAGCCAGGTGAGCTTAGTCACAGAGGCATTGTTGAAAGAAATCAGAAGAAAACAAACTGTTCCAATTATGCCTGTACCGCTAATGAAAGTCAGAGGGGTCATTCCTGACAAGACCATAAGTTGTAAGCAGCAAGCATATTTAGACCTGGAAATACTGAACCACACATTTTCGCAAACATTCATTGTCATACCGAAGATGAATTATAACATCATTTTGGGAGCCAACTTTATATGTGATTTTCATGCTGTAATTGACTTACATAACAACACTGTAAGTTTCAAACAAGTTGAGGGGTTGAATCATGTGGGTTTAAACATGGAAGAAAGTCCACTAGAGAGAGAGGCGAATACTTGGGTCATTGAAGAATGCACTAATGAGGTGATCAGAGATAAGAACTTGACGGAGGAACGAGTAAGCCAGACAGCAGTGGTTGAAATTGACAGCCGAGATATTTCGCTGGAACTTTGGGTACATTTGGCGGAAGAAGAAATTAGCGGATCCAGATTTGAAATTCTACTTCAGGAGCGGCTTAAGGAGGCAATAGTAGGGGAACCTGATAGAAGAAAACTGGAAGAAATTTTGAGATTTCATAAAGGAGCTTTCGACAACATCCCTGGAAAAGTTTTAAATTTCCAATATGCCATGCAAGTTACTGACTGGACCCCATTTAAAAGTAAATTGTACCCGATCCCAGAGAAACATTTTGCTCAGGTGAAGGACATCATTAGTAATTTATTAGATTCCGGCATGATAAGAAAAGCAGCAACCCCGTACCTAAACGCAATATTGGCTGTGGCCAAGCCAAATGGATCAATTAGGTTATGCCTAGACGCGCGAGTTTTGAACAGTAAACTGCTAGTTGAGCATGACCAAGCACCTAGGATCAAGGATGCGTTGAAGGGCTTCCGTGGGAAGAAGATTTATTCGAGCGTCGACTTGACAAATAGTTTCCACCATCTTGAACATGAAGAAAAATCCCAACTATTGACGGGGTTTTTATTCGATAACCAAAGTTATATCTGGTCTCGCATGCCCTTTGGTGTAAAAACAGCTGGATGTGCACTGATAAGAGCACTAGATAGGAATCTGACTGAGGAGGTCAAGAGCTTCACTACGAGATATGTTGACGACATATTAATTGCATCTGAAACAATGGAGGAACACTTGGTAAACCTAAACATACTTCTGGATAACTTGAGAACCATGAACTTCAAAATTAATCTAAAGAAATCACACTTTTGCCAGAGCGAGATTCTGTATTTGGGTCATATAATTGATGTTGAGGGCGTGAGACCTAATCCAGCGAAAATTGATGCAATCAAGAAATTTCCTACACCAACTAAAGTCAAACATGTAAGAGCGTTTTTGGGAGTGACGGGTTTCTTCAAAGAGAATTGTCCTGGATGCACGGAAACAGTGGCACCTATGCAAGAGATGTTAAAGAAGTCAAATCGATGGTCGTGGAATTAGGAGTGCGACAGGTCCTTCAGAGCTACGAAAGACTTACTGGAGAACTGTGTGAAGCTAGGGTATCCAGACTTCGAGAATAAATTTATTATTCAAGCAGATGCTTCATTGATTGGAATCGGTGCTATGCTGTACCAAGAGGAAGCTGAAGAACCCAAGAAGAGATCATATTTGGCATTTACGAGTCGTAAATTGAGGAAGCACGAGAGGAACTACACTGTGACGGAGCTTGAGCTGCTAGCGATTTTATATTCACTTCAACAATTGGCGCAAGATGATTTTCGGTTATTCCATTATTGTCAGAACCGACCACCATGCACTGACATTTCAATTCAAGACGACGATGGCAAGTGAGAGAGTTACGCGTTGGTCCATCTACATACAGCAGTTTGACATTACAATAGAGCATTGCCCTGGAGGGATGAACATCATACCAGATGCCTTGAGCAGGAATCCTGAAGATGAGAACGAGGTAACAGCGGAAGTTCACCATATAACACTAACACCGAAGGCTCGTGAGTTTTTGGACAAACTAAAGGAAATTCGGAAGGAACAAGAAGCAGACCCATGGATGATGACGATGATCAAATTCTACAAGAAGGAATTACAACCAGATTCACCTGAATACCGAGAAGCCCGTGCTAATGAAGCGAGATTTCACTACTTAAATAACCTTTTGCATAAGTACGTGGATGAGCATCATAGCAAACTGCGAATCCTTGTTCCAGCATCACTACAGAGCTGATTGACGTGGCATGTCCACGAGAGCCTAGCACATATCGGCACGGACAAGACAGAAGCTACAATAGGGGAGACTTTTACTTGGCCTAAGATGCGATTCACCATTGTTGAAGTAATAAGAACTTGTGACGCGTGCCAGCGTACTAAACCAAACAACTTCATTATGAAACAACCTCCAAGACAACTATTACCTCAAAAACCATGCGAGATGCTCGCTATCGACTGTTTTGGCCCTCTGGTTAAAGGAAAACGTGGATGCCGACACCTTCTGGTGTGTGTCGATGTATATTCAAAGATGGTAGTGTTATGTCCAATCCAGAAGACGACATCAAAACAAGTCCTCAGTAGAATTCAGAACAAAGTTATTCCGATGCTTGGGAAGCCGGAATCCATTTTATCAGACCATGGTACTTATTTCACGAGCAATGTTTTTAGGCAAGGTCTAGAGAGCCTAGGGATAAAACATATATTTTCGAGCAATCGTCATCCTTGTGGGAATCCGAGCGAGAGAACGATTCGCTGTGTTGCCAAGTATTACAGAGTAATGATTCCTAACGATCATAATAAGTGGGTTGACAAAGTAGGAGATATTGAGATGTGCATGAACACCACTAAGCACGAATCGACGGGTCAAGTCCCACTAATTGTACACCACAACAGGTTGCCAGAGAGATCTTGGGACAAGATTATTCCATGCCCAAGGGATCCAATATTAGCGCATGAATTGCGAATTCAGCGAACGAGAGAGCACATGAGGAACCAAGCGGACCGAAGACTGAGAAGGTACAGAGGAAAGACGTTTCACCGGTAATTACAGGAACAAGAACTAGTGCTTGTCCGCAGACCACCGATATCTGATCCCAAAAACAAAGTGTTTGCAAAATTCTGTCCAAAATTTATTGGCCCGTTCCGTGTCATTAAGAATCTGGGTAACAATGCTAACAGACTTGAAGAAGTGAGCACTGGTGCTAAATCTCTCTTCAATAGCGCCAACTTAAAACCATATTACAAAAGAGAACCATTTGATGAATAGGCAGGATTATGTGTGCAGAATCATTATTGCAGAATTTATTTGAGAGCCAGCACACAAATGTACGTGGCCGTGGAGCGCCTGGGAGAGAGCGCGCTTTGTTTGTAAACAACAAGACAGCTGAGACGACGGGAGTGGTAATCACGTGAGAAGAAGGGGAGGTCTAGCGAGACGTATGAATGACATTCCGGCAAGGAGCGCGCACACTAATTGGGTCAGTGGAGTGTACACTCAAGCAGCTGAGCGAGGTACTAAAGAGATGTTGTTGTTACTACAGTGGATATTGTTTTTGAAATCCAAATCAATCACTTGCTTCGAAATTCAAAACCTTGCTGAGGATAAATAAACCCTTATTAATCTGCGATAAATAAGTATTCATGATTTATTATTATTATTACTGAGGCCCAGGCAGTACTTGTGGAAGTTGACAAAGAGGAAGGCAAGTTAGTGTGTTGCAATGATTGCCACAGAAACAGAGCTTGGTAGCTATTCTTGAAAACGGCCGGGTAAGCTGAGTTCAAGGCCAAATTGTGTAACAACTTGCACCAAAATTGGAGTCATAAGGGGATGGTCACGAGTTAGTTGCAACCGACCTACGATTGAATCACGCAATCAGGAGAGACCAAGCCAGAACTACGCGATGGGTGGCGTCACTGGTAAAAAGCGCGCGGAATTGATTATCTAAAGAACCGCCGATCCGAAATATCTCCGCATGAGTGCGCTGAGACGTTTGAATTAAATGATGAAGATTGATACTAGTCCCATGTGTGTGAGATGAAAACTCTAGAAAATTTTTCTTAATTCACCCCACTCCTCCTCACTCTGTCAGTTTCCAATAAATTGATCGACGAGACGCTGTTTCGAGGTAATTCGTTTTGAGCTCTGGTGAGCTAACTTCACGCCAGTTTGCGTAGTGATTTTTAAAGCTCTAATATTATTTGAAGATAATCTTTTTGAGCTCTGGTGAGCTAACTTCACGCCAGTTTGCGTGGTGATTTTAAGTACTCTAATATTATTTTGAAGACAACTATTTTCAGCTCTTAGGGGCAAGACTTGAGTAACATTCCAATTAGCGCTCAACGCGAGTGAAGGTTCACAAGTGCAGTTGAGATTACCGAACGAGATAACGACTGCGAGACAGCCAGATTTAAAACTTGTATTGTCAAGCCAGTGACGATGGGTTTGAAGTGTATATTTCATGTACATTTTTATTGTATTTTTCAAGTGTTGTATTGTGCGTGTGTAAGCGAGAGCTAGGGAAAGTCTTCGTTGATTAATCGCATAGGACAATCATGGACGAAATTAGTAACTCACAAGCGATTATAGCCAGGCAATTTATAATAACATTGAACTTTTCTGTCGAAGAGACTACACCAAGATGTCCGACATGTGGTCAGGAGCCGGAGTGATGTCCAACGCTTCAACGAAGACAACGATGGAGGGCTAATTTCCCGTTGGGAAATGGGCCGAGATGGAAGTTATATGTTCTACAAGCTGATACGGTGATGTACAAAAATTGATTATTCAATATGTAGTTAGATACGGCGGGGGAACTTTGTAAATAATTCATTTTCTTCTTTTTCTTGTTTTAGATTGTTTTTCTTGCACCGACACTAAATGTATTAAATGTACGTTGACGCGTGGCCAAAGTTGTTTGTTGTGTATTATTTTTCTTTGGAGTCATATTTAGTGTACACGGCGCGTGTACGTGATTTTTATCCATGCGAATGCGAAACCCGTTACATTCGATAAGTGGTGCTTTATTAAAGTTCATATTTTTGATAGGAAAGGGAGGTAATTACTGTAAGATGTTTGCTGAACAGGTTATTATTCATATTAGGGTTGCCGAGCGCAACAAATTAAGATGTAATTGTAGAACACCTTAGTTCTAATTTTTTAGATTTTTTTTGAGTCCTTTTCAGGTTCGATAGTCACAGGCATAGAACGGAGGCGCCAGCTGGTGGAAAATATTTATGTCATTTTATTTCAGGGTCTGTCAAACCCATACGTGTGATTCTGTGTGTGTTATCGTGTCAGGTGTGTGTTTTGATTCTACGTGAAGAGGGGTAGAGGTCCTACCGCCCTCATATTTGTTGCTGTTGTATTTTTTTTTTTTTTTATGGAAAGGCAGGGTGCTCCGAGGAGACCACTGTACCTTGTCCATATGCTGATTCTTGGATTTCCTAGGGGAAATGCTGAGATATATTTTGTTCTGACACACACACACGTATTATTGTGCTTTGGGGCACGCTTCTTCGAGACTGGATCCCATGCCTTGGGAGGTCGAGGTTATTTTGACACGTGGGTTGACAGATATGCAGATTTCCACGTATCGCCTGTCTAGCCTGGTGACTTATTTCGTTAGGCAGTCCTGTTGTCCGACTGGCCCCTTTAAACTTTCATTTAGCAAACCTGTTCTTTTGTGATGGTTATTTTGAACCATAATTAATTGGGGAGTTCGCCATGTTTGGGACGGATTATTGCATGTCGTATGGATGGAATATTGTGTTAATGATGTAAATGTTGGCTTCGAGCCTAGTGATTCGTCTATGACTCAGTTCATGTAAGTTAGTCTGTGACGCCCGTGTGGTGTAGTGGTATTTTTACTTGTAAAAATGACGGCGGTCATATATGTATTTGTTTTGTTGGTCACGTGTTAACTTACTTGTGTTGATTTGTGAGAAGTCCTAATTTTAGGCAGTATTTTTTGCTACTCCAATTTCATGCGGAAATTATTGTTTATTTTAAGTATAGGAAGTGTCGGTTTAGTTTTTAAGTGTTGTGTAGTTGTTCCCCGCCTCTGTCTAGCTCTAAGTAATGCGGATTCGTCTTCTGAAAGTTGATTCCGGATGATGACGAATCATGCATTCAATTGTACTCATCGTGAAGCATGTAGAACAACACGCGCGCATACATTGTCATTATTGTTGATTCATTTTTGGGACACTTGGTCCGAGTAATAATCTCTCCTGAGATTTGGCCTAGTTTTGGCAAATTTAATTTATTCAGTGGGAGTCATTATGGGAGTTTTGTTTGTTAATTCATTTTTGTAAATAGCTGATCTGTCATTAAATTCATTTGTTTTAACCCTGGCTTCACTTTTTCCTGCATGTTATTTTGTTATATGTAACCCTGCATGTTAATGAAGCGCTTTAACAACAACTTACGATATGGACTGTTACACCCCCCGAAACTGAGTCTCATAAGCTTCTTTGCAAGGGTTCAATGTTATCTCCTGCCTTCTTCTCTAGACCCTCAAGGAGGCAGGGTGTGTGTAGTCCCACCACATCTGGTGCACCCTAGATAGTGCTACACCCTCAAGGGCTCACGGCTGGTGAGTTCGGGTGTTGGCGATCCCGGGGGATTCCTGAGCTGGGTCGGTTTTTCTCCTTCTTCCATTGCCTTTGGAGCGGGCCCTCTCCTCTTTACCTTTCCTATCTGCCTTCCATGGCTCTCCTTCCTTCCAAGTTCCTCAATCCTCATTCTTCGCGGGTTGAGGGCATTTCTTTCTTTCCTGTCCTTTATTTGCCATTTCCTTTATTTATTTTACCATTCTTCTTCTTCTGGTATAATAGTTTGTAGTTAGTATTAGTTATATTTTTCATACTCATCTCATCTTTCTTTATCATCCAAACCATTAGGGGCCGATAACCTAGATATTAGGCCCCTTAAAACAACTATTATCATCATCATCATCATGCTGCATTTTCTCAGAATCTTTTCAAGGTATCCATTTGAAATTTTCACAGTTTGTATGTATTTGATCATTTCTAAAATGACAGTTTTGAAATAATGGAATTGTTTTTTTTATTTCTGAAATTCTTAAAGAAGGCCAAATATTTCAATATGAATTCCCTGGTTATTAGAATCGTAAAACCTACCACCAAAGCGCCATTTCTGCACATGGATACTAATATTATAAATATGACCTAAAAGTTTCAAGTTCCTACATACAACACACTGATAAAATGTCCTTTAAGTGCTAAAGAAAAGTAGCTAACGGGAAATTACATTTTAAGTTGCTAAACTAATACATAAAGGTTATGCAAGCTATTACTAAATAATTATTTAAAAATATTTCCGTTTTAAATTTTGTCAAAATATCAACACTGATGGAAAGTGAAATTTTAACAGATTCCAAATTCAAAATTTAAGAAACTCGGATATTTCATTAAATATTGATTTCCGGGCTCCCTTAACAATATTTCAAACCTTAATAACTCCAAAATTATGAAATAGCAAATTGAGTGACTATCACCATAAGTTTCAATGAAGTTAAATCATTATATTTTTCGCACATTAAACATAATCCATCTCTCGCCGTTAAGACATCTGATTTGTGAGAATGGCAATCATTAAATGCCCTTTCTGCAAACAATTTTGGAATGCTAAGACTCAGAACTGATTATTTTACGTACCTTGATTCCGTATTGAGAATGCCAACTAGTTTAAGTTATCGTTTTATTATATCATATTCGGTTATCTTTATCTTTTAGTGGGACATTAAAAAGAGCAGTAGGGCATTAACGTTCTGGACAATAAAATTATTTTGTGCATGAATAGAAGATAGATATAAATTCCACTCATTTGTGTAAATATTCGAAGAAAACTTGACATTTTAACCCTTCCCGAGCGGAATATGGATATATCAGGAAAATTTGAAAATTTAAATATGGCACCAGTTTCCGTCAAAATAGTTAATTTTAAACCAATGAGATGGCACCACTATGCAGATACATGCTTGATAGTTAATTATGTCGCCTCTAAAGACCTCTTTGACTTCACATATACCTGCAGGCAGTTGTTGCTTTAGATGAACGTACGTGTCATTGCCTAGCTGGTGAAGTGAGTGCATTTTTGTAGTGTTAATTTCGTGATGTGAGCATAATATCACGGAAAAGGCTATGGAATGATGAAGATATAGTGTAGCAGTAGTGTGTTTGTAGCGGTTCTGTGACCACCGCCACCGCTCCACCGCTGGAATACTAAAATGGCAATATCTTGCGAACCAATCAGGCTAGAGACTTGTACGAGGTGTCATTGAACTCGGGCGGACACTCTCTTTCTAATGGACAACATATTTCAACCCCAAAAATAAAACCTACCCCTACTAGAGGGTGAAATTGTAATTTTTTAGAGAATCTCTCTTTCCATTTGCAACATGTGAGAGTTTGAATGTCAATATGGAATGAAACGTTGTTCTACATAAAGTGCATGTGTTCGGTGGATAGCCACTATGAATTAACATGCTTGTTTTTTGTTTTTTTACGCATGCCCACTCATAGCTTTTATAAGAGGGCGGGCTTTTTAAAGATGGCGGCTGTAGTGTAACCTAACCTAACCCAACCTAACGGGTCCTTGTGGACAGGTCATTGTTGATGGGTCCTTGTGGACGAGCCATTGATGACAGGTCCTTGTGGACGAGTCCTTGTGGACAAGTCTGTGTGGGAGATCCTTGTGGACATATCCTTGTTGACAGGTCCTTGTTGACAGGTACTTATGGACAAGTCCTTGTGGACGAGTCCTTGTGGACGAGTCATTGTTGACGAGTCCTTGTGGGCAGGTCCCTTTGGACTGGTCCCTACGGACTAGCCCATGAATTTATTTAAATTATGTCAAAGGGCCTAACTACATTTGGCGTGTAAAGCAGTGTGTTGAACTGACATTGTTCACCAGTCCACCACTACTATAATGGGATAACGATATGAAAGGAAAGTGACGAAATACATGTGAACACGTGTGAGATGACCTTATTACCGTCCTCCTTGTGAAACAAGTCACAACCTGTTTTGACAGTGGTGGGAGGTGAAGGGGAGGAGAGGGGGAGAGTTAGTGTAAGAGACAACACAGGTGAAGAGAGAAATAAGTATGTATTGCTCATAATACATGTAGAGTTGAGGACTGTACATAGGACTGTAGGTTAAGTACAACATGAGTGAATAAATAAATACAAGGCACACAGGTTCACACAACATATAATTTATTAATCCAAGAATTAAAGGCTGAGCTAAATCCCAACCATTTTACATATAGTTTATTTCCTTTTTGTTTCAACACTTTTTCCACAAGGTAATGTTTAGGAAACGCTGTCTTTTGGAGTTATTGGAGATAAAACCTGCTTTTTATGGGTAGATGGTTGAGGTCCTCGAGTAAATAGGTGACTGTACTGTTCAGGTTGACTTGACGAATTCGAAATAGTTCAGTCCCCCAATTTGGTGTGTAGCCCTTGTCGACGATGGACTTGAATTTGCTCAACGAACATGGTCCCCAATGTTAAGGCGATGACGTTTAGGGTCTGCTGTTTTCATGGGGTTAAACAGTTTATCCAATCGCTGAATATTTTTGGTCACGAGGCGTGGCTTGGTCCCAATGGTTCTGTGTTTGGTGTCATTGTAACGTGACACTAGCTCAGGTAACAAGTCCAACCGGCGATAAGTACCCTGAGCGGTAAACGCTTTCCACATATGGGTTTTCAATGTTCAGTTGAACCGCTCGACGTTAGATTTGAGAAAACTGGAGAAATCCTTGTTGAAAAATTCTTTTCCCTGATCGGTTTGTAGCAGCTGAGATTGACGTTTGGATTGTTGAATAAAATGTTGAAAGGCCTTGGTAACTAGTGGACCAGACTTGTGACGCACAGGTTCAACAAACGCCATTTTGGAATAAACATCAATGACCGTCAACATATAGCGTACACCATCGTTAACGCTAGCATAGGGAATCTTTTCAACCAAGTCTGCTTGCCAAAGTTCATCCACACCTTGTGAAATCACCTTGAGTCGCTGATAGTGACGTCTAGCTGGACGATGCAACTCGTGAGCAATACCCATTTTAATGGGTGAGGGCTTAAACAATAATTTTGGCATTTCGAAGATCTTCCTCAATTTCTTGAATTTCCCAATCGTGACCAGTATGACCGGCTTGACGTGAAGCATGCAACAGCTGTAGTCGCTGGACGAGTTTATTGGGATTGTGCCAGTAGGTAACATCCACAAGGGGGTTTAATGGTTTAAATGTCACCCCTGAAACGGACACTTTGCGACGACCACTTTGACCAGTGGGGAACATTTTTGCAATGATGGTTTTATATTTTTGAGATATATTGGCATTCACTTGTTGAGCGGGATCATACTGTCTTTTGTGGGCATGGGTGTCCAATAAAATGGATTTATATTTATCAAGGTCCTCTGACGTATAATCTTGGTATGAGGGTGTCCGAGAGAATAGTAGCTTTAACAGTCCTGGTGTTAATTTATAGTTGATCTTTTTAATGATAGCTTTAGTACGACTAAATTTAATCGATGAATCACTAATTTTAAAACTATCATCCTCATAGCGAACACCATACGTGGTATCTGTGTTTCCAATAAATAGATTGGTGAAATACGGTTCCAGTGTTGATCCATAATATTTTATTAAAATGTTTTGCAGTTGAGCTTTATGTTGAGGGGTGGCCAAGAGTTGTGAAAATGGAGATGATCTGGAAGGGCAAGGTGTTTCGACCATGGCCAAGGATTTCTTTTTTCTTAAAATCTCTGCAAGGGGGAATGCCTTTTTTTTGAGGCGTAAACACTTGTTCCTTATTATCCTCAACTTCGCTAACACTAGTTAAATCTTCCTGTTCCTCTTCCTCTTCCTCTTCCTCTTCCACTTCCTCAGGGTCCTCGTGGTGCGTCTGCGTAGCTTGTGAAACAGTGGGTAGCGTTTCAGATGGCTTGAAAGAGGGTTTCAACATAGCTTTTAGCGGAGGGGATAAATGTTGTTGAATAAACAAAGCATGATCCGCACGTGATCGTTTCAATTGACGAAACTGTGTGTGTTGGTGGTGGGCAATAGCGGATACTCATGGAGTGCCCAGCTTCTAAATTCCATGGGTAGAGGTATATCTCTCTCTACCATTTTGAGTATGTCCAGTTTCTTGCTATCGTTAAGGGTCACATGAGGCACTTTCTATAGCAAGCGTTGTAGTTGAATTTTTGAATCAATGGGGGCATTGTCGGCTCCCTTGAGTGCATTATTATCACTCCTGTCTCTCACCAGATAAAGCACTTGCCTAGCGTTGACCACAATGCGCTGGTGATTTTCAGCAAAGCCTAAATTCAGTTTAAGAGGTAAATATCCAGTAAAGGTGCCATCGGTGTGTACCATCCAGTCATTGATCGAGTCAGGGCACCAACCCGCCATGCAAAGTGTTTTTAGCTTCTTCCTCACTATAAGAGGGATATAGTTTCATGACACTGGAAATACCCACATTTCGAGTGCTATCCACCACGATATCGTTAATCACATAACGCACTTCAGAAAACAGGAAGGCGAAAGCATGGTTGGCTAACTTGGATGTGGTGGGTGTAGAGCTATCGGCTTTGGTGAGCCGAACTTCAATCTGAATAACACTTTCATGTGGTAGAGTGTAAATATCTTGGTTGTTGGTAACAAATTGAATTTCATCATTGTTATTGAGTCCAGGTGTTTGAGCTTGATAAGAATGGAGATCAATTCATACCACTCCTGGTTGCTCCTCGATGTGGTTCGCTACCTCTAGGATGGAATGCATCGCGGGGGTTGATGTGGTAACCCAAATGCTGTAAAATCTGCTTGTTCTGAGATGTTAACGTGTATTCAGGTGGTAAACAACTGTAGCGTTTACTAATGCCCCATGTTGGTAGCGACAAATGTAACAGTTTGGCTAGCCCACAGTGTTGGGTGATAAATGTAACTGTTTACCTTTGCCTAAGCTATGTTGTTTTAATGGGCGCCAAGACCTCAATGCAATGTTGAAATCTAAATTTGTATTTAACAACGTCTAGCTCTGGCAGAACACCTTCAAGACACTATTCACTCAGATCGTGGTATGATTTGATCATTAACCCAACAAACAATTGTATCAGGAGAAGGAATTGGTCCATATCTAATGCTACCTACTGAAAGCAAAGATTGCATTGTAAAAGAAATGAATTTATTATATAAAACCAGTATAGCAAAATTAATAATAATAATAAGTACAAAATTTAAATTGGAGCGTTGTGATTTGAATATTACCGATAGAAAATTACGTGAAAACGGAGTCTGAAAAATTGATTTTACTCTTATTTCCAAGCTATGAAGTTACTGAAATATGAAATGCAAAACAAAGAAAAATGAGAGATTGCGTATTTCTGCGTCATTTGCGCTTACCATTGGAAATTGCCAAGGCATTTCCCTCGTACTTGCTGATGCTGTGAGCTTCCCACAGTCTCCTGGACGTCGTCATCTCCGTCGGAATTTGATGATATTCTGGTAGCTTAGATAATTCTATGGTCCGTACCTCGGACCCAAACACTCGTACAACCGCACTGGTTAAGTTTTGCAAAAGTTAGTCTTCAACTCCACTGAACATCGGAGCGACACGCACTTGCAACCGTACTCCGCAAGTTCTACACAGATAGTCCTCGTTTCACGGCGCGTCGAACGATATATGCACACGTTGGCTCCCCCACTCTTCAGCTGGCTTCAGCTTGCGTGGTCCTCACTGATTGGTTGACCCACCGCTAGTTCCCCTCCTCTGGTTTCTTTACACTCGGCGCGCGAGAGGGAGAAGTCGTTTCCGTTCCAACAATTCGCCTTTTCTAGACCTTGCGACCCAAGATTGCGTCATGCTTCTCGACAAGATTAAGCGTGTACTTGAAATCCCAGTGAGTCACGTCTCTCGATATACCCTAACTGACGAAAACTCCGTAAAATTCCGTAATCAGATAATTTTCTATGATATCGTCGTTCGTAATAATTTGCTGGATAGCGTTTTCTAAGACATAGAAAACCTATCTGAATGCTAATAATTTTTATAAAATGCTCCGAAAATACCTTAATAATAATTATAATAAATTAATAATAATAATAAATTACCATGAAAAATTCTCTTGGCTGAACAATTTGCCGCGTAAATAAATATAGAATGGCTTCCTACTGACTTATGCCAGTTGCATAAAACCCCTCGAAAAACACGTTACACAACTAACACCATTCTTAGACGGTGCTGTTGCTTTATATACAAACTTCATAGCGGTTTTAGCACCAACTTGTAAGTCACTGGTGTGGTAGAATCTAGATCAATGAGTTGTTGCTCTCTATTGATCAGTCTTAATGTTATATTACTAATACCATCGACAGCCACAGAATGAAAAAGCACCACTGGAGGGTTTACACGAATAATATAACCATTGGGCGATGTTACAATAAAGTCATAAAGCGAATGCGACGGTTCTTGATTGGTGTACACTTGACTAATGATATTACACGTCACCGACACATGATGGTCCTCAATGAATTTCACTTCATGGTCTGATTCATGTTTTTTTTTGGCTCCAACACGCGTGGTTTAAATCCTAGTAATGGTCCAATGGAATCGGGGTGTGTTTTAAAGTCAATTTTGAATGTAGAAAAAATACTGCAGCGATGACTGTTGGTATTTCCTACAAGTTCAAACTTGCGGGTTCCATCGAGAAATCTAATAATATGCTTTTTCAATTGACTCCCTGCTAACGCCATGGTGTCGTGACAAATGACTTGAGAGGGAATGATACAGTGCCTTAAATAGCAATACAATGATCAAACCCTAAGCGATACCGCCCTTGGTTGAGTTCACTTTGTTTGTCAATCACTAAACAGGCATGACGTTGTGTTTTCCAGCACTTGCCACACAATTCTGTAAACATTTGAAAGGTCATATCTGGATTCACATGTTCATTATAAATGTGACGACTGTTCCTCTCGTCCTGGCGAAATAAAACAATGACATTGGCATTGTCACGAATCAACTGTTTGGACATTTTAGAATACGTTTGTCCAAGATAGAAGCAATCGATATGTTTGTGTCGACCCATGCTGAAATAGCTTTGAATGATGCCTTGTCGTTCAGTGGATACATCATCGAAAATCATGAGTGAATCAGGCTTTACCTCATCCGGTGAAATAACATTTTCTTGCGTGGAAAATGTAAAATACCCCATATTCTCATTTTGTAATCCAGACATGACTTGATCCAGAAACACGTAGAGGGGTTGGTAGAGAGATTTTGCGAAAATATAAATATTTTGAAAACGCAGACCATTGGGCGCTGTAATAAATGTCAGCAAAAGATTGGTCTTTCCACAGCCGGAAGGTCCCAAAATGATGCAGCGAATGGAAGATGGAAACAGTGAACAATGGCGTTGTTCACGTGATGTGGGGCAGAGATGGGAAACCATGTCCCTCACGGGGAATGACTCTTGCTGCTTAATTATCTTCATTTCAACTAAGGCTTAGAGAGGCTAGCAGGCTGTCTATATACATCGCACCGAGCCTTGTCATAGAAACAGTAGACTCGTACTACAGGTTGACGATGGATGTCTTTGGACGTGCGTTGATGGTCAAAGCTAGGCCTGTTCTCATACATGATCCTAAACAAGAAACAGATCCTGCTAATAAACTCTATGTGGATAGGTCAGTAGTGCCACGCACAAAACAAGGAGATTATGACTTTAAAGGAAAGTGGTTAACTCATGTAAAACATCCTCAAGTGTCTACAGACGTTACTACTAAAAAGTATGTGGATAACAAGGTGTATGAGTTTTATGATAAAGTGCCTCAGCTTAGGGTGAATGGCTATAGCGCTAATCATCACCGCATTATTCACGTGGAAGACCCACAAGAAGATGATGATGTCTGTACCAAGCGATACGTGACCTATGAAATGAAAAGGCTTTATAAATTTATCCCGTCTGTATTTTTAGTGCATCTGACAAATGTAAAACCTGTGAATGAGAGAAACCATATACCGCTAGTTCATGACCAGCACTTGACCTATGTGCTTGCTTCGGGTTTAAGCCACTATCGACTACACTATGATGGAACCATTCACATCAAATATGCCATACCTGATGAGAACCATTTACAAATAGAGATAAATGGTCATAGGATGTTGATCCATAACCATGAAATGGTCAATGCAGGAGACGAATTATCCTTTCATCTCATGTTGACATGGAATGAAAAGCAAGCTGGAAAAACCATAAAAGATTTCCCACTTTATGTAGAATTGGAATATACAGCCATGAAATAACAATCTGACGTTAGTTGTGACATAAACTTTATTGTGAAAGGTTGTTGGTCATCATCATCATGGTGAAACAAAGATATGTGGTGAGAAAGACTAAAAATATGATCCTGTCCTTGGCAAAGCCTGGGCTTATGACATTCGTGGACAAGCCCTTGCGAAAGAAAAAAAGAAAAAATAATGTGTTGACCATAAGGAAAGCTCTTCGAGCAGCACAGAGACATGTTATTCCAAAACGTCAGCGACAGGGTTCAAAACAAGGGCGAGTGATCCCCGTCCACAAACGTGCGGGATTTTTACCTGCATTATTCTCTGGTCTGGCTGCTCTAGGTTCACTTTTAGGCGGCGCCAGTGCAGTGGCAAAAACTATTAAAGCCGCGCAACAGGGCAAGCAACAACTCAAAGAAAGTCACCGACACAATGAAACAATGGAAGCCATTGCTATGGGGGCTAGAAATGTCAATTTGAAGCCAGCCTTTTATCAACAAGGATTTGGAATTTCACCTTTTCGAAATTAAAAAAACATCTTTAACCTCAGCCATAGCAAGACATCCCCTGACACATCAACAAGTGGAAAGCTATGATAAACAACTGAAGCTTTCTCATTTTCGAGGTGTGTTTATGCGAAACCAATTACCCTCACGACCCTGGAAACATGAATGTGCTGTTGTCAATTTGGATGATCACCGAGGACCTGGAACACATTATGTAGCTTATGTCAAAGAGGGATCCACTGTATGGTACTTTGACAGTTTTGGGAATTTTCCCCCACCCATGGAACTAGTGGTCTATTTTGGAAACAGGATCAAGATATATTATAATGTGAAACGTGAGCAAACGTTTAACAGCCAACAATGTGGACGTTTGTGTTTAATTTTTTTATATAAGACGCAGCATAAGCAAAAACGTCAACAGTATGTCTGTGGAAAGTAAGACGTTTACACTCCATGGACGTGGACCTGAAGTGAGCCTAGACTTTGACCCACCTATCGAATTGAGTGAAAAACCCTATGGTTTAGGACTTGTTTCACTTGAAACGTACAATAGAATATACAACATACGTGAAAATGTGAACAAAAAGTTTTACTATGATGATTCTGTGCTCACCCTGAACTCGGGTGGATACACGATAGATGACATTTATGAGCACATTCATGTGGTGTTGATCAATGAATATGGTTTAAAGTCATTTCTCGATGGAACGCGCAAGTTTGAACTTGTAGGAAATACCAACACTCATCGCTGCAGTATTTTTTCTACAGTCAAAATTGACTTTAAAACACACCCCGATTCCATTGGACCATTACTAGGATTTAAATCACGCGTGTTGGAGCCCAACAAAAAACATGAATCAGACCATGAAGTGAAATTCATTGAGGACCATCATGTGTCGGTGACGTGTAATATCATTAGTCAAGTGTACACCAATCAAGAACCGTCGCATTCGCTTTATGACTTTATTGTAACATCGCCCAATGGTTATATTATTCGTGAAAACCCTCCAGTGGTGCTTTTTCATTCTGTGGCTGTCGATGGTATTAGTAATATAACATTAAGACTGATCAATAGAGAGCAACAACTCATTGATCTAGATTCTACCACACCAGTGACTTACAAGTTGGTGCTAAAACCGCTATGAAGTTTGTATATAAAGCAACAGCACCGTCTAAGAATGGTGTTAGTTGTTTACCACCTGAATACACGTTAACATCTCAGAACAAGCAGATTTTACAGCATTTGGGTTACCACATCAACCCCCGCGATGCATTCCATCCTAGAGGTAGCGAACGACATCGAGGAGCAACCAGGAGTGGTATGAATTGATCTCCATTCTTATCAAGCTCAAACACCTGGACTCAATAACAATGATTAAATTCAATTTGTTACCAACAACCAAGATATTTACACTCTACCACATGAAAGTGTTATTCAGATTGAAGTTCGGCTCACCAAAGCCGATGGCTCTACACCCACCACATCCAAGTTAGCCAACCATGCTTTCGCCTTCCTGTTTTCTGAAGTGCGTTATGTGATTAACGATATCGTGGTCGATAGCACTCGAAATGTGGGTATTTCCAGTGTCATGAAACTATATCCCTCTTATAGTGAGGAAGAAGCTAAAACACTTTGCATGGCGGGTTAATGCCCTGACTCGATCAATGACTGGATGGTACACACTGATGGCACCTTTACTGGATATTTACCTCTTAAACTGAATTTAGGCTTTGCTGAAGATCACCAGCGCATTGTGGTCAACGCAAGGCAAGTGCTTTATCTGGTGAGAGACAGGAGTGATAATAATGCACTCAAGGGAGCCGACAATGCCGCCATTGATTCAAAAATTCAACTACAACGCTTGCAATGGAAAATGCCTCATGTGACCCTTAACGATAGCAAGAAACTGGACATACTCAAAATGGTAAAGAGAGATATACCTCTACCCATGGAATTTAGAAGCTGGGCACTCCATGCGTATCCGCTATTGCCCACCACCAACACACACAGTTGGTATATAAAAACAGCCCGCTATACAGAGAGACATGATTGTGGGGTTTCAAACGAATCGCAAGTATCAACAAACCAAAGATGCCACGCAATTTGATCACCTGCAATTGAGAAATGCACGTCTTTTCCTCAACGGTGCTGTGTTTCCCTATGAAGGGTTGGATTTAGATTTTTCAAAAAATAAGTTTGGCCCCCTGTACGACTTGTTTTCTAAATTTAGATGGTCGTATTATCAAAAAGAGAATTGTCCAATGTTGTCACCCCAAGCTTTTAAGACAAGGGCGCCACTGATTGTCTTTGACTGCTCCTCCTTGGAAGAGTCTGTCAAACCATCCAATATTGACATTCGACTAGATTTTGAAACGCATGACAATGTTCCAGCCAATACCACGGCCTACTGTTTGATTATTCATCACAAACAAGTCAACTATTATCCACTGTCCAACCAAGTGACAAGTGTATAAATAGCAGGTCAACACACATCAAACCGCTCAGTCATGTCTTGCTTTCAAGCCTCAAGAGAAGTTACATCCATGAATTTAAAATCTGAGGAACAACGTTTCAAGACCTTTGCAACGTGTCCGGTGCCTTTTATAAACCCTCAAGCCTTAGCGGCCGCTGGATTCTACTATTTAAAAAGAAGAGATGAAGTGAAATGTGTGTTTTGTCCCATCATCTTAGACCAATGGCAAGAGAGCGATGAACCCATGCAGGAACATCAGCCCTGGTCACCTGCCAGCCCCTACCTATGCAGAATGGAGGTGGGTAATATACCCTGTCATTCAAGTTACCCCTCACTCGTGCCTCTAAGTGATGAAAAAAGTTATGATACGTGTGGACTTTATGGTGTCAACAGTGCTTCAGTGAGCAGCTCACAGTTAAAAACATCCAGTTTAGAGACATTGGGATATCATCGGTGTCATGGACACTATAAACATAAAAGCCTTTTTTGTTGTATGAGATGGTAACGCCTCTATCCTAGAATGAATTAAAATAGGAATGTAAAACTTGTTATGCTAATAAAATAATGTAATACAAAATTGGTTGTTGTTGTTATATTATTATTTCTTATACCCCCCTGTCATATCCTAACCTCTATAGTGACTACTCGTTTTTTTATTTTATTTTACTAGAATGGTATGTAAGTAAATGACATGGGTACACCTTACTGAACAATTGTCAGTCTGTGGTCAGTTGGACTTGATCCAGACAAGAGTGAACATGTTGCGTACATTGATTGTCGACTGTCAAGGGTTTAAAATTGGAGATAACAAATTTATATTTAAAGAAGTGGCTATTATTGATTGTTCCACTTTTTGGATATCGCAAGCTACCCATTTGGTGTTTAAACCACCTTATGCGTTTGATTTGTTGTGTGATAAAGACCGTAAACAAACCCAGTGGATTGAAACTCATATGCAACTAGACTGGAAGCAAGGAACCATTTCATATAAGCACCTAGACATGGTCATGAAAGCCCACTTGTCTTCCGCTCATGTAGTATTTGTGAAAGGTAGTGAAAAACGTCAATGGCTACAACCATTTTTGGCGTCTTACTGTCAATGTAATGATTTAATGGACATGGGCTGTCCCTCGCTGCAAACACTCATGGACCACTGCCCCTGTGACAATATTACCCATAAAGCTCTGGCACAGGTGTGGCAATTGTTTCATTGGCTAACCACCAATGCCTGCTGGGAGTTGTTAAATAAAATTAAAACTAAAGGTTTACCTGTGATTGCCACCAGTGAGATTTCTACAAGTGACGTGTAAACATCAACGTGATACCATGGAGAAAGGGGATGCTACCGATAAAGCGATTGGAAAGTTCTTCGTGTGCAAAAAGAAACTAGACAGTTTTACTAAAGAAGAATTATTGGCTCTTCCAAAATCATTCATTTATTACGTCGCAGCAAATGCAGTGAAAGAAATCTGGCAACATGTACCAAAATCATGGACTCAAGACCCTGTGTTAAGTGAATTGCAACCATGTACGGATTATGATCACCATAAGCTAGTGGCTATGGCAAAAATACCCTCTATGCGACAGTGTGCTACTTGCCAGCTGGTCAAACTGTATCATGGTCATAAAAATCAGTGTAAAGACTTTGTTTCCTCATACCACGGGTGTAATGAAGAAAAAAAGCAGCAACAACAAACATCATCCACAGAGGAGGAGGAAGATCAAACCTTTTTACCATCGATGGAAAAGGATATGTCAGACCTGTACTGGCAATGGCGTCATTGACAAAGTAATTCAATACTTAACTTTCGAAATCTACCTACCTGGTTATTATTTGTGTGGTCCTGGAACTTATCTTGATGAACCTTTGCAGCGTGGTGATATACCTATTAATCCTTTGGATCGAGCATGCACCTTTCCTATCACCACAGTCATCCTGCATTAAGTCGTGTAGTGGATAAAGTATCGTTGAAAAGCTAAACAATGTTTGACATCCTGCGATGTCTCAGTGGGAGAGAGGTTGGCAGCCCTCATTGTGATTAGTGCTATATAAGGAAAGTTAATGATGAGTGGGCATGAACATTGAAAAGGATTGAGGAATTGGTATTTCTTTTGTATTCTATTTTTGTAAAGCTCTATTTGTTGTGAAATAAAACAATGTTTACAAGATCACAATGTCTTTTAATTTTAACAAGTAGTTCCGTGAAGATCTATACAGCCTATTTTCATATATCCTGCTAATGTTAATTGCCTCTATCAACATACAAAATTTCAGTTTAATTGCTGTAACAGATTCGTAGACATTGAGAACCGTCTAAATATTTCAGATGGTCACCAGGTTGGATTTTTATTTTTGTACTATTACATTAAGATTTTTGTGTACGTGTGGTATTCAAATTTCAATCGCATGATTAGAACACAAGAAGTAAAAACGAGATTTTAAAATTACGCACAGCAGCCATCTTGTGATTATGCAAACAATTGAAATAAATTAGATGCCAGTGGATCAACATTCGAATAAGCATTTAACATGCAACGTTTCACGGCACTCGGATAGTTAATTCGCGAGAAACGTCCATTTAAATATTTATACTTCGCGTCGCCGCCATGTTGGATTTGTGCTCACCAGGTTACTGAAAGTCCTTTACGAGAACATATGTTCATAGTCTCTATGAACATTAAAAACAAGTAGTTCAGTGAAGAACTATACAGCCTATTTTCATATATCCTACTTATGTTAATTGCCACTATCAACATACACAATTTCAGTTTGATTGCTGGAATAGATTCGTAGATATTGAGAACCGACTAAATATTTTGGATGGTTGCCATGTTGGATTTTATATATGTAGGTCCTAGAGTTATGTACTGTTACATGCAGAATATTGTGAACGTGTGGTATTCAAACTTCAATCGCATAATTAGGACACAAGAAAAAACAAGGAGATTTAAAAATTTTTCACAGCTGCCATCTTGAGGTTATGGAAACAATTGAAATAAATTAGATGCCAGAGGATTAACATTCGGATAAAGATTTACTGTACCAAGTTTCACTGCACGCGGATGGTTAAATTGCGAGATACGTCCATGTGAATATTTATAATTCGCGTCACGGCCATGTTGGATTTGTGATCACCAGGTTATTTAAAGTCCTATAGGTGAACTTAAGTTCATAGCCCCTATGAACATTAAAAAATGCAGTTTGATTGCTAAAATAGATTCGTAGATATTCAGTATCGTCTAAATATTTCGGATGGTCACCATGTTGGATTGTTAAATGTATAGGCCATAGAGTCATGTACCATTAAAGGAAAATTATTGCGTAGGTTCATTATTCAAACTTTCACTTCGATCGTATGACTACATCACAAGAAATAAAAACTTAATTTTAAAATTCGCACTGCCGCCATCTTGAGGTTATGTAAACAATTGAACTAAATTAGATAGCAGTGGATTACAATGTGTATAAATATTTCCTGTACCAGGTTTCAGTGCGCTTGGAACATTAAATCGCGAGAAAGGTCTATTTAAATTGTTCAAATTCGCTTGGCCGCCATGTTCGTTTTGTAGTTAACCGATTTTTGAAAATGTTATAGATGGACTTCCAGTAGTGCCCTTTATCTCCGTACAAAATTTTAGGGAGATACCGCTAATAGTTTCAGAGATATAGAATGCCGGTGAAATATTTCGCACATCCGCCATCTTGTGATTATGTAGACAATTGTACGAAGTTAGATATCGGTGCATTACAATGTATATAAACATATACTGTACCATGTTTCGTTGCGTTTGGTTGGTCAAATCGCGAGAAACGTCAATTTAAAAGTCGCAAATTCGCTTGGCCGCCATGTTGGTTTTGTTGTTACCAGGTTTTCAAAAGTCACATAAGTGAACATATAGTAGTTCCCTCTATCACCATAGAAAATGTCAGGGTAATATCGGTAATAGTTTCGGAGATATTGAATGCTGGTGAAATATTTCGCACAGCCGCCATGTTGGATTGGTGAGTCGTAACAAAATTTGAAGGGCACGGTCGAGGTCGCCGGGAATAGTGCTATGAACTTTCCGAGTTTCATTGAAATCTCTCCAGCCCTTTAGATTTTATTAGGGGGACACACACACATGAATCACACACACACACATGCACACACACACGGACAAAAGGTGATCTCATAAGCTTTTTTTTCTCAAAATTGAAAATAGGCTAACAAGGTTTACCAGATCACAATGTCTTTTTAATTTTAAAATGGTGATAGCCATTTCACTTTTTCACACATGGATATTTACAATTTCCACTTTACATTTTTACATTCCCCTTGTTTAGTTCACACATTCTGTAAATTTTTTAAAATCTTTTTCGTAATATACAAAAGCAAACATTTTACACTAAAATGTATTGAAAATGAAAATCCACAGCCTGCTTCCAGTCTCCGACCGGGTCAGGAATGGAATGAATGAAGCCCCCACCTAGCGGCGAGGATATGGACTGTGCCGGCTGCCGAGGCCTGACGCACTCCTCTGGGGCAATGATTAAATGAATGACAGATGAAATGAAATGATAGTGGAGAGTGTTGCTGGAATGAAATTTTGACAGGGGAAACCGGAGTACCCGGAGAAAAAACTGTCTGCCTCCGTTTTGTCCAGCACAGATCTCACATGGAGTGACCGGGATTTGAACCACGGACCCAGCGGTGAGAGGCCGGCGCGCTGCCGCCTAAGCCACGGAGGCTTACTAAAATGTATTACTTATCTTATTTTTACTAAACTACTGTAGCCTAACATTATACATTCTACTTACAGTTTTTACAAAAAATATTACAATATAAAACACACTACAAATATTACATTATAGTGATCATTAGACTTAAGTAAAGTAATAGTCGTCAATGCGACTGTTTCCCCAAGCAAGAGTATCAAATGTGTTGGGTATAATGAATCGTTTGTTGTCTTCATTACTTAAAGCAACTTTTTTCAACAAATTGGTATGTAGCTGATGATTTTTACTTCTAAATACACACATTTTCTTATATAATACAGGTGGGTTACTAACTATACAGTTTTTATAATCACTTATATCTAACTCTTGACTAACAACATTCTTTTTCACTCCTTTTAATTTTTTTACTACTACATCATCAATTGTCATATAGCCGTATGATTTAGATTTTCTGCCTACAAAGGTGTCTATAATAACACCAGCACATTCATCCTTAAATTTCCCAAGAACCTTTTTGTTTACTAGAGATAAATGGTAAATATTATCCTTGAGGTAGTCCCTTGTATCAAACCTATTTAGCTCAGTTTTGATATCCTCGTAAAAATCATCAGTTTTAAACTCATAAAAAAAGAATCTGTGTCTGTGTATAGTAATTTAGCATTATCAAGATAGTTTTTCTTTAAGTAATCATAGTGAAATTCATACACAAGTGTCTTTGATAATTCCAGAATGGTGTAACCCACATATATGGGTTTGTTGTAAGTTACTTTAAGACGATTCATTTGTATTACAACTAAATCCTCATGAATAATTGAACAGCTATGAAAGTTAGGCTTGCTTATTAAGTTGCTCGCACCATACCTTTTACCATCATTCTCCCACTTTGTTATCAGCTTTACATCAACTCGTTTATCAACATTCTCCATAGTCTTTCCAAAAACACTATTATTCATGAGTTTATAAAAATCTTTTTCAAACGCGTTTGTTGACTGTGTTCTTAAATTATTGTTTAGATCAATATACGGTTTGAACCATGCTGACTGATGAAATTGCAATACGCGATGAATTTTAGTTAATTTCAATCCATGCTGTAGACACTGTTTCAAGTTTTGATAATGTATTACATATTTACATTTATCATTTACATTAGCAATTAACATTTTTGTTCGTGATGTGATGTATGGAGATTTCATATTCTCAGGACAAAATGGTAAATCATTAAGATCATCATGTAACTCTTTAGGGTACTCAAGATTTACCTCTAAAATATATCCTTTATCATCGTTATCATTAAGAGTGTCAACATGTAAGACATCAATTTCAGGTTGTGTCAGCCAGCGAAAATCTTTCAGTGGTAGATATTGACTCATAGCCCAACCATATTGGTTACTTGCATCGAGGTAGACAATATACTTTGACTCTTCACAAGGGTTGTAGCTAGGCATGTATTTATTATTCGCTTTAGAGTACCGTCCACTACATTGGCTTAACCCACCTCGAATTGATGATTTTATAAAATTGATCATGTCTATATCAGTCATTAATTCTAAATTTACTTTCATTTTTTCAACATTGAACTGAAACTTAACCCAGGAGCAGTGAAATACTGACAAGGATCAAGGTCATAAGTTTTCATACAAACATTCCGAAAATTTTCAAAAACATCTGCTAATAACAACACATCTGTCTTCAAATATATGTCTGAAAATTCTCCTAAAGTTTGAATGTCGAACTGTGTCCATACACGTTGTGCATGTAAATATTCCTGATCACTGATATGACTTGTGTTTAAGGAACAGATAAAATGCATCTTTCGGTGGTAAAGAACACTCCTCAAGACGTTCCACACAGTTAATATATTCATAACGGAATATACCCTTTTGACGAATCCAATTAAAATCATCTTCTTTAGGAAAGACACGTTGAATTTCATGAAACTGATCTGATTTTAAATTACTAGCCAGCTTATCAAGACTACTCGACATAAACCGGAATGAATCTAAAAATCGCAGTTTAATGGTTTTTTTATTGCTAGTTTTGATGTATTTTGTGAACGATATGTATTGTTCCTTATTATTTGCAATCACATCAATTTTCACATCTGAAGCTCCAAATTCTTTAACGATAAAGTGGTTATCGTATTTGCTACCGTCATGTAGAATGACCGGAATGAATTTACTTACTCTATAATTTAAATTACATTCTTGGTGAGCAGCACCACGTATTTTCCTGTTAAATGGTCATGATCGCGAACCCTGTCTGTACATAAACATTCACCACATATAAAACAATTAGTTTCAGTTTTAAAATTCATTTGCTCTGATGAAGTTATTGGCTCCATTGGAATGATCGTATTTAAAATAGAGGATATACGGATGGCATCTTTCTCAAGCCTTTCCATAAAAACTTTAGGTGCATCAGGTCCTCTATAGAGTTCAAACTTATTTAAAGAGTCATCATAACTACATTTAATATAATATGCAAAGCTAAAAGGTTCATGAATGTGAGTAGTGTTGGTGAAAGTTTGGGCTGGATTCGATGAACATGTATTAAATGGTTTTACCAATGCCTCGAAGTCAGCATATATAACAAATGGTACTCGAAGCTGTTTCTCATAATCCTTAAATTTTAGAATGTTATTTTTAGGAGTTGGTAATACCGTACACACATGATTACATCCCCATTTTTGATGTTGAGTTAGTTGATCCTCTTTTGTAAAATATAGCAAACAGGCCTCACACAACCACTTCTTACCTTCGTATTTTGATAGTTGACGACCAACAAGTCTACTGAAATGTTTCATCCAGCAATAGTGAGCATTTTCACCTTCAGTTATGTACAGTAAATTTACATGAGCATCCCTTTTTTCCTGAGTATAATATAGAGGACCTACTATACTCTTATTTTCAGTTCCATAAACATTAATACTTACATTGTTCAGCTCTTCAAAACGTTGAATGTCTTTTATCGCCATAGGAAATTCTATTTCTTTTAAATCTAACACTGAGGAATAGTGAGTATAGGATGATGTTCTATCCATATGCCCCACTGCTGAATGGAGAGCTGAGGTTACAGCCCACGCAAAGCATGCTTCATCACTATTCCAAACGTTCACAACAGCTTTCTTCCGTTTGATCCAGGCAGGTAAATCAATATATGATGATGCTCGAAGGGGGTTATATTTATTCAGGTTGGTTTCTAAATAAAGTACTTCAACCAATGCCCAGCCCGACTCCCTTTCCTGGAACTCTTCACTCTTCACAATGATGGCACTTGAAAAATGTTGGTATATATCACTAATATTAGTTGATTCGCTAACAATTATGTTTTTTGTATTAAAAGATTTGATATCTGTAATTTCACCTTCACTCCCAGTTTTTACATAGAGCCCAAAAAGTTCAAAATTCATTTTAATTGTTTTATGCTCTAATAAAACATTACCTACCAGGCCAAACACAGTAGGTTGAATATTTATTAAAAATGATTCAATACTTTGAGTTTTTTCTTTACTATAAAGTATATAACTAGCAATTCGACTTTTAAACGCACTACCAATTTGTTGAATATTCCCAGAATTTCTTTCATGACAAGCGTTATTTTTATGTTGAATACTGCGTAAATGTCCATGAATGATAGAAGAAGGTATATCAATATTACATACATTACAAAGTGTTATCAAAGGTTCACCATTATTATTTCTTTTTGATGCACAACTATTTTCACAATCTTGAGAACGTTTACGCTTTTGAGCATTACATTCGTTTAAAGGTTCCGTGCTAGTTGATGGTTTTACAGTTTTTAATTCTTGTTGTTCTCCATGCACTTCAACCATGTGGGATTTATATCGCTTTACAGCAGAAAATCCAAGATCGCAAACTGAACACGAAAATGGTGCTGAACTGACATGCTTTAAATTTACATGCCGTCCTAGACTATCCTGTCTGTTAAATGTGGTAGCACAATGACTGCACACAAACAGTTTAATGTCATGTTTAACATTTGCGTGCCGTTGAAGGCTGTCAGGTCTTGAGAAGTGTTTCTTACAGTCACCACACTTGAACATGATGATCCCTTTCAAAATTACCTATAGAATAAAGAAATCATAAATGTTAATAAATGATAAACAAAAGTACAATTTAAATAGTTTAATTATATTCCAGTCAATGGTTATAGCAGGGTATTTAAATCGATCATCTGTGAACTCCTAGCAAGTCTAACTTCATGTAGTTCTAACTGAGGGTTACTACATACCACTGTCACTGACACTTAGCGGTGAACATAGGAACTTGATAGAGTGGTAGAAACCAGTGATCACCAGTTAAGTGAGCTAAGTGTGACGTCATAGCCAGTCTTAAAGCAAGTCTAAACTTGTAGAACATGTCACGTGATAGAAACTAGCGATCGCCAGTTAAGTGAGCTAAGTGTGACGTCATAGCCAGTCTTAAAACAAGTCTAAACTTGTAGAACATGTCACGTGATAGAAACCAGCAGCCACCAGTTAAGTGAGCTAAGTGTGACGCCATAGTCAGTTATAAAGCAAGTCTAAACTTGTAAAACATGTCATGTGATAGAAACTAGTGGCCGCCAGTTAAGTGACCTAAGTATGACGTCATAGTCAGTCCCAAAGCAAGTCTAAACTTGTAGAACATATCACATGACAAGGTTAAGTTAGGTAAAGTTAGGTGAACTGAGGTTAAGACTTTAAATATTCCCTCTGTCACTGACACCTAGCAATGAACATTCGGACTTAATAGAGCGGTAATCAAAATCTAACCTACAAATTTAGCTTTACACATCATGGTCAAGTAGTTCCAACTTTTGACTGCTAAATATACCATTTTCACTGACATGTAGTGGTGAACATTGGAAAATATCACTCTAGCTGTTTAAAAGTTATTAGAGGGGCACTTACCTTTTTATAATTGATCAACTGCTGCCACTGAATGAACAGATTGTAGGAATCTGGTAACCTACTGGTACCCAATTATCTGTAAACAAATTAATCATTCAATCAATAAATACATTCCAATCAATAACTTCAACATCAATTAGTAATAAAATACTACAATCCATTAATAATAAGTACTTACCTTGCAAAATAATTTAATGATTTTCCACCGAGAGGGTTTTGCAAATGTTGAGCAGTAATAGAGCACTGTTCACTCAAAGCGAATAATAAAGACTGACAGTAGAGAGATATATGACACCCCTCATATAAACTCTCATCGCTCGTGTCAGCAGTTTTTTGCAGATCATTGCAATTCCTTTCCCAATACAGCTGAGAGTCCAATGTACACTAGGAACACCTGTGTGGTATCCAATGACTGCTGACTTTGCATGATCATCACCCATTGTCTTGATCAACACCTGAGGTTTCAAATTACTGCATCGTCAGTCATAGCAACAGCAGTGTGCGCTCTCTGGCATGTCAGCAACATGACACCGGAAAGAACACCTGTGTAATATCCAATAACTGCTAACTTTGCATGATCATCACCCATTGTCTTAATGAACACTTGCGGTTTCAAATTACTGCAGCGTTAGTAATAGCAACAGATCTCTGCGCTCTCTGCCATGTCTGTAATATGACACAGGAAATATAACAAGACGTCTTACTGCACATACCATCTCCTCAGTTTTAACATCTTAAGAACATGTATTATTCTCTTTCAACTACAAATGACTCGTTAGAACACATCCATCCACCAAGTTAGATCCCTTGTATGTTCACATGTATTTCGTCACTTTCCTTTCATATCGTTATCCCATTATAGTAGTAGTGAACAACGTCAGTTCAACACACTGCTTTACACGCCAAATGTAGTTAGGCCCTTTGACATAATTTAAATAAATTCAAGGGGCTAGTCCGTAGGGACCAGGCCAAAGGGACCCGTCCAAAGGGATCAGTCCAAAGGGACCTGCCCACAAGGACTCGTCAACAATGACTCGTCCACAAGGACTCGTCCACAAGGACTTGTCCATAAGGACCTGTCAACAAGGACCTGTCAACAAGGACTTGTCCACAAGGACCTGTCCACACAGACTTGTCCACAAGGACTCGTCCACAAGGACCTGTCATCAATGGCTCGTCCACAAGGACCCATCAACAATGACCTGTCCACAAGGACCCGTTAGGTTGGGTTAGGTTAGGTTACACTACAGCCGCCATCTTTAAAAAGCCCGCCCTCTTATAAAAGCTATGAGTGGGCATGCGTAAAAAACAAAAACAAGCATGTTAATTCATAGTGGCTATCCACCGAACACATACACTTTATGTAGAACAACGTTTCATTCCATATTGACATTCAAACTCTCACATGTTGCAAATGGAAAGAGAGATTCTCTAAAAAATTACAATTTCACCCTCTAGTAGGGGTAGGTTTTATTTTTGGGGTTTAAATATGTTGTCCATTAGAAAGAGAGTGTCCGCCCGAGTTCAATGACACCTCGTACAAGTCTCTAGCCTGATTGGCTCGCGAGATATTGCCATTTTAGTATTCCAGCGGTGGAGCGGTGGCGGTGGTCACAGAACCGCTACAAACACACTACTTGTAGTATCTGGCTTTGATTTGAGTGAAGGTTTTATGTGTTCCACACTTAATTCTTAAAAAAAAAACTGTACAACCTTCAGATGCTATTCAAACTTCAAGTATCAACAGGTAAGTGAAATATATGTGAGTTCTAATTAACGTTATTGCATAAAAATATAATCTACATAATTTGAATATTTGATACAAGAAATCTGCTCAGAGCCATAAAAGCACTTGCTCGGGAAGGGCTAAGTTAGTGTTTGTACGTCTGTACCTTTATAACTTCAGCTGCAATGCATGGTGTTTTAGGTGTTGTCAGTAATTGTCTACTTCAAAATGGCATTCAGTATTTTGTTGTAACCTTTAAAATATAATTTTTATCTGCATCAAAGTAAAAATAGCACTGTAGTACCGTAAAATATTTTAGCCTACGGGGTATAGGATTATCCTTCTATTTCTATTTCAAGAATTAGATAAATTGTTTGTTAACCATGTGATCTTTCATGCGATGGTGGCTAATATTTCAGTACATTTATCTTCTAATTACTGTAGTTGATTTCACAACCACTGTGCGCAGGTTCTCTCCTAAACTTTAGTACGAACGTGTAGTGTGCCGTCATGTACATGTATTAACCATTCCAATACGCTGCTGAAATTGCGTGCCTAGCAAGCAAATGGCACAGCCATGTTGATTTCAAACTACTGGTTGCTAAGTTTAATATTCAGCTTCGGTGGCGTAGTTGGTAGCATCCTGAGCTTCTGTGCCCAAGATCGCGGATTCAAACCCGGCCGAAGACGTCGGATTTTTAAAGAGCGTTAAATATCCCTCAGTATGCCTTTCTTCGGAGGGGAAATAAAGCCGGCAGGCCCGTATCATAAATTTATGGCAGGTTAATGAACCTTCCACTAACTACAATTGTTTGAAGCAAAATATTATGTTAGATTTGATTTACGCTCTATTAGTTCCAACGTTCACCACCAGTTGTGGCATCTAGTAGCCAAGTTCGCAGCTAGGTGTCGTTGACGGTAGCATTTGGTAGCAAAATTAGGAACTACTTGGAATTGATCGTTTGCAGTCCTTACCTGAATTACAGATAACACACAAATATAGCCATCCCAATTAACACCGGTTATCTGACAGATTCTACACACGGGGCCAAATGACCGCAATGTCGCTGCCCATAAACTGAGGAGCCAACCAACCAACCTATGTTTTCTATACCTGGGAAGCTGCTAATGCGTACGGTAGTGTCCTGAATTTTGTGGATAGAAAGGTGTAAAATGCGTGAAAAAGGCAAAAGCCTCCCATGAAGAGCATCTACAGTGTTGGAGCTACAAAATACAAGTGAAAGTTTTGCGATCAAGTTCGAGAATTTTTCGCGATGTATGAACAAAAGGGCGCGTTCAGCGAGCTTGCTGGCGGATGAGGCGTAGGTAGCATAAGGCACCGGGCATGCACGCTGGACATGCACTTTGTTATTCAGCTGCAGAATATGCCTGTCCTGTCAGGTGCAGATATAGTCATGCCTGTCAAATGTATATCGCCTTAAATGAGACCTACAGGCTCATTACAGGTTGTTTGAGATCTACACCGCTGGACAAAGTTTATTGTCTAGCAGGTATTCCACCTCCAGGAATCCATCGTGAATGTGAACCCAGACTGAAGAAATCTAAAGCATTGAATCTGAAGTCTAATGCTTTATATGGAGATCAACCAGCGACCCAAAGGCTCAAATCAAGAAGAGGCTTTCTTCACTCGACGGAAAGTCTAACTGAATCACCCTCGAACTTCAGAGTGAATTCATGGCGTTCCAGATGCAGACACCTTGCAAGTTGGATGATGCCTTCCGAAAGCCTCCCATCAGGTCACGAAGAAAGTTTGTCGATATGGAAGACGCTCAACAGACTGCACTCTGGTATTGGAAGGACGAAGACCAACATGAGAACGTGGAGGTTTAACAGCAACTCCACACTATGCGAATGTGGTGAAGAACAGACAATGAGCCATCTCCTTGTGTGTAGCCTGTGCCCATCTACATGCTCTCCACAGGATGTGATCGATGCAACCAAAGAAGTATGTAAATTAGCTGCATACTGGTCACGCCAAATTAAATGTAGGGCATAATTATGTTATTGCCTGTCTCCAGAAATGATAATGCTTGTAGTACCAATTTTTTGAACATTTCCTTTTGTATTTTGGTGTTATGTTTTAGTGTGCATGTTTCTGACACTATTACATACATAAACTAGTGGTGCTGCGCATTAATTGTGGACCTCGAAGCGTTATTGAGATACAGGCAGAAAATGGATCTTAGCATCGAATGTGGCTTTCTTCCAATGAAGGGTACAAGATTTTCTCTTTCAACGATAGCCAAAGGTGAAAATTTATGCTTAAGTGGACATGTCAATCATGTGAAGGAAACAAAGAGAGATGATTTCAGTCATCTCAGCAGAAGTGATAATTTAAACATCCGTAACACAACCCCCATATAAGGGAGCGTGGAGGCACAGCGGTCAAGCTGTTTGCCTCTCACCAACGTAGACCGGGCTCAATTCCCGGTCAATATATGTGAGATTGACGAAGTGAAATGCCTTGTCCTGTGGTACGGCTCCCTCCGGTCCCCATCCTTCAACCTCCCTTTCCAAGTTTACTTGGGCTAATCTTGACGGTTCCTACCTCTCTACCTGTCCAAACCACCGTAGTAAAGATGTTCTGATCCTATGTAGAACTGAAGTCGTGATCCCAGCTTCTCTCCATACCTTGTCGTTTCTTAACTTGTCCAATTTGGTCCTTTGGATAGCGGACCTAAGGAACTTCATCTCCGATGCCTGTATTCTTGAAATGTATCTTGCGGTGAGGGAGCATATTTCTATGCCATAGGTCAATATTGGTATGTAGTAACTCTTGAACAGTTGAAGTCAAAACTGTTGTAAATCCGAAGGGCTTAAACAAAATCCTCCATGATTTTAGACAGGTGCAATGATCCATTAGTTTCAGGTTATTTCATTTTTTTTAATTTAGTAAATTTTACCCTCTAGGTTGGTGGTTCCCACGGACTCAGCGAGGGAACTCACCACTACCGCCTCTATGGGCAGTGTCCTGGAGCCGGGAACATCTGGTAGGGATGGACACAATGGGGAGGTGTGATCAGCACTTCGCCCAGGTGGCCTCACCTGCAAACCGAACAGGGGCCTCATGAGGGATGGGACGGGATGGTAGATTGGAATGGATTGGCGAGGAAGAGGGAAAGAGGCGGCCGTGGCCGTACAGTAGGTACTGTGACCGTTATTTTATTTCCTATTATAGATGTCTATGAGAGAGAGCGCTTCGTATCGCGTCTATATCTTGTGTTTCGTGAGCTTGCTGTGTTTACAACATCTGTTGTGACGTAACGCGGGGGCCATCGCCCTCTCTTGCTTTGATCGGACCTTGTGACTGTGGAAGAGTCGAGGTCAGGTGACGTCAGTAGCTAGCGGAGGGGTGAGGTGTCTGGCGAGGTCTGTGAGGGACATTCTGGTTCTTGCTCGCATGCTTGCCTGAGCGGAACCGCAGTGTGCGATGCTCGCTGAGTGTTATTCGTTAGTTCCTGCAGGCGGAATTTGCTCCGCGTGGATTGGTGTGAACACTTTATAGCACAGTACGTGAAGTCGTTATACGCACACGAGTGGACCTCTGTATAATTCAAACCATTAAGTTTGTTTAAACTTTATTCTTGTTACGATTTGGATCTACTGATATTATATTCAGGCAACTCGCCATGAAGAACATGACTGAAGTGAACTGTGGAAATTAAACGCTGCTTGATCATTATCCACAGTCTAACATGCATTCTAAGCGGTTGGCGATAGGAACATGACTTTGGTGCTCGTGCTTCACGACAATGATCGCTTAAAATGTTATACAGGAACACAGTATAATCGAGTGGAGTTCTGACATAATGAAGTAACTGTGGAGTACATCTAGCCAGATATGTTCTTAGAGCATTTTCTGAATACCTTCGCCATGAACTGTAACGCACTCAGATTCATGGATGAGACGAGCGTAAACCGCGGAAGCAATTTGAAGTTATTTCTATGCTATCATATGAAGATCGTCAATGAGGAAAGATGTCTACAATATTCGTGTTGGAGCTTCTAGAATATACCGGATCTGATGCATAGTTCCACCCGAGGTGTGGTCATAGGGAGACGTGTATCCGGGTTCAACGCCAGGATGTTGAGTCAGTACACTCAAGGCCAGAATTCTTCTGGAAGCCGGACTCTGGATATTTTGTTCCGATTGACGCCCCTCCATCATCTGAAAATAAGGTATAAATCTGACAATCTTTGGCAGTAGTCGGGCATTTTCATTTGATGTATACAGTTGCCAATTAGTTTGTGTAATTCGTTTTTATGATGACGGGGTTTTAAGTCAGATAAATCATTGTCTTTCTTGACCCCAGATTTTTCTTTCTTTTGGGTTCGTTTGTCGAACTAGTTTATCCATGTCTTGTCGGGATATTATATTTCTTTCTTTGCTTCTGCGTCAATTTTTCCGTTCTGCAATTTTCAATCGTTGGGAAGACCATAATTTAGGAAGAAGATTTGCGTTTTAGTATTATGATATTTTAGCAAATTTTTCCACCATTATGGTCGTGTTACTGTAATTTCCAGCAAGTAAATTTTTCCTTCACATTTAAATCGTTAGACGTTATAAAGTACTTCAGCATCATGGTTGCATGATGGGTTTTTGATTGGCATTTACTCTAAAATATTTTGATTCCAAACTCAAGGATGTATGTTTAAATCTTGGCGTCACTCGAAAATGTATTTTTGCTAAGCCATTAAGGAATTTGATCCTTGAAGAACACTGATATAAAAGATTTCTCTCGATAATCAGCCTTAATGTTAATATTATTATTGAAGTAAAATTGATTGTGAAATTGAGTTCGTGGACTGTTGGAGCCACGTGATACATTGTTAAGCTGGAGAAGTTTTTTTGGATCACTGTGAGTGATTATGATTATGGAACTCATAAAATGAAGTCAATAGAAATATTGTGTGACTGATAAGTGTTGGTTAATGTGTAACTAAAGTTTGTGAAATGTTTCGTCATGTTGTTTCATCCTTTAAAAAAGGTTGGTTGGAGTTTAATGGCGGTACTTGTTGTACTTAATTTTCGTCTTGTTAGAATACGTCATCGAGTGACGTCTGTGTCATTTTGTTTTCAAATCAATTGGAGATAGTATCTTTAGGATATTTACTGTGATTTAACTTTATCTCCTCTTCAAATTTCATATCTATGGAATTTTATAAGACCTGTGGTGATTTTCGAGAGATCTCATAAGTACAGCCATTTCTTGGTAATCTTTTTCAAATTTATTTGCATTTTCGTTTAACACGGCGTGGACATAATTATATTTAGCTGAGCTTCTCCACTTGGCTAAATTGCGTCTACGGTGGGGATTCCTTATTGTACAATTTAACAAATTATGATGGTGCAGTGATAGTGAAAGTGGCCATTGGAGTTTGTTTCATTAAGAAACATTATATCTATTATATATAATCCAAAATTGACTCATCAACGCAGGGCTCAAACCACTATACCTAGAAAGTTGAAATTTTTCATGTTGGTTGATCCGAGTATGTAGAGGCTCACTAAGAAACGGTTTTTGAAAATTCAATTTGTAAGGGACTTTTTTCGGCCCTTTGGCACTGAGCATCCAAAATTTACTCATCAACGCGGGGCTCAAACCACTAGACCTAGAAAGCTGAAATTTTGCATGTTGGTTGACCGAGTATGTAGAGGCTCACTAAGAAACGGTTTTTTACAATTCAATTGGTAAGTGACCTTTTTCGGCCCTTTGGCACTGAGCAAGGACAGTCCGTACAGATATCGAATTTAGCTCATTTTAAGCCGCCAGATACGAGAAACAATACTCGGAGGTCCTGTAGGGACCCCTAAACACACTTTTTAAGTTCCTAAAATGAACGGTTTCGGAGATATTCCCAAATAACTGTGTTCCCTCGAAGAAACAGATCAACGTTACTACGGCAACCGCTCAAATTTCGCAGACCGGGAATAGTTTTCTGGCAATATCTCGAAAACCGTTCGTTTTAGGGCCTTAAAACGCGTGGTTCGGTTCCCACTTCGTAGAAGTGGAAACTACGAACATTGTTCCTCGCATTGATACGCTCAGAATGAGCTATATTCCATATTTCTACGAGCAAATCGACTTGGAAAGTCTCATCTATTATATATAATCCAAAATTGACTCATCAACGCAGGGCTCAAACCACTATACCTAGAAAGCTGAAATTTTGCATGTTGATTGATCCGAGTATGTAGAGGCTCACTAAGAAACGGTTTTTGGAAATTCAATTTGTAAGGGACTTTTTTCGGCCCTTTGGCACTGAACATCCAAAATTTACTCATCATCGCAGGGCTCAAACCACTAGACCTAGGAAGCTGAAATTTTGCATTCTGGTTGATCCGAGTATGTAGAGGCTCACTAAGAAACGGTTTTTAGCCTACTTTCGATTTTTGCAAAAATGAAAGTAGACATGAGATCACTACAGGGCCAAAAAATTGTGTGTCTGTCTGTGTGTGTGTGTATATGTGTGTGTGAGTCTGTGTGTGTGTGTGTGAGTCTGTGTACTCTGAATGTCTGTCCCCCCCTATCAATTCGAACACGGTGAAACCGAATTGAACGAAATTTGGTACAGAGGTAGCACTGGCAAAGGGCACCTCAGTGCCATGTTTTATATTGCCGCCATCTTTACCAAAACTTAATGGCGGCCACTCAAATGGTCAAAACGTAATAATGCATTACAACCAAACTAATAATCGGATCTTTACCAAATTTAGTAACAACGTTCTTTCGTATGAGGCGCGTCTTGTGCCCAAACTACGAGGTCATCAACCGTACCATTTCAGAATGGCGGCCGTGTGAATTATGCAAACTTTATAATCCATAACATGGGACCCACCAGTTCCGACTATCGAACCAAGAATCGTTTAATCTGTTTGAAACGACGTGGCCCGTTTGAAATTAAAAGTTTATATTTTAATATTATAGTCTAGAAGTGATTTTAAAAAGCTGAGTCGTCTCGGTAATTTGACAAGATGGCAGCTGATCTCTCGTTCTGACCTTTATTTTATTAATTTCAGTATGTTGCATGCAATATAGGCTAGTGGTAACAAATATATGAACTTTCTATGAAATGAATTCGGTTTAAAATATACTTCAGTAAAGAAAACATTTAGTGCAAGTCATGATTTGCTATAACGTGGTATATGTATTGGTTCCTAACGATCTATTAGAGTGTGCACGATTGGCTGAGTGGTCAGCGCGTTGGTCTTCCATCAGGCTAGCCGTGGTTCAAATCCTATCAGAGTTAGACTTTTTTTCTTGATTTTTTTTATATTTATTATTTCTTGAGTACTGAGACGTTATAAAATAAAGCATTATATGGTGCATTTTGAAATGGAAAATATATATTTAATTAAAACAACATTCACCACCGGAGTGACACCTAAGAGTAATTACTTGAACTATGTTATTGGTAACCACAGCCTTCTAGATGCGAGCTATGCTCTCTACCGGCCAGTTAGTGAACCCATGTCTACAGTATAATTGCGAAGGTTATTATTTTTGCCGATAGAGGGTACACATCCCCAAGATAAGGCGCGATTATCACGGCTAACGAGAATGACTGGCTCTGGTGAGTTTTCGTGACGTCAGCAATGTAGTTCTGTTGCACCACTGCCTGGTCTTCGTTTTACTGCCGGTATGGTACCTAGTCATCTTGTCTACATCATTGAACCTGTATAAACGTTGGTATTCATTTATCACTTGTCTTCATAGAAGGTATTGATACAAGTCGTTAGTCGGTGGGTAGTGTATTCCGCAGATCTCTTCTATAAACGAATTAATTTATGTTCCGCCCCTTGAAACAACAATAAGTTAATGATGTCTATATTGTGCTGCAAGATTCGTTGATCTAATTATACTAATGTGCACATAATTTAACTCATAACGAAGGTCACAGAATCTACAACTCGACTTAATGTAGCCTGTTCGTTGCAGCTATTAAAGACACAACGAACCCTTGAATCCTAGTTCGCGTGGATTTTTTTAAGGAGTAACTTCAATAGGCGTAGTTTTGCAAACCTATACAGTATAATTTATCGTGTTTGAAAACACACGGAACATCTAAACTGCGTCCATTTTATGAAGATTGATATAAAATATTGCATTTCTGCTGCTTATGAATTGCTCTCGACTTAAACGTACAAGCATCATCAAGCAGTACCGGTACATTGCCTACGTCACAGAAGGGTTTGGTTTACGCGCCATGGCCTGTCTTTCCCGTTAGCCGTGCGCGATTACAAATTAGCTGTGTAATAGTTATATTAAATTTGTTTCTCCCAGTGATACGTTTAGAGCAACGAAGTTTAAATTATGGTAAGTAGTCGGTGTTAATAAACTGAATGCCTACGTTGTTTGGAGTGTTTACTGATGAAATTGCAAAATGCTGGGGTAAATTATTTGAACGCCACTCCTCAAATCCAGTGTGCCAATTTGCACTTCGAATTGGAAGAAATTAGGAGATGATAAAGACAAAGAGTTATAACTATACCAATACATTTAGGAGAAAGTAGGCTATATGTTCTTCCCTGAACATCTTGTTTTAAAATTCAATTGGTAAGTGACCTTTTTCGGCCCTTTGGCACTGAGCAAGGACAGTCCGAACAAATATCGGATTTAGCACATTTTAAGCCGCCAGATACGAGAAACAATACTCGGAGGTCCTATACGGACCCCGAAACACACTTTTTAAGTTCCTAAAATGAACGGTTTCGGAGATATTCCCAAATAACTGTGTTCCCTCGAAGAAACAGATCAACGTTACTATGGCAACCGCTCAAATTTCGCAGACCGGGGATAGTTTTCAGGCAATATCTCGAAAACCGTTCGTTTTAGGGCCTTAAAACGCGTGGTTCGGTTTCCACTTCGTGGAAGTGGAAACTACGAACATTGCTCCTCGCATTGATACGCTCAGAATGAGCTATATTCCATATTTCTACGAGCAAATCGACTTGGAAAGTCTCATCTATTATATATAATCCAAAATTGACTCATCAACGCAGGGCTCAAACCACTATACCTAGAAAGCTGAAATTTTGCATGTTGATTGAACCGAGCATGTAGAGGCTCACTAAGAAACGGTTTTTGTAAATTCAATTTGTAAGGGACTTTTTTCGGCCCTTTGGCACTGAGCATCCAAAATTTACTCATCAACGCAGGGCTCAAACCACTAGACCTAGGAAGCTGAAATTTTGCATGTTGGTTGATCCGAGTATGTAGAGGCTCACTAAGAAACGGTTATTTAAAATTCAATTGGTAAGTGACCTTTTTCGGCCCTTTGGCACTGAGCAAGGACAGTCCGTACAAATATCGGATTTAGCTCATTTTAAGCCGCCAGATACGAGAAATAATACTCGGAGGTCCTGTAGGGACCCCGAAAAACACTCTTTAAGTTCCTAAAATGAACGGTTTCGGAGATATTCCCAAATAACTGTGTTCCCTCTGAGAAACAGATCAACGTTACTATGGCAACCGCTGAAATTTCGCAGACCGGGGATAGTTTTCTGGCAATATCTAAAAAACCGATCGTTTTAGGGCCTTAAAACGCTGTGTTCGGTACCCACTTCTTTGAAATGGAAACCACGAGCATTGCTCCTCACATTGATACGAGAAAAAGAGCTATAATCCATATTTCTACGAGCAAATCAGCTTGGAAAATCTCATCTCTTATATATAATCCAAAATTGGCTCATCACCGCAGAGCTCAAACCACTAGACCTAGAAAGCTGAAATTTTGCATGTTGGTTGATCCGAGTATGTAGAGGCTCACTAAGAAACGGTTTTTGAAAATTCAATTTGTAAGTGACTTTTTTCGGCCCTTTGGCATTGACAATCCAAAATTGACTCATCGACGCAGGGCTCAAACCACTAGACCTAGAAAGGTGAAATTTTGCATGTTGGTTGATCCGAGTATGTAGAGGCCCACTAAGAAACGGTTTTTGAAAATTCAATTTGTAAGTGACTGTTTTCGGCCCTTTGGCATTGACAATCCAAAATTGACTCATCGACGCAGGGCTCAAACCACTAGACCTAGAAAGCTGAAATTTTGCATGTTGGTTGATCCGAGTTTGTAGAGGCCCACTAAGAAACGGTTTTTGAAAATTCAATTTATAAGTGACTTTTTTTTGGCGTTTGGCACTGAGCAAAGACAGTCGGTACAAAGTTCGGATTTAGCTCATTTTAAGCCGCCAGATACGAGAAACAATACTCGGAGGTCCTGTAGGGAACCCGAATCACACTTTTAAAGTTCCTAAAATGAACGGTTTCGGAGATATTCCCAAATAACTGTGTTCCCTCTGAGAAACAGATCAACGTTACTATGGCAACCGCTGAAATTTCTCAGACCGGGGATAATTTTCTGGCAATATCTCGAAAACCGTTCGTTTTAGGGCCTTAAAACGCTGGGTTCGGATCCCACTTCCTCGACGTGGAAACCACGAACATTGCTCCTCACATTGATACGCGCAAAAAGAGCTATAATCCATATTGCTGCGAGCAAATCGACTTGGAAAGTCTCATCTCTTATATATAATCCAAAATTGACTCATCACCGCAGAGCTCAAACCACTAGACCTAGAAAGCTGAAATTTTGCATGTTGGTTGATCCGAGTATGTAGAGGCTCACTAAGAAACGGTTTTTGAAAATTCAATTTGTAAGTGACTTTTTTCGGCCCTTTGGCATTGACAATCCAAAATTGACTCATCGACGCAGGGCTCAAACCACTAGACCTAGAAAGGTGAAATTTTGCATGTTGGTTGATCCGAGTATGTAGAGGCCCACTAAGAAACGGTTTTTAAAAATTCAATTTGTAAGTGTCTTTTTTCGGCTCTTTGGCACTGAGCAAAGACAGTCGGTACAAAGTTCGGATTTAGCTCATTTTAAGCCGCCAGATACGAGAAACAATACTCGGAGGTCCTGTAGGGACCCCGAAACACACTTTTTAAGTTCCTAAAATGAACGGTTTTGGAGATATTCCCAAATAACTGTGTTCCCTCTGAGAAACAGATCAACGTTACTATGGCAACCGCTGAAATTTCGCAGACCGGGGATAGTTTTCTGGCAATATCTCGAAAACCGTTCGTTTTAGGGCCTTAAAACGCAGGGTTCGGTTCCCACTTCTAACCACGAACGTTTTCCTCGCATTGATACGCGTAAAATGAGATATATTTTATTTTAGTGGTTGCTTTTGGGTCTCGGATACGATCGTGATTTTGAGTCTAATTTTATACTCTTTCAGCTGGTTGTTTTAAGCGCGCTTTCAGAAGTTTACTCCAATTTACAATGTTAAGATACTTTCTATTTTGCACGGTATGCTTTAATTTTCTTTATAAATTTGTTTTTTGTTAACTGAATATTTATGTTTGCCAATTTTGATCTGCTCTTTTTCGTTTTTAACCATGATCTGCAACGTATATTCACAGTCGAATGTTTCGTATTCTACCGGCTGTCACGTTAATTATTATTGTTTCTTAATTACTCTTACTGAGGATGGGCAAACTTATTTCAAAAAGTTGGTATTTTGTCTTTCACGGCCATTGAATCCCCGCACAAGGCACGGCTTAAACCTAGAAAAGTTGCTGAGTTGTACTAATGGACTAATAGTGCAGCAGAAAAGAGGAGAATTGAAGCTTTTGAAATGTGGTGATACAGGAGAATGATGATCAGATGGGTAGATAGGGTAACAAATGAAGAGGTATTAAGACGAGTGGGAGAGGAGAGATGTTTCTGGCGACTGCTAATGAAGAGAAGAGATAGGAGGGTAAGACACATATTATGACACCCAGGAATAGCAAGCTTTCTGTCGACCAAAATATTATGTGCACTCGAGTTTGAAGGTTGTTTGTGAAGTAACCAATAGACCTTCATAAAATCCAATGACATAATCATTTTCGTCGTTCGATTTTACGTTAGTTCATGTAGGTTTGGAATTTTTAATTTATATTTTAATATTTTTATCGCAGTTGAAACTCAAAAATGCCCGTTTTTAAGTGTGTTTCAACCATGCGTCACATTTAAGAATTATTATCTCACAAACCCATCATCACATCGAATCCAAATTTTAACACAATATACATTGGAATGTTGTGTAACTGGTTTACTTATTTCAAAATTTTGTGTGTTAAAGAACGAATGTTGTTATCATTTTTGTAAGGTAACTCTTTCTCGGCTTGGGGTCGTTGGAAAATGTAGTTCTTGGTTGCGTTGTAATCCTTATACATCAAAACGTTATGCTGTATGACTGTGAAATAGGTAAATTAATTCACTTATTTTATATCGGTTTGTATTTGTACGGAGAATTAAGACATGGTTCACCAGCTAGCCGCTCCGGGAAATGCTGTACAGCGTTGCTGATATGGAGCCCATCACTTCCGAGCGAGACGTGCCATGACGCGTGATGTAGCCCATCTTGGCAATGATGTACTGCTTTAACTGGAGCGGCTAACTGGTGAACCATGTCTTAATTCTCCGTACAAATACAAACCGATATAAAATAAGTGAATTAATTTACGTACTTCACAATCATACAGCATACCGTTTTGATGAATAAGGATTACAACGCGAACAAGAACTACATTTTCAAACCATCCCGAGCCGAGGAAAAGTTACCTTACAAAAATTATAACAACTTTGTTTCCTGCAAACACAACATTTTAAAATTAATAATCCTGTTATACAACATTCCAATGTATATTGTGTTAAAATTTGGATTCGATCTGATGACGGGTTTGTGAGATAATAATTCTTAAATGTGACGCATGGTTGAAAAACGCTTAAAAACGGGCACTTCTTGTGTTCCAACTGTGATAAAAAATATTAAAATATAAATTAAACATTCCAAACCTACATGATCTAACGTAGAATAGAACGATGAAAATGATGATGTTATTAGATTTTATATAGGTCTATCGGTTACTTCACAAACAAACTTCAAACTCGAGTTCACATAATAGTTTGGTCGACAGTAGTTATGGATGGGAGGGTCGCGGACTAGAACTGTAGGGGTAAACCAGGGTTAAACAGATTGCCTCGAATGTAGGGTGTGGTAGCTATGTAGAAATGAAACGATTAGCTCAGGAGAGGGAGACATGGAAGGCTGCATCAAACCAGTTAAAAAACTGAAGACTCAAACAACAACAATCAGGAATTTTAATTACTTAGAGAGGCATGTGGGGCAAACGGGTCGTTGGAGAATTTCAATCCCTGGGATGTAACACTGGAAGAGACTGCATAATGTACATCAGCAGCCAAGGTGAGCGATATTTAACTATAGGTCTATTAATAGGGATATGTTTACGTTCAAATCATCAATTAGTTTTTGCCAAATTACATCCAGAATTGCTTAAGTAAGAATACTTTTAATTCCCCATAATCCGATAGATTTGCCATTCCAGTGTGCAAGAGTGCAGTTCCCTCTTCAAACAATATTCGCTATTTCTTTAACAAAGCGCAATGACACACACTTAACAGTAGCACGTGTACATTTAGACAAAACCATTTTTTCCCATGGCCAACTGTATGTGGCGTGCTCGCGAGCATCCGGACAACAAAATCGTTATATCTCAGCAGAAGATGGCAAAACCATAAACGTAATTTTAAAATGTGTTAACATAATGTAACATCGAACCCTGCAGACGTTCACAACTCTATAAAATTCCCACTATGCTGATCATATCAATATACTGTATGTATCAGAATAATCAGAATTAGAATGGACACACCTATAGCCGCGATTGCTGTAATAGAATAGACCAATTATCAGCAAAAATGCATCGTCCCCATTGTCTTGATCGCGGGCGAAGCCGCGGGTACCTGCTAGTATGTATATACGTGTACATTATTGTATTAGATTCAGGTGAGGGATACTTTCGATACATTTTTACTGAATAAAATTTTTATTTTACAGCAGATCAATCCGAAAGTCATAATTCATAATCATACTAGTATATAACAAGATGTTCAATAAAGAACATATAGCCTACTTTCTCCTAAATGCATGGGTATTGTTATAACTCTTTGTCCTTTTCAAGGAGTATGATTGAATGTTGGTTGTAGGAGTTTGTTGAAATACAACGTGCTATAGGGATATTAAACATGAATATGAGGTGCCCTTTGCTAGTGCTACCTCTGTACCAAATTTCGTTCAATTCGGTTTCACCGTGTTTGAATTGATAGGGGGAATCGATTTGCACACATACTTGGCCACCATCTGCAAACTATTGGGCTGATGTTCTTGCAGTTTGGTCAGAATATGTTTCCCACATAAAGATATGGTGTTGCAAAATTAGGTAGACACTAGATTATTAGGTTGGTCGTAATTACATTTTAGCTTTTAACATTTGGGTGGCCGCGATTACGTTTCCATCAAGATAGCGGTGATATAAAACATGACACTGAGGTGCCCTTTGCTAGTGCTACCTCTGTACCAAATTTCGTTCATTCGGTTCCACCGTGTTCGAAATAATAGGGGGTATCAATTTTGACATAAAGATGGCCGCCATCCGCAAACTATTTGGCTAATGACCTATTAGATTGGTCAAAGTATGCTCCCTCCATAAAGGTATGTTGTTGCAAAGTTTGGTAGAGTTCGGATGGTTATGTTAGTCGTAATTTGATTTAAGCTTTAAACATTCGTGTGGCCGCCATTACGTTTCTGTCAATATGGTGGCGATATTAATCATGACACTGAGATGCCCTTTGCTAGTGCTATCTCTGTACCTAATTTCGTTCCATTCGTTTTCAGCGTGTTTGAATTAATAGGGGGAATCGATTCTGACACAAAGATGGCCGCCATCCGCAAACTATCAGGTGAATGACCTATTAGATTGGTCAAAGGATGCTCCCTCCGTAAAGGTATGTAGTTGCAAAATTTGGTAGAGATCGGATGATTAGGTTAATCGTAATTTGATTTAAGCTTTGAACATTTGTGTGGCCGCCATTACGTTTCCGTCAAGATGGCGGCGATATAAAACATGACACTGAGGTGCCTTTTGTTAGTACTACCTCTGTACCAAATTTCGTTCCATTCGGTTGCACCGTGTTCGAATTAATAGGGGGAATCGATTTTCACACAAAGATGGCCGCCATCCGCAAACTATTACGCTGATGACCTATTGGTTTGGTCAAAGGATGCTCCCCCCATAAAGGTATGTTGTTGCAAAATTTGGTAGAGATCGGATGATTAGGTTAATCGTAATTTGATTTAAGCTTTGAACATTTGTGTGGCCGCCATTACGTTTCCGTCAAGATGGCGGCGATATAAAACATGACACTAAGGTACCTTTTGTTAGTACTACCTCTGTACCAAATTTCGTTCCATTCGGTTGCACCGTGTTCGAATTAATATGGTGAATCGATTTTCACACAAAGATGGCCGCCATCCGCAAACTATTACGCTGATGACCTATTGGTTCGGTCAAAGGATGCTCCCCCCATAAAGGTATGTCGTTGCAAAATTTGGTAGAGATCGGATGATTAGGTTAGTCGTAATTTGATTTAAGCTTTGAACATTTGTGTGGCCGCCATTACGTTTCCGTCAAGATGGCGGCGATATAAAACATGACACTGAGGTGTCCTTTGCTAGTGCTACCTTTGTACCAAATTTCGTTCAATTCGCATTCACCGTGTTCGAATTGATAGGGGGGGACAGACATTCAGAGTACACACACTCACACACACACAGACACACAGACACACACACACACAGACTCACACACACACATACACACACACAGACAGACACACTTTTTTCGCCCTGTGTTGATCTCATAAGTCTACTTTCATTTTTTGCAAAAATCGAAAGTAGGCTAAAAATGAGATGGTGTGTGTCTGTCTTTCTGTCTGTCTGTCTGTCTGTCTGTCTGTGTGTGTGTTACTCAATAACGCAAGAACCACTGGTCCGATTTAAATGAAATTTTGCATGGATGTAGCTGATTTACCAGGTTTACATATAGGATACTTTTGATTTCGAAATTTTGCACTATTAGAAAATGGCGACCACTTTAGTGACTTCACTACACCATTTGGTTTAATAATTTCATATTTCCATGTCAAATAAAAAGAGAACGGTAGGAAATAGCAAACTTTTGGTGGCACATGTGACCTTTGAAATTTTATTTCCTATCCAGAAGGTCCTTATCATTTTTTGTGTATCTCCAACGGTTAGCGAGTAAAACCGACATTTGTGACGTCAGTACACCCTTTGGTTTCAAAATTTCATAATTCCGTTTCAAATAAAAAGAGAACGCTAAGAAATAGCAAACTCTTTATGGCATACATGAGCTTTAACATTTAATTTTCTATCGGAAAGGTCCTTATCACTTTTCGTATATCTCCAACGGTTAGCGAGTGAAACCTAAATTTGTGCAATAAAACACGGTCAACACCGACCGGTGCAGTATATCTCTCTCTATATAAAAATGAAAGTTTGTCTGTTTTTCTCTGAATTTCTACAGACAATTGAGTTATTTACGCGTTTCAGACTGTTTTTGATGGATGCGCGCGAATTTTTTTTCGCCTGTCTGTCTGTTTGTTTGTTTGTTTGTTTGTTTGTATGTTTGTTTGTTCGTCTGTTGACAAATTTGTTCCCTTATAACTCGAGAATGTCTGGGTGTATCAACGTAAAATTTGGTACAGATATCCAACAGAGGCACGACACTCATCATTGATATAACTCTTCTCCGTACGGCTCATAAAAGGGGGCCTAGCCCCTTAAAATACATGCTGAAATAGGCGAAGAAGGACGAGACAAAGCTCATTTTCATCCCCTCAATGTGAGAGACAAAACTCGGGTACCCGAAAACCACATTTTAAGGCCCTAAGACCAACCGTTTTTGAGATATTCCCAGAAAACTAATTTCATTTAATAAACTAATGAACAAATGCAAGCCAGTAACCATGGCAACAGATTCTCAGAGGTCCATCTATTGCTGTAAGGCGCAATGCAATTCCATTAATTACATTATTGTGAAAGTTTGCAAACGACTAGAAGATTATCACGGAACCAAATTAAGCCGTAAAATTCATCAATACGTTTAACGCGCTTCAGGGGATCAAGGAGTACTCTAGAATTTTTTCACGCGATTTACACATGCGGGTGTGGTACGGCAGGTCTATTATATTCCTATCCCCATATTATTCATTCATTCATTCATTTCGTATAGGCCATCTATGGACCGCGTCATTCCCACTGTCTCCTACTGGCTTTGATGTTTGCCCAGTACGCCCGCATTCGTTTTCGGTGGATTTCTTTCCGTTCCTGGGTCAAAATCTTTCCCGTTTTCAGCTTCGGTTTTTCTTGGAAACCTTTGCAAGCTTGAAGTTTCCTTTTGAGTGGGGCGCGCTCCTGAATGTCTATTGGTGTAATCCTCACTTCTTTCAGATCTTTATCCAGTTCTATGAACCAGGCCCATTTTGTTTTCCTCTCCTGAAAGTAAGTTATGTTGCGGTTGGTCAGTCTCGCTGGGCTCATTCGTTTCACATGCCCAAAAAATGGTATCCTTCTCTTCCGGATGACGTTACTTATCCTCTGCACATGAGTATATAGTTCATGGTTATGCCGTCTTCTGTTATCTCCATTGTCTTTGATGGAACCCAATATCTTTCTCAAAATTTTTCTTTCTTTGGCCTCCAGTTTCTCGACCAAGCCTATTTTGTTCATCGTGAGGCATTCAGAAGCATGCAAGACCTCCGGATGGATGACACTGCAGTAATATTTTAGTTTTGCGTTGAAGGATATTGACCTTTTCTTATAGATGTCCTTAGTTAAATGGTAGGCCATTTCCATTTTGCTCATGCGTGATTGAATGCTTCTTTCTCTGATAATATGCCTTCCCTGGCCCGTCCTGAAAAGAAAATTACATGGCCATTGGCTGCATTAATAATTTTAAAAAATAGGTGTTATAATTTCTCCCAATATTATATTATTAGTAGTATTATATTATGGCGTACAACGACGAGACAAATCCCCTCGGTGCCAGAAACAAAACTCGGGGGTCCTAAAGGGTCCTCGAAAACTACATTATAAGGCTCTAAATCCAACAGTTTCTGAAATATTCCCAGAAAGCTAATTTAATTTAATTTAATAAACTAATGAAGGAATGCAAATCGGTAACCATGAGAACATTATATCAAGGGGTGGCTTACAACATTCCTTCTATTTCTGTAAGAAGCAATGTCACTCCATTTATTACATTTCTGTGAAAGTTTGCGAATGGCTATAAGGTTATCATGGAACTAACGTAGACTGTACAATTCATCAATGCAATTAAGGGGGTCAAGGGGTAACCTAGAATTTTTTCATGCAATTTTCACGTTCGACATATAGTACAGAAGGTCTATTATATCTCCAAACAGCAACATTATTTTCAAAAATTCTTGAATTGAACCAGCATTTTTTTGCGGCTTTTAGGAATTTGGGCAATTTGAGACTAAAGAACCTGAATTTTCATGCACCACAAGCATTTATAATTTATGAAAGGGGTCTTCCTGTGTATGGGCACCTTGCACAACGTAGAGGGTCAGTTTTTATGTGACGTGTATTCAATTCTATTTCACGTCAGGAGGTACACGTTAGGTGAATTTAGTCTGAGAGCACATTTTAACTAATTTTTTTGTCGACAAACGGGTTCATCGTAAGGATGATTTTGTTTGATACTGTGTGGTAGATATACCCATATTTGTATATCTCGGTAATATGTTGTAGACAATAGAATTGTTTGTCTGTCTTTCTTTGTATCTTTATGTAGCCTACGCCTATAACTCGTGTTCGGATGCTTGGAGCATCGTAAAATTAGGTATGGTAACCATGAGAGTCAATACACCAATCATTTATAAAACTCTTCACCGCACTTTTCATACAGAAGAAGGGTGGATATAGAGAAAAACTTCTCAATACATGCTAAAATAGGCGAAATATAAAAATTATCCTAGAAGGACGACCGAAGCATATGTTGCGCTTTTCTATGTGAGACACACAATTCGGGAATCTATAAAGGGTCTCCGAAAACTACATTTTAAGGGCCTTAAATTAACCGTGCGTGTGATATTCCCAGAAAATTAACTTCGTTCTGATTAACTTGAAGGAATGACAAACCGCTAACCATTGCAACAGTAGCTCAATTGATAATGTCTGGTGTTAACAACGAACACCGTTCGAAGAACGGGTACTTCTGCTAGTAACTACATAAATTGTGCCGGGAAGATCAATGTGTTTTCTTTTCTTTTCTTAATTTCTCACTACTCTCTGAGATAAGTTGTATCTCGTTTGCGTCTCGTGTCACGTTTTGACCTGATCTAGTTTTCGTTGTTTGCACTTTGGTTTGTCTTTGCACAATTTAGGTTTATTGATATGCTCCTTTTGTACTTCCTTCTCCTGTTGGTGGGATCTAGGGGGTGTTTTCAGACGGGCAGTTTCAGATCCTACGATCCAGTGTTCCTCGAGGGATTCAACAGGTTTTGGTAAGTTATAAAAGGGTGCAGTACCATCCCGGCATTTGCCCGAAGACGAAGTGGGAAACCACGGAAACCACTTCGAGGATGGCTGAGGTGGGAATCGAACACCCTCTACTCATTAGGACCACCCGAGGCCGAGTAGACCCCGTTCCAGTCCTCATACCACTTTTCAAATTTCGTGGCAGAGCCGGGAATCGAACCCAGGACCTCCGGGGCGGCAGCTAACCATGCTGACCGCTACGCTACGGAGGCGACTCCAGGTTATTTCATCCCTTTTGAAAATGGAAGGATTGAGGTTTGAGACCTAAGGATGTTCTACAACATTAGCTGGAAATAACATTACCAGGTTAGCTCACCACACTGCAGACGTAGTTTGTGAAATAAGTTGGTTCATGTCCCTTCACTTGACATTTGAAGTTAGTTTTCCTTGCTTCCCTTCTCAAAATGCTGTGATGGTAATTGTCTCCTAAACCACAGTCACTTCCTTAGACTCTTCTACTTCCCATCTACTCGGAGGCAGTTTGAGTGATCCCTTACTCTAGAATCGCAAAGATCCCTGGCACTGCCAATTAGGATGATAACCAGTTTGGGAATGAGGTAAGGGGATAAAAGAAATATTCATATCTCTACTTAGTATAAAACAAAGTCCCGGATTGTTGGATGTCACGGGTAATCTCGAGAACTACTGGATGGATTTTGATGCGGTTTTCACTATTCTGTAAAGGTTTCTGTAGAAAATAATTTATTTATGATCAAAGGAAGCCAAGCAGTAACGATTTCAGTGAAAAAGTCGAAAACAAAAACTCGCCTCCGTGCGCCTTTTAAGCTTACGCTGGGCAAACCGTTAAAAATGTCAACATACTCTGAGTGTAAGAATTGTTCAGCATGAAATGTTCTACAAAACCGTTCACGAGAGCATATCTCTATCTTCAATACATCGCCTACTATAAGTGTTTTTACGTTTTCATTTCTTCCAACAATCTCCATTCAATTATTAAGGCGACAGTTTACGAGCTAGGTAGGGGCGAGCCTATCACCCCAGTTACAGCCTAGCTAGCGGGCGAGCTTATTACGCTATACCAGTGAATGTTATAATTATATTGGATGTATTGAAACACCAAACATACAAATTAAAACAAAAAATTCCTCTCGGCACGCTGGAAGGCGGAGGTAGATTTCACCGGGCAAACTAGGGATAGGCGAAAATAGGCAGATTATGCAGGTTTTCGTAGGAGGAACAGACCTCATTTATTGCGAGAAAGTATTTTACTATTGAAGCTCAATTAACTTTGTTTTTTATCTTTTTAAGCATATCTTAAACATTTTATTGTCTTATGGGAACGGTAACCTTCTCGTCATTTGGGGTCCATTTTTAGCCTACTTTCGATTTTTGCAAAAAATGAAAGTAGACTTATGAGATCACTACAGGGCGAAAAAAGTGTGTCTGTCTGTGTGTGTGTATGTGTGTGTGTGAGTCTGTGTGTGTGTGTGTTTGTGTGAGTGTGTGTACTCTGAATGTCTGTCCCCCCCCCCCCCCTATCAATTCGAACACGGTGAGCGCAAATTGAACGAAATTTGGTACAAAGGTAGCACTAGCAAAGGACACCTCAGTGTCATGTTTTATATCGCCGCCATCTTGACGGAAACGTAATGGCGGCCACACAAATGTTCAAAGCTTAAATCAAATTACGACTAACCTAATCATCCGATCTGTACCAAATTTTGCAACAACATACCTTTATGGGGGCAGCATCCTTTGACCAAACTAATAGGTCATCAGCCTAATAGTTTGCGGATGGCGGCCATCTATGTGTGAAAATCGATTGCCCCTATTAATTCGAACACGGTGAAACCGAATGGAACGAAATTTGGTACAGAGGTAGTACTAGCAAAGGGCACCCCAGTGTCATGTTTTATATTGCCGCCATCTTGACGGAAACGTAATGCCGGCCACACAAATGTTCAAAGCTTAAATCAAATTACGACTAACCTAATCATCCGATCTCTACCAAATTTTGCAACAAAATACCTTTATGAAGGGAGCATTCTTCGACAAATCTAGTAGGTCATTAGCGTAATAGTTTGCGGATGGCGGCCATCTTTGTGTGAAAATGGATTGCCCCTATTAATTCAAACACGGTGAAACCGAATGGAATGAAATTTGGTACAGAGGTAGCACTAGCAAAGGGCACCTCAGTGTCATGTTTTATATCACCGCCATCTTGACGGAAACGTAATGGCGGCCACACAAATGTTCAAAGCTTAAATAAAATTACGACTAACCTAATCATCCGATCTCTACCAAATTTTGCAACAACATACCTTTATGGAGGAAGCATCCTTTGCAAATGTAATAGGTCATTAGCCTAATGGTTTACGGATGGCGGCCATCTTTGTGTCAAAATCGATTACCCCTATTAATTCGAACTAGGTGAAACCGAATGGAATGAAATTTGGTACAGAGGTAGCACTAGCAAAGGGCACCTCAGTGTCATGTTTTATATCGCCGCCATCTTGAAGGAAACGTAATGGCGGCCTCACAAATATTCAAAGCTTAAATCAAATTACGATTAACCTAATCATCCGATCTCTACCAAATTTTGCATCAACATACCATTATGGAGGGAGCATCCTTTGACCAAACTAATAGGTTATTAGCCTAATATTTTTCGGATGGCGGCCATCCTTGTGTGAAAATCGATTCCCCCTATTAAATCGATCACGGTGAAACCGAATGGAACGAAATTTGGTACAGAGGTAGCACTAGAAAAGGCCACCTCAGTGTCATGTTTTATATCACCGCCATCTTGACGGAAACGTAATCGCGGCCACCCAAATGTTAAAGGCTAGAATGTAATTACGACCAACCTAATAATCTAGTCTCTACCAAATTTTGCAACAACAAATCTTTATGTGGGAAGCATATTCTGACCAAACTGCTAGATCATCAGCCCAATAGTTTGCAGATGGTGGCCAAGTATGTGTGCAAATCGATTCCCCCTATCAATTCAAACACGGTGAAACCGAATTAAATGAAATTTGGTACAGAGGTAGCACTAGCAAAAGGCACCTCAGTGTCATGTTTTATATCGCCGCCATCTTGACGGAAACGGAATGACGGCCACCCAAATGTTAAAAACTTAAATCAAATTTCGACCATCCTAATAATTTGATCTCTACCGGATTTTGCAACAACATGCCTTTTTGTGGAAAGCATCTTATGACTGACTACAAGGTCATCAGCCCAATAGTTTGCAAATAGCGGCCATGTATGTGTGCAAATCCATTCCCCAGATCAATTCAAACACGGTGAAACCGATTTGAATGAATTTTTTTACAGAGGTAGCACTAGCAAAGGCACCTCATATTCATGTTTAATATCCCTATAGCACGTTGTATTTCAACAAGCTACTACAACCAGGGGCGGCCGCTCCTTATGTGCTGAAGTGCTGCAGCACACTGCTTTATTTGAAAATAAATTATTTTAATAGTAGGCTTATTATCTACAAATACAACGCTTTAAAAAAGACGTCAAGCAAAGAGTAGGAAATATTTATACTCCCCTCACTACGAGGTACAGAACAGATACGGTACGAGGTATCTAGGCGTGCGCTCCACTCCGTGCACGGCGTTAGCTGTGCAGATCACAGCCCAGCGAGAATTTCCAAGTTTATTGGCAGCATACGTGAATTTTGTCTTCTGCGCATGCGCGCCCAACTTTTCCCTTGTGTTCTGGATGTGCTGTTGGGACAACAGCTAAGACCAGTCATCACAGCGATTCTTTGTTCGACCACAGAGAGGCAGCACTGGTCACAAGGAATGTGAATGCGGCCAGTGGCACAATCTGGACACAGCAATAGGATTTAAGAGGGAATCGCTCAAAGAAAATGGGGTAAAAAAGCAGAGGAAGCCATCAGCTGTTCTCGCTAGAAGGTCTTTTTCAATACACCCAACTTAATTATTCTATAGCCACATTTTGTAAATCGATGTACTATAAAAATTACAATATTTATGTCGTCAAAATAAGGACATGATTATTGTGATGCCTAGTTCATAAATTTCACTATTGCAAAATAACCTGTGATTATTACGGCGTTGCTGGTTTCATTTTAATGCTTTTGGTAATACTGAGTAGTACTGTTTTTGCGTGGTCACACCAAGTGTTTCGTGAATATTTTGTAATTGCAGGTGTTATTACCATGTACAATCAGTTGCAGTCAAGAACAGCTGATGCCGTGAAGATAAAATCCGCTGTGTCACGAGAACACACGAGAAGCCCACGATCGCTTCCAAATCTTGGATCACCTGGAAGCAGAAAAACTGTTAGATTCCACCAACTTTGAACGATTTTCCAAAACGTTTCCAGATAAAAAAAAACTAGGTGTAACTGTTCATGCCTATAGCATGCTGGAAAAGAAAAGGCTCAGAACAGAACTATCGGTTCTGTACTGTAGGCCAGATTTTAGGAATATTGGTGGGGCAGTCCCTCTTCTGCATTTCATAATATCCAGTAATCTGCAAGGTACGTTCTGCCAAACAAGCAAGCTTCTGAGGATACTAGTAACAACACCCATGACTAATTCAGAGCCTGAGAGGTGTTTCTCATCGCTGAAGAGGATCAAGACCTTTCTGCGGAACACCATGGCACAAGAAAGACTAAGTGCCTTCGCTATGCTCTCCATTGAGAAGAAGAATACGGTCTCCAGTATAGAGGGGTTCAATGCCGGGGTGATTGACAATTTCTGCTGCAAGAAGGAGCGACGTATGGACTTCATTTTTCGTCACTGAGTGAGTGTTTCTATATGTTTATATAAAAAAAATTGGAGGGAGGGTCAGGCCTACAGCACACAACTAATATTCTACACCAGCCGCCACTGACTACAACCAACATTCAATTATACTCCTTGAAAAGGACAAAGAGTTATAACAATACCCATGCATTTAGGAGAAAGTAGGCTATATGTTCTTTACTGAACATCTTGTTTTACTTGTAGTCACACTGTCCTTATGCAAGGTTTCGACACTGATTTGTAACTATCTAAGGATCAGTTACTTCTTCACTCAAAACTTTTTCTCCCACAGAGATTTTGGTCGGTTCCTCAGTTTAGGGGCTGCGACAACGCGGTCATGTAGCCCCGTGTACTTTGGGTGTGTGTAGAATCTGTCTGATAAACGATGTTAATTGTGATGGTAGTATTAGTCTGTAATTCAGGTACGGACTGCAGCCGGTCAATTTCAAGTAGCAGTTCCTAACTTTGCTACCAAATACTATCGTCAACGACACCTAGCTGTGAACATGGCTACTAGATGCCACCGCAACCAGCAACTCGCAACGAACATTGGAACTTACCCTACGAAGGAAAGCATACTGAGGGATTTTAGAGCTTTTAGAAAATCCGACAACTTCGGCCGGCTTTGAACCCGCGACCTTGGGCATAGAAATTCAGCATGATACCAGTTACGTCACCGATGCCGCTTCCCACTAAACTGAATGTGATATCGTGCAATGGCGTTGTCATGGCAACGTCTGATGGCTCATCCCTCATCATTTTAGTAGTAGACTATTGCCATGGCAACCTCTGATGGCACTTGGCATTTTCTTCTGATTCCGAAATAATTTCTTTCATCCCTTTCCGTAATGGTGGGTCATATCAAAAATTCTTTCAGACAAATGTTTTTAGGTAATTATTAGGGGAATATTGTCCATTTTGTACTATTTTCATATTGTGCCTATTAAGAGAGATTAATGTTTCTCGAAAAAAACACTTTTTCCCACCCGTTTGGTCAATGGTTGGTGCTATCAAGAAACTTTTCAAACATAATTTTTTCGACCTTATCCGACACATGGTATGAACTTTGAATGGATTCGATATTTCACATATTAAGAGAATAATAGCGATATTTCACTTTTTCGAAAAAAATAGAGCTCCCCATTTTCACCCCCTTCGACCGCTTGTGCCCATTAACGACCTCGACCGAGTTTTTTTAGGGGTACTGCCCCCGTAAAATAAGGGATGAGAATGGGAATAATACATTTTTTTCGAAGCCCATGATAAAATTTAACCAAGGAATATGATGGCTGGAACTTGGCAGAAACCAGTCGTGAGGCGACGTCGAGCTAGATGGGAAATTCTGTCACGTGATAGTATTGCGCAATGGAAGTTTCGAGAAGTTTGGAATCGACCTAGCAACAGTGAATATTCTCATTAGATATTGTTATAAATTATCCCATTGGATATGAGCTCACAACCAATAGGAAGAAGTTTTAGAGAAGACGGGAGTTCCAGCAACTAAATTTTTATGGATATTTAATTCATTTAAGCCCTTAAAGAATGAATTTACATATTGGAAAAGAGAAGAATATGATAATAAAATATTGGAAATATTTTATAAGTCAATAGCAGGTCGCTATTGGAAGAAATAAGCGATTTGCTAGAGCCCACACGAATTCGAGAGGGAACTCGAAAAGGCGGCTAAAATCGATAGACTTGGAGGGGAGACGCCAAGCACCGAGGCTCTTGTGTATCTGAACGTCGAAGAGGTCAGACGTGTGAAATTGGAGGAGAAAGGAGTTCCGAGTGTTTCACCGGTCTAGTAGAAGGTGACTCGAGGAGACAAGGCTTGAGCGAGAGAGGAATCAGGAGACGACCGCTCCTTGAATATAGGTGAAGTTGCGAGGTTTACATTTACCGCATTAACTTCGGTCTGATTGACTTCAGAGAATTCATTTCAACTACGTATTGTAGCTGACTAGCAGATACTGTATATTGAAAACTTACAGAAGTTCGGAAGAATTATTTCAGCAATTATAAGCAGTTTTGTGAAGCGTGAGAAAAGTGTTTTTCTCCAGCGCGATACGACACTTTGTCCGAGCGACTGCAGCTCAGGCAACTGCCAGCCGTGAGTACGAGTGTGTATTACTATTGCGTGTGTGTAACTGTATTACAACACTTAGGATGGAGATGTATTCCATAGTGAAGAACAATATTCAGTCTAGCATTATGAAGATTATTATGGACTAGATTATTATGTGCGCCAGGAGTATAGGCAGATAGAAGCAATATAGGCAGCGATGGAGCTTCGTTAGAGGAGACTGTTCGTGAATGTCTACTTAGTGAGTAATCATGAGACTCAATGCACAACTTCATTCTAGTGCATTCTTGTCAAACGTGAGCTCAACATTAACATCAGAGACTACAGAACGATGTTCAGATTCCATCTACATGAATGTTCGTTATACGAGTGAGGTCCAAGACTTTCTCTTCAAATGCATTTTGAAGTGGAATGCAGAACTTTCGACGCTACTCACTGTTATAATGAGACTGTGCTGTGACGGAGATAGAAGAAGCATCAAGATTTTCAAGAGGTCCAGGGTTATCCCGGTCAAAATGAAGATGATGATTGGAGGCCCGCAGTTCGATTCCAGTCGGAGCTTGCTGTTTCCAGTGGGGGAATTCGTTCCTTTCCTGGGGTCACGAGTTCGAGGAGACGAACTAGGATCCAGCCCAGATCTTTGGGAGATGTAACATCAGAGTATTTTGTTATACTTTATCTTGATCTTCTAGACTTCGAGACCCGGTAGCAGTGTTCACTAACCTTGTAGTTAGAGCTTGTAGTGACATTTACTAAGCAAATCCTTTATCCATTTTTCGATACAGTATTTATGTACTCCAAGTATAGCATTTTTATTCTTCGAAATTTATTATAGTGATCGTCTAGCGATGCTAATATCTTCGTTTGTTAGGAATCCAGTTTCTGAACTGAGATTATTTACTTGTTCGAGGAACAAGATTTTGTCATTTCCTTTAAGGAACAGTAATTTATTTTCGACGTTCTTGTATTCATTTGAATACAGGTGATAGACATTTTCGTCTATGTTACCCATTAAATTAATTTTTATTAGTTTAATTTGGGCATTTTATCCGTCGAGAAGAAACGTCAAGAAAGAAGATCTTGGTAGTGATATATTGTGAAATATCATGTCACATTGTGGAAAAAAAACATTTAACGTGGACACGATTATTATCGTCAGAACTCATAGACATTCGTTCTGAATGAAGAGAATACGTATCTGACTAACTGTATGTTTTATTGAAGAAAGCTTTGAACTTTCAGTCATTTAATTTATTTGAAGCTAGAATCTTCTTGCAAGATTATTTATCATCCGACGTTAGGGTAGTTATCGTTTGATATCCTCGTCGTGATAGATTCTTGTTGGACACAAACACATAGATATGATGTTGTGATTAATTACTTACGAGGAGTAATATCATGTCACGTTGAAGACATAATATTCCTTCTTCGATTAAAGTCGAACCCAGATGTGTGAAGATGAGATGTAGTATTTTTACTAAATGTATGCACGACAGTTTATACTTATCAGAGTATCGTTTCAAGAGTATTACGTGAGGAGGTTCAGTATCGTGAATTCCCGAGGTCGTTAATATGTATAAATTATTAATTTAACAATTGTTGTTATTGTTCATCAGACCAGCGATTGTGGTGACAACGCTGTGAAATTATGCCCTTTTGAAGGAATGCCAGGTTGATAGAAGTGGAGTTGATAACCCTTTGATAGTGTTTTTTTTTTGTATTTCCGTATGTAGTTGGCATAAGAGGTTATTGCGAATGTGTGGCATTTTATAGTACAGTCATTGCGTGGGCATGACTAGTGTTGGCAAAGGCATTTAGTCTGTAAGTAGAGAGTACTCCTTATTTTGTTATACACGACATGGAATTTAGATAGGACAGGAAGGTTCACGGTTGAAATTGGAACAGGAAATGGATGATGACAGTTGTTATGCTATACTTTTAACGAGATTATTAAACCAGACTTGTAACAGCATATGTTTCACCTTCAGTGGTCGAATGTATTAAACTTATTTTGACACCAGATCAGATAGGAGAGACTAGTGGTGGTTATTTCTGGTGATGTAGAAGATATTAAAGATCACAGTTCACTGTATTTGACATAACTGCTAGATCAGAGCGCAGGCTCGACTGTATTTAGACGCTATTATTTTATAAGGACTATAGCTGGTGCTATAAGCGTCATTATAAATTCTTTTGTGTTAATCTTTATTATTTATCAATCGAGTGTATAACGTGTTAAGAATAGGAATTTTCCAAGAGTTTAGTGCTTTTCAGTCGGTCAACACGAATGTACCCAAAAGAGATGGGTTTATGCCCTAATCCTGAAATAAATTACATGAGATTAATAAAACACTAGGATGACCAGTTTCGATCGTCAAGCGATCATCATCAGATCCAATACACTTAGGCTATAAAATCTATGTTTGAAATACAGGTGAAAATATTTTCAATATGTACAATTATTTAGTTGCAGTATTGGTACTGCAACTGTCAGTGTATGCTAAATGCAGTATATATGTTAGGTGAAATGCTAAATGGTGATGGCTATCCGGAGATTGTACTTTAGAGAGATTATATGGTTGTAAACTATGGTTAAACTATAAAATTTTAGGCTAACTACTTATCTGATTGTCTTCCGTACTACAGCTATTCGCAGTTTCCGTGCTCACTTGAACTCGCTGTGCGGTCGACTGCGGTGGTTATCTTAACGACTGGTTTTTCCCTGCCTTCCCCCCCCCCCTGTCCCTACGTGCTGTGGGGAGTGATCGCGATGTGTTTATGTGAGGTGTTGCCAACCTAGATAAGATGTATGTTATTGAATGAGGTGGATCTACAACTATTAAAGACCGTGGATTAGTCCTCGCCACGCGTGGAGCATAACCCATTCGAACTAAGCGTTGACGGTCTTATGAGGACGTCCCAGGCACCTTTAAAACTGCCTCTAATATGGGCCTTGGTTTATTGCAGAAGAAAAGTACATCGTACACCTGATCCAGATAACATTTACCTATTAAAAACCCCTAATTTCCCCCCTTTTTTATCTAGCTTGGCTGTGTGGCTAAATTGTGTTTTGTTTCCGACAGGGTGTGTTTTTTAGTAGCGTGAAGAGGGGTGAGCTCTCCATGAACGTGTGTTCATTTAGATTGTTGGGATTGTTTCGATTGGCTAGGTGTATCTCGATTGCTTCCTTTATGTCAAGAGCTCTGCCTTTCGATTCGTGATGGATTATTTTAAGGTCCGACTCTATGTTGGTAAAGCTATGCCCTGCGTCACACATATGTTCGCACACGGCTGAATGTGTTCCGTATCTTATCGCATTTCTATGTTCATTATAACGTGTGTCTACTCGCCTTCCACTCTGCCCGATGTAATTAGCTTGACAATCGGTGTCTTGGCACGTTATAGAATATACCCCTGACCTTGAATACGGGTCACGTTTATTTAGATTACTATTTAGGAGGTGCCTAGCAGTTGTGTTTTACGTCGTGAAAGCTATCTTTATGCCTTGCTTTTTGAATAGGTTAGTGATTTTATATGTATTCGCATTCACATAGTTGAAACGCGCAAATTTTTTCTCATTACTGTCCGGTTTGGGAATCGTTTTATCTTTATTTTTATGTTTGGCTATAATTTGATTTATTTTGCTTGGCGAGAAGTTGTTTTCCTTTGCTATTTGCATAATAGTTCTTATTTCCTTATTATAGTTGTCTTTTGACATGGGTATGTTTAAAGCCCTGTGCACCATTGAATTGAAACCCGCTAGTTTGTGCGTACTGGGGTGATTAGACTGATTGTCGATTGCATGCGAGGTTTGTGTTGCTTTCCGGAATATGGAATATGAAAGGTCGTTGTCTTTACGTTCAATAGTTATATCGAGATAATTTATTTTCCGGTCTATTTCGGATTCCTTAGTGAATTTGATAGAATGGTGAAGGCTATTAATGGATTGGAGAATTGTTTCTTCGCTTGTTAGTTCAATATCGTAGATGCAAATTACATCATCTACGTATCTTTTCCATATTACTATTCCCTTTGTTGAAGTCTTTTCTAAGAACGCATTTTCTAGTGCATTGATGAAGATGTCAGCGATTAACCCACTTAGTGGCGATCCCATTGCTAGGCCTTCTCTCTGTGTGTATATTTTATTGTCGAATTGAAACACGTTTTGGGTGAGAACGACCCTCAGTAATCTCACAATCTCTTCAATTTCTTTTACCGAATTGTTGGATTTTAAGTTGTTTTCGATAGTGTTGATTGCTTCAATAATCGGAATATTGGTGTACATGTTAGTTACGTCGAAGGATACTAGCCTGAAGCTAGGTTTCATTTGTAGGGTGTTCAATGCTGTTACTAGTTCTGTTGTGTTCTTTACAGAGTTGTTTTTGTCGTTGGAAAGACGGCATTTTAAGATTTTTAGTAACTCTTTGCTGATTTTGTAATTAGGGGCATTCCTACAATTGACTATTGGTCTCATTGGGCATTCCTTTTTGTGTATTTTTGGTTGTCCCCTCAATGACGGTATTTTCGGGTTCATGTTTATTAGTTTTGATTTTTCAGCTTTGGTCAGTATGTATTCTGTTTCTTTTAGCGCACTTTTTATTTGTTTTTGGAATTTGTTGGTGGGGTCTTTTGTTAATTCCTTGATTTCGTTGTTGTTTAGGAATTCGACTGTTTTTTCAATGTAATCTGTTTTGTTCAAAATTACTGTAGTGTTTCCCTTATCTGCTTTTGTGATGATTAAGTCATGTTCTTTTATTTTTTGTTTCAACGACTTTATTTCTTTGATTTGTTTGTTGTTTTGAATGTTATTGCTATCGCCCTCTCGTTTGAGGATTTTTTTGGCTTCGTTGGTGGCGAGATTTTTGGTTAATTCCCTGTCTTCTGCTGGGATCTTGTGACTGGCTATCTCAATATCTGTGATTAACTGTTTTATATTGTGGTTCGTGTGTGCGTCTGTGCAGTTGTATTTCAAACCTTTGTCTAACATATTCATTTCACCTTGAGAAAAGGTTACGTTCGTTCTGTTGTTTACTCTGCTGTGGAAATTGAATTCATTGTTATTCGTGTGTTGTTCGTTAGATTGATGGTTCTGTGTTTCTCCTAGTTTTCTTAATTTATTTTCTAGCGTTTCATGCTTCCTCGTTGCTCTGATTTTGATGGTGTCATGTAGGTGTTCGGTGAAACTGTCCCATTGGGCTGCGTGCCAGAAATTACTTAGTTGCAATTGAATGTCGTATAATTGTTGGTTAATTTTTTGCTTTCTTATGTATGCAAATCTTAATTCGTTTTTTATCCAAAGCGCTTTGGCTTGTTTAGTTGAAATGATCGAGGCTGGTGGGTTCGGTACGGTTTTAATTGGTACGTATTTAGGGGTGAGGTTTAGTTCTATACATTTTTTGTTGAACCAAATTGACTTGTCTAAATTCATGAGTTTAAGCCTGAGTGATTTGAATTTCTTGGCTTCACGATTTGCCTGACTAGCCGTGAACATTGTGGTGTTTGAAGCCATATTTTCAGTGTTGCCTTAGCAAACAAGAGTTTAGTGCTTTTCAGTCGGTCAACACGAATGTACCCAAAAGAGATGGGTTATGCCCTAATCCTGAAATAAATTACATGAGATTAATAAAACACTAGGATGACCAGTTTCGATCGTCAAGCGATCATCATCAGATCCAATGCACTTAGGCTATAAAATCTATGTTTGAAATACAGGTGAAAATATTTACAATATGTACAATTATTTAGTTGCAGTATTGGTACTGCAACTGTCAGTGTATGCTAAATGAAGTATATATGTTAGGTGAAATGCTAAATGGTGATGGCTATCCGGAGATTGTACTTTAGAGAGATTATATGGTTGTAAACTATGGTTAAACTATAAAATTTTAGGCTAACTACTTATCTGATTGTCTTCCGTACTACAGCTATTCGCAGTTTCCGTGCTCACTTGAACTCGCTGTGCGGTCGACTGCGGTGGTTATCTTAACGACTGGTTTTTCCCTGCCTTCCCCCCCCCCCCTGTCCCTACGTGCTGTGGGGAGTGATCGCGATGTGTTTATGTGAGGTGTTGCCAACCTAGATAAGATGTATGTTATTGAATGAGGTGGATCTACAACTATTAAAGACCGTGGATTAGTCCTCGCCACGCGTGGAGCATAACCCATTCGAACTAAGCGTTCACCATTCTATCAAATTCACTAAGGAATCCGAAATAGACCGGAAAATAAATGATCTCGATATAACTATTGAACGTAAAGACAACGACCTTTCATATTCCATATTCCGGAAAGCAACACAAACCTCGCATGCAATCGACAATCAGTCTAATCACCCCAGTACGCACAAACTAGCGGGTTTCAATTCAATGGTGCACAGGGCTTTAAACATACCCATGTCAAAAGACAACTATAATAAGGAAATAAGAACTATTATGCAAATAGCAAAGGAAAACAACTTCTCGCCAAGCAAAATAAATCAAATTATAGCCAAACATAAAAATAAAGATAAAACGATTCCCAAACCGGACAGTAATGAGAAAAAATTTGCGCGTTTCAACTATGTGAATGCGAATACATATAAAATCACTAACCTATTCAAAAAGCAAGGCATAAAGATAGCTTTCACGACGAAAAACACAACTGCTAGGCACCTCCTAAATAGTAATCTAAATAAACGTGACCCGTATTCAAGGTCAGGGGTATATTCTATAACGTGCCAAGACACCGATTGTCAAGCTAATTACATCGGGCAGAGTGGAAGGCGAGTAGACACACGTTATAATGAACATAGAAATGCGATAAGATACGGAACACATTCAGCCGTGTGCGAACATATGTGTGACGCAGGGCATAGCTTTACCAACATAGAGTCGGACCTTAAAATAATCCATCACGAATCGAAAGGCAGAGCTCTTGACATAAAGGAAGCAATCGAGATACACCTAGCCAAACGAAACAATCCCAACAATCTAAATGAACACACGTTCATGGAGAGCTCACCCCTCTTCACGCTACTAAAAACACACCCTGTCGGAAACAAAACACAATTTAGCCACACAGCCAAGCTAGATAAAAAAGGGGGGAAATTAGGGGTTTTTAATAGGTAAATGTTATCTGGATCAGGTGTACGATGTACTTTTCTTCTGCAATAAACCAAGGCCCATATTAGAGGCAGTATTAAAGGTGCCGGGACGTCCTCATAAGACCGTCAACGCTTAGTTCGAATGGGTTATGCTCCACGCGTGGCGAGGACTAATCCACGGTCTTTAATAGTTGTAGATCCACCTCATTCAATAACATACATCTTATCTAGGTTGGCAACACCTCACATAAACACATCGCGATCACTCCCCACAGCACGTAGGGACAGGGGGGGAAGGTAGGGAAAAACCAGTCGTTAGGATAACCACCGCAGTCGACCGCACAGCGAGTTCAAGTGAGCACGGAAACTGCGAATAGCTGTAGTACGGAAGACAATCAGATAAGTAGTTAGCCTAAAATTTTATAGTTTAACCATAGTTTACAACCATATAATCTCTCTAAAGTACAATCTCCGGATAGCCATCACCATTTAGCATTTCACCTAACATATATACTGCATTTAGCATACACTGACAGTTGCAGTACCAATACTGCAACTAAATAATTGTACATATTGTAAATATTTTCACCTGTATTTCAAACATAGATTTTATAGCCTAAGTGTATTGGATCTGATGATGATCGCTTGACGATCGAAACTGGTCATCCTAGTGTTTTATTAATCTCATGTAATTTATTTCAGGATTAGGGCATAACCCATCTCTTTTGGGTACATTCGTGTTGACCGACTGAAAAGCACTAAACTCTTGTTTACTAAGGCAACACTGAAAATATGGCTTCAAACACCACAATGTTCACGGCTAGTCAGGCAAATCGTGAAGCCAAGAAATTCAAATCACTCAGGCTTAAACTCATGAATTTAGACAAGTCAATTTGGTTCAACAAAAAATGTATAGAACTAAACCTCACCCCTAAATACGTACCAATTAAAACCGTACCGAACACACCAGCCTCGATCATTTCAACTAAACAAGCCAAAGCGCTTTGGATAAAAAACGAATTAAGATTTGCATACATAAGAAAGCAAAAAATTAACCAACAATTATACGACATTCAATTGCAACTAAGTAATTTCTGGCACGCAGCCCAATGGGACAGTTTCACCGAACACCTACATGACACCATCAAAATCAGAGCAACGAGGAAGCATGAAACGCTAGAAAATAAATTAAGAAAACTAGGAGAAACACAGAACCATCAATCTAACGAACAACACACGAATAACAATGAATTCAATTTCCACAGCAGAGTAAACAACAGAACGAACGTAACCTTTTCTCAAGGTGAAATGAATATGTTAGACAAAGGTTTGAAATACAACTGCACAGACGCACATACGAACCACAATATAAAACAGTTAATCACAGATATTGAGATAGCCAGTCACAAGCTCCCAGCAGAAGACAGGGAATTAACCAAAAATCTCGCCACCAACGAAGCCAAAAAAATCCTCAAACGAGAGGGCGATAGCAATAACATTCAAAACTACAAACAAATCAAAGAAATAAAGTCGTTGAAACAAAAAATAAAAGAACATGACTTAATCATCACAAAAGCAGATAAGGGAAACACTACAGTAATTTTGAACAAAACAGAATACATTGAAAAAACAGTCGAATTCCTAAACAACAACGAAATCAAGGAATTAACAGAAGACCCCACCAACAAATTCCAAAAACAAATAAAAAGTGCGCTAAAAGAAACAGAATACATACTGACCAAAGCTGAAAAATCAAAACTAATAAACATGAACCCGAAAATACCGTCATTGAGGGGACAACCAAAAATACACAAAAAGGAATGCCCAATGAGACCAATAGTCAATTGTAGGAATGCCCCTAATTACAAAATCAGCAAAGAGTTACTAAAAATCTTAAAATGCCGTCTTTCCAACGACAAAAACAACTCTGTAAAGAACACAACAGAACTAGTAACAGCATTGAACACCCTACAAATGAAACCTAGCTTCAGGCTAGTATCCTTCGACGTAACTAACATGTACACCAATATTCCGATTATTGAAGCAATCAACACTATCGAAAACAACTTAAAATCCAACAATTCGGTAAAAGAAATTGAAGAGATTGTGAGATTACTGAGGGTCGTTCTCACCCAAAACGTGTTTCAATTCGACAATAAAATATACACACAGAGAGAAGGCCTAGCAATGGGATCGCCACTAAGTGGGTTAATCGCTGACATCTTCATCAATGCACTAGAAAATGCGTTCTTAGAAAAGACTTCAACAAAGGGAATAGTAATATGGAAAAGATACGTAGATGATGTAATTTGCATCTACGATATTGAACTAACAAGCGAAGAAACAATTCTCCAATCCATTAATAGCCTTCACCATTCTATCAAATTCACTAAGGAATCCGAAATAGACCGGAAAATAAATTATCTCGATATAACTATTGAACGTAAAGACAACGACCTTTCATATTCCATATTCCGGAAAGCAACACAAACCTCGCATGCAATCGACAATCAGTCTAATCACCCCAGTACGCACAAACTAGCGGGTTTCAATTCAATGGTGCACAGGGCTTTAAACATACCCATGTCAAAAGACAACTATAATAAGGAAATAAGAACTATTATGCAAATAGCAAAGGAAAACAACTTCTCGCCAAGCAAAATAAATCAAATTATAGCCAAACATAAAAATAAAGATAAAACGATTCCCAAACCGGACAGTAATGAGAAAAAATTTGCGCGTTTCAACTATGTGAATGCGAATACATATAAAATCACTAACCTATTCAAAAAGCAAGGCCCAAAGATAGCTTTCACGACGTAAAACACAACTGCTAGGCACCTCCTAAATAGTAATCTAAATAAACGTGACCCGTATTCAAGGTCAGGGGTATATTCTATAACGTGCCAAGACACCGATTGTCAAGCTAATTACATCGGGCAGAGTGGAAGGCGAGTAGACACACGTTATAATGAACATAGAAATGCGATAAGATACGGAACACATTCAGCCGTGTGCGAACATATGTGTGACGCAGGGCATAGCTTTACCAACATAGAGTCGGACCTTAAAATAATCCATCACGAATCGAAAGGCAGAGCTCTTGACATAAAGGAAGCAATCGAGATACACCTAGCCAAACGAAACAATCCCAACAATCTAAATGAACACACGTTCATGGAGAGCTCACCCCTCTTCACGCTACTAAAAAACACACCCTGTCGGAAACAAAACACAATTTAGCCACACAGCCAAGCTAGATAAAAAAAAGGGGGGAAATTAGGGGTTTTTAATAGGTAAATGTTATCTGGATCAGGTGTACGATGTACTTTTCTTCTGCAATAAACCAAGGCCCATATTAGAGGCAGTATTAAAGGTGCCGGGACGTCCTCATAAGACCGTCAACGCTTAATTCGAATGGGTTATGCTCCACGCGTGGCGAGGACTAATCCACGGTCTTTAATAGTTGTAGATCCACCTCATTCAATAACATACATCTTATCTAGGTTGGCAACACCTCACATAAACACATCGCGATCACTCCCCACAGCACGTAGGGACAGGGGGGGGGGGGGAAGGCAGGGAAAAACCAGTCGTTAAGATAACCACCGCAGTCGACCGCACAGCGAGTTCAAGTGAGCACGGAAACTGCGAATAGCTGTAGTACGGAAGACAATCAGATAAGTAGTTAGCCTAAAATTTTATAGTTTAACCATAGTTTACAACCATATAATCTCTCTAAAGTACAATCTCCGGATAGCCATCACCATTTAGCATTTCACCTAACATATATACTGCATTTAGCATACACTGACAGTTGCAGTACCAATACTGCAACTAAATAATTGTACATATTGTAAATATTTTCACCTGTATTTCAAACATAGATTTTATAGCCTAAGTGTATTGGATCTGATGATGATCGCTTGACGATCGAAACTGGTCATCCTAGTGTTTTATTAATCTCATGTAATTTATTTCAGGATTAGGGCATAACCCATCTCTTTTGGGTACATTCGTGTTGACCGACTGAAAAGCACTAAACTCTTGTTTACTAAGGCAACACTGAAAATATGGCTTCAAACACCACAAAGGAATTTTCCATTTGTTTAACTTAAAGATTAGAGTGTGAATGAGTATGTGATTGCATGTGGTTTGTTTCTTGTTCAGTGCGAATGAAATGAACCCTATTGGGAAGTCACAATGCGAGAGTGTGAATGTTAGTGTGTATAGAAGTTTTATGCCAGTAGCATGTAGGATTTGAGTGCAGTTCACGTATTTATCTGACGTGAATCTACCTTCATTTAACACATTTTTCATTGTTATGAAGAGCTCATTTGTGGACCAGGCTGGAATAGCGGGGACTTCTTTAAAACTCGTTCCCAACCAAGGCCATAGCACGGCCAGGCCAAGCAAATGGGGAGAGATGTGGCGAACCGCCCGGCTCGCTCTTTTTCTTTTTTTAAACCAGTCAGACTGGGAATGTAGCGGTGAATGTTATGTCATCGGACACGTGGTAATGGGCGCGTGCGATGAGCGCCCATATGTGCTTGGGAACGTGCCAGAAGAATGTTAATACACCGAGGTGGGTAATTGTTGTACAGCTTGTTGTATGGACCCAAGCTACACCAAATTTTGTCATTATGTTGATAGAACGCTGTTCTGTCAGTGGCGTGAGAGTGGAGATGAACGAATGCGAGTGTGTATTTTATTTTGTAGTGTGAATGTTTAGCTTTAGTTTAAATTTGTTATTAAATTGTTTAGTTTTATTAGAAGCCGTGTTGTCGTGAATTATTTTAGATATAAGGAGATGCAACTGTGAAACCCATTTTAGGTCCAGAGAATCTGACCACGAGATTACCGAGATTAACGTAGGTGTTTTACCGCGAGCTAAGTGTATTTTTCATGTAATTCACAGTTGTATTGTAATTTCTAACATGTATATTCGCGAGGGTCTAGTTGGAGGTAGATCCTTGACTTGTATTTTGCGTCGGAGCAGTCAGGGTCTACGAATCCAGCCGTTGCTTCGGGTATCCAACAGACCGCCTCTAGAATATACGGGGACAGTGGAAAGATGGCACCCTAGACTTTGGGGCCACGAAAATAGTTTCGTGAGGCCATTTAGAAGCTAACCAGATGACAGCTTAATTTTTAAGTTTATGGGATTAATTTACCATATCATCTGCGATGAGCTAGAGTGTAATTATATAGGTTATATTTACTTTGTGTTTAATAGAATTGCACTCAACGAGAGATCAGATCTTATGGATAGCCTGAGAAAGGAGTGATAGGTTATATTTTTCGGAATGACCTACGATCTGAATCTATTTTCATTTTACCGGCTCATGGTTATTGATGGCCATGCTAATGTAAAGCTAACTTGTTTAATGGTGATAAATGTAAATATTCTTTATGGTAGTATATCTAAAATAAATCACACGCGAACGTTTAGGTACTGGTATTTTAGAATAAGATGTAGGGTGATTTAGCATTAAGTTAATGATAAGGCGAGACTATAAGATGCCCAAATACATGGATTGAAAGGATGCTCTAAAGTGTTGCTATATTGCTCTATTTGTTTGTACTCCTATAGCACTTTTATTATTGATATTGTTGCAATGGCAATGGTTGCGGCAGACGATGTCCGTAAGATGATGGGAGAGATGATGGAGAAAATGGACAAGAACATGAATAAGAAATTGGATAGTGTGAAAAATCAGATTAAAGAGAATCTGAAAGTAAATGTTATTGATTTAGAGAGGAAATTGTACGAGGCAAAGCAGGACCGAGATCAGCTAATGAAAGATCAACAGGTAGATCTTGACACGATTGTTCTCAAGGTGGGTGAAAGTTTTAAGGGAGATATTCAGGGTATGCAAAGATCTTTACAGGGATTGCAGACCAGCTCCGCTGAATTGAAAGAGGATGTTTCTCTGGTGAAAAATAATGTTGCCAGTGTACAAGATAAAGTAGAGGGTGTGCATTCTGATGTTGCCCTAGTCAAAGATGATGCGTCTCTTGTGAAATCAAATGTTGATAATGTTCAAACTGATGTTGTGCTTGTAAAAACAAAAGTAGATAAGGTACAGGAGAATGTAAACAATATGCAAATCGATGTTAATAATGTCCAGACAGAAATAACTAGTATACAAAATGATATCGGTCAAGTACAGTCTGAGGTTAATTCGATGTTTGTTGATGTGAATAAGGGCCAAGGGGACATTAATAAGATCAGGAAGGAAGTGGAAGAGTCTAAAACTCAATGTTCAGAAGGTATAGGTGCTTTGAGATCGCAATTTGTTGACGATTATCTAAAGACCATTGTTTCTTCAGCCGAATTGAAGACAAATGTTGATACTTTGCGTAGTCAGGTGATATACCACAATAAAATTTTGAAGGAGGACATTGAACTAGATATAGCTGAAATATTGAAGGCTAATGTTGTCATTTGGAAAGACGAATGGGAAAAGTCGAGCGCAGAACATATTAAGCTAATTCAGGGTAAGTGGAAAGTAAGCTCGCCAATACGCAATTACAGATCAACCGTGATGTAATGTCTGTTAGGTCGGATCTAGGGAAGCGTATTGATCAACTATTACAGAGTCAGGTTGACGACAAGAATCAATCGGTCGAGGAGAATCAAGCGTTAAAAGAGACGTTAGAAAGTCGTAGTAAGCGGTTAGATGAAAGGATAGACACAGTAGTCACCGTCGTAAATGCGATAAAGGAAGGAAAACCCACTAACATTGAGGAATACATTAGTGGGAAATTGAAAAATCTGAGCTTAGGAGACGTGGCAGATCTTGAAGTCTATAAGGAGGATATGAAGAAAGAAATAGAGAAGCAAGTGAAAGAGTTGATTGCAGAGATAGAAGAGAGGGATAAGATAGAAACGGAGGACTATGGAGATTATCGTAGAAACCTCAGTACGGAAACAGGAGATAGAGAAGTGAGACCAGAAGAAAGGATGTTAAGACACCATGAAGGACTCGAGGATAGGAATAGAGAACCCGAAAGAGAAAGGAAGGAATATCGTCCCAGTTTCCAAGATTCTCAACAGAGAAACGTGACGATAATCCGTAATTTTGAGGACAAACCGCGTAAATTTACCAACCTCGATTCTTACACCCCGATTGAGTATATCAGGAATATCCGTGACTATTTTGCGGAGGCTCACATTCCGAGAGAACGAGAGATGAAGATAGTGGAACGCTCTATGGGAGAAGGCCTGCTTGAATGGTTTCGCACCTTCAGGTACACATTTGTGGACTTTGAGGAGTTCGCAGAAGCCCTCATGAAACGTTATTGGTCCGTGGAAGCGCAGAACAGTTTACGCGCAGAAGTATACTCGAGGAAGTATTCGGGTACATTACCGACGCGTTACGCCGATTTCTTCACAACGCAACTTGACTGGCTACGTTTTTTGCAACCCCCTCTCTCTACGGCACAGTTAATAGATGCCATTGCCCGAATGTTGCCAGTTGAAGTGAGAAGACTTATAATTTCGTCAGGAATCAGCGATTTGGCCGGCATGGACGAACTTCTTCGGAAATTGGATTATACTAGTCCAACGCCCAATGTCGTAGCTAGAAACCAACGTCAGGACTACAAAGATATTAATACTGTGTATATTGATCAGACACAGCAAACAGAAAGCCCTAAAGAACAGGAGAAAGGAAATGTAGGTCCAGAGAGAAATACCTATTTGAGAGATAGGCGACCTGAACCAAGGGATAGGAGATTCCGTGGTGGCCGTCCCTATCAACAACAGCAAGGACGAGGAAACTACCAGGAAAGTCGAAGAAGCGGTTTCTTCCACAATAATAATAATTATCGCAATAACAATAATTATAATGGTCGAAACAACCGCAATTATCAGAACAGCGATAGACCACAAAGAAATGAGGTTATGACCAAAGAGAACTACAATGAACGCCATCAAGAAGGAAAACGATACTTGAAGGAATTAAGAGAAAAGGAAGGCGGAAACGGAAGTAATTCGAACTTGAGCGTGGATCATAAACCCGGTACTAGCCAGCAAGGAATCCGAGACAACGACGCTCAGGGACAAAAAAAAAACTCTATTTTCAAAACAGAACTAGAGGAAGAGAGAAATACCTCCACATTACACCAGATTTTGATAAATTAAGTATACGAGGTGACGGATGAGGACCTATTGTTAGAAGACGAGATCATAAGAGAGGAAAGGCCTTATGAATTACCAATTATAGGTATAAATATTGATGATCAGACATGTAAGACTTTGATGGACACGGGAGCTATTATGTCTGTAATATCTCATGAGTGTTACCAGAGATTATTGGGTAGTGACAAGATGACGGCTTTGCCCGCGTCTGCTGTTAAAGTGCGAGGCATCTTTCAAGATAAAGCTGTGAAGTGTAAAATTCAAGTTTTGCTGAACTTTGAAATAAATGCACGTGCTTATGAACATATTTTCATTGTGGTGGACAAGATCAATTTTTGACATCGTGCTTGGGATTGATTGTATCACGAATGTAGGAGCCATTATTGATATGAAGAATAGGATTATTAAATTTAGCGAGGGGATTATTAACACAGAAGAGTTAGAGAAACAGGAACAGAATAACAGTCCAGATATGGGTTATAGGGAAGACATTCTAACTAATGTTATTGAGGAGGCAGAGAATGCTAGAGAAAAGCTTATCCTCAAAGCCGAAGGGTTTGACGAAATTCAAGAGGAATTTGAAGAATTAATTATGGAATTTAAGGATTTTTTGACGACAAACCTGGGTTAATCAAGGATTACAAATACAAGATTAGATTGACCGATGAAACCCCTTATCAGAAGCGGATATACCCCGTTCCAGAGAAATATTATGAAGAAGTAGGAGGGTTAATCAGAAAGATGGAAGCAGATGGCATTATTAGGAAACAGGCGTCTTCATATATCAACCCCATTACTGTGGTGAAGAAGAATATTGGACAGCTACGCCTATGTCTAGATGCACGTTCGATCAACTTGAAAATTCTTCCTGAGGCAGACAGGCCCCCGAAAATTCGTGATCTCTTATGGAAATTCAAAGGAAAGGCCTGCTTTTCCGTTTTGGACTTAACAGCGTCGTTTTTCCAAATTGAGTTGGAGGAGAAGAGTAAACAGTACACCGGTTTCCTCTTCGACCAAACTTCATGGGTATTTCAAAGGCTACCTTTTGGTATAGTAAATAGCGGTCCAGCGCTAATCAGAGCCCTTGATGGTAAGCTCACTGATGAGGTCAAGAATAACGTGATATGCTACATCGATGATCTGATCATATCATCTCCTGATGTTAAGGAACACATGGTGCATTTACGTAAACTTTTCGAGAACTTGAGGGATGCCAATATCAAAGTGAACTTTGGTAAATGCCGCTTCATGCACGAACGGATTAATTTCCTAGGTCACACCATCGATCGGGAAGGTTACGACCCGAACCTTGAGAAAGTAGAGGCTATAACTAGATTCCTTAAGCCCACCAATATCAAGCAAGTACGCGAGTTTGTGGGAGCTTGCCAGTTTATTAGCAGTCACTGTCCGAAATAATCTGAGATCAGGGCACCTCTTTATGAATTACTGGAAAAGAACAATCGTTGTAAGTGGACGAGTGCCGCTGACGAGGCCTTTGGAAACGCGAAGGAGATGATGAGGCATAATGTCAAGTTGGAATACCCGTATTTTGACCGTATATTTTATATCGAATCCGATGCCTCTCGCGTAGGTATAAGTGCTGTTCTGTACCAGAAGGACGAGGATGGAAGAAGGCACTATATCGCTTTCACTGGTAGAAAGTTGAAACGACATGAGGAGAACTATTTTACAACAGAACTGGAGGCGTTCGCCTTTGTTACAGCTCTGCAGGCTTGGAAGAAGATACTGATTGGTCATCAGATCATTATCGTGACCGACCACAAGGCATTGCAGTTTAGGCTTCAAACTGAAATGTCGAGTGACAGGTTACCACGATGGGCCCTTTTCACTCAGCAGTTTAACGCTACTATTGTCCACCAGACAGGGAAGGATAACTTACTGGCTGATGCGTTATCGAGAAACCCTATTAAAAATGTGCAGATAAACCATGTACAATTGGAGCAAGAAGATCAAGAAACCATTAGGAGATTAGCCCGAATCGGTGTATCTCAGAAGAGATGCGCTCCAATCCGGAAAATGTACAGGTTCCTAAAAGGTTCCATGGACATAGCTGATGAGGATTATATCGCAACCCAGAGACGATCGCGCCACTTTGTTATGAGCTGTATGATGAAGAGAACAATGTCATTTTGGGAACATACAATGCAAAGAACTTGAAGAAATATTTCAGAAAGTAGGCTGAAAATTATAAATCATTTTCGAGTTCAGAGACATGTCTAAGGTCCTGATTCGGTGTGGTTAAAAACAATCTTGCAACTGATTTTAAAATGAGATGGGAGGGGAATGCGCCCGTAAAATGAATTATAAGGGACGAAAATGGGAATAATACATTTTTTTCGAAGCCCATGATAAAATTTAACCAAGGAAAATGATGGCTGGAACTTGGCAGAAACCAGTCGTGAGGCGACGTCGAGCTAGAAGGGAAATTCCGTCACGTGATAGTATTGCGCAATGGAAGTTTCGAGAAGCTTGGAATCGACCTAGCAACAGTGAATATTCCCAGGATTTGTTTAGATATTGTTATAAATTATCCCATTGGGCTTACAGCCAATAGGAAGAAGTTTTAGAGAAGACGGGAGTTCCAGCAACTAAATTTTTATGGATATTTAATTCATTTAAGCCCTTAAAGAATGAATTTACATATTGGAAAAGAGAAGAATATGATAATAAAATATTGGAAATTATATAAGTCAATAGCAGGTCGCTATTGGAAGAAATAAGCAATTTGCTAGAGCCCGCGCGAATTCGAGAGGGAACTCGAAAAGGCGGCTAAAATCGGTAGACTTGGAGGGGAGACGCCAAGCAACGAGGCTCTTGTGTATCTGAACGTCGAAGAGGTCAGACGTGTGAAATTGGAGGAGAAAGGAGTTCCGAGTGGAGACAAGGCTTGAGCGAGAGAGGAATCAGGAGACGACCACTACTTGAATCTAGGTGATGTTGCGAGGTTTACATTTACCGCATTAACTTCGGTCTGATCGACTTCAGAGAATTCATTTCAACTACGTATTGTAGCTGACTAGCAGATACTGTATATTGCAAACTTACAGGAGTTTGGAAGAATTATTTCAGCAATTATAAGCAGTTTTGTGAAGCGCGAGAAAAGTGTTTCTCTCCAGCGCGATACGACACTTTGTCCGAGCGACTGCAGCTCAGGCAACAGCCAGCCGTGAGTACGAGTGTGTATTACTATTGCTTGTGTGGAACTGTATTACAACACTTAGGATGGAGATGTATTCCATAGTGAAGAACAATATTCAGTCTAGCATTATGAAGATTATTATGGACTAGATTATTATGTGCGCCAGGAGTATTGGCAGATAGAAGCAATATAGGCAGCGATGGAGCTTCGTTAGAGGAGACTGTTCGTGAATGTCTACTTAGTGAGTAATCATGAGACTCAATGTACAACTTCATTCTAGTGCATTCTTGTCAAACGTGAGCTCAACATTAACATCAGAGACTACAGAACGATGTTCAGATTCCATCTACATGAATGTTCGTTATACGAGTGAGGTCCAAGACTTTCTCTTCAAATGCATTTTGAAGTGGAAAGCAGAACTTTCGACGCTACTCACTGTTATAATGAGACTGTGCTGTGACGGAGATAGAAGAAGCATCAAGATTTTCAAGAGGTCCAGGGTTATCCCGGTCAAAATGAAGATGATGATTGGAGGCCCGCAGTTCGATTCCAGTCGGAGCTTGCTGTTTCCAGTGGGGGAATTCGTTCCTTTCCTGAGGTCAAGAGTTCGTGGAGACGAACTAGGATCCAGCCCAGATCTTTGGGAGATGTAACATCAGAGTATTTTGTTATACTCTATCTTGATCTTCTAGACTTCGAGACCAGGTAGCAGTGTTCACTAACCTTGTAGTTAGAGCTTGTAGTGACATTTTCTGAGCAAATCCTTTATCCATTTTTCGATACAGTATTTATGTACTCCATGTATAGCATTTTTATTCTTCGAAATTTATTATAGTGATCGTCTAGCGATGCTATTATCTTCGTTTGTTAGGAATCCAGTTTCTGAACTGAGATTATTTACTTGTTCGAGTAACAAGATTTTGTCATTTCCTTTAAGGAACAGTAATTTATTTTCGACGTTCTTGTATTCATTTTGAATACAGGTGATAGACATTTTCGTCTATGTTACCCATTAAATTAAATTTTATTAGTTTAATTTGGGCATTTTATTCGTCGAGAAGAAACGTCAAGAAAGAAGATCTTGGTAGTGATATATTATGAAATATCATGTCACATTGTGGAAAAGAAACATTTAACGTGGACACGATTATTATCGTCAGAACTCATAGACATTCGTTCTGAATGAAGAATATACGAATCTGACTAACTGTTTGTTTTATTGAAGAAAGCTTTGAACTTTCAGTCATTTAATTTATTTGAAGCTAGAATCTTCTTGGAAGATTATTTATCATCCGACATTAGGGTAGTTATCGTTTGATATCCTCGTCGTGATAGATTCTTGTTGGACACAAACACATAGATATGATGTTGTGATTAATTACTTACGAGGAGTAACATCATGTCACGTTGTAGACATAATATTCCTTCTTCGATTAAAGTCGAACCCAGATGTGTGAAGATGAGATGTAGTATTTTTATTAAATGTATGCACGACAGTTTATACTTATCAGAGTATCGTTTCAAGAGTATTAAGTGAGGAGGTTCAGTATCGTGAATTCCCGAGGTCGTTAATATGTATAAATTATTAATTTAACAATTGTTGTTATTGTTCATCAGACCAGCGATTGTGGTGACAACGCTGTGAAATTATGCCCTTTTGAAGGAATGCCAGGTTGATAGAAGTGGAGTTGATAACCCTTTGATAGTGTTTTTTTTTTGTGTATTTCCGTATGTAGTTGGCATAAGAGGTTATTGCGAAGGTGTGGCATTTTATAGTACAGTCATTGCGTGGGCATGACTAGTGTTGGCAAAGGCATTTAGTCTGTAAGTAGAGAGTACTCCTTATTTTGTTATACACGACATGGAATTTAGATAGGACAGGAAGGTTCACGGTTGAAATTGGAACAGGAAATGGATGACAGCTGTTATGCTATACTTTTATCGAGATTATTAAACCAGACTTGTAACAGCATATGTTTCACCTTCAGTGGTCGAATGTATTAAACTTATTTTGACACCAGATCAGATAGGAGAGACTAGTGGTGGTTATTTCTGGTGATGTAGAAGATATTAAAGATCACAGTTCACTGTATTTGACATAACTGCTAGATCAGAGCGCAGGCTCGACTGTATTTAGACGCTATTATTTTATAAGGACTATAGCTGGTGCTATAAGCGTCATTATAAATTCCTTTAGTGTTAATCTTTATTATTTATCAATCGAGTGTATAACGTGTTAAGAAGAGGAAGTTTCCGTTTGTTTAACGTAAAGATTAGAGTGTGAATATGTGATTGCATGTGGTTTGTTTCTTGTTCAGTGCGAATGAAATGAACTCCATTGGGACGTCACAATGCGAGAGTGTGAATTTTAGTGAGTATAGAAGTTTTATGCCAGTAGCATGTAGGATTTGAGTGCAGTTCACGTATTTGTCTGACGTGAATCTGCCTTCATTTAACACATTTTTCATTGTTATGAAGAGCTCATTTGTGGACCAGGCTGGAATAGCGGGGACTTCTTTAAAACTTGTTTCCAACCAAGGCCATAGCACGGCCAGGCCAAGCAAATGGGGATAGATGTGGCGAACCGCCCGGCTCGCTCTTTTTCTTTTTTAAACCAGTCAGACTGGGAATGCAGCGGTGAATGTTATGTCATCGGACACGTGGTAATGGTCGCGTGCGCCGAGCGCCCATATGTGCTTGGGAACGTGCCAGAAGAATGTTAATACACCGAGGTGTGTAATTGTTGTTCAGCTTGTTGTATGGACCCAAGCTACACCAAATTTTGTCATTATGTTGATAGAACGCTGTTCTGTCAGTGGCGTGAAAGTGGAGATGAACGAATGGGAGTGTGTATTTTATTTTGTGGTGTGAATGTTTAGCTTTAGTTTACATTTGTTATAAAATTGTATAGTTTTATTAGAAGCCGTGTTGTCGTGAATTATTTTAGATATAAGGAGATGCCACTGTGAAACCCATTTTAGGTCCAGAGAAGCTGACCACGAGATTCCCGAGATTAAGGTAGGTGTTTTACCGCGAGCTAAGTGTATTTTTCATGTAATTCACAGTTGTATTGTAATTTCTAACATGTATATTCGCGAGGGTCTAGTTGGAGGTAGATCCTTGACTTGTATTTTGCGTCGGAGCAGTCAGGGTCTACGAATCCAGCCGTTGCTTCGGATTTCCAACAGACCGCCTCAAGAATATACGGGGACAGTACATACTATGTAAAATCTTCAAAGTATTGGTGCACAATTGCGGTTGTTGTCGTTTCCACAAGAAAGTGATATATATAGATACATATATATACAGTATACAGAGTGGTCCACCAGCCCCTTATTTTTTTTTAGGAAGGCAACGCGTATTTCATAGTCATCCTATAAACATTAGTACCTGCTCCTTTACGTCCTTAGTACAACTTTATCGTCGAGTACATGCTCGCGAATATACATGGGTTGGTTTTTTAGTTTTGGCACCAATGCTTCAGTGCCAAGTTGCAACAATGTTGGGCGCTGCCACTTTTACCAACGGTTGCTGCCCTGCATCCGCTCCCTCAGAGCACATGACCTCGCCCGTCCTCACCACCGCTCGTGCGCATTCGCGCCTGTTAGATGAGTAGTGTGAGACCAGCGCTCGCGAATGACAGTCGCATTGATTTCCAAGCATGAGCAGAGAACGTGGATAAAAATTCAGTGTGCTAGGGGTCTCAGTGCTAAACAGTGTCACCGAGGATTGCAGGAAGCGTGCGGTGCAGCTGCAAGATGGGTTGCAGCCTTTCGAGATGGGCGCGAACGTGTGGAGCACATGCCTCGATCTGGTCACCTACCAGTAAGTGATGACAATGTACAGATGGTGTCCGCGTTAGTAGAGGTGGATCGGAACGTAACGATTTGTCAATTAGAGCAACATACCGGACTGGCGAATTCAAATGTCCTCCACATCCTGGAGGACTTACTGAAATTGAGGAAGATTGCGTCCAAATGGGTTCCGCATGACTTAACCGACGTGCACAAATGGCTGCGATATGTCGCTTGTCGTATGCACTTGCAGCGTTACGAGCGCGAAGGAGAGGCCTTCTTACGGCGCATCATAACCATTGACGAGACGTGGGCCAAATCTTATGAGCCACAGTTAAAACGCCAATCGAACGAGTGGCGGCACCACGGATCACCACGGAAACAAACAGGTCGACCAACCCTCACCAATGTGAAGGTAATGTCGATTCTTGCCTATGATTGGGATGGTGTGATCATTCACCATACTGTTCCCCGAGGGCAAACCGTTAATGCGGCGTACTATTGTTCGTTTCTGCAAGACCATCTCCGAGGAGCTCTGAGAAGGAAATGGCGCCACCACTTGGTTACACCGCCCATCGTTCTGCATGACAATGCTAGGGCACACACAGCAGGCGTTGTGTCGGCATTGTTGGATCGCTGGGGCTGGGAGGTCCTCTATCACCCCCCATATTCTCCCGACATCAGTCCCTGCGACTATGATCTCTTCCCGAAGATGATGTCAATGCGCGAGGAGCGCTTCCGTACCATTGAAGACGTTAACCAGGCTGCCGAGCGCTCTCTTCGTACTGCGCCCTAATCTCACATTAGCCATCACCCATATCCGCTGAGATGGTAAGGATTGTAGGGACGTTGACACCTAGCTAGATACGTCATCGCATCCCTACTGGATAAATGACTAGGAAACCCTTGACGCACACGGACTTACAATAACACTACAATTAGTTACACATTTACTAGCAAATCTAATTCCAAAATAACTTGGTAGTACGAGAATCTCGGATCTCGGACGTGAACGGTGAAGTTGAGACTAAATGAGTTCTGGGAACTAACTGCTAGTATTATCGCACGGCGATTGCGAAATGAAAAGATGATCAGTTTCTATAAAACAAACCAGGCAAACGACATGTGCCTGGGATTTATTCCCAAAATAAATATATACAAGAAACATCCCTGTCATCCATAATAAAACATAAAACTTGCAAAACAAATAATTGCACTTGTAGATGAAATATCTACCTCCTAAATCGTCGAATAAGGTCGAATAGTGAAACTTGTTAGTCATCCTGTGACTGGTTACTCGTGAGCTTGATCTACGATCTGCTGTTCGACTCATAATAATAATAATCTTGAAATACCCTACGATATACAGCTATTTACAAACGTGAGCAAGTCTAAAATAACAATGGAATATATAACTAACAATTATATACAAATTGAATTACACGCGTCCAACGCGGTATTCGAATCTGGACTTGATTTGACGTGATATGACAATCGAATGAGCTCTCCTGTTACTAACTTCACTTCTAGACAAACACTTGTTCACAAAACGATAGCTTCTATAAGCTTCTGGTTATAAGTCAAAAATAAATGAACTATATTAACGAACAATGAAGTTAGTTAAAGCTCTGTAAAGACAAATCAATTACATAGGAATAATAATGACAGTAAAGATCGAGACGGAACTACACCAACTTAATACGACGATGACGTGGCCTTAGCATTGGCGCTAACTGACAAAACAATACAAACAAACACTCGTAAACGTGAGTGACTTTCTTAACACTCTGTAGTAGTAAATTGCTCTCATGGCAATACTCAATTCGTAACCAAAACGTGAAATTCACATACTCATAGCGTCTCCTGCGCTTCAAAATCTATATCTTCTCTATATATAAAAATCAATGTAACGTGATAGTTTGTCTGTGGGTGGGTATGTATGTCTCCTATGCGTTCATATACCATTCGTCCGATTGCGATAAAACTTGGGTGAGATGTTGAGTACACTCCAAGGAAGGTTTTTGACTTAGTAAATCCATTTTACAATAGGTAGCGCACGCGTAGATTCAACAAATGAGCGACGATGCGCGAAGCATTTCAACAAAGTCCCGTATGTGTTCATATACCATTCGTCCGATAGCGATGAAACTTGGGTGAGATGTTGTGTACACTTACGTGAAGGTTTCAAAATTAGTGAATACATTTCACAGTAGATAGCGCACAAGTAGATTCAACAAATGAGCGACGACACGTAATGCGTTTCAACAAAGTCCCGTATGCATTCATATACCATTCGTCCGATAGCTATGAAACTTGCGTAAAATGTTGTGTACACTGCAGGGAAATTTTCTGGCTTAGTACATCCACTTTACAATAGGCAGAGCACGAGTAGATTCAACAAATGGGCTACGACGCGCGAAGCATTTCAACAAAGTCACGTTTGCGTTCATATACCATTCGTCCGATAGCGATGAAACTAGGCTGAGATTTTGTGTGCACTCCAGGGAAGGTTTCTAGCTTAGTAAATCCCTTTAAAAATAGGTAGAGCACGAGTAGAATCAACAAATGAGCAACGGCGCGCGAAGCGTTTCAACAAAGTCCCATATAATTTCATATACCATTCATCCGATAGCGATGAAACTTGGGTGAGATGTTGTGTACACTCTAAGGAAGGTTTCTGACTTAGTAAATCCATTTTACAATAGGTAGCGCACGCGTAGATTCAACAAATGAGTGACGATGCGCGAAGCGTTTCAAACAAGTCCCGTATGTGTTCATATACCATTCGTCCGATAGCGATGAAACTTGGGTGAGATGTTGTATACACTTACGTGAAGGTTTCCAAATTAGTGAGTACATTTCACAGTAGATAGCGCACGAGTAGATTCAACAAATGAGCGACGACACGCAAAGTGTTTCAAAAATGTCCCGTATGCATTCATATACCATTCGTCCGATAGCTATGAAACTTGCGTAAAATGTTGTGTACACTTCAGGGAAATTTTCTGGCTTAGTAAATCCACTTTACAATAGGCAGCGCACGAGTAGATTCAACAAATGAGCTACGACGCGCGAAGCATTTCAACAAAGTCAGTTTCAAAAAAGTCCCGTATGCATTCATATACCATTCGTCCGATAGCTATGAAACTTGCGTAAAATGTTGTGTACACTTCAGGGAAATTTTCTGGCTTATTAAATCCACTTTACAATAGGCAGCGCACGAGTAGATTCAACAAATGAGCTACGACGCGTGAAGCATTTCAACAAAGTCACGTATGCGTTCATATACCATTCGTCCGATAGCGATGGAACTAGGCTGAGATGTGTGCACTCCAGGGAAGGTTTCTGGCTTAGTAAATCCCTTTAAAATAGGAAGAGCAGGAGCAGAATCAACAAATGAGCGACGACGCGCGAAGTTTTTCATCAAAGTCCCATATAAGGTCATAAACCATTCATCCGATAGCGATGAAACTTGGGTGAGCTGTTGTGTACACTCCAGGGAAGGTTTCTGGCTTAGTACATCCATTTTACAATAGGTAGCGCAGCAGTAGATTCAACAAATGAGCGATGACACGCGAAGCGTTTCAACAAAGTCCCGTATAAGGTCATATACTATTCGTCTGACAGTGATAAATGTTTGGTGAATTGTTGTGTACACTACAGGAAAGGTTTCTGGCTTAGTTAATCCATTTTACAATACGAAGCGCACGTTTAGATTCAACAAATGAGTGACTACGCGCGAAGCGTTTCGACAACGTCCCGTATACGTTCACATACCATTCATCCGATTGCGATGAAACTTGGGTGAGATGTTGTGTACACTCCAGGGAAGGTTTCTGGCTGAGTACATCCATATTACAATAAGTAGCGCAAGTAGAATCAACAAATGAGCGACGACACGCGAAGCGTTTCAACCATGACCCGTCTGCATTCATATACCATTCGTCCGATAGCTATGAAACTTGGGTGAGATGTTGTGTACACTTCATGGAAGGTTTCTGGCTTAGTAAATCCACTATACAACAGGCAGCGCACAAGTAGATTCAACAAATGAGGGACGACGCGCGAAGCGTTTCAACAAAGTCCCGTATAAGGTCATATACCATTCTGCCGTTAGCGGTGAAACTTGGGTGAATAATGGTGGACACTCCAAGGAAGGTTTCTGGCTTAGTAAATATATTTCACAGTAGGTAGCACACGAGTAGATTCGACAATTGAACGACGACACGCGGAGCGTTTCAATACACTCCCCTATGTCTTCATATCCCATTAGTCCGATAGCGATGAAACTTGGGTGAGATGTTGTGGACACTTACGTGACGGTTTCTAACTTGGTAAATACATTTTACAGCAGGTAGCGCACGAGTAGATTCAACAAATGAGTGACGGAGCGCGAATCGTTTAAACAAAATCAGATATGCGTTCATATACTATTCATCCGATTGCGATGAAACATTGATCAGTTATTGTGTACCCGTCAGGGAAGGAGACTTAGTAAATCCATTTCACAATAAGTAGCGCAAGAGTAGATGCAACAAATGGGTGACGACGCGCGAAGCGTTTTAACAAAATCCCCTATGCGTTCAAATAACCTTCTTCGATTGTGATGAAACCTTGATGAGTTATTGTGTACACGCCAGGGTAGGGTTTCGACTTAGTAAATCCATTTCTCAATAGGTAGCGTACGAGTAGATTCAACAAATGAGTGACAGCGCACGAATCGTTCAAACAAAATCCCGTATACGTTCATATGCCATTCATCCGATTGCGATGAAACTTTTGAAAGATGTTGTGCACGCTCCCACGAATGGTTCTAAATTAGAAAATCCATTTTACGATAGCTTAGAGGCAATTAACGGAAATTGAAAAACATGTTGTGTATCCAAAAGCACTTCAAGAAACAGAATTTCAACGCCAACACTTTCTTTGATTGGCATTGCAACGCATGCCGGGTACAGCTTGTACAACATAAATTTCCCTTACTCTTGTCACAATAACTCTCGTAGAATACTGCACAGAATACTTCAAAACAAACGCATCAGTCTACAAACCTGTAGCAAAATTAGTGATCCTACTATGCAACACTATTGTGTATACAGTTCATGAAACACTGCTAACCTCCTCCTTCTCTAATTTTAAAATCATCGTGCTCATTACATTCGACAATACATTTGTCTACAACAATATCTTTCGTTTGACATTCCACGCAACTGATCATAATGCAATCTAATGATAAACCATTGCATTGTACAACAATACCACGTTTACTCAAATGTAAACATTAAAATGGTTGTAGTCCGCTCGTCTAAAAGTTAATAACAATAATAATACTTTCGTTTCTCTTTTACAAAACAAGAATGAGCAAAATCTTCATTTACCAACTTGCTTAAACATGTTACTGACATTCCATAGACATACAAGTCTTCTTGTCTTCATTTCGCATTGGCAATGTTAAAACGAATAATTGTTGCTATTAATAGGCCTCACCTGACTTCAATTGTCACTGTAGTGATCCTTTGTTGACGTAAATAGTGGTTACATAAATTATTCATGACTTACTTATTGTCACATAATAATGTATTCTTCAATTAGAATAATATTCCCTTAATGTTATTATTTATAACATTTTAAATTTGTTACTGAATGTTTATACATGTTAAACTTGTCATTCACAGTATCATAGTGCCTCATCATAAATCTTATTGTGAGCAATAATATATTATAGCAATCTAAACGCATAACATGGTTTTGAAAACGCATGTGTTACGATCGAAGCATTTTCCTAACATAGAACAGTTTTCGTTAAAATGAGAAGGTTAAAAACGACGCTGGATAAAAACTGACCAAAACGGTAATTTAAATTCCAAATGCTAATAAAATCACGTCTGAACGACACACGGTGACGTGAAAAAAAAATAACTAACAATTTCTAAATAGACATATGTTCTAAGAAAGAATTTCTACATAATTAATAGGTCCCCCTGCTACATCCTCAAGAAACTACAACAAACTACTGAGATCTTAGAGCTGTCAATTATGTACCTTTCTGACGGTCTGCGATGAAAATACCCCGAACGATGGCCTCGATATTTCGCTCCAAAGTTGTCGCGTGTCGGTCGCATTCCACACGTGCTCTGGGCCGGCCGCTCGCAGCTGATCTCCCCGAGCCTGCTTGACGGGTGCCCACCTGGCCTCGGTGAACTCTTGCTCTGCGTAAAGCAATCTTCTGGCTTCGCGACACTTGCAAGTCTAGATGCTCGTACCAGGAACATTGAACACCGCTTACCATCTTCTTCTCTCTTCTCCCCCACGTCAGAATAGTAACTTTGAGAGACCGTAGTTAACATCTCTCCAAGTTCTTTATGGACATTTGAACGTAACTTTTGAAGTTCAGCAAACTGCATGGTGGTATCGCAGTAATGGTGACGTCGATCTCAGGACTTCGGAGTCCACTCTGAATCTTTGGTGGCAAACTCAGGAATCAAAACAGAGGCAGGAGCGGAAGCGTGTCTTAAATTTACCCATGTCACAAAAGCAAGAGTAATTCATCAGAAGACTGCTGCGGTTTTATACAGTCTGCTCAAAGAAGCATTTTCGCAAGGAAATCCAGAGATTTCATTTGAAGAATGGATTGAAGAAAAACGTTCAATCTGCCCAACTTTTCAATTCTGGCTTCTCGTACTAAACCTGGAGATACTTCTCCTGTCTTTCATTCGGTCGATTAGGGATGGCAACTACGAACTGTACACACAAATGTTGAAGAAGTTAACACCTTGGTTTTTCCTGATGTACCATCCCCACAATGCTCGTTGGTTGCCAATCCATACAAAAGATTTAGAAGAACTAAAAGACACAGCACCCACGGTACACAAATACTTTTGCAAAGGTCAATTTTTTTATCCACAAAACCAATAATCCTTTTTCTGCGCTCGCTGTGGATCAAGCTCACGAGCAAAATAATGCCCTCATAAAAGGAAGTGGTGGTGCTGTAGGTCTATTGCAAGATCCGGCCATGTTGAGAAGATGGATGCTGTCTGGGCCACAATTAGTTAGCATTCTCGATGAGTTTGAGTCAACAAGGAGAACTGACAGTACAGACAGTCCTGTATAAACCGCACTCGTTCCAGGTTCCGTATTGACCATGTTTACAAGAAGTATAACATAATGTTCACTCGCCAAAACAATACTTTACTAAAAATACTCTAGGTACATGTTTCGGAAACTTGATATGTTTCCTTCTTCAGCCCATATGTTGGTGTGAAACATCATATGACATCGAAATCCTAGCCAAAAATAAACATACAGTTCGTATTTTCTTTCTCGTTCTTCTTTTGTTGAGCCTATGTCATTAGACATATTAATGTCAATCATTTAAATAACAAAAAAAGAAAACAGCCACCTTAACCCCCGCCGTAATAGATTAATTCCTACATATATCCTGACTTGATCAAAATTTCTTGACGCCACACCCAATCATCCTTACAAGGAATAAATATTTAACGTTTCCACGTAACTCATTCATCACTTCAAATAATAAGTGGGTAGATTACTGGCTGAGGAATAACCTAACCACCAAGGGAAGATGATTAAGAAAAAGGAAGTGGGTTTCGGACTGGAGAAAAAGGATAGAGAAATAGGATGAGAGTTCCACAAAAGTTATAAATTTAACCTTTAAATGCATTTAGAGGCGGTTGCAACTGCAAATCCGCTCTCTGATACCTAAAGTGGGTACGAGCTTGGTCGAAGCTGACGGGAACCGCAGCTAAGACTTGGGCGGTTTGCCAGAGAAAGGCTTTAGTGTATTTCCTCCCAAGCATGCATAAGACTACTATGGGGAAGGGTGATAGTCTGGCAAGACAAATAGTAGCAGATTTGTTCTGTATTAACGATGGCATGAACTTGGGAAGAGTCAGGGAAGAAAGGATCTTGCCTAACTGTAGTATTTGCGAAATGATAAATCCAGAAACAAATATTTAATTTATTTAACAATTCAAAGAAGTTTAATGAATTTAACAAGTATGTAATATCATTTTGACAAATATAGATCATTTAAATTCTTTAACAAATGGGGTCGCAGACCTCCTAACATTTAGAGATTGCTCCAGGCAAATAACAATCCTTTAGGTTTCAAACCTTTATATGTACCAAAATCTTTGTAAGATTTAAAAAAGACAAATGAAGTGATTAAAGTTTAAACATTCAATTGAGTACAAGGAGTGTACTTTAAGAAATTTCCAGGTAACTATTTTAGAAAAAAGTTACAACTTCGAAAATAACAATAAGAAAAACATGAAGAATAAGATAGAAGTTCCTACAACTTCTTATATTTATACAGAATTAATGTTGGTTAATATACAAATAAGGGCAGGTCACTTACTGTGAAACCTGAAGAGAAAATCAGAAGGAAGGTTCTCGACCTCCTATGTTTACTTAGGAATCACGAGCCAAATGGGGCAGTTTCCATTTCGTGAAACCTAGAAATAACTCACCCGAGAGTTGAAAGAATTGTTTTCCCTGATTATAAGGTAGAAACAATGTAAGTTTGAACCGTGTATAAAACACGTAGTTATACAGAAATTAATTAATGATAAACAGACAAGATGGAAGGGCACTTCGTTATAGTGACACCTTATAGAAAAGTTACAATTTTATTAATATGGTGTGTTAGTAGAAGGTTTAGGGAAGATCAATTGGGATTGAGGAGAAATGTTCATGGCCTTATTTAATGTAAACGGACGATCGCGACGCGGAAGAAGTACTGAAAGCACTGTTTCTCACTATAGTTTGTTGAATAGATGAAAAGTTCACTGTAGTAACACGAAAGTTTATGGGAAAGAAAGTTATCGCAATGATGAAAATAACTGGTTGCACTAGGTAGGCGAGAGTCTATTTCTTGAGAAGTTTGTGAATTACAATTAAATGCGCCATAGAACATTCCAGCGGTGGAAGAAAATTCGCAATTGCAGTAATTTATAATGAAGATTCCTCATTTTAAATAGTATTCCCACAAGTGAGTGAAAAATACATGACGGCAAGACTTGTAGATAGAGTACAGAATCTGGAAGGTTCCAGAACAGTCCTAATAGAAGAATGGGGCCAAAGTTAATCCAGCGGAGGAACTAGCTTGGTGATTTATAGACAGCGGGTATTAGATAATATCCCACGTGGTGAGAAGATTTCTCATTAATTAGCTTAAGAAAAGCTACTTTCTATTAAGGTTGGCTAGACAGACAAAAGCTCAACATGGCAAATCCCGCGAAGAATGATTTTTGCCCCAAATAAGTAATCTCACGCTGTCTATAAAATATCGTTAAAAGCATGTAGAGAATAAGACTGATGAAGATGAGGTTAAAACCTTAAAGCTGTACTTATCTTCGTTGCATGTCGAAGGTGAAGTTCCCTTTGACGGATACCTAATGTGCCAACATGGCGTAGAGAGTAGAGAGTACCTCTTGGTTGAGGAGACTGGCTCTGGTTGAGCCTTAACTGACCGAGTCAACTGCCGACTTAGAAGTGAGACCTGCTCAGCGAAGCGCGGAGGGTCCAAGGAAGGGAAAGAGTGGGGGTAGGAGACAAAAGGAATACATATCAGAATAGGCAACTTATCAAAAATAAATGTTCTTCTTGATGAATGGTCTTCAAAGAGTTGATAGCAGGCGATGGTAACGAGATCTGGTGGCCAGATGGAAAATGAAGTCCTCTTGCACAAGGAAGAATTGAAGAGCTTCAGAGATTCGCTGCTAGATGACGCTAGGTGGGTCATGGAAGATATATATCTAGAACAGACTCACAAAAGATATAAGCGACATGATCATCAAAGAGAAAATGGAAGATCACTGTTGGTGTTTGATGAAGAAGAAGGAATGAACAAGCAAAGAGAATTAAACTTATATTCTCTCGTACCGTGCATTCCAAGAATACACCATACTGGGAGGAGAAAAACACCAACAGAGAACAAGAAAAACAAGTAAACATTTAAAGATAATGGTGCGATCATAGAAAGTTGTCTTGTGATCGGACCATTAGTGGTCAAGACTCTGACCACCCTGACTCTCCCATCTCTTCCAGGATAACACTCGGTCACTCTACCGGAAGTACTGACTAGGGGGGGGGGGTGAAACATCCCTAACCAAGACCAAGTCCCCCACTTTAATGTCGGGACTGGAAAGAAACCACTTCTGTCTCCGTTGCAAGGAAGTTAAATATTCCAAGTTCCACCTCTTCCAAAAAGAATTACGGAGGGCTTCAAGTTTACGCCAAACGATAGGTAGATTAGAATCCCTGTAAGAATTGGGAAGAGGAGGAGGGGCAGAAAGAGAAGTGCGTGTAAGGAAGTGACCAGGTGTGAGTGGAAGCAGGCCATCAGGGTCATTGGAAAGCGGAGTTAAAAAACGAGAATTAACAACACCTTAAATCACAAAATAGCTAGAAATTGCGGGAAATAAGGCACTAGTAAAGATTGCGATAAAATGCGAAAAGAGAATTGACAAGTTTAAACAAAGCGTATAGAAACAAGTACATCTATTAAGGATAAGAATATACCAAATAAACAAAGGAACTATGCGAGTAGGAGGCAAGAACGCCATAGGTAACAATCTAGTAGCCATAAACAATGACCTTAAGTCATAATAAGTATCAAAGAGGTTGAGCAGAAAAATACTTAAGTCAGCGAGAAACGTGACATAACAAGTATAAATACAAAAACACATCGAATCTAACGACGAGAAAAAACAAGTTTGTTCATCAATGAACAATAAAAGTGCAAAATATGTAAGCAGAGTGCAATATATAAGCGCTTAAAGGATATGCAACGATGTTATGAAACAAGAATCGAAGCAGTTGTAAGATACGAGTCTGAACAAGTGGAAGACACAGGCAAGCGCGGCCTTGACCCACATAGTACAGCGAGATAAGGTATATAAATATCTGAAAGAGTCCTTGACCGGAACAAGTTTATTTTGGTGATGAGGTGAACGGCTTCTGAACTTACAGAAGCGACTCGCAAGACAATGGTTGGCAGTCAGCCAGAGTTGAGATAAGGGACACTTGCTCTGAACTTTGGCAAGCATACAGGAAATAAACGATAACTTGGCCTTACCCAAACTTGTATACAAACAAGTTTGACAAACAAGCAGTTCGAAGTAAACAAACAACACCAGTTGAATCAGCCGTGACTTAAAGCGGAACGAGTAACACGACATGCAGTCATCCGTAGCTTGGACGTGAACAAACAGTTTAAAGCCATATGAAATAGAGTAGGAAATCAATTTCGCATAATTTTGAGGATTACGGAATCCGACAATTTTCAACAGAATAAAGCTTGATTCTTCCGAAATAGGAAGAGAAGCTGGGACATTGAGAAGGAGTTTATGCGTAAGAAAATTATTCTAGATGCTAGAGAATTCGGATTTTCAAGCGATTTCATGAGCGACTTCCAATTGTGAGGAAGGGGGGAGGAGCCGGCCGTGGCCATCCTTCTAAATAGCGAAAGAAGTGAAACATAGCTTACAGCGAAGTGATGGTGACTGATAGCCATGGTTTTACACAAGGGGAAGATAGTTTTCGATAGAGAGTTTAAGCAATTACCTGCTATAAAAAATGACATAAGAAGGTAAACGAAGTAACACAAGGCAAGGCGAACTTGAATTGCCATTTTATGCGGGAAGAAGGTAAAACCATTTAAACAACTTACAAAGGTGGCGTAGTTGTTCACGATGAGACATCGTTTCGGCAAGTGTTTTTCAAAAGTATCGAGATTGAAAACATAAGCGTTCTCTTTTTCAGAGATGGGATTTATGTCAGCTGTAACAAAATGACATTGCGATTTGGTTTGAAGACTGGGTTGTTGGATTTCACCAGTAATAATCCAACCAAAATCGGTGTCTCTAGCGACCACGGTTGAAGATAACTTGCGAACCTGTTTACGGGGGCAATTCCAGAAAACATTGGCACTGAAAAGTACATCAATGGGACCTTGAGCATTAAACTGAGGATCAGCTAACCTTAAGTGCGAAGGAATCTTTAAACCGGAAGCATTAATAGAGCTGCTAGGAGTGTCCTTGCCAATACTGGTAAGAATGAGACAGTTTAAGTTAAGATTGGTGTTTCTTTGGCAAACGTCTCTGATTTTCAATTTTGAAGACTGACTTGAGTTTTCAAATTGTCAATGCCAGATACATTGATGGAAGTATGTGATGACGAAAGACCTAGTTTTTTAATTAACGATCGCGAAACAAAATTGTGAGTAGAAGCGGAATCGAGAAGACCGCGGGTTCGAACCCAATTTCCAAATTTATCTTGGATTTCGAATTGTACAGTGGACAAAAGGACTTGCGCACTGTGAGAAGTTTCGGCGTTAGAAATGCAGGAAGAAGCATTAGTTTGTTCGGAGCTGCTCTACATGGAGTTTGAAGAGGCAGGTACTGATGACCTCGATTTATCATGAACGTGCAATAAAGAATGGTGCGGTTTTTTACAATGGAAACAGAGGTTGGAAGACGTGCAGTTTGAAGAAGAATGCTTAGGTGACAAGCAGTTGAAGCAATGTATGCTATTGAAGCCAAACTTCCTTCGATCTTCGACAGACAATTCTTTAAAAGATTTGCACAAATACAAAATGTGCAACTTTTTGCAGAGCATGCATTTTAAAGATTTGTTGAGCGGCCTGATCTGTTCTCTTGGATGGTTGAAAGAAGAACGGGTTTGCTTGTTCTCGACAGATGGGGGCTGATGACCATTTGAAGAAGCAAATTTTTTCTCCAAAATGTGACACTGATGACTCGTTTCGACATTTTCGCACTGAAATGAGAGTGCTGTAAGGACTTGGCACCGGCTGTTGAGAAACGAAATGAGGTGTTCGAACGAAAATTCCTCCTTGTGGGCGAGTTCGATCTCCCAAGCCTTTAAAGTCGAAAAATCGAATCTGGATGTAGCTAGATGAATAAGTATGGTGTCCCATGTTTGGACGGGCTGCTTAAGTTGATATAATGCTCTAACATTTAACTGCATAGAGTCTAACAGGTCTCTTAAAGAGGTGACGTCATTAGGTTTGACGGCTGGCAGGTTAAACAGACAGCGGATATGACGAGCTACACACAAACGTAAATTGCCATATCTCTCTTTAAGGAGATTAAAGGCGATGTGGTAGTTATCTGCGCTTAAAGGCAGTGACTGAACCAAGGCCAAGGCCTCGCCTTCCAAAGACGTACGTAAGAAGTAGAATTTATGAATGCCGGGAATTTCCTTATTGTCATGAACGAGTGAGCAGTAAAGTTCATAAAAAGAATACCATTCACCTTCCTGGCCTGAGAAGTGAGGTAGGCTTATCTTAGGAAGTAACGGTTTCGGTTTGTTCTTGTGAACTGAAGCAGGTGCGAACTGGGCCGGATTGATGACCCTAGTGTCCGGTTCTGAGATACTGCGGATCAGTTGGTGGGCCTTGGCAATTCCTTCAAAGTACGAGGGTTCGACCTCGTCCCGATCCGATTGAAGTTCTGGGCAAGCGGATTCAATCTCGGTTTGAGTTTGATCGTAATAATCATAGGACCGTTCGTACAACTTAAGGCATTGTGTTAAGATGTCTAAATCACACTCGGCGGGATTTAATTTGTTGATGAAATTTCTGAATCTGGTGAGTTGCCCTTTATAGGAAGAACGTCTGGCAATGAGAGTTTCATCTTTTTCAGTAGGAGCTATGACAAGGAAAATAGATTAAAATGTAACTCACGAAACAGTTGAACTTTGGAGATGCTGTCAAGCTGGCAGCAGCAAATAAGTAGAAAGAACGGGACACACCAAAGGAGACAGGAGCGGCCTCTTTCCCCTTTACAGGCTTTGCACGACGTGGTTATAGCTGAAAGATTCAAAGCAGATATTAATAATTTGCAAAGTATTGCCAAATGATCTTTTAAACAGAAAAATGACAAATGGACTCTCCCGGGTTTCTGGGACCAAAATTTTGGTTAGATTATTGGCTGAGGAATAACCTAACCACCAAGGGAAGATGATTAAGAAAAAGGAAGTGGGTTTCGGACTGGAGAAAAAGGATAGAGAAATAGGATGAGAGTTCCACAAAAGTTATAAATTTAACCTTTAAATGCATTTAGAGGCGGTTGCAACAGCAAATCCGCTCTCTGATACCTAAAGTGGATACGAGCTTGGTCGAAGCTGACGGGAACCGCAGCTAAGACTTGGGCGGTTTGCCAGAGAAAGGCTTTAGTGTATTTCCTCCCAAGCATGCATAAGACTACTATGGGGAAGGGTGATAGTCTGGCAAGACAAATAGTAGCAGATTTGTTCTGTATTAACGATGGCATGAACTTGGGAAGAGTCAGGGAAGACAGGATCTTGCCTAACTGTAGTATTTGCGAAATGATAAATCCAGAAACAAATATTTAATTTATTTAACAATTCAAAGAAGTTTAATGAATTTAACAAGTATGTAATATCTTTTTGACAAATATAGATCATTTCAATTCTTTAACAAATGGGGTCGCAGACCTCCTAACATTTAGAGATTGCTCCAGGCAAATAACAATCCTTTAGGTTTCAAACCTTTATATGTACCAAAATCTTTGTAAGATTTAAAAAAGACAAATGAAGTGATTAAAGTTTAAACATTCAATTGAGTACAAGGAGTGTACTTTAAGAAATTTCCAGGTAACTATTTTAGAAAAAAGTTACAACTTCGAAAATAACAATAAGAAAAACATGAAGAATAAGATAGAAGTTCCTACAACTTCTTATATTTATACAGAATTAATGTTGGTTAATATACAAATAAGGGCAGGTCACTTACTGTGAAACCTGAAGAGAAAATCAGAAGGAAGGTTCTCGACCTCCTATGTTTACTTAGGAATCACGAGCCAAATGGGGCAGTTTCCAATTCGTGAAACCTAGAAATAACTCACTCGAGAGTTGTAAGAATTGTTTTCCCTGATTATAAGGTTGAAACAATGTAAGTTTGAACCGTGTATAAAACACGTAGTTATACAGAAATTAATTAATGATAAACAGACAAGATGGAAGGGCACTTCGTTATAGTGACACCTTATAGAAAAGTTACAATTTTATTAATATGGTGTGTTAGTAGAAGGTTTAGGGAAGATCAATTGGGATTGAGGAGAAATGTTCATGGCCTTATTTAATGTAAACGGACGATCGCGACGCGGAATAAATACTGAAAGCACTGTTTCTCACTATAGTTTGTTGAATAGATGAAAAGTTCACTGTAGTAACACGAAAGTTTATGGGAAAGAAAGTTATTGCAATGTTGAAAATAACTGGTTGCACTAGGTAGGCGAGAGTCTATTTCTTGAGAAGTTTGTGAATTACAATTAAATGCGCCATAGAACATTCCAGCGGTGGAAGAAAATTCGCAATTGCAGTAATTTATAATGAAGATTCCTCATTTTAAATAGTATTCCCACAAGTGAGTGAAAAATACATGACGGCAAGACTTGTAGATAGAGTACAGAATCTGGAAGGTTCCAGAACAGTCCTAATAGAAGAATGGGGCCAAAGTTAATCCAGCGGAGGAACTAGCTTGGTGATTTATAGACAGCGGGTATTAGATAATATCCCACGTGGTGAGAAGATTTCTCATTAATTAGCTTAAGAAAAGCTACTTTCTATTAAGGTTGGCTAGACAGACAAAAGCTCAACATGGCAAATCCCGCGAGGAATGATTTTTGCCCCAAATAAGTAATCTCACGCTGTCTATAAAATATCGTTAAAAGCATGTAGAGAATAAGACTGATGAAGATGAGGTTAAAACTTTAAAGCTGTACTTATCTTCGTTGCATGTCGAAGGTGAAGTTCCCTTTGACGGATACCTAATGTGCCAACATGGCGTAGAGAGTAGAGAGTACCTCTTGGTTGAGGAGACTGGCTCTGGTTGAGCCTTAACTGACCGAGTCAACTGCCGACATAGAAGTGAGACCTGCTCAGCGACGCGCGGAGGGTCCAAGGAAGGGAAAGAGTGGGGGTAGGAGACAAAAGGAATACATATCAGAATAGGCAACTTATCAAAAATAAATGTTCTTCTTGATGAATGGTCTTCAAAGAGTTGATAGCAGGCGATGGTAACGAGATCTGGTGGCCAGATGGAAAATGAAGTACTCTTGCACAAGGAAGAATTGAAGAGCTTCAGAGATTCGCTGCTAGATGACGCTAGGTGGGTCATGGAAGATATATATCTAGAACAGACTCACAAAAGATATAAGCGACATGATCATCAAAGAGAAAATAGAAGATCACTGTTGGTGTTTGATGAAGAAGAAGGAATGAACAAGCAAAGAGCATTATACTTATATTCTCTCGTACCGTGTATTCCAAGAATACACCAATAAGTGCTTATTCCATGGTTGACATTAATATGTCTAATGACACAGGCTCAACAAAAGAAGAACAAGAAAGAAAATACGAACTGTATGTTTATTTTTGGCTAGGATTTCGATGTCATATGATGTTTCACACCAACATATGGGCTGAAGAAGGAAACATATCAAGTTTCTGAAACATGTACCTATAGTATTTTTAGTAAGGTTAAGTATTGATTTGGCGAGTGAAAATTATGTTATACTTCTTGCAGACAGTCCTGTTCTCCATGAACTGTACGCTGCTTACCAGAGCAAGTTCCAGGACCAATAGGAAGATTTAAAAAGAAGCTTTCTTGAGTTCGGAAACCCTTTTGAGGAAAACTCATGTGATCTTGTGGTTTTGGGCACAAAAGTTATAATGGATCAAGAACGGGTAAAAGCTTTGGTTGGTGCTGAAAAAAAGCCTTGCTACTGTACAACAACTATGTGGAAAATCGTTTGAGTAACGATGCGAATGTGAGTGTATTTGCTCCTCAGAAACAAACTCGGACTAAATTCTTTGGCTTTGCTCGAAAAAAGGATTCCTCCTTTAAAATTTCTGACTTGAGAAATGATGTTGAGCTTTTCTCTAGGGCTTTCGTTGTAAGTCAAAACAGAGACTTGGATTTGGATAAGATTTTTGAGTATGAAAATTCCAGTGCCCCACCTTCGCTTTCTTCAAATGGTGTTCTACGATCATGTCAGGAATCTCAGCTGCTTAAAATTCTGAAAGAAGCCGTTGATCCACCACAATTCGAAGGATTCTGCGATACAATCATTTACGATGGAGCAGCACTAGCGCATGCTCTTCCACCTAAAACATGACGAACTATTGGAGAATACGGTGATACGGAATTAAAAACAGGGTTTTGAATGATGCTGAGAGGTTCCATGCAAACAGAATACACATTTCTTGGGATATTTACTCGAAAACTTGTCTGAAGAAACATGTGAGAGATAAGAGAGGCGTTGGTCTTCGTCGCCAAGTAGGACCAGGCAATATGCTTCCAAAAAATTGGAATGAGTTCCTCCGCTGCGATCAGAATAAGGCAGAACTCTTCAAGTTACTTGGAGAACATGCATTTTTTAAGTTTGATTGGGCTCACATCTGTACTGAGATTGATGGCATCATTCGTTCATCTCGGCCAGATGAAACTTCAATTGACGGGGTACAATGCAGGCAACAGGAAGAAGCAGACGGCAGGATTTTTCTCCACGCTAAAGACATTGTTGAACATGGAGCAAAAAAATAATTATTTGCACTGTAGATACTGATGTAGTTCTTTTGGCAATTTCTTCCTTTCACATTCTCAAAATTGCGGGACTTCAGGGGATGTGGATTTTATTTGGTGCTGGGAAGGGTCAGAGGTATATGAGCATTAATGCCATGTTTGAAAGTATGGGTGAACAGAAAGCTGTTGCATTGAGAGGAATCCATTCATTCACTGGATCAGATATAACGTCATCATTTGCAGAGGGAAACAGAGTGCCTGGAAAGTGGGGAAATCATTTCCTGAAGCTACTGAAGCCTTCCAAGTTACCTCTCTACCACAGCAGTACCGGGTGAGTTTGCCGAGGTCGTTACGGCATGACTGCTGGCAGTCGCTCACATCCGGGAGGCGAGGAGGTTCGAATCCCCCCGCCGGCAACCTTGAAGATGGTCTTCTGTGGTTTCCCATCTTTCTTCCAGGCAAATGCCGGGCTTGGTCCCTAAGTATAGGCCACAGCCGCTACCTTCCAATTCCTCGCCCTTACATTCCAACTCCCCCCCAACGGTACTTGTAGCTCACCCTTTGGGTGTCCGTCTCGAAGCAGCTACAAAACTGGCGAGCCGAACATGTCCTCGGACACTCCCGGCACTGAAAGCCATACGCTAAAAAAAACCACAGCAGTCTATTTCTGATGAGACTTTTCAAGTTATGGAAAAGTGTACTGTTTTGCTTTACTACAAAGACGCGGAAGACTTCTCAGTCAATCATATTAGAAAGCTTCTATTTACTTCAAAGAGTCGCAGCCTGCAAAATCTGCCCCCAACAAAAGAGGCACTAAGGCAGCATTGTCTTCGTTCAGCATACCAGGCAGGACAAGTTTGGGGTCGTGCGTGCTCAGTGATGGACAACATTCCAAGGCCAGAAGGATGGGGATGGACCATGGTTGCTGGGGAGTGGGCGCCGGTCTGGTCTTCTCTTCCTTCTATTATGGAAGCCTGCAGAGAATTGATGAAGTGTAGTTGCTCCGGATGCCGTACTCGATGCTCGTGTTCAAAGGCCAGCGTTCCATGCAAGCTACTTTGCACGAACTGCACTGGAGGTCGACAAAGCAGCAATGAATATAATAAAAGGTATGCGTATAATTGATTATTTTTAAATTTGTTTCACAATAAAATTTCAAGATCATCATATTGCTTTTTGATCCAATGCCTTAATATAATAATAGTGATAATAATAATAACAATAATATATAATAATTATTTTGTTTCAGAGATGAATTGGAATACGAAGATGATTGTGTAATCTAGAGTCATAAGAGCTGAATAGAAGCAGTGAATTTACATGAGTATTTCTTAGTATTTAGTCGTTTATTGTTTGTAAAAAATTGTTTTTTAATCTAATAACTGTTTTCAAATTCAATAAAATCAGGGTTGTTTATGAAAACAAGTCTTTCTTACCATATACACAACCCCATATACATAAACCCTTTTTTTGTGGGGAAAGGGATAGTGGGCACAATTAAAAACTTACATATCAACGAAATTAGTGAGAAAAGTGAAATGTTCAGGTTTTTGAAAATTGTGCACAACCCTTAAGGTGTAGAGATAAATGTATTGGGACAAAAACGTGTCCCTTTTACAAGAGCTTTCAAACAAAAATAATAAAATCGAAATCGGACTGTTAGGAGCTGAGATACAAGCAAAATAGTGCAGCAAATGGCGGCCATCTTTAATGGCCGCCATTTTGGTGTTCTACTCGGATTTTCAAGTGGCTACCTATCTGGAACGATACCTTTTGGCATCAAATGTAACCACAGAGAGTGGCACATTCCAATCAAAAAGTGCAGCTTTTTTTGTTGTACCCGACGTACTGTACCCGATAACCCGGATAGTAGGGTGTCAGATATCCCCCCCTCAATCGGATTGCCAATAATCAAACGCGCCGGCATAGCTACATCAATGAAAATGGCACTGACAGATACTATCGAGATTAGAGCACAATAGTTAACAAGAAAATTATTGTGGAACACACCAAAATATATGGGGCTTCATACTTACCTTTACTTACCTCTTAAATTTATCTCGGGGACTGGGTCGTCAACTGGATCACTTAAAGTATGCCCTCACAATAACCTCCACCAAGATATTTAAAATGAACCAGAACGAAGACGAGAAACTTTAAACTGCACAATAATTTATTTCACATAAAGAATGATTTTAACAAAAATGAAACAACAAAATCCACGTGGCAATCAGAAGCCATCGACCACATAACCATGTCCTCCTGTAGGACCTGTATTCTCTACATATAATGTTTCAGCTTTCTCAAGCTCATAGCAACGTAAAAATAACAATGCATATGGAATGGAAACGGGATTTGGGATGAGACACATATATCAATTGTTTTGCGTGTTTATATACTGCACATTTTATTTATAGCCACAAGGCTATTATGGAACTGTCCTTGGCCTCTGTGACACAGTTGTCCGGGACAGCTGCAATGCACCTGTATTGTCAAAGCGGACTCCCGTTCGTTTAACCCTAGCATAAGCGTGTTACCTCAGAGCTCGGCTCTCCTTTTCAAATACGTAAATGTTCACATCTCAACTGAAATATTATCACGCAAATGTCTTACATGCTTCATTCAAACACCAGTGGATTACTCCAACAATCCCAAATCATGATTATTTGTTCAAACCACTTGCTTAACTTGCGTTGTTTAGAGTATAAAAACAAACTCTAAATGTTAATAATAAAAGTTCACTAATTATTTATAACAATAATAAATTGTTTATAACAATGTCGAATGACCATTGAAAATTTTCTACACGCCTGTATTAATCACTATCATTTCAAATTATTTAACAATGATATTTACATAATTATTTACAATATTATATTGTTTATATTATTTATACAAGGAATACATTAAACCACACGTTTATCCGGTTGATAATTATTCAAATCGTGGTGATATAATCGACCAATGAAGGTTAGTTATATTTAACTGTCAAATTCAGGTTTAATAAGGTTTAATAATAATTATTAATATTTGTGACGGTAACCTCCATTCAAAATCTTTATCTCAAATTATTTAACACTCTTGTTAATTTTAACAGTATCTTCATATGAATAATCTTTCAAAGAACAAGAACAATACATTCAGTGGGAAAATACTTCGCTTATAACGCACAAAATTGCACAAAAATTGGCCCAAAATTCATCATATATCTTCATATATATGGCATAAAAATCTTCCAAACTACACACAAAACCTCCACTTATTAATTCATCAACTTCATTAATTATTGTGGGAACCTCCTTCATTATTCAAGGGCATTACTCAACAGCGACTTTTACACGTCCACTGAACTAACGATTATACATCCATTGTTCCTCTTTAAAAATTCTTATATTCATCAATTGTAATAATGACTGTTATTATTTAACCTTCGTGGGTTTCATTCATGAATCGATATGAAGTAAAAATTTGCCAATCACAAATAAATTTAATAGCAAATACGATTAGACACTCCTGCCTGGTCTATCAAAATTGAGATTAACATCTTCAAAGTAACGCAGTATAAAAATACTATCTTCAAACAAAGTTCATCTAAACTGCAAAATAGTCGAATAGAATATAATTAGATTGTGGAATGCAAACATTATTGTTCCAATCTAGAATTGAGAAAAACTCCTATCAAATGTTCATTACTATAGTGTATTCAATAAATCGAAATAAAAGTGCATATTTCATAAAATTGTCTATAATGCAATGATAAATGTCTATGTTGCAATCATGTTCATAAGACGACTAGTATTTCAAAGATCGTCGATATCGTAATAGATTTTAACGCTCTAAAATCTTTTAATTATTCTTCTTTCTTGAGGATGACAGAAAATTGGTCAAAGTAATTTACTGAATAGAATTACTTTACTAAAATGACACGCTGTCTGAATTCAAATCTGCCATAGCAAATCGTTAACTTTACAGTCAAATCGTGACTACAAAAATATGCAAATTACTGAAAGAATCTAAATCATCAGTCTCAACTGATCCAAAATTATTATGTATGCCAATGACATAGCAATGTCTCAAAAATCGAAGAAAAAGGCATAAATCAACGAAGTGTACTGAGTACAGAAATATCAATCAAGAAAATGGGGCAAAAGATAGGACAGAAAATATGGGAAGAATGGTTGCTCAGATATCGCTACAAGACTCAAATAATACAAGATACGTTCACGACTACCTTATTTGTTGATTGAAGTTCCAGAGAAAAGTTTTCAAAGAAAACTGCTGTTGGTTCCATTTCACCAGCGTGAAGATGTGCTCCGTCCTCGAATTTGGAATCAGCGTCCTCGGAGAATCGAACTGCTTCCTCATCCGAAATTGCACTGCTCCGTGGATACGAAAAACATCCTTCTGGCAAAACTCTTCTTTGTGCGCCGGGACAACCCTGGCCTCTCTTGAAAGTTCTCTGAAGTTCTTGCAGGAATTCGCCATGAAGCTTATTGTAGTTATTTCCGCAGAAATATTCATAGTTGTGGAGTATGAAAATATTTCCACTGTTATCTGGTATAATTCAGCGATGGATTCACGATGCATGAGTGTAGTTGGATGTTCACTACATGCTCGCTTTTGTAGAAAGACGATTAACGAAGTTCCATGCTGTTACTTTACTCCAATCAATATATGTCCCAATTGCATTAAAGCCTTAGCCTTCCATCTCAACTACTGTTATAATCATCGAAAGCACTGCAAGATTATAATGTTCCATAGTCGAATGTATCGTTGTAATAGCAAACGTATTCTCCAATATCACTGTTGCACTCCACGTGTCAGCCGTAGTGTATAATGTGGAATTTTAAAAGTGTTTCTCCTGTGGCGAGAAAATCACTTTTGTTGTCAGCCTTAAAGTTCCAATATCTTTCGAAGTATGACTGTGAAATTGTTCAAATCTTCTACACACCTCAATGTTATACTGCCCAATAGAATTATAATACAGGCTGAAGTTAGCGCTTGATATCTTGACTGGTGGAAACGTTAATGTGAGCGTTTCAACTTCACCTAGTTTCGAGCAGCGTAAAATGGAGCTGCTCCGAGTTCGTTCGATGCGCCGGGCTTTAACCACGCTAAAGACAACTTACTTCACTGAATCACTTGAAAATAACTATATATCACCAGAAATATATATGCGATCTGACATATGAGATCTGAGAGCTCCTCTCTCCTGTGCACGACCTTTTATCAACTTCTTAAGGGGCGTATCCATCCCTTCCATAGCCTGTTGCTGCGTCATCGCTGGAAGTTTTAACTTTGGCTATACTTGACGGATTTTCAAATTTCAAAAACTCAAAATTAATTTCTTCAAAATTCCAAATCAATGCCATAACTGAAAATAGATTTCCACAAATCTGCATGCCAAAAGTAATCGAATATCGTAGTTTCAGCAATCTCCGTCTTCCTTCCAAACTATCATTCATTGGTTCGAGTCTCTCCTCCAATAGCGTAGCTTCTTCCTTAGCACAATACCTTGTTTCCTGCGACTGCGTCGTAAATCTCGGATCTTTCTCGAACAAAATCATGACGTCACCAAGAATCTCAGCTCAATCAGCCTACTGGCATGAAATCTGCGTCATCCGTGCCTACGTCATGAATATCCACGTCATAACTATGACATTCATAACTTTACTCATATTTGCCAATACAGCCATCGTGGTCTCAATATAATTCAATTTCCGGGGGCATTCTCCCTTCACCACGTTTTAAAAACAGTTGCAAATTGTTTTTAAACTCTGTGTTATAAGTATCAGAATTCACTTGAACACGAAATTGAATTATTATTGGCTTACTCTTGGATAATATTTCTTCAAGTTCCCAGCATTGAACTTGCCATAAACGACATTATTCTCATCATCGTAAAGTTCATAACAGTTGTTTCCATAAGCATTCGTAATTCTGAACGGACTCATGAACACTATTCCAAACTTGGGATAGATTTTCTTACCTACGTCAGCCTTGACAGGTCTGCGTAATAATACCAGATTTCCAATTTCTAAGGGAGCACCAAAACGTATTCCAGCTACTCTTTTCAGTCGTTTTTGTGCTGCTTTCTGGAGTTGTTCCTTCGCTCTGTCTATTCTCTGCTGCCTTCCTAAGTCGGGATCTCTAGGAACGTGGTTAAAAAGATTATCCCACGGCCTTTCTGGGTTTCTTCCTAAATGAAGTCTCATTGGCACCTCTCCTGTGCTCTCCTGCACTGTAGAATTTAGACATTCCTCAATAAGGGGTACAAATCTCACCCAACCAGAATGATCATTCGGACAGAAAATTCGACAGAATTTCGAAAATTCAGCCATATATCTTTCCGAAGAATTCGATTCCGGATATCGCACGCTTGAAAATATGTGCTTAATACCAAGCCTTTCCATATCTGCAGCAAATTCTAAGGACGTAAACTGAGCTCCATGATCCGAAAGTAAATATTCTGGTTTACCAGCTTTTGGAAATACAGCACGTTCCAGTCTGCTTACAACGTTCCTCGTGTTAGCTTTTTGCATGGGACTCATTGTTACAAATTTTGAGAAGACATCCACGGTAACCAACAGATACTGATTACCCTGATATCCCTTCGGACAAGGACCAAATATGTCTGTCGCCATGAGTTCATTCGGTTTAGAGGGAATCATCGCCTTAGGTTTTCCTTTTAATAGAGCGGAAGCATACTTTGCTCTTTGACATTTATCACATGAACGAATGACATTAGCAATGCTGGAACGCATGTTAGTCCAAATAAACCTCTCTTTAAGAGTATCAAGAGTTTTATCTAAACCCGCATGTCCAGTTGCGTGATGAGCTACCCACACTAAATTGACAACAAGTTTAGGTGGCACGACTATTCGAAGCTTTGTATGCGCAGAGTCAGCATACTTACATACGATGTCTCCACTCAAGACAAAGTGTCGTGAATCTCTCTGTGTAGCTGCATAGTCAACATCAGTATTGTCCATGTAACCCTTAAGGAACCTGTACATTTTCCTGATTGGAGCGTGTCTCTTCTGTGACACACCGATTCGGGCTAACCTCCTAACGGTCTCTTGATCTTGCTGCTCCAATTGTACATGGTGTATCTGCACATTTTTGATAGGGTTACGTGATAAAGCATCAGCCAGTAAGTTATCTTTCCCAGGCTGATGGACGATAGTGGCGTTAAACTGTTGGGTGAACAAAGCCCAACGTGTCAATCTATCACTAGACATGTCAGTTTGCAGCATAAACTGAAGTGCTTTGTGATCTGTAATAATGATAACCTTATGTCCCAGCAACATTTTTTTCCAAGCTTGCAAAGCTGTTACAAAAGCTAACGCTTCTAGTTCTGTCGTAAAGTAATTTTCCTCGTGTTTCTTTAACTTCCGACTAGTGAACGCAATGTAGTGCTTGTTGCCTGCCTCGTCTTTTTGGTATAAGACTGCACTAATGCCTATTCTTGATGCATCAGACTCTATATAGAATACCTTCTCAAAGTCTGGGTACTCCAGTTTGACGTTGTTTCTGAGCATCTCCTTTGCTTTCTCAAAAGCCTCATCTGCTGCGGTACTCCATTTCCATCTATTATTTTTCTTGAGTAAATCATACAGAGGAGCCATAATTTCAGAGTATCTCGGACAGTGGCTGCTAATGAATTGGCAAGCGCCTACAAATTCTCTGACTTGTTTCACCTTAGTTGGCTTTGGGAATCTTGTGATCGCATCTACTTTCTGCATGTTTGGATGATATCCATCTTTATCAATGGTATGCCCCAAGTAATTGATCTCCTTCTTCAAGAATTGACATTTTCCAAAATTGACCTTGATATTGGCCTCCCTTAAATTTTCAAACAACTTTCTCAAGTGCACTAAATGTTTTGCGGCGTTGGGTGAAGATACAATTAAATCGTCAATGTAGCAGATTACATTCTCCTTTACTTCGTCAGTGAGCTTGCTATCAAGTGCTCGAATAAGTGCTGGTCCACTGTTGACCATTCCAAAAGGCATTCTCACAAAGACCCATGACGTCTGGTCAAATAGGAATCCAGTGTACTGCATACTTTCTTCCTCCAGTTGAACTTGGTAAAACGAAGATGTCAAGTCAAGAACACTGAAACATGCTCTCCCTTTGAACATTCTAAGCAGATCTCTAATCTTAGGTGGTCGGTCATTTTCTGGAAGAATCTTCAAGTTGATGGTCCGAGCATCGAGACAAAGACGTATCTGACCATTACTTTTCTTCACTACAGTGATGGGGTTTATGTAAGACGACGCCTGTTTTTTAATAATCCCGTCTACCTCCATTTTTCTGATCAACCCTCGTACTTCTTGATAGTATTTCTCAGGTATGGGGTATATTCTCTTTTGGTAAGGGGTTTCATCGGTCAGCCTTATCTTATACTTATAGTCTTTAATCAATCCAGGCTTTTCATCGAAAATATCTTGGAATTCCTTTATCAAATCCTCAAATTCCCCCTGAATTTCTTCAAATCCTTCGGTTTTTCTACTGGGTATTTCTGTTATGTTCTCTACGTCGTTAATAATGGTATTTAAAATTTCTTCCCTAAGGTCTATCTCCAGACTGTTTTTCACGTCCTGTTCTTCGATCTCTTCTGTGATCATGTACCCATCATTAAAGCTAATAACCCTATTCTTCATGTCAATAATGGCTCCAACTTTCGATATAAAATCGATTCCTAGCACAATATCGAAATGGATCTTGTTAACCACAATGAAGATCTGTTCATAATTCCTTCCATTAATTTCAAAGTTCAACAGCACTTGGATCTTGCATTTCACTGCCTTGTCTTGGAAAATTCCTCTCACTTTGACGGTAGAAACAGGTAAAACTGTCATGTTTTCTCCTTTTAGCAGACTTTGAAAGCATTCATCAGAAATGATAGAGATAATTGCACCAGTATCCATAAGAGCTTTATACTGTTGGCCATCTATCAGTACAGAAATAATAGGTAATGCACATGGTCTTTCCTCTTTGACGATTCCCCTCTCTTCTAATAAATCCTCATCAGTTACTTCGTAAATTTCGTTAATGGTAATCAGGTGTGGTGTGGCAATGTATTCATAGTTTCTCACTGTCGTTGAGAAATCGGCGTTTTTTTTTTGTGTTACCAATCTCAAAGTTCCCCTGCTGACTTGTAGAAGGACCAGGATCGATCACTACATCCTGTCTTTTCTTTTGATTTTCAGCTTCCTTTTCCCGTAATTCCTTCAGATACTGCTGACTTTCTTTCTCTCTTTCTTGATACTTGTCGGATGTCATAACCTGACCTTGAGAATTCTGATTCTGATTCTGGTACTGGTTATTTCTGTTATAATTTCGATTATAACCATTGTTGTAGTATCTACCTCTTCCGTTGTTGTAATTCCCTCTATTATTATTCCAGTCTCGTCTTTGCTGATATGGACGGTAACCTTGGGATCTGTGGTTGCGGAAATAATTATTCCTGTGAGGACCTACATTTTCTGTTTTTCCTTCCTCAGGCTTATCAGTTTGTTGCACTTGATCCATGTAGACCGTATTAACGTCTTTGAATTCGTGCCTCTGACCTTTTTGTACCAAATTTGGCATTGGACTCGTGTAGTCAAGCCTTCTCAACAATTCGTCTATACTTGTCAAATCTCTAATGTTTGACGATATGATCAGTCTTCTTACCTCCACAGGCAGCATACGTGAAATCGCGTCTATCAACTGCTCTGTTGACAATGGGGGTTGCAAAAATCTCAAGCGTGATAGTTGACTCGTAAAGAAATCAGCGTACCGTGTTGGAAGAGTACCTGAATACTTCCTCGAGTATACTTCAGATCTTAGCGAATTCTGAGCTTCTATTGACCAGAATCGTTTAATCAGTGCCTCTGCAAATTCGTCAAAATTGCTGAAAGTGTACCGAAATGCCCTAAACCATTCGAGGGGTCCTCCAGCTAGAAATCTTTCTACGATTCTCATCTCTCTCTCTCTAGGAATGTGGGCTTCTATGAAGTAGTCTTTAAGATTCCTGATATATTCGATCGGTGTGAGACTATCACTGTTGCTAAATTTTTGAGGTTTGTCTTCAAAATTCCGGATGACTGTCACATTTCTCGGATATGAATCCATATAATTCCTCCCACTATCACGATACTTCCATTCGGGTTCAATATTCCGATCCTCTTCTTCTTCCCTGAATCTGGATATACGTTCCTCAGGACTAATATCTCTCTCTTTTTTATTAAGGTTACCTCTTCTCACGTAATTTCTCTCCTCTTCACCAGTCAATCCTTCGGTATCCTTGTCGGTGATTTCCGTGATGACTTTCCTAATCAACTCTTCCTTATAGGTTTCCATCATGCTAGCTTCTCCTAGTTTCAAATTCTGCAGCTTGCTCGTAGTTTCATTAACATCAGAGACAACCTTATGAATTTGTTCCTTTAATGTTTGCACGTCCTGACCTATCTGAGTTCTATCCTCTACCTGCTTTTCGGATAGCGAAGCCATCCTTACATTCAAGTCTTTCCTAATCTGAACTACTTCGTTACTAATGTCTACTTGTGTACTGGCAAGTTTTCTTTCAATTCGTTCCTGAATCTGTTCTACATGTTCCCCACTTGACCTGTTCCATTCATCTTTACACACTGTTACATTTGCAGTTAACATTTCTGCAATATCTACTTCGATGTCCTCCTTAAGTAAACGATTGTGATCTAATACTTGGGTTCTCATGACCTCTACATCGTATTTTAAACCAGCTAAAGAAGCTGTTGTCCTGACAGACTCGTCAACTAACCGAGTTGTTAATGCACTAATGTTTCGAGTACAAAGTGTTTTTGAAGTTTCAATTTCCTCCCTGATTTTGTTAACATCAGTCTGAACTTTAGCAATGTCTACAAAAACAGTATTGACTTCTACTTGTATTTTATTGATATCGCTTTGCATATCGTTAACATCTGAATGAATATTATTGATGTCTACTTGAACGTTTGATACATCGGTTCCAACATTTTTAATTTCTCTTTGAACCTCTTCTACTTTATCCTGTACAGTAGCAACATCATTTCTTACAACAATTACTTCAGCTCTAGCACATGAAATATCACCCCGGACATTAGCAACATCAAGATTCAACATGGTAAGATCTTTTTGTACCTTAGACACATCAATTTTAACAACAGACACATCTTTATGCACATTGGACACGTCTGTGCGTATGTCAGTTACAGCATTCTCGATTCCCTGGGTATTGATTTGTAAACGCGACATATTATTTTCTAAGTTTGCAGAACTGGTCTGAAGAACTTTCAAACTTTCATCCAGCCTAATAGACAAATTACTAGCATTCCTAGCTTCCATCTCCTCCATTCGACTAGTATTCCTAGCTTCCATCTCCTTTACACTTTCATTCATGCTAGCTTTCAAGTTAGCAGACAAATTACTGGACATCTCCTCCAACATTTTCCTCAGACTTTCATCTGCCATTTCAATAATATTCAATAATAAACTGCTTTAGGGACATACATCAAACAGAGCAAAATAACAACATCTGAGCAACATTTTTCACCATATATAAATTTTGAGCAATTTTCTGTCTTAAATCTAACTTATAATTACCTTATAATTAACCTTCGTAGACACTTCATGTTGAAATAAACTTAAGCACATGTTCAAGTTTCTTTGGTTCATTTTAAAATATCCTAACACAAATAATTTACATTTATAATCCAAATAGTTTAATTTTATCTTTAATATGACTATACATGTCATAAGCCGGTCAAATAAAATAAGATTCCAGATCATAGGCGATTTTTCTAAGTTTCCAGCCTATTTAACCTCTCTCAAGTTGTATAAGATCTGATCTTTTCTGAGTGTAATTTTCCTAATACAACACAATATTTTATTCCTATATAATCACACTCTCAAATTCTACAATTGGCTAAGACATCTAACAATGAATCAACCTCTTTATTTGAGTCTTCACAATCCCTTTGACATCGATAACTTGGCAATCCAATGTTATTCGAACACTCCACAAAAATTGCGGTGTCAATTCTACTGCAATAACTAGGTAATCCAATGTTTTGCTGATCGTGCCAATCGAGACAATCGAGCCCCACACGTTGATTGCGCCAATCCTACTGTACCCGATAACCCGGATAGTAGGCTGTCAGATATCCCCCCTCAATCGGATTGCCAATAATCAAACGCGCCGGCATAGCTACATCAATGAAAATGGCACTGACAGATACTATCGAGATTAGAGCACAATAGTTAACAAGAAAATTATTGTGGAACACACCAAAATATATGGGGGTTCATACTTACCTTTACTTACCTCTTAAATTTATCTCGGGGACTGGGTCGTCAACTGGATCACTTAAAGTATGCCCTCACAATAACCTCCACCAAGATATTTAAAATGAACCAGAACGAAGACGAGAAACTTTAAACTGCACAATAATTTATTTCACATAAAGAATGATTTTAACAAAAATGAAACAACAAAATCCACGTGGCAATCAGAAGCCATCGACCACATAACCATGTCCTCCTGTAGGACCTGTATTCTCTACATATAATGTTTCAGCTTTCTCAAGCTCATAGCAACGTAAAAATAACAATGCATATGGAATGGAAACGGGATTTGGGATGAGACACATATATCAATTGTTTTGCGTGTTTATATACTGCACATTTTATTTATAGCCACAAGGCTATTATGGAACTGTCCTTGGCCTCTGTGACACAGTTGTCCGGGCCAGCTGCAATGCACCTGTATTGTCAAAGCGGACTCCCGTTCGTTTAACCCTAGCATAAGCGTGTTACCTCAGATCTCGGCTCTCCTTTTCAAATACGTAAATGTTCACATCTCAACTGAAATATTATCACGCAAATGTCTTACATGCTTCATTCAAACACCAGTGGATTACTCCAACAATCCCAAATCATGATTATTTGTTCAAACCACTTGCTTAACTTGCGTTGTTTAGAGTATAAAAACAAACTCTAAATGTTAATAATAAAAGTTCACTAATTATTTATAACAATAATAAATTGTTTATAACAATGTCGAATGACCATTGAAAATTTTCTACACGCCTGTATTAATCACTATCATTTCAAATTATTTAACAAAGATATTTACATAATTATTTACAATATTATATTTTTTATATTATTTATACAAGGAATACATTAAACCACACGTTTATCCGGTTGATAATTATTGAAATCGTGGTGATATAATCGACCAATGAAGGTTAGTTATATTTAACTGTCAAATTCAGGTTTAATAAGGTTTAATAATAATTATTAATATTTGTGACGGTAACCTCCATTCAAAATCTTTATCTCAAATTATTTAACACTCTTGTTAATTTTAACAGTATCTTCATATGAATAATCTTTCAAAGAACAAGAACAATACATTCAGTGGGAAAATACTTCGCTTATAACGCACAAAATTGCACAAAAATTGGCCCAAAATTCATCATATATCTTCATATATATGGCATAAAAATCTTCCAAACTACACACAAAACCTCCACTTATTAATTCATCAACTTCATTAATTATTGTGGGAACCTCCTTCATTATTCAAGGGCATTACTCAACAGCGACTTTTACACGTCCACTGAACTAACGATTATACATCCATTGTTCCTCTTTAAAAATTCTTATATTCATCAATTGTAATAATGACTGTTATTATTTAACCTTCGTGGGTTTCATTCATGAATCGATATGAAGTAAAAATTTGCCAATCACAAATAAATTTAATAGCAAATACGATTAGACACTCCTGCCTGGTCTATCAAAATTGAGATTAACATCTTCAAAGTAACGCAGTATAAAAATACTATCTTCAAACAAAGTTCATCTAAACTGCAAAATAGTCGAATAGAATATAATTAGATTGTGGAATGCAAACATTATTGTTCCAATCTAGAATTGAGAAAAACTCCTATCAAATGTTCATTACTATAGTGTATTCAATAAATCGAAATAAAAGTGCATATTTCATAAAATTGTCTATAATGCAATGATAAATGTCTATGTTGCAATCATGTTCATAAGACGACTAGTATTTCAAAGATCGTCGATATCGTAATAGATTTTAACGCTCTAAAATCTTTTAATTATTCTTCTTTCTTGAGGATGACAGAAAATTGGTCAAAGTAATTTACTGAATAGAATTACTTTACTAAAATGACACGCTGTCTGAATTCAAATCTGCCATAGCAAATCGTTAACTTTACAGTCAAATCGTGACTACAAAAATATGCAAATTACTGAAAGAATCTAAATCATCAGTCTCAACTGATCCAAAATTATTAAGTATGCCAATGACATAGCAATGTCTCAAAAATCGAAGAAAAAGGCATAAATCAACGAAGTGTACTGAGTACAGAAATATCAATCAAGAAAATGGGGCAAAAGATAGGACAGAAAATATGGGAAGAATGGTTGCTCAGATATCGCTACAAGACTCAAATAATACAAGATACGTTCACGACTACCTTATTTGTTGATTGAAGTTCCAGAGAAAAGTTTTCGAAGAAAACTGCTGTTGGTTCCATTTCACCAGCGTGAAGATGTGCTCCGTCCTCGAATTTGGAATCAGCGTCCTCGGAGAATCGAACTGCTTCCTCCTCCGAAATTGCACTGCTCCGTGGATACGAAAAACATCCTTCTGGCAAAACTCTTCTTTGTGCGCCGGGACAACCCTGGCCTCTCTTGAAAGTTCTCTGAAGTTCTTGCAGGAATTCGCCATGAAGCTTATTGTAGTTATTTCCGCAGAAATATTCATAGTTGTGGAGTATGAAAATATTTCCACTGTTATCTGGTATAATTCAGCGATGGATTCACGATGCATGAGTGTAGTTGGATGTTCACTACATGCTCGCTTTTGTAGAAAGACGATTAACGAAGTTCCATGCTGTTACTTTACTCCAATCAATATATGTCCCAATTGCATTAAAGCCTTAGCCTTCCATCTCAACTACTGTTATAATCATCGAAAGCACTGCAAGATTATAATGTTCCATAGTCGAATGTATCGTTGCAATAGCAAACGTATTCTCCAATATCACTGTTGCACTCCACGTGTCAGCCGTAGTGTATAATGTGGAATTTTAAAAGTGTTTCTCCTGTGGCGAGAAAATCACTTTTGTTGGCAGCCTTAAAGTTCCAATATCATTCGAAGTATGACTGTGAAATTGTTCAAATCTTCTACACACCTCAATGTTATACTGCCCAATAGAATTATAATACAGGCTGAAGTTAGCGCTTGATATCTTGACTGGTGGAAACGTTAATGTGAGCGTTTCAACTTCACCTAGTTTCGAGCAGCGTAAAATGGAGCTGCTCCGAGTTCGTTCGATGCGCCGGGCTTTAACCACGCTAAAGACAACTTACTTCACTGAATCACTTGAAAATAACTATATATCACCAGAAATATATATGCGATCTGACATATGAGATCTGAGAGCTCCTCTCTCCTGTGCACGACCTTTTATCAACTTCTTAAGGGGCGTATCCATCCCTTCCATAGCCTGTTGCTGCGTCATCGCTGGAAGTTTTATCTTTGGCTATACTTGACGGATTTTCAAATTTCAAAAACTCAAAATTAATTTCTTCAAAATTCCAAATCAATGCCATAACTGAAAATAGATTTCCACAAATCTGCATGCCAAAAGTAATCGAATATCGTAGTTTCAGCAATCTCCGTCTTCCTTCCAAACTATCGTTCATTGGTTCGAGTCTCTCCTCCAATAGCGTAGCTTCTTCCTTAGCACAATACCTTGTTTCCTGCGACTGCGTCGTAAATCTTGGATCTTTCTCGAACAAAATCATGACGTCACCATGAATCTCAGCTCAATCAGCCTACTGGCATGAAATCTGCGTCATCCGTGCCTACGTCATGAATATCCACGTCATAACTATGACATTCATAACTTTACTCATATTTGCCAATACAGCCATCGTGGTCTCAATATAATTCAATTTCCGGGGGCAGTACTACTGGTTCGTTATAGAGTACGTGAATTTCTGTGTTGTTTATTCTTCTGAGGTTTCCCTGCTCTAATACCAACCCTAAGATTTTCCTTAACACGTTTGTTGGCAACTCTTGGCAATGTACATACTCTGCTGGCAGTTGGTCCCCCTGCTGAAAGGGTTGTTGACCCATTAAGAAGGGGTCGTGTACTTACCTGCGTCCAGCAGCACCCACCAGCTTGCAGGTAGCGGTGGCTACAAGACATGGTGTCAGCGCATATACAGTAATATATACTGTACTTAAACAGTGTTTAATCATGTATATTGTTTTATCCCTTGGTTGGGGTTGGGAAAAACACGATAGTGTAAATGTGTCAATTTAGAGAACTGTTTCCGAAATGAGAGTAGTTCCCCGTAATCGGGAGAGACTACCAGTGTAGTGTGTTGGTGTAAGTGCTTAAGCTATTGGGGGCGTCCCAGCAAGATGCAATTATCTGTCAGGGGATGATTGTCTAGTGCCGGCTGCTGAACTAGCTTGCCAGCTGAGAAGGATGAGCTATTAAATGAATGTGCAGCGTCAGTGATTCAGTGCTCTGCAGTCGAGTCGTGTGCTTAAGTACAATGGAATCTGACGATGCAGTTATTGGCTTCTTCGGTCACGGGCAATTGTGACGAAGGTCAGGTGGGGTATGAGGATGTGAAGTGGAGTGTAATTAGTAACAAGCGTGTAGTTTACTGACCATGTATTTATTGGTCAGTAGATGTAGTTTGATGTCCCTCTTGGGGAGTATAGACAAATATGAAATACAATTTGTGATGTGTACAAGTTTAGGGTAGGTGTTTACAAGAATTAAAGGAGTCTGAGCACAAACTGGTTCTCACCTGGCGATAAGCTGGAACGGACGTCGGGCAGGGCCGCTGGCGAAGAACAGAACAGATAATTCCTCCTGTCCAGGTTCCACTCTTATACGTTTCGGCGCTGCTTGGTCAGCATTGCGTCAATGTAGCTGCCCCAGATAGTTGTTAGTGTAAATGTTTGTGTGTGTTTTGCAAGCCGTTGGCCAACCTTCTAGGCTTAGGTGGTCGCCGCTTGCTGTGTAGAGATATGTTCTGGAATTATAATGTTTCCAGTTGGGGTGGTTTTGGTAGGAGATGGAGGGGTGACTCTCAGGGGGTACTACACCCCCTGACTGTACAAGACACCTCCGTCTTTAGTTCGCGTCCTCGCGAACGGGAAGTAAAGTGGGCGTGTCATTGTGGTGATGTTTCGTCGTTTTCTGCTTGTCCCTCTTCTTCTTTTCTTCAGTGTCGGTGTTGTGTTGTCCTGGTGGTGATGTGAGTTTAGCGTGTGCTCAGAGGGGGTGGGTTGTGGGAAAGATAGTTAATTGTTTATCTAAAATTAATCATCATGGAATTCGACATTAAAAATAATAAAAATATAAAATACAGAGAAAATACATGTTTTTGAAGTTATATGCATGTTGTTACTATGCAGGAAGGAAAAAAAACATGGTTGGACGGGTAGTTGTGCCGTCCGACGCTGTGTGGAGAAAAAAAATTGCTCCCTGCAAGGTATTGTATAAAAGATGGAAGAAAATAGAAAAACAGGTGCCCCAGGGTACAAGTTAAAGGTATATCAGAATGATATATTGTTGGGATGAAACGGGACACCTTCACAAATTTTGTCGTTAGTAGAAAGAAAGGAAAGAAAAACCGTATACTCAGTGTTGAGTGGTGTTACATATGCATAGGTATACACTCGTGTGTTAATATTGTTGTGTGTGTCCAGGATTTACAATGTTTTTACAATTATGATACAATATAAAGTACTTATTACTATACCTTTCTGCTCATGAGCCTGATACCTTCTTTTTCACTCTCTAGGCCTTCTTTGAGCGCTCTCGTTTGGCTACTCCTTCTCCCTTCGTTTGCTATTTCCTTTGTAGCCGCTGTTTAGTGGTCATGCCGCTAATTCATCTATTTACCTATCGTGAGTTTTTCCTCGTGGGTAGGAAAAGTCACCTTGGTAGCGAGGGTGGGCGCTTACAACCTCTGCGCTGCCCCTGTCTACCGTATGTCGCTCATTGATGAAGCATTTCTATATGTGTGGTTTCGTCAGCATCGCTCGGTGCCCCACGGTCACTTGACGATTCTGATCGCAGCGCCGTCGCCTTATGGGCGCGACTGAAATGGGTGAAAAACAGTGTATGTGTGTGTGGCATGATTAGTGTAGGGTATGTGTTTGGGGGCTATATTTACAAGGGGTGAATGCATATATGTCTGCTTATCCTGAAAAAAAAATGGAATCTATTAATGCCGGTCATGCGCCATTGTGCGCACCCGTGTTAGCTCGCTGTCAATCTGAAAAAGGGGATTACACGACATTCATAAAAATACCCTTTATGTTGATAGATCTTAATATATATAGCGCCACTATATCTAGCATAGTCTAAGGTGGCCGTATACTATGATGCTACTAATTTCTACCCCCTTGTGTACCTGTGTGATTGTATGTCTCCTCAGTGTGTACTCATTGTGTGAAGTGTGTATGTGACGTCACCTTTACCTGATGTCATGGACCTGGTTGTTTGTGCTCCCACGATGCTGCAGTCGTGAAGCTCTGTGCTGAAATATAAAGACAGGTTATGAATATGCCCTTGGCCAAATATTATTATTCGCGTATGTCGCACAGCGCTTTTTAAGGGTCGGCTTGGATAATGCCACCGCCCTTGAGACCTCTTCGGACGTCTCTAGTATTATCGGGGTCGGTCAGCTCCAGTGGCTGTACCGTGTACCTTGCTGATCTTATACCTGCCTGTGTTGTCATTATTCGCCGTTTGTCATTCATTCGTATATTTATCATTGGGTTTGCCCACAAAACCCCTTTTGGCAGCCCGTTGCATACCTATTTAATATCTCTGGCCACCCGGTGCGTGACCATTTAAGTTCTGGAGACTCGGTGTCATCCATTTATGTGGGCACGGGACATCGTTCGGGAAAAAATCATCCGATAAAATAATATCATCCGGGAATTTAGCGTTCGGGAATCCTCTTCGCCCCATATCCGAATGAGGTCTTGCGTAGCCAGGGGTTGTCCCGATGGACCCTTGGCACACCATCTTCACTTCCTCGAAATGGAAGACTTTCTCCCCGCCATAGGAGCTCTACTTATATTACAACCAGCTAGGCGTCTAGTCCTAATATGGTCGTCTCTAGGTTCGTCTCCTGAGTCTAGTGTGGAGCTGGCTAATTCTCCTACTAGCCGTCAAAAGTCTCCCCTGCAGGTCTGGCTTCGATGACCGTGGCGCATAATGGGTGTAACTGTCTCCGCCAAGGGGGCAGGCTAGGCACACCCTAGGACTCGACGTTTGCCCGCGCTAAGTCATCGATGCTCCAACCCTTCGTCTATCAGTCATTCAACTGGGTCAAGCCTCATCATCGCCTTCTGCAGGTCTGTTCTTGTGTGGTGCTTCTGCTCCCTCCGTTTACATCTCATCAATATCCAGTGTGATGTCAGACTCCTTTAAAAAAAAGTGTGATATGTAAATAAGTTTGTGTGTATCATGTAATTATGTATTTTTTTTAGTGTTCTGGGGTTGTAGAATCTTCTAAATGCATAGTCTACTTTAGGCTTGTCACTGCCCTGTCGGATTTCCAGCGGTAATGCCTTGGTAATTTCCTAGAGGTGTTAGTAGGTTTTTAGGGCGTTGGGTCCCTTATTAGTAGGATCCGGGGGTGTTATTTGCTGAATGTGGTTAAAGCGAGGTAGGAAGGGGTGATGCATCGTTGGACTCCTTGTTTATGATGACCGGGAGCCGGTGATGCTGCTGGGAGGAACTTACAGTGAGTGGATGGAGTGGGTTTTTCCCAAGTGTTCAAAATTTTAAAATTGCCATGCAGGTGTAATAATAATAAAATCCCAGGTATGTGGATAGGATATTCCATGCATGGGGATGGATATGAGGCGTATCCGCTCTCACTTGAGGATAAAGCATGTGGCAAGGTATAATAAGTCTATTTCCCTTGCATGCGGGATTATTTAATAAAAATAATTGTTAATATAAATGTGGCCTCATCTCTCTACCTAGAGATGTGCATTACGCTTGATATTGTTTCCGACTCACCCCTAATACTCGGGTGTAGGCGTTTGGGGCCAAGGTGTAGCATTCCTTAATTTGTTAAACGCATGAAGTCTATCAACCCCGATGTATATGTTGAAATGTAGTCTAGCTGTTTTTGCGTGTCTGTATGTCTGTGTTGGATGGCGTTGTAAGTGACAGGGTATGTAGGGAGAAGGGTGTTGGAATGATAGCTCGCAGTTGGTACCATAGCCATCCTGATGGCACTATCCATCTCTACTCATGTTGGGGTGAGTCATCCTCTCTTAGTCACTATATGCTCCTTGGGATGTACGCTGGCTAAGTTGGGATGCCATAAAGCACCTCCCCTGTCCTAAAATAGCAGTCTGTGGAGTGCCTGTGGGTCTGTGAAACCTATGTTGTGTAGAAATGTTTGTGTCTGTTGGCACTGCCCTCGGGCTGCCCTTAGGAGGTTGGAGTGCAGTGACGCTGTGACGTCACGGCCTAATCTGGTTTCGTGTTCGTAACGTTAGAGTAGCAAGTGACTGAAGGTATAAATTGTCATGGCCTGATCGCCTATAATGATTTTTTTAGAAATACAATAAAACCAAGAAAAGAAGTTATTAGGGGGGGGGTTGTTCCCTCATGGAATTTGTCTGCATCCGCCCCTGATTGTTGGGCGCGTGTGGGAAGTGAGTGTCCGTGGCTGTGATTAGCGCGGCTGCGTGTGTGAGGTCGCGTACCGCTGCCGCACGCTGGCGCGTGGGATGTTATCGGATACGTCTTATCTTGTGTCGCGTGGCTAATTGTCAGGTGGCGCGTGTTGTTTGTTAACAGCCTTGTAGACATGTTCCTGTATTCCTGAGATGAATCCGGCCCACAGTATTTGTGTATTAGTGGATTCAAGGCCTATTGTAATGCCGCTGAATCCTGTGTCAACATCCTTGTCACTGTATGTCGTTATGTTATTGTTTCTGTGTGGGTGTCATCATGTCTGCGTGTCATTGTCACGTCTGGCTATGAAAAAAATGTCTACCGGCAATAGTGTTTTGCAACGCGCCGGAATTCGCTTATTCACAACGCAGTGCTTTTTTGTGTGTTTGTTTTTGTATCCCTGTTTATAGGAAGCTTCTAATGTTACGTATGAAGCCTGATGGAACGTGACTTTCGCCACTGCCCGTATGAGGACATGTGTTTTACATTTTAGGAAGGCCAATGTGTTAACCTGTGATACTTTCGGTCCCAATCTTGCTTGGACTTTGCTTCCGCAATACCTCTGCTTTATGTAATTATCTATGATTTGTGTCTAGCAAGTCTATTGCCCATGTTCGGGGTAATCCAAATTTGCCATGATTTTTGGCCCAATATGCGGTGTTACCTGTTTTGTGTGGGAAATTGTCTGTGAGAGTGGCGTCCCCCGTATTCAGGTGTCGGGCACTATGGTTCAAAAAGAAAATGTTTTTTGGTCCCCGTAGAAGCCTGGCGTTCCTGGTACGTCCCCTATTGGCAGTCCCGGGGTCGCTAATGCCCTAAGTAGGCTGTTGTAGCGAGTACCTTAGAACGAACCTACGCCCCTGTATCTATGTTAAAGAACCTTCCTGTATTCATGATTGTGTGGCTCAGTCGTTTATGTGCTTGAATATGGCATTAAAACAATGCATCTGCCACCTCTAGTGTATGTTTGAAGCGTGTGCACAGTAATAATATGCCATTCATATACGTATAATTTAAATATTCTTATGCCTATTTTCACTTTTGGCTATACTCTATGGGGCACAGTGTCTGTATGGGACCCTATGGTTTGTTCCTGTATGGGATTGTGTATGCGTGCTGTTTTTTGCAATGCTGCCCGTGTAATTGTCTGTTCCCGTGTCCATATTCCTGGTTTAATTTGGACGTACTTGCGGACTGCCTTAATTTTGGTCAGTTTCCGTCTAGGTGGGAATGAATTTTCCCCTGTGAATGGGTCTATCTGGCGTCTAGCCGCGCTGGCTGTATTTTCTGACCTTCTATGTTGAAAAACCCGTGTGTTGTATGTAACTGATCTTTCGTCGGTCGACGATTCTTGTTTGTCACGGCGTCCGGTTTTACTGGGTATTCGGACCCGTGATCCCGTGTGCTCTCCGTGTTTTATGTCTGCGTTGTCTGTTGGGATTTTGTGCGTCCCTAGTGTGGCCTCTGATTGTGTTGTCGCGCCAAAATTGCCGTTGGCTAGCTTCTTTTTTGGCACGTTTGTATCGTGTTTCTGTGTGTTGGCTGTATGAGGCCCTGGTGCATGCCTTATACCTTTCGGTAGCCTGGGCTGCTGGAGGCTGTAGCCTGTCTACTATGTATGTAATATGTTTGGTACAGGCATGCAGGCTTGACGAAACCCAAAAAGGTATGGTGTCCGATCTGTGCGTCCGCATATGCCTTAGGCTAAGACCTCGGTACTACAATTTCTGTGTTTTATGTACCATGGCGTGTATTGTATATTTGAGACACGCGTATGAAAATATACGTTAGTGTGAGTGGTTTTTTGTTATTCGGAACGTCCCTCGTATTTTAATTTCGGGAGTTATCCGGCTTTGAAAATGGCGTGAATGACTGTGTATATTACTACCGGAGCGAAAGCACTCTTAGCCAGTCTGGCACACGCGAAAGTCACATGCTCACGTATGTCTTATCGCCGACTAGCGATAGTTTCAAGTTTCAATTGTGTAGGAAGTATTTGCTTGCCTGTCTGGTGGTCCGCTTACCACATGTGTCGAGACAATGTGCGTAGGTTTGCTGACGCGCCTTTCTAATGTCTGCATATACAGTGTGCCTTGGGTTCCTCGTAATGTAAAAGACCCTACCTCTGTTCATATATTGTGTCCCCAAATTTTGTGTTATTGTAAACCTGGGGTGAATATATTCGTCGGTGGTAGTTAGATGTCTTTATGTACGCGTGTCTCCGGGCTTCTAGTCGCGTGTTTGGTGACTAGGTGTCGGAGGCGGTTTTATTATTATTTTATGTATATTAATCCCTGTTAGCGTGACTGTCCCTTATAGCTGTATCCTCCAATTTGATAGCTACCCGACCTTGCATTCCTGGTATTCAGAAGGTCGCGGGTTCGAGACCGTCTTTGTTCAGGATGATTATTCCTGGTGCCTTTTGGGCCTGTGTCTCCGGGACAGTTTTGTCCGTGTTATTGACTGTTGGTATGGTATTTACGTTTAGTGTGTGACCCCAAAAATAAATAATAGTATTTTCCCCTGAACTGTGAGTGTTATCCCATGGTATTTATGTTTAGTTTGAGCGCTGTTATGGGGGACAAGAAAAATTCCTGCTATGGGCAGTGTAATAAATAACGTACACCTATGGATCAAATATATACAGTTCAACTTGGATAATTCGAACTTCAAGGGATTAGTAAAAAAATCGAGTTATCCAAAAATTCGAATTAAGAAAGTTTTTTGAAAAAAGTAGAGAAAATATATTGTATCACGTTTACATAATGATTTACGTTCACCAAAGCAGATTAACAGACGACGGTAACTTATAAAGATTGTATCGTGAATAATCTCAAAAGTTTCAAATGAAAAATAAAACCTAAATGTACTATTCACCTATTTAACGACGTTAGTAATACAGTAATCTAGTTAAGTCTCAGAGAAATCTACTGTTTTTCAAAATAGTTTGAGATTCTTAACTGTTTCCTACAATTAAATCTCTCAGCCATCACAAAAGAATCAAGCAAATCGTAGGAACGGAAAACAGAACAACTTAGTCATTTCTACTTAAAAAGACCCGCCTAAGCTCTGTGATGTGGTTTGTTGCTGAGGCTGTACTCGGAACAGTTCCTTCAGGAACTGAGCCATATGACCCATCTGTTTGGCTTCCGATTGGTTTTACACTGAAAACTTCGAATTATCCATAATATAATTCGAATTAACCACGATTATAAGCCATTGATTGCCAATAAAATGCTAGGGGCCAAGAGAAAAATTCGAATTAAAGAAGATTTCGAATTATATAATTTCGAATTAGCCACGTTCCACTGTATATACATGTAAAATGTACAGTTTTGTGCATGAGTTTTTGCGTGTTTACCCTTTACAGGGGTAGAACCTGTCTTTTGTGTCAATTGTAGTGTACGCGCCCCCGTGAAGGTCTTGGGAACATTTATCCATGGGCTTGTGCGGACAGTGAATTTCACTATCGCGCGCACGCCCTCGCTCGTTGGGGTGAATTATTGCGCCCTGTTATGAAGGCATAGGCTTCAGGTTCCCATTGAGGCGCTTCTTTACTATCTTTCAGGGGTGTTTTAAGTAAAGTAGGCCTATGCCTACGTTCCCCAAAGTGCCTGTAAATAGGCGTAGATATGCTGGCGCCTGAAGGGCTGTGTTGGGTCCGCGCTCCCCTATTAGCGTCTGTGTGCGTGTATGCCCTCTTGTCTGCCTGGCCGCGTTGGGTGGGTAGTAAAATTTTCCTTAAACCCCGTGTATTCTGTTGTGGAGGCATGATAGTGCGTGCAGGCGTGTGTGTTGCACCCTGGTGGACTGTAAACAATCCCCCTGTATGACTTTGCACTGGGGGTGCATATGTTAGTGTCCGCCTCCATTCTGGCGAAATCGCCCCCTGTACTGGCGGTAGGGGTCGTGTGATTGTCTGTGTGTGTCCTTGCAATGTATTGGAGGGTGGTCTGACCGATTTCTGGCCTATGGCCACGGTAGACTCCTTCCCTTTTGTTTTGTTAGTGTCTGAGATAGACATTCGTGCGAATTGCTGCGTTAATGTGTCTATGTAGATGTCGTTTGTGTGCTTTGTGAGGTTTCCTGTTGCCAGCTCAAAATGAATGTTGGTAGTTTGGAGCTCTACGAATTGGCCCCAAAGCTCGGCGTAATCGCTCGTGAGCTCTTTGGCTTGGTCGGCTACCTTCGTGTTCTGTGTTTGCGCCCTATGGTGTTCCTCCCTCAGTCTGTAGTATTGTTGTGTCAGTTCATCATGTCCTTTATGTAGCCGCCAGTGTGTAAGATTCAATTGTGTTCTAATTGTGGCTATTCGAACCCTGATTTCCCGGGACTCTCTGCTGGAGCTCAGCGGGTTGGCAAGTGCCCTCATGATCGGCCCATAATGCATCCGCACGAGCTTTTGCACTTTTCGTAAGCGGTCCTGCTGGGCCCTAATTCTGCTGTGGGATGCTATGATCCCCTGGTACAAGTCAATGTTCCTCAGCATGGCCTGTCGTGCGGGCGAGTTCAAATTTATATATGTGTTGAAAATAAAAAGTGATTTTGGTTGGGGGTTGTTAATAATAATGCAAGTCCCCGTGTAATAAAGGGGGGAAGAGAAAAATTTCCCTTGTGTTGCTAGGGTGAGGGAAAAATAATGCTTTCTGTAAAAACAATCACCTTTTCGCTTGGCTGTTTGCGGTACGGATCGCTTCTTACCACGAGGGCTCGTTGTTTGAGTCCCTACCCTTATTTTGCGTGGTAGTCGCGCCTCCACCAAATATGTTTTATCCCTTGGTTGGGGGTGGGAAAAATACGATAGTGTAAATGTGTCAATTTAGAGAACTGCTTCCGAAATGAGAGTAGTTCCCCGTAATCGGGAGAGACTACCAGTATAGTGTGTTGGTGTAAATGCTTAAGCTATTGGGGGCGTCCCTGCAAGATGCAATTATCTGTCAGGGGATGATTGTCTAGTGCCGGCTGCTAAACTAGCTTGCCAGCTGAGAAGGATGAGCTATTAAATGAATGTGCAGCGTCAGTGATTCAGTGCTCTGCAGTCGAGTCGTGTGCTTGAGTACAATGGAATCTGACGATGCAGTTATTGGCTTCTACGGTCACGGGCAATTGTGACGAAGGTCAGGTGGGGTATGAGGATGTGAAGTGGAGTGTAATTAGTAACAAGCGTGTAGTTTACTGACTATGTATTTATTGGTCAGTAGATGTAGTTTGATGTCCCTCTTGGGGAGTTTAGACAAATATGAAATACAATTTGTGATGTGTACAAGTTTAGGGTAGGTGTTTACAAGAATTAAAGGAGTCTGAGCACAAACTGGTTCTCACCTGGCGAAAAGCTGGAACGGACGTCGGGCAGGGCCGCTGGCGAAGAACAGAACAGATAATTCCTCCTGTCCAGGTTCCACTCTTATACGTTTCGGCGCTGCTTGGTCAGTTTTGCGTCAATGTAGCTGCCCCAGATAGTTGTTAGTGTAAATGTTTGTGTGTGTTTTGCAGGCCAACCTCCTAGGCTTAGGTGGTCGCCGCTTGCTGTGTAGAGATATGTTCTGGAATTATAATGTTTCCAGTTGGGGTGGTTTTGGTAGGAGATGGAGGGGTGGCTCTCATGGCGTACTGCCCCCCCCCCCCCCGGGCTGTACAATATACAATGTCAAATATATTTCGTTATACAGTCCTCCACATCTTATTCTTTATATTCGACATAAGTTTTGGTCCTCCGTGCACGATTATATGGCAAGGAAAACAGTGAAAATTGAACTCGGTGATCCAAAGACAGCATGGCTTCACACAAATGGCGTGGGTTGTTAGCGGCATGGTGACTTCGGGACAACAGAATTCATCATCCTGGTGAGTCACCGATCGTCCCTAATTATTCCTTGTGACTAATATGCATTCCTTTGTTTCTCCATTCAAAACTGTTCGTTTGTACTTGCAATGTATTGGTATTGCTAGTGTTCGCACATGATTTCATCCGTAAAACTGTAAGTTATTTGTACGCAGTTTTCTCGCAACTCTTTGAAAGAAAACCAGGAGTTCATATTTATATTGTGTAAATATGTTAGGTATTTGTCTTTTCGTTTTGTCATTCCTTTACGTATATGCATTTGGTCTATTGTGATTTTATACCCTCATTCAGCAATTTATTGGGAACTGGCAGTACCCGGCGTGCGTTGTAATGCCAATCAAAGAAAGTGTAGGCGATGTGACATTGTTTGTTGAACTGCTTTTGGATTCCCAATATTTTTTTCTTTTTCTTTATTACGTTAACCACCTCTACACTATTATAAAATTGATTTACTATCTCTGAAACATTCATGGGAGTGTGCTCAAAACTCACCAAAGTTTCGTCACAATGAAATGAATGGCATTTGAACGCATACGGGTCTTTGTTGAAACAATTCGAGCGCCGTCACCCATTTGTTGAATATACTCGTAAGCTACCTATTGTAGAGGCAGATGACCGCCACCCATTTGTTGAATCTACATGTGCGCCACCCATTGAAAAACGGATTTACTAATTCATAAACCTTCGCAGAACTCTACTCAACTCACCAAAGTTTTATCACAATCGTATGGATGTGTATATGAACGCATATGGGACTTTTTGCAACTGTAGGAATTAGGGCCTTCAATCAGAAGTTATTACACATATCTTTTATTACAGAACAGACATCAACAACGGATCTTGGCAACTGCCGCACACACTGTTAGAACAAAAACTCGAACATGGTTTGCCAACCTAAGGAAATTACATTACAGCAAGGACAATCCTAACATACTCCCACCTTAAGTTAACACATCCTGATGAGTGAACTTAATCCCTTTCACACAGAACAATTGTTGTTGTTGTTTGAGTCTTCAGTCTTTTGACTGGTTTGATGCAGGTCTCCATGCCTCCCTGTCCTGAGCTAATCGTTTCATCTCTACATAGCTACCACACCCTACATCCGAGGCAATCTGTTTAACATATTCTAACCTTGGTCTACCCCTACAGTTCTTGTCCTCGACCCTTCCTTCCATAACTAAGCTTGCTATTCCTGGGTGTCATAGTATGTGTCCTACCAACCTGTCTCTTCTCTTCATTAGCAGTCGCCAGAAACATCTCTCCTCTCTCACTCGCCTTAATACCTCTTTCTTTGTAACCCTATCTACCCATCTGACCTTCATCATTCTCCTGTAACACCACATTTCAAATGCCTCAATTCTCCTCTTTTCTGCTGCACCAATAGTCCAAGTTTCACTTCCATAGAGCGCCACGCTCCAGACAAAGGCTTTCAAAAATGACTTCCTAATACCTAAATCTATATTCGATGTCAACAGATTCCTTTTTTGTAGAAAGGCTTTCCTTGGCTGAGCCAACCTACTTTTTATATCCTCTTTGCTTCGTCCATCACTGGTTATTCTGCTTCCTAAGTAACAGAAGTCTCCTACTTCCTTCAGCTTTTCACCTTCCAATTTGATCTCCATAGAGGTTTCTGATTTATTTTGGCTGCATTCCAGTATTTTTGTTTTACATTTATTAATTTTCATCATGAAGTCCTTCCGTAAGACGGAATCCATACCATTCAAAAACTCATTCAAATCCTCAGGCTTGTCTGCCAAGATGACGATGTCATCAGCAAATCTCAGAGTTGAAATTATTTCTCCTTGAATCTTCACTCCCACTTTAAATTTTTCTCCAATTTCCTTCATTGCTTGTTCAATGTAAAAATTGAAAAGCATGGGTGATAAGTTGCAGCCTTGCCTTACACCTTTCATAATACCAGCTTCTCTCTCTATCCTTCAGCTCGAATGACTGCTGTCTGGTTTCTGTATAGATTGTATATCACCCTCCTATCCCTGTACTTTATTCCAATAGATTTCAAAATGTCAAACAATATAGTCCAATCAACGTTATCAAAAGCCTTTTCTAAGTCTACAAATGCCATGAACGTTCTCTTATCTTTCCTTATTCTACCTTCCAAAATCAGCCTGAGACTTAGTACAGCTTCCCTTGTACCTACATTTCTCCTGAAACCAAACTGGTCTTCATCCAACTCCGTTTCTATCTGGCTTTCAATCCTCTTGTAAATTATTCTAGACTGGATCTTTGAAGCATGAGTAATCAAGCTGATTGTACGGTAATCTTCACATCTGTCAGCTCCCACTTTCTTTGGTATAGGGATGATAACATTCTTCTTGAAATCAGGGGGTACCTCACCTGTCTCATAAATCCTACACACCAAGTGAAATAACCTGATCAGACCTTCATCTCCTATGCAGCGTAGCAACTCAATCGGTATATCATCTATGCCTGGTGCTTTGTTCCTGCCTAAGTCCTCTAATGCTCTGTCAAATTCTGATCTCAATATTAAATCTCCTTTTGCATCCTCATCAATTTCCTCCTCCCTTTCCATTACATGATTCTCAATCTCTTTTCCCTTATACAAGCACTCTATGTAAGCTTTCCATCTCTCAACCTTTTCTTCCCTATCTGTTAGAGGCTTTCCATTTGTGTCCCTAATATTACAGCACTTAGTCTTCTTTTCCCCAAAGGTATTCTTAATCCTTCGATAAGCTGTGTCTACTTTTCCTAATTTCAGACAATTTTCTATACCTGCGCATTTCTCTTTCAACCATTCTTCTTTCGCTTCCTTGCACTTCTTGTTAACCTCATTTCTCAGACGTCTATATTCTGCTTTCCCCTCTTCATCTCTTAGATTATTGTGTCTCCGCCTTTCATCCATCAATTCTAGTATATCCTGAGTGATCCACGGTTTTCTACCTATTCTTTCTTTCCTACCAATGTTTTCTTCTGCGGATTTTGTTATTTCATTCTTCAAAAGTGCCCATTCGTCTGCAATTGAAGTTTGTTTAGGGGTTTTGATTAGTCCTTCCTTTATACTCTTCTTGAATCTTTCGTTTACATCTTTTACTTTCAGTCTGTCTATTGCCCACCTTTTTGGCTTTTGACTTTTCTTCAGTTTCTTCAACTTTAATCTGCATTTCATTACAACAATTACAATCTCACAAATCTAGCCTTCTTAGTCTTTATTTCTCGACCTCTAGCTGTCATCTTAGGTAAGTCTATGGTCTGTTTCAGTTCTTCAACTGCCTAAGTCCTCTCTTGAACGCTCTCCTTTGCCAACAAGTCACATTTAACAATACCTTCCCCTCCTACACCTTCCAAAGGATAGAGGCGTTGGATTGGTCGTATAAGTATGCCAGCTGATGTCTTCAAGCTTACTACTCGAACCTCCCCATCATGTCCAGGTATCAACTCCTTTACTCTGGCTAAAGGCCACTCTAAGCGTTTCATGTTGTCGCTTCCAATGAGTACAATTTCCCCCCACCTTAACAGGCCTGTCCCTCCATTTGGTACTCCTAACATTCAACTGTCCCAAATGCTCTCGCCGAAATCTTTCTCTAATAGCCTCTCTGAGCTTTGTCTGTAAGATATTCTTGCACAAATATTCGTAGACTCTATTTCATCCTTGTCAGGCACTCCCACTTCCTTGATTTCTTGCAAGAATATGGATGTGTTAATGTAATTAAGTCTTCAGACTCACTGGACAGATAAGTCAAAGGGCGCAATCAGAAGGGATGGTGGACATCTCTTCATAGTCTAACTTTGCTCGACCGAGAGTGTCTTTCAAGATTCTTGTTAGTCTCTCCCACCCAATAACGTAGCCAGGATCGGCCAATGTGGGGGTTATAGGTACTCAAGCCAAATTCTACAATCATTTCGTCCCGCGGCGTAGCCGCGCTCGTAAACGTGCACCATGGCCGCGAGGGCAGCTGTAGTAAGTACGCATATCGTAATTTCGAATCCCGGTGCTGACAGCGGTTATCTTGAGTGTGTTTTTTACCCGGGTTTTGCCACACTCCCTACAGGACATTGCCGGGATAGTACCTTGCTCAAGTCCCAGAGCGTCTACTCCATCCCTGTCCCAGATACATTTACACACACAACTTCAATCATCACAGCAATACAGGTTGCCAGACAGTTTCAACACACTCCCAACTACACGTGGCTGATGGCCAAGGTGTCTCAAGCCCTTCAATTGAATTAACAACAACTCTACAAGTATTTCCATTTCTCTTTGAGATATTATTACACAAAAAAAGATTCGTGTATTTTGATCCCGAATTTTTCGAGTAATACAATATGCTCAAAAGACAAAAACAAATCAGTTCATTAAAAAATTAAGTTAATTTTTTTACTAAAATGTCTCACCTCAATGGTAAATCTAGAGCATTCTTGTTCCCCTGACAGGAACAAAATAAACTCAAATATATCTGTGCGTCTAACATGAAGACTACGTATCTCTCAACAAGAGAAATTATTTACAGAGGTCTCAGCAAAAGTGGGCATGTCCTCTTACGATGTATCATGTTGGTTTATGAGTAATTCATTACCGGTACTCATTTTCATGTTTATTTAGTTTTTCCAACAAGATCCTGTGCTTTATATTGCAATTAGCCCTGACTGCCTAAACTATCATTTTCGAAGATTTTTGTCACCTACCAAGGTCCTTCTTACCTTACAAATGCTACATGCAGCCGGAAAAAGGATTAATTGCTTACACTACTCAGGCGACACATTTCACTCATTCGTAACTGGGAGATAACCGTAATTCGGGGAATTGCTGGACATATATTTACGTAAAATGAATCAACTCGGCTAACGCTTACCTCATGCTCAAGATGTTAATAATGATCCCAAAATTAATGTTAATGTACCCATAGGATGTTCTAAGTCTTTATTAAATCGCGTTATTTTTAATAAAAACTAGATTTATTTACATATAACTTCTCTCCCGCCAAGAAAAGAGAAAAAAGCTAATATTGTCCCGTTGTGTGGGATTCAAAATTATTTGGCGCTAGCCTCAGTTTGAAATAAGCTATAAGTTATTTCGCGAGGGAAAAGTTAGATGGGCAACCCTGGGAGGACGGAGTTGTATTACCACAGTCTAAAGTATACAGTCGCGAAGCTCGTTGCGCCACGAAATTGCATCCTCTTTGTAGGTGAAGCGACACTAGCGCTCATGGCGGCCAGCAAGCTGGCAACTGCCTTGAGCACGTTATTCGCGGAACAGATCATTTCACTTTTGCAAGTTTTTATTTTTATTTTAACTCACCTGAGTGATTATTTCCATTGTAAACTTAAGTCACGTTAAATCACCAACTACTACAGAAAAAAGCCACAATGTTGACATACTGTACACTTTTAATTTATAGAAACATAAAAAGAATGTTTTGTTTCTATTAATTCAGTCCTCTATAAGTATCCCTAGGTACAGTTGTATGACTTATTTGATGAGTTTTACGTAGAATTCATAGTCCATACTAGTTACAAATTAATGTATTTGTTTAAATGATAGTCGCTGGCATCTCTACATAAAACCAAGTCCACGATTCCTCGATGTAACGGGTAATCTCTAAATCTACTGAATGGATTTTGATGCGGTTTTCACCATTCAGTAAAGAATTTCTCGAGGAAGGTTTCTGTAGGAAAACCTTCATTTATGACCAAAGGAGCAGTAACGATTTCAGTGAATCGTGTCGAAGGTAAACCTGCCGTCCGTGCGCCTTTTAATCTTACGCTGGGTAAACCATTAAAAATAACCATATACTATGAATGTAAGAATTGGTCAGCATGAAAAGTTCTACAACGAAGTCCGCGACAGCATATCTTTATCTTTAATACATCGCCAAGTGGTTTTACGTTTTAATTTCTTCCAACAATCTCCATTCAGTGGAAATTTAAATTACTAGCTTCGGAGCCAAATTACGTGTCGAATTAAGAGTTCAGAGAAGAGTAGACTGTAAATGATTGGAGTTTAGCTGTTCACCTCGGCTTTTCTGAATTGCGTCTGAGACCTACCGTCAGCGCGCCTTTAAAGCTTACGCTGAGTACCGGTACTCATTTTCATGTTTATTTAGTTTTTCCAACAAGATCCTGTGCTTTATATTGCAATTAGCCCTGACTGCCTAAACTATCATTTTCGAAGATTTTTGTCACCTACCAAGGTCCTTCTTACCTTAAAAATGCCACATGCAGCCGGAAAAAGGATTAATTGCTTACACTACTCAGGCGACACATTTCACTCATTCGTAACTGGGAGATAACCGTAATTCGGGGAATTGCTGGACATATATTTACGTAAAATGAATCAACTCGGCTAACGCTTACCTCATGCTCAAGATGTTAATAATGATCCCAAAATTAATGTTAATGTACCCATAGGATGTTCTAAGTCTTTATTAAATCGCGTTATTTTTAATAAAAACTAGATTAATTTACATATAACTTCTCTCCCGCCAAGAAAAGAGAAAAAAGCTAATATTGTCCCGTTGTGTGGGATTCTTCTCTGAACTCTTAATTCGACACGTAATTTGGCTCCGAAGCTAGTAATTTAAATTTCCACTGAATGGAGATTGTTGGAAGAAATTAAAACGTAAAACCACTTGGCGATGTATTAAAGATAAAGATATGCTGTCGCGGACTTCGTTGTAGAACTTTTCATCCTGACCCTTTAAGATGCCAGGCGAAGCCGTGGCGGGTTGATAGTATGGGTATAATATAATACCAAATCCTTAACCATATCAAAAGCTAGTTACTCCGTTAACATTATAGTTAATTAGTAAAAATACCAGTGTGATGTGTGAAACGAAAAGTATAATAAGATCTTAAGTTCTTAAATGGTTAAATTGTAGGTAATTCGTGTTCTTTCTGTGGGTTTGAAATCTTTCATTCCTGAATTTGACAAAATAATACAATGTAAATTTTACAAAATATCGGCAATAACAATTTGTGTACCGTACCTTCACAGCAGTCATGTGGGAGACCAGGTATTTCATAGGAGAATTAACAAACAGTGTACCATATATAAGTTTATGAGCATTATCCCGACGACATAAATTGACTTGCTTCCAAAGGATTCGAGAATAAGTTTATATTATTGTACAAAATCTTTATTCATTATATCAGCTCTCTGACTATTAAATAGCCATTTTCTACATCTGAAAATTAAAACATCGGCGCGCGTTTGAGATGACATCTTTTACGTTTACTTAGCCTACCGTGTGTCTAAATTTTCAAAATGCTTAGATATTTATATTTGATTTTCAGCCAATGGCCATAGCAGGGCATTTCACATGAACGCTCGTGGATTCCCCAATTTCAAAGTCAAGTAGTTCCAATTTAAGCTACCAGACGCCACTGTCGCTGAGACCCAACGGCGTACGTTTGAACTTGATAGAGCGTGTCTAACCCAATAGCCTACACATTTTGACTACACTCTACCAATTGTAGTTGTAAGTTCCTTTACGTGCCATAAATCCATGACATGGGCCCGACGACTTCGACTGGGTTTGAACCCGCAAACTTGGACATAGCAGTTCAGCATGCTACCGACTACGCAACCAAAGCCATGCATAGATATCATACCGAGACAAGCTTCTGATTTATAACCGACTGGCTCCGTGGCTCAGCGGTAACGTTCTCGCCTGCGGTTTCCAAGGTTGGAGGATCTAATCCTGGCACAGTCAGCTGGCATTTAAGGGTGCATAAATGCGAGGGAACCGTGTCTGCAGATTTACTGGCTCGTTAAAGATCCCATTCAGGACAAACTTCTGGCACCCCGGTATCTCTAAAAGCTACAGTAGTTAAAAAGGACATAAAACCAATAACATTATTATTGATTTAAGTTATAACCAGTTAAAGACCTAGTTCCGTTGTTTGATTGAAAAGTTTATAATACTTTCTACAGCATATCCCGATTAATTAGGGTCGCCGGAGCCAAACAGGCTCATTTTGGTTTTCGCCGGGGATTTAAGGCCGGATGCCCTTTCTGACGCCACGTAATTTTTCAGGTGAAAATTCCACCCCACTGTCAACGGGATTGGAACTCCGGCCGTCCAGGTGATTGACGAGCAGCTAAGCCACTGCTCCCTTGAAAAGCTTTATAATACTAGCCTAAAATCCATAGATCAAATCGTACCTTTTAGGGTCCTTTGGAAACTCGGGTGTCGTCTTGCTATTTGAACAGTCTGACTTCCCAACAATTAATTTCCCTGTGCAATTCTTAATACAATAATTATGTATAGCCTACACTTAATAAAACGCTTCTCACACAACCCCCTCCCTTTGTGTGAGAAGTGTTTTATTAAGTGTATAAACGATTCATGTATTTTTTTACTTCAGGCATTAGGAGATAAATTGTCACTGCCCACCTAATCTAATTGGGTACCGTACACTCGTGTTGACCGACTGAAAAGTGAGCATATAGGTTACTTAGCAACACTGAAATATTACTTCTAATATTATATCTGTTTATTGAACTGCACATCTCCTCTTGTAAAGCACATGTTAAATTAAAGATAGAACCTTTTCACAATGCTCACATACAGTAAATCCAGCAACAATAACATACACCAGCATTAGCGCAGTCGGCACATTCTTGCAGGCTGCATGAGAGCATTATTGTCTGGCGGTAGAAAAATATGAACCAAGCTTCGCGACCTGTAGGTAGACTGTGCGTATACGTTGTCATGAAGACGTGTGTAGCCACAAATGGGGACCCGGGCCGAAAGGCGACAACAGTACATCACCTCAGACACAAATCACAACTTGCCGATTTTCCAATGGGGGGGGGGGGGGAGGTTCTAATCCCCCCTAACCCCCCTTGGCTACGCCACTGCTCCCACCATCCACCCCACCGGGCAGCACTTGGTGGATTAAATTTCCATTGTATCCTTTGGGTCGTACTGAAGCACTCGAGCTTATCAAAGTCACCTTTACTGAATGCATGATCAGTTCCGACGAAGTTTCTGCCGTTGTCACTAGAAATTATAGTCGGCCTGCCCCATCGGGCTATGAACGACGAGCGACTGAATAATCTTGTCAGTAGACAATCCTGAAACAAGTTCTAGTTTACGAGCAGTGAATCTTTGACAAACAGTGCATTTAGATATTGCTGCCTTAATGAATCTTCGTCCTCCAAGAACCCAGTAGTGTTCTCGTAGTAATGACAACAGTCCTTGTACACCTACATGGTAGTGTCTATTATGCTGGTCTTGAATAAGCAGAACTACCACTGGATGTTTAGCAGGCAAAATCATAGGATACCTGTAATCTCTCCTATCTTCTCGTTTGGTCAGCTTTGTTCTGATACGAAGCATGGGCGCCCGCAGAATTGTTTCCAGAGGGGGGCCAAGTTATAATTTTCATTTCATTACTCCCCCCCACATTTTCGTTTCACTTCTTACTTCCTTCGTGAAATTCATTATTTGACTGCTCTGAAACCGTTGGCTAGTTTATGGCTAGATTGGGAGGAATGTTTTGTTTATAGTACACAGTTTTTGTCCATGGAAGTTCACGTTTCTTCTTTTGTGATTCATAGTCATAATGTTCAGTTCTTAAAAACAGGTAAAAAATGTATCGACAATTATATAAAATCGAGCAGTTCATCATTATGTTAATGTAAATCCAGTTCGTCTATCTTCTGGTTGGTTGGTTGGTTGGTTCCTCAGTTTAGGGGCTGCGACAACGCGGTCATGTAACACCGTGTACTTTGGGTGTGTGTAGAATCTGTCTGATAACCGGTGTTAATTGTGATGGCTGTATTAGTGTGTGTATCTGTTTATTAATTCAAGTAAGGACGGCAACTTTGAATTTTCAAATAGTTTCTACTTTTTCCACCAAACGCCACCGTCAACGACCACTAGGCCTAGTTCATAACTTAGCTACTAGACGCCACCGCAGTCGGCTCTTGGCAACGAACGTAGAAACCTAAGAGCGTTGTTTACAATCCTAACCTATACAATTTACCTTCACACAGGTGTAATTAGTGGAAGGTTCTTTAACATGCCATAAATCTATGACATGAGACCGCCGGCATTACTTCCCCTCCGAAGCAAGGCATACTGAGGGATTTTTAACGCTCTTAAAAATCCGACGGCTTCAGCCGGGTTTGAACCCGCTATCTTGGGCATAGAAGCTCAGCATGCTACCAACTACGCCACCGAAGCCGCCCGCCTATCTTCTAAATACGGTAAATGGAGGACATATTTTTAGATATTTCCAAATTGCTGTGTTAAATTAAATTGTGGAAAGTGCCTAATAATTCAAATAGCACTGTTCCTAAATATCTAGTTTGTACTGGCCGTTACAGCGGATCCATCACGTTTTTCCTCTTCTTCACAAGCTATCAGGAATACTTCGCTTTGCTCTTCTTAGCATAATGAACTTTGTGCGAAGTGATAAATTCGTATTGTACGTTACTCGTGATTGTGACGCCCTTGGTTTGAGCAAATTTTCGTTTTAGACAGAAAATATTTCATTTGATTACTGCTGACCGTTTAAGTAAAATATATAACACTCACTAAATCATGTACTTCTTACTTAGTCGCTTTGATAACGACAAACATCCCAGGATCATTAAACTACGTTATTATAAATTCGTACTTAAGAATGTCTCATAAATGTTCCGTGAGTTAAGAGCCTGCCAATGTCTGTTCTGAAAATTTCTTCTTTTAATTCCCCTTTGAACCTTGGCTTTATCACCTAATTGATCTATATTGAATTGTAACTTTCAGTCGGTCAATATGACTATAAGCCCAATTAAATTATGATTAAATTCGCTTCTCCGCTCATATAAGTAGGCTGCATGCCTTGCAAGAAGATTCCATTGGAATCATATAGCCTACAACAATACGAAGTCTATCAGTATTTCGCTTCAACTGATCTACCGTCTACATTCGATTGAGAGTGCGAATCTCAGTAGTTTCGTTAACGGTACAAAAACACCGCAGAACTATTTAACTATTAGCCTATAAATTGCTTCGATCGTAGAAGATTTAACACTACAGGTTACGAATCTACATCAATGGTAGATTGCTGTTCATTTGTAGCAATAATATTGGTCTGTTCTCAAGAAATGGGCCACTGTACTATGGCACACCTTGAATAAAAATATACGACATTTCGCAGCACGAATAATGATTGCAGTAAGGCAGAACGGTGCAAAATTAGACGAGTGTACAACACAGTCAGGCCCGTATTTAGGGTTCCTAAAGCCCCTGGGCAAATAAAATAAAAATAAAAATTTTTTGCTTCCCCCGACTTAAAATATGTAGATGCATTCAAGTTTCCTTAACATATGGGGCTGTTTCTTCACAGCGTGTATTTAACTATGAGTGGCAAACACCGCAAGTATGTGTTTACTTAAATTACAAATAGAAAAAAAAACTTAATACAAAGAATTTACATTTAAATTTTAACATACATCCTACACAACCAATGGCTAAAACACCAATTATTTAAATAACAAGGGGCTTCCTTCTTGCCTTGCCATTTGCAAACAAGATTAGGATTTCATTGGTCCAATTTCACTTTGAAGTCAGATTCACAAGCAAGAACAACAAGATTCATAACACAATCCCATTTTAATAATACTGTAGGCCTATGTTTATTGCAGCAAAATTGCCATATAAGTTAACCTAACACTATTTACAACAAAACTCGATCAATGATACATACCTATTGTTTGGTATATTCACTTATTGATTTCGTTCTTTTGGTGCAGTCCAAGATGTGATATATGTCGTATTGTTTATTGCCAACTCGCATACGGTACGCAGTCAATCACGAGTTCGTGATAAGATTTCTTTTTACATAGCTTGTGATGGTATCCATGCACTGCTAAACTTGTGATGAGGTGGCGAAGGTGTTGGTTTGGTCCCATCCATGCTATATTTATCATCGCGTCCGACGTGTAAAACTCTGGCCAGATTTCTCTCATATTTTGCTGCCTTTCTCTGTGGAATTCCGACCAATTGGCTGAAGGCTGTAGTTTGAGCCTTAGTTCTTCCATTAAGAATGGCTCTCGCAAGTACATACTGCACCCGTTCATCCAATGGATGCGATGACCCATCTGCCATTACATCGCATACCTGGCTTCCCAGGCCAGAGTGGAGTTAAATGAACATGAAATCAAACAAGGAATGTGTCGGAAATTCAGTTGAAATATCACAAAAGCAGAGGGTAACACGAGATAAAAAATCTCCAGGGTCGTTACTGGCTTAAATTTAATTTTAAAAAATACAAATAGAAATGGGCGCCATCGACTGAACCCCTAGCAAACCACATCCTTCCTGGTTAAGCCTTAATTAAGACAAAGGAAAGTATTGGGAAAACCACACCATCATCAGATCACAACTAAGATAAAACCAAAGTTATTTAAACTTTGATAGTCAGACAGAGAAAATTAACACACAAACCCTACCTTATGGTCTAATGCAAACGTTAGTTTGCCATTGCCCTCAAAATCAAACCATCTCTGTGCTATTTCAGAGTATATTTCATCCACATAAAATATAAAAATTTTACTAAAGTTCGCTTGGGTTCTCAGGGCCACCGTAGCACTATGTCTTTGCGTCACTGACATTTCGTGATCCCTGAGACCTAACCTTTCTTTAATTTAACATCAGGAATGTGGATGTCAAAATAAATATGAATCTGTCTAACAAAATATCCTAACAAAACACATATATTCTAATATTGACTTATTTTCATCGCTTATATGGCACTATTCAAATGCTGGAAGCCACAATAAATGCTCCTAAAAATATAACAATTAATTTATACACCATATTAACACTGTCTCTGATTATTGTTGGGTTGTGAATCAAAGAAAACTTCACTATTCATTGGTTATCATCATCATTATCATATCAAAATTAAATATCTCTCACATTAGATCTCATCCCAATATTCGTTATATTCAAGTCAGAATAATTAATTTATTACCATCAAATCTTTTAAATGAATATTATATTCATCAATTCATTATATTCTTCAATTATCCACACACTCTCATTTCATTATCTCATTCAGATTAAATCATCTCAATTCACCCATTTAAATTGTTTAATTCATTAATTCAAGTTGCAATTCATCAAATTATTTAAATCATATTTCTTATTTAAATTTATTTAAATCCATTTAAATTTTATTAATCATCAGTTTCTTTAGTTAATTATCACCATCTAATTCAGTTAATCATCAGCTGTTTAATCACCTATTAATTTATTTAATTCAGTTAATTTATTCAACCTTTAATTCATCCATTTATTTAATTCATCGATTTATTCAAATTTTAATTTATCAATTTATTTAAATTTTAATTCATGTGGTTATTTAGATTTTTATTTCATCGGGTCAGATCATTAATATGCTTAAACTTCAGATTATTATGTTATAAATTATTATTATCAGAAAATCTTGGATTATCAACATTATTTATTTATTTATTTAATTTCCTAAAAAATTGTTTAATATAGGTTATAGAACGTTGTCTTACAGTTTTATCACTTCCAAGTTATATCTCGTATTTAATTATCATGCCAAAATAATACTATTGCCTTCACAAAATCACGTTGGATCTCACTATCCAAAACTTCACCATATAATCTCACTTTATCAAATACCATATTTGAATGCTATAATTATTCCATATAACACCATAATTGTTCCATATAACACCATAACTATTCCACATAACACCATAACGATTCAGCGCACAGCATGAATCTTCAAAAATATGCTAGACTGGGTTCAACAACCTCATGTCTGCCTCAAAATACTCATTGGCAATATTGCAAACTTCCACTTGGCTACTTCCAAAAATACCTATCAAAAATACATCACATAATCACGTTGCATGATCCACAAAAATATATAACTGGCTTCAAATTATTAACGCACACAATCTCCAAGAACTGTAATTAATCTGATCTTATCTAGACAACTTCTAAACAATAAGGAAAATTACCTTAGTAATCGTAATCCAATTCAAGATCTGCTTTCAAATAGAGCAAAAATTCTCTTAAGATTCTCAAGATTTACTTCAAAGATAAACACCAATGTGTTATAATACCTCACATCAAAGATATCTAATACAGATCTGCCTCAAAATAAATTCTGACCATAAATGATTCATCTTACAAGATTCAATTACTTGAAATCCTTTTCAAAGGTATCAAATCACTCACAAAGAGTATCAAAAGTTAAATGAATATACTCTCAAAAGAGTATTGCAACAAAATATTGGATTGGCAAAAGAAGAATTACAAAATGTAACCCTGCTGACATTTATTTTTAATTTATTTAACAAAATGGGACTAATGTGTGACTGGTAGTTTCTTGTTTAATCCTCTTACGATCATAAGTACACTCGGATGATAAAAATGAGACCCTCGACTGGCAGGTAAGGTGAGTGCCACAACACAATCGCCTAAAGCGACAGGCCCTGCCCCGTAGACTATCATGATATTGCCCTAAACGATGGGTAATTTGAGTGCCACCACACAATTGCTAAATGCAACAGGCCCCATCTCGTAGACTGATGAGTGAGTGTACAAGATTGGAATCAACAAGACTCTAGTTGTCACATAAAAGCGATATGCATTCACTTGAGTGAATAAAACTTTAATATCACCAAACAATCCAACAAAAAAATCCCTACTGATGAATTATACATACTCGCTAGTATGCAATGAACTGACGAAATAATTTAAATTATCCAATTGCAGATCACGAGTTCGAAACACTCGCCACAAAATATATCTATCCATAATCAAGAAATACTATCCTCACAGAAAAAAATATAAAAAGACCTAAATTCTGTCTAATTAAGTCAACCAATGGTGAGAACGTCGTATAACTGTGCCTGCCATATCATATGGTAACACCATATTCTAGAAAATGGAGCAATAAAGTATCTAAGCCATGTCGAAAAATAATAGTAGAACTCCTACTAGAAATATATACAAGTATGCCCAGTGTTCATGAAAAATCATATCAGGAATGCCATAACTCTTACAATACCTTCATATTCCAGATGTTAATATAATTCAAAGATCGCCGATAATCCACGTGTGTGTCACAAATTTCTCGATAGATCGATTGAACTAACGCTTGACTTTATATTCCAAGTGAATCTGATGTTGTATATCCTCTTCATCAGGAACCGAATCCATCGCTCTGTGGTGCCATCACGTCTCCGTATCCGCCTAGCCCGACATGATGAACTGAAGGTTATCCATCACGGATAATGTCCAACCTCTTCCATAAAAGTTCAAAATGTAGAGTACCCCATACTCTTCGAATATGTCACGCCACTGTCCCATAAACTGTTCGGTTGGCATACGACAAAAATGTTAATCTCCACAGCAGCTGAATTTCACTGGTAGAAAAAAAAATATCTGGAAAAGTGTACTGTTTTGTCAAACACCCTGTATCTGTGTTCATAACTGAGATATTTCATAACTGTTCATGATATGCAACTATAATGCTGCACGTGCCACTGTTCACAAAGTGCATACGCTTATAACTTTTCACTTGCCAAAAGCAATAATGTTGGACTGACCCCATGGTCGCCTTAAATATTTCGGTCTAAAATGCATCATAAAATATGCCGTAATACCGCTGAAATATGTTCAAGTCCATTTAAAAGTCCACAATAGAAGTGTATAATTGCATTTGGACTGCACAATTGGACTGTCGAAACACAAGTCCAAACATATTAAGCTTGACAAAATGTCAAAGTAATGTTCAGCTGCTTGACCATCGCCTGATTGTAAAATGTCGGCCACAGCACGACACGTTCCGCCTCACTGTCCTTGTATAATGCGAGGTTGAATACTGGCCTCATTATACCGTTTCGCTGTGCTGTTCTGCATTGAGAATGTAGCTTAAATAATGTTCTCAATCCTATCGTAATGCTGCGTATTGCTTTGATAAACTGTAAGTTTGGAAAAGCATTGCTGTTTCACGTAACTATTACTGCGATGTTGAAAAGACATCTGCCTGAACACCGGCTTTCTCTCTCACGTTCACGGCTTGTATAACCTGCCTTGCAGATAGCGTACGCTCCAACAACGAACTCCTACTACTGCGCTGCACTGCCTTGCTAACTGATTCTCGTACTGCACAATGTGCTCCGCTCAGCTTGACTTGCTGGAATACTTCTTTCGTTCTGCTAGTGTCACTGCGTTTGGCTGTCTCGCCCGGCTCTATCACGTGACTTTCCCCTTCCTTCCACTGTCATACGTCACAGCTATAACCTCGACCACTATTATATCGGCAATTAAGTTATAACATTACTTAAGGAGTTGTCTGCCTTTCTTCAAGTTATCACCAATAAGATTTCTTGATATTTCCTTCTCTTCTGAGGTTATATAATGTTTTATTCCATATAGATCTTTATAATAATCCAGTATTTCTCCCATAATTCCATATGCTTGAAGGGTAGAGCCTCCTTCTTCCTCGGCCTCCTACGTCATTTCCTACCATTCTTCTTGACTCGATCTGAGCGCTATCTTTTCTTCTTTGCCCACAAATCTCAACTATGGCTCGATCACAACTGGCGTAGCCGATAGCCTCAACTAGGTATCGGGTACAATACACTAGCCTTGATGTAGCATTCTTTGATAGTCCTAGTGCTACTTTAAGAAAACTTGCCTTTACGTTTTCTAATGTCTTCAAGTCGTTGTAGCTTAGATTTTCCCAACATATTTATATGGCATAGGAAAGGATGGGTATGATTTTTGCTTCGAACAATTTTAAGGCGGTATCTAGACTTAGTTGTTTGATGTGTTTGGTTGTTTATTGTGTCCTTAAATAATCAACATTGCAAATGTGCGACAATGAATAATTCTCAAGTGTGTGTGTGTGTGTGTGTGTGTGTGGAGTGGGGTTAAACTTTAATAACTTGGGCGTTTAATACCCAAGTGGTTTTTTACGGTTTTCCAGAAATTTTCCGCCCCTAAATCCTGCCGCCCTGGACAGCTACCCTGTTTGTTCCCCCGTAATTACTGGCCTGAATGCAGTAAATGACCCAATATTGAAAGCACGACCTTAAGGTACCAGTGTTTTACTAGTCAACAAAGAAAACCACGTTTTGGGGGCTGAAATCCCCTATCGGTGTTGCACTGTATAAAAATATCTCCAGGATGTGCTTTCGTATCGTCACTGCTAAAGTGAGATGGCGAAAGTAGTAGTCAGCCTAACCACTTTTGATAGAGTTGGGTAAACATACGGTATTTAACACTAGGCATAACCATATTGAAAAATGGAGCTATGTTTCCATTGGTGCTCTAGTGCATGACATCATTAGAACCATATATCTTTAAATATAAATACATATTACGTCAGCAACATTAAGGAAGTTTTCTATTGTAACAGTTGTCAGTTGATTATCAGAAACTTCAATTTATGAAATAAACTGGTGACAATGACCATTCGAATATCAACATTCTATGAATTCCAGGGGGGGGGGGGGGGCACGGCCCCACCTTGCCCCTCCCTGCGGGCACCCATGATACGAAGGATTCCATTTGCATCTCTCAGTGGACATAACGACAATAACTTTTCATCCTTTATGCCATCAAATGCCTGCTGTTGCACAGTTCTAATGACATAAGTTTCTGCACATTTGAATCCCTCTACTGTGAGTTCTCCTGATTTCCGTGCATCAGGATGACGACAGTTACCCACAAAACGCAACATCCATCCTACCAAGCGAAGAATCCTAGAGAAACTGGAAAAGTATCGATACAGCCACACTTGGACATTCTTTCCTGTAGCTAGTAATGAGGATCTTACATCCTTTTTTCCTTCATTACCTCTGCCTCATCAGTTTCATTTGGAGTTTCCGGCCATGATTCTGGTGGTCCTTTCAGCCAATCAGGACCCTCCCACCATTGGGACTCCCAAAGCTGTTTTGCACCACATCCCCGAGAAGGTAAGTCAGCCGAATTAATTTCACCAGGAACATGTCTCCACTGATCAACTTATGTCAAATTCTTAATTTCTGTCATTCGGTTTCCGACGAATGTCAACCATTGATCTTCTCGGCGAATCCAAGAAAGGACTGTTGTTGAGTCACTCCACAGAAATGCTTCACGGATTTCAATTCCAAGACCTTCCACCACTGAGTTGTGTAATCGTGCTCCGATAGTAGCTGCTAATAACTCCAGACGGAGAATCGTCATCTTCTTCATTGGGGATATTCTCGCCTTAGCTCGGACCAATTGTACAGATACTCTGTTAACTGTGACGCATCGAATATAGACTACAGCAGCATATGCACTCTGGCTCGCATCGCAGAAGTTATGCAATCTCAGCTTTGCTCCTCTGCATACGGCTATCCACCTGGGAACTTGAATCTTTGTCAAGAATTGAAGTTCATTGACCCATTTAAGAAATTCTTTCTTGATATCTTTGCTAACTTCTGTGTCCCAGCCTTCCTTCTTCCAGGCTGACTGTCACAAAAGTTTAGGGCCTAAAGATACCGGACAAGTAAATCAAATGGGGTCATATACCCTGTTCAGCATGGAAAGTATTGTTCTCTTTGCTATAACCTTTGATATGTTGAACTGCAGGCCCTCCGAAGATATCTCTAAAGAGTCCATTTCTCTATCCCAAGACAAACCCAAAACATTAGTAGTCTCAATTCCTCCAGTATATGAGTTGTGCAACGCATGCTCTCACCCCCATAAGTCAAATTATCTTTCTTTCATGATATCAGATGCTTCTTTCATAAAACTTCCAAGCTCTTCTAAGCCGACAACACTAGTGACACAATTATCTACATAAAACTAGTCATCAGTTTCTTTAAAGTAACGCATGAAGCAGTGTCTGTACTATATTCCGCATGGGTGAGTTTGGTCAGCAAAAGGAGGTTAATCACAGCTCCTAAGATGAAGGGACTACATGTCACGCCAAATACTACTTTCCGATGACGATAAACAACTAGCTATCTTTCACTGTCAAACCAAGGGAAACGAAGGAAATCTCTGTCTGGCTCACGTAGACTTATCTGAAGGAATGCTCTTCTTATATCTGCAATAACGCCAATGGACCTCACTCGGAACTGCAGCAGGATCTTTGGTATATATTCAATCAGGTTAATCCCTGTTTCCAGGCACTCATTTAGTGAAGGTTTTCCTGCCATTTTCGTAGAAGCATCAAATACAGGCCTGACCTTAGTGGTATTGTTCCTCTTTACCCCATGATTGTGAGGAAGATATTGTCCTTAATTAATCAGTTCTGCCTCTGAAACCTGTTCGATTACTCCCTTAGTGATCCACTCATTTATCACTTGTTGGTAGTCTCATACCAAGCCATCCCTTTTCAGTTCCATATAACTCCAATCCAGCGTCTTCCAAGCTATATCATAATTATCTGGAAAAGGCATGTGTACCTCAAAACGTCCTTCGCTGTTAATTGACACAGTCTCCTTGAAATGCTGTGGAGCAGCTTGATGAAACTCCCCGTTGTTTTTCTGCAACACCGGATCTCTGATACCAATGAGTTCCAAGTCCCATAAATCTGACACTGGAATGTTCCTGACAAACATTGATGACACGACCATACCACAATTACCTCTAGTCTGAGCCCCATTCACTTTGCCCATCACAGTCCATCCAAGTGTAGTTTGCATGGCTAGTAACCCACTGTCCAATATCTTGCTTGCTCCAGTGAAGAGTTTACCTGCTACGTCAGCACCAACACTTCTATTGGTACTATCTCATCTCCTACACCTGTCAGTTCAATGTTTGCATCTTCTAGCTCTTGCTCCCAAGGTCCTCTCTGGATTCGACTAATATCTCCACATATAGTTATTTGATCCAACACTTCAATAGTACACCGGTAACTGTCATCTATACTGCCCAAACGAATTCTGTATGTATTATGTTGGATAACGTCCGTTTTACTACCCCCAAACAATGAGTGAATAACCTTCTCTTCTTTAATAGGTTCATAACCTATTTCAATCGCAGCCTCTTTCAAAACGTAGGACCTCTGTGACCCTGTATCTATGATGGCTCTGACTGTTCTTTCAACACGTTTTCCTACTATCTTAACTATAACTGTCAGCAAGTACACTTCAGGAGGAGCTAATGATATTGCATGCAATGATTCAGTAGACTTTGGTTCCTGCTGCTCCCATTTGTCTGATAATTTCTCATCCTCTTTGATATCCTTATTGGAAGGCATTTATGGACACATGATGGGGTAATGTTTCCTGTGACAAATTAGACATTTAAGTGCATTTATACAAGTCTTTGCACAATGTCCTGGCTTCAAACACACAAATCAACATTTTTTATTTGATATATTTTTCCTCTTTTCATCAAGACTTAGTTCCTGAGCACTAAACGCTCACTGCTGGGATGATTACCATTACAAAATGTACAGTTATAGGTTAGACTCACTTTCTTTTCTTTAGTGACAAGTATGTCTGCCGCTGTCGGTATTTCATCTGCTTGAAAACCTAAATTTTCCCTCTCTTTATCCTTTTTGAATTTGATTCCTGACATGGCTATACAGATTCTTTCTTCTCCCTCTACTTCCAGTTTGATGAAATTCATCAATCCCTTTAGACGGTCCATTGGACTTCCTCCAGCAGTTGACTGTCGTTGCCATATCCTGAGCAAGTCTTCAGGAATACATGAATCGACTAATGGAAATAACATAGCCTCACATTTCTCAGTTGTTATACCAAAGACTCTAAAGACCTCAAATGGGACTCTAGTTTGTCATATAAAGCTGATAGTAAGCGTGAAGACCCTGGCACAGTGTTCTTCAACACTAGCGAGGGAAGTTCTCGAATGTATACCTCTTTTCCAAATCATGGTTTTAAGGCTTCTATGGCTTTAGGGTAGTTTACCGCTGTTGGGGGGTAGCTCTCCACTAAATCTCTAGCACGAAAGACGGCACAGTCGACTGGATCCAATACTGAAACTTATCTCCTAACTCAATGCTTTCATCTTGATCAATCTTAGAAAACTGTCCACACCCCGGTAACCAATCCTTAATATTGCCGCTAAATTTCTTAAGTTCAATCTGGGGAATCTTAAATTTCCGTTTTTGAAGGTTACTTCCTGTCTGACTGCTTGTAACACTAACATTGTCACATTCTTTCAATCTCTTATTCAACACAAACTGTATCTTAATACTTGCTAGTATAATCTTCTCTTGTCATGTCTTCTGCGTCAAGCTGATCTTCTGTTGCATTTGCTTCTAACATCAGTGTGAATATCTGTTCATAAAGTCTCTGAAGTTCATCGTACTTAAGTTTTAATAACGGGAACTTTGCTTCTGCTCCAAACACGCGTGAGGTTTCGGCAGAATCCAACTCTACTTTTATTTCGTTGTGCACTCGTGTAAATGCCGTTCTTGTAACGCTTCTTACTTTACGTGCCCTTTCCATATTTAACAAAAGTTCCGTCACGGTCGCCAGATGTTGGAATTAGGGCCTTCAATCATAAGTTATTACACATATTTTTTATTACAGAACAGACATCAACAACGGATCTTGGAACTGCCGCACACACTGTTAGAACTAAAACTCGAACATCGTTTGCCAACCTAACGAAATTACATTACAGCGAGGATAATCCTAACAGAAACGATTCACTACCAATTGTAAAATGGATTTACTAAGTCAGAAACCCTTCCTGGAGTGTACACAACAATTCGAGAAAGTTTCATCGCTATCGGACGGAAGGTATATGAACGCATACCCGACTTTCTTGAAACGCTTCGCACGTTGTCGCTCATTTGTTGAATCTACTCGTGCGCTACATATTGCAAAATGGATTTACAAAGCCCGAAACCTTCCCTGGAGTGTACACAACATCTCATCCAAGTTTCATCGCTATCGGACGCATACGGGACTTTGTTGAAACAATTCACGCGTCGTTGCTCATTTGTTGCATCTACTCGTGCGTTGCCTGTTGCAAAGTGGATTTACTAAACCAGAAACCTCCTCTGAAGTGTACACAACATCTCACCCAAGTTTCATCACTATCAGACGAATGGTATATGGACGCATACGGGACTTTTTGTATACAAATTTTGGTTCAGATCGGTGAAACGGAGTAGATTTTCCCTCGGGCCTAAATGCAGGGAATGGAGTGGTCTGTCGGAAATTTAAAGTGGACATTGTTACCCGCAGGGTTCCAAAGTGTATGTATACAAATTTTGGTTCAGATCGGTGAAACGGTCTAGATTTGTATAAATAACAGACAAAAAAACCAACATTGAGTTTTATATATTGTGCCCTTGCAAGCAATAAATACGTGATCATAGTCCGCTAGCTCAATAGGTCATTCGGGGCATGGTACATTCCCCCACTCTATGATTCACGTATCTTGGATCAAAGCATAGGGATAACACTCAAATAAACATCAAAATGAAAATATAAAAACTATTTAATATAAATCAAAACTAGGCGCTACAAAACAAAACTTTACAATGATATATTTCACACTTGTTCTTAAATTAACAAGGAATCATAGGAATGTATCCTTAAAATATCAATGGTTAAGGTTCTACTGAACCTGACAAAAATATCAACGAACAGTCACTTCCATAAAGCACTTCCCTTAAACTGCACATACGAGCTCCATATGGCTCGGTGTTAACATTTACAAGATTATACATGGTCAAAACACACTCTTTACTCCCTTATTGGAATATTACTTTACTGGGCTAATTATTTATAATGACAATGACAATTACCATTTAATTGGGTCCACATGAGCTTTAAATTATCATCTCACTTCATACAATTCTACTACTCTGCATTGTCTGGGACGAATTCGTGCACGCCTGGAGCATTGGAAACTACTGAATAAATCAAATTAGGACAAACTCCCCAGGTTGTCTTAAGATTTCCACATACTCGGGAAAAATATTTATGTTGTTTATCAAACAAAGGGGTTTTGACTATAATCTCCATAACGATTATATCATTATTAATTCGGTTCTGAACGATACTTGGTAAGAACAGTTAATATCAATGGATCTCGGCGCTAAATACCGGATCATCTCAAATGTTTATCATTTATGTAGACCGCATGAACACATGGGGCTATTCTTGACCTACTACAATATTTGAAAGCGACTCTTCTCGCTCGTCAAGTTACTTAGGCTGATTTATGAGTGGAGCCGTACGGTCTAACCACTCTGACGGGATTCTTACAAGGCCGGCAGGCTACAAGTATATCCCTTTCTTAAACTGGAAAAACAACACGATTATTTCTTTCAACTTAAATTATGCGGCTATAACATTCGCTCATTTGGCTCAGGTGAGAACAATAATTGTGGAGTATCCACGTTGGCGGGTATGAGATTAATGCATCCAATAATAGAAGGGCTTTCGAAGCAACTGAACATGAGTTCATAACTGGCCGGCCCCTTAGGCAAATTCCATTTTGGGAGGACTTAGGACCTTTATAACGAAGCGAGGGCATATTAATACCAATCCTCCTTAAATAGCGACTTCCGGGCGGCATAGCACGGTCCCCTGCGCGTAATACCATATATTAATTTCAGCACCCTTTCAAATTTGCATTTAGCAAATTCACACAATTCTTCAGTACCGCACGCAACTATACCCCACAATTATTTACTTCCTGGCATAAATTCCCAGCATTCCTAGCCTGAAAAAATAAATCCACACGCTATACTAGAGTTAATTACAATAGTATTTACGTGATGCCTTTCAAGTAAGATTATTTACTTCTTAACAATTATTTAATCTCCGTCTATTTAACATTATTTGCCTTTTGTAATTTAATTCGTGACATTTCATTAACTGGAACACAATAGTTCAACACTCATATATTATTATTTCGAGGAATCTAACGGCTTCCATAATTCATTTTCACTAAAAATTAATTTAACAATTAATTCATTCATGAAGTTTTACCTTCTATTCTTGCATTTACAAACTTTTACCTTATCATTTATTTAATGGTATTCCAAACGAATACAACTCCCCAGAGTATTTATTTAACGCAATTATCTGGTTAATTTAATATTCAAGCTATCGTTCAGAAACCCGTATATTTCATCATACACCCTGTTGTTCACATATCCCCGTTTTATAAGAGAATACTTTCTCCCTAATCTTTGTTACACGAATTCTCCCAAGAAACAACACATAATAAAAATATATTACTTACATGACTTCCAGAGCTGCTCGCCCCGGATCCCAATGATTCGACTTTTCCACCACCATATTTTGGCTTATGCCGTCATGCCACTCATTATGACACACGTTATACACACTGATTCTTTCTTAAACACTGATAACCTCTGCTTGATGAAATACACTCATGATTTCGTTTAGCACTTTAAAACTCTATAATATTTATAATAACACTTGAAAATATTTTTCATAGTTGAAACATATTTATATATACAAATTTTCAATTCTGGCGTGAAATAATGCCTTTCACACACTCGTGTTACACGTTTTCCTTCTTTCCTCCTCCGAGGGTGTAGATACTAGCGTCGCCTCCCTAGATCTAACTCCTATCTGGGTTGTTTGAATGTCTCGTTCGCAGCTTCCCTCAACTGGTAACGGATAATTATATCCTAATCTGGCTTCTTTTAGTTATCGGCACTCCGTAAGCAATTGCACGATACTATTCTCGTTCGATCGGCAAGATCCTATCTTGCAGAATGTCTATGCTTGACATTAGTCCTAGATTCACTGTTTATGGTTACTAACTCGCTCTAATAATGTTTTTGCTTTCATCCACGTTTGGACATTGTCCCTGAATACTATCGTATTCTACTAGTGGAACGATTTCCAAAGTCTTTCCTTATTTGACTTGGCAGTTACTGCCCTTACTTCAGATTTCTCTGATCTATAGTCACTTGGGCACTAATCTCCTAAGCATAGGAAGATTAGGCTGTTATCCTACGTTTAGACCCTGACACGGTTCTTTAACGCACTTGGATAAATTAGAATGTCAATGTTCTTTTAAAGTCTCGTTCACTGTTGAGATGTTTCGGTACTGTCTTCGTTAACTGATTCTATTACTGTTCGTTTACTAAGGTTTTACAACGCCTTCGTCGGCTAAATATACTTCTTGGTCAAAATACAATACTCTGCCAACGTCCCAAGGACTGGTTTTTAATGTTCGTAGCACGACGATAAGTTCCTCCCACCGAGGATCACGAAGACTAAATGTACGGTGACGAAGCTCGACCCTTCACGGTCTGGTGAAGACTGCATGATTACCCTTAGGTGTGCAGCCTATTTATTCAGATCCTCTAAAAATAGATTATTTTCCCTCCTTCTCAAAACTAATTTCTAAAACAAACGTCGTACGTTTGTGAAAAAATTATCTACTTGTGGCTCACGACCTAAACGTTTCAATGATACTAAAACTTTCCAAAATCGATCGTGACAAAATACTTATAAAATTAAGAGGTGCTCCTATAGTGTGTAGGTATCAGGTCTTTTTGTCCCTCTCTCTGAGCTGTTCGCTAACTCAACCCACCATTACGTAGTGCCTACTCGGCGTTTCTATTCTGTTCACTTATTACAAATTTTTATACCTCTTAAAATTCTGAATTCCAGGATGATTAACATTTACGATGAGATCCTTCAACATTTATGTGTGTTTCTTGCCAATCCCAGTATTACACCACAGTTTCTGGTCCCGCTTCTCAAACAGTGTTGCCGTTTTATCGCTAAGTCAGGACTTCCAAGTGATTCCCCTGTCTCTGTGTAGCGATGAAAATTTCTGATAGCGCCTTATCGTCCCTGAGTCACGCTTAGATTATCACAACTCACTATCCAGCTGGCTTGAAATTGTACTGAATTCCTTTAGATTCTCTTCCTCTCGTCTCTTTACAGACTACGGGTTCGATCCTTGTCCCACACAGATGGGCACAATATATACTAGTATGTACCCGCAGCTTCGCTCGCGATCAAGACATTGGGGACGATGCATTATTGCTGATAATTGGTCTATTCTATTACAGCAATTGCGGCTACAGGTGGGTCCATTCTAATTCTGAAAATTCTGATACATACAGTATATTGATATGAGCAGCAAAGTGGGAATTTTATAAGTAGGGGGGTAAGGCCGATTCTGCCCCCCCCCCTTCTCCCAATGCGAGCCGATAACTCCCGAACCCGTGGTCGGAGATTCACGAATGAGGTGTCGTTGGACTCGGGATGACGGGGGCTTTGCTATGGACAACTCATTTCAACCCCTAAATAAAACCTACCCCTACTAGGGGGTGAAATTGTAATTGTTAGTGAAAGTCTCTTTTCAAATGCGACATGTATAAGGTGCGCTGCTAAAATGAACTAAAACGTTGTTGCTCATATAGCGCATGCGCTTTGTTGCATGCCGATATGGATTAACATTTTTGTTTTTGTTTTGTACGCAAAACTTATAAACTTGGGATTTTTGTAAGAGGGCGAGCCCTTTGAAAAAAAAAATGATTGATAAGAAGGGGTTTGGTGGTGAGGAGAGAACCAGATAGTCGCCTACTTTCCTACGAAGTTTGCCGATATCTCTCGAACGCAAGGTCGGATTTGGACGTGTGACGTGTCAAATCGCTTGTCTCGAAACCCTATATATGTTATTAATAGGTTAATGTTTTGAGAATGAGGGAAACGTTTTTTTTTTTGGGATAAAACCATTATTTTAGACTTTTTCCGATATTTCACGAATGCATGGTCGGATTTGGTCCTATGACGTGTCAAATGGCTTGTCTCGAAACCCTCTTTATTTGGTAATAGGTTAAAGTTTTTGAGAATGAGGGAAACAATGTTTTGGGGTAAAACCGTGATTTTAAACTTTTTGCTATATCTCGCGAACCAATCATGCTAGAGGCGTGTACGACGGGTCCAAGGACTCGGACTGACGTCCTCTTTGCTATGGACCATGCGTTATACTTTTTTTTTTAAAAAATGGGAAACTCGATTTTGGGGTAAACACGTGTTTTTTGTGATTTTTGCCGATATCTCACGAACCAATAACGCTAGAGACGTGTACGAGGTGTCCTAGGACTCGGGATAACGCCCCCTTTCAAATGTGGCAGATATTTTTTTCCAAAAAATAATTCACAAAGGGCCTAACGCCATACATGTTGAAAAAATTACCAATAGATCCAAAACTAATAGGTCATTAGCTTTTTAATATCTCATGAATCAATAAGGCTAGGGACCTGTATGAGAGGTCGTTGGGCTTGAGGTGACATTCTGTTTTTGAATATATTATTTATTTATGTTAAAAGGGCCTAACTGCACTTTTGTTAATATCTTGCTAACTAATAATCAGAGAGGGTCAAGTGAGGTGTCATAGGACTCAGGATGGTCAACCCTTTTCCATGACCAACGAATTTACTCAAAAGATCTAAGGTCATTAGCTTTTTAATATCTCATGAATCAATAAGGCTAGGGACCTGTATGAGAGGTCGTTGGACTTGAGGTGACATTCTGTTTTTGAATATATTATTTATTTATGTCAAAAGGGCCTAACTGCACTTTTGTTAATATCTCGCTAACTAATAATCAGAGAGGGTCAAGTGAGGTGTCATAGGACTCAGGATGGTCAACCCTTTTCCATGACCAATGAATTTACCCAAAAGATCTAAAACAGCAAGGTCATTGACCTATGATTTTATAAACTAATAATCAGAGAGGCTCAAGTGAGGTGTCATGGGACTCAGGATGGTCAACCCTTTTCCATGACCAACGAATTTACGCAAAAGATTCAAAACAGCAAGGTCATTGACCTAATATTTTATAAACTAATAATCGAATATCAACATGTGAGGTGTCATAGGACTTAGAATGGTCAACCCTTTCCCATGGCCAATGAATTTACCCAAAATACCCAATACATCAAGGTCATCGACCTGAGATTTTATAAACTAATAATCGCATACGAACATGTGTGATGTTTACCATGTGTGATGAAACATAGCTAGGTAGAGAAAGAATTAGTGTAGGCTACATGTATGGAGACTGACAAGTCTTTTACCATTGAAACTTGTTTTTCAGATCAAACTGCTGTATAGAAAGAGAGTATAGGTTGCAGGTATGGGTTAATAAATGACGAACGGTGTACACAAACTCTGACTTATCGATCCAAGAATTAAGAGTAGACTATCTTTAATTGATTGGTTAAAGAGGATAGCTAAAACACAAAAAAAAATGCTCAGTGGTTACCGGGACAAGATGGTCACTACACACAACAAGCTTTAAATACTTGAGGCTAATAATCTATACACACACACTCGCTTGTTCTAAACTAAACTGTGTTGCTGTCAGTTCTCAGACAGTAGGCTAATGACAAAATGCATTGCTAACGGAAATATAATCATTTCCGGTTGTATAATGTTACCAGCTATCCATTTTGTGTTGTAGTGTTAAGCACTTTTAGCTCTTGTACTGGTGGTCTTAACTCGATTTCCAGGTCTGAGGCCTAGAACGAGTCAAACTAAGAAACAAGGGCATGGTGGTGTAGTGGTTAAGCTGTTAGCCTTTTCACCAGGGTTCGATTTCAGGTTAATATGCATGTCATAAACATATTAAACAAAACAAAACAGAAATAACGTTTAAAACTGATTACCTTTGTGTCTTTTCAAATTATTACTTGAATTACAAATACAAAGGTGAACTGGGTTTGATATACATTTAATGCTGTCTATCACACACTAGACTGTAAGAAAGCCAAATAGCAAAATGCGTAGGTAGAGCAGTGGTAAAATTGCTATATGTAGAGAACTACCTAGCGGTTTTATGACCTGGCAAAGCTATATCGCATAAACAGTGCAGGATACAATCCAGCAATCAAATTTGTATCTTGTGGAACAGAGAAAATGCACTTTTACCTTGATGGATAGCAAATGAATGCAGCTGAATGACCTATACTTTAGCCTACCATAGGTTTTTAACCACGAGGTGGAGGTGTGACTTCTATATTTTATTGTATAGAGACAGGGCTTTTTGTAACCAGTAGATTTAGTATCTTGCAAATATTCATTTTTCTAATTGTAAATAGTGGAAACATTTTTTTGTAATAATAAATGTTAAATGTATAACTAAAAGTTATTTGGGATAAGTGTGCATGTCAAGGATAAATAGCGTGGTTGTATTTGTTTTTTCAAAGACAGGTATGGTTGTGTGAATGTATGACTATAGGTAGAATGATAGAGAGAGAGAGAAAGCTTGTGCGTGTGTGTGTGTGTGTGTGTGTGTGTGGGTAGCATTGATTTTTCAACCAAAGCAAACACGGCAAGGTAGGATGGTGGGGTAATTAATGTATATAGCAAATGGTAAATAGTATACTGTATTTTTTTAACACTTGTGTTTTTTTAATGCAGCAGTAGATAGGCGTTATTTTGTAAAACAGTCTTACCTACAGTAGTAGTAGTAGTAGGCCTATATGTTTTTGGAAACAAACAGAAAGAGAATGCACTATTGCCATGGCCCACACTTCCATTGAGGTGATTTCAAGAAAATTTTAATCAGCAAATGTGTGTTCTACAAAACTAAACTTTCAGCATGGACTAAACCATAAACGTGTCGTCTGTGATATGAAAAAAATAGGAAATCCATGTTTCCATATCAAAAAAAATTAAAAACTTAAAACTGACATTTAAAAAATGTAAATGGGAAATTGACAAATGTGTAAACAACAAAATGGAAAATTCTTGTTTCCATATCATGAAATCCAAAAACTTTAAACTGACATTTTCAAATCGTGTACATGGAAAATTGACAAATGGCCATGTGTGAAATGTGAAAATGAAAATGAACAAATGGCTATCATTATTTTAAAAAAATAAAAAAAACGTCGTGTTCTATCGTTCAAGTGTGAATCAAACCACATCTACTTATTTGGATCACCCGAGACTGAGTAGACCTGTTTTAGTCCTAATATACTTTTAAAATTTTATGTTAAAGCTCAAATTGAACTCAGAGCTTTAGAGTGCCAGCTAACTATTATAACCGTTACGTCACAAAGACAACTTTACACTACTCTTAATAAACAATAATAAGAAAAAAGAATAATAAATGTTGAATTTTTTTTAAGGATGAACATGGTGACACTGTTTCTGTTGCACAGTCTGCTAGCTACTAGCCAGCAGCTGGGGTCTTAGAAAACGATACAGTTGACATTTTGTAATGAGATGTGACATGTTTCAAAGTACAGTATTATGGGTTGCTGTTGAGTAAAAACTAATCCTGTACAAGGAAGCAAGGAGTCGAACCCCTTAACTAACATTACTATTGCCTGAACATGGCTTGACGACACTGTATTATTATGATACTCGGTACACAAACCATAGATAGAGTGTATTGTTTAAGATCACTTTCTTTCTGAACATAGGTGGAGACTGTTGATGGTTAACAATGGCATTAATATAGTAGGTCGTGGGTATAGCAATTAAGAAAAAACAGACAATACCCATATAATATTTTTACATATTTAATATAAGTACTTGGACAATAGTTACATTCAAAATAAATTTCTTTTTTCTCTATTACTATTTAGTCCTTTTTGATTCTCTTGCATATGAAGGGTAGATAACCTTGTAGTTCTGCCCTTAAAAAAAACAACAACACAACCTTTTGCATAGTCTGTGATGTTGACGACTCTTGCGGTGTGGAAGATGGATTAAACATAACTTTTACAGCAGGGGTTAAATGTTGCTCAATAAACACTTCACTATTTTGAGTAGCAACATTTTTTCTTGTACTAGCTTTTTAGCATTGTCATGATTATTTGTTGACACCAACAGTGTTTCATCTGGTACACCACATTGATGATCACTCACACTTAAAACCTTACCATTTCTACTTTTTAGATTGCCTCGACATATTTTTGACCTCACTTTTGAGCATCACCAAAATATTATTCCTTTTACATTTTGACGATTATAGTTATAAGAGTAGCCTTTATAGAGTACACGTTGTTTACCTTTGTTAGTTGTAGTAAGTTCCATAGTAGCAACTAACCTGTTAGTATGATTTGCTCACTACAAAGTTATAACTGTTCTGATAATAAAATCATTTAGCGTTGGCTTTTATATTTAATATGTACAGTTGGAGTGATAGCAAAAGTGAGAGCAAAATGGTAGCAGAGTGGTAGAAAATATAACATGTATTGTTAAGAAATAGTTTAAGCGGTTATGTGGATCCATTACATAATAATTTTAGCACGACGAAGCTCATTTTCTATATCCAATAGTTCTTCCTCATATTCAGTATAACCAGCCTGTCAATAGACATGCAGTTGCTGAAGCCGCCCGATTAGCGTACTTGGATTGTTCCAGTAGACAAATTTAACAAATGATTTTTAGGTGTAAACAAAGCATTACCATTATCATTATTATCTTCATCATCAACATCATCATCATCATAACCATTATCATTATCATCATCATCATTATCATCATCATCATCATCATCATCATCATCATCATGATCATTATAATCCTCATCACTATTACTATATAGTCCTTTTTGATCCTTTTGCAATACCACATTTTGCACAGTCTGTGTTGCCTTTGATAATGTTGGGAGTTTTTCAGACATTGACAACTGTCCTAACACGCCTTTCTGAGGAGATGATACATGCTTCTTAACAAACAATGCACAATCTTGAGCTGCAATATCTTTTTCTGGGACAAGTGTTTTAGCATTTTGAAGAGTTTTTTTTAAACAGCAACGATGTTTTATCTGGTACACTACATTGATGATCACTCACACTTAAGACATCACTATTTTTACTTTTCAGCTCACCTCGACACTGTTTTGAACGATGTTTTGAACAACGCCAAATAACAGTTCCATTTTTATTGGTTCGTTTTACAATATATGTATATCCTTTACAGAATGCGTATGATATACCATTGCTATTTGTTGATACTTCCATGTCAATTGTCAAGCATGAACTAATCTCTAGCAAAGTTCACTCGATAATATAAATAATAGTTTAAAGTGAGAGGAAAAGTGGGTGCAAAAGTGGGTGCAAAAGTGGGTGCAAGAGTGGGTGCAAAAGTGGGTGCAAAAAGGGGTGCAAAAGTGGGTGTAATAGGGAGTGCAAAAGTGAATGCAAAAGTGAATGCAAAAGTGAATGCAAAAGTGGGTGCAAAAGTGAGTGCAAAAGTGGGTGCAAAAGTGGGTGCAAAAGCGAGTGCAAAAGTGGGTGCAAAAGTGGGTGCAAAAGTCAGTGTAAAAGGGAGTGTAAAAGTGAGTGCAAAAGTGGGTGCAAATGTGGGCGCAAAATTCGATGTAAATGTGGGTGCAAAAGTGGGTGCCGCTTATAGTAGGCATGAATTTTACTAGAATGTGATTTGAGTAAATGTAATTTCTAAACCCCATTAGTGAATAGTCAGTTGGTTTTGGTCTATGCAAGCGTAAACATGTCACATACACTGGTGATGGATACTCAAGGCTTTAGGGTCAATGAAAACAAGTACAGTATATATTTAAATAGGTGGCTATCATTGATTGCACAACACGCGGGTTACCATATCTTTTTTTCGGACTAGTGTTTTAACATTTGAAGAGTTTTTTAAAGCAGCAACGATGTCTTATCAGACACACTACATTGATGATCACTCACACTTAAGACCTCACTATTTTTACTTTTTAACTCACTTTGACACTGTTTTGAACGATGTTTTGAACAACGTCAAATAACAGTTCCATTTTATTGGTTCGTTTTACAATATACGTATAATCTTTATAGTATGCATATGGCTTACCATAACTATTCGTTGATACTTCCATATCAATTTTCAAGCATGAAATAATCTCCAATAAATTTCGCTCGATAATAGAAATAATAGTTTAAAGTGGGTGCGAAGGTGGGTGCAAAAGTGGGTGCAAAAGTGAGTGTAAAATTGGGTGCAAAAGTGAGTGCAAAAGTGAATGTAAAAGTGGGTGCTAAAGTGGGTGCAGTTTATAGTAGGCACCATTTTTACTAGAATGTGATTTGAGTAAATGTAATTTCTAAACCCAAGTAGTGAGTAGTCAGTTGGTTTTGATTTATGCAAGCGTAAACATGTCTCATACACTGATGATGGATACTCAAGGCTTCTTGGTCAACAAAAACAAGTATATAGTTAAAGAGGTAGCTATTATTGATTGCACAACACTGGATCTATTTTTGAAATTTTGACAAAGGGTCTAAGTGCATTTTTGTTAATATTTCGCGAACCAATAAGACTAGGGCATTGTATGAGGTATTGTTGGACTTTTTGTCGAAGACTGCTGGTAAACACCTATGTTCCCACGACATTTTTAAAGATGGCGGCTGACCAACGAGGGGGGATTAAAAAGTATTCCAAGCGGCGCTTGTCGATAAGCAAACCAATAATCAAAGGGGGGTATGACAGAGCTTGAGGCGATAACCCCTTTTGATTGATCCCTGTTGATTTGTCCCTTTGGACTGGTCCCCGTTGACTAGTCCCTCTGGACGGGTCCTTTTTGAAGGGAGTCATTTATGACGGCCCCCTGCTGACGGGTCATGAGGACGGATCCCTGTGGACGGGTACCTGTTGATAGGTCCTTTTGACTAATCCCTTTGGACCCGTCCCTTCGACATGATTTGGATAAATGCATGGGCCAACCCATAGGGATCAGTCCAAAGGGACCGGTCAAAAGGACCTGTCAACGTAAATTGTAAAACGAACCAATAAAATGGAACTGTTATTTGACGTTGTTCAAAACATCGTTCAAAACAGTGTCAAAGTGAGTTAAAAAGTAAAAATAGTGAGGTCTTAAGTGTGAGTGATCATCAATGTAGTGTGTCTGATAAGACATCGTTGCTGTTTAAAAAAAACTCTTCAAATGTTAAAACACTAGTCCGAAAAAAAGATATGGTAACCCGCGTGTTGTGCAATCAATGATACCCACCTATTTAAATATATACTGTACCGGTACTTGTTTTCATTGACCTTAAAGCCTTGAGTATCCATCACCAGTGTATGTGACATGTTTACGCTTGCATAGATCAAAACCAACTGACTATTCACTACTGGGGTTTAGAAATTACATTTACTCAAATCACATTCTAGTAAAATTCATGCCTACTATAAGCGGCATCCACTTTTGCACCCACATTTACATCCAATTTTGCACCCACATTTGCACCCACTTTTGCACTCACTTTTACACTCCCTTTTACACTGACTTTTGCACCCACTTTTGCACCCACTTTTGCACTCGCTTTTGCACCCACTTTTGCACACACCTTTGCACTCACTTTTGCACCCACTTTTGCACCCACTTTTGCACCTACCTTTGCACCCACTTTTGCTCCCACTTTAAACTATGATTTATATTATCGAGTGAACTTTACTAGAGATTATTCCGTGCATGACAAATTATATGAAATGATCAACGAATAGCTATGGTAAGCCATTTTGCATAATATAAAGTATATACATATATTGTAAAAGGAACCAATAAAAATAGAACTGTTATTTGGCGTTGTTCAAAACATCGCTCGAAACAGTGATGAGGTGAGTTAAAAAGTAAAAATAGTGAGGTCTTAAGTGTGAGTGATCATCAATGTAGTGTAACAGATAAAACATTGTTGCTGTTTTAAAAAAATCTCCAAAATGCTAAAACACTATTCCGGAAAAAAAGATATTGCAGCTCAAGATAGTGGATTGTTTGTTAAAAAGCATTTATCATCTCCTCAGAAAGTCGTGTTAGGACAGTTGTCAATGTCTGAAAAACTCCCAACACTATCAAAGTCAACACAGACTGTGCAAAATGTGGTATTGCAAAAGGATCAAAAAGGACTATATAGTAATAATAATGATGATTATAATGCTAATGATAATGCCTATGATGATAATGATGAAGATGATAATAATGATGATAATGCTAATGCTTTGTTTACCCCTAAAAATCATTTGTTAAATTTATTTACAGGAACAATCCCAGTAAGCTAATCCAGCGGTTTCAGCACTTGCATGCCTGTATACAGGCTCAGCCCTCATTGTAATGAGTGCTATAAAAGGAATGTTAATGATGAGTGGACATGAACAATGAAAAGGATTGAGGAATTGGTATTTCTTTTGTATTCTATTTTGTAAAGCCCTATTTGTAGTGAAATAAAAACAAGACCAGATCACAATGTCTTTTAATTGTAAAAATGGTGCTAGTCAATTTCTTCATTTTCATTTTTTCACTCATGAATATTTACAATTTCCACTTAACAATTTCTTACATTCGCCTTGTTTAGTTCACACATTCTGTACATTTTGTTGTTGTTGTTGTTGTTGTGAAATAAAATAAGGTTCACCAGATCACTATATCTTTTAATTTAAACAAGATGTTCAGTAAAGAACATATAGCCTACTTTCTCCTAAATGCATGGGTATTGTTATAACTCTTTGTCCTTTTCAAGGAGTATGATTGAATGTTGGTTGTAGGAGCTTGTTGAAATACAACGTGCTATAGGGATATTAAACATGAATATGAGGTGCCCTTTGCTAGTGCTACCTCTGTAAAAAAAATCATTCAATTCGGTTTCACCGTGTTTGAATTGATCTGGGGAATGGATTTGCACACATACATGGCCGCTATTTGCAAACTATTGGGCTGATGACTTTGTAGTCAGTCATAAGATGCTTTCCACAAAAAGGCATGTTGTTGCAAAATCCGGTAGAGATCAAATTATTAGGATGGTCGAAATTTGATTTAGGCTTTAAACATTTGGGTGGCCGTCATTCCGTTTCCGTCAAGATGGCGGCGATATAAAACATGACACTGAGGTGCCTTTTGCTAGTGCTACCTCTGTACCAAATTTCGTTCAATTCGGTTTCACCGTGTTTGAATTGATAGGGGGAATCGATTTGCACACATATTTGGCCACCATCTGCAAACTATTGGGCTGATGATCTAGCAGTTTGGTCAGAATATGCTTCCCACATAAAGATTTATTGTTCCAAATTTGGTAGAGACTAGATTATTAGGTTGGTCGTAATTACATTTTAGCCTTTAACATTTGGGTGGCCGCGATTACGTTTCCGTCAAGATGGCGGTGATATAAAACATGACACTGAGGTGGCCTTTTCTAGTGCTACCTCTGTACCAAATTTCGTTCCATTCAGTTTCACCTTGTTCGAATTAATAGGGGGAATCGATTTTCACACAAAGATGGCCGCCATCCGCAAAATATTAGGCTAATGACCTATTAGTTTGGTCAAAGGATGCTCCCTCCATAATGGTATGTTGATGCAAAATTTGGTAGAGATCGGATGATTAGGTTAATCGTAATTTGATTTAAGCTTTGAATATTTGTGTGGCCGTCATTACGTTTCCGTCAAGATGGCGGTGATATAAAACATGACACTGAGGTGCCCTTTGCTAGTGCTACCTCTGTACCAAATTTCATTCCATTCGGTTTCACCGTGTTCGAATTAATAGGGGTAATCGATTTTGACACAAAGATGGCCGCCATCCGCAAACTATTAAGCTAATGACCTATTAGATTTGTCAAAGGATGCTTCCTCCATAAAGGTATGTTGTTGCAAAATTTGGTGGAGATCGGATGATTAGGTTAGTCGTAATTTGATTTAAGTTTTTGAACATTTGTGTGGCCGCCATTACGTTTCCTTCAAGATGGCGGTGATATAAAACATGACACTGAGGTGCCCTTTGCTAGTGCTACCTCTGTACCAAATTTCATTCCATTCGGTTTCACCGTGTTCGAATTAATAGGGGTAATCGATTTTGACACAAAGATGGCCGCCATCCGCAAACTATTAGGCTAATGACCTATTAGATTTGTCAAAGGATGCTCCCTCCATAAAGGTATGTAGTTGAAAAATTTGGTAGAGATCGGATGATTAGGTTAGTCGTAATTTGATTTAAGCTTTGAACATTTATGTGGCCGCCATTACGTTTCCGTCAAGATGGCGGCGATATAAAACATGACACTGGGGTGCCCTTTGCTAGTACTACCTCTGTACCAAATTTCGTTCCATTCGGTTTCACCGTGTTCGAATTAATAGGGGCAATCGATTTTCACACAAAGATGGCCGCCATCCGCAAACTATTAGGCTGATGACCTATTAATTTGGTCAAAGGATGCTGCCCCTATAAAGGTATGTTGTTGCAAAATTTGGTAGAGATCGGATGATTAGGTTAGTCGTAATTTGATTTCAGCTTTGAACATTTGTGTGGCCGCCATTACGTTTCCGTTAAGATGGCGGAGATATAAAACATGACACTGAGGTGTCCTTTGCTAGTGCTACCTTTGTACCAAATTTCGTTCAATTTGCGCTCACCGTGTTCGAATTGATAGGGGGGGACAGACATTCAGAGTACACACACACACAGACACACAGACACACACACACACAGACTCACACACACACATACACACACACAGACAGACACACTTTTTTCGCCCTGTGTTGATCTCATAAGTCTACTTTCATTTTTTGCAAAAATCGCAAGTAGGCTAATAAAAAATGGTGATAGCCATTTCATTTTTTTCACACATCGATATTTACAATTTCCACTTTACATTTTTACATCCTCCTTGTTTAGTTCACACATTCTGTACATTTTTTAAAATCTTTTTCGTAATATAAAAAAGCAAACATTTTACACTAAAATGTATTACTTATCTTATTTTTACTAAACTACAGTAGCCTAACATTATACATTCTACTTACAGTTTTTACAAAAAATATTACAATATAAAACACACTACCAATATTACAATATGGTGATCATTAGACTTAAGTAATGTAATAGTCGTCAATGCGACTGTTTCCCAAGCATGAGTATCAAATGTGTTGGGTATAATGAATCGTTTGTTGTCTTCATTACTTAAAGCAACTTTGTACAGCAAATTGGTATGTAGCTGATGATTTTTACTTCTAAATATACACATTTTCTTATATAATACAGGTGGGTTACTAACTATACAGTATTTATAATCACTTATATCTAACTCTTTAAAACAACATTCTTTTTCACTCCTTTTAATTTTTTTACTACTATATCATCAATTGTCATATAGCTGTATGATTTAGATTTGGTGCCTACAAAGTTGTCTATAATAACACCAGCACATTCATCCTTAAATTTCCCAAGAACCTTTTTGTTTACTAGAGGCAAATGGTAAATATTATCCTCGGGGAAGTCACTTGTATCAAACCTATTTAGCTCCGTTTTGATATCCTCATGAAAATCATCAGTTGTAAACCCATAAATAAAATAATCTGTGTCTGTGTAGGGTAATTTAGCATTATCAAGATAGTTTTTCTTTACATAATCATAGTGAAATTCATACGTAAGTGTTTTTGACAATTCCAGAATGGTGTAACCCATATATATGGGTTTGTTGTAAGTTCCTTTAAGACGATTCATTTGTGTTACAACTAAATCCTCATGAATAATTGAACAGCTATGAAAGTTAGGCTTGCTTATTAAGTTGCTCGCACCACACCTTTTACCATCATTCTCCCACTTTGTTATCAGCTTTACATCAACTCCTTTATCAACATCCTCCATAGTATTTCCAAAAACACTGTTATTCATGAGTTTATAAAAATCTTTTTCAAACGCGATTGTTGACTGTGTTCTTAAATTATTGTTTAGATCAATATACGGTTTGAGCCATGTTGACTGACGAAATTTCAATACGCGATGAATTTTAGTTATTTTCAATCCATGCTGTAGACACTGTTTCAAGTTTTGATAATGTATTACGTATTTACATTTATCATTTACATTAGTAATTAACATTTTTGTTCGTGATGTGATGTATGGGGATTTCATATTCTCAGGACAAAATGGTAAATCATTATGATCACCATGTAACTCTTTTGGGTACTCAAGATTTACCTCTAAAATATATCCATTATCATCGTTATCAATAAGAGTGTCAACATGTAAGACATCAATTTCAGGTTGTGTCAGCCAGCGAAAATCTTTCAGTGGTAGATATTGACTCATAGTCCAACCATATTGGTTATTTGCATCGAGGTAGACAATATACTTTGACTCTTCGCAATGGTTGTAGTTAGGCATGTATTTATTATTCGCTTTAGAGTACCGTCCACTACATTGGCTTAATCCACCTCGAATTGATGATTTTATAAAATTGATCATGTCTATATGAGTCGTTAATTATAAATTTACTTTCGTTTTTTTCAACATTGCACTGGAACTTAACCCAGGAGCAGTGAAATACTGACAAGGATCATGGTCATAAGTTTTCATACAATCATTCCGAAAATTTTCATAAACATCTGCTAATAATAACACATCTGTCTTCAAATATATATATGTCTGAACATTCTCCTAAAATTTGAATGTCGAACTGTGTCCATACACAATGTGCATGTAAATATTCCTGATCACTGATATGACTTGTGTTTAAGGAATTGTAAAATGAATCTTTCGGTGGTAAAGAACACTCCTCAAGACGTTCCACACAGTTAATATATTCATAAGGGAATATACCCTTTTGACGAATCCAATTAAAATCATCTTCTTTAGGAAAGACACGTTGAATTTCATGAAACTGATCTGATTTTAAATTACTAGCCAGCTTATCAAGACTACTCGGCGTAAAGCTGAATAAATCTAAAAATCGCAGTTTTATCGTTTTTTTACTGATAGTTTTGATGTATTTTGTGAACGATATGTATTGTTCCTTATTATTTGCAATCACATCAATTTTCACATCTGAAGCTCCAAATTCTTTAACGATAAAGTGGTTATCGTATTTGCTACCGTTATGTAGAATGACCGGAATGAATTTACTTACTCTATAATTTAAATTACATTCTTGGTGAGCAGCACCACGATATTTTCCTGTTAAATGGTCATGTTCGCGAACCCTGTCTGTATATAAACATTCACCACATATAAAACAATTAGTTTCAGTTTCAAAATTCATTTGCTCTGATGAAGTCAGTGGCTCCATTGGAATGATCGTATTTAAAATAGAGGATATACGAATGGCATCTTTCTCAAGCCTTTCCATAAAAACTTTAGGTGGATCAGGTCCTCTATAGAGCTCAAACTTATTTAACGAGTCATCGTAACTACATTTAATATAATATGCAAAGCTAAAAGGTTCATGAATGTGAGTAGTGTTGGTGAAAGATTGGGCTGGATTCGATGAACATGTATTAAATGGTTTTAGCAAAGCCTCGAAGTCAGCATGTATAACAAATGGTACTCGAAGCTGTTTCTCATAATCCTTAAGTTTTAGAATGTTATTTTTAGGAGTCAGTATCACCGTACACATGATTATATCCCCATTTTTGGTGTTGAATTATTTGGTCCTCTTTCTGGAAATGTAGCAAACAACCATCACACAACCACTTTTTACCATTGTGTTTTGAAACCTGACTACTGACAAGTCTACTTAAATATTTTATCCAACAATAGTGGGCGTTTTCACCTTCAGTTATGTACAGTAAATTTACATGAGCATCCTTTTTTTCCTGAGTATAATATAGAGGACCTACTATACTCTTATTTTCAATTCCATAAACATTAATACTTACATTGTTCAGCTCTTCAAACCGTTGAATGTCTTTTATCGCCATAGGAAATTCTATTTCTTTTAAATCTAACACTGAAAAATAGTGAGGGTAAGATGATGTTTTCATCGTATCCCTCACTGCTGGATGGAGAGCTGAGGTTACAGCCAACGCAAAACATGCGTCATCATTATTCAAAACGTTCACAACAGCTTTCTTTCGTTTGATCCATCCTGGCAAATCAATGTATGATGACGCTCGAAGGGGGTTATATTTATTCAGGTTGGTTTCAAAATAAAGTATTTCAACTAACGTCCAGCCTGACTCCCTTTCCTGGAACTCTTCACTCATTACAATGATAGCACTTGAAATATTTTGGTATATATCACTAATATTAGTTGATTCGCTAACAATTATGTTTTTTGTATTAAAAATTTTTATATCTGTAATTTCAACTTCGTTCCCTTTTTTACATAGAGTCCAAAATGTTCAAAATTCATTTTAATTGTTTTATGCTCTAATAAAACATTACCTATCAAGCCAAACACAGTAGGTTGAACATTTTTTTAAATGATTCAATACTTTGAGTTTTTTCTTTACTATAAAGTCTATAACTAGCAATTCGACTATTAAATGCACTACCAATTTGTTGAATATTTCCAGAATTTATTTCATGGCAAGCGTTATTTTTATGTTGAATACTGCGTAAATGTCCATGAATGATTGAAGAAGGTATATCAATATTACACGCATCACAATGTGTTATTGAAGGTTCACCATTCTTCTTTCTTTTTGTTGCACAACTATTTTCACAATCTTGAGAACGTTGACGATTTTGAGCATCACATTCATTTAAAGGTTCCGTGCTAGTTGATGGTTTTACAGTTTTTAATTCCTGTTGTTCCCCATGCACTTCAACCATGTGGGATTGATATCGCTTTACAGCAGAAAATCCAAGATCACAAACTGAACATGAAAAAGGTGCTGAACTGACATGCATTAAATTTACATGCCGTCCAAGACTATCTTGTCTGTTAAATGTGGTAGCACAATGACTGCACACAAACATTTCAATGTCATGTTTAGCATTTGCGTGTCTTTGAAGGTTGTCAGGTCTTGAGAACTGTTTCTCACAGTCACCACACATGACCATTATGATCACTTTCGAAATTACCTATAAAAGAAAGAAATCATTAATGTTAATAAATGATAAAACAAAGTACAATATAAATAGTTTAATTATATTCCAGTCAATGGTTATAGAGGGGTATTTAATCGATCTGTGAACTCCTAGCAAGTCTAACTTCATGTAGTTCTAACTGGGGGTTACTATATACAACTGGCACTGACACCTAGCGGTGAACATTGGAACTTCATAGAGTGGTAGAAACCAGCGGTCGCCAGTTAAGTGAACTAAGTGTGACGTCATAACCAGTCTTAAAACAAGTTTAAACTTGTAGAACATGTCACGTGGTAGAAACCAGCGATCGTCAGTTAAGTGAGCTAAGTGTGACGTCATAGCCAGTTTTAAAACAAGTCTAAACTTTTAGAACATGTCACGTGATAGAAACCAGCGATCGCCAGTTAAGTGAGCTAAGTGTGACGTCATAGCCAGTCTTAAAACAAGTTTAAACTTGTAAAACATGTCACGTGACAAGGTTAAGTTAGGTAAAGTTAGGTTATGTTAGGTGAACTGAGGTTAAGTCTTTAAATATTCTCTCTGTCACTGACACCTAGCAATGAACATTCAGACTTAATAGAGCGGTAATCAAAATCTATCCCACAAATTTAGCTTTACACATCATGGTCAAGTAGTTCCAACTTTTGACTGCCAAATATACCGTTTTCACTGACATGTAGTGGTGAACATTGGAAAATATTGTTTTATCCCTCTGTTGGGGGTGGGATAAACAGGGTAGTGTAGATGTATTAATTTAAGGGATGTTTCCGAAATAGGGTAGTTTCCCGTAATTGGGGAGATTACTAGTGTAATGTGTTGGTGTGAGGATGAGATCTGTTGGGGGTGTTCCTACAGGGTGCGTTTACCTGTTAGGGGATGAATGTTTAAGAGTGAGCTATTAACTTAGCCTGCCAATTATGTATGAGCGATCGTTTAGCGTGCCCACGTGCAGAGTCGACAACTTGGCACGCTGCAGTCTGGCTACTTGCTCGAATACAATGGGATTCCTGACGGTGCAGTTCCTGGCCTTCCCGGTCAGGGGCAATTAGGACTAAGGTCAGGTTGGGTGAAAGGATGTAAAACTGGGTGAAATGAGTAATAGATGTATGTGTTTACTGACCAAGTATTTAATGGTCAGTGGCGGTGATGTACTGTCCCTTAGGTGGTGGACAGGTATAAAGCAAAGTACAAAGTGTGTGAAATACAAAAGTGTTCTGGGTAGGTGTTACAATAATTAGGAATCTGAGCACACGGCTAGTTCTCACCTGGTGAAGAGCTGGAACGGACCTCGGAGGAGCAGAGCCGCTGGCCACGGATAGATAATGGGGCTCCTCTGGGTCTAGCTTTTAAGGCTTTCCCCACTGCTTGGTCGGCGTTTCCTCACCGTCGCTGCTCCAGATAGTGTGTTTATGTATGTGTCATGTAAGCGTGGCTGTCAGCAATATTGCTGGGCCTGCTCGTGTTGAGGAAGTATGTGAGGCTTATGGCATGCCTATGAGGGTGGTTTTGGTAAAAGATGAAGGGGTGGGTCTTAGGTGTACTGCCCCTGGGCTGTACAAGACCTCCTTGGCCTTTATTCGCGGCCTCGCGAACGGGAAATAGAGTAGGCGTGTCGGCGTAGTTCTTCTTCTTCTTCTCCTTCTTCCTCTTGTCCCTCTTCTTCTTCTACTTCGGTGTCGTGTGGATGTGTGTATGTCGTGTCGTCCTTCTGGTGATGTGAGTTTAGCGTGTGCTCAGAGGGGTGGGTTTTGGGTGTGTACATATACATAGTCGATTTTTATTATCATTATTATCTTGATGTTGATGCTGTGAATGAGAGAAACGAAGATAAGAAACAAAAACATAGGTATGTGCATATTGGTGCCATGCAGGCAGGAAAAAAACCGTGGCTGGACGGGTGGTTGTGTCGTCCGCCGCTGTGTGGGAAAAAATTGCTCCCTGCATGTACCGTGAGTCTATAAAGTATAGGCAAAGTATTGCGTAAAAGGTGGAAGAAAATAGAAAAACAGGTGCCCCAGGGTGTAAGTTAAAGGTATATATCAGAATGATTTATTGTTGTTGGGATGAAACAGGACACCTTCACAAAATTTAACGTTAGTAGAAAGAAAATGAAATAAACAAAAGCATAATCAGTGTGCGTGTATATATATATATATATGCATTGGTGAATGCGGAGTTACAATGTTTTTACAATTTTTTGATTACAATACCTACATGCTAGTCTTAATTATATTACTACTGTTACTTAACCTGTCTGCTCATGCGCCTGGTACATTTTCTCATTATCCGACATTACCATAGCGCTCTCCTCTGGCCATCCATACCTCTTGTATGTTAATCGGCCGCTCCTCTTACCGTAGTTTAGCGCTAGTCTGCCAATGTACCTTTACCTTGTGGGTCATTATCTGTGGGGCGAGTGATTCCACACTTAACAGTGAAAGTCGTTGCCACACTTTGGTTACGGCTCTCAGTGTCGTATGTCACGTCACATCTTTGATGTTATGTTCTGTATCTGTCAGTAGGCCTGATACCTGTCTTCAGTTGTTATTGTGTAATAAGGTGATCAGTGTGACACAATGTGTTAACACAATAATGAGTGACGGTGTGTATTGTGCTGGAATGAGAAAAACACGTTAGTGCTGTATGGCAGTGAAATTATCTTTGTCAGTACCATATGCATGGTGTCGCCATGTGTAAATTGGAGAAAAATAACCTATATTCATTAGAGTAACTTCCATATCGCCTCTTGTGCCGGCGTACTGAATTGAAAATCATAAGTAATATTGTTTGTCAATATATTCCTTCGTCAGTCGTCATTGACATACGTCCGCCTTGTTCTTTGTCTGGCGCCTTCTTACTTTATCTTATTCTATGCCTTCTTATGCCGGCTTGAACTTATACTATTTATGGGCTTACATCTATTATGTTTTTGTGTATGTGTGGATGTATGCATCAGTATTGTGTAGAAAAGTATGTAGAGTATGTGTTTTTGTGACATTAGTGGTCCATTTTACCTTTACTTTTTTATCCTGACTCTCTTCCTCGGTGCTGCAATGTTGGGATCCAAAGCTGTAATACAAATATATGTTAGTTAAATACCTTGTGTGCGCAGCGCTGTTTTAAGGGTCGGCTTGGATGATGTCACCGCCCTTGAGACCTCTTCGGACGTCTCGTGTATTACTGCGGTTGGTCAGCCTCGGTTGCAGTACAATTTATTGTTGGCGCGTTATCGGACTTACCCTAGACGGTGCCGAACGCCCTGTGTTGCATTCGCATAGTAATATTCTTTAAATGTACGTGGTGTCGGTCTTACCCTATACGGTGCCGAACGCCCTGTATTGCGTTCGCATAGTAATATCAATTAAAACCTATATGGTGTCGGTCTTACCCTATACGGTGCCGAACGCCCTATGATTAGTAAAGTGTGCTTAACCTAGATTATATTAATTAATGCTATAAAAGAATATTTGTATATACATGCCGAAATAGTCCTTAACCTAATGCCGAGATATGTTGAAGCTACTGTTTTACAACAATGCTTGTTAAATTTGCTTAAGTCTAAGTTGCCTTCTAAATGCAACTGTATCTTATATACTAAAATTTTGACGTGAGGATCCCCCCGGTCGGTCTCCCTTCCGAGGTGCCCTTGCGACATCCTGCTGGGACTGGAACCCAACAGGAGCCCGTAGTCCCCTCCTATAAACTAACTGTCGACTTCCCCCCTTAATAACTAATGTGTAGTGTGTATAGGCCAGTGTGACTGCGTTGCTAGGTGCAAACGCTGCGTGCGGATATCCATTTCGATCATATTTATATAGCTTATATTCCCTTTATTCACCATTTTATATTTATTAATCGGTTGCCCAGGCCGCTGTGAGGGCTCGCCGCATTCCTCATTTACATCACTGGCCGCTCGCTGCGTTACCATTTAAGCTCTGGAGACTCGGTGTCATCCATTTATGTGGGCACGGAACCGAATGACCGCATTCATTCCATACGCATTATTTATCATTCATTAGTTATTATATATTATTTATTAAATCATCTTCACCTCACTGTCCGGAATGAGGACTTGGCGTGCTCCTGGATTGATCCCGTTGAATCCTGAGGCCCTTCTTCACTTCACACGATTGGAAGACTATCCTCTACGCCTCCGAGCATGGACCTAGCTTACATCTAGCTATGGGTCTAGTCCTAAATGTGGTCGTCTCTAGGTTTGTCTCCTGAGTCTAATATGGAGCTGGCTAATTCTCCTACTAGATGTCAAAATTCTCCCCTTTAGGCCTGGCTTCGAGGACCGCAGTGCATAATGGGTGTAAGTTTATTCGTCCCGGGGATAGGCTAGGTACTCCTAGGATTCCGAAGTTTGCCCGCACTGAGTCATCGGCGCTTCGACCTCACGTCCATCTGTCATTAAACTGGGCCAGGATTCATCGCCGCCTTCTCCAGCTCTGTCCTCTTGTGGCGATTCTGCTCCCATCCGTTTAACTGTTCGTCACCATCTAGTGTGACTTCAGATTCCTTTGAAAAATAAGTGTGATACAGTATACTGTAGTGTTTAGTGTGATTTGTATATTTATTTTCGTGTACTGTGTAATTATGTAAAATTCCTAGTGTTCTGGGGCTGTAGAATCTTCGAAATGCAGTGACTATTTTAGGCCTGTTATTGCCGTATCGGATTTCCAGCGCTGGTGCCTTGGTACTTTCCTGGAGGTATTAGTAGGTTTATAGGGTGTTTGGTCCCTTGTTATTAGGATCCGAGGGTGTTATTTGCTGAGAGGGGTTAAAGCGTGGTGGGAGAGGGTTGTGCATCGTTGGACTCCATGTTTGTAGTGGCCGGGAGCCGATGATGCTGTTAGGATGTATTTACTGTGAGTGGATGGGGTGGGTTTTTCCCAGGTGTCCAAAATTGAAAATATCATGCGGGTGTGATAGTAATACGGCCCCTGGTGTGTGGGTGGGATATCTCATTCAGTGAGATGGATATGAGGCGTGTCTGCTCTCATTTGAAGATAAGGCATGTGCTAGGATACAATAAGTTAATGTCCTTTGCATGCGGGATTATTTAATAAAATGTTTGTTAGTATCAGTATGGCCTCATCTCTCTATATAGAGATGTGCATCGCCGCTTAATATTTGTTTCCGAATCACCTCTAATACTCAGGTGTAGGCGTTCGGGTCCAAGGTGTAGCAAACCTTAATTTGTGAAAAGCATGAAGTCTATCAACCCTTGTGTATATTTTGCAATGTAGTGTAGGTGTTTTTATGTATCTGTATGTCTGTGCTGGATAGTGTTTTAGGTAATGGGGTACGTAGGAGGAAAGGTATGGGGATGGTAGCCCGTTGCTTGTACTATGGCCATCCTGATGGCATTATCCTCCTCTACTCCTATTGTAGTGTGTCATCCTCTCTTGGTCGTTATGTGTTTTCCTCACGCTCTTTGGAATTTACGCTGGCTGAGTTGAGGTGCCATATAGCACCTAGTGCTTCCCAAAATACTAAACTGTGGAGTGCCCGTGGGTCTGTCATTCCCACGTCGTGTAAAATGTTTATGTCTGTGGGCCCCGCCCTCTGGCTGCCCTTATGATGTCTAAGTGTGGTGATGCTGTGTCGTTCACGGCCCTATCTGGTCCCCTGTTCATAATGTGGGATGGGCTAGCATGTGGCTGCGAATATAAATCGGCATAGCATAATTGCCTGTAATGGATTTTAAGGGGGGAAAATAACCAAGAAAAGAAATTATTAAGGGGGGGTTTGTTCCTCCATGGAATCTGTCTGTATCCGCCCTTAATTAGTTTGTATATTCGCGTGTAATTGCCTCTGCCCCCAAGTGCTGGGCGCGTGTGGGAGGGAAGCGGCCGTGGCTGTAATTGATGCGCCATTGTATGTATGGAGCCGCCTACCGCTGACTCCTGCCGGCGCGTGTGCTGTTATCGGAGAGGGCTTGTCTCGTATCGCGTGGCTACTTGTCACGCACCGTGTACTGTATGTTATCACCTTTGTATACATGTTCCTAGTCCTGTTACTGGTAGGCGTAAAATAGTCTGTCTTACCCGAGATCAATGTGGTCTGCAATATGTGTGTAATATATGATGCGAAGCCTAATGTAATGCCGCTCTCACTTCCTGTATCAACATCCGTGTTTTCACTGTATACCTTTACTGTTATTGTTTTATGTTAGTGTCATCATATCTGTATGTCTTTGTCACGTTCCTCTGCTACAAAAATTTCTTCCGCAAACAGTGTGTGGCGTCACGTTGGAATTCACTTATTTGCAGCGCAGTGCTTCCTGTATATTTGTTGAGTGTCCTTGTGTACTGAAAGTCTTCAATGATATGCAGGAAGAATAACAAAACGTGACTTCTGCCACTGTCCGTGTGTCGACATGTGTTTGCATTCTAGAAAGGCCAACGTGTTAACTCGTCATGTTTTCGCTCTTAAGCTTGTTTGGGAATTTGTTTCCGTGATTACTTCCCCTTTGTGTCTTGCTCTATTATTTTATGTCCGGGGTAATCTACATGCCCCTTGTATTGGATTGCCATGGTTTTTGGCCTTTAGAGATGTGGTGTTACCTACTTTGTGTGAACGTTTGTCTGTGCGCGTGGCGTCCCCCGTATTCAGATTTCGGGCGCTATGGTCCAATTGAGTAATTTGTGGTTTCCGTAGAGGCCTGGTGTTCCCGGTACGTACCCTATTGTTAGTCCCGGGGTCGCTAATGCCCTAAGTGGGTAACTATAGCGAATACCTTGGAACGGGCCTACGCCCCTGTAAGTATGACCCGTGTATATCGTCTGTGTGAATTTTGGTTAGCCCTGGTCTTAATTTGAGGGCGTAGTGTGATTTTGAATCCCTAGTGAATGATACTCTGTCGTCCGTAATGCTGTTATGTCTGTGAGTGCCTCCAGCCGACCAGTGCGTCACGTATTCGCGCTGAGCGTGCAAAGTATTGGGTTACCTCATGTGGTAACGACGCTGCCGGTACCGTGCTTCCTGTCCGGCAGTTAACATTTGAAGTGCACAGCATTTATGTTGTGACCTTGCCACAAATGTTTTGAGCGTTTTTAAAATATGTTGTCTACGGGGCCCTACGTTTCTTCATAATGACCGTGCCTTATCTTTTGGCCCTACTATCGTGATGACGCTATCTGTGTCAGACTTGTGTAGTGTGGCCTTTATGTCATCCGTGCCCGCTGTCTGTCCGTGTGGCATCTGGTGCTATGTCTCGCAGCTACGCGTCAGTGTCTCTGCCTGTGTAATTTAAGTGTTTGTACATGTATTCCCTGTATTCCCGTGTTCATGCTTGTGTGGCTCGAGCGTTGTGCTTGTGTGTCCTGGCCCTTAGTTGCCATGTCGCGCCCTTGAGGCTGACTTTGGGCAGTAAGCTATTGATGTATACTCCTGTGTCGGTGTACCTACCTTGTAAAAGAACCTCCCCGTGTTTATGTCTGTGCTGTGAATGGCTCAATCGTTCTTGTGATTGTATCTCCTGACCTCTGGTTTCGTGTGTGGCAGCTAGATGTGTGTGTCAGGATCGTATCCTGGTGAGGTCCTCTGGGTTCGAGGGATATCTCTTGGCTTTCTTGCCCTGTCTGCCAGTGGAGTCACTTCCTTTCCTTTTAGCAGTGTTCCCGCCCTTACGTGTGAGTGTTGTTTTCCGAGTGTGGTTCGCCTTCATATGGCGGGCGTGTATAGTGTCATTAATGAGTTTGTGTCCATGCCGCACGTTCACTATACAGTTTAGATCAGATACTTTCCTGCAGATATTGAAGGGACTTGCCCAACGTGGTAGGAGGAAATCGGACACGTTCTTTTTACTGGCGGAATTGGAAACCATAACCAATTGCCCGGGTGTGTATTCCACGCTCTTCCGTTGAAGATCGTACCGTTCTTTTTGTTTCTTCTGTGCCGCGGTTATGTTTTTTCTGGCGTTCATGCGAGCTATCTGCAAATACTCTAACCGGGCCAGGTTGTCTGTGAGAGTGTCCCGGGGGATGCATATATTGTCTATTGGACTTCTGGGTGTGTAGCCGTGCAACAGGAAGTGTGGAGAGTGTTTTGTGGCTGTGGATGTCGAAGTATTGAAAATGAATGTGATAGGCTGTAGATAATTATCCCAGTCTGTCCCTGTGTCCCCCGTGAACATGGCTAGCGCTGTCCCGATAATTTTATTCATGCTTTCTGTGACCCCATTGGTCTGTGGGGAAAAACTCATAGTTGTGTATGCCCTTATCCTTAGTATCTCCAGAAACTGTTGGAGCACTCTCGAGGTGAAAATAGTCCCTCTGTCGGATAATAGTGTTTGGAATAGGCCATATCGCGTGATTATTTCGAATAAAAATTCCGCTATGCTGTTCGTGTCTGCTTTAGGAACAGCCTTTGTAAACATGTACCGGGTAAGATACTCTGTAGCCAAGAGTATGTATTTATTACCATTTTCAGATGTGGAGATGGGGCCTTTAACATCTATCCCGATTCTGTGGAATAGCTCTCCTACTGGAATAGGGTTGAGTAATCCATGAGGTTTGCCAGGTCTTGTTTTAAATCGCTGGCACGTGTGACATGTCTTTACGAAGGTGTCTATGTCGCCCTTCATGTTTACCCAGTAATATTTGTCCCGGATTCTATGGTATGTTTTATGCGTACCCAAATGTGCCCCTGCCATTGGGCTATTATGGTGTCCGGTCATGATACTTTCTTTCAATGAGTCCGGAACCGCTATAGGTGCATTATCGTGCATGGCTGTGGGTTTAAATTTCAGTACCCCGTCTTTGTCTAGGAGAAATCGCCTAGACAGCCGTGCTGTCTTGGAATCTACCTTGCCCAAGTTTTCTAGTGCCATTAGAATCTGTTTCAGGTATGGATCCCGCTCTTGCTCCTGCCTCATGTTTACAGCGTCAGGGCAAAAGTCGGCATAGCATCCCATTCGTGGTCCTTACTGTCATCTGGGGGATCGGCTACTGGCAGCCTAGATAACCCATCTGCATCTAGGTGTGTAGCGCCTTTCTTATGCTTGACCACGAAGATATATTCGTAAAGACGGAATATAAACCTACTGAGGCGCGAATTTGAATTTTTGAATTTGTCCCAAAAAAGCAGGCTCGCGTGGTCAGTCATTACCGTGAACTGGATACAATAGAGGTATACCCGGAAATAGTTCACTCGCGCTCTGTGGCAGAGTATCTGGTTTCAACGGCCGTTAATTTTCTGCTGGCATAAGCCACTGGCCTTTTGCGCCCCTCCGTGTCTTCCTGTAATAGGGCAGCTCCCAGTCCATACTGGCTTGCGTCCACGTGTAGAAATGTGGACCTATCACTATGGAAGTGTTGCAGTAATGGCGGGGTGGTCAATAGTTGTTTAAGTGTCTTGAAGGCATCTATGTGTTCTTGTGTGACGTGGAAGGGCGTCTTTTCGCGTGTGAGTTTGGTTAGGGGGTGGGCGATGTGTGCGAACCTATAGATGTACTTACTGTAATAAGATGCCAGACCCATGAAGCTACGCAATTGTTTCAGATTTGTAGGCATCGGGATGCCCGTTATTGCGTCCGTCTTCGCTGGGTCGGGAATAATCCCTTCTCTGTTAACAATATGGCCCAGGATATTAATCTGCTGTCTGGCAAATTGACACTTCGCAGGTTTAAGCCTTAATTTGGCCTCTCTGATCCTTGCGAAAGCCTCCTCCAAGTGTACGAGATGCTCGTTAAAGGTTTGGGAGAAGACTGTTATGTCGTCCACGTAGACGAGTACCGACCGCCATTTTAGCCCTGAAAATGCCTTATCCACTATTTTTTAGAAAGTCTGGCTGGCGTTACGGAGGCCCATTGGCAACCTTTTATAAGAATAGAGACCGTTTTCTGTAACGAACGCCAGCTTGTGCCTGTCCGGTTCATAAATGGGGATTGAATAGAAGCCACTATAACAATCAATCGAGCTAAACCAGCTGGCCCCACCGAGGGCATAAAAATAGGTGTCGGCCCGTGGTAGTGGATAGCTGTCATTTTCTATTAATTTGTTGAGCCTACGGTAATCTGTACAAAACCTGTGGGAACCGTCTTTCTTCCTGGTCAACAAGACCGGAGCACTGTAATTCGAGGTCACTGGTTCGATTAACCCCGCCTCGAGCATCTCTTTAATCTGAGTGTCGATAGCGTGCCTTTACTTCTGACTCACCCTGAAGTGGGGCTGGTGGACTGGCCGGTCACTGGTGAGTGTGACATGATGCTCGATAAGGTCTGTCACCGCGAGATATCTCAACGAGTGGGTAAAGATATCTCTATTGCCTTCCAGGAGCTCCGTGAGCCTCCTATCTTGTTCTGGTGTTAAGTCCTGTCTGTGAGTGTGATTGAGTGTCTTATCTGTGTGTGTGCCTGTATGTTTGTCGATTGTGTTCAGTGTGGAGTCCTGGTGCTCGTGGGTTTCTCGCTCCGCTCGAATCCCATCTGTGTTCTTGGTGTATACCATGGGATGTGTAATGAGGCTCTGGTTATGCATTAAAAGCATCTTGCCGCTAGCAAAATTTATGCTAGCTTCGTATTTAGCGAGGAAATCCTTGCCAATTATTGCTGACGCAGAAAGGTGTTCTATCACGAACATGGGGTTTGTTGTCGCAAAATGGTCTTGCCTGATGTGTATGTTTGCCACCCCCCGAGTTTTCTAGCGTCTGAGCATTGGCTGCTACCAGCCGGATGTCACCCGTGACACCGTGTATCTGCCCTTCGGTGACGTGTTCGCTGTTCACGCAGCTTACCGCCGCACCAGTGTCAACAAGGGCTTGCACTCTGTGTCCATTTATGCTGGCGTGTATTATCAGTGCCGCTAATTGGTGTCCTTCCCCATGTAAAGATATATTATAGAGTGTGTATGTTGTTGTTATTGCTGCCTTGGTGTCCTTGTGTGTGCCACAGTTTACTCCCTGCGTTACATTTCTGCCGAAGAGGCATGGCGCTGGCCGCTCATTGTACTTGGCACGCTTGGCCGCGCGACTCATTTCCTGGCTCAAGTTCTTTGCCTCGCTCAGCGAAATGTGCCCCGTCTGTACATTGCATGCTCTCTTCATTGTCCGCGCTGTTAAATACAGGAATTCTTGTGAGCGGTTAATGTGTTTTCACTTCCCAGTTTCTGTGTGGGTGTGTTGTTCCTCTCCTCCTCCTGTGAGGGTGTGTCTACAAACCTAACCCTTTGTTTGCATGTATGACCCCATTTTTTGTTCCAGGTGGTTGCGAGTTCGATTCCTGTTGCTGGCTCTCCTGAGCCAAGTGTGTTTGAGTCCTGCGCCTGTGTGGGGTCACTTCCCGCCCCGTGTTGTGGTGTAGGGGGTATGGTTTTTCGTCTGGAGGGTGTGGGTTTGCTTTTTTCCCCCTGTTTCCCTGCTGGTGATATATTCATGTCTGGCGATGTTGTGGGCTTATTGTCTGCGTTTTGTTCGCGCGTAATTGTGAGGGGCGTGTAGTGTCCCGCCCTAGAGTTCCCTGTGAATAGTATGTGCAGGGCCCTATCGAATCTCTTGGTGGTGAACAGTGGCGGTGAGTGTATGTCAGTGTATAAATGTATGTAGGGATTAAGTATCTTGCCGAGAGCGGTCACTTCTACGGCGCCGGCATAGATACCATCCCTACTCATGTATCGTTCGTAGTCTTTCCTGGTCTGGAATGGGTTTTCCTTTTCATCCGCCACGAAATCCCGGTACTCCTGCCAGTTGTCCAGGATGTGTTTAACCGTTTCCAGCCTGTACTCTCTGAGGTGGGTTTCGCTATGGCGGACTAAAGAGCTGATGGCCCTGAACAGACAGTTGCCGTCCCCTTTTACGGGGTGTGTTTGGAAACGGTTCGGGGGCGAACCGTCAGCCATTTTTTATTTGGCTGCTTCTTCCCCCTGCTCTTGTGAGTCTGTTTAGGTGAGGGGCCTCTCTGGTGTTGTGTTAGGGGAGGAACCTCCACCGCTTTTCTAGCTGGCCGAACCTCCCCGTCTAGGAGTTTTTTGGAAACGTAGGTGTGCGTCTCCCCGTGTTGTATGCCTGTCCCCCCTCGGAGTGCCTGCGCCAACTCCCCGCTTGCGGTGGGTAACCGGGTGTGGGAAGCATTGCCCTCCTTTCTGTTCGCTGGGGTGCCTCGTCCCTGAACTCCCTCGGCTGTTCGTCGGGGAGCGGATAGTGTTCCAGTCCCTTCGTGTACGTATCACGGGCCTCCCGTCCTTTCTGTGGGGTTGTTGTTCCGCGTTTTCTGATCTGTGGCCTGTTTTCTTGTCTTCGATAGGGGGGGGTGTACGCCTGCTGCTGCGGCGGGGGCGGGTTTTCCCGGCGATTGCCCTTTCCCCTGTACTGCTGGGATGCATATCCCTCTCTGCCTGGGGGTGGGTTCTCCCGGTAGACCCCGTTTCCCCTGTACTGTGGGGATGCATAGCCTTGCCTGCTTGGGGGTGGGTTTTCCCAATAGTCCCCATTTCCCCTGTACTGTGGGGATGCATAGCCTTGCCTGCTTGGGGGTGGGTTTTCCTGATAGTCCCCATTTCCCCTATATTGTATGGAAGCATAGCTTTGTCTACTCGGATGCGGGCTGCTTCGCCGGGGAATACTGGGGTCGTACTCTGAAGGGTAGTAATCCGGTGTGTATGGGGATGACGGTCGCCGTGAGGGGTAGATTGGCCCTACATGTGTGTATGAGACCGGTGAATATCGTGGAGGGTAATGTGGCCTGTCCTGCGCATATGGTGTTGTCGGCCGCTGTGGAGGGTAGTATGATTTTTCCCGCTCGTAGTGTCTCCGTGTATCCCCTTTCCCTCTCGGGATAGTATAGTTCTTCTGTATCAGTGTGTTCTCTCCTGAGTGGTCCCCCGCCTGCCTGGATGGCAGCTATTGTTAGCTTCTCCATCCTGTCCACTAACTCATCCATCTTTTGGCTCGTGTCCCCCTTTTCTGGATGAAAATGCTGATTCACGGCTTTCTCCATAGCTTTTTCCGTGATCTTTCTCCCAGCCTCTATTGTTTTTATGTTGTTTATCATATGCTGGACCGTAGGATTGTTCATGATACATAATTTGTCCACGATGGATGGCCTAAGGCCCTGCATTAGAAGCTTAACTTTTTGCTTATTAGGCATGGCTGCATTGTTTTTGTCGCAAATCAGCAGTTTCGCATTCACATACGTCTGTGCGCTCTCTGTGGTCCCCTGTGACCTCTGTCTAATTTGGTCATACAGGTCCTCATCATCTGGTGTGAGCTGAAATTCACTCTTCAGCAAAAAAAAAAGTGATTTCGCCCCATGTGGCGTCTTCCAGATTGTCCTCATGGAGCTCGTACCATGTCATGGCCGATTTTGTTAAGTATGCAGGTAGGAGCCATTTCCTGACTTCGTCGCTCCAGCCATTGATCCGAGCCGTTCTATTGAAGGCCTTGAGGTATTCCTCCGGATCATGGCCCTCCCCCGTGAACTTTATTGGGGTGGATCATTGGATATCCCGTGTGTCTATTCATATCCTGCTCGTTTACCTCTCCTTGGCTATGTAATGATTTTAGTCCGTTTATGCTGTCCGCACTTCTGTCGTGTGATGAGGTATTTGAATTTGTGTTGTTCTGACGGGAATTATCCTCACTCCCTGTGTATGAAACGTGTGTTACGTTGCCAGGGGGCTCGTCACTTGATATGTCGTCACTGATCGGTGGTGTAATGTCGTACTGTGTGGACTTCACTACTTCCACTGTCCTGTCTAAATCCTGTCTTACTGACTCTAGAATAGTATGTATATCTAAGACCGCCTCTGTCGTGTGGGTGTCTGCCTTAACAGCATCTGTATCCAATAATTGTGTTATGCGCGCGAGCAGACTATCAGTCTTTTGCTCTGTGATTTGCAGTTGCTGTAACAATAGGGGATGGAGTGTTGGTAAGCAATCTGCCTCACTAGCGCTGGATTTTGGTGACTGTTATCCCTGCGAACCGGTCTTGGCCTGGGATCGTGTAAAATGTGTGACTTGTGCTGCCGCTGCAGGGTATTGAGCGCGGATTTCTAATGCCTTTATTTCGAGTTCCTGAAGGAAGCGTGGTGCAGTGTGTTCAGTTATTAAGCCACAGTTCTTAATTTTCAACTTCGGTAGGAGTGGAGTTGTGCTAGCCAACAAATGGTGAGCAAAGCCCCTTAGTGTGGTTCTAAATGTGGTCATTTAATTTCCACCGACCTTGCACTATGGGGTGGGTGGGGGTGGGTGTAATAATATATTAAAGGGAAAAATGTGGAGCGTATTTTGGAAAAAAAAATAGTCTCGCTTGGCTACTTACAGTATGGATCTCGCTCTACCACGAGGGCTCGTTGTTTGAGTCCCCTACCCTTATTTTGCGTGGTAGCGGCGGCTCCACCAATCTGTTTTATCCCTCTGTTTGGGGTGGGATAAACAGGATAGTGTAGATGTATTAATTTAAGGGATGTTTCCGAAAAAGGGTAGTTTCCCGTAATTGTGGGAGACTACTAGTGTAATGTGTTGGTGTGAGGATGTGATCTGTTGGGGGTGTTCCTACAGGGTGCGTTTACCTGCAAGGGGATGAATGTTTAAGAGTGAGCTATTAACTTAGCCTGCCAATTATGTATGAGCGAGCGTTTAGCGAGCCCACGTGCAGAGTCGACAACTTGGCACGCTGCAGTCTGGCTGCTTGCTCGAACACAATGGGATTCCTGAGGGTGCAGTTCCTGGCCTTCACGGTCAGGGGCAATTAGGACTAAGGTCAGGTTGGGTGTAAGGATGTATAACTGGGTGAAATGAGTAATAGATGTATGTGTTTACTGACCGAGTATTTATTGGTCAGTGGCGGTAATGTACTGTCCCTTTAGGTGGTGGACAGGTATAAAGTAAAGTACAAAGTGTGTGAAATACAAAAGTGTTCTGGGTAGGTGTTACAATAATTAGGAAACTGAGCACACGGCTAGTTCTCACCTGGTGAAGAGCTGGAATGGACCTCGGAGGAGCAGAGCCGCTGGCCACGGATAGATAATGGGGCTCCTCTGGGTCTAGTTTTAAGGCTTTCCCCCACTGCTTGGTCGGCGTTTCCTCACCGTCGCTGCTCCAGGTAGTGTGTTTATGTATGTGTTATGTAAGCGTGGCTGTCAGCAATATTGCTTGGCCTGCTAGTGTTGAGGAAATATGTGAGGCTTATGGCATGCCTATCAGGGTGGTTTTGGTAAAAGATGAAGGGGTGGGTCTTAGGGGTACTGCCCCTGGGCTGTACAATATCATTCTAACTGTTTTAAAAGTTATTAGAGGGGCACTTACCTTTTTATTATTTATCAAATGCTGCCACTGAATGAACAGATTGTAGGAATCTGGTAACCTACAGGTACCCAATTATCTGTAAACAAATCAATCAATCAATCAATCAATCAATCAATAAATACATTCCTATCAATAACTTCAACATCAATTAGTAATAAAAGACTACAATCCATTAATAATAAGTACTTACCATGCAAAATAATTTAATGATTTTCTACCAAAAAGGCTTTTTTACAACTCTTGAGCAGTAATAGAGCACTGTTCACTCAAAGCGAGTAATAAAGACTGACAGTAGGGAAATATATGACACCTCTCTTATATAAACTCTCATCGCTCGTGTCAGCTGTTTTTTGCAGATCATTGCAATTCCTTTCCCAATACAGCTGAGAGTCCAAAGTACACTAGGAACACCTGTGTGGTATCCAATGACTGCTGACTTTGCATGATCTTCACCCATTGTCTTGATCAACACCTGAGATTTCAAATTACTGCAGCGTCAGTCATAGCAACCGCAGTGTGCGCTCTCTGGCATGTCAGCAACATGACACCGGAAGGAACACCTGTGTATATATATATATCTAATAACTGCTAACTTTGCATGATCATCACCCATTGTCTTCATGAACACTTGCGGTTTCAAATTACTTCAGCGTTAGGCATAGCAACAGATCTGCGCGCTCTCTGCCATGTCTGTAATATGACACAGGAAATATAACAAGACGTCTTGCTGCACGTGCCATATCCGCAGTTTTAACATCTTAAGAGCATGTATTATTCTCTTTCAACTACAAATGACTCGTTAGAACACATCCATCCCCCAAGTTAGATGCCTTGTATGTTCACATGTATTTCGTCACTTTCCTTTCATATCGTTATCACATTATAGTAGTGGAGGACTGGTGAACAACGCCAGTTCAACGCACTGCTTTACACGCAAATGTAATTAGGCCCTTTGACATAATTTAAGTAAATGCATGGGCTAGTCCGTAGGGACGAGTACAAAGGGAGTCATCCACAAAGACCTGTCAACAAGGACTCGTCCACAAGGACTTGTCCACAAGGACCTATCCACAAGGACTTGTCCACAAGGACCTGTCCACAAGGACCTGTCCACAAGTACTTGTCCACAAGGACTTGTCCACAATGACCTGTCCACAAGGACTTGTCCACAATGACCTGTCAACAAGGGCCCATCCACAGGGACTCGTCAACAATGACAGGGGCCCTCACCTCATGGCTTAACATGCCCCTCTTTGATTATTGGTTTGCTGAACAACGTTTAATTCCATATTGGCATTCAAACTGTCACATGTTGCACTTGGAAAATCAGATTTTCTAAAAAATACAATTTCACCCCCTAGTAGGGGTAGGGTTTATTTTGGGGTGGAAATATGTTGTCCATTGGAAAGGGGGTATCAGCCCGAGTTCAATGACACCTCATTCGTCAAAATCTGACCATGCGTTCGAGAGATATAGCGCCGCCGCCATCTTGTGGGGAGGGTGTGGAGGAGGTGGCATTAGAACTCTCACAAACACACTACTTGTCAAATTCCCACAGCTTTTGGATACACAATATTGTTTTTCTTTTTCCATTGACTGCCTCTAAACTTCTGTAAAATGGATTTATTAATTTAGAAATATTCGCGAGCGAGCACAACAACTCAACCAAGTTTCATCGAGTTAAATGAATTGTGTATGAACGCATACGGGACTTTGTTGAAACGATTCGCGCGCCACACCCGTTTGTTGAATCTACTCGCACGCTACCTATTGTAATATGGATTTACTGAGTCAGAACCCTTTGCAGGAGTGTACGCAACAGCTCAGCCAAGTTTCATCACAATCGGATGAATGGTATATGAACGCATCTGGATTATGCTTAAACGATTCACGCGCCGTAACACATTTGTTTAATCTACACGTGCGCTACCTATTGTAAAATGGATTTAATAAGTTAGAAACACAACAACTCACCAATGTATGATCACAATCGGATGAATGGTATATGAACGCATGCGGGATTTGTTGAAACGAATCGCGCGCCAACGCTCATTTGTTAAAATTTCTCGTGCGCTATCTATTGTAAATTGGATTTACTATGCTCATAACCATCCCGGGAGTGTGCACAACAACTCACCAAAGTTTCATCGCAATCGGATGAATGGTGTATGAAGGCATAAAAGACGAATAAACGAACAAACATTCTTTTTTATACACAGTAGATAATAGATATACAGTAGATATCTCTACTGAACTACAATGCAGAGGTCTAGATGATAAACACTAAGGCGTACTAACTTTGAATAATAGTCAGTAAGATGTTTTATAGTGGCATATAGATATTTCTACTGAACTAGAATGCATAGATGACTAGAACTAAGGAGTACTAACTTTGAATAATAGTCAGTAATATGTATTCATCGACCCTTCATTAGTCATTTTCAAGATTTTTTTTTATTTTTTATTGTCTCATTCGAAAGTATGTCCTCTCTAGTTTCCAGAAATATATATTTTATACTAGTTTTATTGTTGTTTAGCTCATTTATATTCACTTTAATAGTCGGTGTGCCCACTTTTTTAGCAGCTGTCACTTTAACGCATAGGTGCAGCAGATAAAGCACACTTTAATCTGGCTTTGAAACAGTCTCCTCCAGAACTAAAACAATGTTGGAGATACTCGTGGGTCGGGGAATGTAGAAGATGGACCTAAAATCCAAACTAAAGACAGTTTTTAGGAGTATAAAAATAAGACTCTTTACTCTAAATGTGTACCTCAACTTTGAGTTACGTTTTCTCTCACTTCATTTCTTTTTTCAATATTTGTCTTGACTTGGGCAGTTAATATGTCCACTTAGAATGCAGATATTAGTTTAATTAATTAAAAACTAAATTATAGACAAATAATGCTGCTATGTTGTAAAGCAGAATTATGCTGTTAAATTGAAATTAGGGGTCGCGCCCCCACAATTTTTTTTTTCAATCAAAATAACGTAAATTGCAAAACAAAGCGAATATATTGGCCTCAATCAGTGATACATAAACGATTCTGCTATACAACATTCTGAACATACAGCAGATCAATTTGCAACAACAATGACTCGATTAAGTTGAAAAAGAGCGAAGATATCGAGTCCTAAAAATTCACGTTATTGTTGTAATTAAACTTTGAAAAATACCCCCCTATTTTTATTTTTGTTTCTTTTTTGGAAAAGTCTTGGAATCTTTGAATCAGTGATATCAATTTTAAGAAAATAAGATAACTTGTAATGAAATGTCTTCAGTGGTGTCGATGTGTACCTGAAGTAGAATGCATAGGTCTAGATGACAAACTCTAAGGCGTACTAACTTTGAATAATAGTCAGTAAGATGTTCTGATAGGAGCATATACAGTTGATAACTTTTCTGAACAAGAATGCATAGGTCTAGATGACAAACACTTTTGTCGCGGTAACCACCGGGGTATCCACGTTGGCATTTTGTCCACGTGGATCACTGATAGACTTCCTGTCCTAAAACATATTCATATTAAACTTGTCTTGTTTCTGTGCCATATTTGTTTGGATTCACAGTTGCCAAGCCTGATTCAGTGAGCAATAGACGTAAAGAGACCAAAACGTATAACAAATGGTAGGAAAGATATAAAGACGAGACAACGTAATCCAATTGAGATTTTATTAATACTGTATATTGCAGGTGCAATTATTTTTTTCCATAATTATCATAGGTTAAGAATATTCATCATCAGATTCAGAACAATCCTCATATACAGAATCACACTCAATATAATCATCACAATCCTCATATTCAGAATCACACTCATTATAATCATCACAATCCTCAGAATCAGTATCACATTCATTATAATCATCACAATCCTCAGAATCAGAATCACATTCATTATAATCATCACAATCCTCAGAATCAGGATCACATTTTTCATAGTCACAATCGTCATAATCGGGATCACATTTTTCATCATCACATTCCTCATAATCAGAATCACATTCACTATAATCACCATAATAATATTTAGAATAATCTTCATCATCGTTGGATGAGCAGACTCTATCGTGGCATAATCCATAATCACAATCACTATGCCCTATACAGGGACGATCTGAAATAGAAGACGTATTTTATGAACAAATTATGCTTACTTGTAAAAAATTAGGCAAATACATACTTTTATAAGAATAATCTTCGTAATCACTACCGTAATCATCAGAATAATCATCATCATTGATGGAAATGCAGTGTCGATTGTGGCAACGTAATCCATAATCACAATCACTATGCTCTCTACAGCGATCATCTGAAATAGAAGACGTATTTTATGAACCAATTTAATTATGCTTACTTGTAAAAATTGGGCAAATACATACTTGTATACTATTATCATTTATGAAATATAGGCATATGACATCACCTTGTGTCCGTGTGGGTGTCCGTGTGGGTGCGTATGAATGCGTGAATATGTGTTTGCCTCCCCACCCATCTAGTAAAATCTAAACGGCGGGAGGAAGTTCAGTGAAATCTAGTAAAGAGTTACTAATACAACATCCGACCTCGACCGTGTATTTCATATTTTAATGACTGTCTCCAATCCAACATACTGCCCGCGCAAAATAATTTACCAGCATTCATTACCTACAAAACTGTTAGCACTATCAACCTTAAATGTTGTGTGGCTATAGAGGATACCATAGTTAGTTCACATAGGTTATATCTTACTTATGTTCATTGAATCTATCAACTTACAAAATTTCAGTTTGATTGCTTTAATAGATTCGTAAATATTGTGAACCGTCTAAATATTTCAGATGGTTACCATGTTGGATTTTTATATATATACGTCTTAGAGTTATGTACTATTACATGAAGATAATTGTGTAGGTTCATTACTCAAAAGTTCATTTCGATCGCAAGATTTAAAAACTCAACTTTAAAATTTTGCACAGCCGCCATCTAGCGGTTATGTAAAAATTGAACCAGATTAGATTTCAGTGCATTACAATCGGTATTAACATTTGCTATACCAAGTTTCAATGCGTATGTATGGTTAAGTATTACGTATCTAGTTTATGTCCTCTATGGAACTTGGGCGGAGTGTCTATATACTTTTACTCTGTGACGATTATTAGTTGTAATAGCTCAATGTGTTAAGATGTAGATAGAGATGTGTGTACATATTAAAGTGATATAAAGTGCTTTAATCAAAACATAATAGCCATAATGTGCTTTCATAAAAACCTAATAGTTGGCGACGAGGAATTGGGACTTGATTCATCGGTACAGCTATAGCAAGGGGTGCAAGGGGTAGATTCTCTCTATCCAAACGTCATCCTCACCTGCACGTGGTACACCCTGCTCCATACTGACGAGGCTCTGACGACCGAATAACTCCCGGGATAAGGAGTTCCCCTCTCTCCTGCCAACGGCTTATGTAAGGCGGATGAGCAGATTGAGGTTAGGGCACTCTCTTGCCCTTGAGATGGGAAACTATCTCTTAAGGCGGATGAACCAATAATGGTCAACGGCATAGAAGACCTCAACGGTGGACCAAGCGCATGAGCAACTAGTATTGCCCGAACGGTTGGGAAGGCGGATGAAGGCTGCAACAGTCCAGGACCACCAGTCGTCATAGCTTCTATGCCACTGGATAAAGGCCCTGTATCTGTCAAGTACTGTGTGTCTGTTGATGTGCAACAACATGCCCACATTAAAAGATGTCACGCACAGGCGTCTTCTAAACAACGAAGGAAGGATACAAAATCTATTCGCCAATTAATCACAAGTCCTGCGGCGATCGGGGAGTTGTGACGGGAGCAGGATTGTGTTGTCTGGGAGCTCCTAGTGATGAACCGGCACGTAGGCGACGAATGTGTGATCTTCGCTTTGCTTGAGGATGGGCTGTAGAGCAATTCGTATGCTGCATTCGTGACTAAGCAGGCCTGTTTAGGATCCACTCTGCTTACCCTGAATGGGGAGGGGGCTAAAAAAGGTGCCCTAAAAATAGTCAGCCTAATATCACCCGACTGGATAACCGCGTTCAGAGGGTACACCACAAGCGGTCGAACCACAATGAAAATTAATTTTGCTACATGGAATGTCCGTACTTTGATGGACAATGACACACATAATCGACCACAAAGGCGAACGGCAATTGTTGCCCGTGAGCTGAAAAGATTCAACATTCATATTGCCGCACTCAGCGAAACAAGGTTAGCCAATGAAGGACAACTGAAGGAACATGGAGGTGGCTACACTTTCTTCTGGAAAGGGAAAGACACTGAAGATCAACGTATTCATGGAGTTGGCTTTGCCATTAAGAACGAGCTTGTCAACCTTCTCGATGAACTTCCACATGGTATAAATGAAAGGCTTATGACACTACGACTAAAGTTAAAAAACAGCCGACGAGCGACTGTAATTAGTGCATATGCTCCAACTCTCACCTCTGATGATGAACAGAAGGAAGTATTTTACTCTCAACTTGATGTGATCTTGAAGGATATACCGCAATCTGATAAAATCATCCTCCTAGGAGACTTCAATGCTCGCGTTGGAAGAGACGCAGCATTATGGGCTGATGTTATTGGAAAAGATGGTGTTGGGAAATGCAATTCTAATGGGACACTCCTTCTATCCAAGTGTTCTGAACATAGCCTCGTAATCACAAACACACTATTCCGACAGAAGGACAAATTTAAGACTTCATGGCAGCATCCTAGATCAAAACACTGGCACCTACTTGATTACGTGATTGTGCGAGCAAGAGACAAGCGTGACGTACTACTCACAAGGGCTCTGACAAGTGCTGATGACTGCTGGACGGATCATCGATTAATAAGATCTGTAATGACTCTACAAATTCTCCAAAAGCACAGAAAACAGAGAAAGCACATCAGGCGCAGGGTGAACACCCAACGTTTACAAAACGTTACTGCTAAAAGGAAGTTTCATGAACTTCTGAATGAAAAGTTACCAGATAATTACCCTGAAAAGGTTGAGGAACATTGGCAAACAGTCAAGTCTGCTATACTCTCAGCGTGTGAAGAATCGATTGGTTTCGTCAAGATGAGGCATGCTGACTGGTTTGATGAGAATGATGCAGAAATCCAGAATCTTATTGATAAGAAGAGGAAAGCATTCCATGCATGGCAAGCCAATCCAACTTCTATCTCCAAACAGCAACTGTATAAAGATGCAAAGGCTGAAGTGCAAAGGAAAACTCGGGTCTTGAAAAATCAATGGTGGATCTCCAAATCCCGTGAAATGCAGCATCTAGCCGAAACGAATAATACTCATGCTTTCTTCAAAGCAACAAGAACTATATATGGGCCACATTATCATGGTTTGAATCCTCTGCAGTCTAAAGATAGCACGGAACTTCTCAGAGACACAAACTCCATTAATTCCCGTTGGAAAGAACATTTTGAAGAGCTACTCAACAGGGACACACAGGTTGATAATAACATTTTCACCCGACTTCATCAGAGACCTCCTAAAGACCACCTTGATGATCCTCCGCCTCTATCAGAAATTGAATCTGCCATCAATCAGCTCAAAAACAATAAAGCATCAGGCATGGATGGGATTCCTGCTGAGCTCTTTAAAGTAGGGAACACTACTCTAGTTCATCACATACACCAACTCATACTTAAAATATGGACTACCATTACCATACCTAAAGACCTAAGGGATGCCTTGATAATAACCATCTTTAAGAAAGGTGATAGGGCACAATGTGGTAATTATCGAGGTATATCGTTGCTTTCTGTTGCTGGTAAAATCCTGGCCAACGTTTTATCCAACCGTTTGAAGCCGTTGGCCGAAGAAATACTGCCTGAAACTCAGTGTGGCTTTCGACCTAATCGAAGCACAACTGATATGATCTTCTGTGCTAGGCAGATGCAGGAGAAATCCAGAGAGCAAGGACGCCCTCTATATATGGCTTTCATAGATATTGTTAAAGCATTTGATTCGGTCAATCGAGAAATGCTATGGAGGATTCTTGCCACACTTGGCTGCCCCCCAAAATTCATTCAAATTCTTCGATTACTACATGATGATATGCATGGCACGGTCCTTAACAGCAATGGCCCTGGAGAGCCATTCAAGATTACAACGGGTGTCAAACAGGGATGTGTGATTGCCCCCACACTCTTTTCAATATATGTTAGTGTTGTACTAAATTTGGTCCAAGAAAAGATTCCAAAGGGTGTAGAAATTATATCCAGGACAGATGGAGGTTTATTCAATCTCAACAGATTACGTGCAAAAACTAAAGTGTCAGCTACATCCGTTCTTGATCTCCAATATGCTGATGACAATGTCATCTTAGCAAATTCGGATGAAGATCTTCAAACCACCCTGAATGTGTTCAATGAGGCATACAGAAGCATTGGTCTGGACATAAACACCAATAAAACACAGGTTCTTCATCAGCCTACATCACATGACAGGGCTACTGCTCCTGCTATCATGATTGATGGACATAAACTAAAGAATATAGATCATTTTCCCTATTTGGGTAGTCACCTATCAACAAATGCGAACATTGACGCTGAGATTCAACACCGCCTCCAATGTGCCAGTGCAGCCTTTGGTCGTTTGCTCGTTCGCGTGTTTGACAACCACGACATTAGCATTCTAACAAAATTATACGTTTATCAAGCTGTTGTAGTTCCCACTCTGCTTTATGGCTGCGAAACCTGGGTTACTTACAGAAGGCACCTCGTATCTTTAGAAAAATACCATCAACGATGCCTTAGGAGAATTCTTGGTATTAAATGGCAAGACCGGCGCACTAACACAAGTGTTTTAGAGGAAGCTAGCACTATTAGTATAGAGGCTCTCATTATAAAACACCAACTTCGATGGACAGGACATGTAGTTCGCATGCCTGAGTCCCGCCTCCCAAAACAAATCTTATATTGCCAGCTGAATGTCGGTCAGAGAAAGCAGGGTGGGCAACAAAAACGCTACAAAGATGTTCTGAAGACCAACTTGAAGAAATGTCAAATTGATACAGGTAACTGGGAAGCTGTCGCATCCGACCGATCAGAGTGGCGCCGCAACGTCCATCAAGGCCACTTGTACTTCGAACAAGAGAGAAGAAGGCTTCTGGCTGAAAAAAGAAATGCCAGGAAAGAGCGCATGATTCGCAGAATGATCAACCCCCAAGATCCATTGGCTGCTCAAGACCTTGTGTGCCAATATTGTGGAAGAGTCTGTGGTTCTCGGATCGGACTGTACAGTCACCAAAGAACTCACGCAATATGATTAGGCCTAATGTTGGATTACAGCGAAGATTTACATAAATGTAACTTGGAAGACAATCATACTCGTATCACGAGTGATAGCCTAAATAATATAATATAGCCTATATCAATGAAGTACGGTATTTACGTTAGGTTTGTTTCAACGGCCACGTGAGTAAACTCAAGAATCAGGCAAATCGACATGAAATTTACACAGAGTACTTGTGAACGATCCTAAGCAACTCATCGTATATTCAGCTGCATGTGCCTGCAAGCCACATATTCAAAATAATATTTTCGCAGGTCGAACTTTGAGGTTATGCAAAGTGAGTTTTGCAGTTTCTCAAGCCCAGGACAATATTCGGTCATCGATCACTGCCCAGTGTGTTTTAAATCGGTTATCTTGAAACATTTTATTATATTTGAACTGTGATTTTTAAAATTATTTCCACGTTCTGTCAAGATGGACGCAAATCAGTTTCAACAATTACTGAACATTTTTACCGATTCTCAAGAGATGTTACTTGAAAGGTATCAAGCTCACCAGTCCGTCACAACCCCACAAGCCACTAACATCACACCTTTTGAAAATTTTGATGCTGAAAAGGAAATATTTGCGTCGTATTTAGATCGATTTGAGAATTACGCAAACTTCAACAATGCCACCGATCCAACAAAGAAAGCTCAACTCTTGTGTACATCAATAGGGACAATTCATTACAACAATCTCTTTGCATTTTTAGGCCCTGATAAACCACATTTCAAGCAAATACTGTCACCTCAAGTCTCAACCGTGGTTTCCCAACACTATTTTTTGAACGTCAATCAAAAAGAAAGTCAAGAGTAGGATAAATAAGCCGGTTCTGGCACAGGGGCTAATGGGCAAGATGGCCGCCGCGCGCAATCACTCTATGTTATTCTTATGGAGGTTTCATTCAGAGCTGGCACAGGGGCTATTGGGCAAAATGGCCGCCACGGCCTGAGACCGTGGATTACGTCACAGGGAGAGGTCGGCCGTGTAGTTGCCAAATGGAATATTTATTATTATTATTATTATTATTATTAGGTAATTGTTAATTGATCATGTATAATCAAGACCAGCCTTATATTGTCCACTTTTTGGTGTAGTGGCTAGCATTCTTGGAGGTCATTCCTGAGGTTCGAATCCCGGCTCTGCCAAGAAATTTAATTTCTGGTCTCATGAGTGGAACGGGGTACACTCAGCCTTGTGAGGCAAAACTGACAAGAGCTGGCTTTTGATTCATACCTCAACAATTCTGCCTAACCCAACTTCACCTAACCTAACCTAACCTAACCTAACCTAACCTATCCTAACCTAACTTCAAAGTCAAAGCAAATATAAAAGCAAATGTGAAAGCACACATAATAAACTAAGTTATAACCTAACCTGACTTCACCTAACCTAACCTCACCTAACCTGTCCTAACCTAACCTAACGTAACCTACCTAATTTAAAATTGCAAGCGAAAAAAATTTAGCAAAAAGTATGAGAAAAAAGTGAGAGCAAATGTAAGAGCACAAATAATAAACTTAGTTATAACCTAACCACACCTAACCTAACCTAACCTAACCTAACATAACCAAACTTCAAAGTGAGAGCAAAAATGTAAGAGCAAATGAGAGAGCACAAATAATAAACTTAGTTATAACCTAACCTAACCTAACCCACAGAAACCTCATTTAAAGATTTTAGATTTTATGTTTTAACATTTTAGATTTTTGATTTTTTTCATTTTACATTTTTTAGATTTTACATTTTACATTTTTGATTTTTTGTATTTTAGATGTTAGTTTTTTTTAGATTTTACATTTTAAATTTAAGATTTTTTGATTTTAGATTTTACTTTTTACATTTTCCGAAAAGAGTAAACTACTAGGTCACATACCTAACCTCACCAAACCTAACTTTGCCAAACCTAACTTAAGCTAATTCAAAGGCTAATGCACATACACAAAGTATATAAGGGTACAAGCAACTATCCTTATGCTAGTTTTATAGGTTACTGTACAATATGATAACTACCCCAACCGTTTTTTTTTTCATTTGTTGTTTACACATATGACAATTTTCCAATTCCCCATTTTCATTTTTTTAAATGTTAGTTTTAAGTTTTTCAATTTCATAACATGGAAACATGGATTTTGCATTATGTTGTTTACACATTTATCAATTTCACAATTTCCCATTTACAGTTCTTAAAATGTCAGTTTAAAGTTTTTCAATTTCATGATATAGAAACATGGATTTTCCAATTTGTTGTTTACACATTTGTCAATTTACCAAATTCCCATTTACAGTTTTTAAAATTTCAGTTTAATGGTTTTTTTTTATTTTGTCAATATGGAAACATGGATTTTCCAATTTGTGTTTTACATGTTCATTTTGCATTAGGAGTGGAGAGAGGTGAGTAGTAATAAAAAATGTACAAGCAGTTTCCATACGGTACAATATTTTTTTATTTAAATACATGTACACTATTTACACATAATACATTTTTATATATATTCCTTATTGTTATAAATTGTACACTTGTTTTTATTTTGTTTTCTATTTTATTTATTTTTGATTATGAATGCCATTTCTTATTTTGTTTTATTTTTATTTTTGTAGTGCTATTGTTTTATTTCCTAAATTGTTTTGTTTTATGTATTTGCTAGTTGCAGGCAGAAGATTTTGATATTCATAACTTAACTCTTTAAGCATGGTTAATGATTGAGTAATGACCATAGGCATGTGTACCTATACCATCAGCATCAATCACTCTTTTATCATCACCAGGACACAAAGCAATTTTGTTTAGTCTTATAGATGATATGTCATGTTGTTTAGAAGCGATAATGTTCATTGGTATTCTTTTTACATTGTTTTTCATGACACAATCCTTATAATCTTGAAAGCTTATACAATTTTTGACAACACCTCTGTTAATACCTTTAATCTTTTTGATTTCTTTACCATTTATGTCTAATGCATACATTTTAGCTCTAAGTCCAACAAATGCTTTTATAATTTGTCCACAAGCCTCGTCTTTAAATTTCCCCAACGTTTTCTTGTTTGATGTAGAGTAACATATGTGATTAGTAGGATAATCTGATGTGTCCAGGTGTTGTAGGAAATCCAACTTGTCTTGATATACATCTGGGGTGTTAACCAAATATATGAACGAGTCAGTATCCATATACATGAGTTTAATATTGTTCATGCCATAATAGGGTAGCAGGACATCATAGTGGTGGGAATACATGAGAGTTTTTGAAATATCCAGTATACACATTCCAATATATATAGGCTTATTGAATACAATGTTACGTTTAGACATGTGGAAAGCAGCTAGGTTAGGGCCATAAATTGTTCTGTCGATAAATGTCGGCTTTGCTATTAGCTTTTCTGCCTTTTTGCTGTCAGTCACAAGACGTATGTCTATTCTTTTACGGATATTTTCCATTGTTTTCCCAAAAATGGCATTGTTGAATAATTTGTACAGATTTTTCTCAAAATCATTTTTGGCTTGTTTTCGAAGGTTGTTATTAAAATCAACGTATGCCTTTAACCAAGGTCTTTGTTTAAACTTTAACACACGATGAATTTTTATCAATTTTATTCCATGATCTAAAGCCTGTTTTAATGCCATGTAGTGAACAACATATCGCCTTCGATTTCCAAGATGAGGAATTAGTTTTTTCAGAGACGAATCCTTAGGTTGTGTACACTCTGGTAGGAAAGGTAAATCGTTGTGTAGATCATGAAGGTCAGATGGGTAATCAACATCAACGTCTAGAATGTATCCCACAGGATCGTCTTTCTTTAGTTTTTCTAGATCAACAGTATCTGGAGAAACCCACTGAAATCCACCATAAGGAAGGGAGTGACACATAGCCCACCCGTATTGGTTGTTGGCATCATCATAGGTAATAAACTGCGATGGTTTCTCAGAATCATAGGTTTCCATGTATTTATTGTTAGCTTCAGCATACCGATGAGACACCTGGCATATGCCTCCACGTATTCCAGACTCGATTAAAAGAATCTGATCGTAATCCTGTAGCAATTCCAGTTCAATGCCTGTGTAAAGGAGCATTGCCTCGAAACTTAAACCAGGCGAAGTAAAAAAGTGTGCAGCATCCACTCGGTGTGTTTCTAGTGTTTTGTTTCTAAAGGTTTCAAAGCTGTCTGCAAGAAGGAGTACATCTGAAGTTAGGTAGAGGTCACTATATTCCCCTAGAGTTTTAATGTTGAACTGATTCCAGACACTTTTGGCATGTTCATAGTCTTCTTGACTAACATCTTCTTGACTTAATTTGTTAAAGAATGCCTCTTTTGGAGGTAAACACGTTTCACTTAACTTTTCCCATGAGTCAATGTAGTCATAACAAAATACCCCTTTACGAGTCATGAGCATTGCATTTTCTTTTCCAAAGTACTTGTCTGTTTCAGGGTATGATGTTAAGTTGGAAACTAAGTTTTCCAAACTACTCGGCATTAACCGAAACGTATCCACAAATCTAAGCTTAACATTTCCTACATATTTGGTAAAGGAAATGTACTTTTCTTTGGAGTTAGCGATAACATCCACTCTCTCAGTAGTACATCCCAATTGCTTTACAATGAAATTTGCGTCGTAGCCACTCATATTATGTAGAAACACAGGAACGGGGTTTCGTGTTTTACACCTCAAATTACAGTTATTGTGAGCACTTCCACGGTATTCCCCTGTAATATGGCAGTGGTCTCGAACTTTCCAGTCCTCTTTGGTGAATGGTTTTCGACACAAATAACAGGTTTCAGAACATTGGAACTCTGCTTCTTGAGCCTGAGTTAAGGCCTTTGGAACATTTAAGCTGTAAAGTCTATCAATTTCATTAGCTATTGAGATCAAACAGTCCATAAACTTTTCTGCAGCGTCAGGTCCACGATAAATAACAGGTTGGCTTGGAAGATTTGTCTTTATGTGTTCCACAGCGGGTGATGGTTTAACGTATATACCAAAGCTCATAGGAACATGACTCTGGTATGGCACTGTATAACTTGCTTCAGGATTGGGCAAACATGTTTGATAGGGTAAGAGTATACTTTCGAAATCTGCATAGATAACGTAAGGTATTCTTAGCATTTTTTCCACGTTTAAAAATTTGACAATGGGGTTTTTAATAGGCATTTCAACCCTAGCAATGTCATGCTGGACACACAAAGCTCTATGTTCTTTCAATTTTTCCATTCCTTGTTGTCCATATTGATTATCAAAGTGAGTAAAACACCGTTTACACGTATATATCTTATGTTCACGGCGGGTAATCTGATGTGCTACTAGTTTATCAAAATCTTTGATAAAGACGTAGTGGTTCTGGCCGGATGATGAACTTAGCAGAAGGAGGTCGCGATGGTCTTGCATCTCTTGATCCACAACCTTTAGAGGGAACAATTTGTTGTCTTGTTCCAATCCAAATACATTAATGGATATATCGTTGGCTTTTTCAAATTTGGGAATGTCAACTAGCGATGTAGGAAACGATATTACAGAAAAATCATACTTGTTGTCCAGGTCCTTGTATTTACTAATGCGATGAGCATTCTTTTTAACCAGTTTTGCTAAAATGGCATACATAAAACACTTTTCATCATTCAAATTTTCAGGATTAATGCAGGCTTTTCTTGCTTGTATAGCTGCTGGTAATGGAATATATGTGCTTCCACGCAAGGGATTGTACTTATTTATTTTCAATCGTACTCCTTCCACTGCTAACAAAGCCCAATTACTGCCTTTTAGCTCAGATTCCTCCATTTCCGTAGTTAACTTTGTAAATTGTGTTTCCAAGAAACTACTTAAGTCCGTTTCCAAAAATAGGGCCTGATTTCGTGTTTTAAAAGCACGATCTGTAATGTCATTGGTAGATGTATGAATGAATCTACATTCAGCCACAAGATTAACTTTTATCGACTTGTGCATTGCTAGTTCTTTCTGCATAGCTTGTATTATTTGCTGTTTGGACTCTTTAAGGTATGAATTTAAATCCTTGCACGTATCGCAACGAATGAAATAGGATTTAAGTCGACCTTCAAAAGATGTCTCATATTCAATAAGTCCATTTTTGTCAGGGACCAATGACAGTAGGTAATGTTTTGTAGGCTCTGCCTTTTGTCTTTTAGCTGCCGACACAACATTACAACATTCTTCATGACGACGTCCATTGTAGGCATTGTTGAATGTACTACCACAGGTCTTGCACTCATGAAATTCACCACACGATACTTCATGTCGCTTCCTATGATAGTCTCGAAGAAAAGTCTTTCCACACTCTTTACACATATAGCTAGGAATGGCTTCTTCCATTATGATTGTTGATTTCTGCAAACAGCTGCTTACTGCGTATCACAGGGCTAGAGGTTGGTCAGTGAGACGGTCTTTCACGATGTGAACACCGTGAGAGGTAGTAGTCAACTGGTGCTATTCTTGTGAAGGGTCCTCTAATATACCCCTAGTCTAGACCAACAGCTCTTTACAGCGTATGACAAGGCTGTATACTGGACAGTGAGACGGTCTTTCACGATGTGAACACTGTAACAAGTAGTAGTCAACTGATTATATACTTGCTAAGGGTTCTCTAATATACAATAGTCAAGACCAACAGCTACTTACTGAGTAGTACAAGGCTGTACAATAGTTGTTTTGACAGTCTTTCACGATGTGGTCACTGTGAATAATGGTAGTAGTCAACTGATGATATTCTTGATAAGGGTCCTCTAATATACCCCTGGTTAAGGGTAACAGCTGTTCACCGCTTATGACAAGGCTAAAGACTGGTTACTTCAACGGTCTTTCACAATGTTAACACTGTGACAGGTAGTAGTCAACTGAAAATATTCTTATGGCCTACTCAAGGTTATCAGGTACTTACTGCATATCAAAAGGCTGTACACTCATGTGTGTTAGGCACTCTTTTTTGCTAAGGACCCCAATATTCCCTACACAAGGCTATACATGTTAGTTCTAAACACTTAGTGGTTAATTGTATATTCAATTTTTGTACAAAGCTTATACAAGCACGTTTTATGAGGTAAAACTTTGTTAAATAACTGCATGCGACACGCAAAGTATGTTTCCGCTATCTAGCGGTGACTATGAGTACTACTTGAACGACCAGCATGCTACCTAGCGCTCCATTTCAACACTCGCTCACTGAACGATCAGCATGCTATCTAGCGGTCGATAGCAATACTCCTCAACTACCAGCCTGCTATCTATCGGTCAATATGACAACTCACTCAACTACCGACATGCTACATGGCTCTTTTGGTCAGTTTTTTGTTGGCTTTTTTTTGGTCAGTTTTTGTTGGCTTTTTTGTTGGCCTTTGTTGGCTTTTGTTGGCTTTTGTTGGCTTTTTTGTTGGCTTTTGTTGGCTGTTGTTGGCTTTTGTTGGCTTTTGTTGGCTTTTGTATTAGCTCTTTCATATTTGCTCTTGCTTGTGGGGGCTTATTATTTGGTCTTGGAAAGTATGTCAGTCCTTTTTTTATGGCTGCAAAATGCTTACAGCCATGTTTGTAAGCAGCAACAACAACAACAACAACACACAAAATTCAAAAAAAATCCAAAGTACTCTAAGGTTTATCAATGACTCTCAACTCTTACACTTACCTCTATCCCATGCCTAGTCAAAAAAGTAGTGTATTTTTCAAATTTTTCAAAAAAATATTTGGAAAGTAGGCTATATCATTAAACTAAAAATCCTGAAAAGACATATGTTAACTCCAACACCTACCTCTATACCACTCTCAGTCCAAAAATAATGTATTTTTCAAATTTTCCAAAACATATTTCCGAAAATGGGTTATATTTCCGAAATTAAAAAGTTAACAAAACATGTTTGTTTGACATAAATGAATGGCCTTTGCCTCCTCTACCACTGTACCAAGTCCCAGGTCTCCAGGACAAAAAAAAAAAAATTTTTTAAAGGGTTTTATTTCCAAAATTAGGAATTTTACAAAAAAGTTTGTTTGACATAAATGAATGGCCTTTACCCCCTCTACCCCCACACTAAGTCTCATGTCTCTAGGACAACAAAAATAAAATTTTCAAAATGGGCTTATATTTCCAAAATTAGGAATTCTACAAAAAAGTTTGTTTGACGTAAATCAATGGTCTTTACCCCCTCTATTCCAACACCAAGTCTCAGGTCTCTAGGTCAACAAAAATAAAATTTGGAAAAAATGGTCACTATTTTGGAAACTAGGAATTCTACAAAAAAGTTTGTTTAACATAAATGAAAGGTCTCTATCCCCTCTACTTGTAAACCAAGTTCCAGGTATGTGAGACAAAAATGAAAAAAGTTCAATTGGGAAAGTAGGCGATTTTTCATATAACCAAACATTCAAAAATGTGTTCATTGGGCTGCAAATAATGGCCTCTATGTCCTTTATTTTTATAATAAAACGTTTTTATTTTTTTCATTTTTTTGAAAAAAGTTCAATTTTGAATTTTTTATAATTTAGAAACTAAAGAGTTTTCAAAAAATTTTGTTTGACATAAATGAATGGTCTTGACCCCCTCTACCCCCAAAATAAATTTCAAGTCTCTAGGACAAGAAATAACAGTAGTGGAGTACTAGGAGTTCTGCCCCACTTCAAAACCCCCCTTGCTCTACTACTAAGCCTCAGCCATGTTAAATATCTCTTGAACGCATGGTCCGATTTTGACAAATGAGGTATTGTTGGACTCGGGCTGACGTCCTCTTTGCTATGGACCACTCATTATATTTTTCAAAAAAATTTTGAAAAATATAATGAGTGGTCCATAGCAAAGAGGACGTCAGCCCGAGTCCAACAATACCTCATTTGTCAAAATCGGACCATGCGTTCAAGAGATATTTAACATGGCTGAGGCTTAGTAGTAGAGCAAGGGGGGTTTTGAAGTGGGGCAGAACTCCTAGTACTCCACTACTGTTATTTCTTGTCCTAGAGACTTGAAATTTATTTTGGGGGTAGAGGGGGTCAAGACCATTCATTTATGTCAAACAAAATTTTTTGAAAACTCTTTAGTTTCTAAATTATAAAAAATTCAAAATTGAACTTTTTTCAAAAAAATGAAAAAAATAAAAACGTTTTATTATAAAAATAAAGGACATAGAGGCCATTATTTGCAGCCCAATGAACACATTTTTGAATGTTTGGTTATATGAAAAATCGCCTACTTTCCCAATTGAACTTTTTTCATTTTTGTCTCACATACCTGGAACTTGGTTTACAAGTAGAGGGGATAGAGACCTTTCATTTATGTTAAACAAACTTTTTTGTAGAATTCCTAGTTTCCAAAATAGTGACCATTTTTTCCAAATTTTATTTTTGTTGACCTAGAGACCTGAGACTTGGTGTTGGAATAGAGGGGGTAAAGACCATTGATTTACGTCAAACAAACTTTTTTGTAGAATTCCTAATTTTGGAAATATAAGCCCATTTTGAAAATTTTATTTTTGTTGTCCTAGAGACATGAGACTTAGTGTGGGGGTAGAGGGGGTAAAGGCCATTCATTTATGTCAAACAAACTTTTTTGTAAAATTCCTAATTTTGGAAATAAAACCCTTTAAAAAATTTTTTTTTTTTTGTCCTGGAGACCTGGGACTTGGTACAGTGGTAGAGGAGGCAAAGGCCATTCATTTATGTCAAACAAACATGTTTTGTTAACTTTTTAATTTCGGAAATATAACCCATTTTCGGAAATATGTTTTGGAAAATTTGAAAAATACATTATTTTTGGACTGAGAGTGGTATAGAGGTAGGTGTTGGAGTTAACATATGTCTTTTCAGGATTTTTAGTTTAATGATATAGCCTACTTTCCAAATATTTTTTTGAAAAATTTGAAAAATACACTACTTTTTTGACTAGGCATGGGATAGAGGTAAGTGTAAGAGTTGAGAGTCATTGATAAACCTTAGAGTACTTTGGATTTTTTTTGAATTTTGTGTGTTGTTGTTGTTGTTGTTGCTGCTTACAAACATGGCTGTAAGCATTTTGCAGCCATAAAAAAAGGACTGACATACTTTCCAAGACCAAATAATAAGCCCCCACAAGCAAGAGCAAATATGAAAGAGCTAATACAAAAGCCAACAAAAGCCAACAAAAGCCAACAACAGCCAACAAAAGCCAACAAAAAAGCCAACAAAAGCCAACAAAAGCCAACAAAGGCCAACAAAAAAGCCAACAAAAACTGACCAAAAAAAAGCCAACAAAAAACTGACCAAAAGAGCCATGTAGCATGTCGGTAGTTGAGTGAGTTGTCATATTGACCGATAGATAGCAGGCTGGTAGTTGAGGAGTATTGCTATCGACCGCTAGATAGCATGCTGATCGTTCAGTGAGCGAGTGTTGAAATGGAGCGCTAGGTAGCATGCTGGTCGTTCAAGTAGTACTCATAGTCACCGCTAGATAGCGGAAACATACTTTGCGTGTCGCATGCAGTTATTTAACAAAGTTTTACCTCATAAAACGTGCTTGTATAAGCTTTGTACAAAAATTGAATATACAATTAACCACTAAGTGTTTAGAACTAACATGTATAGCCTTGTGTAGGGAATATTGGGGTCCTTAGCAAAAAAGAGTGCCTAACACACATGAGTGTACAGCCTTTTGATATGCAGTAAGTACCTGATAACCTTGAGTAGGCCATAAGAATATTTTCAGTTGACTACTACCTGTCACAGTGTTAACATTGTGAAAGACCGTTGAAGTAACCAGTCTTTAGCCTTGTCATAAGCGGTGAACAGCTGTTACCCTTAACCAGGGGTATATTAGAGGACCCTTATCAAGAATATCATCAGTTGACTACTACCATTATTCACAGTGACCACATCGTGAAAGACTGTCAAAACAACTATTGTACAGCCTTGTACTACTCAGTAAGTAGCTGTTGGTCTTGACTATTGTATATTAGAGAACCCTTAGCAAGTATATAATCAGTTGACTACTACTTGTTACAGTGTTCACATCGTGAAAGACCGTCTCACTGTCCAGTATACAGCCTTGTCATACGCTGTAAAGAGCTGTTGGTCTAGACTAGGGGTATATTAGAGGACCCTTCACAAGAATAGCACCAGTTGACTACTACCTCTCACGGTGTTCACATCGTGAAAGACCGTCTCACTGACCAACCTCTAGCCCTGTGATACGCAGTAAGCAGCTGTTTGCAGAAATCAACAATCATAATGGAAGAAGCCATTCCTAGCTATATGTGTAAAGAGTGTGGAAAGACTTTTCTTCGAGACTATCATAGGAAGCGACATGAAGTATCGTGTGGTGAATTTCATGAGTGCAAGACCTGTGGTAGTACATTCAACAATGCCTACAATGGACGTCGTCATGAAGAATGTTGTAATGTTGTGTCGGCAGCTAAAAGACAAAAGGCAGAGCCTACAAAACATTACCTACTGTCATTGGTCCCTGACAAAAATGGACTTATTGAATATGAGACATCTTTTGAAGGTCGACTTAAATCCTATTTCATTCGTTGCGATACGTGCAAGGATTTAAATTCATACCTTAAAGAGTCCAAACAGCAAATAATACAAGCTATGCAGAAAGAACTAGCAATGCACAAGTCGATAAAAGTTAATCTTGTGGCTGAATGTAGATTCATTCATACATCTACCAATGACATTACAGATCGTGCTTTTAAAACACGAAATCAGGCCCTATTTTTGGAAACGGACTTAAGTAGTTTCTTGGAAACACAATTTACAAAGTTAACTACGGAAATAGAGGAATCTGAGCTAAAAGGCAGTAATTGGGCTTTGTTAGCAGTGGAAGGAGTACGATTGAAAATAAATAAGTACAATCCCTTGCGTGGAAGCACATATATTCCATTACCAGCAGCTATACAAGCAAGAAAAGCCTGCATTAATCCTGAAAATTTGAATGATGAAAAGTGTTTTATGTATGCCATTTTAGCAAAACTGGTTAAAAAGAATGCTCATCGCATTAGTAAATACAAGGACCTGGACAACAAGTATGATTTTTCTGTAATATCGTTTCCTACATCGCTAGTTGACATTCCCAAATTTGAAAAAGCCAACGATATATCCATTAATGTATTTGGATTGGAACAAGACAACAAATTGTTCCCTCTAAAGGTTGTGGATCAAGAGATGCAAGACCATCGCGACCTCCTTCTGCTAAGTTCATCATCCGGCCAGAACCACTACGTCTTTATCAAAGATTTTGATAAACTAGTAGCACATCAGATTACCCGCCGTGAACATAAGATATATACGTGTAAACGGTGTTTTACTCACTTTGATAATCAATATGGACAACAAGGAATGGAAAAATTGAAAGAACATAGAGCTTTGTGTGTCCAGCATGACATTGCTAGGGTTGAAATGCCTATTAAAAACCCCATTGTCAAATTTTTAAACGTGGAAAAAATGCTAAGAATACCTTACGTTATCTATGCAGATTTCGAAAGTATACTCTTACCCTATCAAACATGTTTGCCCAATCCTGAAGCAAGTTATACAGTGCCATACCAGAGTCATGTTCCTATGAGCTTTGGTATATACGTTAAACCATCACCCGCTGTGGAACACATAAAGACAAATCTTCCAAGCCAACCTGTTATTTATCGTGGACCTGACGCTGCAGAAAAGTTTATGGACTGTTTGATCTCAATAGCTAATGAAATTGATAGACTTTACAGCTTAAATGTTCCAAAGGCCTTAACTCAGGCTCAAGAAGCAGAGTTCCAATGTTCTGAAACCTGTTATTTGTGTCGAAAACCATTCACCAAAGAGGACTGGAAAGTTCGAGACCACTGCCATATTACAGGGGAATACCGTGGAAGTGCTCACAATAACTGTAATTTGAGGTGTAAAACACGAAACCCCGTTCCTGTGTTTCTACATAATATGAGTGGCTACGACGCAAATTTCATTGTAAAGCAATTGGGATGTACTACTGAGAGAGTGGATGTTATCGCTAACTCCAAAGAAAAGTACATTTCCTTTACCAAATATGTAGGAAATGTTAAGCTTAGATTTGTGGATACGTTTCGGTTAATGCCGAGTAGTTTGGAAAACTTAGTTTCCAACTTAACATCATACCCTGAAACAGACAAGTACTTTGGAAAAGAAAATGCAATGCTCATGACTCGTAAAGGGGTATTTTGTTATGACTACATTGACTCATGGGAAAAGTTAAGTGAAACGTGTTTACCTCCAAAAGAGGCATTCTTTAACAAATTAAGTCAAGAAGATGTTAGTCAAGAAGACTATGAACATGCCAAAAGTGTCTGGAATCAGTTCAACATTAAAACTCTAGGGGAATATAGTGACCTCTACCTAACTTCAGATGTACTCCTTCTTGCAGACAGCTTTGAAACCTTTAGAAACAAAACACTAGAAACACACCGAGTGGATGCTGCACACTTTTTTACTTCGCCTGGTTTAAGTTTCGAGGCAATGCTCCTTTACACAGGCATTGAACTGGAATTGCTACAGGATTACGATCAGATTCTTTTAATCGAGTCTGGAATACGTGGAGGCATATGCCAGGTGTCTCATCGGTATGCTGAAGCTAACAATAAATACATGGAAACCTATGATTCTGAGAAACCATCGCAGTTTATTACCTATGATGATGCCAACAACCAATACGGGTGGGCTATGTGTCACTCCCTTCCTTATGGTGGATTTCAGTGGGTTTCTCCAGATACTGTTGATCTAGAAAAACTAAAGAAAGACGATCCTGTGGGATACATTCTAGACGTTGATGTTGATTACCCATCTGACCTTCATGATCTACACAACGATTTACCTTTCCTACCAGAGTGTACACAACCTAAGGATTCGTCTCTGAAAAAACTAATTCCTCATCTTGGAAATCGAAGGCGATATGTTGTTCACTACATGGCATTAAAACAGGCTTTAGATCATGGAATAAAATTGATAAAAATTCATCGTGTGTTAAAGTTTAAACAAAGACCTTGGTTAAAGGCATACGTTGATTTTAATAACAACCTTCGAAAACAAGCCAAAAATGATTTTGAGAAAAATCTGTACAAATTATTCAACAATGCCATTTTTGGGAAAACAATGGAAAATATCCGTAAAAGAATAGACATACGTCTTGTGACTGACAGCAAAAAGGCAGAAAAGCTAATAGCAAAGCCGACATTTATCGACAGAACAATTTATGGCCCTAACCTAGCTGCTTTCCACATGTCTAAACGTAACATTGTATTCAATAAGCCTATATATATTGGAATGTGTATACTGGATATTTCAAAAACTCTCATGTATTCCCACCACTATGATGTCCTGCTACCCTATTATGGCATGAACAATATTAAACTCATGTATATGGATACTGACTCGTTCATATATTTGGTTAACACCCCAGATGTATATCAAGACAAGTTGGATTTCCTACAACACCTGGACACATCAGATTATCCTACTAATCACATATGTTACTCTACATCAAACAAGAAAACGTTGGGGAAATTTAAAGACGAGGCTTGTGGACAAATTATAAAAGCATTTGTTGGACTTAGAGCTAAAATGTATGCATTAGACATAAATGGTAAAGAAATCAAAAAGATTAAAGGTATTAACAGAGGTGTTGTCAAAAATTGTATAAGCTTTCAAGATTATAAGGATTGTGTCATGAAAAACAATGTAAAAAGAATACCAATGAACATTATCGCTTCTAAACAACATGACATATCATCTATAAGACTAAACAAAATTGCTTTGTGTCCTGGTGATGATAAAAGAGTGATTGATGCTGATGGTATAGGTACACATGCCTATGGTCATTACTCAATCATTAACCATGCTTAAAGAGTTAAGTTATGAATATCAAAATCTTCTGCCTGCAACTAGCAAATACATAAAACAAAACAATTTAGGAAATAAAACAATAGCACTACAAAAATAAAAATAAAACAAAATAAGAAATGGCATTCATAATCAAAAATAAATAAAATAGAAAACAAAATAAAAACAAGTGTACAATTTATAACAATAAGGAATATATATAAAAATGTATTATGTGTAAATAGTGTACATGTATTTAAATAAAAAAATATTGTACCGTATGGAAACTGCTTGTACATTTTTTATTACTACTCACCTCTCTCCACTCCTAATGCAAAATGAACATGTAAAACACAAATTGGAAAATCCATGTTTCCATATTGACAAAATAAAAAAAAACCATTAAACTGAAATTTTAAAAACTGTAAATGGGAATTTGGTAAATTGACAAATGTGTAAACAACAAATTGGAAAATCCATGTTTCTATATCATGAAATTGAAAAACTTTAAACTGACATTTTAAGAACTGTAAATGGGAAATTGTGAAATTGATAAATGTGTAAACAACATAATGCAAAATCCATGTTTCCATGTTATGAAATTGAAAAACTTAAAACTAACATTTAAAAAAATGAAAATGGGGAATTGGAAAATTGTCATATGTGTAAACAACAAATGAAAAAAAAAACGGTTGGGGTAGTTATCATATTGTACAGTAACCTATAAAACTAGCATAAGGATAGTTGCTTGTACCCTTATATACTTTGTGTATGTGCATTAGCCTTTGAATTAGCTTAAGTTAGGTTTGGCAAAGTTAGGTTTGGTGAGGTTAGGTATGTGACCTAGTAGTTTACTCTTTTCGGAAAATGTAAAAAGTAAAATCTAAAATCAAAAAATCTTAAATTTAAAATGTAAAATCTAAAAAAAACTAACATCTAAAATACAAAAAATCAAAAATGTAAAATGTAAAATCTAAAAAATGTAAAATGAAAAAAATCAAAAATCTAAAATGTTAAAACATAAAATCTAAAATCTTTAAATGAGGTTTCTGTGGGTTAGGTTAGGTTAGGTTATAACTAAGTTTATTATTTGTGCTCTCTCATTTGCTCTTACATTTTTGCTCTCACTTTGAAGTTTGGTTATGTTAGGTTAGGTTAGGTTAGGTTAGGTGTGGTTAGGTTATAACTAAGTTTATTATTTGTGCTCTTACATTTGCTCTCACTTTTTTCTCATACTTTTTGCTAAATTTTTTTCGCTTGCAATTTTAAATTAGGTAGGTTACGTTAGGTTAGGTTAGGACAGGTTAGGTGAGGTTAGGTTAGGTGAAGTCAGGTTAGGTTATAACTTAGTTTATTATGTGTGCTTTCACATTTGCTTTTATATTTGCTTTGACTTTGAAGTTAGGTTAGGATAGGTTAGGTTAGGTTAGGTTAGGTTAGGTTAGGTGAAGTTGGGTTAGGCAGAATTGTTGAGGTATGAATCAAAAGCCAGCTCTTGTCAGTTTTGCCTCACAAGGCTGAGTGTACCCCGTTCCACTCATGAGACCAGAAATTAAATTTCTTGGCAGAGCCGGGATTCGAACCTCAGGAATGACCTCCAAGAATGCTAGCCACTACACCAAAAAGTGGACAATATAAGGCTGGTCTTGATTATACATGATCAATTAACAATTACCTAATAATAATAATAATAATAATAATAAATATTCCATTTGGCAACTACACGGCCGACCTCTCCCTGTGACGTAATCCACGGTCTCAGGCCGTGGCGGCCATTTTGCCCAATAGCCCCTGTGCCAGCTCTGAATGAAACCTCCATAAGAATAACATAGAGTGATTGCGCGCGGCGGCCATCTTGCCCATTAGCCCCTGTGCCAGAACCGGCTTATTTATCCTACTGTCAAGGTATTGCAGGATTTGTTGCCACTCTTAGAAGCCACTTAATAGACTGTGATTTTTATATTCAGTGTACATGTGACGCCAGAATTTCAATCGCGGATGTTTTTCTTCGTGTACAATTTATATGTGGCTTGCGAGATAATTTGATCAGAGAGAAACTTCTTCAGTCTAATGACACGAAATTTGATGATCTCCTGAAGAAGGCTATAGCCTAGGAAGCATCACGGTATGAGAGTTATCAGCTGTCAAAACAACTCACTGCACCGAGAGACACTGTAGAGGACACAAACAAAGTAACAAAAGTCACAGGTTCATATAATGACCGAAGCATGAATCAATATAGCAGTGATAGGCTTACTCAGTCACATTTTGTTCAACAGCCTAGCCCAGGCTCTCACTCACGATCACAGTCCAGGGGCCGCCGTAGTTCTGTCAATTATAGAGCGCTAGGTATTTATGGATTATGCCTAAATTGTTGAAATTCAAACCACAGGTCAAGAGATTATCGCACAAATAGAAACTCTCATAAATGTAGGTCATGTATAAAAGTGGGACATGTTGCAAAAGTTTGTATCACTACATTTCTTCAACAGTCAAATACACACAACATTGCAACTGAGAACATAGATGACAACTTGCATGACCACCCCGAAACCAATTTCGGGATAGGACAACTGGAATGCATCGAAGATATCTATGACGTAGGACATGAATCGGATAAATATTTTATCACTGTTAAACACAACAATAAATCAAAAAGATTTGAAGTCGACACGGGAGCAAAATATTCACTCATCCCAGGGAACGAATGTTCAACTTTGGGTCTTGGTTTGCCATTGCGGCCAACAAAATGTCCGTTTTCGATCATATTCTGATCATGTTACCAAACCCAGAGGAAAAATTGTTGTCACAGTATCATACAAAAGAACAGAAATTGTTGCAGATCTGTTTGTAATTCCGCAAGGCCATGCCGCATTGCTTGGTCTTGTTTGGATCGGCCTTGATCTGAAGGAAATTGATAAAGACACAAATCAATCTCTTCGCACTGAATCTGTCAACTCAGTGCAGTCTATTCAAGATATTTTACATCAATATAGTACAATCTTTGAAGAAAAAATTGGATGCGTTCCCAATATTGAAGTAAAACTGCAACTCCGAGAGGGGGTGAAACCTGTCTTCAATCGTGAACGTGATGTCCCTTTTGCTCTTCGGGAACGCGTCGAAAAGGAACTCGCTTCATTGGAATCAGAAGGAGTTATTTCTCTCACAGCTTTAAGTGATTGGAGATCGCCTCTTGTTGTTATCCCAAAACCGGATGGAGGAGTTAGATTATGTGTCGACTAAAAATGAGGAGTGAATTCAAGGTTGATTTCTGCAAACCATCCCATAAGGCCAGTTAATGATGTTCTACATAGCCTTAGAAACTCAAAAATTTTCTGCAAGTTAGACTTATACAGGGCATATCTACATCTGAAGGTTGATGAAGAAGGTAGTATGATTCAAACTATATCCACTCACAAAGGTACCTTCAGGATGCACCGACTGAATTTTGGCATCAAAACTGCCCTCTCAGAATTTAATAGGATATTATCACAGATCCTTCATGGTCTTCCAAAAGCTGAAGCTTAATTTGACGACACCATAATACATGGTACTACGAAGGAGGAGTGCACCAAGAACTTAATAGCCTGTCTAGAATGGCTTTCAAGATATAATCTGCATTTGAACAAAAACAAATGCTCATTCTTCAAGGAAAACAAAGACTACCTAGGGCATATTGTATCATATAATGAGATCCGAAAGTCACCAGAGAAAGTTCAAGCTGTGTCACAAGTGCCACGTCCTAAAAACATTGAAGAAGTGAGACGCTTCCTTGGTATGGTGACTTATTATGCAAAGTTTATTCCTAATTTGTCAACGAAGTCCTACCCATTACGGCAGTTATTGCGGAAAGGTGAACGGTTTTTCTGGTCTGCAGCCTTGAAGCAGCTTTCTTGAATCTCAAGTCAAAGTTATGTAGTGAACGTGTCCTTACCCCACTCAATCCATCACTGCCTATCATCTTGTCAACCGATGCCAATCCTACTGGTGTTGGAGCAGTATTAAGTCATGAGATGGATGGCCAAGAAAGACCCATTGCCTATGCATCTCGTGCCCTAACACCAGCAGAATGAAATTACAGTCAGCTTGACCGGGAAGCGCTGGCAATAATTTTCGCCACAACACACTTCTACAACTATATTTTTGCAAGAAATTTCATTCTTGTGACGGACAATGAACCTCGGTATCGTATTTTTCATCAGAATAAGGGCCTGCCACAAATGACATCCGCAAGACTCCTAAGATATGCATCGTTTCTCTCCGGGTTTGACTACACGGTAAGAGTGAAAAAGGGAAAGATAACGAAAATGTTGATTGCTTATCCCGAGCTTCAGTTGCATCTACCTCGCCAAACATTGAAACATCAATAAATGCAGAAGTTTCACAACTCTATGCTGAAATGATTCTTCAAGTGTCCAGTGAAGCCATTACGTACGAAACTATCCATGATGAGACTATGCTAGACCCAGAACCTAGAGCCACCCTGCAACGTCTTCAAACTCAATCCTTGGATGAGCCATATACAGTTGAAAATAGTATTCTATTCCGTCAAGACCGAATTGTTATCCCAATGAAACTACAAAGAAAATTTCTGGAAGAGTTACATTTAACACACCTCGGCATTGTAAAACGAAACAATTAGCAAGACGATATGTCTACTGGCCGCAATTAGACAAAGACATTGAGAAGCTAATCAAATATTGTGAAGAGTGTGCGCACACTCGTTCAAATCCACCAAAAGCTCCAATACACCCCTGGGATGAACCAGAAGAAAATTGGGAACGCATACACATTGACTATGCGGGACCATTTGATAACCACCATTTCATGATGTGTGTTGACGCAAAATCCAAGTGGGTCGAAGTTCGAATAGTGAAAGACGCTCCGTCCACTGCAATTACTATCAGTCTGCTTGACAATATCTTTACCGTACATGGGTACCCGAATATCCTTGTGTCAGATAATGCCACTATATTCACGAGTGATGTATTCAGATCCTATTGCAAGGAGAGAGGGATTTTTCAGAAATATATTGCACCAGGGCACCCTGCAACCAATGGGCTAGCCGAGAGAAACATCCAAACTTTGAAGAGACGGCTTCGTGCTGCTGTAAATGACCCGGCACCATTATCGACTAAGTTACAGAACATCTTGTTTCAATACAGAGCAACGCCATTGGCATGTGGACAGTTTCCAGCTGAACTATATTTGAAACGACGGCTACGTATCCGGTTGGATGCTCCACTTCCAAACCAAAAGAGCTTGACTACATCCAGTTTCTCACCCCCTGTTCGCTCTTTCAAAGTGGGGTAGAGAGTGCAAGTCCGGATTCACCAGAAAAACCGTGATATTTGGCAGTTTAGTGTTATACAAACTAAATTCGGCCAGCGCCACTATGATGTGAAATTGGATTCGGGACGAATTTTAAAGCGGCATGTTGACCAGTTATTATCGACTCGCGTGCCAAAGAAAGATAAGCATATCATTTTTGCTCCAACAAATCCTCCAGTACTTGGTGTTCCAAATATACCAACACCAACCCAGCCAAGACTAGAGAATGATGATATACCTCCTGCAACCCACACTTCAGATGATACAAGGCAGATCCTGCAACCAGATGAACGCCCTGATCGAAACAACCTTCCACCACCAGCTGATAATTATTTAAGAAGATCAGCCAGAGACAGGCGACCTCCTCATTATCTGTAAGACTATGTGCTCAAATGAATATGAATAGTTCCTTTATTTGTTTTTTATATAAGTGGGGGAGACTATTATGTATCTAGTTTATGTCCTCTATGGAACTTGGGCGAAGTGTATATATGCTTTTACTCTGTGACGATTATTAGTTGTAATTGCTCAATGTGTTAAGATGTAGATTGAGATGTGTGTACATATTAAAGTGGCATAAAGTGCTTTATTCAAAACATAATACTATAATGTGCTTTCATAAAAACATAATATTAAGTCGTGAGAAAGGTCTACTTAAAAGTTTCAACTTCACTTGGCCGCCATGTTGGTTTTGTTGTTAACACGTTTTTGACAGTCTCATAGGTGAACATCGAGTAGTACCCGTTCTTACCGTACAAATTTTCAGGGTGATATGAGTAATAGTTTCGAAGATATAGAATGCCGGTGAAATAATTCGCACAGCCGCCATGTTGGATTGGTGAAACGTAATAAACTTTGAAGAGCACAGACTGGGTCGGCCAAGATAGTACTAAGACCTTACCGTGTTTTATTGACATCGCTCCAGCCGTTTAGAAGTTATTTGGGGACACACACACACACGGACGCACACACGTACACACACACACGGATGAAAGGTGATCTCATAAGCCTATTTTTTCATAAATGAAAATAGGCTGAAATCCTGGGTTACTTCCTCAGTTTAGGGGCTGTGACAATGCGGCCATGTAGCCCCGTGCACTTTGGGTGTGTGTAGAATCTCTCTGATAACGGGTGTTAATTTTGATGGCTGTATTAGTGTGTGTTACCTGTAATTTAGGTAAGGACTGCAGACGATCAATTTCAAGTAGTCACTCACAGGGTTGTCTTATTTTGGTGGTACTGCACTATGTCATGAGAAAGGCTACAGAAGGAAAAGCTGGAGGCATTTAACGGGGACTAACACAGTAACTAGAAGATCTGGCCTTCGCCGAATACATGTTTTCGTCACAGGCACATAGAGACATGCAGGAGAAAGTTAACTTACTGAAGGAAGAAGCAGAACAAATTCGATTGATAATTAACGTCATCAAGACCGAAGAAATGTATATCTATTCTGAGAACGCCAAGCTTATCATGATGAATGGGAATGAGATTGAAGGTGTCCAATATTTCTACTACCTTGGGAGCATGGTATGAACAACTGGAGGCACAGAAGAGGACATCACAAATCGGAATAGGAAGGCAAAGGCAGCATTTGCCCAGCAGCGACCTGTGTGGGGATCCAAATAGATTTCTCTGAGGACAAATTGAGATTGCTGGATACAAACGTGAAGTTTGTTCTCTCCTATGGGTGTGAGACCTGGAAAATAACAGCAAAGCTAAAACAACCCACACAGATGACCGTAAACCGATTCCTGCGGACCATTCTGGACATATGCTGGCCAGATGTTATTTCCAACGTGGACCTGTGGCAGAGAACGGGACATAGTTAATGTGAAAGCCGGATCAAAAGAAGGAAATGGAGGTGGATAGGCCACACCCTTAGAAGGAGCCCAACGCAAATCCCGAGGCAAGCTTTGGATTGGAACCCACAAGGCAGCCGGAAAAGAGGGAGACCAAAGAAACCTGGAGAAGACCTGTGGAAGAAGAACTCTCCACCATTGGGAGGTCCCGGAACGGGGTGAAGAAGATTGTTGTCAACAGACTTGGCTGGAAAACTCTTGCGGAACTCCTTTGCTCTTTGGAGGAGCATAGTTCAACTCACTTTTGCTTCCAACTTGGCTACTAGATACCACCACAACCAGCACCTGGCGGTGAACGTTGGGACTTAATAGAGCGTTAATCAGATCTAGCCTACAAATTTAGCTTCAAATAATTGTAGCTAATGAAAGTTTCTTATAAATGCCTTATATCTATGACATGGGCACACTGGCTTTACTTCCCCTCTGAAGAAAGGCACACTGAGGGATTTTTAACACTCTTTAAACTATCCGACGACTTCTGCCGGGTTTGAAACCGCAATCTTGAGTATAGAAGCTACCAACTGCGCCACCGAAGTCGCTCATAAAATGAAGTTAAAAGAACCTCATAAATGTTGGCCATACGAAGTTCAAGTATTGAAATATAATTCTCTTGCGATTTAATCAGCCGAGGGCAGTGGAACGTGGCATGTTAAATCTTTATACAAGGCATATGGCATCTGATTTAATTCAGTTGTTTTGAGAAAATGAACACTGCGTCTGTGCGGAATTTTAAAAAAATGTTTTTATTTCCTTTGTCTTAATCAAGCAATCAAAGTGTAAATGTGTATAATGAACCAACGTAGTATTCATTATATACTGGTGCATAACTCTTTGGCCTACATATAAAAACAATCCAACATGGCTGTAATAAGAAATATTTCACTTGTTCTCAATATCTATGAATCAATTAAACTGAATTTTCTTATGGTGATAGAGGTTGTTACTATACGGTCACCTGTGTAACTTTCAATAACCTGGAACTGTTATTTGGCGCTGTTCAAAGCAACGATCGAAACAGTGTCGAGGAATGCTTAAGACAAAACAATTGGACATACTTTCTTCAAACAATCATGATTGTAAACTTAATAATCACACTAGTCTAAATGTAAGGAAAACTCAAACCAAAGCAAAAAACAAGTCCAAGTAAAAGATAGTGCTGCTCAAGGTAATATTAACCTCAAGTTTAATACACTAAATCGCACTCATGCTGTTAGCGAGTTGTTTAATGAGAAACCTTTAACACCTCCTGTGAAACCCATGTTCAGACACACACCCACATCTCAAAAGCCCTCAACCCTATCAGAGAAAATTATACGCTATCATAAAGTTGGTGGGGAAGGTGATGGTGATGATAATAATAACATAACAATGTTAAAGCACTCTAGCACATCTAAAAAGAAGCTTTCAACACTATCAAAGGCAACTCAAACCATTGAACAGACTGTGGACACAGGTGGAAATTATGATGGTAATGATATCGATGATGATCATCATCATTATGAAGATGATTATAATGATGAGGATGATAATCATGATGATGGTGATAATGATGAACTGCTTCCCGAGTTTTTGAAACCATTCATAAAAAATAGCAAATGGAACGATCCTAATATATTAGTCGAATGTCTACAGCCCTTGCATGCCTGTAAACAGGTTGATCATATTGGTTATGAGGAAGAGCTACTAAATATAGAAGATGAACTTCGTAAAGCTGCTATTATTGTGTGATGGGTCAACGTAGCAACACCCCCCATCCCCTAAAAATAATTTTCAACAAGTGTTATGTTTAAAAGAAATGATAAAAAAAGAGCAATATTCTGTGTGTCTATCTCTAGAAAAAAAATAAGAAGAAAATTGATTAAATTGATAAACATAGTTTGTGTATATTTCTTGTTTACTTGCATGTTCAAGCAATAGTTATGTCAGGGAAGGGGTTAGAACCCTTGCTTCCTTATATATTTGGAAATTTAATCTTAAGTCAAACGCCTTAACCACTCGGCCACCCTGACAGTTACTGATTTAATTAGTCTTTGGACATCAATGTTTACAAATCTTTTCTTTTCTTTTCCCCAGTATATATTTGCTCAACCACGTTTTGATTTTTCAATGCAGATTTTTGTTTTGTAACAATTTTTTCCGTAACATTGCAGTTATCGGTATTATAAACTAAGTGTTTAATATAGGTTTAAAGGCATTAAATAAATCACAAGCCTTACAGTAGTTGCATATGATGTATAACATGTGACATGTTATTCAAAATTTCAAATAGAGCTGTGCCTTGTTAACATTAAACTCTGTTGGTCATTAAAATAACTACTTGTAAAATAATTCCAGTGCCAAATCCTATTAGCAAAAATAGCATATATTAAATATTCTCACACCATAGAACAACAACATCGAAATCATTCATTGTAGGAATAGCTTTAATAGGGCCACCAAACCTTCAAGTATGTGATATACATTTTCAAATAGTGTTGTATTTTGGTCGATAGTGCCTCCATTGCTTGCATTAAATAAGAATACAGTAAACGTATAATTTTTTATAAATCATAATTGTTTACATAAAATATCATATAATCAATATTTTCACCCCAACGAATGACAATTTGAAAATGGTTAATTGTAGAAATATCTTTAATGGAACCTCCAAACCTTCAAGTAAACCATATGTGATATACATTCCACATAGCTACATAACCGATAGTACATCATGGTACGTATCTCCACCACCACCGCGCGCTCATTGTTTGTGTTGGATTTCTGTCTCATTACTAGAACTGTACTTACTGGTCAATAACCAACATAGTGGCCAAAGTGTTCCCCTGGTAGATAACCCATGTTTGGTTTGTCAATTTCTTATTGCAAGGCCAGTCAAGACCTAACAAAAATTAGTCTTAACGTGTATATCCATCATCAACACCATATCATTAAACAAATCAAACCATCTTAAGGTATTTATTAAATTTAATTGCATTTTAGCAACCTTCAAGAGGAAAGTATAGACATAAATTGTGAAAAGGAAACCGTTCAAATCATTCAATGTCGTTAGTGTTATCAACCTCAACGTAAGAGGTTATTAAAGTCTATGTCAGGGTGTGGTTTTTACAGCTGGATGCCTTTTCTGACACCCACCTCAGAGACGAGTTTAAGGAAGATGAAACTAAACTATCACGTCCAATGTGGAGGTCCTAGCCTAACAGAAGGTCATGTTCAGGTATTTGTCTGCAGGGAGTGTGGTAAACGAAACAACAACAACAGCAACAACAACAATAAAAGCATACATGTAAATGCAATATTACGGAACTTTCGAGTACATCTAGTGAATTTACAAAAAAAAATATTTTCATGGTTTGTAGGCCACTTTGGGTAAGTTTGGTAAATTTTAGTGAATTTTCATATATATTCGGATAATTTGATATGAATTTGAGGTAGTTTGAACCATTCTTAGTTAAATCAATGGAATTTCAATAAATCTGGTAGTCATTTGTTGAATTTTGCTGGAATTTTGTGTCATCTAGTGCTCAATTTGCGGACAATTTAGTGGATTTTAGGAAAATTCAAGGTAAATCTGGGGATATTTAGGTATTTAACAGATAACCTGTCACTATTATGGTTGTATTAGAGTGTGCCTTTCACCACCAAGGGGTAGGATTGGAGAGAGGAGACCGTCATGACCTGAAGTGCATAGCCATTTATATTGACTTTAAGAATGGCTGTTGTGGGGGATCGAACACTCCTCTTGTTGGTTTTGGGGGGAAGTGTACTCCATTCCATTCCATTTTTAAAAGCCACTAATCAGGTCCTAGCATTGGACAGTTGGAAACCATTGCACTATTCTTAACATCAAATGTGCATTTGCCTGGAGTAGAAGTGGGAAACCACATCAGTTTGGTGTATAGAAAACTCACCTCACCCCAACTTAATGGAAAATGACAATAATTTGTTTTGTCTTAGGGGCTTGGAAATCATGGTTATCAGTCCCATGTACTATACTTAGGGAAAATAATAATGGTCATGCACACTATTATTACCTGAGTATATAATACAATTTTGCATACCCTAGGACCAGTATTGCATTATAAAGGCATGGCATGTGTTACCGTCCTTAAAGCCAGTTATATAAAACAAAAGAGGTCTTTAATTCCACCCCAGGGAGTCATATCTTGTGTCATGTAGGTTGACGATCACGGAGTCCCAGCTGAGTCCGTCATTGCTTCCACTAACGTCTTTCCTGTCGACCACACTTGCTCAACTCTTGTTCTCTACCGACCCCAATATTATTAGCGTATGCGAGGCCTTGGGAGTCTCTTCCTTTTGCAATTTAATTGGCCCTTGTTTATTTATTATCTCTGATATCCTTCTTGTGTGAGGAGGCAGCCTTCTTTTTATTTTCATGTTATTTACTGTCTTTTGCTCAAGCCCCCTCAAGAAGGTAGGGTGTATATAGCCCCTCCACTTGTGGTGCACTCTGCATATGGCTACACCCTCAAGGGGCATACGGCTGATCAGTTTGGAAGTTGGCGACCCCAAGGGATTTCTCAGCTGAGTCCAGTTTTCCTCCTCTTTATCCGTTACCTATGGGACAGAGCCTCTCTTATTTTACTTTTCTATCTGCCTTTCATGGCTCTCCTTCCTTCCAGCTCCCTCAATCCACATTCTTGAGGGTTGAGGGCCATTTTTAGCCTACTTTCGATTTTTGCAAAAAATGAAAGTAGACTTATGAGATCACTACAGGGCCAAAAAAATTGTGTGTCTGTCTGTGTGTGTGTGTGTGTGTGTATGTGTGTGTGTGAGTCTGTGTGTGTGTGAGTGTGTACTCTCAATGTCTGTCCCCCCCCTATCAATTCGAACACGGTGAAACCGAATTGAACAAAATTTGGTACAGAAGTAAAACAAGCAAAGGGCACCTCAGTGTCATGTTTTATATCGCCGCCATCTTTACCAAATCTGAATGGCGGCCACTCAAACGTTCAAAACGTAAAATCAAATAGCGACTAACCAAATTATCCGATATCTACCAAATTTGGTAATAACATACCTTCATATAGGACGCGTCTTTTGACCAAACTACAAGGTCATCCGCTGTACCATTACAGGATGGCGGCCGTGCGAATTATGCAAACTTTATAATCCATATCATGGGACCCACCAGTTCCGATTATTGAGCCGAGAATCGATTTAACTGTTCTAAAGGAAGAGGCACGTTCGAAATTAAAAGTTTATTTTGAAATACTATAGTGCAGAAGTGATTTTAAAAAGCTGAGCCGTCTCGGTAAGAAGACAAGATGGCAGCGGATATCTTGTGCCTGACTTATATTTCACTAATTTGAGTATTGCATGCAATATAGCGAACTGATACAAAATAAATAAACTTAGTATGAAATGCTTTATACATAAATAATATACTCCACTGATGAAATCGTTAGGTCTAAATCATTATTTGCTAACAAGTTCTATGTAAGTCATTTTATATAGATCAATGTTCGTTGGCACAAATGGCTCCGTGGTAAAGCGTTAGTCTGTCATTCATATGCCTATGGTTCAAACCACATGAGAGTTTGGTTTTTTTGCTTGAAATTTTACATATTTGTTGCTTTGTAATGACTCAGACATTTTAAAATTAAGCCTTATATTGTGCATATTACGGTGCAAAGCATATATTTAATTAAAACATAATTCGCCAGCAGATTTGCTCGAGACATCTAGCAGCCAAAAAGGTAACTGCACGCCGGCCTACTTATTAAATTCCAGATTTTATTGAAAAGATACTTCTTATGGCCGCTAGAATACACTCGCCCTGTTAGGATTATATTGTTCGATATTTCTCCACTAGATTTCACGACTGGTCTACATGGGACTCCATTGATAGTATACAATTGGCATTCTATGCGCATCGAATTTGAAGAATGACAGGATGATACTATGATTGATTTTTACTTCTTATTTTAAAGGGTTTGTTACAGCCTATTGTGCGTTATTTGAAAATGTTATTTGAAGTAAAGAACAAAACGATTTCACATAGTATCTGAATTCTAGCCGCTGGTACTAGTTCAGGTTATTAATACTTTTATTTCAGGCAAATAGCAATCGAAAATATCCACATAGTTTGTATACACACGTCTCTGTAGGGACACGGAAAGATTTTTTAATTCAATTAGGGTTGTGAAAGCCATGCACAACCAGACGTGTAAAGACATGCCCCAACTCAAAGTTGGATGTTGCCCACGGCAGGTCGATTATGTAAAAATAACAATAATAATAATGTTATTTGTTTTACGACCCTTTTAACTACTGCTGCTTTTAGATACGCCGGGGTGCCGGAATTTTGGCCCGAAAGGGATCTTTAACGTGCCAGTAAATCTACTGACACGGCTCCCTCGCATTTGTGCACCCTCAAATGCCAGCTGACTGCGCCAGGATACGAACCTGCAACCTAGGGCCCAGCAAGCGAGAACGTTACCGCAGAGCCACGCAGCCAGTCTGGTCGATTATGTCTCCAGATCCATAACATTCTTGAGATACTTCTTATCTATCTTTCTTCAATGATGGTAGTAGTTTTTTTTCTAGGTTGTGGCGTTTGGAAGAGGTAAATAGTTTCTAAGGTCTTCAACCAAGAAATGATTCTATTATACTCTTTGATAATAACAACGAGTTATAACTATACTCATACATTTAGGAGAAAGTAGGCTATATGTTCCTTACTGAACATCTTGTTTATTCCTTCAGTTCTTTACTTGGCCTATTGTCTTTTTGTTTTCCATTTCTTCTTCTTCTAGTATATAAGTGTGTAGTTAGTTAGCCTACTTTCAATTTTTGCAAAAAATGAAAGTAGACTTATGAGATCACTACAGGGCGAAAAAAGTGTGTCTGTCTGTGTGTGTGTATGTGTGTGTGTGAGTCTGTGTGTGTGTGAGTGTGTGTGTGTGAATGTGTGTACTCTGAATGTCTGTCCCCCCCTATCAATTCGAACACGGTGAGCGCAAATTGAACGAAATTTGGTACAAAGGTAGCACTAGCAAAGGACACCTCAGTGTCATGTTTTATATCGCCGCCATCTTGATGGAAACGTAATGGCGGCCACACAAATGTTCAAAGATTAAATCAAATTACGACTAACCTAATCATCCGATCTCTACCAAAGTTTGCAACAACATACCTTTATGGGGCAGCATCCTTTGACCAAACTAATAGGTCATCAGCCTAATAGTTTGCGGATGGCGGCCATCATTGTGTGAAAATCGATTGCCCCTATTAATTCGAACACGGTGAAACCGAATGGAACGAAATTTGGTACAGAGGTAGTACTAGCAAAGGGCACCCCAGTGTCATGTTTTATATCGCCGCCATCTTGACGGAAACGTAATGGCGGCCACACAAATGTTCAAAGCTTAAATCAAATTACGACTAACCTAATCATCCGATCTCTACCAAATTTTGCAACAACATCCCTTAATGAACATCCCTTTGACAAATCTAGTAGGTCATTAGTCTAATAGTTTGCGGATGGCGGCCATATTTGTGTCAAAATCGATTACCCCTATTAATTCGAACACGGTGAAACCGAATTGAATGAAATTTGGTGCAGAGGTAGCACTAGCAAAGGGCACACCAGTGTCATGTTTTATATCGCCGCCATCTTGACGGAAACGTAATGGCGGCAACCCAAATGTTCAAAGCTTAAATCAAATTACGACTAACTTAATCATCCGATCTCTACCAAATTTTGCAACAACATACCTTTATGAAGGGAGCATCCTTTGACAAATCTAATAGGTCATTAGCCTAATAGTTTGCGGACGGCGGCCATCTTTGTGTCAAAATCGATTACCCCCATTAATTCAAACACGGTGAAACCGAATGGAATGAAATTTAGTACAGAGGTAGCACTAGCAAAGGGCACCTCAGTGTCATGTTTTATATCACCGCTATCTTGACGGAAACGTAATGGCGGCCACACAAATGTTCAAAGCTTAAATCAAATTACGACTAACCTAATCATCCGATCTCCACCAAATTTTGCAACAACATACCTTTATGGAGGAAGCATCCTTTGACATATCTAATAGGTCATTAGCCTACTAGTTTGCGGATGGCGGCCATCTTTGTGTCAAAATCGATTACACCTATTAATACGAACACGGTGAAACCGAATGGAATGAAATTTGGTACAGAGGTAGCACTAGCAAAGGGCACCTCAGTGTCATGTTTTATATCGCCGCCATCTTGACGGAAACGTAATGGCGGCCACACAAATATCCAAAGCTTAAATCAAATTACGATTAACCTAATCATCCGATCTCTACCAAATTTTGCATCATCATACCATTCTGGAGGGAGCATCCTTTGACCAAACTGATAGGTCATTAGCCTAATATTTTTCGGATGGCGGCCTTCTTTGTGTGAAAATCGATTCCCCCTATTAATTCGAATACGGTGCAATCAAATGGAACGAAATTTAGTACAGAGGTAGCACTAGAAAAGGCCACCTCAGTGTCATGTTTTATATCACCACCATCTTGACGGAAACGTAATCACGGTCACCCAAATTTTAAAGGCTAAAATGTAATTACGACCAACCTAATATTCTAGTCTCTACCAAATTTTGCAACAAAAAATCTTTATGTGGGAAGCATATTCTGACCAAACTGCTAGATTATAAGCCCAATAGTTTGCAGATGGTGGCCAAGTATGTGTGAAAATCGATTCCCCCTATCAATTCAAACACGGTGAAACCGAATTGAACGAAATTTGGTACAGAGGTAGCACAGCGAAAGGCACCTCAGTGGCATGTTTTATATCGCCGCCATCTTGACGGAAACGGAATGACGGCCATCCAAATATTAAAAGCTTAAATCAAATTTCGACCATCCTAATAATTTGATCCACCGGATTTTTGTGGAAAGCATCTTATGACTGACTACAAGGTCATCAGCCCAATAGTTTGCAAATAGCGGCCATGTATGTGTGCAAATCCATTCCCCAGATCAATTCAAACACGGTGAAACCGAATTGAATGAATTTTTTTTACAGAGGTAGCACTAGCAAAGGGCACCTCATATTCATGTTTAATATCCCTATAGCACGTTGTATTTCAACAAGCTACTACAACCAACATTCAATTATACTCCTTGAAAAGGACAAAGAGTTATAACAATACCCATGCATTTAGGAGAAAGTAGGCTATATGTCCTTTACTGAACATCTTGTTTTAGTTATAGCTTAGATTTAACTTTCATCTTTACGATGACCCAAACCATTGGGGGTCGATAGGACAGCTTGGTGGTTAAGTTTATAGAACGCATTTCTTTTGTCCAATGGATACCATGTTGAATTCCTCACTGGCTCATGAATGTTATATTTGTTCACTTATTTCTCATGGCTTTGAAACTAGCTGTCTGTAACGTGATCATTATTCATTTTAACTTCAGTGTACGGTGTAGGATTGGAAAGGAGGCGGCCATCGCTTCTGAATTACAACTATGTTAGCGTTTGTCTAAAGTATAAATAAAAAAGATTTCAAACATCATGTAGGACATAAACTAATTTTAAATTCAGATTTGTGTTTCACAGTAAACACAATTATTCTCCGTTTAAAAAAAGTCATAAATTTATTTTTCTAACATGATAGCTTATAGGCGGGCATTGCTATAGCTTACATGTAGTAGGGTCATCAGCTAAGGATTCAATTTCAATTACCTACACCTCTCATTGTATGGCTCTTAGTCAATTCGTTAAACTATAGAAAACTTTTCTATATGTTCTGTTACATTATTATTTGACCATCTCACAGTGTAGTGGTTAACATACTTGGTTGTCAACCCTAAGGTCTTGGCTTCCAACCCCGACTATACCAAGAAATTCATTTTAAGGTTGCAATAAGGTTCACTAAGCCTTTGTCAACCTTTATCTAACAACTGTCTAGCCATGTACTGTATGTTAACGGTGCAGAGCACGTCCACTATCAAGCAGATTAGTAATATGAAACTTGCTGACAAGATCGCCTTGCTCTTATCACCAAGGCTCACTACACAAACAAAAGCCAATGTCTCTGAGCAGATTCAACCCAGCGGTAGAATGCAAGCGTATGTTTGTTTAAAAAAGCATCATTAATATAACTCCACTGTCACCACAGAGGCACCGGATTTGATTTTTTTTTTCTAAAGGCTGCAACGGGGTACACTGAGTCTTGACAGGTAGAACATTTTGGGTCAATTCGTGAATCATGGCAAAGGGTTGGCCAACCTGACTTCTTCAACACCTCAAACAAATGTTTACTATTACTGGTTAGTGCCCTTGTTTCCCTTCTTTTACTTTCTTCGGCTTTTCCCAATTATTCAGAGTCGCCGGAGCCAACCAGGCTCATTTTGGTTTTGGTCAGGGGATTTAAGGCCGAATACCCTTCCTGACGCCACGTGATTTTTCAGGTGAAAATTCCACCCCTCTGTCAACGTGATTTGAACCCCAGGCGTCCGGGTAAAGACGAGCAGCTAAGCACCTGCGCCATCACGCTCCCCACTGGTTAGTTATCTATACACACATTAATCCATAATTACCTAATAATAATAATAATAAAAATGATAATAATAACAATAATCCTCCATACATATGTCCATTAAAGCATGGTTTCACAAAACGCTTATGCTTTTAGGTTTTTAATAACTTTCCCCCTGTAACATTATACTATTCTCTGTTTTAAGAGTGAAATAATCTATCAAGGTAAAAGCGTATGTCATCACCTATGTATAAACTATCACACCTAATTTTAGGGTTCTTAATTTTGCAAGATATCGCTTTTTTCTCAATTTGGTGTTAGTTTTCATCCCTCTGCTATTTGTCATCAAAAACAAAAGATCTTAGGTTCAATTATAATTTTTACCCGTTTATCACCTTTTACCCCCTGTAAAATCACTATTTACTGTCTTAGGGGTGAAATGACCTTTCCAGGTATAAGCCTATGTCTTAAGCTATCGCACCTAATTTTAGGGTTCTTAGTTTCCAAAGTATCGATTTCTCAATTTGGGGGTAGTTTTCACCCCCTGCTATTTATCATAAAAATGATCTTAGGTTCACTTATTATTTTTATGTGTTTAACAGGTTTTTTCTCGTAAAATAACTATTTACTGTTTTAGGGGTGAAATGATCAATCGAGGTAAAAGCCTATGTCATGGCATATTTTTTCAGCTATCACGCCTAATTTTAGGGTTCTTAGTTTCCAAGATATTGATTTTTCAATTTGGGGGGTAGTTTCGCCCCCCCCCCCGAAGGGGGACGTCGCCCCAAGTGCTAGTACCCCTCATACAAGTCCCTAGCATGATTGGTTCGTGAGATATTAACAAAAGTGTAGTTATGCCATTTTGACAAAAAACGAATCATACATTCAAAAGCCGTCCGTGTGCGCACATAAAAAAAATATTATTTACCCCCTGGTTGGGTAGTTTTTATTTTGGAGTGGATATACCCCGCCCATATCAAAGGGGAGTTCACCTCGAGTCCTACGACACCCCATAAGTTTAAATCCCATTATTGGTTAACGAGATACTAAAAAGCCGATGACCTATTAGTTTTTGGGTTTATTTAAATACATATTAATAAAACTCATCTATAAATAATCATTCAAAAAGCCCGCTCTCTTACAAAAACCGCCAAGTTCGTATGCATACAAAAAATTACTATTTCACCCCCCCCCCCCCCCCCCCCGTGTGAGGGTAGTTTTTATTTTGGGGTTTGATATAGCCCGTCCATAGAAAAGGGGAGTTCACCACGAGTCCTACGATACCCCAAATGTTTAAATCGCATTATTGGTTAGCGAGACACTAAAAAGCGGATGACCTATTTGTTTTTGGGTTTATTTAAATAAATATTTAAAAAAACTCATCTATAAATAATCATTTAAAATCCCGCTCTCTTACAAAAACCGCCAAGTTCGTATGCATACAAAAAATAACTATTTCACCCCCGTGTAAGGGTAGTTTTTATTTGGGAGTGCATATACCCCGTCCATAGAAAAGGGGAGTTCACCACGAGTCCTACGACACCCCATATATTTAAATCCGATTATTGGTTAGCGAGATACTAAAAATGCGCGTGACCTATTAGTTTTTTTTGTTCTTAATAAATATTTAAAAACACTCATTAATAAATAATTATTTAAAAAGCCCGCCCTCTTAAAAAATCCCCAAGTGCGCATGGGTAAAAAATAAAAACATAAATTTAATTCATTATGGCGTTGACCTGATTGTATGTTGTTCATGTGCAAAAACGTTTAATTTTATATTATCATTGACATGCATATGTATCAAACGAAAAGCGACTTTTACTAACAAATTACAATTTCACCCCCTTGGAGGGGTAGGTTTTATTTTAGGGTTGAAATGAGTGGTACATAGCAAAGCCCCCCGTCAGCTCGAGTCCAACGACACCTCATTCGTTCTAATCCGATCATGCGTTCGAGAGATATCGGCTTTGCCCCTGAATATATGGCAGGTTGGTATGTGACGTCACCAGGAAAGTAGGCTGTTAAGCAGAACTGTCCTCATCCCACTACTCCCCCAAGAGTAAGTGTACCAGCTTTTCCTTTTTCCTCCTCTATACTTCTAACAACCCTCTCACCCAGACTTTAGTTATTAAATCCTAGTCATGCGTAAATAATTTCTGTTCCTTGTAATTTCATTCTCCCGTACACTGACTTCCCTAACGTCATGAAGAATACAGCCGGTGATATCTCACCGACTCAGCCACTATCTGGCGACTGCTACTAGGTTTCGTGCGCGTGCCCCCAAACCCAGTTGGAGGCCCGCATACAAACCTGCGGGGAACACCTATCCTGAGCCTACCTCATTCTCTCTACACTCATTTATCCCTCCATGCCCCGACTCACACACACACCCTCGTAGACACAACCTCGTTCTAGGAAGTCGCCCTCTCCTGAGCATTCCCCATCACACAACTACCCATTTGGCAAGCACCCGCAAGCTTACCAGAGAGGATAGCGACCTGAACATTATTCAAAGGGTTAAAATTACTTTTAACTTAGTCGTATCCGATTCAAGTGATCGACGAGAATCTTAGTATACTAAACTAAATAATAATAATAATAATAATAATAATAATAATAATAATAATAATAATAATAATGCACAGCTGGGTAAGGAAAGAAAGTTCCAAAACATTATCGGAAACTATCCAGCTCACCAGAGAACAAATCGCAATGGTGAGAGGCTCGTAGAACTATGTAAGGCTTTCAATCTTGTAATAAAATCCACAGCGTTCAAACACCTTCCGAGAAAACAGAAGACTTGGACATCTCCGAATCCAAATCTCGGCGAATTTCAAATTGATCACGTCGCTATTGCACGTAAAGCTCAGAGAGAAATACAGAATGTGAAGGTTCTAAGAAATGCCAATCTAGATTCGGATCACTATCTATCCAAAATCAAAGTTAAGCTGATTCCGAGAAACACCAGAAAGGCCGTCTTAAAAAAGATCAATCGATTTGATACGGAAAAACTACGATTGTGCCCTAAATTTACTCAAAAACTAGAATCTTGGAATCCCGAAAACTGGGATGAACTACAACAGGCCTTGGTCACAACAGCACAGGAGACAGTTCCACTGACGAAGTCAAAGAAACATGCGTGGTGGAATAATGTATGTGATTCAGTGGTAAAGCAAAGACAACTTGCCTGGCAGAAATGGAACTCGGGAAAGAACCAAGAAAATTGGGAAAACTTCGTGAACGAGAGACAACGCGCTGCAAAAATCATCCGCAATGTAAAACGTGCCTACAACAAGAGCCAACTAACTCAAATTGAGCTAGACTTTCAGAGGAACAACACAAGGGACTTCTACAGAACCTTCAAACGCAATCTAAGCAAATACAATCCTCCGAGTCTACAGTTCAAAGACTCAAATGGGAGACTAGCTTACAGTGAGAGAGAAAATTGCCAGATTCTAGCGAAATACTTTGAATCCCTCCTTAATTGTGAGACTCCCAAATCCACTTTCTCATTTGAAGACAACGTACAAGTCCACCCAGATTCATCCCCTCCAACGAAAGAAGAAATCAAACAGATTATCCAGTCACTTAAGAACAACAAGGCACCAGGTGAGGACTCGATAATCGCCGAATTGTGGAAGTATGCTGGTGAAAAGATGATTGATAAATTGACTGACATTATCAAGGAGATTTGGGAAACTGAGAAACTTCCACGTGACTGGACTTCTGCCTTGATTCATCCCCTGCATAAGAAAGGTGACAAAACGGACGTTAACAATTACCGCGGCATTTCCCTCCTACTGATAACTTACAAAATTATTTCCAAAGCTCTGCAGATTAGGGCAGAACAACAACTTGATCCACAATTAGGAGAGTACCAAGGAGGGTTCAGGAAAGAGCGCTCATGTGCAGAACAAATTATGAATCTGAAATCCATCCTTTTCTATCTGAAGCAAAGGAACAAGAAATTTGTGGTAACCTTCGTCGACTTCAAGAAGGCCTATGATTCGATTGATAGAATAGCTCTTATTCAAATTCTAAAGGAATTTGGATTGGATAATAAAACCAGGGCAATCATTCAACAGACCTTAGCTAACACCACCTCCAGAGTCCAGTTCAGAGGAGAAATTTCGGACTCTTTCGAAATTAAGACAGGATTTAGGCAGGGAGATGGGCTTTCACCCCTGCTCTTCAACTGTGCACTGGAAAAGGTCATCCGCGAGTGGCGCAAAGAAATGAACGATGGGGTCCAAAATGGAGTACGACTGGGTTACAAGAACATGAACCTTTCTATTGATTGCCTCGCTTTTGCAGATGATCTTGCAATTTTCTCCGACTCTTTAGACATGGCCACAAAACAAATTAACCAGCTGCAGGTACAGGCAACAAAAGTTGGTCTTCAGATCTCTTTGGAGAAAACACACTTCATAACTAACATCAAGCCAGCACCAAGGGAGCTAAAAGTAAACCAGGGGAAAATCAAACGGACAGATAAGTTTAAATATCTTGGCGAGTGGATAGAACCCAACGTATGTGAGAAAGAAACCTTCACTTCGCGCATGAACAAAATGGAAATGGCGTACCAACTCACCAAGGACGTTTACAACAAAAAGTCAATATCCCTGAACGCAAAACTTAGGCATTATTGCACTGTCATACGACCAGAGGCTCTGTACGCAGCGGAATGCCTCACCATGAACAAGAAAGGCCTGGTAGAAAAATTGGAGATCAAGGAAAGAAAGATCTTGAGGAAAATTCTTGGCCCGATTAAAGACAACGGTGAATATAGACGACGGCATAACTATGAGCTGTATATTCATGTCCAGAAGATCTCTGATGTAATGAGGAAAAGGAGGATTGCATTTTATGGCCACTTGCTTAGAATGAAACCCACACGATTGACAAACCGGATCTTTAACTATTTTAAAAATAAGAAGACCAAGCCAGCCTGGTTCGAAGAGGTGGAAAGTGACCTGCAAGAGATGGAAATTACCTGTGAGGATATTCAAGAACGCAATCCCCTCAGGAAGAAACTACACGACCACCAGGGTTTTCAAGAAAAACCGAAGTTGAAGACGGGAAAGATGTGGACGGAAGAAAGAAAAGAGCAACACCGGCAACGTATGAAGGAACACTGGGCAAACATCAAAGCCCAGAGAAGCCAGTTGAAATAACGTGGTCCTTAGTTGGCCGATACGATTAAAGAATAATAATAATAATAATAATAATAATAATAATAATAATATATAACAAGACCTATAAGTAGTTGGGAGTAAGACAAGGCAGGAAATTCTAATGACGTGTCTGAAGAGCAACCAGATGTTCAGTAAAGAACATATAGCCTACTTTCTCCTAAATGCATGAGTATTGTTATAACTCTTTGTCCTTTCCAAGGAAGGTAGTAGGTTGTAGTAGCTTGTTGAAATACAACGTGTTATACGGATATTAAATATGAATATGAGGTGTCCTAGGCTAGTGCTACCTCTGTACAAAATTTCATTCAATTAGGTTTTACTGTGTTTGAATTGATATGGTGAATCGATTTGCACACATACATGGCCGCTATCTGCAAACTATTGGGTTGATGACCTTGTAGTTCAGTCAAAAGATGCTTCCCACAAAATGGTATATTGGTGAAAAATTTGGTAGAGATCAATAATGATTACGTTGGTCGTAATTTGATTCAAGCTTTTAACATTTGGATGGCCACCATTCTGTGTCCGTCAAGATGGCGGTGATATGAACAATGACACTGAGGTGCCCGTTGCTAATGCTACCTCTGTACAAAATTTCGTTCAATTCAATTTTACCGTGTTTGAATTGATAGGGGAATCGATTTGCACACATACATGGCCGCCATATGCAAACTAGTGAACTGATGACCTTGTAGCTTCGTCACAAAACGCTTCTCACATAAAGGTATATTGTTGCAAAATTTGGAAGAGATCAGATGATTAGGTTGGTCGTAATTTGATTTAAGCTTTTAATATTTAGGTGGCCGCCATTACTTTTCCGTCAAGAAGGCGACGATATAAAACATGACACTGAGTTGCATTCTGCAAGTGCAACCTGTGTACCAAATTTCGTTCAATTTGGGTTTGCCGTGTTTGAATTGATAGGGGGAATCGATTTGTACACATACATGGCCGCCATCCGCAAATTATTGGGCTGATAACCTTTTAGTTTAGTCAAAACATTCTTCATACATAAAGGTATAATATTGCGAAAATTCGTAGAGATCAGTTGATTAGGTTGGTCGTAATTTGATTTAAGCTCTTAACATTTGGGTGGATGCCATTACTTTTTTGTCGAGATGGCGGCAATATAAAACACGACACAGAGGTGCACTTTGATAGTGCTACCTCTGTACCAAATTTCGTTCAATTCGTTTACACCGTATTTGAATTGAAGGGGTGGAATCGATTTACACACATACATGGCCACCATCTGCAAACTATTGGGCTGATGACCTTGTAATTTAGGCAAAAGACGCTCGCCATATATATATGTATGTTGTTGCAAAATTTGGTAGAGATCGAATGATTAGGTTGGTCGTAATTTGATCTAAGCTTTTAATATTTGGGTGGCCGCCATTCTGTTTCCGTCAAGATGGCGGCGATATGAAACATGACACTGAGGGGCCCGTTGCTAGTACTACCTCTGTACCAAATTTCGTTCAATTCAGTTTTACCGTGTTTGAATAGATAGGGGAAATCAATTTGTACACAATCATGGCTGTCATCCGCAAATGATTGGGCTGATAACCTTATAGTTTCTTCAAAATATTCTTCATACATAAGGGTATAACGTTGCAAAATTTGGTAGAGATCGGATGATTAGGTTGGTCGTAATTTGATTTAAGCTTTTGACATTTGGGTGGCCGCCATTACGTTTTCGTCAAGATAGCGGCAATATAAAACATGACACTGAGGTGCCCTTTGCTAGTGCTACCTTAGCACTAAATTTCGTTCAATTGGGATTCATCGTGTTTGAATAGATAGGGGGAATCGATTTGCACAGATACATCGCCGCCATCCGCAAATTATTGGGCTGATGACCTTTTAGTTTAGTCAAACCATTCTTCATACATAAAGGTATAATATTGCGAAAATTCGAAGAGATCAGATGATTAGGTTGGTCGTAATTTGATTTAAGCTTTTGACATTTGGGTGGCCGCCATTACGTTTTCGTCAAGATAGCGGCAATATAAAACACGCCACTGAGGTGCACTTTGATAGTGCTACCTCTGTACCAAATTTCGTTCAATTCGGTTACACCGTGTTTGAATTTAAGAGGTGGAATTTATTTACACACATACATGGCCGCCATCTGCAAACTATTGGGCTGATGATCTTGTAATTTAGGCAAAAGACGCTCGCCATATATATATGTATGTTGTTGCAAAATTTGGTAGAGATCGAATGATTAGGTTAGTCGTAATTTGATTTAAGCTTTGAACATTTGGGTGGCCAACATTACGTTTCCGTGAAGATGGTGGCGATATAAAACATGACACTGAGGTGCCCATTGCTAGTGCTACCTCTGTACCAAATTTCGTTCAATTTGGTTTCATCGTGTTCGAATTGATAGGGGGGGGGGGGGACACATTCAGAGTACACATGCTCACAGACACAGAGACACAGACAGACACACAATTTTTCGCTCTGTGTTGATCTCATAAGTCTACTTTAATTTTTTGCAAAAATAGAAAGTAGGCTAAAAACTTAGTTAAGGGTGTTGTCGGTCCGGTGCTTGGTTACTCATTTCATATCATCAAATGGAGTAAAACAGATATCCAAGGTCTCGCGTGCAGACTGAGAACACTGATGACCAAAGCTCGTAATTATCATCCCAAATCATCGGTTGAAAGAATGACTTTGTCGAGATATTTGGGTGGTCGTGAATTCACAGACATTGGAAACCAATTAGCACAACAGATCAACAGTCTAAGAGAGTGTTTTCACGAAAAGCAAAGTGGTTCTGAATAGCACAAGGTCATCTGCGAAACAGATAATCCAACTTTTTTGCTCTTGAGTGAGCACATTGTTGAAATACACCAATCCAATGACTTGCATAAATTGGAAATGGTGAAGACCAATCATTTGTACGGAAGACATCCATATTAAGTAAGTCAAGCCCATGTCGACATGAATGCGTCGAACCTTTGGCTTGACTACGAGGTAGATCTTCCCTGAGACGGAAGAATTTATGTTGGCAATTCAAGACAAGTCATTCCTATTAGAAACGATCTTAAGGACATCATCCGAGGTCCGTTGTTGTGACGATAAATGCCACAATGGGTATCAAGTCTCTGAAAGTATTTGATATATCACTACTGGATGCAAGCTGTCAGGAACTCAATATAAGCGCAGGCATGATACTGCATCAAAAGTCCTGCACCGGGGGCTGACTGGGAAACTCTAGCTTTTAAACAGATCAAGTTTCCATACTACCAGTATGTTCCAGAGAACGTGACTGAAATTGGATTATTTCAGTGTAATAAGATCGGACTGTGCTCACCGAAAGGACAGTGAAACATAACTGGCCTGGCATATTGATATTCAACAAACGATTGAAGGAAGTCACGCTTATTAATGTTGCCATTCCAAATACGCCCCACGTGAAGGGTTATTTTGCTGAGTGTCCAAATATTCGGAGCTAGTAGTGCCGATCATGATGCAATGGCAAGTGAAGAGAGTTCATCTCAAGCTCTGGTGTGGTTCCAAACATCCTCTGCAAGGGATAAAAGAGCTTCTTCTGGACACTAACTTGTATAACTTGCAGTGATATTGGCTACAACTAGGATAGTTCGGAAATTCATTGACATTGATTTAATTCAAGGTGATGATTATGCTTTAATTCAGTGTATTCTCCACAGTTGCTTTGTATTTCACTAGACAATGATATGAGAACAACGGCGAGAGTAAGAATAATAGGAATCATAATAAAAATAATAGTAATGATAGTAACTAGTTGAAACCCGTCAAAACATGCCGGTCAATGGGAACATACGAAACTGAAGATTATTCTTATATACAGTACACATTCCTTGTACCATATATCTTTTGGCACTTTTGCAACTTAAATAGCGTAGAAAGATTGCACTCTCGACATTGCAACATACTGTTGGCCATGACTGATAACTTCATGAGGTAAATCCTAATTTTAACTGCACTTACTATTTCCAAATCCAAGCAATTTCCATACATATTCCTTAAAATTAATCTGGTTCCATACAGGAGCCCTTGGGAAACGTTCAGATATCTAAGGAGCATAACTATGGCTCAAACTTTTAGAGTAAGAATATTTGGAATTCGAAGGAATTCAAGAATTCTGCTGGAAACTGAAGTAGCTGGCTCTCATTTTCAGTGTTTAATCTGCTAATGTACCGACAGTAGTGGCTACGCGGGCTAAATCTCCGCGTTAGGTCAAGGGGCCAAGCTCTCTGCTGACTCGGTAGACGCGTGGGTTCGAGCCCCACCGTCGGCTGTCCTTGAAATGGTTTTCCGTGGTTTCCCATGTTCAACACCAAGCAAATGCTGGGACAGTACCTTCTGACAGGCCACGGCCGCTTCCTTCCACATCCTTGCCCAGTTTCATTCATCTTCATCCTTTCCATCTCTCATCTCGACGCGCAGGTCGCCCACGGGCGTCGACTAGAAAGACCTGCACTCGGCCTCTCAGGAGGCTACACGAAAAAAAAAAAAAAAAAAACTGCTAATGCTGGTGTAAGATTTTGAACTACTGGATTAAGTTCAATGAATTTTAAGTTAATTTCATTACAGTGTTAATTTTTGGTGTAAGAATGCGAATTTGCGAGAAATGTATTACAATATATCCTTCGCCAAAGCGAATGTTTCGTCGTAAATCTCACTAACGTTATCATCATGCCTGGCTGGTAATTCAGTAACATTTGATTCCTCACCATCCACAGAGGGGTAATCACCGTTAACTTCTGTAAAAAAAAAAAAAAATCTATTTCATCTGGTTTTGATCGCTTGTTCTTATGTAAGCGGAGTATTTTGGTGAAGGGTCAGAGAGAACAGTAATTGATACAATTGTGAATACTGTAACTGTTTGTCGCGAAGCGTGCAATGCCTACCTAAAATCTCCTCCAAGAACAATAACTATCCCATGAAGAGGAATAATGTCGTTACGTGTAATACACTTTTGAAGTCGATTCACACTCATTAAAGAATGGATATTTGCCATTGGGGCTTCATCCTATATTATGAGCCATGCCAATTGAACATCGCCAGCTAGTTTGTTAATTAATTTAGAGATATTTTGAATGTTGAATGTAGGGGTTATGCTCTTGCAAAATATTGTCTAAGATATGAAGTGTGCCCTCCCTGATGTAAGAATTCACTTGATTTTCAGATCTGAATTGTTTAACTTCTGAGTATTCTAATATATACAGTGCAACTGGCCGTAAGAACCGTCGCTAATATTTTTGGAATATAAGGAAGAACTGCGATAGTGTGCAATTCCATAAATTTTAAAACAATATGGACTGTATTCATGTGGCACAGTAACATTGGCACCAAAGGAAACGAGGGACATAGCATTGTTGTACTGCCGAATATTCTCTCTCTGAAATTTGTTGAGATATCATTTCCAGTGAAAAATTATTGCAGCCTATGAAATATTTTATATTCCGGCAGATCAATTTTACCATTGCAACAACAAAGGCCAAAGTAACCAAGCGTACATTTCGTGCAAGAGAAATACAATGCAGATCAATGTTTACATTCGTTCGTCAAGGACCCTACATTGTGTGTAGACAATCTGGAATTGTTTCCCAAATGGCATATTTATATTGGATTTTAAAAGTGGCTTCGTATTTTCTCCGATTTCCCACTTTTATGCGGCCATTGTTTTTCTTTTTCGGCGAACGGGTTTATTTATAGTAGTATTCTCCCCAAATTAACGTCATATTCGATAACACTATAGTGTCCAGCATCAATGCAGTCACTATAAATAGCAAATAATACTATCATTGCCAAAATCAACAGCGTAGTTTGACTCATTGTTATGTTCTCTAAACACATAATCAATAAACAATTGTCTTTTACAATGTAATTCAATATGAACAGTGTATTCACCGTCCAGAGACTTTCGTACTCAAGCTGTTTGCGAAGAGACTGATCGCCAATAATAAAAATTTCTCCCGGCACGCCGGAAGGCGGAGGTAGATTTCACTGGGCAAACTAGAGGATAGGCTATAATAGGCAAATTATGCAGGTTTTCGTATGAGGATCAGACATAATTTATTGCAAGGAAGTATTTTACAATTGGAGGTTAATTAACCTTTTTTTCGTTTTGTATGCATATTTTTAGCCTATTTTCAATTTTGAAAATATAGGCTTATGAGATCACCTTTTGCCCGTGTGTGTGTGCGTGTGTATGTGTGTGTGTGTGTGTGTGTGTGTGGAGTGTGTGTGTGTGTGTGTGTATGTCCCTAATAACTTCTAAACGGTTGGAGCGATTTCAATGAAACTCGGTAACTTCATAGCACTCGACCGGACGACCCCGACCGTCACTTCAAATGTTTTAACTTCCTACCAATCCAACATGGCGGCTGTGCGAAATATTTCACCAGCATTCAATATCTCCGAAACTATTCCCGATATCAGCCTGGAATTTTTTACGGTGGTAAAGGGAACTACTAGAAGTTCACATATGTGACTTTTGAAAAGCTGGAAACTACAAAACCAACATGGCGGCCACGCGAATTTGCTACATTTAAATAGACGTTTCTCGCGATTTAACCAACCAAACGCAATAAAACTTGGTAAAGTATATATTTATACACATTGTAATGCACCGACATCCAACTTGGTTCAATTGTTTACATAACCACAAGATGGCGGATGTGCGAAATATTTCACCGGCATTTTATATCTCTGAAACTATTAGCGGTATCACCCTGAAATTTTGTACGGAGATAAAGGGCGCTACTGAAAGTTCATCTATAATACATTCAAAATCCGGTTAACTACAAAACGAACATGGCGGCCAAGCGAATTTGAAAATATTAAATAGACCTTTCTCGCGATTTAATGTTCCAACCGCAATGAAATCAGGTACAGGAAATGTTAATACACATTGTAATACACTGGTATCTAATTTAGTTCAATTGTTTACATAACCTCAAGATGACGGCTTTGCGAAATTTAAAATTAAGTTTTTATTTCTTGTGTCGTAATCATGCGATCGATGTGAAAGTTAGAATAATGAACCTACGCAATAATTTTCCTTTAATGGTACATGACTCTAAGGCCTATACATTTAACAATCCAACATGGCGACCATCCGAAATATTTAGACGGCTCTGAATATCTACGAATCTCTTATAGCAATCAAAATGATTTTTTTATTTTCATAGGGGCAATGAACTTACGTTCTCCTATAGGACTTTAAATAACCTGGTGATCACAAATCGAACATGGCGGCGATGCGAATTATAAATATTCACATGGACGTCGCTCGCAATTTAACCATCCGAGTGCAGTGAAACTTGGTACAGTAAATCCTTATACAAATGTCAATCCACTGGTATCTAATTTATTTCAATTATTTCCATAACCACAAGATGGCAGCTTTGCGAAATTTTAAAATCTCCTTGTTACTTCTTGTGTCCTAATCATGCGATTGAAGTTTGAATGCTACACGTGCACAATAATCTTCATGTAACTGTACATAACTCTAGGACCTACATATATAAAATCCAACATGGCGACCATCCGAAATATTTAGTCGGTTCTCAATATCTACGAATCTATTACAGCAATTAAACTGAAATTTTGTACGTTGATAGTGGCAATTAACATGAGTAGGATATATGAAAATAGGCTGTATAACTCTTCACGGAACTACTTGTTATCATTGTCTTGTCTTATGGGGATGGTAACCTTCTTGCCATTTGGGGTTCATTTTTTGCCTATTTTCATTTTATGAAAAAAATACGCTTATGAGATCACCTTTTGTCCGTGTGTGTGTGTGTGTGTGTGTGTGAGGGAGAGAGGTGTGTGTGTGTGTGTCCCTCCTAATAACTTCTAAACGGCAGGAGTGATTATAGTGAATCTCGGTAGCATCGTTGCACTATTCTGGCCGACCCCGACTGTGCCCTTCAAATTTTATTGTGTCTCACCAATCCAACATGGCGGCTGTGTGAAATATTTCACCAGCATTCGGTATCTCCGAAACTATTATCGATATCGCCTTGAAATTGTGTACGGTAATAAAGGGCACAACTAGAAGTTCACCTATAAGACTTTCAAAAACCTGGTGACTACAAAACCAACATGGCGGCCAAGCGAATTTGAGACATTTAAATAGACCTTTCTCACGATTTAACTGTCCAAACGTGGTGAAACTTGGTACAGCAAATGTTTATACACATTGTAATGCATTGGAGTCTAATTTAGTTCAATTGTTTACGTAACCTCAAAATGGCGGCTGTGCGAAATATTTCACTGACATTCTATATCACCGAAACTATTACAGATATCACCCTGAAATTTCGTACGATGATAAAGGGTACTGATACAAGTTTATGTATGTAACGATCGTAAACCTCTAAAGTACAGAACAAACATGGCGGCCAAGCTAATTTGTAACATTTTAATATACTTTTCTCGTGATTTAACTCTCTGAGTGCAGTGAAATGTGGTACAGTAAATGATTTTACATATTGTAATGCACTGGGATCTAATTTACTTCAATTGCATACATAACATCAAGATGGCGGCTGTGCAAAATTTTAAAATTTAGTTTTTATTTCTTGTGTCGTTATCATGCGATTGAAGTGAAAGTTTGAATAATGACCCTAGGCAATATTTGTCCTTGAATGGTACATAACTCTACAGCCTATACATATAACAATCCAAAATGGCGAGCATCCGAAATATTTAGACGGTTCCCAATATCTATGAATCTTTTACAGGAATCAAACTGAATTTTTTTATGTTCATAGAGGCTATGAACATAATGTTCACCTATAGCACTTTCAGTAACCTGGTGAGCACCAATCCAACATGGCGGCGACGCGAAGTATAAATATTTAAATGGACGTTTCTCGCGAATTAACTATCCGAGTGCAGAGAAACTTTGCACGTTAAATTCTTATACAAATGTTAATCCACTGGCATCTAATTTATTTCAATTGTTTGCATAATCACAAGATGCCAGTTGTGAGAAATTTTAAAATCTCGTTTTTACTTCTTGTGTTCTAATCATGCGATTGAAGTTTGAATACCACACGTGCACAATAATCTTAATGTAATAGTACAAAAATAAAAATCCCACCTGGCGACCATCTGAAATATTTAGACGGTTCTCAATATCCACGAATCTATCACAACCTTCAAACTGAAATTTTGTATGTTGATAGAGGCAATTAACATGAGTAGGATATATGAAAACAGGATGTATAGTTCTTCACGGAACTACTTGTTATACTTGTGATCACAATGTCCTTTTGCAAGTTTGGAACTGATGTGTAACTATCTAACAGTCTGTTACTTCTTCACGCAAAATTTTATCTGCCGCAGAGATGTTGGTTGGTTCCTCAGTTTAGGGGTTGTGACAACGTGGTCATGTAGCCCCGTGTACATTGGGTGTGTGTAGAATCTGTCTGATAATCGGTGTTAATTGTGATGATTGTAATAGTCTGTAATTCAGGTAAGGTCTGCAGACGGTCAATTTTAAGTAGTAGCTCCTAATTTTGTACCATATACTAACGTCAACGACACCTAGCTGTGAACATGGCTACTAGATGCCACCGCAACCAGCAACTTGCAACGAACGTTGAAACTTCCCCTCCAAACGAAAGCACGCTGAGGGATTTTTAGCGCTCTTAGAAAATCTGACGACTTTGGCCGGCTTTGAACCAGCGACCTTGGGCAAAGAAGTTCAGCATGCTACCGGTTAGCCGCTTCCCTCAGAGTCAGATGGAAAAAGGAATGTGATCTCGTGCAATGGCGTTGTCTTGGCAACCTCTGATAGCTCATCCCTCATCAATTTAGAAGCGTTATCATGGTAACCTCTGATGGCACTTGCCATTTTCTTTAATTCCGAAATCAGTTTTCTCATCCCTTGGCGTAATGGAGGGACAGATCAAAAATTATTTCAGACAAAGTTTTAGGTACGGTATTTATTAGGGGAAAATTTTCCATTTTGTACGGTTGTGATATTGTACTTATTAAGAGAGATATGATTAATGTTTCCCGAAAAAAACACTTTTCCACCCGTTTGGTCAATGGTAGGTGCTACCAAAAACTTTTCATACATACATTTTTGGCACTTATCCGACACATATTATGAAGTTTGAATGGATTCGATATTTCACGTATTATGAGAGTTAGAGCGATATGTCACTTTTTCGAAGAAAAAAAAAGAGGCCCCCCATTACACCCCCTTCGACGATTTTGCCCATTAACGAACTCGACCGAGATTATAAGGGGATACATATTATGTAAAACATTGAAAGTGATTGGTGCAAAATTACGGCAGTTATCGTGTCCACAAGAAACTGATATATATGCATATATATATACACACACATACATATATATATACATATATACTTTTGAACTGACGGTGGTTTTGGGGTCTGGGGGATGTGAAACGCGAAGATATGTCGAAATTTTCCGGAAGTCGAAACATGGTACTGTACCATTATACTCATATTGTTATGATGTATAGTGCAGTCTGAAGTATATGTTGAAGATCGGCGTGATCCACAATTTGCAAACCGAAGCAGGGTCCAGCTGCTCCATTACGGTATTTTCCGAGTACCGACGTGCAAGCACGAAGTCAAGCGGAGATGATTACAACATGGCGACCATTGTCCCAGTTTATTGATCGGTCACCAGGATTACCTTTATCAGCAATAAGAAGAAAAGAGAATAACATGCAAGATTTGCAACATTATACGAGACTCTGGAACAGAGCATAATGTGTATTTTGTTATATATACATGTTTATTATCTGTCGGAGACATTATAAGTTATGATTTACATCCACCAATGAGAAATCAGTTCGATGACTGTCACGTCTGAGTGGAGGTAGCTTGAAACTAGGTGGATGGTCACGCAGACAGCTGTGATCAGATAGCTTTACGGAGCGCTTGAGAACATATCTCTTTTCGAAACTTGAGAACGTGCTTCGTTATTGCGATGTGACGCGATGTATATATCAAACACTTTAAGGTGCATACAGAGCCAGTGTCGAAGGACTCTGTTCGTTTTCACGAGATTAAATCTATACCGCTACAAGCGTAAGCAGTATTAGAAACTTCAATCTCAATACAGCAAGCTGCCAGTCACCACAAAGAACTTTCGTTTTGAAAAGTAGTCTATGTTTCAACTGCATTGACATCGAGTGCGCAACAATGCTATTGAACTCTAAACATTATTCCTCATCGCGAACAGACATATTCTTAATCAATATGTCAAGAGGAATAATCTTAGTGCTGTACTTTTCTTCTATAATGGCAGGCTAAAAACGCAGCAGCATGAACGCTACTAGACCGGCATTGTATCGAACATTTCAATGAACTATCGCCATGGCCACAGTGATGACTGATTCTGATTGTGTGACCACTTGTGTCTACCTCATTAGTGATCCTGAATGCTATTCGCATGGGCAGTCATTCGTCTTTCGTTAATTAATATTTCGGCCCGATATGAATAACGCGATACTACTGAGAAACGAACTGTGTACTGGTAGATGTTAGAGACGTGAAGTAGCGATTCCTAACTATTTACCCAGGATGGGTAATAGCCTTCTGAACCGGGAAGAACGTGCGGATTGGAGAAGGTGTTTCCTGGTTCGATTCCCGACGACCTGTGGAGTGCTAGTTACAGCTACATATGGAAAAGGTGTGATATGCAGGGCGTATCAATGCTCGCTCTTGGAAATTCATCTATCAACAAGGTACAGCTTACACAACTTCGTCTCTCGTAGCTAAGTGTAGATATTTCAATGTTAATTTACGCCATTATTTTTAGTATATTAATTTTTGAGTAGTATGTCGAACTGTGGAATTTAGGCATGACGTTTTAATCATGACTGATTTCATAATCGACAGATTTTAGACTTCCATAAGAAGTGCAACCCATTTTCAACTTGTATTTAAGTATGTTTAAGTAGATTTCATCATAAATTCAGTAATACTTCTTGAAGCTTTCTTAGGGTAGTGAAGAGGACATCGATAGGCATTTTGTGATTCAGTGTAGTTTATCAACGTGGTGAGCTCTTTATTACGTCAATTCATTACATTTTTCGCATCGATAGACTTTGTTTGTTGAGCTTTTTTTTTCTACTTCATCTTCGAACATTATACATCCGAGTGTCTATTCATAAATAGAAGACTGATTTTGATAGCAAGTTATGATTTTTTTGAAGTTTCTTTATTTATTTATGGAGGAGTTTGATCTTTCGCTTTTGTTAGGAACCATTCTTTGTGTTGTTGAAGGACAGAGGCTGGTAATGTTCTCTAACCAGACAATTGTGCTAATTGTTATGATTACCATGTCTGTTGGTGTAGAGACATTACTTTGTTTCTCGAATTCATCCGTTCAGGGGTGTACCGAACGTTGGCTCGATAAACTTTCTCTTCATATTTATTTAACTTGCTTTTTGGATTCACGTTAGCCTCTCGCGTGAAGGCACAGTTGATATCCATGTTCGATGGAATTTATCATTGTTTTTAATTGTAGTCATTTGACTATAATATATCTCTGAAACATCATTCACTTTTTTAACCAGCGTTTTTCCCAAATTTAATAAATGTATAAATACATTCGGATTAAGGAAAGTTTATGCAACTGCAATCTCTCATAGCGTAGGTATTAATTCTAAAAGGATATTTTGTCATTGAGAAAATCCAACCAACATCATTGAAAACTAATGTAAACTATGTATAAATTTAAACGACGATGTAGTAACAACAATAATCGGCTGAGAATGAAATTCGTCATTCACCAATGAGGGTGATCCAGTTACGTTAAAATATGTATGATTATAACAAATTAATTTTGAATCGAGTACTCAGGGGAGTACATATGTGTAAGAGTAGAGCCGCGTGAAGGCATTAAAAGAATGAAATAAACATTCAGATATTTCATGGAAACTAACACATGATAATTGTGATTGAGTAGTCAAATATAAGTTGACTTATTTTCTGGTTTAATTCAGCGTTCTACTACAAGCATTTTGTTGTTGCTTAGAAGCATGCAAACTACAAAGTAAAAGATTAAAACATGTATAAAATGATGTCAACCTTAATATTCTGGATTTAATCACCATGCTGACGAGGGTTTAACAGTTATCCTGATCAGTTATTTTGGTGAGTGCAATACTTATTAAAGTGATAGATTACCTCTACTAAGCTTTGTCATCTGGTCGGAAAGGACCAATTTAAACATTTCCGAATCAGTTAAAGGAAACCAATTATCTTATTCTAATGGTAGAATGTTAAACTGAGGCTTGGGAAATGAAAAGAAAAACACACTTGGAGTGTGGCATTCAATATATATATTTCAATGTAGATTTTGTACATAAATGATATTGCTACCCAAATGCGGAATTAATTTTCAATAATGCTTTTGAGGCATTGCTTGTGCAATAGTAGGGTATTATGTTAAAGTGTGTTCAACATTTTTTTATTGAGAATACAGTGTGTCTAGTAATGACTAGAAGTTGTATTCAGGTCACTGTGATTTGAGCTTCCGGTTGAAGCTGCAGTTGCTTTTTATTTCTTGTAATATTGTTATAGCAATTTCTGCTATAATGCCTTTTGTAAATAAATTTTGGAGAATGTTATTTTAATTCTTTCAGAGAGGTACTTTATAGCTGCGATAGGAGGTCACGTTAAGGAAACCATTGCAGGCATTTCAGTGTTATTCCACGCTTTGGAGATTATGTTTTTCTCGTTCTTGTGTTCTATCGAGCTAGATTTTTCTTTTGTTGCATGGTCTTTCTTAACGTTCCCTCAGTTTGGTGATCCTTGTGCCCCATTATCCCCGTCTTTCGTTGAGTGGAATCTGTGGGTTTTTAGTCGGGGTTTTCAGGTTCTGCAATCCAGCTACCACCGAGGGATATCAACAAGCTGACGGTAGGTATTTCGGGTACACTACCCATTGCAATAGTTAGCTCTCTAATGAAATCTACCTAAAATAGGCTACATAATTAAAAATACTATCATCAATGACACCTAGCTGTGAACTTGGCTACTAGATGCCACCGGAACCAGCAACTCGCAACGAACGTGGGAACTTCCACTCCTAAGGAAAGCATACTCAGGGATTTTAGCGCTCTTAGTAAATCCGACGACTTCAGACGGATTTGAACCTGCGACCTTGGACATAGAAGTTCAGCATGCTACCAGTTCCGATACCGAATTCGCTTCCCACGGACAGATGGAAAACTGAATGTGATCTCGTGCAGTGTCGTTATCATAGCAACTTGCTTATGGTTCATACCTTATCAATTTAGTAAAGTTGTCATGGCACTTGGCATTTTCTTATAATTTAAATAATATTGCTCACTCCGTAGCGTAATGGTGGGTCATATAAAAAAAATTCAGACAAAAGTTTTAGGTAATTATTGGACGAATATTGTCCATTTTGTACGGTTTTGATATTGTGTCTATTTACAGAGATATGATTAATGATTCCCGAAAAACCCAATTTTTCCCACCCCTTTGGTCAATGATTAGTGCTATCAAAAATCTTTTCAAACATAAATTTTAGGGCCTTATTCAACAAATAGTATGAACTTTGAATGGATTCAATATTTGAGATATTAAGAGAGTTATAGCGATATTTCACTTTTTCGAAAAAAAAAAAGCCTCCCATTTTCATCCCCTTTGACCGATTTCGCCCATTAAAGAACTCGACCAAGATTTAAGGGGATACATATTAAGTAAATAATTCAAAGTGATTGGTGAAAAATTGCGGCAGTTATCGTGTCCAAAAAAACTGATATATATACATAAATATATATATATGAATTGAACCCTTATTGATTTGCCGATCAATAAGTCTTCATGATTTTTAGCCTATTTTCAATTTAGAAAAAAATAGGCTTATGCGATCACCTTTTGTCCGTGTGTGTGTGTGTGTGTGAGGTGTGTGTGTCCCTAATAAAATCTAAACGGCTGGAGCGATTTCAATGAAAGTCGATAAGTTCATAGCACTATTCCGGGCGACCTCGACCGAGCCCTTCAAATTTTGTTACGTCTCACCAATCCAACATGGCGGCTGTGCGAAATATTTCACCAGCATTCAATATCTCCGAAACTATTCCTGATTTCACCCTGGAATTTATTACGGTGATAAAGGAAACTACTATAAGTTCACCCATGTGACTTTTGAAAAACTGGTAACTACAAAACAAACATGGCTGCCACGCGAATTTGCGATTTTAAATAGACGTTTCTCGCGATTTAACCAACCAAACGCAATAAAACTTGGTACAGTATATATATACACGCATTGTAATGCACCAACATCTAACTTCGTTCAATTGTTTACACAACCACAAGATGGCGGATGTGCGAAATATTTCACCGGCATTCTATATCTCTGAAAATATTAGCGGTATCACCCTGAAATATTGTACGGAGATAAAGGGCACTACTGGAAGTTCACCCATAAGACTTTCAAAAACCGGTTAAATATAAAACGAACATGGCGGCCAAGCGAATTTGAAAATTTTAAATACACGTTTCTCGCTGTTTAATGTTCCCAACGCAATTAAATCTGGTAAGGGAATGTTTATACACATTGTAATGCACTGGTATCTAATTTAGTTCAATTGTTTACATAACCTCAAGATGGCGGCTGTGCGAATTTTAAAATTAAGTTTGTAATTCTTGTGTCGTAATCATGCGATCGAAGTGAAAGTTTGAATAATGAACCTACGCAAAAATTCTCCTTTAATGGTACATGACTCTATGGCCAATACATTTAACAACCCAACATGGCGACCATCCGAAATATTTAGACGGCTCTGAATATCTACAAATCTATTATAGCAATCAAACTGAATTTTTTAATGTTCATAGGTGCTATGAACTTAAGTTCACCTATAAGACTTTAAATAACCTGGTGATCACAAATCCAACATGGCGGCGACGGGAAGTATAAATATTCACATGGACGGTTCTCGCATTTTAACCATCCGAGTGCAGTCAAACTTGGTACAGTAAATCCTTATACGAATGTTAATCCACTGGCATCAAATTTATTTCAATTGTTTCCATAACCACAAGATGGCAGCTGTGCGAAATTTTAAAATCACCTTATTAATTCTTGTGTCCTAATCATGCGATTGAAGTTTGAATGCTACACGTACACAATAATCTTCATGTAACAGTACATAACATTCGGACCTACATATATAAAATCCAACAAGGCGACCATCCGAAATATTTAGTCGGTTCTCAATATCTACAAATCTATTACAGCAATCAAACTGAAATTTTGTATGTTGATAGTGGCAATTAACATAAATAGGATATATGAAAATAGGCTGTATAGTTCTTCACGGAACTACTTGTTATTATTATTATTATTACTGATATCCAGGCAGTACATGTTGGAGATTGACAAAGGGAAGACAGGTAGTGTGTCGCAACGCTTGCAACAGAGGTAGCGTGGTAGTTATTCCTGACGATGACCGGGTAAGCCGAGTTCATGGACGCGCTTCCAAGTCGGCGTCATTATGGGCGTGCCAGAAATGAATTTCCAACCGATACACGATTGAATCAGCGAATCAGGAGAGAGGACGCCTAAACCATGCGGAGAGGTGCGTACCTAAACACAGGCACTAAAAACACGTGTATGAAGAACCGCCGATGCGATAGGATTCCGCATGAGTGCATTGAGACGTTTAATTGAAAAGAACAAGTTTTATACTAGTCCCAAGTCTGTGAGTTAAAAATTACAGATTATTTTCACAGATTGCCTCCACTCCACTCCTTTCTGTCAGTTTCTAATAAATGGATCGGTGATGAGTAGTTTGACGCACTACTTTATCGGGCTCAGAGGAGCATCGTTCACGCCAGTTTGAGACACGATTTTATCAGGCTCTAGTGAGCATACTTCACGTCTGTCTGAACGAACATCTTATTGTGCTCTTGGGAGCAGAGTTCAGGCCTAGCGGAGGGAGATCTCTAGTTGAGATAAGCACTACGCGGTAGACGTAATTTGTGAGACTTGTTAAAAGCCAGTTGCGTGGTGGTCGAAGATTGTAATATTTTCTGTAAATTTTGTGTTATATTTTGTGTGATGTATGTGCGTGTGAAGTAAGCAAATGCTTAGATAGGGCCAGTTCAACGTTGAGTAATCGCCCAGGACATTTTGAGTGAAAGTCAGTAGCTCATAGCGATTCTAGCTAGGTAGAATAATAACATTGAACAATTCTTTCCAAGAAGCCACGCCAAGATGTCTACAGGAAGGTCGATTGGTGGAATGAAGTGCTACGCCTCTACCAGATCGTCGACGATGAAGGAGTAGATTTCCCGTGGGGGAATGCATTGGGAAGGAGGATGATATTCTACAAGCTGCACGGTGATGTACAAACTTTTGATTTATTCAATATGTAGCTAGATTAGACGCGGGAACGTTGTAAATAATTTTATTCTTGGTTTTCTTGTGTATTTAGATTTTTGTGTGCCGACACTGTTATATTTAAATGTACGTTGGCACGTGGCCAAAATTTTGTTTGATTGTATTTTTCTTATGGGTCATTATAAGTATGCACGGCGTGTGTATTTTGATTTTATTCATGCGAATGCCAAATTCGTCATGGTCGATAAATGGTGCTTTTATTCAAATTCATTTTTAGTAGGGAAAGGGGGGTAAAAGTTGTTAGATGTTTTTACGAACAGGTTTTTTTTATTCATACTAGGGTTGCCGAGCGCAACACGTTAAGACGTCACTGTAGAACACCTTAGTTCTATATTTTTTGAGTTTTTTTGAGATTCCTTTTCAGGTCCTTTAGTCACGGACTAGATTGGGAGCGCAAGTCGGTGGAAAATATTGTATGTCCTTTATTTCAGGTTTCTGTCAAACCCATACGTGTGATTCTGGTGTGTGTATTTTGTCAAGGTGTGTGTATTGATTCTTCGTGATGAGGGGTAGAATGTGTCCACCACCCTCATAATATTGAGGTTGTATTTTTATGGAAAGGCAGAGAACTCTTCGAGGCTACTGTACCTTGTCCTGTGCTGATTCTTGGATATCCTTGGGGAATGCTAAGATATTTTTATTTTGACACACACACGTATATTATGTGCTATTTGGAGCACGCTTCTTCGAGACTCGAGCCATTGCCACGGCAGGTCGAGGTAATTGACAAGTGGGCTGACAGATGTGCAGATTCCACCTTGCGCCCGTCTATGTCTGGTGATTCATCGTTTAGGCAGTCCAGCTGACTGACTGACCCCTGTAAGCTATCTGTAGCAAACCTGTTCTTTTAATGGTCGTTGGATCATATTATTAAATTGGGAGTTCGCCATGTCCGTTACGAATTACCGCATATCGTATGAAATGAAATATTTGTTTTATGATGTAAATGTTGGCTTTGAGCCTAGAGATTTTTGTGACTCATTTCATTTGTTTATATTGTTAGATGTTGTTTGTTGTGACACCGCTGGGTGTATTTTGTATTTCCTTGTAAAAATGACAAGAGGCCATGTGTGTATTTTTCTTGATTGGTCACGTGTTGATTTACTTGTGTTGATTTGAAAAGTCCTAATTTTAGGCGTTAATGTTGTTTGCTACGGCAGTTCATTGATTCCAATTTCATGCGAAAATTATTTTTGTTTTATTTAGTGTAGGAAGTGTCGGATTAGTTTATTTAGTGTTTAGTTGGTTTCTCGTGTCTGTCTATCTCTAAGACAATGCAGATTCGCCCCGTGAAGGTTTACTGGATGGTGACGGATCTCGCATTAAATTGTACACATCGTAACGCATGTAGAAAAGCCGCACACGCACATGTCATTGCAGTAATTTGGGACATTTGGTCCAGATGTTTACGATCTCTCCTGAGATCAGGCCTAGTTTGGCATTTTTATTTAATTCAAGTGGGTGTCATTTGGGAGACCTTGTTTTTTTTGTTGTTGTAAATAGTGTAAATTTGTTGATCTGTTTATTAAGTTCATATGTTTTAATCCTGGTATTCACTTTTTCCTGCATGTTATTTTGCTATATTTTACCCTGCAAGTTATAAGAAGCGCTTAACAACAACTTTACGAAATGGACTGTTACACCCCCGAAATTGAGTCTCATATGCTTCTTTGCAAGGGTTCATATATCAAAAATGGCTGCCCAAGTGGGGTTTGTTGTTGTTGTTGTTGTTGTTGTTGTTGTTGTTGTTGTTGTTGTTGTTGCTTTGTTGACCGCTTACTTATTTCGCTGAGAAATGATGCCAGGTTAGCAGGACAAAAGTAAATTCAGTAAACTGAGGCGAAGTTGTACCGCCATGTGTATCAGTAAAATCACTGAGTTCTTAAAGTTAGAAATGTTGAACAAGGTTAGAAGTTGATAATGTGTTTGTTGATAACTTGTTCTGGCACCCGGCATAAAATTAGGAAATTTGCATATTTAGTGAACTCAGTTAAAAGCAGGAAGGTGTTGCCTTACTTTACATTTAATTAACTTCGGTTAATTAAAGTGTTTTTCTTAAATTCTGTTAGTTAGGAATTTAAAAGCAGATCACAAGGGAGTTATATTGTTGTTTGGAAATAAGAGTCATTATTTAGTAAGATTTTGATTACTGAAAATTTATTTAAATTAGAATCAATGTAATATTTAAATATCAAGACATGTGTGTGTGTACGACTGAAATCCCATTGCATGACCCTATATTTCTCAGAGTATATTTGTGTGTTTTGCGATGGCTAGCATCGAGGAGATTAAAGCGTTGATGGAGCAGATGTCCGCGCAGTTGACTGTGCAATTGTCTGCAAATACGGAGGAACAGTTAAAAAGCATGAGTGAACAGAGTGATAAACAATTACACCAGTTGCGTGGACACAGTGATAAACAATTACACGAGTTGCGTGAACACATTGATAAACAATTACAGGACGTGAACAGTAACATTACGGTCCAATTGCAAATCCAGAAATTGGATAACGATAAACAATTACACGAGTTGCGTGAACAGAATGATAAACAATTAAATAACATAACTACTCAATTACGAGAACAGGGTGATGATAATTATAAACAGTTAGTTGAACTAAACCACAAGTTATCGGAGCAGGCAACCTTACAAACAGTTCAGTTAGAGAAAATAACCCTTGAAATAAATCAGAGTACTAAAGTAGAACTAGAGAAACTGGCGGGGGAGGTGGCAGAGGATAATTCACGACAGCTAGGCGAAATCAAGAAACTAGAATCTAAATTTGACGACAAACTAGTACAGTTAGATGGAATGGTAGCCGCCAAACTGAAACAAATCGAGACAGCATGTGTGAACAATACGGCAGGGATTAAAAGCACGCAGGACGAATTACAGGGGCAATTCAACAGAATAAAGGCGAAAAATATTAACATACAAGAGCAGATTATTTCAGTCGACAACAATGTATTAGGATTGATAAAAGAGCTTGACAAACTGGATATAAAAACGGAGAAAAAAGGCTGCACTTGCGCGAAAACCTTGAAGATCAGTTAAGTAAAAATCAAGAGCAAATACGAGAGGAAATGGGAGAACAGTTACTTAAGAATCACAAAGAGATAGGAGAACAGTTAATTAAAACTCAGCAGCTGATACAAGAACAAATAGGGGAACAGCTTGAGAAGAATCAGGAAAACAACGAAGGAAAAATTAACAATTTGAAGAGTATAATCCGGAAAGATTGGGAACAGCAGGTGAATGAGACTAAAGGGGATAGGCTGACTATATTAAAGAGGCTAGGCGAGAATAAGTCTAGAATACAGGCTCTGGAGGAAAGTATCAAGTCCAAGCACCAAGAACACGCAGACCTCATCGTTAACAAGTAGTTCCGTGAAGAACTATACAGCCTATTTTCATATATCCTACTTATGTTAACTGGCACTATGAACCTTCAAAATTTCAGTTTGCTGTAATAGATTCGTAGATATTCAGAGCCGTCTAAATATTTCGGATGGTCGCCATGTAGGATTGTTAAATGTATAGGCCATAGAGTCATGCACCATTAAATGAAATGTATTGCGTAGGTTCATTATTCAAACTTTCACTTCGATCGCATGATTACGACACAAGAAATAAAAACTTGATTTTAAAATTCGCACAGCCGCAATTTTGAGGTTATGTAAACAATTGTACTAAATTGGATACCAGTGCATTACAATGTGTATAAAAATTTGCTGTACCAGATTTCATTGCGTTTGGAACATTAAATCGCGAGAAAGGTCTATTAAAATTTTTAATTTGCTTGGCCGGCATGTTCGTTTTGTAGTTAACCGGTTTTTGAAAGTCTTATAGATGAACTTCCAGTAGTGCCCTTTATCTCCGTACAAAATTTCAGGGTGATACCGCTCATAGTTTCAGAGATATAGAATGCCGGTGAAATATTTCGCACATCCGCCATCTTGTGGTTATGTAAAAAATTGAACGAAGTGTGATGTCGGTGCATTGCAATGTATATGACCATATACTGTACCAAGTTTTATTGTTTTTGGTTGGTTAAATTGCTAGAAACGTCTATTTAAAAGTCGCAAATTCGCGTGGCCACCATGTTGGTTTTGTAGTTACCAGTTTTTCAATAGTCACATAGGTGAACTTCTAGTAGTTCCCTTTATCTCCGTAAAAAATTCCAGGGTGATATCGGGAATAGTTTCGGAGATATTGAATGCTGGTGAATATTTCGCACAGCCGCCATGTTGGATTGGTGAGACGTAACAAAATTTGGAGGACACGGTTGGGGTCGCCCGAAGTAGTGCTATGAACTTACCGAGTTTCATTGAAATCGCTCCAGCCGTATAGAAGTTATTTGGGGAAACACACACACCTCACACACACACACATACACGCACACACAGACACACGGACAAAAGGTGATCTCATAAGCCTATTTTTTAAATTGAAAATAGGCTAGAAATTAGATAAGATCTTTAGAGAATGCCACTTTATTCTCTACAGTAAATTCTGTAGGGAAACAAGGAAATATTGGAAGTCCGGAGGGGTCGAAGCTAGCTGAGGATACGAGCCGAGGTCAGAGTCCAAAGATAACTTGCGACACATTCCAAAATTACAGAGGGGAGACGTCAACTCCACAACCTGGTGTGACACCTGCCCAAGTCATAGAAGTAATTAGGGGAAATAATTTTAAACCAGACAAATTGAGGGAAAATTATGGATCTACTCCAAAAGCATTCTTGCGCCAGCTGGATGATTATTTTAATGACCAACACGTCAGTCCCGCAAAACAGCTTCGTCTGGGGGAGACATTTTTCGAGGGCTCAAGTTTAATCTGGTTTCAAAGCTTCAAGTATACGTTTAATGACATGGCCCAGTTTAAAGAAGCATTTTTGAGGATATTTTGGAGTCCTTCACTGCAGCAGGGGTTGAGGATGGACTTATATACCAGAAAATACCATAGCACACACCCTACAAGGTTTTCTGAGTTTTTTAGTCAACAGCTAGTAAAATTCCGGGATTTTGACGAGCCGCCTTCCGAGGAAAACATGGTATTAACTATCGGCAAGCAGCTTTCGATGAACATACAGCAACATTTAGTGGCAGGAAATATCAAAACCGCAGTTCAGGCCGAGGAGATACTCCGCCACTTGGACGAAACGAGTATGGTTAGTCCGCAGACCGGGAGACAGAATATGGAATGCGTGAACACTGCAGAAATAGTTCAGGGGCATCAAAACGGTCAAAGTCAGAACAATCAGACGAAGACACAGTCCACTAGCACACCATTTACGCCCAGACGGCAGGAGTTCGACGGTCGAAACAATTACAATAAGAATAACAATAGGAACTTCCAAAATCACCGTGATAATTACAACAATCAGAACAACAATCACAATCAGAGGACGTACCAGCGAGAATTCCCTAACTGGAGAGGCAACCAAAGGCAGGGTAGACCATATCAGAGGAACGGGGACGGTAGATGGAATAATCAGAGGAATTATCGGCAAGAAAACCAGAGAGATTACCGTGATGAATGGAACGAGCGTTACGCTGAGTCGCAAAAATATCTGGACGAATTAAATGCAGAAGAGGAAACAGAGAAGGAGTAGTGGGGACGAGCCATGAAAAACCGAAGAAATCCCGACAATCACAGTAGCGAGGATGCAGAAAAGGTGACTTTGAACATTTCTTTCCAAGAAGCCACGCCAAGATGTCTACAGGAAGGTCGATTGGTGGAATGAAGTGCTACGCCTCTACCAGAACGTCGACGATGAAGGGGTATATTTCCCGTGGGGGAATGCATTGGGATGGAGGTTGATATTCTACAAGCTGCACGGTGATGTATAAACCATTGATTTATTCAATATGTAGCTAGATTAGACTCGGGAACGTTGTAAATAATTTTATTCTTGGTTTTCTTGTGTATTTAGATTTTTGTGCGCCGACACTGTTATATTTAAATGTACGTTGGCACGTGGCCAAAATTTTGTTTGATTGTATTTTTCTTATGAGTAATTATTAGTATGCACGGCGTGTGTATTTTGATTTTATTCATGTGAATGCGAAATTCGTCATGGTCGATAAATGGTGCTTTTATTCAAATTCATTTTTAGTAGGGGAAGGGTGGTAAAAGTTGTTAGATGTTTTACGAACAGGTTTTTTTTATTCATACTAAGGTTGCCGAGCGCACCACGTTAAGATGTCACTGTAGAACACTTTAGTTCTATATTATTTTTAGTTTTTTGAGATTCCTTTTCAGGTTCTTTAGTCACGGACTAGATTGGGAGCGCAAGTCGGTGGAATTTTTTTTATGTCCTTTATTTCAGGTTTCTGTCAAACCCATACGTGTGATTCTGGTGTGTGTATTGTGTCATGGTGTTTGTATTGATTCTTCGTGAGAAAATCCACAGCCCGCTTCCAGTCTCCGACCAGGTCAGGAATGGAATGAATGAAGCCCCCATCTAGCGGCGAGGATATGAACTGTGCCGGCTACCGAGGCCTGACGCACTCCTCTGGGGCAATGATTAAATGAATGACATGGAGTGACCGGGATTTGAACCACGGACCCAACGGTGAGAGGCCGGCGTGCTGCCGCCTAAGCCATGGAGGCTTGATTCTTCGTGATAAGGGGTAGAATGTGTCCACCGCCCTCATAATATTGTGGTTGTATTTTTATGGAAAGGCAGCGCGCTCTTCGAGGCTACTGTACCTCGTCCTGTGCTGATTCTTGGATTTCCTAGGGAAATGCTAAGATATTTTTATTTTGACACACACACGTACATTATGTGCTATTTGGAGCACGCTTCTTCGAGACACGAGCCATTGCTACGGCAGGTCGAGGTAATTGACACGTGGGCTGACAGATGTGCAGATTCCACCTTGCGCCCGTCTATATCGGGTGATTCATCGTTTAGGCAATCCAGCTGACCGACTGACCCCTGTAAGCTATCTGTAGCAAACCTGTTCTTTTAATGGTCGTTGGATCATAATATTAAATTGGGAGTTCGCCATGTCCGGTACGCATTACCGCATATCGTTTGAAATGAAATATTTGTTTTATGATATAAATGTTGGCTTTGAGCCTAGTGATTTTTGTGGCTCATTTCATTTGTTTATATTGTTAGATGTTGTTTGTTGTGACACCGCTGGGTGTATTTTGTATTTTCTTGTAAAAAGTGCAAGCGGCCATGAGTGTATTTTTCTTGATTGGTCACGTGTTGATTTACTCGTGTTTATTTGGAAAGTCCTAATTTTAGGCGTTGATGTGGTTTGCTACGGCAGTTCTTTGATTCCAATTTCATGCGGAAATTATTTTTGTTTTATTTAGTGTAGGAAGTGTCGGATTACTTTATTTAGTGTTTAGTTGGTTCCTCGTGTTTGTCTAGCTCTAAGACAATGCAGAATTGTCCCCTGAAGGTTTACTGGATGGTGACGTATCTCGCATTAAATTGTACACATCGTAACGCATGTAGAAAAGCCGCACACGCACATGTCATTGCAGTAATTTGGGACATTTGGTCCAGATGTTTACGATCTCTCCTGAGATCAGGCCTAGTTTGGCATTTTTATTTAATTCAAGTGGGTGTCATTTGGGAGACCATGTTTTTTGTTGTTGTAAATAGTGTAAATTTGTTGATCTGTTTATTAAATTCGTATGTTTTAATCCTGGTATTCACTTTTTCCTGCATGTTATTTTGCTATATGTTACCCTGCATGTTATAAGAAACTCGTAACAACAACTTTACGAAATGGACTGGTACACCCCCGAAATTGAGTCTCACATGCTTCTTTGCAAGGTTTCAATATATTGAACCCTTTACCCTCTGATGGATAAATGATTCGAAGTTTTATTTCTTCAATAAATAAATATTTCAACAAGCGTCATGAAAATAGCCAGACGGAGATGAGGAAATTTCAAGCATTTGTTGGAGACAATGGGGACATACCTGCAGCAGTTTGACAAAAGGCTAAATACTTAAGGATTGTGAAAAGATAGACCCTAGCAGTGTTTCAGAAGGACAGGTGGTGGCTACCTCAAAATAGAAAGGACGCGTGGTGAGACACGCTTATGGCATGTTCATTGTAATATTCGCGCCTAGAAAAAATATGATGCAGTAACGTGAGTGACTGATGAAAATACTAGACACTCCTACGAGGCCAAGGTCTGATAAAAACCACCAAGTTACAGAAAATGTGGAACCAATGAGAAATGAATGCTTACGAGCACGGCAAGTCTAGCTTGGGCACGCGATGGCTAGCATTAACGCGGGAGATCGGCTAGACAACATCTCTACGATCGATTCTAGGATTAATGGGCATATTCTTGACCTGCGCAATTTTACGAGTTCAGTGATATTTATTTCATTCCTGTACCACTATTATTTTGAGAAATTTTTATATAATTTCCCCCTCTATCAATACCTAGGGCCGGTTCATCTATAAGTGGCGTGAAGAGCCAAGACATTGCTTATTATTATACTTTGGAGTGTCGAGGACACAGGTTACTTTACATTTTGCGCGTCTAAGGACGTAGACACTTATACTTTTGCGTGTCATGAGGACACAGAAATTATTAATAAATGTGTTAAAATCAGTGATAGATAGTCACAGTACTATATTTTGTAGGGACAGTATCTTCGACAATTCGCCAACAGACTGTTCCGGGGAAATTAGTACCTGAAACGGCGAATTTAGTAGTCAGATATCGAGTGTATAATAATCTAACTTTTTGAATCAGCACGAGAGATGACATCGCTTATCCTGGAAGAAGTTTGGGACTATCAACACTCCGTCCAGATGGTTGAGATGAGCTAAGAAGCATTCAGTTGGGAGATGGCAGCTGATGTCCTTTGACGGGTGACTGGCCGAGGATGAGTACAAAATAATATTCTTATTATCTGATAAATTAACTTATAGTATATGGGACATATTTTTGTAAATATTTTGCTTGTGTGATTAACGTAGTATATTTAGTTTTGGTCTGACACACTTTTTGCATGGAAACAGCTCGCATAAATGTTATTAGTAGAAGGTTCTTGTTTTTGTTTGTTGTTTTAACTAACGTAGCTATGTGGACGACCGTGTTTGCATATGTTACGCAATGCGGTTAAAAACGTCTCTCGGAGATTTGTTGTGTTTCAGAAGTAGGACTGAATTAATATAATTATACAGTAGATTGGAGGGTAATTAATCGTTTTAAGGTTTATTATTGATCAGATTCAGTGAGATTATTGCCTTTGGAGCAATGTGATTTGTGACGAAGAGCAGTCAGCTCTATCGTAGGTTTTAATATTTTTTAAATGTTTGCGAGCATCTATTCAACCGACCTGTGTGAAAAACGTGATGTCATTCCCAGCAGTGTGAGTGTGTGTATTTTGTGGACATTACAAGCGGGAATTTCAGCGTGGACTGACTTCTGTCAGCTTGGTGCCAGGTCCATATTGTTACCTTGCGAGGGCAATTGTGGCTATTTTGATTAATGTCTGACCATATGTTTAGGTGGTTGAGATTTGTTGCTGTTGATTCTTTGAGATAACGGCACAGCCGGTCAGTTATTTTTACACACTGAAGTTGGGGCAATGACAAGTATTGAGGAAGGGGGAGCTGTTTCACAAGGCGGACTGAAGGTTGCAAGCGAGGTCATTAGTGGGGAGTGCTTGTTGACTCCGTAATTACTTGAAATACAGAATAAGAACTGATCAATGGTAAAAAAAAATTAAATAAATGGGAGTTGCCTACGAATCACTATAATCTCCGAAGCGTTAGCTTAACGTGCAGTTTTGTTCATATAAAGTAATCTCAGCCGGTCAGGCTTTTGTTGTTGTTGGTTTTAGTCCATGTTTATATCCCATATCAGTGACCCGTGAAGTCACATGCGATGCTGTCTTTTTTCCTTGTTTGTGTATTGAGCAATTGGCCGGATTTGGCAGCTCATTTTGTCAAGTGCGTCATCGCGCTAATGGAAGGTCTCGAGGGAGATTCCTGTAAATAGTAGATTTTTAGTGTGTGTGTCAGCATTAAATTTTTAAGGGTTTTTATTAGTGTCATGTCCCCTATCCGTAAACGTTGATTTACGAGAAGATTGTTCGTAAGCATCGTGGCTGTTAACCCGCTGTAAACGAACGGTCATCCAAGTACTCATTCCTCGTAGTTAGTCATTACGCGTACATAAAATCCAAATACAAGTTAGTGGAACTAGGATCCACATTTTTATAAAGGGGGAGATCCGTCTGACTCCTCAACATTGATAGATATTCCTGTCATGGGAAATTTCAGGGAGGATTTTTTAAATTATTGTTGTTTATATTCTTTTTATGCACTATTAGTCATTAAATCATGTTATTATTCTACGTCTTGTCACCTTTCTTTCTTAATTATAGTTTTAATCCTATGACCCTTACCTCAATAGAGCATGTTGTTTGGCGAACGTAAACATCACACTAGGAACTGAGCACGACCCCTTGATCAAGATTCTTGCATATAAACACTGCTATTCTGAAGGGTCATAGGACGTAAACTGGCGCGGCCAAGCGTGGGGAGGTTCACTGTGGTGTAACGGCAAAGATTTTGCGCATGTCATTGTAAGCGTAGTTGGGTTTATAAACTGACGCAACAATGAAGGTGTAATTTTGTTGCTGGTTCGCTGCTGGAACACATTTAGTTGGCGTATTTGAGTAAAACTGACAGGCCACAAGTGGAGGCAGATATGACAGTATTTTAATCACCGGAAAGTGATATTTTATTAAAAGTAATTGAGGCGAAGAGGATACCGCCAAATGTGTGAAATATAAATTAAAATCAGGAGTTTGCAATGTGAAATACGGTTCACGTTTTTGTCTATTGAATTAAAATAAATTAATATACGTGATACCGGGCGCCCAATGATTAAAGTTAAAACTAGATTTGTTTAGAAAGTCAAACTCATGAAAACGTTAGGAGGCTGGTAGCCTTAAATGACAATTAATACTTTGTTAATTAGTCAGTGTTAATATCAGATCAGGATAACAATTTAATGACTAAATATGTGTTTGGGGTTAAATTAAATTGAGTAAAATTAGAACCACTCAGAGATGCAATCGACTAGTGGGATTAAATGTAAAAATAAATGAACTGAGTAGGGTAAAGAAATTAAATGTGCATTGGAATGTATGTGTGTGTCAAGGGGCATTGCTTTATGCCATTTCCCTAATGTCTCATATAAAGTGTATAACATGGCAACGGTGGAACAGATTCAAGAAATCATTGAGAGTGCGGCTAGGAGAACACAGGAATTGTTGGACACTAAATTGGCGGAACAGAGTCAATCATTAAACACTAGTATGTTAGAACAAAGTGAAGCATTAAACGCGAAGTTATCTGAACAAATAAACGATAGTATGTTAGAACAAAGTGAAGCATTAAAAGCGAAGTTATCTGAACAAATAAACACTAAACTATCAGAACAAAGTGAATCACTAAACAATACTATGTTAGAACAAAGTGAGTCTATAAACAAATTGTCTGAACAGAGTGAATCACTAAAAACTAAACTATCCGAACAAAGTGAAGCAATAAACAATACTATGTTAGAACAAAGTGAGTCTATAAACAAATTATCCGAACAAAGTGAATCATTGCGGACACAATTAAATAACAGTAAGATTGAACAAAATGAATATCAGGCGGAACAAGCTAGATTACAAAAAAATGAAATCAATGACACTATAAATTCGCAGTTAGAGGCGCAGAATGTTAAAAACACGAACCAATTAGCTTCGTTAACCGCAGAGATGAAGGATCACACAAATCAACAGATGGTATTGCTGGCCCTAGATGTTAGTAAAAACAATGAAAAACAATTAGATCTGATTAAGAAAATGGAAAATGTTTTTTATCAAAAACTTAGCATTCTGGATGAAACGGTGTTAGCTAAATTAGAGCAAATTGAACTAGCATGCACTATGAATACAAGCGAGGTCAAGATAGCTCAGGATATGTTAGAAGGACGATTTAAGGAAATGGAGAAGAGCGGCAAGGTCATTCAACAACAATTATCAGCGGTAGATGAAAATATATAAGGCATAATTAAAGATATGGATCGTCTCGAAATAAAATCAGAGGAGCAATGGAAAAGCCTAGAAGCGGATCAGAATCAATTAAAGAAGACCATCGACGAAAGGTTGAGCCAGATAGAAAGCAATCAGGATGACACTAAAAGCCAGATTGAGGAGAAAGTAAGCACGATTAAGGAGCAAATAAGGAAAGATTGGCGAAAAATGAATATCGATTCTAAAGAGGAAAGATCAACCATCCTTAAGACAGTAGGTGAAAATCATACTCGTATTCAAGCATTAGAGCAAGAAATTAAGAGTAAACTTAAGGAACTAACAGACAGGATCATTAAAGCCAAACCGAGGTCGTTAGAAAAATCCTCGATATTTAAAACAGGAACAATGAGAGATAGGCAGGACGACTCGAATAGCCCGGAGGAGGCAAGCACAGCAGGGAGTCAAGTTCAGACAGAGAGCCCATTAACAAAAACACGGAAGGGTTTCGCAAGAATATCGAAAGGAGTTCCACGCCACAAGACGGTCATCAGCCCACACAACTTATCCAAGTAATTCGCTCGAACGATTATAACCCGCAGAAATACACGGAGAATTCAGGGGTGACACCTAAAGCCTTTATTAAAGAAATTGAAGATCATTACAATGACACTGAGGTACCTGAAGCACGTAGATTGAGGATGATGGAGAGATTTTTATCAGGAAATGTCCTTACATGGTTTTTAAGCTTCAAATATACATTTGGAACTATGTCAGATTTCAAATTAGCGTTTTTGCGCAAGTACTGGTCGCCAGCATTACAACAGAGTCTAAGGATGGAGCTTTACTCTAGAAAATACCAAACTACCCAGCAAACGAAATACTCAGATTTCTTTAACATGCAAATGCTAAAATTTCGCGACCTTGATTACCCTTTAAATGAAGCGGATCTGGTGATGACTATAGCGCGGCAATTACCAGTCAACGTGCAGCAAGTACTAGTCGCAGCGAAGGTTAGTACGGCCTTACATGCAGAGCAGGTATTACGCCAGATAGATGAGACTACATCTCATAATCATTATAGAGGAGGAAGACAGCTGGAGTTAGTCAATACGACAGAGGTCATAAAACCAAAACAGGCAAACACTAAAACGCAGGGTACTAATACAAGCACGTCAACACCTAGGCGAAACCAGGAAGAAGGAGAAAACAGACCATACCAGCGTAACGAGAATAACTATAACAATAGGTCATATCAAGGCAACAATAGATATCAACATAGAGGGTATCAGCAATGGCGTGAAAATCGAAGGAATGAAAGGCCTTATGTAAGATACGGTGATTACAATGCTAATCAAAGATGGAAAGGAAGGAGAGATCAAAATCAAGGAGAGCCACGTAATTATCAAAATGACTGGGATGATAGGCACGCTCAATCACAAAATTACCTAGAGGAATTACACGCTAGTCAAGGTGGAGAGCTAGGAAGATGGGAAAAAGCCATTGGGAACATGAAGAATCCAGACACACATACTGAGGAAGCTGGAAGTCTACTGAGACAAGAGGAATATCAAGGGCATGGGCGACAAAAGGATGATGGGAGTCGCACCGGAGCTTTTAAAAAAATGCTAAATTTGGATAAAGAAGACAGTCTACAAACGCAACAGTCGGAAGTTGAAGATGGATGGATAGTAGCGAACATACAAGAATGGATTGCTTTGCCAGAAGATTGCCTGGAGGAGACGGTGAAACCACGGAACGATGAAATTAGGCAGTTACCCATTATTTACGCGAGGATTGGTGGAATTAATATAAGATGTTTATTGGATACGGGGTCGCAGATCAGTCTGGTATCGGAGGCCTTGGTTCGAGAGTTGGGACGGAGTCAAAATATTCCTGTAATTCCTGTACCACAACTCAAAGTGAGGGGTGTTATTCCTGAACGCACCGTCACTTGTAAACGTCAGGCATACTTAGAGCTGAACATATTGGAACACACTTTTGGGCAAACATTCATTATCATGGCAACGATGAATTTCAATATAATTCTTGGTGCAAATTTTATTTGTGACTATCAAGCAGTGATGGATTTGCACAAGAATACAGTCAGTTTTAGAGAGTATGATCAGCTGAAGAACGTGGGATTGCATACGGATGAAATCACTACCGGAAGAGATGTAAATTCTTGGGCATTGGAAGCAATATCGGAAGAGACGGAAGAGGAGATACGAAAGGCAGAAGATAACATCATAGAAGGAGCTGTTGTGGAACTAGATGAGGAGAGTGAATCCCAGGAGATATGGTCTTTATTAACGGAAGGAGATGACAGTGAGGCACAATTTGAAGAGTTACTACAGGAGCGGCTCAATGACATTCAACTTGAGGGTGAACACAGAAAACAATTGGTAGAGATTTTAAGGAAGCACAAAACAGTATTTGATACAGTACCTGGGAAAATATTAAATTTCAAATATTCAATGCAAGTCGAGGATTGGTCACCTTTCAAAAGTAGATTGTACCCAATTCCGGAAAAATATCGTGGTCAAGTTAAGATCATTATAGATGAGATGTTACAAGCTGGAGTGATAAGGAAGACACCTACACCTTATCTAAATGTGATTTTGGCAGTCACAAAACCAAATGGATCTATTAGACTTTGTTTAGATGCCAGAAATCTCAACATGAGACTCATTTTTCCTGAGTATGAGAGAGCGCCAATTTCAGAGACGTACTAAAAGGCTTTAAAAACAAAAGCATTTATTCATCAGTTGACTTGACGTCCAGTTTTAACCATATTGAATTGGATGAGAAGTCACAGCTTCTAACTGGCTTCTTATTCGATAACCAAACGTTTTGCTTCGTCCGAATGCCCTTTGGAGTCAAAACAGCGGGCTGTGCTTTAATCCGAGCCCTGGACCGGAATCTAACCGAGGAAGTTAAGGAGATGACGGTACGCTACATTGATGACATTCTGCTGGCATCCGACAACATCGAAACTCACATGGAAAATTTAGATAAAGTATTAGGCAACCTTAATGCATCAAATTTCAAAGTAAACCTAAAGAAATCGCATTTCTTCAAGAGCGAGATCTTATATTTGGGTCACATCATTGACAAGGAGGGAGTGAAGCCACATCCAGCTAAGATCGTAGCGATAAAGAATTTCCCTACACCAACGAGAGTCAAGCACATTCGGGCTTTCTTAGGCGTAACGGGATTCTTTAAGGAAAACTGTCCAGGTTACACGGAGACTGTAGCTCCAATGCAGGAAATGCTAAAAAAGAATAATAAATGGTTATGGAATGCGGAGTGTGAAAAGGCGTTCCAAGCAAAAAAACAGCTATTGGAAAACTGCATTAAGTTAGGATATCCAGATTTCAAGCACAAATTTATAATCCAAGCGGATGCTTCACTAATTGGTATAGGTGCTATGCTCTACCAAGAAGATCCAGCTAACCTGCAACTTAAAACATATTTGGCATTTGTCAGCCGAAAATTGCGTAAGCACGAGCGCAATTATACTGTAACGGGACTAGAATTGTTGGCCATACTTCATGCGCTCCAACAATGGAAAAGAATAATTTATGGATACCCCATTGTTGTCAGGACTGATCACAAGGCACTAACATTCTTGTTTAAGACGTCGATGGCAAGCGAACGTGTGACACGTTGGTCTATATATATTCAGCAGTTTAGCATTGAGATTGAACATTGTCCAGGGAAGATGAACGTGATTCCGGATGCACTCAGCAGGAACCCAGAGCCTGATGATGAAGAAACAGCGATGGTACAACACTTGGAGTTAACACCGAAGGACCGGGAATTCTTGGTGGAGTTACGTGAGATACAGCGAGAACAGGAAGCGGAACCATGGATGATGCTATTAATTCAATACTTCAGAAAGCAACTACCTACAGGAACACCTGCATTTCGAGAAGCGAAAGGCAAAGAAGGAAGATATGTTTATGTCGACAATTTTATGCACAAATGGGTAGATAATGACCACACCAAGTTACGCATATTAGTACCTGCATCCTTACAGCGAGGACTGACATGGCATACTCACGAAAGTTACGGACACGTCGGATTAGACAAGTGTGAAGCGACAATAGGAGAGACATTTACATGGCCACGCATGAGAACAACTATATGTGACGTCATTACGACTTGTGATCCGTGTCAGAGGACAAAGCCCAATAATTATTTAATGAGGCAGTATCCTAGACCATTGCTACCTCAGAAACCCTGCGAGCTACTGGCCCTAGACTGTTTCGGTCCAATTCCGAAAGGAAGGCGAGGTTGCCGGCACTTGCTAGTGTGCATTGATGTATTTTCTAAGTTTGTCGTATTATGCCCCATTCAGAAAACTACATCGAAACAAGTACTCAGTCGTATTCGAAATAGAGTTATTCCAATCCTTGGAAAACCAGAATTTATATTGTCAGATCACGGCAGCTATTTTACAAGCGCCGAATTCAAGAAAGGTATGGAGGACATGGGTATAAAACACGTTTTAAGCAGTATCCGACATGCCCAAGCTAATCCAAGTGAGAGAGCAATAACATGTGTGACATCATACTTGAGAATCTTCATTCCCAAAGAACATCATAAATGGGTGGATAAAATTAAGGATGTAGAGACATGCATGAATTCTACCAGGCACGAGTCAACAGGACAGATCCCTATGGTCTTACACAAAAACGAGTATCCAGTGAGAACGTGGAAAAGCATCATTAACTGCCCACAAGATCCCATGATAGCACCTGACCTGCGATTTGAGAGAACGAGAGCCTACATGAGAAAACAAGCAGACCGCAGATTACGGCGAGTGAGAAATAAGAGGTTTCACAGTAATCTAGAAATCAACCAGCTCGTTTTGGTGAAACGACCCGCTACATCGGATCCAGAGAAGAAGATATTCAGCAAATTCTGCGAAAAATTCATAGGACCCTATTCTATTGTAAGAAACCTTGGAAATAATGCATCCAGAGTGAAAGAGTTAAGCACAGGAACAATGTCCGTCTACAATGCAGCCAACTTAAAAAGTATCGTAGCAGCGAACCATGAGAGCGCCGAAATAATGATGCAGTTTAAATATATGGACGTCCTATATCAACCAAGTGGACGGGGAGCAGTTGAGTACGGCACGTGAAGAAGGAAGTGGAATTGGTGTTGACAAACATTAACGAGACGAGCAGAGTGTTGCCTAAGGCACCAGCGCGTCATGCAAGCAGTTGAGAGGGTCATTACAAGCAGGAAATGAAACGAGTAAATGCCATTCAAGACAGGAGCGGCTAGACCAAGTAATAGAAAAAGGGGTGATTCTGAAATAAAACAAATTGGCCTACGGAAGCCTTTTTAAAATTATCGACTTTCTCCTAAGTTCGAAATTTTGTGAGTGGAGGAGTTGTGAACCCTTTACCCTCTGATGGATAAATGATTCGATGTTTTATTTCTTCAATAAATAAATATTTCAACAAGCGTCATGAAAATAGCCAGACGGAGATGAGGAAATTTCAAGCATTTGTTGGAGACAATGGGGACATACCTGCAGCAGTTTGACAAAAGGCTAAATACTTAAGGATTGTGAAAAGATAGACCCTAGCAGTGTTTCAGAAGGACAGGTGGTGGCTACCTCAAAATAGAAAGGACGCGTGGTGAGACACGCTTATGGCAGGTTCATTGTAATATTCGCGCCTAGAAAAAATATGATGCAGTAACGTGAGTGGCTGATGAAAATACTAGACACTCCTACGAGGCCAAGGTCTGATAAAAACCGCCAAGTTACAGAAAATGTGGAACCAATGAGAAATGAATGCTTACGAGCGCGGCAAGTCTAGCTTGGGCACGCGATGGCTAGCATTAACGCGGGAGATCGGCTAGACAACATCTCTACGATCGATTCTAGGATTAATGGGCATATTCTTGACCTGCGCAATTTTACGAGTTCAGTGATATTTATTTCACTCCTGTACCACTATTATTTTGAGAAATTTTTATATAATTTCCCCCTCTATCAATACCTAGGGCCGGTTCATTTATAAGTGCCGTGAAGAGCCAAGACATTGCTTATTATTATACTTTGGAGTGTCGAGGACACAGGTTACTTTACATTTTGCGCGTCTAAGGACGTAGACACTTATACTTTTGCGTGTCATGAGGACATAGAAATTATTAATAAATGTGTTAAAATCAGTGATAGATAGTCACAGTACTATATTTTGTAGGGACATATCTTCGACAATTCGCCAACAGACTGTTCCGGGGAAATTAGTACCTGAAACGGCGAATTTAGTAGTCAGATATCGAGTGTATAATAATCTAACTTTTTGAATCAGCACGAGAGATGACATCGCTTATCCTGGAAGAAGTTTGGGACTATCAACACTCCGTCCAGATGGTTGAGATGAGCTAAGAAGCATTCAGTTGGGAGATGGCAGCTGATGTCCTTTGACGGGTGACTGGCCGAGGATGAGTACAAAATAATATTCTTATTATCTGATAAATTAACTTATGGTATATGGGACATATTTTTGTAAATATTTTGCTTGTGTGATTAACGTAGTATATTTAGTTTTGGTCTGACACACTTTTTGCATGGAAACAGCTCGCATAAATGTTATTAGTAGAAGGTTCTTGTTTTTGTTTGTTGTTTTAACTAACATAGCTATGTGGACGACCGTGTTTGCATATGATACGCAATGCGGTTAAAAACGTCTCTCGGAGATATGTTGTGTTTCAGAAGTAGGACTGAATTAATATAATTATACAGTAGATTGGAGGGTAATTAATCGTTTTAAGGTTTATTATTGATCAGATTCAGTGAGATTATTGCCTTTGGAGCAATGTGATTTGTGACGAAGAGCAGTCAGCTCTATCGTAGGTTTTAATATTTTTTAAATGTTTGCGAGCATCTATTCAACCGACCTGTGTGAAAAACGTGATGTCATTCCCAGCAGTGTGAGTGTGTGTATTTTGTGGACATTACAAGCGGGACTTTCAGCGTAGACTGATTTCTGTCAGCTTGGTGCCAGGTCCATATTGTTACCTTGCGAGGGCAATTGTGGCTATTTTGATTAATGTCTGACCATATGTTGAGGTGGTTGAGATTTGTTGCTGTTGATTCTTTGAGATAACGGCAAAGCTGGACAGTTATTTTTACACTCTGAAGTTGGGGCAATGACAAGTATTGAGGAAGGGGGAGCTGTTTCACAAGGCGGACTGAAGGTTGCAAGCGAGGTCATTAGTTGGGAGTGCTTGTTGACTCCGTAATTACTTGAAATACAGAATAAGAACTTATCAATGGTAAAAATTGTTTAAATAAATGGGAGTTGCCTACGAATCACTATAATCTCCGAAGCGTTAGCTTAACGTGCATTTTTGTTCATATAAAGTAATCTCAGCCGGTCAGGCTTTTGTTGTTGTTGGTTTAATCCATGTTTATGTTCCATATCAGTGACCCGTGAAGTCACATGCGATGCTGTCTTTTTTCCTTGTTTGTGTATTGAGCAATTGGCCGGAGTTGGCAGCTCATTTTGTCAAGTGCGTCATCGCGCTAATGGAAGGTCTCGAGGGAGATTCCTGTAAATAGTAGATTTTTAGTGTGTGTGTCAGCATTAAATTTTAAGGGTTTTTATTAGTGTCATGTCCCCTATCCGTAAACGCTGATTTACGAGATGATTGTTCGTAAGCATCGTGGCTGTTAACCCGCTGTAAACGAACGGCCATCCAAGTACTCATTCCTCGTAGTTAGTCATTACGCGTACATAAAATCCAAATGCAAGTTAGTGGAACTAGGATCCACATTTTTATAAAGGGGGAGATCCGTCTGACTCCTCAACATTGATAGATATTCCTGTCATGGGAAATTTCAGGGAGGATTTTTTATTATTGTTGTTTATATTCTTTTTACGCACTATTAGTCATTAAATCATGTTATTATTCTACGTCTTGTCACCTTTCTTTTTTAATTATAGTTTTAATCCTATGACCCTTACCTCAGTAGAGCATGTTGTTTGGCGAACTTAAACATCACACTAGGAACTGAGCGCGACCCCTTGATCAAGATTCTTGCATATAAACACTGCTATTCTGAAGGGTTCTATATTTATATATATATATATATATATATATATATATATATATATATATATATACATACTGAACCCTTTATACACAGACTGTATAAATGATTCTAAGTTTTTATCCATCATCATGTGATATTTTCTACTAGTAGCAGGAATAAAGCCAGACAGAAGTTGGGAACATTGAAAAATTGTTGGCGCTAGCCCGGAGCTACATGGCAATCAAGAAGACAAAGGCTGAATCTCTTCAGGAATTATAGAAAAGTAGGCTTGGCCTAGATGGCACATCGGACAGGTGCAGTTGTGGAACAAGTGATTGAGCGTGATGACGCACAAGGACGGTTTGGGTATGCGTGTCTTCACGCCAAGTCGAAATAATGCTAAAATATGACTGGTGAACTAACATGGTAACCACTCCTTCAAGGAGGGAGCAATGTGAAAAGCCCGCAATATTTGCAAGAGTTTGGACCAATGAGAGAATGACGCCCTCTTTTAGTGGCAAGGAGGCATCATAGCTCATTCGGAATGATTTTGAGAGGGAGTCATTTCTTGATTGGTTACACGATCGATTTCAGATAACTCTAGCCTAGTCTTGACCTGCGTTTAGCTACGATGTCAGTGATACTAGTTGCATGTTAGTCCGATAATTATTATGAAAAATCGTAATCATTTATCCCCCTCCATGTGAACCCTAAACAGTTCTGTTTATAAAAGGTCTGAAAGGCATTGTAAAACACTTTTATTTCATGTGTCCGAGGACATAGACCAGAAGACTCGTATTTTTCTGTGCGAGAACGTACACTCTTATATTTCATGTCTACCGACATAAGAGTATTTCAATGAGACTGTAAAATGTATAACTTCAGTGAATTTTAGGTAGTCCTTGTACTACAAGTAGGGCAGTAATACGAATAATTTGCCATAGACTGTCGGGGAAAGTAGTACTTGACATGCAAATTTAGCCAGGATTTATAGCGTGTGTGTAACAGACGAACGTTTTCACTTCAGTGCCAAGATGACATCGAGGAACCTGGAAGGAACTTGGACCCAGAAGGACATCAGTCACACCATGAGCCACTCAAGCTAAAGCCATTAGGAGGAGGGATGGCGGGTGATGTTCTATGACGCTGAACGGCTGGAAGGAATGCGTACAAAATGAATTTATTTATTTATCAGATCAATTATGGTATATGGGACAATTTTGTGTAAATAATTTTGCTTGCTTGTGTGTGTAATATAGATTCATGTTTGTTGTTTACTGACACACATTAATTGCATGGGACAGCGCAGCGTTTGTGTATTGTAGATATTTGTGATTTTATTTTGTTGTCAAGTTCACGGGGCGAGGCGTACGGCCGTGTGCGGATAAGTTCCCGTAATACAACTAAGTAGCGTAATTCGGAAACGTGCAGTGCGACACAAGTGGAATCGAGTTAATTCTAGTATAAAAATAGTATTGGAGGGTACATTTTGACTGATTGTAGACTTTATGGTTGATCAGGATATTTTGACTGATAATTGCCAAGTTGCAATTGCTTGCGAGTAGCCGTATGCTCACTCGAGTTTCAGCTTTGATTTAAATCTTTGGAGGGTCTTTAGGACACGATCTTAGGGACGTCTGATGTAGAGCCGACCTGTGTGGTATGATTATGGTGTCAGTCCAAGCTCTATGGTGTTTATGTGATTTTATGGTAAGTGAGTAGAATCAATTGGAGAGAGTTGCTACACATAGGAAGTTGTGAGCCCCTGGCGGCCTTGGGAAGGAAGGAGTAGTGCTAGGAGGGCGTGCTTGGATTCGTTTTTTTCGTCTCGTTGTGCTCTTTACGGGAATGTAGGTGTCGAAAAGGTGAAATTAGGGTTTTGGGTCTAAAAATGCATTTTTCAGATTCTTGCTAATTTTTGGAAAACCGAAAAAGTGATCATGACGTGCGTGATAGTATATTTTTCTTCTCGTTTTCCTCTTTACGGTGATGTAGGTATGGAAAAGGTCAAACACTGGAAACATTTTTTTTATGGAAAATGGGTTTTTGTGACTTTCCCTAATATTGGAAAAACGGAAAACATGACGATGACGTGTGTGGTAGTATTTTTTCGTCTCGTCGTCCTCTTTACGGGGATGTAGGTATGGTAGAGTTTATACGCTGGAAACATGTTTTTTTATGGAAAATGTGTTTTTGTTAATTTTCAAGTTATTTGGAAACTGAATCATGTGTTTTTTATGACGGGCATGTTGATGTTTTCGTCTCGTCATCCTCTTTACGGGGATGTAGGTATCGAAAAGGTAAAAAGCTTGAAACAAGGTTTATTGATGGAAAATGGGTTTTTGAGATTTTCCCTAATATTCCGAAAAATGAAAACGTGATGATGACGTGTGTGATAGAATTTTTTCGTCTCGTTGTCCTCTTTACGGCGATGTAGGTATGGAAAAGGTAAAAAGCTGGAAACACTTTTTTTATGGAAAAGGTGTTTTTGTTAATTTTCGAGTTATTTGGAATACGAATTAGGCGATTTTTATGACGGGTATGTTGATGTATTTGTCTCGTTGTCCTCTTTATGGGAATGTAGGTATTGAAAAGCTGAAATCATGGTTTCCGTTATTTTTTGAGATAGTTGAGGAAAACGGGGAAAAGTAAGAAACCAGATTTGAAGTCACGTTATGTTATACGCTATGATGTTGGTAAAACACATATGCATTATTATTATTATTATTATTATTTGACATGGCTTGCCTGGGCTCACACGCAGAGAGAGGAGTTGCTTGGTGAAATGAGATTTGGAAGTTTTGAGACTGGCCCACGGCTAGCAAGACAAGACAAGAGGTGTTATCATCGTACGTGCCTTGCAGCCAGAGTGACAACAGCCTGTTTTTCGCATGCAGGTGCTGTTATCTGACCCAGACGTGTAACTCGATCTTGCAAATGAGGGACATACAGCTCTGTCGAAAAGCTGATCATTGCATTCCCGCGCACACACACACGCAGAGTTTGCAAAGCTTGTGTGAATCAGTCTGACTTGTGCGTTCCACGACATACAACACGTAGGAGCAAAAAAAAAGTAATGTGTTAACTTTGCATCTTGTTGAGGAGACATATATGTCTGAGAGTAAGAGAGAGTCATCATTCTTGTGATCACCTTTGAAGACGACGGATGCAAGTGCCTTAAGCTCTTAGTAAACAATTACGTGAACCGCGGCCATACTTGAAATAAGGTAGGTTCATTATTGTTAATTATGATATGATTGGTTTTATTGTTATTTTGTGTATGCGTGAAAAGTAATTTAGTGACTGATTGTATTTTTTGGGGATTTCGTTTGTAGCAGATTTAAATAAACGTCATTAAGTCTGGGAAAGCAGAGAGAGAGAGAGAGAGAGAGACAGTGACAATGACAGTGACAGTGGCGGCAAAGAGCACATTTGCTGAAAGCATTATAATTCACTATATGGTGAGTACATGTTGTTCCATTACTTTTATTGTTGTTGTTGTTGTTGTTAAATGTATGCCATTTATTTCATGGAAATTTATGAACTTATGATGTGTATATATTATTGTTTCAGAATGAAAACATGTATCGAGTGAACAGGTTTTAACCACCGTGACGCTTGCGATATTTTAAAAAAGGTGAGCAATGAATATAGATTAATTCTTTTCCTTGTAAATTACCTTGTTATTTTCGAGCGAGTGTCTTATCTATGTGTGCTCACTTGAAACCTTCTTTGTTTTTAGCAACTCATGAATGAATGAATGAATGAATGAACGAATTAATGAATGAATGCACGTGTTTAATGTATATAACCATGACTAATAACGGATTGTATTGGTTTGTTTTCAGATAAATCGTTGGAAACAAATCAACAGAAACCTTGTTGGGCGTGATTGTGTGCCAGTCAGTGAAACCGATAAGTGTGGCCGTGTGGAATTGCTGGTTTTGGATTAACCTATTCTAAGGTAAGGTTTGCACATTTATTAGTCCATTTTATAATCATGTCTATATCAGAGAGTGAAGTGTTAGTGTGGCAGCCTTTGGCCAAATGTTTCAAAACGCGAGTTTTCTCCGACCGAATTTACAATGCGAATCAGTGTCTGTCGCCTAAAGATTTTGTGGAATTATGTTTTCCCATTTTTGAGTGAATGTGAACAAGGCTTAAGATTGCATCAGGTTTTAAAAATAAATTTCGAACTACTATGTGAATTTACGCTGATAAAAAATAATGTTGAAGAGAACCTTCACCGTTTGTACAAAAATGGAGAAAGTACAGATAGCCGATAATTTGGAAACGTGGTATTAGGAGAAAGCTATTCAAGCCCTTATCACAAAATTTGATAAGTTGCAACAGGTTGCCAGTGGCTTGGCCCTCAATAGCATTGCCTGTTTGCAAATCAATATTTGTAAATACAATCCATTGAAAGCAGGAAGTAGCCATATTGCCACACCGAGCTTTATCTCTTCCAGAACATACGCAACAAAGACGATTACTGCTTTTTGTGGAGTATAGTTAGCTGTGTGGAGGAACGCGAGCCATCTACCGGAGCTTCGACCGAAGCTATATGATTGTTGTATATGTAAACTTCCTTGGGAATAAAAGTTGTGTATGAATTAGCTCCACGCGTATCAATACTGTACTTCAAACATTGGTGCCGAAAAATCCGGTGAAACGTAAATGTAAGGGAACTACCTTAAAACGAGACGAAGAGTTTGAAGGAAGAATTCTCAAGTGCAAATCAGTGTAAAGTGAACGTAACTTAATTGTACGAGCGTCTCCACCTATAGCCTCCAACACGCAGATGAGTACCGTATCCAACTTTCTAAACTATGATGTTATACTATACGGCAATTAGGAGTTGAACACATGTTATTTTATGTCCAATACGATCTCGCATGGTTCTAGCTTGAATAATTAGGTTATAATTATACTACTTCATAAGAGTTTCCAACACGCTCATCGTGACTACTAGCGATCTCTACTGACCAGAACCTCAACTTCCTTATTCCATAGAGACTCGAGGTGGGTTACGGGAATTTCACGGCCTACTCGACATTTCGGAACTGTCATTTTTCCCAGCCACCTGAAGTAAACTAAATCAACTCTCGACTATCACTGAATAAACGCCATTTTTCACGTCACGTTTGCCTAGACCATACACGAAGTCACAGAGTAGTCACGGTTCATAACGCTTCAAACTTGTACTTAGAGTATCTTAGACTGGCAGACAGAACGTATTATATCAAGATGAGTGAAGCCCGACTGGCAACGTTATCCAATTTGAAGAAGAAACGAAAGCGAGAGAGGACTAATGTTACACGATTTTCTTCAGAAATAAATGGATTTACAGAGGAATCTGCCGTGGAAGACTACGAATATTCTACAAATCGTCTTAAGGAAACTCTGGATCGTCTAATGTCACTAGATGACGCTATTCATGACCTTCTATGCGAGACGTAATACGACGACGACGTGGTAACCTGTGAAGAATATATTGACAAGGCTAAACGGGAAATTCATAACGCTACGCGGGAACTTGAAAGAGACTTGCTGCCAACACAAACAGCATGACTAATGTGCCGAATCCCTCAGCCCACACTCCTCTTCATTCCGTCAAACTACCTCCAATCAAACTTGAGCCGTTTTCAGGGGATGTTGAGTGCTGGTCCCGGTTCTGGGAGCAGTTCGAGATGTCAATTGATCAGGACACTACCCTTTCTACTGTGAACAAGCACGTCTTCCTACGGGGGTACCTAGAAGGTGAACCTAAGCGACTCGTCGACGGAATATCCGTGAATGGTAATACCTACGAACAGACTAAACTAATTCTTAAATCAAAGTACGGGGACAAAAATCGAATCATTCACGCCCATTTGGACTACTTAGAGGACCTTAAACCAACTCTCAACGATAGCCCTGAGTCACTGAACGTGACATATGTTGAATGTCACCGGCGGGTCCAGGCGTTGATATCGTTAGGTGAAAACGTAAACGCCTATGGTCGGGTACTAACTCCGAAAATCCTACGAGCCTTCCCCGTAGATATCTGCAGACGCTGGCTTATCCACTCCAAAAGGACAAATACACCTGAGAGCGACATCTCCGCACTGATGGCGTTCTTAAATGAAGAAGTAGAAGGAGCTCTAACGGCGCAGAAGATCCGCGGTGCAACGATATCCAGCTCCGACTTTACTCCTACCGCTGCAATGCTTCATGTCCATTCTAACCGGAGGAAGCCTGCGCGAGAGAAGAGACGTACAGGACCATTTTGTGTCTTCTGCGAGGGTCAAAACCACTGGGCTCAGGACTGCAGGACTATAACAGATGTAAATAGCCGTATTGCCAAACTGAAGGCTGCAGACCGCTTTTTCCTTTGCCTTAATCGTGACCACAGATCCAAGGCATGCAATAAGAAAGAAAAGGCACAATGTTCTGTCTGTAAAGGGAACCATCACAAATCAATTTGCCACACCATTGGCAATTCGCCATTACCAAACCCACGCACCTCAGAAACATCAGTCGGTAATATAGATGTATCATCCACAGATTTCACATAGTTGCAGACGGCGCGGGTGTGGATTACTGGACCTACAGGGATTAGCAAACTTACTAGATGTGTCCTAGACGGAGGTAGCCAGTCCTCCTTTGTGACTAAGACCCTAATTGATGAACTACGCTTAGAGGTAATCGGCAATAGTTCCCTATCTGTAAGTTCTTTCGAAACCACATCTTCTTCCTCTGCCCAACGCAGATTGATTCAGCTAAACATGAAAGGGATTTGGGCCAATTCCATTATACCTATCACTGCACTCGAAAGTAATCACTCGTTTTCCCCGCATCCAACTGTTCCTCATGATATTTACATGCTAGGGAAAATGCGCAAACTATTACTGGCGGATCCCAAGGACAGCTGCGTTGATCTCCCTATTGAACTCCTCATTGGTGCTGATCAATACTGGCGTATTGACAAAGACATTTCACCCATACGACTTTCTCAATCAGTTGTACTACTGCCATCACATCTGGGATGGATTCTTAGTGGAAACCGCTCAGGAATAAAGACAAATTCCATGAGTGTCAACTACATCAATTTTGATCAGACAGTCTCTATTGTAGACAACGACTTTCGCCACTTGTGGGATTTAGAAACAATAGGGATCTCAGTTGAACAATCACGATCCGTGACTAAAAAGGATTCTTCACTCCTTTCTCAGTTTCACGTTTCACACGAACTTGAAGATGGACGAAGAGTGGTATCTCTTCCCAGAAAGGAGCACGTCAATCTATCTAGCAACTATGAAAATGCTAAGCAACGATTTCATGTACTCGTAAAGAGACTTGAAAAGGACCAAACGCTACGCGACGTTTACCACGAGCAAATGCTACATTGGACAGAAACAAGTAGAACTAGCGCCGCCTACTGATGGAATAGAAGAGACTTTCTACTTACCCCACCACTTAGTCAGGAAAGAGAAACGGGGAAACTCCAAATGGCGTGTCGTTTTTGACGGAGGAGCTCACGAGAAGGGAACATATTCTCTTAACGACACCTTAGAAGTAGGTCCCAATCTCCTTCCAGACATTCTTTCTATGATGCTAACATTCCGACAGCACTCCTGGGCCATTGTAGGAGATATAAGCCAAGCATTTCTACAACTAGCTCTCCATACAAAGGACTGAAACCTAACACGTTTTCTCTGGTTTCACTGCATCCAGAGCTCCGATGGGAACTACACTGTGACGAAGGATATTGTAGCATACCGTTTCACGAAATTACCATTTGGGCTCACCTGCAGTCCATTCCTTCTCTCCGCTACATCGAGAGAGTTAGCTATCACCCACGAAAAGGAATTTCCTGAGGTTGCCGCTCTCATAGATCAACATATGTTCATGGACGACTTTGCTGCATCCGTACAGAATGAAAATGAAGTAATCTCCCTCTACTACCAACTTTTATCTCTGATGAAGAAAATACACATGCCCATGTCAAAATGGGCAACTAACTCATGGCAAATGAAAAAGATTTGGAAGGCTGAAGGCCAAGAGGTGAAACAACAAACGCAAGTTCTGGGTATTAATTGGGACACAGAACATGATACCTTCCACTTTGATCATCGAGACGTTACAGAAAATAACAGCCAATCCAGTTACCAAAAGGCAACTACTGCAAGCCACTGCTAAACTAGACGATCCATTGGGTCTAATATCTCCAACCACCATTGTAGCCAAAATCATTTTCCAGGATACTTGGATCAGGGGGGTTGGATGGGATGAACTTCTTCCACATGATGTTGGCCTACGTTGGAATCATTGGATATCTACACTTTATTCAATATCGCACATTCAAACTCCTCGTTGGGTCAGCACTACCCATAAAGGAGGGTCGCAGGTTCATGTGTTTTGTGATGCCTCTGAACGGGCATATGGTGCAGTACTTTACGTTAGGAATCCCACAGACCACCACGCTTTAGCACAAATTATGTGTAGCAAGAATCGTCTTGCTCCGGTCAAAGGAGTTACACTGCCACGCTTGGAACTCCTCGCAGCGCTTATAGGTGCTAGGCTGCTTGACTATTTCTGTAAGGCGACAGCCTACCCAATAGCGGATGCTGTTTTATGGAGTGATTCTATGGTAACTTTAGGATGGATAAGAGGAAACCCAAATAACTTCAAGACCTTTGTCTGCAATAGAGTAACCGAAATCCAGACCTACACTAGTCCAGGCCAATAGCGACACTGCCCAGGAGCAAACAACCCTGCAGACTGTCTTTCCCGAGGACTTCCCGCCGATGAACTCGTTTCATTTTATACGTGGTGGAAGGGAACTGTTTGGCTTACACAGCCCCGACTTGTTGGCCTAACGATACTGGCTTCCTTAACCTAACACTTCCGGAAGCAAATAAATTGATAAAACAAACACTGCTTGTCACTGTGTTTGAGCCACTCCTTCAGGTTTCAAAATATTCCTCCTACTGGAAGGTTTTACATATCACCGTATTCGTCCAGAGGTTCGTTTACATTTTGAAGACGCAGAAACGACCACCGGCAAATCTCACAGCTTCCGAATTACACGACGCCCGTATGTATTGGATTAGAGCCGTCCAATCACAATGTTTCGCTGAGGAATTAACATGTCTTCAGAAAGAGAAATGTTTACCGATAACATCCAGAATTGCTTGTTACCACCCCTACTTGGCAAATGGCTTAATTCGCCTAGGTGGTAGATTACATTTTTCCAACTTGACTTCAGATGAAAAACACCCCATATTGTTAGATGGCTCTCATTATTTTACAAAACTGATAATCATGCACACTCATATCAAGCTGCATCATCTTGGAGTTCATGTTGTTCTGATGGAGCTCAGAGGAGAATTTTGGATTCTGAAAGCACGCCAAGCCATAAAGAAAGTTCTCCATCATTGCCTACCGTGCAAAATAGCTCACAACAGACACGCAGAAGCTATCGAAGCACCACTTCCAGCTGACCGAGTTCAACCCACTAAGACTTTAGCAATCACTGGCATCGACTTCGCCGGGCCCCTCTACATTAAATCTCACGCTACTACCAAGAAGGCTTACATTCTTCTATTCACTTGCTCAACCACTCGAGCACTTCACCTTGAACTTACTACGGACTTATCCACTGACCGTTTCCTAATGGGACTCCAACGGTTTGTCGGACGGAGGGGACTGCCTCATACCATATACTCAGATAATGCTCAAACTTTCCATGGAGCCAACAAAGAACTACAAAATGTCACTACCGTGCTGACAGATTCCTAGACTCGCCAGTATCTCGCGCATAACAACATCAGGTGGAAGTTCATCCCACCATGAGCGGCTTGGTGGGGAGGATGGTGGGAGGGGATTGTGGGCACTGTCAAGCGCTGTATACGGAAGACTCTAGGAAAACTGCAAATTGACGAGGAGCAAACCAATACCCTGCTCATCAGTATTGAAGCCACCCTTAACTCAAGACCACTCACCAAGGCATATGATCAAGAAGTACTAACTCCCGCCCACTTCTTGAATGGAAACAAACTAACAGCAATACCATCCAGATAACCAACAACAGACGTTAACGTAACCAAGATGTACAGACTGAAACAAAGAATTGCAGACGATTTTTGGAGACGTTGGACAAAGGACTACCTTTTAGAATTGAGATCTTTCCACCACGTCCGAAACACCCGCAGCAAGTCAACAGCGCTCAAGGTAGGCGACGTTGTACTTCTGCAGGAGGACCATGTGTGACGCCATATGTGGAAGTTGGCGCAAATAGAAGAAATTCGACCTGGCAGAGACGGCGTGACGAGGACCGTATTCCTGAGGACCACCTGCGGCACGCAGATTATTCGACCCATCCAGCTGGTCATCCCTCTGGAGATCGGGGAAGACCAGGGTGGGGAGGTTGTGGAGAAACGCGAGCCATCTGCCGGAGCTTCGACCGAAGCTATATGATTGTTGTATATGTAAACTTCCTTGGGAATAAAAGTTGTGTATGAATTAGCTCCACGCATATCAATGCTGTACTTCAAAAGCTGTCTGCAACCCTGTGAAGAAGACAATCATGTTGCTCATAGACCAGGGCAGTACAAAGATGTGTTTAACCATATGAAACAAACTCTCAATCTGAAGCGGGTTTCATTCCCAATGCCTTTAGATTAAATTCATTTATTTAAAAAAGTTAACCCAAATTTCTCATTCATGGTGTATGGCATCGAGGGACCAATATTGTGGGCCCCTTGTATGCCACCAAACAGGTAAAGCAACATCACATTCACCTGCTTTTCCTGTCTGATGGGGATAAAAATCATTATTGTTGGGAAAGAATTTCGGAAAACTAGTAAGCAGCGAAGTGTCTAACCATAATGGTAAGACACATATCTGTTAGCGCTGCCTTCAGTATTTTAGAACTGCTGAACTTTTGAAACGACAAAGGGGAGACTGTGAGGGGCAACCGGCTGTAAAGCTAGTGCTACCCGAAGGGAATGACGCAGTCTTAAAATTTAAGGCCACTTATTAACAAGGCATGGTACTATTTAGTGTTTACGCTGATTTTGAGGCTCTTACTGTTCCCCTTCAGCGATGTGAACCAAGCCCCCATACAAGCTCAACCTATCCAGCGCAGAAAAATGAGCCTTTTGCTGTAGGCTATTATGTTGTATGTCACTATGATAAATCCCAATGTGAGTATGCTAGTGACAAAGGTCAGGATTGTGCGCGGTGGTCTGTTGATCAAATGGCGGCTTTAGCGGGCAAAGTAGAAAGAATTTTGGACAACCCTGTACCAATTCAGATGAATTATGTACAGCAAATAGAATATGATCAAGCCAACACCTGCCACATATGTGAAAAGCCAATTTTTTGCGGAGACAAAAAGTAAGAGACCACTGCCACAGGACAGGGCATTTTAGAGGTGCTGCTCATAGCGAATGCAATTTGAAGTACTCCACACCTCGCTTCCTCCCTGTCTTCTTACACAATTTCTCCCGGTATGAACTTCACTTTATTGTTAAACAATTTGCTCATGTTGATAAATTGTTGTCGCTTAGTAGGCCTCATGTTTCAGCAAAGTGTGCACTCACCCTCAGTAGGCATGCGGCTTAATAGGCCACACTAGGTTGTGGCTTATTAGGTATCATGCAAGAACAAAAAATCTGCTGCTTTTACTGTGGACAATCTCTCACTTTATGGCTAGAGTTATGAGTGGTGATATATTTGAAAACAACACCAGTCCAATATCTGAACAGAATTTTTTTTACCTGTTGCATGTTATGCTTGAGGCCTACAGCTAAAGAAGTCATCAGACAGATGGTTATTTATTTGTGTTTTGCTTATTTCTTATTTTCTTTTTGCAATTTACTTAGGGGACAGACAGTGTATATAGTACATGGTATTTTTTTTTATTTATTCACTTAGTAAATGTCAACGACTACTTTTCAGATTCAATGATGAGCCATGATGAAGATTGTTTTACCGTCACAAAACACACCACGTTCAATGAATATGCCACGATGGTGTCTCATAATCCTCAACGTGTGGCCTATCCTTCAGAATATAGAAACACGAAAGTACGCATTGATACCACGTTTTATGACAGCTTTATGGATGATGTCATATTTTATGATCCCGGCCATCACTTTTGTAAATCCTGTATACTAAATTTTGGTTTTCAAAATAATGTATCCACGCAAGTGATTCATAAAGCATGGTACGGTTTAACCATGAATCAAGCGATTCTTAAATTAGCTGACGAGGATTATTTTGCAGATTTTTGGTGTACATTATGTACAAAGCCCCTGTTTAATGTTTATTTTCCAATAACCTCTCAAATGTTTTGTTTTCATTTATATAAATTTCCTGCTGAGGAACGAATCACTTCGTATCGACAACAAGCATTTCGCCAACTTTGTCTTAGCTTACCTATCAATCAATATTCGCCTCATAGAATGAGATTTGTTAGAAACTAACATCATGTCATGATTATCGCTTCTTTTGTTTACATTCGGCTTTCAGGTGCATACTTTACGTTAAAATACATTTGGCTATCTTTTTGTTTGTTTTAGTTGATCGTGTATTCACGTTGATGAACACATACATACTGGTTTAAATTTGTAGTTTCTTATTTTGTTTCTTTCTTGGTTTGTTGGATGTAGACATGGTTATTAAATGCATAGCGTGTTAACTTTACCTTTCTATAGGCTACCAACAGCATTCAGATGTTTGCTCCTAGTATTTGTTGATACTATTTATTTAACAGAATGCAGTGTGAATTTGCACAACAACATGGCAAACGTATACATCTCATTCAACAAGGGGATGATATGCTAATTCCCATTGACAACAGAGACATACATTTACCTCCAAGAGATCTTGAAAATGATTCGCACCTAATTTTGATAAAACATTTCCGATTAAATAATTTCCAAATGTATATTTGACTGTAAATGATACAAACATTATTATATTTTAGTTAATTTATCCAATACTATCTACAACTTTAGGCCATAAACGCTCAGGCTAAAAAAACACACACTTTGATGTACAGAAAAAGTTATTGTTGTTGTTGTTGTTGTTGTAATATAAGGACGATAGTGTTAGAAAGTAGCACTCTTTTCTTTGGTTATAGAAAACCATGGACGCCTTGAACGCCATTGGTCAAGATTGTGGCTTTGCACGCAAGAAAATGAGTGAATTGCCTACGCAAACACCCTTTCACATACATAAAATTCAAAAATTAAAAACCAAATTTGGTGAACGAGCTCTTTGCATTTGTCAAGACTTTGAGACATTTCTTCCCACACGATTTAATAACCTACCTGATAATGTCATGGAGGATGTCAATTCCAGTATTCATCCTGTCTATTTAATCTATGAGGGTAATCGATGCATGGTTCGTTTTGTAAAAATAGAAAACGAATAATCATTGCTTGCTAGCTGTGACTTTTGTTTATTCATATCCTACACTTTAATAACTATAATAAAATAAAATTATTTTTGGCGCTCAACAGTTTGAGGTTTATTAATTGTTGCTCAACGTTTATGATGGTAAATAATAATAATTAATTTTCTAAACTTATGCTTGATGGTAGAATTTTTTGTTTGTTTTTGAACCTTAAGTCATGTCAATACAATGATGTCTATGATGAGCATAGTTGAATGCTAATTTTGTAAGTTCTCTTAGTTGGAGATTTTTTTTAGCCCAAGGCTACGTGAATAGAATCATGCCTATAATGCATGTTGATAATTAGTTTACCTTTTTTACTTTTCATGTATATAAATAGTTTTTTTTAATAAGATGAAACGTTATGCACTTAAGGCTCGCTTGTTCATTCAGCACCCCCTTGTGCATCACAGCCACAAGTAAGAAATAAAAAAGTTAGAGAGAATTATTTTTAACAAGAAAACTATTAAACACTATTTACTAAATAAATAAATAAATTTAAAGTTAACGTCACGTTTCCCTTACTACAAAAACATGATCCTAGACTTGACAACGATTTCATAGACCAGTATGATCTATTTTTAAAACATTTTTTTATTTAGCGTATGGCTACATCACAAAATGTACAGTTAAATAATATTACAATCATAAAGATAATTATAACAGACTGCAAACTAATATCAAGTCCATGAATATAGTCCAGTGATCCCTCCGTCATCACCAGGAACTCTGATTGGTCGCCAGCGAAAGCTCTCAAGGGACATTCGTGCACAACATGGAAGACCGTCTGCTTTTCAGCACCACAGTCACAGCTTGGAGACTCTCTTTTCTTCCACTTGTACATAAGGTCTGCACATCTTCCAGTGTTGGTTCTTATTCTATTAAGTATTGACCAGTCCTTGCGTGGTAATTCAAAACCGGGTGGCTTCGTTGATATGCATGGCATCTTCAATTGCTCTGCTGTTGCGTTAGTCTGCCATGATTGCCTCCAGCAGTCATCAGTATTAAAGTTGTTGGCCTCTAAAGTTCTCGCGGTTTCAAGGGGTGGATGACGAGAGCGAAGCCTACCTCTTCCGATGTTTGGTATGTCTTCATGCACAGCAAGGTGTGGATTTTTGTACAGCTTTTTGTACTCGCGTAATAGTGCATTTTTCCGACGCAGAGATGGAGGTTGTATGTGGCTAAGTTTGGGTAGCCAGAAAGTCGGCGTGGGTCTGATTGTGCCAGTTATAAGGCGCATTGTATAGTTAAGCTGAGTGTCGATAAGCTTAGTGTGTGTGCTGTTTAGCCAAGCTTGCGAGCAATATTCGGCAACTGGGTAAACCAGACCCAGAGCTGAGGTGCGCAGTGTTGATGCAGAAGATCCCCAAGATGTGCCACACAGTTTTTGAAGGATGTTATTCCGAGTTTTAATTTTGGCAGCTGTTTTTGTTAGGTGTTCCTTAAAACTGAGCGTTCTATCAAATGTTACCCCTAGATATTTCGGATTCCTATTATGTCTCAACAATTTTCCTTCAAAATGAACAGTGAGCTCTTTGTTGGCCAGCCTGTTGCTTAGGTGGAACGTAGATACTTCTGTCTTCGTGGCACTTGGCTGTAACCTCCATTTCCGGAAATATTCTCCAATAGTTGATAAGTCATTGGTCAGTATGGTTTCAGTTGTTTCAAGTTCTTTATGCCTTGTAGCAAGGGCCCAGTCATCAGCATACCCAAACTTCCTTGACTTTGTTTCAGGCATATCTGATATGTATAGACTGAACAAAAGAGGGGCAAGGACCGATCCTTGTGGCAGGCCATTGTTCAGCTTCATCTGTGAGCTGATGCAGTTGCCCATAATTACTTGGAAACATCGGTTACTGAGCATTTCATTGATGAGATGGCTAATTTTCATACTTGGTACCACTTGAAGGAGTTTCAGTATGACACCTTGCCTCCAGACAGTGTCGTATGCAGCTGTTAGGTCAATGAATGCTATTGATGTCTTCTCTTCATTCTGAAAACCTGCTTCTATGAAGGTTGTTAGAGAAAGGACTTGGTCTGTGCAGCTGCGGTTAGGTCTGAATCCGGCTTGTTCAACCGGTATAGATTTGAAGATCTTGTGACAGATTCTGTTATACACCATTCTTTCCAGTAGCTTATACAACATACTTGGTAATGCTATGGGGCGATAATTTTCTGGCTTGTCATTTGCTTTACCTGGCTTCAATAAGGCTATAACTTTCGCGCGTTTCATTTCATGAGGTATGTTGCCGGTTTGCAGGATATTTGTGAAGAACTTAGCTAGCCACTCTTTCACATACTTGCCACAGTGCACCAGAAATTCAGCGTGAATGCCATGAAAGCCTGGGGCTTTCCCTGGTTTCATTTCTTTTATGGCAGTTGCTACTTCTTCGGTGCTGAATGGAAGACAATACTCAGTATCAGCTCTACATTCTGCTTTGAGTACCTTTAATTTCTTCTTAGCTGCAATAGTATGTGTACGTACTTGAGGTGATCTGGAAGTGGACACAATGTTTGCTGCAACTTGGTTAGGGGTGATAGCATCGTATATGCGGTCTCTTGGGGTACTACCACCTAGCTTCCTGAGCAAAGACCAAGCTTTCCTACTTGATGTACGAAAGTCCAGAGATTCGACAGTTTTGGTCCACTTTATTTGTCTTGCTGCGTTGATGTTATTCAGCAATTCATCTGCTATTTCATGCTCGTTAGTTTCACAGAATTCTTTGTATAGGTTTTCACATTTCTCTGTCCATCCGGGAATATACTCCTTACGGAAACCGCGAGGAATACACTTCTTTGCCGTGCTAATTATAGCTTGAACGAACCGCTTGTAGTTTGAACTTACTGGAGGGATCCATCCCACACATTTATCTAGATTTTCTGAGAATATGGTCCAGTTAGCTTTTTGAAAGTTCCATCTGGGCCTGGGAAGCGCTCTTATTAAAGGGATACTGATCCCGAATTCAAGAAAAATTGGGCGATGTTGGCTATGTGGGAAGTCTCCAAGGACCTTTCTTGTTACTGGCAGTGGTCTGCCATTGCAGTCAGACGAGACAAAGCAGAGATCGGGATTGTGGTCAGTGTTCCAGGCACCAGATCTGAAAGTGCCCCGATCCTTAGCATCGAAAACAAGATGTATGTCATGCTCTTCAGCCCAGTCCACCAATGCATTTCCATTTTCGTTACTCCGCCTGTATTTCCATTGTTCATGGTGGCTATTGAAGTCTCCCAGATATGTTGTAGGGTGGTTGTAAGTATTAAGCATTTTAGGTGGCCAAACAATGCTTGGAGGCTTATAGACATTTACTACTGTCGTTTCACCTACTTTTGTGACAACTTCTTGAATGCCATCATCATAGCATGTAGAAATAAGATATGCATTTTCTACATTTTGTCTAACATATGTTGCAACTCCATAAACATTGTCGTAGGTAGCACCTAGCAAGTCATATCCAGGTATTTTTCCCCTTGAACTAAGTTGATCTTCGTTTGCTGCATGGGTTTCTTGAATTGCAACTAGATCAATTTTTTTGTATGTTAAGATTTTATGCAGCACTTGGCATTTTGCTCTACTGATGCCTTCAATGTTGAGCTGACAAACTCTTAAACATTGTCCTAGCTTTCTAGAGGGATAGTCCTCAAAAGAACCCTTTGTCGACATATTCATGTTCTGATATGTGATGTAATGTTCACCAGGAGATCTCAATGATTGTCTGGTCGCCAGTGTTTTTGTTGCTCGTTTAGCACCACCCAGGGGACACGTGCAGGGTAGTTAATGGTTAAACCTGCGGACGTGAGCAACAGCCATCCCCCCTTTTAAAAACATAATTTTGTTAGATTAACAACAAACGAGCCTTAAGCACATGAAGTTTTAACTTACTTGATGAATAATAATAATAATTATGGACTCTTGTCCTTTTTTATTGTTTGTGATTTAAAATAGCGTTTATAGCAATTTTTATACAATTTTTTAATTATTATTATTATTAATATGTTACTATTGATGAATAATGATGGACTTTTGTCTTTTTTTGATTGTTTGAGATTTAAAATAGGTATAGTACAATTACCATGTATATAAATTTTTATACAATTTTTTATAATAATGATGAAACTATTAGTTAAAATGATGGACTTTTGTCCTTTTTTATTGTTTGTGATCGAAAAATAGATTTACTAAAATTGGTAATTTTTATTTAATTTTTTATAATGATGCACTGCTGTCCCTTTTTTTATTGTTTGGCATTTATGTCATTTTATACATTTTATTTATAATTATAATTATGAAACTATTAGTGAATAATAATGGAAAAAAACACAACATGGACTCTTGTCTTTTTATTTATTTTTTGTCATGATAACAGTGATACTATACATTTTTTAAAATAAATTCATCATGCTAAAGTCCATATCTAGATAAAAGTAATTTGCTCTTCATAGCACCATTCACCATAAATGCTGCCATTCGTTCTGATAGACTGGCATCTGAAGCTGTTAATCGTTGCTTGGCAATGCTTAACAAGACTTTGTCGGCAATGCGTCTTAGTGTGGGATCACTGTTTTCATAGGCTATATCATGATTAAGGCATGCATGATCCAAAGCATTATTTCCCATATCCCCTCTCCTCAAACGATCTTGAAGACGAGTACCAGGGCCGCAGAAGCTATAAGCAGGTAAGTGAGCTTCGAATGGTAAGTTTTTATGATGTTATCAAAAATTCCACGGCCAGTACACCTGGGACATAGAGGTTTCAATCGGTGAAAAACACTTTTTTTGTTGTTGTTATTCTTCTTGGTCTTGCTGTTGTTGTTGTTTGTCGGCGGTTGCTGACGAGCATGGTAGGGGGTGGTTGTTTTCCGCATGACAGCCATGAAATGATGAATAATGTCTTTACACTGAGTTTTATGACCATGATATAATTTCATTAATTGACATGTGGCACACTGTCGAATGGAAGGTATTTTCGCCATGGTTAATTGCTTGTGATGGGAAAAATGATTGCATGGTTGTAGTTCACTCAATACAGGGTCGGTAGTCCACTCGGCAGGCGCCTTTTCCCAATTTTTTAACGGCGTTGGCAGCAACATAAAAAGAAATGATTTAGGTAGTGCTAATAATTCATGTTGTGTAAAGCTAATCAGTTTTTTCTTGCACACTAAGAACTTTCCAATAGCCTTGTCGATTGTAGTGGCGTCCATGTTTATAACGTTGATGTTATCACCTCACGTGTACACGTCTCACTGCTATCATTGGAAGATACACTTTCAGTTTTAATTTTATTGAACAACTCCCAACATGCACTCGTGGTGAGCCAATGAAACAATTGCCATGCATGCGCTAAGGCTTTATTATGAATATCGTCGCAAGGACAAGTGTCCATGAGCGTTTGCAGGGATGGACAACCCAGATCTAAAAGGTCAATACATTGACAGTGAGAGGGTAAAAATGGTTGAAGCCACTGGCGTTTTTCACTCCCTTTAACAAATAAGACATTGGCCGCGGACAAATGGGCTTTCATGACGATGTCAAGATACTTGTAAGAAATATCACCCTTTTTCCATGCTAATTGCAAATGATTTTCAATCCATTGGCTCTGCTATTTATCTTTTTCACTAAGCAACACGAAAGCATAGGGAGGTTTAAACACCAAATGGATTGGGTTCGACACCCAAAACGTACTACAATCGATAAAAGCTACTTCCTTAAATATAAATTTGTAGTCTGCAATTTTAAACCCCTGACAATCCACGATCAGTGTACGCATCATGCTTTTATTTTTACTTGTTACTTCGTTGATGTCTAATCAACAACTAACCCATGCCATGGTTTAACATGGCAAAGTCAAAGGACTTTAGGAAGAAAAAAGAGAAACAAATTAATTGAACAACATCTAAATATTTTTTGAGATTTTATTTATAACATAAAAAACACTTACATTTTTATTACAAAGTTTGTTTGCTTAATTTGGAACAGCATTCAAATGAATAGTTTGCACATACGGTCCACAGGTATCTTCTAGTTTTGCAGGGTCTGGTACAATAACAGGGTAATTCAAACTCCATGGAATATTGCCCACATCATAGCGATTGAGGTAAGGGCAGGATGGACTCCATCGCTGATGATCGCTAAAGGGTCGATCCCCCATTTCCCAGTTTTCAATTTCAATGTTGCAAAAATACACTTGTCCACAGCCCCACGTTTTAAGTAATAAAATCTGCTCGAAGCCAATTCTCCACAATCCATAAAGGGAACTGTCCATGTTTCAAAAGTTTAGAGACGATTAAATTCAAATTTTAAATTCCATGGTTTGTCTGTCACTTTGTTGTTGTTGCTGCTGCTGATGCTTATTGAGGGACACATGATGTTTGTTGTTGTTGTATATGTGCACAGTGCCAGAGCGCAACAGATAGTGTGCATGCAGACGCTTATCATCAATCCTATGAATGATGATCTTTTTTCACCCGACCACAGGTGGCTTACATGCTGGTGACATAATTGGACAAAGGATGATATTTCACTCGTCTAGCATGAATAATCAAACAGTAGGCACTGGTATGGTCTGGGACATTTTCTTGTGTTTCAAAATCTACCCTTAAATCAATGGTGGTGATTTTCATAGATTCTTCTAGATACGAACAGTCGAAAACAATCAGTGGTGCTTTTGCTTTAAACACCTGTGGCGACAACATAGGACAATCCTGTTTTTCATAATAAGATGATTGAAATTTAGCAAACATGTCATAAATGGGACCAAACTTATTTTTTGAAAAATTGAGTTCCAACCCCTCATAGGGAAAGCAAATATTATTTTAAAATAGTCGTATATTTCTCAAGTGAATGTGATCAAACAGGATGACATCTTTGTTTTCTTGGTATTTTCTATTTGTTTGAAAACCAGTAATAACATAGAGGGGTCTCTGGGTAGAGCGAGCTGATTTTACACTCCAACTATGAGTGTGTGTGGTAGGTAGCAAGGGGTATTCATGTAGAATCCAACTTCGAAAGGCGATAGGCAAGGCTTTATCTTTTTGCACCAAATTTTACATGCTTAGCTTTTTACGATCCGATAGTGTCTCATGAGGCACTTTCCATAGTAATCGAAGCAGTTGAATTTTTGAGTCTATCACTTGGTCGGAGGCTCCTTACAGTGCATTATAAGCACTGCGGTCTCTCACCAGATACAAACTTTGTCTTGCGTTTAAAATAATACGTTTGTGATCTTCGGCAAAGCCAAGGAGTAATTTTAAGGGTAGGAAGCCTGTAAAAGTGCCATCGGTATGAACTCGCCAGTCATTGCTACTGTTGGGACACCATCCTGCCATAGAAAGCGTTTTACTTTCCTCTTCGCTATAGGATGGATATAATTTCATAAGACTAGTCATGCCCACATTTCGAGTCATATCTATGACAATATCATTTATCACATAACGTACTTCAGAAAACAGAAAAGCCAAACCATGATTCGCCAACTCAGACGTAGTGGGTGTGCTGCCATCTGCTTTCATCAATTTGCCCTCAATTTGAAGGACACTTTGATGAGGTAGAGTAAAAATATCTTGATTGTTAATGATGAATTGAATCTCGTCATTGTTATTCAGTCCAGTTGCTTGAGGTTGATAGGAATGCATATCAATGCGCAAGACGCCATCTTCCACTTGTATGGTATTTTACACTTGCAACAGCTCCTTGTTCATGATTGGGGTGTAACGTATAACCAATGCGTTGTAAGCTTTGTCGGTTTACTCGTGTCAACCGTTTCATACACGGCGGGCAATTCACCGACCTCGTAGACGTTTTTGTTGCTTTATAGATAAATTTCATAGCGTCTTTAAAACCAACTTGTAGGTCACAGGGGTGTTGGCGTCCAAAGCAATCAATTGTTGGTTTCTATTCACTAAGCGTAAGGTAATATTACTAATATCGTTGACTCACACAGGATGATATAGAACTTTTGAAGGGTTTTCACGAATAATATAGCCACAAGGAGAGGTGACAATAAAATCATACAGGGAATGGCTTTGTTCTTGATTGGTAAATACGTCTCTAATATTATTGCAAGTCACAGAAATGTGATGGTCCTCGATGAATTTCACTGTATAATCTGAATCATGGGGTTGGTGAGCTGCCAACACTATTGGTTTAAATCCTAGTAAAGGACCAATAGAATGAACTCGTGTTTCCAAGTCAATATTAAACGTAGAGAAAAAACGACAGCGATGAGCAATCGTATTGGCTGTAAGTTCAAATTTGTGTGTCCCATCCGCAAATGGTTTGACACCAAATTGTTTTTATCATCGACACGCTAATGGCTTCATGCACATCGTCTATGGTATAACCTCCTGGGGGTAGTCTCAACATATAATCATCATAATAAAATTTATCATTAATATCCAGTTGAATATTGTAAATTCTGTGGTAATTTTAATGGGGGGAAAACCCAGGGACACTTCAGGCCCGCAGCTGTGCACGGTAAAGGTCTTGGCATTAACATTCATAATGATGAGACTGTTGGCTTAACGCGACCTCTTATATAAAAAATGTAAACACAAACGTCCACACTGTTGACTGTCAAAGGTTTGTTGACGATTCACGTTATAGAATATCTTTACCCGCTTTCCCAAATAACTCGGTTGGGGGTGGTAAATTTCCATAACTGTCAAAGTACCATACTGTGGAACCTTGTTTCACATAGGCTACAAAATGGGTTCCTGGGCCTGCATCATCATCTATATTCAACATGGCTCGTTCTTCTTTCCACGGTGCTTTGGGTAATTCATTTCGCATAAATACACCTCGAAAATGAGAAATCCTTAGTTGTTTGGCATAGCTTTCCACTTCTTCATGGGTCATGGCATGACGAGGCAGTTGCCTAAAGCGCTTATCGAAGATGGACATTTTTTTTCTTAGACGTTAGGCCACTACCTTGTTGATAAAAGACTGGCTTTAAAGGATTGCCTTTTCTAGCTCCCATAGCAATGGCTTCTAACGTTTTATTGTGTCGCTCGCTTTCTTTGAGTTGTTGCTTGCCTTGCTCGACAGCTTTTATTGTTTTCGCTACAGCGCTGGCACCACCCTAAAGGGACCCCAAGGCTGCCAACCCTGCAAATAAAGCCGGCAAAGAAACCACGCTTAGCAACAGGAATGACTCGTCCACGTTTTTTCTTTCTTTCTTTCTTTCTTTCTTTCTTTCTTTTCTTTTTATCGATGCATGATGGTGCGACTTCGGAGCTGTAGACAATCGCTTCGCTTGTAAAGCTTTTTCGATAGCTACTCTTTTTAGATATTTTTTAGTTTTTTTAAGTTTTAACACTGGGTGTGAGGCAGATCGACTTGGTTTCCGACCTGGCTTTTTTCTCCTTTGAGATTTGTATTTTTCATGTTCATGGCATATCTTTTTTTCGCCATGCTGCTACTTGGTGAACCTTTCACAGCAAACATTCGGTAATAACTAACGTAGAGAACCTTATTTCATAGCAGTATAGACCAATTCTATATAAAGCGGAAAATCATTCACCGTTTTCCCAGATTCCTTTTCCTCAAACGTAAGCATAAGATGAAAGGATAATTCATCTTCAACATTTACTCTTTGATGGTTGTGGGCCAACACTCTATCACCGTTTATTTGTATTTTTAAATGTTTATCAACAGGCATGGCATATTTAATATGAATTACACCATCATAATGCAATCGATAACGACTTAAACCGGAAGCAAGCATATAGGTAGGATCATCATTCACCAGTGGTGGTGGGGAATGGTTTCTGTCATTGTCCAGTTTTTTATTTGACAGATACACTAAAAATACAGATGGGACAAATTTATAAAGCCTTTTCATTTGATGGGTCACATATCGTTTCGTGCAGATATCATTTTCTTCTCGAAGCACTTGCACGTCAATAATACGATGATGATTGGCTGAACAGCCCTCAACGGTTAGTCTCGGGGCCATGTGATAGATACTTTGCACTTTGCGATCGACATAGCTTTTTGTAGCCACCTCTCGAGACTGCTTTGACAAAGAGGCGGCCGTGGCCATGGTTACACGAGCTCGCCCAAACACGTCCATAGTGATAGACGTTAACTAACCTATCCTACTCACCGCTTGCCTATATAGATAAACCTTATACACACAAGTAAAAACTCAGTCGTCGACACAATGGAATTAATGAAACAACCCCATGCTTTGCCCGTCTCTGATTTGGTTTCAGAGCTATCACTGTCCGTGTGCGAACCTAAACGTCATGGCACCCTATTCCCATCTACCGTTCGATGTATTATAGTAGGGCCTTCGGGTTGTGGTAAGACCAATGTTTTGCTGAACATTATTACCGCGCCTCATGGCCTACGATTTCAAAATATTTATATTTTTGCCAAATCCTTGAACCAGCCTCTGTACGTGTATCTGGAACAAATTATGTCTTCATTAAATAAAGAATCCATGGGCTATTTTACATTCACCTCACCTCAAGATGTCATTCAAACAGACCGCACTCAACCAGATTCCATGATAATTTTGATGATATTGCCATTCAACGACAGGCCATTATTCAAGAGTATTTTAGTATGGGACGCCATATCTGGTTCAGACCTATTCCAAAATCCACAAACAGTTGATTCGTGACAATGCCAATCTCATCGTTCTCTTCCGCCAAGACTCTAGAAATCTATCATATTTTTCAAGATCATGTGAATCCAGATATGTCCTTTATAGCTTTTTCGCAATTGTGTGCTTCGTGTTGGAACCATCATACCCATGCCTGTTTGGTCATAAACAAACAGAGTGAACGATGTGAGGGACGTTATCGCTTGGGTTTTGATTATTTTATTTCTGTTTAAAAAGACCCAGGGTTTGACATTTCCTGTTAGTGTGTCTTTACCTTCACCATGGCGAACGCCATAGGGTACAAGAAACATGTTCAAATCATGCAGCGTATTATTTAGGCACAAAATACGATTCGACATAAATTTCGTGAATTGCAACGTCTAAAAAACGTCAATCTTTACCCATGATAAAACATGCTCCATCATCGGTTTATCCCATGAGGTTCAAACCAAATGCTTCTGCTGCTACTGCTGCTGCTACCTCTCAAACCAAACCCTTAACAAGTTCAAAATTTACTCAAACAGATTCCACACGACAGGTAAAATCCTTCTCCTCCTCCTCCTCTAATGTTAGTGAACAAGAACATCAAGAACAGGAAGAAGAAGAAGAAGAACAACATGAACAAAGTGAAAGTGAAAGCGAAAGCGTATTTAGTCCTGAAAGAAAAAAATCTTCACCCCTTCAACAGCTTCTAAAAACAAAACAAAAATCTTCCGTCATAGCGGCAACACCGTCTTCCTCCACATCGTCTCCGTTTTCACAAGTCTTGGCAACCCTTCAAAATAAAGCTCAACTCAAAAACATTTTAATCAAACATTATGGGGCAACCCTGGAACCGTATCTGACCCTTCTATTTATTGAAAAGACAGATACCACGTATGGTGTTCGCTATGAGAATGATAGTTTTAAAATTGGGGATTCATCCATTAAATTTGCTCGTACGAAAGCTGTCATTAAAAAGATCAACTATAAATTAACACCAGGTCTGTTAAAGCTGCTATTTTCACGTACCCCCTCGCCACAATATTTTACGTTCGAGGACATTGCTAAATATAAATCCATTTTATTAGACACCAACGCACACAAAAGAAACTACAAATCCTCTCAGCAGCTCAATGCCAATATATCCCAAAAATAAAAAACCATCATTGCAAACATCTTTGGTAAGCAAAAAAATCACTCTGCCTCTGGTGTAAGGTTTAAGAAATTAAAACCCTATCTAGATATAACCTTTTGGAATAATCCCAATCAGTTAGAAGAGCGCTTATACTTGCTTCATGCATCAAAACAAGCTGGTCACACTGGACATGAGGCAGAAATCGCCCACATTGAACAACAACTCCGAGATGCTAAAATTATCTTATAAGCCATCCCCCATCAAAGTGGGCCTCGCGCATGAATTGCAAAAACCAGCCCGACGCATTTATGAACGTCGTCGTGTCATTTCCAAAGGAATAGATGAACTTTGGCAGGCAGACCTGGTTGAAATGATACCTTATTCTAACCTTATCGACGGTGTACGCTATATGTTGACCGTCATTGAAGTCTATTCCAAAATGGCTTTTGTTCAACCAGTAAAAAATAAAACAGATGTCTTAGTCACAAAGGCCTTTCAACATATTACTGAACAATCAAAACGTCAACCTCACTTGTTACAAACCGACCAGGGGAAATAATTTTTCAACAAGGATTTCTCCACTTTTCTCAAATCAAAGGATATTCACCATTACACCACCTATAGCAATCTCAAAGCTAGCGTAGTTGAACGTTTCAATCGAACATTAAGAAGTTATATGTGGAAAGAGTTTACAATACATGGCTCCGATCGATGGATAGACTGGTTACCTCAACTTGTGTCACGATATAACAACACCATTCATTCCACCATCGGCATGAAACCTCGCTTCGTCACCAAGAACCTATCCAGACTCAATAGACTGTTTAACCCTATAAAAAGGGTTGACCCAAGGCGACATCGCCTTAAAATTGGAGATTTTTTCGCATCAGTAAACATAGAAGTGTGTTTTCAAAATCGTATACTCCACAATGGTCGACAGAAATTTTTAAAATTCGCCAAGTCAAACTAGGTCAACCAGTCACGTATCTCTTAGCAGATCAGAGCGATCACCGCATTCAAGGACGATTATATTATGAAGAAGTGCAAAAATATTATATCCCTACGATTATCTCATTGAACGAGTAATTAAAGTCAAAGGTGCAAAATATTTTGTAAAGTGGTTAGGGTTTCTTCCACGTTTAATTCATGGGTCAATAAACATAAATTTTTGTAATAAAACCCTATTTATTTATTTATTTATTTATTTTGTTATTTAGAAAAAAAATCCCTTTCCAAAAAGATGTATCACATTACCTTTCATTAATCTCACCCTTTTGTTTTTTACATGTACAATAACCTCTTTGTTCAACCCCATGCCAATCTTTCATCGTGATGTTATACACCCACCCTTCGTTTCAAACTTTGCGCTGCACGATAAGTCCATTATGAACCAAGATTATGACATACTCAGTATAAAGCCACACACTGTATAATGACACTTGCCTCTTATCTCTCTAGCTGCAAGGCACTTACGATGATAAGACAACTTGTCTTGTCTTGCTAGCCGTGGACCAGTCTCAAAGCTTCCAATTCTCATTTCACCAAGCAAGACCTCTCTCTGCGTGTGAGCCCAGGCAAGCCATGTCAAATAATAATAATAATAATAATAATAATAATAATAATAATGCATATGTGTTTTACCAACATCATAGCGCTTAACATAACGTGACTTCAAATCTGGTTTCTTACTTTTTCCCCGTTTTCCTCAACTATCTCGAAAAATGACGGAAACCATGATTTCAGCTTTTCAATACCTACATTCCCGTAAAGAGGACAACGAGACAAATACATCAAAATGCCCGTCATAAAAATCGCCTAATTCGTATTCCAAATAACACGAAAATTAACAAAAACAACTTTTCCATCATAAAACCGTGTTTCCAGCTTTTTACCTTTTCCATACCTACATCCCCGTAAAGGGGACGACGAGACGAAAAAATATTATCACGCACGTCATCATCACGTTTTCCGTTTTCGCAATATTGGAAAAATCATAAAAACAAATTTTTCATCAAAAAACCATGTTTCCAGCTTTTTACCTTTTCCATACCTACATCCCCGTAAAGAGGACAACGAGACGAAAAAATACTATCACACACGTCATCATCATGTTTTCAGTTTTCGCAATATTAGGAAAAAAACCATATTCCATCAAAAAACCATGTTTCCAGGTTTTTACCTTTTCCATACCTACATCCCCGTAAAGAGGACGACGAGACGAACACATCAACATGCCCGTCATAAAAAACACATGATTCAGATTCCAGATAACTTGAAAATTAACAAAAACACATTTTCTATAAAAAACCATGTGTGTAGCGTTTTACCTTTTCCATACCTACATCCCCGTAGAGGGCGACGAGAGGACAAATACTATCACACACGTCATCGTCACGTTTTCCGTTTTTCCAATATGAGGGAAAATCACAAAAACCCATTTTCCATAAAAAACATGTTTCCAGCGTTTTACATTTTCCATACCTACATCCCCGTAAAGGGGACAACGAGACGAAAAATACTATCACACACGTCATGATCACTTTTTCGGTTTTCCAAAAATTAGCAAAAATGTGAAAAACGCATTTTTAGACCCAAAACCCTATTTTCACCTTTTCGACACCTACATTCCTGTAAAGAGCACAACGAGACAAAAATTAATCCAAGCACGCTCTCCTAGCACTACTTCCTTCCCAAGGCCGCCAGGGGATCACAACTTCCTAAGTGTAGCAGCTCTCTCCAATTGACACTACTTAAGTGTTTGCGAGAAGTTCTCACTGAGACTTTTCTGTCTGCCGCACTCCAGCCCATTTCATGTCCTTGCGAAGCGGATCTGTGGTATATATTGTGTTCTACCAATTCAAGGGAATTAGCGCGATATTGATATGATTTTTGCGTGATTTCAGACAAGTAACGGGACCCGAGGGTCGCCTGTTATTTATACACCGAGCTTCGGTGGACTGACAAGATGTTGAGTGCTGTGGAGTGAGTCATACCAGGGGCACGCTTACAATCAGATAAGACGACTGAGCGTCATTAGCAAGTCAGGCCAGGTTCCTGTAGCTCAGAATAATATGTTGTTTAAATTCAGTACAACCCTGATCGATTATAAGAGTAATTGTTGATTAAATGGGCGTTGTTCACGCCGTAATGTCGTTTCCGAAGCGTTAACTTAGCTTGCATTTTCATGTCATGTAATTTTCAGTCGTTTAGGCATATGTTGTTGTTGTTGCTTGACCTTGTTTATTTACTTTCGTGTTCAATGACCCCGTGTGGCCATTGTGTCATGTGATGCTGTTCCCATATGTTTGTTCGAGCACTTGGACTAGTGGCGCACTCAAATTTGTTAATGTGCTCTAGCACAGGGATGGAATCGCGGAGATTCAAGTAATTTTAGAGTATTATTTTTGCGTGTGTCAGTAGTAATTTTTAGTGTGTTTTTATTAAGTGCATGTCCTGTAGCCACAACATGATTTGCCAGATGGGGTTCCGTGAGCAACATGTTTGTTTCAGTTGTGAACGGACACACATCAAGTACTCATTTTCTTCTTAGTTATCAATACACGCGCGTATATAATTCTTGACCAGACCAGTGGACTTGTATCCACCTTGTTTATTGAGGAGCGAGTTTAGGATACCACTCATGGTATTATATTTCTTGACCAGATCAGTGGGCTTGTATCCACATTGTTTATTGAGGAGCGAGTTTAGGATACCGCTCATGTTATTACAATGCTTGTCCAGTTCAGTGGACTTGTATCCACATTGTTTGTTGTGAAGAGCAAGTTGACACCGCTCATTTTAATGTAATTATTTTTCTTGTGGGAGTTAAAAGTCAGGGAGGACTTTCCTTGTTATTATTGTTATTATTGCACATATTTTCAGTCATTAAATCACTTTTATTTTACTTGTAATTCTCTCATTTCTTAGTATAGCTGTCTTATGTACCTTTTTATCCAGAGAAGTAAGTTGTTTTTAGTGAACTTGGCATTGAAATGCACACATGACTGAGCGCGACCCCGAAGACTGAATCTTGTCAAAACACTGCTTTTCCAAAAGGGTACATACGTCAAGTTGCGCCGAAAGTGGGGCTAGTTCGTTGCTAGTTCCTTGCTAGAACACGATGGATAGTCAGCATAGTCAAGCTGGCGCTGCCATCGTGGGGAATTTCACTTGTTTTAAGCCTTTCTAGCGCATTCTTCATAAACTGGCACGCCACAAGTGGAGGCAAAAGTGACAGTATTTGAATCACCGGGAAGTGATATTTTATGTAAAGTAAATACGGTGAGGAGTTACCGCCAAGGGTGTGAATTATTCAGTAGAGGCAGGAGTTTGCAAGTTAAAATACGGTACACATTCTGATTTGTTGGGTTAATTAATAAGTAATGTATGTGAGACCGGGCGCCCAATGATTAAATGTAAAATTAGATTTGTTTTGAAAGTCAAACTCCATGATTGTATTAGGAAGGCTGGTAGCCTTACATGACAATTAATATTTGATTAATTGGTCTGTGATAGCATCAGATCTGGATAGCAATTTCATAACTGAATATGTGTGGGGTTGACATTTAATATGAGTAAAATTAGAACTTCTCAGTGATGCAAATTGATTTATGGGATTAATGTAGTAAATGAAATGAACTGAGTGTGGTAAAATGAAGTAAATGTATGTCAAGAAGTGTATGCGTGTGTCAATGGACATTGCCATATGGCATCCCTCCTAATTCTCAGTGATTGATATATGTTTGTGTGAAATGGCGACATTGGAACAGATCCAAGCAGTGATTGAAAGTGCCACGGCACGAACCCAACAACAATTAACATTGATGCGAGCGGAGATGACCTCCCAAATAAACAATAGTTTAAGAGAACAATAAGCCAAGTTTAAAGCTCAAATAAATAATAATATGGCGGAACAATCAGTTAAATTTGAAACTAAATTAACAGAGCAGTCAGCTGAGTTTCAGACACAAGTAAAATAAACTATCAGCAAACAATTAACAGAACAGTCAGCCGAGTTTCAGACAAAAGTAAATGAAACTATCAACAAACAATTAACAGAACAGTCAGCCGAGTGTCAAATACAAGTAAATGACACTATAAATAAACATCTAACGGAACAGTCAGATAAATTAGAAACTAAATTGACAGAACAGGGTAAATCATTGCAAGCGCAGATGAATGATACTATTAATGTTCAGCTAGAGGCACAGGATGTTAGGAACACTAGTCAGATAGCTGCATTATCAGCAGAAATGAAAGATTACACCAAGGGACAGATGATGCAATTCGCCCTTGATGTTAGCAAAAACAATGATAAGCAATTAAATCATATTAAAGAAATAGAGGACACGTTCAACCGTAAACGTAATGAGTTAGATGAGACATTATCGTCTAAACAAGCAGAAATATGACTAGCATGCACGATAAACAGTAGCGAGGTCTGGACGGCTCAGGATAAATTTGAAATTCGATTTGAAAAAATGGAAGAGAATTCTACAGTCATTCAGGAGAAATTGTCAGCAGTAGACGGAAGTGTAACGGGCCTAATCAAAGATATGAATTGGTTAGAAATACAATCGTCAGAGCGGTGGAAAAATATCGAAGCGGACCAGGACAGCTTGAAAAGTACCATTGATGAGAATAATTTACGCCTAGAATACAGACTTGAGAAAATAGAAGTGAATCAGGAGACACTAACCGGCAAATTGAAGAAAAACTAGGCACAATTAAAGAAAGCATTCGGAAAGATTGGCGTAAGATGAGCAGCGAAACTAAAGAGGAAAGTTTAACGATTATTAAGACAGTAGGATATAACCACACTCGCATTAAGGCACTTGAAGAAGAAATCAAAAGTAAAATGAAAGAACAAACTGATAGAAACATGAATGCAGAACTGTGTTCAATGGGACAGAACACGTTATTTAACACAGAGGAGAGGAAAGATATGGGAACAGACTCACTAAGCCCTGAGGCAACTAGCACAGCGGGAAGCCAATGACTGGTAGACAGCCCATTAGCGACAAACACAGAGGGATTTCACAATAACATTGGAAGAAGTTCAACTCCACAACATGGTAACCAGCACACGCAACTCATACAAGTGAGTCGCTCAAACGAATTCAAACCCAATAAATTTACCGAGAATTCAGGGATTACGCCGAAAGTTTTTATTAAGGAAGTTGAAGACTATTATAATGATAACTATGTACCTCACGCACGTCGTTTACGCATGATGGAGAAGTTTCTTGCTGGCAATGTGCTTGCTTGGTTCTTAAGCTTCAAGTACACATTTGAAGGCATGGACAGATTCAAAGAGGCCTTCTTTAGGAAATATTGGTCGCCTGCATTACAACAAAATATTAGGATGGAGCTCTATTCTAGGAAATATCAGACAACCCAGCAGACAAACTATTCAGATTTCTTTCCTTACAAATGCTGAAATTTAGAGATTTAGATCACCCATTGGAAGGGGGGATTTGGAAATGACTATTGCACGGCAATTACCAGTGAACGTTTAGCAGGTGTTAGTTGCAGCTGTCGTAAACACAGCGATTGACGCGTAACAGGTCGTGCGTCAGATTGATGAGACGACATCTCCTATCCATCAAAGAGGGGGGAGACAGATTGAACTAGTAAATACTACTGAGGTGGTTAAGCCCAATCATGTAAATACCAGATCCCAGGCAACTAACACAAGTGTGTCAACACCAAGACGAGGTCAGGATGAAGGAGACAATAGATCGCACCAGCGATATGAAAACTATAACAGACAATACCAGGGTAACAATGGGTATCAGCAGCAAGGGTACCAACAATGGAGGAACAATAGGAGGACACGAAGGACCCTATAGATGGAACGGTGATTCTAATGAGAACCAGAAGTGGCGTGATAGGAGATATCATAACCAGGGGGAATCTCAGAATTATCGTAACAACTGGAACGATAGGTATGCAGAATCGCAGCGTTATGTAGAAGAGATTCACGCAATGAAGGAGGCGAACAGGGACGATGGGAACGTGCCATTGACAACAGAAAGAATCCGGACACTCACATCGAGGGGGCAGAAAATCTACTGAGACAAGAGGAACGTCAAGAGCGTACGTGACAGAAGGATGATGGGGGACGCGGAGGAGCAAAAACATCCCAATAATTACAAAAGAAGACACCCTCAGAACGCAGCACCCGAAGTTGAAGAAGGATGGGTCGTAGCACACATCCAGGAATGGATTGCTTTGCCAGAAGATTGCTTGGAGGAAACAGTAAAACCACGGAACGATAATATCAAACAATTACCTATTATTTACGCCAGGATTGGTGGGATTAACGTGAGATGCTTATTAGACACCGGCTCACAAATTAGTCTAGTATCAGAGGCTTTGGTTCGAGGGTTAGGACAGAGTCAGGATATTCCTGTGATTCCCGTACCGCAACTCAAGGTGAGGGGCGTTATTCCCGAACGCACGTCAATTGCAAGCGTCAAGCATATATACAATTGGGCATATTGGACCATAATTTTGGACAGACATTTATTACTATGGCTAAAATGAATTTTAATGTTATTCTTAGTGCAAATTTTATTTGTGACTTTTTTTTAGCGTATGGCTTTTAGTGCCGGGAGTGTCCGAGGACATGTTCGGCTCGCCAGTTTTTTAGCTGCTTCGAGACGGACACCCAATGGGTGAGCTACAAGTACCGTTGGGGAGGAATGTTGGATGGGAGGGTCGAGGAGTTGGAAGGTAGCGGCTGTGGCCTATAGTTAGGGACCAACCCCGGCATTTGCCTGGAAGGAAGATGGGAAACCACAGAAGACCATCTTCAAGGTTGCCGGCGGAGGGATTCGAACCTCCTCGCCTCCCGGATGTGAGCGACTGCCAACAGTCATGCCGCAACGACCTCGGCTAACTCACCCGGTTATTTGTGACTACCAGGCAGTGATAGATTTGCACAAGAATACTGTCAGTTTTAAGGAGTTTGATAAACTGAAAGACGTGGGTATACATATGGATGAAATCACTACAGAGAAGGACGTGAGTTCATGGACATTGGAAGCAATTGTGGAAGAGACGGAAGAGGAGGTACGAAAGGCGGAAGATGACATCATAGATATGGCTGTTGTGGAATTAACTGAGGAGAGCGACTCTCGGGATATATGGTCTTTATTAACAGAAGGAGGTGACAGCGATACACAATTTGAAGACCTATTGCAGGAGCGGCTCAATGACAATCAACTTGGGGGTGAACACAGAAAGAGACTTGAGGAGATCTTAAGAAGGCACAAGGCAGTATTTGACACAGTCCCAGGAAAGATTCTAAATTTTCAGTATTCAATGCAAGTCGAGGATTGGTCCCCATTTCGAAGTAAATTGTATCCAATACCAGAAAAACATCGTGGACAGGTGAAAACTATTATTGATGATATCTTACAAGCTGGAGTGATAAAGAAGACACCTACACCTTATTTAAATGTGATTTTGGCAGTCACAAAACCCAATGGTTCCATTAGACTTTGTCTAGACGCCAGGAATCTCAACATTCGCCTTATTTTTCCCGAGTACGACAGAGCGCCAATCATCAGAGACGTCTCAAAAGGATTTAAGAACGAGAGTATTTATACATCAGTGGACCTGATGAGTTCCTTTCACCATATCGAATTGGATGAGAAGTCACAGCTTCTTACTGGCTTTTTATTCGATAATCAAACCTATTGCTTCGTCCGCATGCCTTTTGGAGTAAGAATTGCTGGATGCGCATTAATTCGAGCCTTGGATCGAAACCTAACTGAGGAGGTAAAGGAGATGACGGTACGCTATTTCGACGACATTTTGCTGGCATCAGATAACATTGAAACACACATGGAAAACTTGGATAAGCTATTAGACAACCTCAGAACTTCAAATTTTAAAGTCAACTTGAAGAAATCCCATTTTTTCAAGAGTGAGATATTACATTTAGGACACATAATTGACCAGGAGAAGCCTCCGTGGCTTAGGCGGCAGCACGCCGGCCTCTCACCGCTGGGTCCGTGGTTCAAATCCCGGTCACTCCATGTGAGATCTGTGTGTTGGACAAAACGGAGACAGACAGGTTTTTCCCCGGGTACTCCGATTTTCCCTGTCACAAATTTCATTCCAGCAACACTCTCCACTATCATTTCATTTCATCTGTCATTCATTTATTCATTGCCCCAGAGGAGTGCGTCAGGCCTCGGCAGCCGGCACAGTTCATATCCTCGCCGCTAGATGGGGGCTTCATTCATTCCATTCCTGACCCGGTCGGAGACTGGAAGCAGGCTGTGGATTTTCATTTTTTCAATTGACCAGGAGGGAGTGAGGCCAAACCCTGCAAAGATAGGGGCATTAAAGAAATTCCCTACACCGACGAGAGTGAAACATATCAGAGCTTTCCTAGGCGTAACGGGATTCTTTAAGGAGAACTGCCCAGGATATACAGAAACTGTAGCACGTATGCAAGAAATGCTTAAGAAAAACAATAAATGGCTTTGGAATGCTGACTGTGAGAAGTCATTCCAAGAGACCAAACTACTGCTGGAAAACTGTATTAAGTTAGGTTACCCAGACTTTCAACGTAAATTTATAATCCAAGCGGATGCTTCACTGATTGGTATAGGTGCTATGCTCTACCAAGAAGATCCAGCTAACCTACAATATCGCTCATATTTAGCATTTGTAAGCCGCAGACTGCGTAAGCACGAGCGCAATTATACTGTGGCAGAACTTGAATTGTTGGCAATGCTCCATGCTTTACAACGATGGAAGATGATTGTATATGGATATCCCATCTTCATCAGAACAGACCACAAGGCATTAACGTTCTTGTTTAAGACATCTATGGCTAGCGAACGTGTGACAGGTTGGTCCATATACATTCAGCAGTTTAACATCGAGATTGAACATTGCCCGGGAAGGATGAACGTGATTCCCGATGCACTCAGCAGGTACCCAGAGCCTTATACAGAAGAAACAGCGATCGTGTAGCACCACGAATTAACACCGAAGGACCGTGAATTCTTGGAGGAATTAAGTGAGATACAGAGAGAGCAGGAAGCAGAACCGTGGATGTACCAGATGATCCAGTACTTTAAGAAACAGTTACCTATAGGAACACCAGCTTTTCGAGAAGCGAGAGCCAAACAGGGATGATATCCTTATTTCAACAATTTACTGCATAAATGGGTGTACGAAGATCATAGTAAATTACTCATTATGGTACCTGCATCTTTACAGAGAGGACTAACATGGCATGTCCATGAAAGTTTCGGTCACGTGGGAATCGACAAATCAGAGGCAACCATCGGAGAGAGCTTTACTTGGTCACGAATGAGGACTACCATCTGTGATGTGATAAAGACTTACGATCCTTGTCAGAGGACGAAGCCTAATAATTATTTAATGAGGCAGTACCCTAAACCACTGTTAACTCAGAAACCGTGCGAACTTGTGGTACTGGATTGTTTCGGACCAATTTTGAAGGGAAGACGAGGATGTCGTCATTTACTAGTTTGTCTGGATGTGTTTTCTAAGTTTGTAGTGTTGTGCTCTATTCATAAAACAACATCATCTAAGCAAGTACTCAGCCGCATATGCAATAGAGTTATTCCAATCCTTGGAAACCCAGAATTTATTCTATCTGATCATGGCAGCTATTTTACGAGCGCCGAATTCAAGAAAGGTATGGAGGACATGGGTGTGAAACACATATTATCCAGCATACGCCACGCCCAGGCTAATCCATTGGAACGTGCAATTAAATGCGTAACCAAGTACCTGAGAATCTTCATTCCAAACGAACATCACAAGTGGGTGGATAGGATTAAGGATGTGGAGATATGTATGAATTCGACAACGCATGAGTCGACAAGCCAGATTCCCATGGTCTTACACATAAACGAGTACCCAGATAGATCATGGAGCAACATCATCAATTGCCCACTCGATCCCATGGTAGCACATGACTTGAGAATCGAAAGAACTAGAGTCCACATGAGGAAGCAAGTGGACCGCAGATTACGCCGCGTCAGGAACAAGAGGTTTCACTGAGAACTTCAAGTAGATGAACTAGTTTTGGTACGACGCCCAGCGACATCAGATCCAGAGAAGAAGATCTTCAGTAAGTTCTGTGCCTAATTTATTGGACCCTATAGTATAGTGAGGAACCTTGGTAATAATACCTACAGAGTGAAGGAATTAAGCAAAGGTACAATGTATGTTTATAATGCTACATATTTAAAAGTATATCACAATAGCGAACCTTGGGAGCGGAGAAATAATGCTGCAAATTGAGTATATGGACGTCCTACTAACATACAAGTATACGGGGGTCAGTTGAGTACGCCAGTAGAAAGAGGAAATTGAGAGCCGTTTGTTTTGTATACAAACACTAATGAGCTCTGTGGCAGTCATGACACACAGCGAGCGAGAGAGAGGGGGAAGATACTGCACAAGCGAGGTACATGCCTCAGGCGCTTAGGCAAGCAAGCAGCCTGGAATCTACTAAGGAATGAATGAGCAGGAAGTAAACACGAGTAAAGGTGATACTTCAGAGACAGTGGCGGCTAGACAAGGCACATGAGAGGGAGATTTTTCTATGATTGGCATACATGAACTTACGGGTGTTAAAAATCGACACACAGGCTGTATAAAGGATTCTAAATTTTTATTCATCATCATATGATATTTTCTACTAGCAGTAGGAATAAAGTCAGACAGAAGTTGGGAAACATTGAGAAATTGTTGGCGTCAGCCAGGAGCTACATGGCAATCAAGAACTAAAAGGCTGAATCCCTTCAGGAATTTTAGAAAGGTAGGCTTGGCCTAGATGACACATCGGACAGGTGCAGTTGTACAACAAGGGATTGAGCGTGATGACGCACAAGGACTGCTTGGGTATGCGTATCTTCATGCAAAGTCGAAATAATGCTTCAATGTGACTGGTGTAAAAACATGGTAACCAATCCTTCAAGGAGGCAGCAATGTGAAAAGCCCGCAATATTTGCAAGAGTTTGGACCAATGAGAGGAAGACGCGCTCTTTTAGCGGCAAGGAGGCATCATAGCTCATTCTGATGATTTTAGGGGAGTCATTTCTTGATTGGTTACACGATCGATTTCAGATAACTCTAGCCTAGTCTTGACCTGCGTTTTACTACGATCTCAGTGATACCAGTTGCATGTTAGTCCGATTATTATTATGAAAAATTGATTTCATTTATCCCCCTTCATGTGAACCCTAAACAGTTCTGTTTATAAGTGGCCTGAAAGGCATTGTAAAACACTCTTATTTCGTGTGTCCGAAGACATACACCAGAAGACTCTTATTTTTGTGTGCGAGAACATGCACTCTTATATTTCTTGTCAACGGACATAGAGTATTTCAATGAGACCGTAAAATGTATAACGTCAGTGAATTTTAGGTAGTCCTTGTACTACAAGTAGGGCAGTAATACGAATAATTTGCCATAGACTGTCGGGGAAAGTAGTACTTGACATGCAAATTTAGATAGGATTTATAGGGTGTGTGTGTAACTGACGAACATTTTCAATTCAGCGCCAAGATGACATCGAGGAACCTGGAAGGAACTTGGGTCCAGAAGGACATCAGTTACACCATGAGCCACTGGAGCCAAAGCCATTAAGAGGAGGGATGGCGGGTGATGTTCTATGACGCTGATTGGCAGGAAGGAATGCGTACAAAATGAATTTATTTATTTATCAGGTCAATTATGGCATATGGGACAATTTTGTGTAAATAATTTTGCTTGCTTGTGTGTGTAATATAGATTCATCTTTGTTGTTAACTGACACACATTAATTGCTTGGGACAGTGTAGCGTTTGTGTTTTGTAGATATTTGTGATTTTATTTTGTTGTCAAGTTCACGGGGCGAGGCGTACGGCCGTGTGCGGATAAGTTCCCGTAATGCAACTAAGTAGCGAATTTGGAAACGTGCAGTGCGACACAAGTGGAACCGAGTTTATTCTAGTATAAAAATAGTATTGGAGGGTAAATTTTGACTGATTGTAGACTTTATGGTTGATCAGGATTTTTTGATTGATAATTGCCAAGTTGCAATTCCATGCGAGTAGCCGTATGCTCACTGGAGTTTCAGCTTTGATTTAAATCTTTGGAGAGTCTTTCAGACACGATCTTAGGAATGTCTGATGTAGAGCCGACCTGTATGGTATGATTATGGTGTCAGTCCAAGCTTTATGGTGTTTATGTGATTTTATGGTAAGTGCTTGCGAGAAGTTGTCACTGAGACTTTTCTGTCTGCCGCTCACCAGCCCATTTCATGTCCTTGTGAGGCGGATCTGTGGTATATATTTTGTTCTTGCAATTCAAGGGAATTGGCGAGATATTGATATGATTTTTGCGCGATTTCAGACGAGTAACGGGACCCAAGGGTCGCCTGTTATTTATACACTGAGCTTGGGTGGACTGACAAGATGTTGAGTGCTGTGGAGTGAGTCATACCAGGGTCGCGCTTACAATCCGATAAGACGACTGAGTGTCATTAGCAAGTCAGGCTAGGTTCCTGTAGCTCAGAATAATATGTTGTTCAAATACAGTAAAACCCTGACCGATTATTATAGTAATTGTTGATTAAATGGGCGTTGTTCACGCCGTAATGTCGTTTCCGAAGCATTAACTTAGCTTGCGTTTTCATGTCATGTAATTTTCAGTCGTTTAGGCATATGATGTTGTTGTTGCTTGACCTTGTTTATTTACTTTCGTGTTCAATGACGCCATGTGGCCATTGTGTCACGTGATGCTGTTCCCATATGTTTGTTCGAGCACTTGGCCTAGTAGCGCGCTCAAATTTGTTAATGTGCTCTAGCACAAAGATGGACTCGCGGAGATTCATGTAATTTTAGAGTATTAGGTTTGCGTGTATAAGTAGTAGTTTTTAGTGTGTTAGGTAGATTTCATTAGAAAGCTAACTATTGCAATGGGTACCATGTTTCGACTTCCGGAAAATTTCGACATATCTTCGCGTTTCACATCCCCCAGACCCCAAAACCACCGTCAGTTCAAAAGTTCATATATAATTTATGTATATATGTATCTATCTATCTATCTTTATATATATAATTCTTCGACACGTGTGTATGTGACTGAACTCCTCCTAAACGCCTGGACCGATTTTGATGAAATTTTGTATGAATGTTAGGGTGGGCCCATGTATGGTTTAGATTCACAATTTGACCCGATAGGTGGAATTTTAGAATTTTAGAACCACAATTTACACACAAATTTAGAACCACAATATACAGTCATAAACAGTCGTCATGGAAACCGCTAGCCTTAGTGAAAAGTGATCCTTTTGGACTGTGTGTCTCTGCACGTAGAGCCACCTGGTCGCAACCTGTGCAACTACCGCCATAACATACACTCCGCCCATGGCGGAAAGTTGTGTTTTATACCAAAGGTGGCAGTGATGTCGAATGCTGTTTGCCTCTGCGCGTTAGAGCGTTTCAAAGTTCCGTATGCGTTCATATACCATTCATCCGATTGCGATGAAATTTGGGTGAGATGTTGAGTGCACTCCAGGGAAGGTGTTTGGCTTAGTAAATCCATTTTACAATAGATAGCGCACGACTAGATTCAACAAATGAGCGACGACGCGCGAAGCGTTTCAAGAAGGTCCCGTATGCCTTCAAATACCATTCGTCCGATACCGATGAAACTTGGGTGAGATGTTGTGTACACTCCAGGGAAGGCTTCTGGCTTAGTAAATTCATTTAACTATAGGTAGCGCACGAGTAGATTCAACAAATCAGCGACGACGCGCGAAATGACTCAACAAAATCCCGTATAAGTTTATATACCATTCATCGATTGCGATGAAACTTTGATGAGTTGTTGTGTACACTTGCATGAAGGTTTCTAACTTAGTAAATCCATTTCACAGGAGGTTAAGCTCGAGTAGATTAAACAAATGAGCGCCGACGCACGAAGCGTTTCAACAAGGTCCCGTATGCGTTCAAATACCATTCGTCCGATAGCGATGAAACTTGAGTGATATGTTGTGTGCACTCCAGGGAAGGCTTCTGGCTTAGTAAATTAATTTTACAATCGGTAGCCCACGACTAGATTCAACAAATGAGTGACGACGCGCGAAGCGTTTCAACAAAATCCCGTATAAGTTTATATATCATTCATCGATTGAGATGAAACTTTGATGAGTTGTTGTGTACACTTACATCAAGGTTTCTAACGTAGTAAATCCATTTCACAGGAGGTTGCTCACGAGTAGATTCAACAAATGAGCGGCAACTTGCGAAGCGTTTCAACAAGGTCCCGTATGCGTCCAAATACCATTCGTCCGATAGCTATGAAACTTGGGTGAGATGTTATGTACCCTCCAGGGGAGGCTTCCGGATTAGTAAATCCAGTTTACAATAGGTAGCGCACGAGTAGATTCTACAGGTGAGCGACGATGTACGAACGTTTAAACTAAGTCCCGTATGCGTTCATATACCATTCATCCGATTGCAATGAAACTTGGGTGAGATGTTGTGTACACTTACGTGAGGGTTTCCAACTTAGTAAATCCATTTCACAGGAGGTTGCGCACGAGTAGATTCAACAAATGGGCGAAGACGCGCGAAGCGTTTCAATAATGTCCCGTATGCGTTCAAATACCATTCGTCTGATTACGATGAAACTTGGGTGAGATGTTGTGTACACCCTACGGAAGGTTTCTGGCTTAATAAATCCATTTTACAAGTGGTAGCGCACGAGTAGATTCAACAAATGAGCGACGGCGCGTGAATCGTTTCCACAATGTCACGTATGCCGTCATATATCATTCATCCAATTGCGATGAAACCTTGGTGAATGATTGAGTACACTCCAGATAGGGTTTCAGGCATAGTAAATCAATTTTACAATAGGTAGCGCATGAGTAGATTCACAAATGAGTGACGGCACGCGATCCTTTAAAAAATATCCCGTATACGTTCATATGTCATTCATCCGATTCCGATGAAACTTTGACGAGTTGTTGTGTATACTTACGTGAAGCTTTCTAACTTAGTAAATCAATTTCACAGTTGGTAGAGCACGAGTAGATTCAACAAATGAGTGACAGCGCACGTATCATTTAAACAAAATCCCGTATGCGTTTTATGCCATTTATCCAATTGCGATGAAACGTTGGAGAGTTGTTGTGCACGCTCCCACGAATGTTTCTAGATTAGTTAATTCATTTCACGATAGTTTAGAGGCAGCTAACAGAAATTGAAAAAAATATTGTGTGTCCAAAAGCACTTCGAGCAACAAAGTTACAACACTTTCTTTGATTGGCAGGACAACGTCTGCCGGGTCAGCTAGTCTATCTATGTATATATATATATATATATATATATATATATCAGTTTCTTTTGAACACGATAACTGCCGTCATTTTGCACCAATCACTTTGAATTTTTTACATAATATGTATCCCTATAAAATCTCGGTCGAGTTCGTTAATGGGCAAAATCGGTCGAAGGGGGTGAAAATGGGGGGCTTTTTTTTTTTTCGAAAAAGTGAAATTTCGCTGTAACTCTCTTAATAGGTGAAATATCGAATCCATTCAAAGTTCATAATATGTGTCGGATAAGTGCCAAAAATGTATGTCAAATAAGTTTTTTGATAGCACCAACCATTGACCAAAGGGGTGGAAAAAAGTGGGTTTTTCGGGAAACATTAATCATATCTCTCTTAATAGGCACAATATCAAAACCGTACAAAATGGAAAATATTCCCCTAATAATTACCTAAAACTTTTGTCTGAAAGAATTTTTGATATGACCCACCATTACGCCAAGGGATGAGAAAAATGATTTCGGAATTTTAAAAAATGCCAATGCCATCTGAGGTTACCATAACAACTGTTTTAAATTGATAAGGGATGATCTATCAGAGGTTGCCAAGACAACGCCATTGACGAGATCACAATCATTTTTAGCCTACTTTTCACACTTTTCAAAAATTAGGAAAAAGTAGACTTATAAGATATATCCGGGAAAATGTGTCTGTCCTTCTGTCTGTCTGTCTGTCCTTCTGTCTGTCTGGCTGTGTGTGTGTGTCCCCCCTATCAACTCCTAAACGGCTGCAGCAATCGAAACCAAATTTAGTATGAGTAAAGATGTATATCGGAATATCTCAGGCCCATATTTGAAAAAGATGCCAGTGCTACCAACTGCTAAAAAAACGCACTAGAAATTTGAGCTCCATGTTGGATATCTTGGAAGGTATTCATGGGAGCTATTCTAAAATTGGCACACATGTAGATAATACTATTTCAGTTTAATTTCCAGGTGGCCATACATGACAGCGTTGCCAAAATAATGTTAAGCCTTCTGATAAGTCCAATTTTTAAATGCATATAACTTCTACACTATCAATTGGATTTCAACCAAATTTTGTATGTAATATGTGTACATAAACATATATGACTGAGTGTATTCTCTTAAGAGCCACCAGGGCTGCCAACTGTTAATAATTGCTCTCTATTTTGTATCCAAATATATCAGAAAGTATGCAAGCCGACAGCTTTAAACTATGCACACGTAAATTACCCGACATTTTAGATTAATTTGGAGTAACTTATATACGTCAGTTCTACCAACATGATTCTAAGCCTGCTGATAGGACCAATTTTTAAATGCATGTAACTTCTATACCAACAAATGGATTTCATCCAAAATTGGCACAAAAATATATAATATTTCAGATTATTTCTGACCAGCACTCGCATGACATTGTTGCCAACATGCTTTTACGTGTACTAATAGATCCAATGTCTAAATCCATGTAACGTCATTTGGACTTCAACCACATTTTGTATTATGTACCTTAGGAGATGGAAGTAAGAATATATTCAGTCACCAGAGCTGCCAACTGTATTGCTCTATTAGGCTACATCATGCCTAGTATACCTTATTTCGAACTAATTAAGACATTTCGATATTACCCACTTAATTTCGTCATTATTCTAGATAGGTTCATATACTGTAGATTAATCTATGGCATGAATCTTAATTTTAAGAAAAGTAGGCTCTTTAGTTCGTCACGGAACTTCTTGTTCCATCTGACTATGAGGGAAGCGGCTAACTGGTAGCATGCTGAACTTCTATGCCCAAGGTGCTTGTTCAAAGCCGAACAAAGTCACCGGATTTTCTAAGAGCGCTAAAAATCCGTCAGCATGCTTTCCTTCGGAGGGGAAGTTACAACGTTCGTTGCAAGTTGCTGGTTGCGGTGGCATCTAGCAGCCAAGTTCACAGACAGGTGTCGTTGACGTTACTATTTGGTACAAAATTAGGTAATACTACTTAAAATTGACCGTCTGCAGACCTTACTTGAATTACAGACTAATACAGTCATCACAAATAACACCGTTCATCAGACAGTTTCTACACACACCCAATGTACACGGGGTTACATGACCACCTTGTCGCAGCCCCTAAACTGAGGAACCAACCAACATCTCTGCGGGAGATAAAATTTTGCGTGAAGAAGTAACAGACTGTTAGATAGTTACACATTAGTTCCAAACCTTGCATAAGGACAGTGTGATCACAAGTATAAATAAAAATTAACCCCAAATGACAAGAAGGTTACCATCCCCATAAGACAGTAAAATGTTAAAAGTATGCATAGAAAGACGATAAAATGTTAACTAATCTCCAATTGTAAAATACTTTCTCGCAATAAATGAGGTCTGATCCTCCTACGAAAACCTGCATATTTTGTCTATTATAGCCTATCCCCTAGTTTGCCCGGTGAAATCTACCTCCGCCTTCCGGCGTGCAGAGAGGATTTTTTTATTAAGTGCATGTCCTGTAGCCATAACATGATTTGCCAGATGGGCTTCCGTGAGCAACATGTTTGTTTCAGTTGTGAACGGACACTCATCAAGTAATCATTTTCTTCTTAGTTATCAGTACACGCACACATATAATTCTTGACCAGATCAGTGGACTTGTATCCACCTTGTTTATTGAGGAGCGAGTTTAGGATACCACTCATTGTATTATATTTCTTGACCAGATCAGTGGACTTGTATCCACCTTGTTTATTGAGGAGCGAGTTTACGATACCACTCATGTTATTATAGTTCTTGACCAGATCAGTGGACTTGTATCCACATTGTTTATTGAGGAGCGAGTTTAGGATACCGCTCATGTTATTATAATTCTTATCCAGTTCAGTGGACTTGTATCCACATTGTTTGTTTTGAAGAGCGAGTTGATGCCGCTCAGTTTAATGTAATTATTTTTTTGTGGGAGTTAAAAGTCAGGGAGGATTTTCCTTTTAATTATTATTATTATAATTATTGCACATATTTTCAGTCATTAAATCACTTTTATTTTACTTTTAATTCTCTCATTTCTTAGTATAGCTCTCTTATATACCATTTTTATCCAGAGAAGTAAGTTGTTTTCAGTGAACTTGGCATTGAAATGCACACAGGACTGAGCGCGACCCCGAAGACTGAATCTTGTCAAAACACTGCTTTTCAAAAAGGGTAAAATATATACAGAAATTATATATAAACTTTTGAACTGACGGTGGTTTTGGGGTCTAGGGGATGTGAAACTCAAAGATATGTCGAAACTTGGTACCCATTGCAATAGTTAGCTTTCTAATGAAATCTACCTAAAATCCTTATAATATCATCCCTGCCAGCAACAAATATTGCAATGGCTTGTAAACGCACCTCAGTATGACGCTCTTCATTTCGATATAAACAGTAACGGCACTAAATAAGCAATTTCGTCAACTGGTGTAGGTGCAATCTTTCGCGTTTCCATGACAGTAAATTATGACTTTATTAATGCAGCCAATGACCATGTACTTTTTTCTTTTTCTTTTCAGGAAGGGTTAGGGAAGGGATATTGGGATGAAATAGGCCGTGGAACTATTGAAAGGAACCGTCCCGGCATTTGGCTGGTAGTGAAAATGAGAAACCACGAAAACCATTTTCAGGACGGCCGAGGCGGGATTCGAACCCACGCTCTCCCGATGCCAGCGAGGCACGAGTTAGCGGGTAAGCGCTCTCGGCCTCCACATCAGGTAAATGACAGTAAATTATGCAGGAGAGTTTAGAATCACTTCGCAAACTACTGAAATGAGAATAGACTCACTTCGCCAGCCACTGTAATGGAGGCAGTTTTAGAATTATATGTCCCGCACATATCAAAAATCCTATTAGCACAGGGAAGCTCACTCTTATGGCTACATTCTGGGATATCACCCTGGAAGTCAGGGTTTGATTCCCTGCTCTACCAAGAATTTTAATTCCGGACTGAAACGGGGAATGGCGTGCTCTCAGCCTAGAGAGGTAAAACTGAGGGGAGGTGGAATCGTTTCCAACCTCAACTATCTTGAATGTGGTTTTCCGTCGTTTCTCACTTTCACTCGAGTCAAATACCAGGATGGTTCCTAACGTAAGGCCTTGAACGTCTCCTTCCCATTCCCCACCTTAATTACAAATACACAGATGTTTACAGGCATCACAATCACACAGGTTAGCATAGAACATTTGACACACACACACCAAAGTACACGGGGCTAAGCGACCACTATGTCCTAACCCTTCAAACGAATTATGTTCGCCAATTGTCTCTCATGACGAGGACGATTGTGCACACGCGCGATTGCCAGGAATACTTCATTTTTAGCCAATTTTCATTTATGAAAAACTAGGCTTATGAGATCACTTTTTGTCCGAGAGTGTGTATGTGTGTGTATGTGTGTGTGTACGTCCGTACATTAACAGAATGAGGTTTTATAAGAGCGTGTGTGTCACCCCCTCCCCTAAGAACGTCTAAACAGCTGGAGTGATTTCAATGAAACTCGGTAAAATCATAGTACTATTGAAGCCAACCGCGACCGTACCCTTCTGAGTTAATTATGTCTCACCAATCCAACATGGCGACTCAGAAATTTTACACCGGCATACCATATCTCCAAAACTATCACTGACATTACCCTGAAATTTTGTACGGTAATAAAGGATAGTACTAGACGTTTACCTATGAAAATTTAAAAAACATGCTAACAAGAAAACGACAATGGCGGCCAAGCGAAATTAAATATTTTAAATAGAATGTTCTCGCGATTTATCCATCCAAACGCAATAAAACTTGGTACAGCAAATGTTTATGCACATTGCAATGAACTGGAATCTAATTTAGTTCAATTGTTTACATAATCTTAAGATGCCGGCATTCAATATCTCCTAAATTATTACTGATATCACCCAGAAATTTTGTACGATGATAAAGGGTACTACTGGATTTTCAGCTATGAGACGTCCGGCTCTGTGGCTAAATGGTTAGCGCGCTAAGCCTTGGCCCAATGTGCCCCGGGTTCGATTCCCGGCCGAGCCATCAGGCATTTTAATCTCCTGAAGTTAATTCCCGTGGTTCGGGGACTGGATGTATGTGCCGTCTTCATCATTACTTCATCCTCATTACGACGCGCAGGTCGCCCACGGGCGTCAACTAAAAAGACCTGCACTAGGCCTCTCCGGAGGCTACACGATTATAACTATGAGACTTCCAAGTACCTGTAAAACACAGAACAAACATGGGAGCCAAGAAAGGAGAAATATTTTAATATAATTTTCTATCGATTTAACCATCTGAGCGCAGTGAAATATGGTACAGTAAATGATTAAACACATTGCAATGTACTGGCATCTAATTTAGTTCAATTGTTTACATAACCTCAATATAGCGGCTGTGTGCAATTTTAAAATGAAACTTTTTATTTCTTTTGTATTAATCATGCGATTGAATAATGAACCTTCGCAAAAATCGTCATCTAATAGTGCACAACTCTATGGCCTTAACATATTAAATTCCAATATGGCGACTATCCAATATATTTAGACGGTTCTCAATATCTATTAACCTATGAGAGCAATCAGACTGAAATGATGATAGAGGGAATGAACACACGTCCACCTAAGGGACTTTCAATAACCTGGTGAGCACAATTCCACATGGCGGTGACTCGAACTATAAATATTTAAATGGACGTTTCTCGCGATTTAACCATCCGAGTGCAGTAAACCTTGCTACGGTAAATGCTTATACAAATTTTAATCCACTGGCATTTAATTAATTTCAATTGTTTTCATAACCACAAGATGACAGCTGTACATAATTTTAAAACCTGGTTTTCATTTCTTGTGTCCAAATCTTGTGATTGAAGTTTGAATACTACACCTACACAATATTCTTCATGTAATAGTACATAATTCTAAGACCTACATATATAAAAATCCAACATGGTGACCATCCGAAATATTTAGATGGTTCTCAATATCTACGAATCTATTACAGCAATCAAACTGAAATTTTGTATGTTGATAGAGGCAATTCACGTAAGTAGGATATATGAAAATAGGCTCTATAATTCTTCACGGAACTACTTGTTGTTTACTAATTTAAAAGTATATGGCATCGTAAATCGCGAAGAATTCTTTACTTTACCGGAATGATGAAAGTCAAGTATGTTTTGACAATGTAATGACAATAGCTAGAAAGAAGAATACGGAAATAACCAGTAGTTCAGTGAAGAATTATACAGCCTATTTTCATATATCCTACTCATGTTAATTGCCTCTATCTACATACAAGATTTCAGTATGATTGTTGTGAGAGATTCGTAGATATTGAGAACTGTCTAAATATTTCAGATGGTCGCCAGGTTGGATTTTTATTTATGTACTATTACAAGAAGATTATTGTGTACGTGCGGTATTCAAACTTCAATTCCATGATTAGGACACAAGAAGTAAAAACGAGGTTTTAAAATTTTGCACTGCTGCCATCTTGTGGTTATGAAAACAATTGAAATGAATTAGATGCCAATGGATTTACATGTTTATACGCATTTAACGTGCAAAGTTTCACTGCAATCGGATGGTTAAATCACGAGAAATGTACTTTTAATCATTTATATTTCGCGTCGCCGCCATGTTGAATTTTTGCTCATCAGGTCATTGAAAGACCCATAGGTGAACTTATGTTCATAGCCTCAAGGAATGTAAATAAATTCAGTTTGATTGCTGTAAAAGATTCGTAGATATTGAGAACCGTCAAAATATTTCAGATGCTCGCCATTTTGGATTGTTATATGTATAGGCCATAGAGTTATGTACCATTAAAGAAAACTTATTGCGTAGCTTCATTATTCAAAATTTCACCTCGATCATATGATTACGACACAAGAAATAAAAACTTAATTTTAAATTTCGCACAGCCGCCATCTTGAGGTTTTGTAAACAATTGAACTAAATTAGATGCCATTGCATTGCAATATGTATTATCATTTACTGTACCACATTTCACTGCGCTCAGATGGTTAAATCAAGAGAAACTTCTATTAAAATATTTCAAATTCGCTTGGTCGCCATGTCCGTTTTGTACTTTACATGTTTTTCAAAGTTACACGGATAAACTTCTAGCAGTGCTCTTTATCACCGTACAAAATTTCAGGGGGATATCTTTAATAGTTTCGGAGATATAGAATGCCAATGAAATAATTCGCACAGCCGCCATTTTGAGGTCATGTAAACAATTGAACTAAATTAGACGCCTGTGCATTACAATGTGTATTAACATTTGCTGTACCAAGTTTCATTACGTTTGGATGGTTAAATCGAAAGAAAAGTCTATTTAAAAGTCTCAAATTCGCTTGGCCACCATACTGGCTTTGTAGTTACCAGGTATTAGAACGTCTCATAGGTAAACTTCTAGTAGTGCCCTTTATCACCGTACAAGATTTCAGGGTGATATCGGTAACAGTTCGGATATACTGAATGCTGGTGAAATATTTCGCACAGCCGCCATGTTAAATTGATGCTACAGAAGAAAATTTGAAGGCCACGGTCGGTGTCGGCCAGAATGGTGCTATGATCTTACTGAGTTTCGTTGAAATCGCTCCAGCCGTTTAGAGGTTATTGGGGTGACACACACACACACGATTCACACACACACGCACACACAGAAAAACACACGGACAAAATGTGATTTCATAAGCATATTTATTTTTTCATAAAATGAAAATAGGCCAAAAATGACATATTAAAGGAGGAATTCGAAATCCTTGGGCGATGCATAATATAATTAACAATCTGCAACGCTACCGCCTGGGCCACCGAACTAGTGAAAAGGTCATGCATTATTAAGCTTCATAAATATGATACACTTTGAACTGTCAGTTAAAGTTCTTCGTTCAATTGTTTACATGACCTCAAGAAGGCGGCTGTGCGAAATATATAATCGGCATTCTTTATCTCTGAAACTATTAGCGGTATCACCCTGAAATTTTGTACGGAGATAAAGGGCACTACTGGAATTTCATCTATAAGACTTTCAAAAACCGGTTAACCACAAAACGAATATGGCGACCAAGCGAATTTGAAAATTTTAAATAGGCCATTCTCGCGATTTAATGATCCAAACGCAATGAAACTTGGTACAGGAAATGTTTATACACATTGCAATGCACTGGTATCTAATTTAGTTAAATTGTTTACATAACCTCGAGATGGCGGCTGTGCGAATTTTAAAAGTAAGTTTTAATTTTTGTGTCGTAATCATGCGATTGAAGTGAAAGTTTGAATAATGAACCTACACTATAATTTTCCTTTAATGGCATATGACTCTCTGGCCTATACATATAAAAATCCAACATGGCGACCATCCGAAATATTTAATGGATCTCAATATCTACGAATCTATTACAGCAATCAAATTGAACTGTTTAATGTTCATGGGGGCTATGAACATAAGTTCATCTATAGGACTTTCAATAACCTGGTGATCACAAATCCAACATTGCGGCGACGCGAAATATAAATAATCACATGGTCGTTTCTCGCAATTTAACCATCCGAGTGCACTGACACTTGGTACAGTAAATCCTTATACAAATGTTAATCCACTGGCATCTAATTTTTTTCAATTGTTTCCATAACCATAAGATGGAAGCTGTGCGAAAATTTAAAATCGCGTCTTTACTTTTTGTATCCTAATCTTGCGATTGAAGTTTGAATACTACACGTACACAATTATCTTCATGTAACAGTACATAAGTCTAAGACCTATTATATAAAAATCCAACATGGCGTTCATCCGCAATATTTAGTCGGTTCTCAATATCTACGAATCTATTACAGCAATCAAACTGAAATTTTGTATGTTGTTAGAGACAATTAACATAAGTAGGTTATATGAAAATAGGCTGTGTAGTTCTTCACGGAACTACTTGTTTATAATTCTATTCCAGTGGAAACATCATAGAAAATCTTCCCCTCACTTATAATTCTCATAAATAACTATCGCATTGAAACGGGGTATATTTCAACCCCCATGTCTATCATAAGCCAAGTCGATTGTGCCCATGCGCTGAGTGCGAAAAATGTTGAACTTTTTCTTAATTAATTTAAAAAAATACGGTTAGATATGTTTTTCTTTTGAATTCATTCGTTGGAGTGATTTACGAAGTCAATCGGTTCAGCCGTTCTCTCAATCTTGCGGTAATAGAAATCACCTTAGTGTTTTATATATATAGACTAATTGAAACCCGTCAAAACATGATGGCCATTGGAAGATTGTTTACTGAAGTATTCTCTAATATGTAATTTTGAACGAGTACTTTTTGGCACTGTTGCAACTTTAGGGGTGTCATGCACGGACAACGTTAGCAAAATGCTATGTTATGCCGATCGGGGAGTGATGAGTCAACGGGAGACAGATAAGCTGGGCGCGCTGGCCGGCCGAGTCGTGAGAGAGACTCACTGTAGCTCTCTGCCGAATATTATCTGCAGCTATTATTTCCAAATCCAAGCAATTTTTATACATATTTCTTACAAATAATCTGCTTCAATTTAGGAGCCCTTGGGATACATTCAAATTTCTAAGGAGCATAACTATGGCTCAAATGTTTAGAATAAGTACAAGGCAAAATCCCTTAATTGCAAGGAATTCAAGAATTCTGTAGGAAACTGAAGTAGCAGATTTCATCTTTAGTATTCAATCTGCGTATATTTTTGAACTACTGGATATCAGTTCAGTGACTTTAAAATTAATTTCATTACAGTGATCACCTTTGGCGTAAGAATGTAAACTTCAGATAGATTTATTATATCCTTCGCAGAAGTGAATGTTTCGCCATAAATCACAGTCACAATATCATCATGCGTTGGAAGTCTGACTGGTAATTCAATAACATTTGATACCTCAAAATCTTCAAAGGGATAATCGTCGTAAACTTGTTCCAATAAATCAGAATATTCCACTTTATGTGGTTTCGATCGCGTGTTTTTTTTTTGTAAGGAGCGTATTTTGGAGAAGAGTATTTACTACAATTGTGAATAACTGTTTGGCGATAAGGCGCAACAGACAAAACCCACCTGAAGTCTTTTCTAAGAAAAATAACTTTCCAACGAAAAGGAATAACGCCGTTACGTATAATATATTTTAGAAGTCGATTCACACACATTATTGAATGGATATTTGCCATTGTGGCTTCACCCATTATGAGCCATGATAATCGAATATCGTCAGCTGGATTGCAATTTAATGTTATCAAGACACTGAACTCTCATTTAAGTTGAAAAATTATTTGAATGCCGAATGTAGGGCTTATGCTCTTGCAAAAATATAGGACGAGGATACTAACGTGGAATGTAGAAGGGCTGCGAGGTGCAATGAACCTCCTATCACGAGAAATCCTAAGCGAATATGACATCTGTATTCTCACGGAGACTATGATTAAAGAAGAAAAGAGATTCGACGTCCCCAATTTCTAAAATTTTCATGCATTTGCGAGGCAGTGCAGGGAGAGGGGAAGACCATCAGGTGGCGTTGCCTGCATAGTTAAGCCTAAAATGGCCCCGATAAAGTTATTATGGAAAGAAGAGGACATACTATTCGTGGAAACGAAAATCGGTGTAATAGTGGCGGCCTACTTCAATCCCAACCAGACCGCCCCGGACATAATAGACCACCTTGGAGCTGCACTGAATGCATTCCCAGGAAGAAGAAAGACTGTCCTTGCCGGAGACTTAAACTGCAGAATGGATCAACAAAACGCAAAGAGTGAAGAAGTTTTCAACTATCTAAGCCTAGAGGGTTTTAAAATCCGGAACAAAACTCATGACTGGATGTACATAGGCCCAAACGGGACCAGCACAATAGACTTAATATGCACAAGAGGAACACTCGAAACAAGGAACGCAAGTACAATTAGGTCGGAAGGAGCTATTATACGCAAGCACATACCAGTGAGCCTAGAAATAGATGGAGAGATCTGCGATGGGGAAACTATAGAAGGACCGACCAGAGTGAGCAAAACTCTAAACAGAGATAAAATTAGAGAAAAGTTGGAAGACATAGACAAGATGATGGAAAGCATCCAAGAGGGAGGAATCGACGAGGCGGCAGCTTGGATACAAGACTGCATCACCGGCGCATCTACCACGCTTTCACACGGGAGAAAGGCTAAACATTGGTTCGATGAGTCGTGTTTTATTCAAAGGAAGGAAACCCTAGGCAAACTCCACAACATAAGAGTCACAAATGACAACAAAGCACTGGAAGAATACCGACAACACAGGAAAACCTACAAAGAACTGATTAAAAAGAAAAAAAGGGACTTCATAGAAGAGACGCAAAGAGCGGTATTTGCAGAAGCAGAAACAGACCCATACCGTGCCCTGAGGCCAAAGATCCATAGCTTCCAACCAAACATATCATTGGAGACATGGGAGGAGCATTTCAAGAACGTCACCTGTGCAAAGGAGACTAGACACAAAACCAGGCCCCCAGATGAACGCGATGTGTCAGAACCCATCAAAGAAGAAGAGATCTCCATGGCCATACAGAAGAAAAGAAATAATAGATCCCCCGGTCCAGATGGACTAAGGAATGAGCATCTAAAACAGACTACTGAGGAACTGGCACCGATATGGACGGCGCTACTAAACAAATGCTTTGAACTCGGGCAAATACCAAACGAATGGAAGAAGTCAACCATCAAGCTACTATACAAAGGGAAAGGGAGTACTGACGACCCAAATTCATACCGGGGAATAGCGCTGGAATCCGCAGCCCTGAAGCTACTAACAGGAATATTGACAGCGAGAATATACGAAAAAATAGACCCAATACTACCAGAAGAGCAATGTGGATTCAGGAAGCATAGATCGACAACTATGGCTGAAGGAAGCTTATTACGGCACATAACAACAACACTAGAGAAACCCAAGAGCAAACTCTATGTAGTCTTTGTTGAATTTACGAAGGCTTTTGACCTGGTAAACATAAAGCTGCTGATACATAAGCTGGAAACACTCATAGGTAGGTGAAGGCTGACGACCCTTATATCGAACATATTGGCAGAAAACTATATACAAGTGCAGGACGGAGTTGGACAAACCAAATGGATGATACAAACGAATGGAGTACTTCAAGGGGACCCCCTCAGTCCCATTCTATTCAATGCGCTCTCACACGATGCAGGAGACAAAATAAAGGAATCGACTGAGTCCAAACTGTATATATACGCAGACGACATGGCAATCGCCTCAGAGCAGATAAAGGATTTGCAAGATGCAATCAACATACTAAGCGAATGGGCCCAAGAAAACGAACTAACAATCAACGAGGACAAGACTGAGATGGTCGTCTTCCGGAACGGGGGCAGGTCAGCGGAATCAGACCAAGTGCTATGCAACGGCAAGGAACTGAAGAAAGTAAACAATTTCCAATACTTCGCCTCACGCTCCAGGTAACAGGCCGAAGCTTCAGAATACATAAAAGAGCGAAAGCGGCCGCAGCAGTGAAGGCCATAAACGACATAAGCCATATTACCAAAAATATCGCTGGAAACAGCAATGATGCTCTTCCGAGCCAAGGTCATACCCGTACTAACATACGGTCTGGAGCTAACATGGGAGTTTCTCAACTACAAACAGCTGGAGGAACTTGAAAAGGTGAAACCTAGGTTCCTCAAAAGAGCCCTCGGAGTCTCCAAGTCAGCCAAATCTCGGCTGGTATATGAACTGGCGAGAGAACGTTCCCAATAGAGGTCCTTCGGTCACTTTTACTGTTGCCTTCCACAGAAAGCTTCAGAAAATTACTCCAGGATCTGCAAAGCAAAAGGCTTGACATTCCGAAGGAATTCTACGCGACTGATGCCATGGTGGACAATAGATGGATGCAACCCATATCCGAAATGAGACACGTCGTGACGAGACTCGCAGTTCATGGGTTCCACCATAAGGTCTGCTCACGAAAGACATTTCATGACCCGGATGAGAGGTGTATATGTGAGCTGTGTAGGAACGAATGCGGCAGGTACCATATCACGACATGCCCCAACATAACTTTATCAATAGTGGCTTATAGTAAGGACTAGAAGCGAACCATAGTATCTAGTAAGTGTACATATCTGTAACATGTAATATGGCCAACTGACTGCAATAAAGGCTATTATTAAAAATATAGTGTGCCCTTCCTGATGCAAGAATTCACTTGATTTACAGACCTGACTTGATTAGCTTCTGAGGAGTCTAATATATACAACTGGCCGTTAGAAACGTCGCTTATATTTATTGGAAAATAAGGAAGAAATTTTAAAATATGGTTATCATTTCTTGTGTCCTAATCATGTGATTGAAGTTTGAACACTACACCTACACAATATTCTTCATGTAATAGTACATAACTATAAGACCAACTTCCGTTGCCTAAATCAACAGCGTGGTTAGAATATACTCTAAACAAATAATCAATAAACTATTGGCTTATACCTTACAATGAAGTTCAAAATGACCAGTGTATTCACCGTCCGGAGACCGGGTGAGTTAGCCGTGGTGGTTACGGCATGACTAATAGCAGTCGCTCACATCCGGGAGGCGAGGAGGTTCGAATCCCCCCGCCGGCAACCTTGAAGATGGTCTTCTGTGGTTTCCCATCTTCCTTCCAGGCAAATGCCGGGGTTGGTCCCTCACTATAGGCCACAGCCGCTACCTTCCAACTCCTAGCCCTTCCCATCCAACTTTCCTCCCCAACGGTACTTGTAGCTCACCCATTGGGTGTCCGTCTCGAAGCAGCTACAAAACTGGCGAGCCGAACATGTCCTCGGACACTCCCGGCACTAAAAGCCATAAGCTAAAAAAAACCGTCCGGAGGCTTTCATACCGTACTCCAGTTGGTTGCTGAGGAGAATTCGATGAGTCTGATCTCCAATAATAAAAACCTTATAATTATCCCTGCCAGCAACAATGTTATAACAGTTTGCACACGCAGCTCACGATTATGTTCTTCATTTTGATATACCCGTAAACAGTACGAAACTGCTCTAAATGAGCAATTTCCATCACCTGTTATGGGTGCAATCCTTTGGGTTTCCATGACAGTAAATTGTGCAGGGGAGAATAGAATCACTTCTCCAATTACTGGAATGAGCATAGACTCACTTCGCCAGCCACCTTAATATAGACAGTTTAAGAATTCTATGTCCCGTACATGGCAAACATCGTATTAACACAGGGCAGCCCACTCTTAAAGATTCATTCTTTGCTATCACCCCGGTGATCCGGGTTCGATTCTCTGCTCTGCCAAGAAAATTAATTCTATCCATAGGGCTGGAACGGGGCGTACTCAGCTTCGGGAGGTAAAACTGAGTGGAGGTGAGATCGATTCCAACCTCAACCATCATGGATGTGTTTTTTGTGGTTTCTCATTTTCACTCCAGGCATATACCGGGATGGTTCCTCCTTTCTCCTTCCCAACACCCACCTTAGTTACTGTACACGCATAATTAGAGCCAACACACTAGCACAGGCTATAAGAGAGAATACTACAAGTACACCAAAGTACACGAGGATGAGTGACCACGATGTCAAAACCCTTCAAATGAACTATGTTCATTCTCATGGCGAAAGCGATTGTGCGCATATGCGAGTGCCTGGAATACAAATTTTTTCTTTAATAATTTAAAAGTATATGGCAACGTAAATCACGGTGAATTCGTAACTTTATGGGAATGATAAAAGTAAAGTATGTTTTGACAATGTAATACCAATAGCAAGAAAGAAGAATTTGGAAATAAAAATACATAAGCGAGGTGGGATTCAAACTCTCTCGACGATACAATATCCATTTCGCAGACTGTAACGCTAGCTCGTGAGCCACCCCGACAGCGAGACGGGAGTGCAATATTAAGCTACGTAAACGGCATACACACACAACTGCCTGTTTAAGATCTTCAATACTTTCCTTATTTTATAATTATATTTCAATGTATATCGTGAAAAGGTCATAAACAATATTTCCCCCCTTTTTAATTCTCATAAACAGAGATCTCCGTAGCGTAGCAGTCAGCATGGTTAGCTGCCACCCCGGAGGTCCTGGGTTCGATTCCCGGCTCTGCCACGAAATTTGAAAAGTGGTACGAGGACTGGAACGGGGTCTACTCAGCCTCGGGGGGCCCAAATGAGTAGAGGGGGTTCGATTCCCCCTCAGCCATCCTCGATGTGGTTTTCCGTGGTTTCCCACTTCGTCTTCGGGCAAATGCCAGGATGGTCCCTTCTTCAAGGCCACGGCCGCCTCCTTCCCTCTTCCTTGCCTATCCATCCTAACCATCCCTTACCTTCCCTCATGAGGCCCCTGTTCGCTTTGCAGGTGAGGCCGCCTGGGCGAAGTGCCAATCCAACCTCACCAGTTATATCCCTTCCGATTCGATGTTCCCCGCTCTAGGACACTGCCGTAGAGGCGGTAGTGGTGAGTTCCCTCGCAGAGTCCGTGGGTTCCACCAAACTGGAGGGAAAACGACTAAAAAAAAACAACAAAAAGAACAGAGATCTCAATAAGACGCGGTGGGATCCGGCATGTTTGTTTCAGTTGTGAACGGACACTCATCAAGTACTCATTTTCTTCTTAGTTATCAGTACACGCACGCATATAATTCTTGACCAGATCAGTGGACTTGTATCCACCTTGTTTATTGAGGAGCGAGTTTAGGATACCACTCATGGTATTATATTTCTTGACCAGATCAGTGGACTTGTATCCACCTTGTTTATTGAAAAGCGAGTTTAGGATACCGCTCATGTTATTATAATTCTTGACCAGATCATTGGACTTGTATCCACCTTGTTTATTGAGAAGCGAGTTTAGGATACCGCTCATGTTATTATAATTCTTGACCAGATCAGTGGACTTGTATCCACATTGTTTATTGAGGAGCGAGTTTAGGATACCGCTCATGTTATTATAATTCTTATCCAGTTCAGTATACTTGTATCCACATTGTTTGTTTTGAAGAGCGAGTTGATACCGCTCAGTTTAATGTAATTATTTTTTTGTGGGAGTTAAAAGTCATCGAGGATTTTCCTTTTAATTATTATTATTATTATTGCACATATTTTCAGTCATTAAATCACTTTTATTTTACTTTTAATTGTCTCATTTCTTAGTATAGCTCTCTTATATACCATTTTTATCCAGAGAAGTAAGGTTTTTTAGTGAACTTGGCATTGAAATGCACACAGGACTGAGCGCGACCCCGAAGACTGAATCTTGTCAAAACACTGCTTTTCAAAAAGGGTAAAATATATACAGAAATTATATATAAACTTTTGAACTGACGGTGGTTTGGGGTCTAGGGGATGTGAAACTCAAAGATATATCGAAACTTGGTACCCATTGCAATAGTTAGCTTTCTAATGAAATCTACCTAAAATCCTTATAATATCATCCCTGCCAGCAACAAATATTGCAATGGCTTGTAAACGCACCTCAGTATGACGCTCTTCATTTCGATATAAACAGTAACGGCACTAAATAAGCAATTTCGTCAACTGGTGTAGGTGCAATCTTTCGCGTTTCCATGACAGTAAATTATGACTTTATTAATGCAGCCAATGACCATGTACTTTTTTCTTTTTCTTTTCAGGAAGGGTTAGGGAAGGGATATTGGGATGAAATAGGCCGTGGAACTATTGAAAGGAACCGTCCCGGCATTTGGCTGGTAGTGAAAATGAGAAACCACGAAAACCATTTTCAGGACGGCCGAGGCGGGATTCGAACCCACGCTCTCCCGATGCCAGCGAGGCACGAGTTAGCGGGTAAGCGCTCTCGGCCTCCACATCAGGTAAATGACAGTAAATTATGCAGGAGAGTTTAGAATCACTTCGCAAACTACTGAAATGAGAATAGACTCACTTCGCCAGCCACTGTAATGGAGGCAGTTTTAGAATTATATGTCCCGCACATATCAAAAATCCTATTAGCACAGGGAAGCTCACTCTTATGGCTACATTCTGGGATATCACCCTGGAAGTCAGGGTTTGATTCCCTGCTCTACCAAGAATTTTAATTCCGGACTGAAACGGGGAATGGCGTGCTCTCAGCCTAGAGAGGTAAAACTGAGGGGAGGTGGAATCGTTTCCAACCTCAACTATCTTGAATGTGGTTTTCCGTCGTTTCTCACTTTCACTCGAGTCAAATACCAGGATGGTTCCTAACGTAAGGCCTTGAACGTCTCCTTCCCATTCCCCACCTTAATTACAAATACACAGATGTTTACAGGCATCACAATCACACAGGTTAGCATAGAACATTTGACACACACACACCAAAGTACACGGGGCTAAGCGACCACTATGTCCTAACCCTTCAAACGAATTATGTTCGCCAATTGTCTCTCATGACGAGGACGATTGTGCACACGCGCGATTGCCAGGAATACTTCATTTTTAGCCAATTTTCATTTATGAAAAACTAGGCTTATGAGATCACTTTTTGTCCGAGAGTGTGTATGTGTGTGTATGTGTGTGTGTACGTCCGTACATTAACAGAATGAGGTTTTATAAGAGCGTGTGTGTCACCCCCTCCCCTAAGAACGTCTAAACAGCTGGAGTGATTTCAATGAAACTCGGTAAAATCATAGTACTATTGAAGCCAACCGCGACCGTACCCTTCTGAGTTAATTATGTCTCACCAATCCAACATGGCGACTCAGAAATTTTACACCGGCATACTATATCTCCAAAACTATCACTGACATTACCCTGAAATTTTGTACGGTAATAAAGGATAGTACTAGACGTTTACCTATGATAATTAAAAAAAACATGCTAACAAGAAAACGACAATGGCGGCCAAGCGAAATTAAATATTTTAAATAGAATGTTCTCGCGATTTATCCATCCAAACGCAATAAAACTTGGTACAGCAAATGTTCATGCACATTGCAATGAACTGGAATCTAATTCAGTTCAATTGTTTACATAATCTTAAGATGCCGGCATTCAATATCTCCTAAACAATTACTGATATCACCCAGAAATTTTGTACGATGATAAAGGGTACTACTGGATTTTCAGCTATGAGACGTCCGGCTCTGTGGCTAAATGGTTAGCGCGCTAAGCCTTGGCCCAATGTGCCCCGGGTTCGATTCCCGGCCGAGCCATCAGGCATTTTAATCTCCTGAAGTTAATTCCCGTGGTTCGGGGACTGGATGTATGTGCCGTCTTCATCATTACTTCATCCTCATTACGACGCGCAGGTCGCCCACGGGCGTCAACTAAAAAGACCTGCACTAGGTCTCTCCGTAGGCTACACGATTATAACTATGAGACTTCCAAGTACCTGTAAAACACAGAACAAACATGGGGGCCAAGAAAGGAGAAATATTTTAATATAATTTTCTATCGATTTAACCATCTGAGCGCAGTGAAATATGGTACAGTAAATGATTAAACACATTGCAATGCACTGGCATCTAATTTAGTTCAATTGTTTACATAACCTCAATATAGCGGCTGTGTGCAATTTTAAAATGAAACTTTTTATTTCTTTTGTATTAATCATGCGATTGAATAATGAACCTTCGCAAAAATCGTCATCTAATAGTGCATAACTCTATGGCCTTAACATATTAAATTCCAATATGGCGACTATCCAATATATTTAGACGGTTCTCAATATCTATTAACCTATGAGAGCAATCAGACTGAAATGATGATAGAGGGAATGAACACACGTCCACCTAAGGGACTTTCAATAACCTGGTGAGCACAATTCCACATGGCGGTGACACGAAATACAAATATTTAAATGGACGTTTCTCGCGATTTAACCATCCGAGTGCAGTAAACCTTGCTACGGTAAATGCTTATACAAATTTTAATCCACTGGCATTTAATTAATTTCAATTGTTTTCATAACCACAAGATGACAGCTGTACATAATTTTAAAACCTGGTTTTCATTTCTTGTGTCCAAATCTTGTGATTGAAGTTTGAATACTACACCTACACAATATTCTTCATGTAATAGTACATAATTCTAAGACCTACATATATAAAAATCCAACATGGTGACCATCCGAAATATTAAGATGGTTCTCAATATCTACGAATCTATTACAGCAATCAAACTGAAATTTTGTATGTTGATAGAGGCAATTCACGTAAGTAGGATATATGAAAATAGGCTCTATAATTCTTCACGGAACTACTTGTTGTTTACTAATTTAAAAGTATATGGCATCGTAAATCGCGAAGAATTCTTTACTTTACCGGAATGATGAAAGTCAAGTATGTTTTGACAATGTAATGACAATAGCTAGAAAGAAGAATACGGAAATAACCAGTAGTTCAGTGAAGAATTATACAGCCTATTTTCATATATCCTACTCATGTTAATTGCCTCTATCTACATACAAGATTTCAGTATGATTGTTGTGAGAGATTCGTAGATATTGAGAACCGTCTAAATATTTCAGATGGTCGCCAGGTTGGATTTTTATTTATGTACTATTACAAGAAGATTATTGTGTACGTGCGGTATTCAAACTTCAATTCCATGATTAGGACACAAGAAGTAAAAACGAGATTTTAAAATTTTGCACAGCTGCCATCTTGTGGTTATGAAAACAATTGAAATGAATTAGATGCCAATGGATTTACATGTTTATACGCATTTAACGTGCAAAGTTTCACTGCAATCGGATGGTTAAATCACGAGAAATGTACTTTTAATCATTTATATTTCGCGTCGCCGCCATGTTGGATTTTTGCTCATCAGGTCATTGAAAGACCCATAAGTGAACTTATGTTCATAGCCTCAAGGAATATAAATAAATTCAGTTTGATTGCTGTAAAAGATTCGTAGATATTGAGAACCGTCAAAATATTTCAGATGCTCGCCATTTTGGATTGTTATATGTATAGGCCATAGAGTTATGTACCATTAAAGGAAACTTATTGCGTAGCTTCATTATTCAAAATTTCACCTCGATCATATGATTACGACACAAGAAATAAAAACTTAATTTTAAATTTCGCACAGCCGCCATCTTGAGGTTTTGTAAACAATTGAACTAAATTAGATGCCATTGCATTGCAATATGTATTATCATTTACTGTACCACATTTCACTGCGCTCAGATGGTTAAATCAAGAGAAACTTCTATTAAAATATTTCAAATTCGCTTGGTCGCCATGTCCGTTTTGTACTTTACATGTTTTTCAAAGTTACACGGATAAACTTCTAGCAGTGCTCTTTATCACCGTACAAAATTTCAGGGGGATATCTTTAATAGTTTCGGAGATATAGAATGCCAGTGAAATAATTCGCACAGCCGCCATTTTGAGGTCATGTAAACAATTGAACTAAATTAGACGCCTGTGCATTACAATGTGTATTAACATTTGCTGTACCAAGTTTCATTACGTTTGGATGGTTAAATCGAAAGAAAAGTCTATTTAAAAGTCTCAACTTCGCTTGGCCACCATGCTGGCTTTGTAGTTACCAGGTATTTGAACGTCTCATAGGTAAACTTCTAGTAGTGCCCTTTATCACCGTACAAGATTTCAGGGTGATATCGGTAACAGTTCGGATATACTGAATGCTGGTGAAATATTTCGCACAGCCGCCATGTTAAATTGATGCTACAGAAGAAAATTTGAAGGCCACGGTCGGTGTCGGCCAGAATGGTGCTATGATCTTACTGAGTTTCGTTGAAATCGCTCCAGCCGTTTAGAGGTTATTGGGGTGACACACACACACACACACACACGATTCACACACACACGCACACACAGAAAAACACACGGACAAAATGTGATTTCATAAGCATATTTATTTTTTTCATAAAATGAAAATAGGCCACAAATGACATATTAAAGGAGGAATTCGAAATCCTTGGGCGATGCATAATATAATTAACAATCTGCAACGCTACCGCCTGGGCCACCGAAGTTCAAGTTCTTCGTTCAATTGTTTACATGACCTCAAGAAGGCTGTTGTGCGTAATATATAATCGGCATTCTTTATCTCTGAAACTATTAGCGGTATCACCCTGAAATTTTGTACGGAGATAAAGGGCACTACTGGAATTTCATCTATAAGACTTTCAAAAACCGGTTAACTACAAAACGAATATGGCGACCAAGCGAATTTGAAAATTTTAAATAGACCATTCTCGCGATTTAATGATCCAAACGCAATGAAACTTGGTACGGGAAATGTTTATACACATTGCAATGCACTGGTATCTAATTTAGTTAAATTGTTTACATAACCTCGAGATGGCGGCTGTGCGAATTTTAAAAGTAAGTTTTAATTTTTGTGTCGTAATCATGCGATTGAAGTGAAAGTTTGAATAATGAACCTACGCTATAATTTTCCTTTAATGGCATATGACTCTCTGGCCTATACATATAAAAATCCAACATGGCGACCATCCGAAATATTTAATGGATCTCAATATCTACGAATCTATTACAGCAATCAAATTGAACTGTTTAATGTTCATGGGGGCTATGAACATAAGTTCATCTATAGGACTTTCAATAACCTGGTGATCACAAATCCAACATTGCGGTGACGCGAAATATAAATAATCACATGGTCGTTTCTCGCAATTTAACCATCCGAGTGCACTGACACTTGGTACAGTAAATCCTTATACAAATGTTAATCCACTGGCATCTAATTTTTTTCAATTGTTTCCATAACCATAAGATGGAAGCTGTGCGAAAATTTAAAATCTCGTCTTTACTTCTTGTATTCTAATCTTGCGATTGAAGTTTGAATACTACACGTACACAATTATCTTCATGTAACAGTTCATAAGTCTAAGACCTATTATATAAAAATCCAACATGGCGTTCATCCGCAATATTTAGTCGGTTCTCAATATCTACGAATCTATTACAGCAATCAAACTAAAATTTTGTATGTTGTTAGAGGCAATTAACATAAGTAGGTTATATGAAAATAGGCGGTGTAGTTCTTCACGGAACTACTTGTTTATCTATTCCAGTGCAAACATCATAGAAAATCTTCCCCTCACTTATAATTCTCATAAATAACTATCGCATTGAAACGGGGAGTATTTCAACCCCCATGTCTATCATAAGCCAAGTCGATTGTGCCCATGCGCTGAGTGCGAAAAATGTTGAACTTTTTCTTAATTAATTTAAAAAAATACGGTTAGATATGTTTTTCTTTTGAAGTCATTCGTCGGAGTGATTTACGAAGTCGATCGGTTCAGCCGTTCTCTCAATCTTGCGGTAATAGAAATCACCTTAGTGTTTTATATATATAGACTAATTGAAACCCGTCAAAACATGATGGCCATTGGAAGATTGTTTACTGAAGTATTCTCTAATATGTAATTTTGAACGAGTACTTTTTGGCACAGTTGCAAATTTAGGGGTGTCATGCACGGTCAACGTTAGCAAAATGCTATGTTATGCCGAGCGGGGAGTGATGAGTCAACGGGAGACAGATAAGCTGGGCGCGCTGGCCGGCCGAGTCGTGAGAGAGACTCACTGTAGCTCTCTGCCGAATATTATCTGCAGCTATTATTTCCAAATCCAAGGAATTTTTATGCATATTTCTTACAAATAATCTGCTTCAATTTAGGAGCCCTTGGGATACATTCAAATTTCTAAGGAGCATAACTATGGCTCAAATGTTTAGAATAAGTACAAGGCAAAATCCCTTAATTGCAAGGAATTCAAGAATTCTGTAGGAAACTGAAGTAGCAGATTTCATCTTTAGTATTCAATCTGCGTATATTTTTGAACTACTGGATATCAGTTCAGTGACTTTAAAATTAATTTCATTACAGTGATCACTTTTGGCGTAAGAATGTAAACTTCAGATAGATTTATTATATCCTTCGCAGAAGTGAATGTTTCGCCATAAATCACAGTCACAATATCATCATGCGTTGGAAGTCTGACTGGTAATTCAATAACATTTGATACCTCACAATCTTCAAAGGGATAATCGTCGTAAACTTGTTCCAATAAATCAGAATATTCCACTTTATGTGGTTTCGATCGCGTGTTTTTTTTTGTAAGGAGCGTATTTTGGAGAAGAGTATTTACTACAATTGTGAATAACTGTTTGGCGAGAAGGCGCAACAGGCAAAACCTACCTGAAGTCTTTTCTAAGAAAAATAACTTTCCAACGAAAAGGAATAACGCCGTTACGTATAATATATTTTAGAAGTCGATTCACACACATTATTGAATGGATATTTGCCTTTGTGGCTTCACCCATTATGAGCCATGATAATCGAATATCGTCAGCTGGATTGCAATTTAATGTTATCAAGACACTGAACTCTCATTTAAGTTGAAAAATTATTTGAATGCCGAATGTAGGGCTTATGCTCTTGCAAAAATATAGGACGAGGATACTAACGTGGAATGTAGAAGGGCTGCGAGGTGCAATGAACCTCCTATCACGAGAAGTCCTAAGCAAATATGACATCTGTATTCTCACGGAGACTATGATTAAAGAAGAAAAGAGATTCGACGTCCCCAATTTCTACAATTTTCATGCATTTGCGAGGCAGTGCAGGGAGAGGGGAAGACCATCAGGTGGCGTTGCCTGCATAGTTAAGCCTAAAATGGCCCCGATAAAGTTATTATGGAAAGAAGAGGACATACTATTCGTGGAAACGAAAATCGGTGTAATAGTGGCGGCCTACTTCAATCCCAACCAGACCGCCCCGGATATAATAGACCACCTTGGAGCTGCACTGAATACATTCCCAGGAAGAAGAAAGACTGTCCTTGCCGGAGACTTAAACTGCAGAATGGATCAACAAAACGCAAAGAGTGAAGAAGTTTTCAACTATCTAAGCCTAGAGGGTTTTAAAATCCGGAACAAAACTCATGACTGGACGTACATAGGCCCAAACGGGACCAGCACAATAGACTTAATATGCACAAGAGGAACACTCGAAACAAGGAACGCAAGTACAATTAGGTCGGAAGGAGCTATTATACGCAAGCACATACCAGTGAGCCTAGAAATAGATGGAGAGATCTGCGATGGGGAAACTATAGAAGGACCGACCAGAGTGAGCAAAACTCTAAACAGAGATAAAATTAGAGAAAAGTTGGAAGACATAGACAAGATGATGGAAAGCATCCAAGAGGGAGGAATCGACGAGGCGGCAGCTTGGATACAAGACTGCATCACCGGCGCAGCTACCACGCCTTCACACGGGAGAAAGGCTAAACATTGGTTCGATGAGTCGTGTTTTATTCAAAGGAAGGAAACTCTAGGCAAACTCCACAACATAAGAGTCACAAAAGACAACAAAGCACTGGAAGAATACCGACAACACAGGAAAACCTACAAAGAACTGATTAAAAAGAAAAAAAGGGACTTCATAGAAGAGACGCAAAGAGCGGTCATTGCAGAAGCAGAAACAGACCCATACCGTGCCCTGAGGCCAAAGATCCATAGCTCCCAACCAAACATATCATTGGAGACATGGGAGGAGCATTTCAAGAACGTCACCTGTTCAAAGGAGACTAGACCCAAAACCAGGCCCCCAGATGAACGCGATGTGTCAGAACCCATCAAAGACGAAGAGATCACCATGGCCATACAGAAGAAAAGAAATAATAGATCCTCCGGTCCAGATGGACTAAGGAATGAGCATCTAAAACAAACTACTGAGGAACTGGCACCGATATGGACGGCGCTACTAAACAAATGCTTAGAACTCGGGCAAATACCAAACGAATGGAAGAAGTCATACATCAAGCTACTATACAAAGGAAAAGGGAGTACTGACGACCCAAATTCATACCGGGGAATAGCGCTGGAATCCGCAGCCCTGAAGCTACTAACAGGAATATTGACAGCGAGAATATACGAAAAAATAGACCCAATACTACCAGAAGAGCAACGTGGATTCAGGAAGCATAGATCGACAACTATGGCTGAAGGAAGCCTATTACGGCACATAACAACAACACTAGAGAAACCCAAGAGCAAACTCTATGTAGTCTTTGTTGACTTTACGAAGGCTTTTGACCTGGTAAACATAAAGCTGCTGATACATAAGCTGGAAACACTCATAGGTAGGTGAAGGCTGACGACCCTTATATCGAACATATTGGCAGAAAACTATATACAAGTGCAGGACGGAGTTGGACAAACCAAATGGATGATACAAACGAATGGAGTACTTCAAGGGGACCCCCTCAGTCCCATTCTATTCAATGGGCTCTCACACGATGCAGGAGACAAAATAAAGGAATCGACTGAGTCCAAACTGTATATATACGCAGACGACATGGCAATCGCCTCAGAGCAGATAAAGGATTTGCAAGATGCAATCAACATACTAAGCGAATGGGCCCAAGAAAACGAACTAACAATCAACGAGGACAAGACTGAGATGGTCGTCTTCCGGAACGGGGGCAGGTCAGCGGAATCAGACCAAGTGCTATGCAACGGCAAGGAACTGAAGAAAGTAAACAATTTCCAATACCTCGGCCTCACGCTCCAGGTAACAGGCTGAAGCTTCAGAATACATACAAGAGCGAAAGCGGCCGCAGCAGTGAAGGCCATAAACGACATAAGCCATATTACCCAAATATCGCTGGAAACAGCAATGATGCTCTTCCGAGCCAAGGTCATACCCGTACTAACATACGGTCTGGAGCTAACATGGGAGTTTCTCAACTACAAACAGCTGGAGGAACTCGAAAAGGTGAAATCTAGGTTCCTCAAAAGAGCCCTCGGAGTCTCCAAGTCAGCCAAATCTCGGCTGGTATATGAACTGGCGAGAGAAACGTTCCTAATAGAGGACCTTCGGTCACTTTTACTGTTGCCTTCCACAGAAAGCTTCAGAAAATTACTCCAGGATCTGCAAAGCAAAAGGCTTGACATTCCGAAGGAATTCTATGCGACTGATGCCATGGTGGACAAAAGATGGATGCAACCCATATCCGAAATGAGACACGTCGTGACGAGACTCGCAGTTCATGGGTTCCACCATAAGGTCCGCTCACGAAAGACATTTCATGACCCGGATGAGAGGTGTATATGTGAGCTGTGTAGGAACGAATGCGGCAGGTACCATATCACGACATGCCCCAACATAACTTTATCAATAGTGGCTTATAGTAAGGACTAGAAGCGAACCATAGTATCTAGTAAGTGTACATATCTGTAACATGTAATATGGCCAACTGGCTGCAATAAAGGCTATTATTAAAAATATAGTGTGCACTTCCTGATGCAAGAATTCACTTGATTTACAGCCCTGACTTGATTAGCTTCTGAGGAGTCTAATATATACAACTGGCCGTTAGAAACGTCGCTTATATTTATTGGAAAATAAGGAAGAGATTTTAAAATATGGTTTTCATTTCTTGTGTCCTAATCATGTGATTGAAGTTTGAATACTACACCTACACAATATTCTTAATGTAATAGTACATAACTATAAGACCAACTTCCGTTGCCTAAATCAACAGCGTGGTTAGAATATACTCTAAACAAATAATCAATAAACTATTGGCTTATACCTTACAATGAAGTTCAAAATGACCAGTGTGTTCCCCGTCCGGAGGCTTTCATACCGTACTCCAGTTGGTTGCTGAGGAGAATTCGATGAGTCTGATCTCCAATAATAAAAACCTTATAATTATCTCTGCCAGCAACAATGTTATAACAGTTTGCACACGCAGCTCACGATTACGTTCTTCATTTTGATATATTCGTAAACAGTACGAAACTGCTCTAAATGAGCAATTTCCATCACCTGTTATGGGTGCAATCCTTTGGGTTTCCATGACAGTAAATTGTGCAGGGGAGCATAGAATCACTTCTCCAATTACTGGAACGAGCATAGACTCACTTCGCCAGCCACCTTAATATAGACAGTTTAAGAATTCTATGTCCCGTACATAGCAAACATCGTATTAACACAGGGCAGCCCACTCTTAAAGATTCATTCTTTGCTATCACCCCGGTGATCCGGGTTCGATTCTCTGCTCTGCCAAGAAAATTAATTCTATCCATAGGGCTGGAACGGGGCGTACTCAGCTTCGGGAGGTAAAACTGAGTGGAGGTGAGATCGATTCCAACCTCAACCATCATGGATGTGTTTTTTGTGGTTTCTCATTTTCACTCCAGACATATACCGGGATGGTTCCTCCTTTCTCCTTCCCAACACCCACCTTAGTTACTGTACACGCATAATTAGAGCCAAGACACTAGCACAGGCTATAAGAGAGAATACTACAAGTACATCAAAGTACACGGGGATGAGTGACCACGATGTCAAAACCCTTTAAATGAACTATGTTCGTTCTCATGGCGAAAGCGATTGTGCGAATATGCGAGTGCCTGGAATACAAAATTTTTCATTAATAATTTAAAAGTATATGGCAACGTAAATCACGGAGAATTCGTAACTTTATGGGAATGATAAAAGTAAAGTATGTTTTGACAATGTAATACCAATAGCAAGAAAGAAGAATTTGGAAATAAAAATACATAAGCGAGGTGGGATTCAAACTCTCTCGACGATACAATATCCATTTCGCAGACTGTAACGCTAGCTCGTGAGCCACCCCGACAGCGAGACGGGAGTGCAATATTAAGCTACGTAAACGGCATACACACACAACTGCCTGTTTAAGATCTTCAATACTTTCCTTATTTTATAATTATATTTCAATGTATATCGTGAAAAGGTCATAAACAATATTTCCCCCCTTTTTAATTCTCATAAACAGAGATCTCCGTAGCGTAGCAGTCAGCATGGTTAGCTTCCACCCCGGAGGTCCTGGGTTCGATTCCCGGCTCTGCCACGAAATTTGAAAAGTGGTACGAGGACTGGAACGGGGTCTACTCAGCCTCGGGGGGCCCAAATGAGTAGAGGGGGTTCGATTCCCCCTCGGCCATCCTCGATGTGGTTTTCCGTGGTTTCCCACTTCGTCTTCGGGCAAATGCCGGGATGGTCCCTTCTTCAAGGCCACGGCCGCCTCCTTCCCTCTTCCTTGCCTATCCATCCTAACCATCCCTTACCTTCCCTCATGAGGTCCCTGTTCGCTTTGCAGGTGAGGCCGCCTGGGCGAAATGCCAATCCCACCTCACCAGTTATATCCCTTCCGATTCGATGTTCCCCGCTCTAGGACACTGCCCGTAGAGGCGGTAGTGGTGAGTTCCCTCGCAGAGTCCGAGGGTTCCACCAACCTGGAGGGTAAACAATTAAAAAAAAAAAAAAACAGAGATCTCAATAAGACGCGGTGGGATCCGGCATTTCTCTCGTGGAAAAAAGCCATTGCGCTCAAGCGTGGGAGTGACAAATATTTCATTTTTAGCCTATTTTCAATTTTGAAATAATAGGCTTAAGAGATCACATTTTGTCGTTGTGTGTGTGTGTGTGTGTGTGTGTGAGTGTGAGGTGTGTCCCCCCTAATAACATCTAAACGGCTGGAGCGATTTCAATGAAACTCGGTAAGTTCATAGCACTAATCCGGGCGACCCCGACCGTGCCCTTCAAATTTTGTTACGTCTCACCAATCCATCATGGCGGCTGTGCGAAATATTTCTCCAGCATTCAATATCTCCGAAACTATTCCCGATATCACCCTGGAATTTATTGAGGTGATAAAGGGAACTACTAGAAGTTCGCCTAGGTGACGTTTGAAAAACTGGTAACTACAAAACCAACATGGCGGCCACGCGAATTTGCGACGTTTAAATTGACGTTTCTCGTAATTTAACCAACCAAACGCAATAAAACTTGGTAAAGTATATGATTATACCCACTGTAATGCACCGACATCTAACTTCGTTCAATTGTTTACATAACTGCAAGATGGCGGATGTGCGAAATATTTCACCGGCATTCTATATCTCTGAAACTATTAGCGGTATCACTCTGAAATTTTGCACGGAGATAAAGGGCACTACTGGAAGTTTACTTATAAGACCTATAAAAACCGGTTAACTACAAAACGAACATTGCGGTCAAGCGAATTTGAAAATTTTAAATAGACCGTTCTCGCGATTTAATGTTCCAAACGCAATGAAATCTGGTACAGGAAATGTTTGTACACATTGTAATGCACTGGTATCTAATTTAGTTCAATTGTTTACATAACCTCAAGATGGCGGCTGTGCGAATTTTAAAATTAAGTTTTTATTTCTTGTGTCGTATACATGCGATCGAATTGAAAGTTTGAATAATGATCCTACGCAATAATTCTCCTTTAATGGTACATGATTCTATGGCCTATACATTTAACAATCAAATATGGCGACCATCCGAAATATTTAGACGGCTCTGAATATCTACATATCTATTATAGCAATCAAACTGATTTTTTTTATGTTCATAGGGGCTATGAACTTAGGTTCACATATAGGACTTTAAATAACCTGGTGATCACAAATCCAACATGGCGGTGACGCGAATTATAAATATTCACTTGGACGTTTATCGCAATTTAACCATCAGAATGCAGTGAAACTTGGTACAGTAAATCCTTATACGAATGTTAATCCACTGGCATCTAATTTATTTCAATTGTTTCCATAACGACAAGATGGTAGCTGAGCGAAATTTTAAAATCTCCTTGTTACTTCTTGTGTCCTAATCTCGCGATTGAAGTTTGAATGCTACACGTACACAATAATCTTCATGTAACAGTACATAACTCTACGACCTACATAAATAAAATCCAACATGGCGACCATCCGAAATATTTAGTCGGTTCTCAATATTTACGAATCTATTATAGCAATCAAACTGAAATTTTGTATGTTAATAGTGGCAGTTAACATAAGTAGGATATATGAAAATAGGCTGTATAGTTCTTCACGGAACTACTTGTCTTTAATAATTTAAAAATATACCCTAACATATATTTTCCTTTTAAAGACACTCTGCAAATCTACATGCCAAACCTTTCGGAAGAATGCTTTACGAAGCCTTTTTCTCAATCTTGCGGTGACGAAATCACCTTTATGTTCGACCCTCACTATTGTGTGTTAGAAAACTGTATCATAATGATGGTCATTATAACACCGTTTTTCATTATGATACAGTTTCTCCAGCCAATCAGAGCTCGTTCATTGACCAATTAGGTAACGATACCTTCGCGCATGCACTCAAAATCCAACATGTCGGACATAAACACAACATCGAACTATAATAAATTACCTACATGGAATACGCACCGTCCATATGTTCGCGTAAATAATCTGGCGAATATGAGACGAGAAATAGCACTGTACCGGTACCTTAATATCCCCAAGACCAATTTCTACACAGCGCGTGGTTTTGACACGACTTCAGTGACAGTTTTACTGAATACTGGTGCGCAATCTGAACATATGGTATTGAAGCACACAGAGCGCATGCGTCAGTTGTCCAGAGAGCTTGTACAAGAGAGATATACTACCCACCGCAGCACCCGATCACAACCTTCTACTGTAGTGACTGAACAGATATTTATGAATATTTATGTTAAAACATATAATAAAGTTATAATTATCGTCGAACATAAACAGTCGTATGCAACTCGCCTATAATGGTAATTAACACACTCGTATGGAAATTATAAAACTCGCGTTTAAATATATAGATAGATGGTTATGTCTTAATCTCACGGTAACAAAAATAGCCTCAGTGTTTTAAATATATGGATATATGGTATGTCTGAAATCTGTAGCTTGTCTTTCGTAAATATTATAAAATCCGTAAATATGACTTTTCTTATAATTATCACCTGTGTCTCGTTACAGAATGATGCCGTCTCACAGAAGGAGTCCTAATTAACCGATACTACAAGTTAATTGTTCTAACATGTAATTTTCATGGTAGTGGCGGTGGTTGAACTGTTTAATAGGTGAACCATTGACGTAATCAGCCACAATTTTCTAATATTTCGGTATCGTAAATTTATATGAATATTCATTCCTAAGAAACAACACATTTTACTGATGTTCTACTTAGCCGGTCCCTCGGTAAGTTGATAAACCAGTACTATGAACTGGTACACAATTCTTTAGTGTTGTGTTCGTGTATTGTAGATGAGCTTCATCCTGTACCTTTCGACACATATTTTCCAGTGATGATGGTATGTTGGTGTGAGTAATCATGCGTTGTGGGGTTTGACATAAAGGAGACAATCCCAAAAATCTAAATTAACACACGTTCATGGAGAGCTCACCCCTCTTCACGCTACTAAAAAACACACCCTGTCGGAAACAAGACACAACTTAGCGATACAGCCAAGCTAGACAAAAAGGGGGGGGGGGAATTAGGGGGTTATAATAGGTAAATGTAATCTGGATCGGGTGTACGATGTACTTTTCTTCTGCAATAAACCAAGGCCCATATTCGTGGCAGTGTTAAAGGTGCCGGGACGTCCTCATAAGACCGGGCAGCGCTTAGTTTGAATGGCTTATGGTCCACGCGTGGCGAGGAATGTTCCACGGTCTTTGATAGTTGTAGGCCCACCTCATTCAATAACATAAATCATATATAGGTTGGCAACACCCCACATAAACATATCGCACTGACTCCGCACGGCACATATGAACAGGGGGGAGAAAAGGGAAAAACCAGTGTCGTTCAGATAACAGCCTATCTCAATCGACCACACCTGGAGTAACAGTGAACACGAAAACTGCGCGTAGCTCCAACAAGGAAGACAACCAGATAACATTACAGTTTAACCATAGTTGATTTTTACAACCATTTAATCACTCCGAATTACAAACTCCGGATATCTATCACCATTTAGCATTTCATCTAACATCATATATACTGCATTTAGCATACACCGACAGTTTCAGTACCAATACTGCAACTAAATATTTGTACATATTGTAAATATTTTCACCTGTATTTTCAAACATAGATTTTATAGCCTATGTGTAATGGATCTGATGATGATCGCTTGACGATCCTAGTGTATTTATTAATCTCATTAATCTCATGTAATTTATTTCAGGATTAGGGCATAACCCAGCTCTTTTGGGTACATTCGTGTTGACCGACTGAAAAGCACTAAACTCTTGTAATCATGCGTATTATAAAAGCTTAATATGGGACAGGGCAAGCAAGCATTATTGTAGAGCCAACACTGTACTTATAATTATGTTATTGTGAATCTTTACGGTCTCCTGGAATGAAAGGCAGATGTCCTTGTGGAAATACAGGGTGTTTGAAAAAGAACTCGCTAGTTTTAATGTGGCCTAGAATCTGTACAAAGTGACATACACTATTCTAGTTTGTGGTGTGTGATTCATCAACTCTCCAAGTTATGGTTTTATCAGTAGGTTTTATTTCACGTAACAGTTGCAATTTGTAGGGGCGCAACTTAAGTCTTTAACGTACAACATCATACACAGTACCTTTAGGCACTCCTAATTGTAGACTACGTCTGACCAATAACTTTTTCGGGCTCCGAACACACGAAACATGGATCTGTTCAACAACGTCTTCAGAAGTTCTCGGTCTACCTGGTGATTTTGCTTTTGAAACACTACCGGTTTCCTTGAAAGACTTAAGCCAATGACGGATAGTTCTTGCTGTAGGTGTTTCACCACCATTCTGACGTCTAAAATTACGTTGCACTGTTATAACTGACTCAGTTTTCACAAGCTTTCTGTTGCGGTGTACACATTGCTACTGAGTTGCCCTGCACTGCATTGCATGCACGCACACCTGGTCTGAACAGAGCAAACAAACACTGGGGCCGTCTCAAGGTCAAGCAGTCCTGCCAACTGCAGGAGAGCCAAACTTGGTGAGTTGATGAATCACACACCACAAACTAGAGTATTGTATGCCACTTTGTACAGATTCTGGGACACATTAAATCTAGGGAGTTATTTTTCAAACACCCTGTATATAACATAGGAAGACCAATAACAGGTATCTGTCAGAAATCAAGAAAAGAATAGTGGTAGCAAAATAAGCCTTTTGGAATAAAAAAATCTTATTGCTACCTCAGTTTGAGAACTAGCAGATCACTTCTGAAGACTTTTATTTGGAGTGTCTTACTTGATGGATGCGAAACCTGGACATTGGGGAAACTGGAGGAAACAAAACTTAAGGCTGCAGAAACGTGGTTTTGGAAAAGAATGACAAGAACAAGTTGGATGGACAGGAATACAATTGATTTTGTTATGCAGGACGTGAAAGAAGATCGATGCTTATTAAAGGCAATAAAGAAGAGGAAAACAAAGTTCCTTGGACATGTATTCAGGCACGACTCTCTTCTCCAAACCATTATCGAGGACAAGGTATTGGGAAAGAAACCTAGGGGACATCCAAGGATGTCGTACATCAAGAACTCGCATGTGGTTCTGATGGCAGCATGAAGAGACTAGCAGAAAATCGTCAAATGTGGCTGCAACGGCAAGGCTTTGCCTTCAGCAAATGATGATGAGAAAGACCATTTTGGTGTTTTAAAATATTCTTTATGTTCGACCATGACTCTTATATGTCAGAAAACTGTACTATAATGAGGCTCATTATAGTACTGTTTTCCATTATGATACAGTTTCTCCAGCCAATCAGAGCTCATTCATTGACCAATTAGGTAAGGATACTTTCGCGCATGCACTCAAAATCCAACATGTCGGACATGTCACAGCATCATTCTATATATATAAATTACCGACATGGAAAGTGGTGAACCGTCCATTTCACGTAAATAAACTGGCGAATATGAGACAAGAATAGCACTGTACCTTAATACCCCCAACACCAATTTCTACACAGCGGATTGCTTTCAAACGACTTCGGTGACAATATTAGTGAATGCTATAGAGCTGGACGGCAGGCTGTAAACAATAGGTGTTCTGTGTTGGCAAGCAAAGTGAATGGTCTCTGCTTTCGGAGTGCCTTGACCCACGCATGCGCTCTGTTCAGTCAGCAAAGCTCTGTTCACTAATTGAAGTAACTGAATCCCACAGATATTTATGAATATTTGTGTTAAAACATATAATGCCACACAAAGTTCCTCCATTCTCTACTTGATAGCGCTGTAGTGTCAAGGAGTTTAGATATCTAACCTCCTTGACATTCATAGCGTTCAAAGGAACGACGAAATTCGACATGCAAGCTACCCTCTGGGTGTCGATTAACAAAGCTTGCACCAGGCACCCGAGGCCATACGATATTATTATTATTATAAAGTTATAATTATCGTCGAACATAAACAGTCGTATGCAACTCGCCTATAATGGTAATTAAGACACTCGTATGGAAATTATAAAACTCGCTTACGCTCGTTTTATAAATATACTCGTGTCTTAATTATTGACATTATAGGCTTGTTGCATAATGTACTATATGTTTCTTGCTTGAAAAGAAGACAACGTTTGGACATTGAGTTTTGAGTTTACAATCGTTGCTCTATTGCTCAATGCTCTATGTACAGTAGGTCATGTATCAAATGGTATTTAGTCCATGATGAGGAAAATCCAATTAATGTGTAGAGATTTTTAGCCTACTTTTCACATTTTGCAAAAATTAGGAAAAAGTAGACTTATGAGATCGATCCGGGAAATTGTCTGTCTGTCTATCTGTCTGTGTGTGTGTGTCCCCCTAACAACTCCTAAATGACTGCAGCAATCGAAACGAAATTTGGTATGAGTAAAGACCTATACCGGGACATCCCAATGTCACACTTGAAAATGATGTCAGTGCTACCAACTGCTGAAAAATCGCAATTGAAATTTGAGCTCCATATTGGATATCCTGGAATGTATCCATGGGAACAATTCCAAAATTGGCACATATATAGATAATAATACTGCAGTTTAATTTTCAGGAGGCCATACATGGCAGTGTTGCCAAAATGATTCTAAGCCTACTGACATGTCCCATTTTTAAATGCATACAACTTCTAAACTATCAATTGGATTTCAACCAAATTTTGTATGTAATATATGTACATAAACAGATATGTCTGAGCGTATTCTTAAGAGCCACCAAGGCTGCCAACTGTCAATGAATGTAATCTCTATTCTTTTATCCAAATACCAATATATCTGAAAGTATGCAATCCGACAGCTTTAAAATATGCACACGTATAGTACCTGACATTCTACATTAATTTGGAGTAACTTATGTACGTCAGTGCTACCAATATAACAATTCTAAGCCTGATGATAGGACCAAATTTAAATACATGTAACTTCTATACTATCGATTGGATTACAACCAAATTTCGTATGTGCTATGTGTACCATAACAGATATGACTATGCTTATTCCTAAGAGCAACCAGGGCTGCCAATTGTTAATAATGGCTGTCTTTACTTTTTTACCCAAATATTAATATATCAGAAAATATGTAAGCCAACTGCTTTAAAATTTGCACACGTATAGTACCTAATATTCCAGATTAATTAGGAGAAACTAATATACTTCAGTGCTGCAACATGACTCTAAGCCTGCTGATAGATCCAATTTTAAAATACATATAACTTCTATACTAACAAATGGATTTCATACAAAATTGGCACAACAAGAAATCATAATATTTCAGATTATTTCTGACCAACGCATGCATGACATTGTTCCTAACATGATTTTAGGCGCGCTGATAGATCCAATGTCTAACTGCATGTAACGTACATGCTATCCATTGGACTTCAACCAAATATTGTATTCTGTACCGTAAGAGATGGAACTAACAATACATTCAGTCACCAGGGCTGCCAACTGTAGTGCTCTATTAGGCTACAAGTATATTTCGAAATAATTAGAAATTTCGATATTATCAACTTAATTTCGCTATTTTTCTAAATAGGTCTATATAGATTGGCATGAATCTTAAATTTTAAGAAAAGTAGGCTCTTTAGTTCGTCACGGAACTTCTTGCTAAAATTGAGAAAACCGGTGTAATACATGAAAATATGGTATGTAGTTCTTCACGAAACTACTTGTTTTTAATTATGTCTTACGTATTAAAGTAATTCATTTGGACACGGGAAATAAATAAAAAAGACGTTTACGTGTGGAATATATCGATAATTTGTACGACGTTAGTAAGTTTAGAGAGCTTTAGTCGAACACTATGAGTTCATTCTATCTCGCGACCGATATGCATAATAACTTTCAATAATAGTAAGTAAGACTTTCTTATTGCACCATATACAATAGATAATATCTCTACTGAACTAGAATGCATAGGCCTAAATTACGAACATTTGTTGCCATGGTATCCCACGGTTATCCACATCGGCCCAGCCCTAGATCATGTCTTGTTTCAGCACCACCTTTGTTTGGATTCACAGCCTAATTCAGTTATCAACAGGTATTAACAGACGAAGGAGGGTATCACAAATTGTAGGGAAGATGAAAAGACGAGAAGAGTCTGACAATTTAATTCAATAGAGATTTTATTAATCTATTCCAGATACAATTATTTCGGTTCTTAAAAATAATCATCATCCTCAATCTCATCGACTGAGAAGCAGAATCTCTGGCGGCAATGGTATCCATAATCACAATCACGACTTGTCCTACAGGAACCATCTGAAATAGAATAAGTATATTTCTCAACCAATTATATTATGTTTACATGTAAAAAGTACATTACTGTTCAATCATTTCTAGTCTATCTCAAAGTTTTTATAATGTAACTCATGAGTAATAAACAAGACGTTTACTTGTATAATATAGAGAAAATCTTTGTAATTTTTGGGTATATTTATACATTTTGACTTCATTAGAAAGTAAAACTCAGTGGAACTATTACGTTATACTGTTGTTTCAAAAATGTTGAACTGCCTTATCAGGTCGAATCCGTATGATACATATGAGCCCAAATCTAAAATCACGGAGTACATAACAGCGCCTTTGTGGTGTTAGCAGTTATGGGCTTTAATTACTTTTTTGGAAACCAGCAGAGACCAAACCCTTGTAGTGATGCTGTCTACGATAATAATTCCCTTTTTAGTGCTAAAAATGCCGTGTTAGTACAAAAACTGCTGGCGTTCAAAGTTTGAAGTTCTTTTTCACTGCAGGGCGAAAAGACCACGATGTCCAACAACATCAATCTTTAACATTCGTTTGCTGCATTGTGTGTGTAAGAGCTCAACGTGGTAGCGATATCAGAGAAGACCATGAAGCATGTGCTACGATGGCGCAATGGATAAGATGCTTGCCTCCCATCCACCAAGGCAGAATGCATTGAAATCCCGGTTAAGAAATGTGGGATTTTCGTGGTGAAATGTCAGAACCCGTTGTTCAGATTCCACATAAAGAGAAGGTCACGGTTCTAATAATATTCGCTAATCTATAACAGCAAACTGAAGTTTTGTATGTTGATACTGGTAATTCAAATAAGTTCACGTATGGCTTTTTCAATAATCTGATGAGCACAACCAACGGCGACGCGAAATTTAAATATTTAAAATATCATCCGGGCCCTGTGAAACATGGCACGGTATATCTCCACACAAGGCTTCATTCAGTATTTTGGCGTCTAATCTAATTCCTTTTTAGGATAACGTAAAAATGGCACCTGTGCAATTTTTTTAAATATCGTTTTCATTTCTCGTGTCCTAAAAAGGCGATTGAAATGTACGTTGGTATAATGAACCACCAGTATAATAGTGATCTGCTGGCTTATAATTCTAAACTCCACATACAGAGTGTAATTGGTATACATGAAGTCCGTTACACAGAGAGAAGATGGTATTCTAAGCACACAACTTCATGAAATTTAGTCGTATCTTATTAGTGTAGGTGAAATTAAATCACAAATATCGTCGGTCAATGTTTTAGAAAAGCAAATAGCCTGAATTCCCCACGCAACACAGCCGACTTTAACCCTCTGGCCTCCCTCCAACGCTGTGGAATGAAGGTAGACGAGAGTCTGAAGGTGAATGACCTTCTCGCTGTCTGCCAGTAGCTATGACATAAACTAACCGAGCCTAACTCTCCTCACGGAGAGTGACCTGCATGACTAGGGATGGTATACCTGTTTAGGATTCAGCCAGTCTTATAGCTGATGACACAACGTAAATAAATTATTGGTCTACGCACGGTAGCCTATAGAACATAACCTGCATTAGGGAATTCAAATCCTAAATATATGGTATATTAATGAAAGGGACATTTATGGTCTAATTTTGTGCGAAGACAATGCATCTACTGTACTGAAATAATAATAATAATACAAATAATGATGATAATGATAATTATAAGTTTTTAGACAGACTATTTTTATGTTTTTCGGGGATATCGATTTGCCGGAATTTTGTGTTCACAGAATTTCTTGTACGCGCAATGTAATCCATTGGCATAAGACTGTCGTATATATTCATCTTCATGTATTACATGACTGAGCCTAGATTGAACCCTCGAGAAGGATAGCACTCTACTACCTGAGCTACACAGCCCCGCTGTCATTAAATTATATACATATAATTCGTTGAGGCCATCTAGGACCACGTTAAGTCTTGCTACACTTGGCAATTTGTTTCGCTTTCCTCTGAGCCCAGAATTCCCTCATTCTCTGTGAGTGGGCCATCTTGCGCTCCGCTGTCCAGGTGGTACCTTATCTTCTTTTCGGGTTCGGTGTCTCGTCTCGAGTTAGCCCATTAGACAGTATCTTTTTGCGGAAGAGATCTCTATTGAAGGCGTCGTCGGGTTTTAGATGCAGCATTTTGAGGTCGTCTTTGGTATTCATAAACCAGGGCATTGTGGTTTTGGGTTCGGAGTCAAAGAAATGATAAATCTGTTTAGTCAGCCTGTTTCCGTCCATTCGTTTGAGATGACCGTATTACCGTGTCCGCCTTTTACGGATCGTTATTATTATTATGGTTATTATTATTATTATTATTGATATTCTTATTATTATTGATGTGTAACATCTATCCACTCGGTAGCTGGATATTTTTGTGGGAGTGATTTTGAAAAATGGGACGGAAGTGGATCGGTTGGAAGTGTGTAAGACGCACTGCCAGCTGCTTTAGCAGCCACGAGGGATGCGATCCAGCTGGCAGTGTTACCATGTGGAATGTATCTATTATATAAAACTAAGTGTCCTGACTGACTGACTCATCATCGCCCAGCCAAAACTATTAAAGCTAGAAACATGAAATTTTGGGAATATGTTCGTTGTAAGTCGAAAACGCCCACTAAGGAAGGGTTTTTGGATATTCAGTTTCTAAAGGGGTGTTAAGGGGATACACCTGCATTTCATTGAATAACAATATCTCCAGATTGCTTTCATTGGGGGATTTGATACTCGGCATATAAACTCATCATTAAAAATAAGAAGATACGTGTCTGAGGGTTTTTCGATGTGGTGTATATTTTGAGGTGAAAGGGGTGAAAAGTGGGGGTTGAAGGTTTCCTAACCGAGCGTGTATCTCTTAAACGACATAGGCGAGGAGTTTGTACCTCAGCGGAAAAAAATCAGCATAAAAAATAACAAAACAGGTGTTTGACCGTTTTTTCATAAATCCAATATAAGGGGCCCATGGGGAGGGGTGAAAATATGGGGAGGGGGGAGGAAACGTAATATGTCTGAGTGTAAAGTTATACATGGCCTATGTTGTAGACAATAACACATTACATATTTTTTGTCTCTTGCTATTTCATCATACGACGAATACTTAGGGAGTTATTAATGATTTTGTACTTTTTGGCCGGAATTTTCTAAGTCCCAGGAATGGCATAAAAATTGATTCGAATGAAATTTCGAAAAATAGTTTTTTTTAATACTTTTATTATATTTTTCACGTCTTTTAGGGTCCGGAACCAATATGATATTTTGATGTTTTTCTTCGTCCCATGCATTTTTGGTTTCAGGTGATAGAATTATTTTCCACTAGGGCCGATGCTTATCTATTATATAAAACTAAGTGTCCTGACTGACTGACTGACTCATCATCGCCCAGCCAAAACTATTAAAGCTAGAAACATGAAATTTTGGGAATATGTTCGTTGTAAGTCGAAAACGCCCACTAAGGAAGGGTTTTTGGATATTCAGTTTCTAAAGGGGTGTTAAGGGGATACACCTGCATTTCATTGAATAACAATATCTCCAGATTGCTTTCATTGGGGGATTTGATACTCGGCATATAAACTCATCATTAAAAATAAGAAGATACGTGTCTGAGGGTTTTTCGATGTGGTGTATATTTTGAGGTGAAAGGGGTGAAAAGTGGGGGTTGAAGGTTTCCTAACCGAGCGTGTATCTCTTAAACGACCTAGGCGAGGAGTTTGGACCTCAGCGGAAAAACATCAGCATAAAAAATAACAAAACAGGTGTTTGACCGTTTTTTCATAAATCCAATATAAGGGGCCCATGGGGAGGGGTGAAAATATGGGGAGGGGGGAGGAAACGTAATATGTCTGAGTGTAAAGTTATACATGGCCTATGTTGTAGACAATAACACATTACATATTTTTTGTCTCTTGCTATTTCATCATACGACGAATACTTAGGGAGTTATTAATGATTTTGTACTTTTTGGCCGGAATTTTCTAAGTCCCAGGAATGGCATAACAATTGATTCGAATGAAATTTCGAAAAATAGTTTTTTTTAATACTTTTATTATATTTTTCACGTCTTTTAGGGTCCGGAACCAATATGATATTTTGATGTTTTTTTTTTCGTCCCATGCATTTTTGGTTTCAGGTGATAGAATTATTTTCCACTAGGGCCGATGCTTATCTATTATATAAAACTAAGTGTCCTGACTGACTGACTGACTGACTCATCATCGCCCAGCCAGAACTATTAAAGCTAGAAACATGAAATTTTGGGAATATGTTCGTTGTAAGTCGAAAACGTCCACTAAGGAAGGGTTTTTGGATATTCAGTTTCTAAAGGGGTGTTAAGGGGGTACACCTGCATTTCATTGAATAACAATATGACACGACTATGACGCGAGCGAAGCCGCGGGTACCTGCTAGTATAACATACGGATAACTTCAATGTTTGGAGGCGCCATTACAGTAATTTCTACAATAAATCATCTTCAAGTTGTCGTTCTGTGGTGTAAAAATATTCATTATATCATATTTGCTGGAAACAATTATGATTTATTAAGAGTCTGTTTTTCAATCTCTGGATAAAAGTGATAGGCATCCACTCCCCGAATAACTTTCATACTGAACGGTAAACGCTCATGCGAACTCTGGTGTCAACTGATTGAAACACAAACCACATGTTAATAGTCATCGTATCAGTATTATATGCTTTAATATGAAACATTGTAACTAGTCGGCAAAGCCGGTACCGGTATTATGTTTCTGCACAATTGCTATTCAGATATTAACCCACATTGCGGTAATGCAGTGATCAATGTAATATATATCGATATTTTTATACGGGAACTGGGCTAGCCTTTCATAGACCACTATAGGAATTCCCTTTACTGTCAAGTAGGCGTATTCATAACTAATTTAAAACTAATTCCACGCAGGAACATTATCGAAAAAAAGCTAAATTTTAATGGAGCATAAAATACTTCCATATTATTACCGGCACGTGAAATTGAGTACCTGTCTTGTACTCAAAATTTCTGTGGTTGTAATGGCGGCGTGGATAGCATCTTGGTCCACGAATCATGATGTCTCAGGTTCGAACCCCAGTCCCGACAATTATTTTTGCTGCCGGATTATCGATTTAAACGATATCTATCATAACATTATGCGTCATTTTAACAGAATCTTCATGAAATTACGATTTATCTAATTTTAGTTACAAAAGTTTGCACCAAGCAGGAGTTGGGAAATTTGATTGTATTGAACATTATTTCTAGTGGTGTATAGATAGGTTAGAGACTATGGTTAAAGCTCTGCGCGGATGCGGATATCCGAGGATAAAACCGCGGATATCCGCAACATTTTTCGCCATGCGGATATACTTTGCATGTCTTTCCGGATAGCGGATAAGCTGCGGATAATGATTGGAGTAAATTTGCGGATAGTTTTTAGAATACAATCCGAACTTTTTGAATATCATGGGGAAAGTTGGGTAATTGTGCGCAGCGGGTAATTGTACGCACCTATGTTTTTCGAGATGGTAGTTCAACTAGCAACTCAGTTCACTGCTACCCTACAGCTGTCATCGTACCTACCAGATAGGGACAGTCAGCATGTTATTTTCTGTAGCCAGCAAATAAGAGCCTACAGTGTTGTGATTCAATTATTTAAAATTATATGTAGTTTTAAATGCCAGTGTGCACAGTGGTTTTTCATGTATTTATTTTTCAATATAATAGATTAGTTTACCGGGATTCAGTGAGTTACGTTTTAAAAGCAGAGTGGGGTAATGGTGCGCAGAACATTTGATACAAGTAAATACAACGCGACATTAATGGCAAAATATTTCGTGTTTGTTCTCCAGATGCCAAGAAATTATACGCGGAAAACGGAGAAAAACTCCTATCCAGCAGAAAATGTGCAGAAATCTCGACGTGCAATTAGGGATGATGGGAGGAAAATAAGGGAAGTGGGGAGAAGTTTCAACCTTCCCCAGTCAATCCTACCAAAGCAGTTGCTGCAAAATTGTCTTACTCCACCTCGTCTAGTCCGTAAAGCTGTTTTACCAACGAAATGGAGTCATAATTATCCGAATACGTTTTGACATTGGCAAAATTATTTTATGGCTTAACGCCCACAAAGCTTGTCAGACGGTTCGAGTTCAAGTTTGCAGAGGAGAATAAGATTCTCCATAATTTCCATAAAGTTAAAAGTTTAGCAGGCAAATATCGGTTGTATGAGTTCTTGAAGAGATATCCTGCATTATCGTTGAGACAACCTGAAATAACAGGCCTAAATTGGATTGCCCCCTTTAATGCTGACGAAACGAAGATATTTTATTCTAATATCCAAAACTGCAGAATTTTAGTTCATTGCATTGTTATGCTTTTGTAAAAAGCATTGGAATATTCTAATGTTAATGCACAGTGCAAGTTTCTGCCAATTCACATTGTATTAGTATGGCTTTCCAACACTCATCCCATGCGCACAATTTCCGAACCCATGCGCATGATTACCCTGCAGGATGGGTAATCGTGCGCAAATGCGTATTTGCGAGATTTCGAATTATAGTCCACCAAATTTATTTTTGAATTAAATTTGTTTCTGCACCTCGACTATAGAGTTACTAAGGCTCCCTTATTCATAACAGCAACTGTGTTATCTATTATTTCATCATCACAAGACCGATTCTTGCTTAAGTGCGCACAATTCCCCCACTCTCCCTTACTAGGGCCCGGATGTTTATGACATATCATATTTTTCCGTTATTGTTTTTCATGACAAATGTAAGATGGTTTACGCTAATCCCATTCAAATTATGTCATTAAGCATAATCATCACTCCAAACTGAAAAGGGTTGCAATACTGGCTGTGTAACATTCATTTTAGACATAGCACATGATATACTGTACAGTACATAGCCTAAGGGCTCGACTTGCTGCTCAAATGTCTAAAAGATAAAGTATAAAGCAACACATTGAAAATATTTTTGAAATGCCAGTAGATTCGGATAACAGACGTGTGGGTAAAAGTCGCGTGGATGCGGGGCGGATGCGGATAAAAGTCGTGTGGATGCGGGGCGGATACGGATAACAGTCGTGCGGATTCGGGGCGGTTGCGGATAACAGCCGTGCGGATCCGGGGCGGATGCGGATAACGTTTTGTCTATCCGCGCTGGACTCTAACTATGGTTTCATTCCTCCTCTTAATTTACAATATAATACGTGATGTTTGTTCAAACAAGTGTGACAGTAGCATATCTCCAATTCAATCTATACATTCATCATAGTACCAGTATGAAAACGGAGCGTAAATTAACATTTTAAGAATGTCCAAGCTGTGTAGTAACGAGTAGGATAACATGTCAGATGACTTCACATACATTTCATCTCAATTTCAGAGTAGGATAACATGTCAGATGTTACACATCATATGTGACTACTGTAAGGCTCGTATCTTTTTTTTATTATGTACATGTGGTACCGTAATTGTATCAAATATTGGAAGTAGTTTTCCATGGTTTCCCACTTCTACACCAGGAAAATGCTGGGATGGTTCCTAACATAGAGCCACGGTCGTCTTCTCAATCCTCTCTTGATTTACAAAATACAATACTACAGAAACCACAAAAACACAGGTTATCAAATTCTATACACACATGGGGCAGGATCAAAATCGCCCAGCCTCTGAAACAAAACAACATCAAATATTTTACGTCTTTCTTAAATGCTAGCTCTGAACAGACGGCGGGATGTTGGAATTTTGTCACACGTGCCGGAAGCCAACAATACACCAGGGCTGATTATCGAAATTATTTTATCCTTTATATTAACATCAATCAATAACTTCCCCAATTACAAAGTAGGGTGCACAAAACAGTACTACCAGTCCTAACGTCCCAAGCTATTGTGTGCGATTTCAACAACAACAACAGCAATGCAAATATTCGTACGTATTCTTATTCTTCAACGGCAATACAAATATTCTTATTTTACGAGACGATTACTGTACCACTATCCTCATGACAGCTGATACCCGCCGTCCGTCAACCGGTAAGGTCAATGCTCCGATTACGCAACAGCTTCCCCTCTCCGCGTTGCCCCACCTCACCCCGCCTCGTTTCTCCCAGACTCCTTTTCCACCTTCTGCTTGAAGAGTTTCAGAAAATCCTACAAACATTTAATTTTTAATGTTTAATTCTCAATTTAAAGATAGGTGTCATATTATGTTTCACCTAGGAAGCTTAGTCTCTTCTATCACCAGTGTAACGGACAACATGTATATCAATTACACCCTGTATAGAACAATTCAACATGGTGTCCATGGGATATATTTCACCGGTTGACATTATCTCCTAAAGTATTTAAACATTCAAACTGTTTTTTTATATATCAAAATAGAGGACTATTACGTAAGAACATATATGTGAATTTCATAATACTGTGGAAACACAGAATAATCATGGCGGCCAAGTGATTTTCAAATATTTCAATTGACTTTTACGGTGGTCTTACCACCATATAGCAATGAAACTTAGCACAGCGAATTTTTATTCAGAGCATGTAGAGATATTTAATGATATTCATATGTATTCAACAAGATGTTCAGTAAAGAATATATAGCCTACTTTCTCCTAAATGCATGGGTATTGTTATAACTCTTTGTCCTTTTCAAGGAGTATAATTGAATGTTGGTTGTAGTAGCTTGTTGAAATACAACGTGCTATAGGGATATTAAACATGAATATGAGGTGCCCTTTGCTAGTGCTACCTCTTTAAAAAAATTCATTCAATTCGGTTTCACCGTGTTTGAATTGATATGGGGAATGGATTAGCACACATACATGGCCGCTATTTGCAAACTATTGGGCTGATGACCTTGTAGTCATTCATAAGATGCTTTCCACAAAAAGGCATGTTGTTGCAAAATCTGGTAGAGATCATTTAATTAGGATGGTCGTAATTTGATTTAAGCTTTTAACATTTGGGTGGCCGTCATTCCGTTTCCCTCAAAATGGCGGCAATATAAAACATGACACTGAGGTGCCCTTTGCTAGTGCTACCTCTGTACCAAATTTCGTTCAATTCAGTTTCACCGTGTTTGAATTGATAGGGGGAATCGATTTGCACACATACTTGGCCAACATCTGCAAACGATTGGGCTGATGATCTTGCAGTTTGGTCAGAATATGCTTCCCACATAAAGATATGTTGTTGCAAAATTTGGTAGAGACTAGATTATTAGGTTGATCGTAATTACATTTTAGCTTTTAACATTTCAGTGGCCGCGATTACGTTTCCGTCAAGATGGCGGTGATATAGAACATGACACTGAGGTGCCCTTTGCTAGTGCTACCTCTGTACCAAATTTAGTTCCATTCGGTTTCACCGTGTTCGAATTGATAGGGGGAGTCGATTATTACACAAAGATGGCCGCCATCCACAAAATATTAGGCTAATGACCTATTAGTTCGGTCAAAGGATGCTCCCTCCATAAAGGCATGTTGTTGCAAAATTTGGTAGAGATCGGATGATTAGGTTAATCGTAATTTGATTTAAGCTTTGAACATTTGTGTGGCCGCCATTACGTTTCCGTCAAGATGGCGGCGATATAAAACATGACACTGAGGTGCCCTTTGCTAGTGCTACCTCTGTACCGAATTTCGATCCATTCGGTTTCACCGTGTTCGAATTAATAGGGGGAATCGATTTTCACACAAAGATGGCCGCCATCCCCAAACTATTAGGCTAATGACCTACTAAATTGGTCAAAGGATGCTCCCTCCTTAAAGGTACGTTGTTGCAAAATTTGGTAGAGATCGGATGATTATGTTAGTCGTAATTTGATTTAAGATTTGAACATTTGTGTGGCCGCCATTTCGTTTCTGTCAAGAAGGCGGCGATATAAAACATGACACTGAAGTGCCCTTTGCCAGTACTACCTCTGTACCAAATTTCGTTCCATTCGGTTTCACCGTGTTCGAATTAATAGGGGGAATCGATTTTCACACAAAGATGGCCGCCATCCGCAAACTATTCGGCTGATGACCTATTAGTTTGGTCAAAGGATGCTCCCCCATAAGAGTATGTTGTTGCAAAATTTGGTAGAAATCGAATGATTAGGTTAGTCGTAATTTGATTTAAGCTTTGAACAATTGTGTGGCCGCCATTACGTGTCCGTGAAGATGGCGGCGATAAAACATGACACGGAGGTGTCCTTTGATAGTGCTACCTTTGTACGAAATGTCGTTCAATTCACGTTCACCGTGTTCGAATTGATAGGGGGGGGGGGGGGGTGGACAGACATTCAGAGTACACACACTCACACACACACACACACAGACTCACATACATACACACACACACAGACAGACACACTTTTTTCGCCCAGTGTTGATCTCATAAGTCTACTTTCATTTTTTTTTGCAAAAATTGAAAGTAGGCTAAACATTCATGAATGCATCTGTTGGAAAGTTTTAAATCTTATTTTTAGCCTATTTTCATAAAAAATAGGCTTATGAGAATACCTTTTGTCCGAGTGTCTGTGTGTATGCTTGTGTGTGTGTGTGTGTGGGTTTGTGCCTAATAACTTCAAAACTGTTGGAGAGATTTCAATGCAACTCGGTAACGTTATACTACTATTTTGGAAGACCCCGACCGTGCCCTTCAAATTTTATTGCGTCTCACCAATCCAACATGGCGGTGGTGCGAAATATTTCACCGGCATTCTATATATCCTAAACTATTACTCATATCACCCTGAAATTTTGTACGGTGATAAAGGGCACTACTAGACGTCCACGTATGTGGCTTTTAAAAACCTGTTAACTACTAAACGGACACGGCGGCCAAGGAAATTTGAACCTTTTAAATCGACTTTTTTTTTGCGATTTAAGCATCCGAACACAGTGAAACTCGATACAGCAAATGACTATACAAATTGTAATTCACCGACATCTAATTTAGTTCAATTGTTTACATAACCTGAATATGGAGGCTGTATGAAATTTTGAAATTAAAATTTTATTGCCTGTGTTCTAATCATGCGATCGAAATCAATGTTTGAATAATGAACATAAACAATAATCTTTATTTAATAGTACATAACTCTATGGCCTACATGCATTAAAATCCAACATGGCATTTATCCGAAATATTTAGACGGTTCTCAATATCTATTAATCTATTACAGCAATCAAACTGAAATTTTGTGAGAGTATAGAGGCTATAAGCATAAGTTCACGCATGGATCGTTCAAAAACCTCGTGAGCACAAATCCAGCATGGCGTCGACGCGAAATTCAAATATTCAATGGTCGTTTCTCGCGATTTAACCATCCGAGCACAGTGGAACTTTGTACGGTATATCATTATCATCATTAGGTCCTGTGCAAGGCACATTGGGCAGCAAGTATTCTGCAGCGATGTCGGTCGATCGCAACAGCTTCGGCATCATTCCAAGAGATGTCAATGGTCCTGAGATCTTCTCTCATTATTTGACGCCAAGTTCTTCGAGGCCGGCCAGGTTTCCTTTTTGCTCCCAGTGGTGTCCATCCTAGTGCAGTTCATGGGTGACGGTATTCGGACATGCGGAGGACGTGGCCTGCAAGTTGCAGCCGACGCTCAGTTACAGTCGTTGACAGGCGTACAGAGTCTGATCTTCTCAAGATGTCTTCATTTGTGACATGATCACGATAAGAGACTCCATGAATTCGTCTAAGGCAGCGTTGTTGGAAAACATCTAATCGCTTAATTACCTTAGCCTTGAATTTCCATGTTTCACAGGCATATAATGCAGTAGGTAGGACAATACTCTTGAAAAGTTTCATCTTTGTGGCGACGCCTATGACTGTTGTCGACCAGATAGAGCACATACGCTGAAATATGCCTGATGCCATTGCGATTCGACAGGTGATATTCCTTTCTGTGCCTCCATCAATGGAGATGATGTTACCAAGATATGTGAATTGTAGCACTTGCTCTATAGCTTGACCACGAACTTTTATGGGCCTGCTATCCTAGACTCCAACAACCCACATATATTTGGTGTGTTCATTATTTATACGTAGGCCAATTTTACGAGCTTCAGTATCTAGGCTAGTGGTCATTTGTTGTAAGTCCGCCTTTGTTTCCCCAAGCAACGCGATATCATCTGCAAAATCTAAATCTGTTAAACGATTTGCGTCCCATAGAATGCCAAATTGGGTTTATTCATTTTTTTTATTTTTTTTATCGTATGGCTTTTAGTGCCGGGAGTGTCCGAGGACATGTTCGGCTCGCCAGTTTTGTAGCTGCTTCGAGACGGACACCCAATGGGTGAGCTACAAGTACCGTTGGGGAGGGAAGGAGGGAAGTTGGAATGTAAGGACGAGGAGTTGGAAGGTAGCGGCTGTGGCCTATAGTTAGGGACCAACCCCGGCATTTGCCTGGAAGGAAGATGGGAAACCACAGAAGACCATCTTCAAGGTTGCCGGCGGGGGGATTCGAACCTCTTCGCCTCCCGGATGTGAGCGACTGCCATCAGTCATGCCGTAACCACCACGGCTAACTCACCCGGTGGTTTATTCATTGCTCTCCGCAGAGCGTAATTCATAGACAGCAGAAACAAGGACACAAAATACATCCTTGTCCTACTCCGGTATTGATGTTAAAGAAATTTGTATTCCCGGAGTCAGTGCATACGCAGCAGCTAGAGTTCAGGTAGAGGGTTTTTGAAGATGTTAATTAATCGCTGAGGAATACGGTAAGTCCTTGCAATGTTCCATAGTGATTCCCGATGAATGGAATCGAATGGCTTTTTAAAATCAATGAAGTTGATCAATATTGGCTTCTGAAATTCTACGCTCTGTTCGATGATGTTCCCCAGAGTCAGGATATGGTCGTTGCAAGAGCGCCCTTTTCTAAAACATGCTTGCTCTTTATGCAATTGTGTATCTATTTGGTGTTGTAATCGTCTGCGCCCTGCCTCTGTTACAGCAAACTGAGCCATGCGCTTAGCAAGAGAAAAACGACACTTATCACTTCCACGCCAAATACTAAGGACCATTCTACGGCCATGTGATTTATTACTCCTTGAAGAACGCACGAACATGTAATACAATCGAATTAATAGTTTACACCACGTGATCTGCAAGAGTAGAAAGTTAAATGAGCACTATTAAGTATGACCGAAGACTTTGACACGCATACTAACGTTCGAGGTGGAACTGCCTAAGTAGGGGAGTAGTGGCGCTTCTAACCCAGTCTAGAACCGTCTTTGCCCCACTACTAAGCCTCGGGCGGTGTTCATGTTCAATAATTAATATTTGGTGAACCCATGATCGTATTAACAAATGAGGTGTCGTTGGACTCAGGCTGACGGGGGCTTTACTAAGGACCACTCGTTATATTTTTGAATTTTGTTTTGAAAATTTTTGTTTTCCAAAATAGGCGATAGTATGAAAACCAAAGCTGATAGAACATTGTCCCATAGTTCAAACGAATGGTCTCTATGTCCTTTATTTTTATAATAAAACTTCTTTATTATTTTACATTTTTTGAAAAAGTATAATTTTGAAATTCCTATATTTTGGAAACTAGGAAGTTTACAAGAAAGTTTGTTTGACATATATGAAAGGTCCCTACCCCCTTTACCCACAAAATAAATTTCAAGTCTCTAGGATAAATACCTGACAGTAGTGTCATGACGGGAAAGCTACTCCACTTAAGAAGTTGTGAGCCCCTGGCGACCTTGGAATGGAAGGAGTGATGCCAGGAGGGCGTGCTTGGATTCATTTTTTTCGTCTCGTTGTGTTCTTTACGGATATGTAGGTGTCGAAAAGGTGAAATGCTGGAAACACGGTTTTTTTTTGGGGGGGGGGGGGGAACGTGATTTTAGACTTTTTGTTATATCTCGGGAACCAATTATGCCAGAGGCGTGTACGAAGGGTCCAAGGACTCGGAGTGACGTTCTCCTTGCTATGGACTACTCGTTATATTTAAAAAAAAATGGAATCCCGATTTTGGGTTAAACAAATGTTTTTTGTTATTTTTGTTGATACCTCACGAACCAATAAGCCTAGAGACGTGTACGAGATGTCATTTTTTTCATCGCGTTGTCCTCTTGCCGAGGATGTTCGTGTTGAGCAAGAATGAAAAAAACCATTTTGAGGTAAAACCGTGATTTTAGACTTTTTGCTCTATCTCGCAAACCAATAACGCCAGAGACGTGTACGAGGTGTCGTAGGACTCAGGCTAACGCCCCCTTTCGAATGTGGTAGATATGTTTTCCAGAAAATAATTCACAAAGGGCCTAACGGCCATACATATTGAAAAAAACTTTTTTTTCTTTACCTGTTTATAATATTCATGAAGCGTAGTTGTTGATAGAGACGATTCAGCTGGATGTGTGTGTTTCAACGAACCTGCCGCTAACCACAATGACCATGCTTAATAGAACAATCGATATTTCGGTGGGTCGGTTTATGACAGAGCGAGGGTTCGTTTTTCTGATCTTTCCTATGGCAGATGGATGGAGGCTAATATTTGAAAATGTGTGAAGCATGCTAAGATTTTTAACCCCCGAAGAGAGCCTTTAACGTGTAAACGGTGATGAGAACTTGGTTCTATGTTGGTCGAAGCGAGTACAGAAAACAAACTTGCTGGAGAGAGGGAACAGACTAGCAGGATGTGAATGTCATTTGAGCTTATTGGAATGCGCTGATCTGCCTTGGCAACAGGTGCAATGGAAAATGACAAAGACGCAGAGGACGCTTGAAGGTTAAATAATCTGACAATCGTGCCGGCAGGGAAGAGCGAAATGCTAGCATACACATGTGAAACCACATGAGGGCTAAACAAGTCACATCCTGTCTTGCTTCGTACGTGACAAAATGCAAGTTCATGTGAAATTTGACCTGGCACAGGTGTTCACCTTGCACGTTAGCTGTCCACGTGCCCGATAACAGAATGTTCAAAGCGTGAGAAAAATGATTAAGGCCTACATGCAACGTAACATATATAAAGACTTGTCGTTAGCATTTCCACTCTCACTTATGTGACTACTTTTGAACACACTGCGTTGCGTGAAACACCTGGTCTTGTTTAACAGTTTTGGTGTTGGTGGAAAACAATTAACCTTGTTGTGGGGTAGGTATTTATTTATATATATATATATATATATATATATTCATTTATATATTTATTGATTTATATATATTTACAAGCAATTATTTATTGATTGTTGAATTTATAAATAAATGTTTATTTATTTGTTTGCAGATAACGTGTATAGTCTACCTGTTGTGTGTCTGTGGGAAAGAGATTGAAAAAGAGAGAGAAAGGCGGACAGCTAGAGACGGAAACCATTACCAGACTAGTCCACGAGACGGGAATAAAGCAAAGCATTACAAGTCAAGGTGAGATTTTTTTATATGTAACCTGTTTGATTTTGTTTTGTTTATGAAATGCATAAACTATACGGAATTGATATAATTATGATGGTTTATTTTATTTCTTTTTAGATATTTGGAGAAAAAAACTCTACTGTATTAGCCACAACAGCTGAAAACCAACTGGCTTTAGAGTGGAAACATTGTCAAGCAGTCTACAGCTGAAAACTCAGGTGAAAGTATTCTTTCAAAATTATGTATTTTACTGCTGCAGATAGCTTAACTTGGGAACCCCTAAACAGTTGTTTCAAATCGCGTGTGTGCCCTGGTCGTGTGGTCAATGTTAGAAAAAAATTGATTCCCAAAGAATTTTTAGAATCTTATTTTGAAGTTTTAAAAATTGAAATTTGTACAGCGCAGAGGTTGCATACAGCTTTAAAGGTCAATACACAACTCGTGTGCGATTTCATATATAAAAACAAGGACGGTGACCATAAAAAAATATATTGGCAGTGAAATGCAAGAGCTTTTGACAGCCGATAACCTGAACGAGTGGTATCAAAGCCATGTGGTGAATGCCTTGCTATCAAAATTTGATAAACTGCAACAAGGACCGAGTGGTTTAGCGTTAAACAAAATCCATTACCAGCAAATGAACATTTGTCATTTCAACCCGTTGAATGCTGGGTCTCGCTATATTAAAACACCGTCAGCAATAGCTTCGAAAAAGGCTGTGGTGAATATAAAGAACCATGACAATGATTGCTTCCTGTGGTGTGTGGCTGGATATTTGCAGCCAGCACAACGTCACTGTGAGAGACCAGGAATGTACAAAGCCAAGTTTGTTGAATTAAACCAAACTTTAAATTTAACTCGAGTATCGTCCCCTATGGACTTAACCGAGATCCATAGGTTTGAACAAGATAACCAGGACGTTTCGTTCATGGTCTATGGCTTTGACGGTAATGAGATAGTGGGTCCTTTTTATGCCACAAAAGAACCGAATCGACATCGCATTCATCTTTTATATTTATCTGTAGGAGAGGTGAATCACTATTGCCTCATTAAATGCCTGAGTAGATTGCTAAGCAGATAAGTGTCTAAGCACACTAGTGTAAAACATATTTGTGATCGTTGTCTGCAATATTTTACAACCCCTACGCTTTTGGAACGTCATAGGATAGATTGCGTTTCTCAGGAAGCGGTGAGATTGATATTGTCACAAGGGGACAAGATTGTGTTAAAGTTTAAGGACATTCACAAGCCTGACACTGTCCCCTATGTGGTGTATGCAGATTTCGAAGCTCTTACCACACCCATGGCGGGATGTGAACCAGATCTCACCATCAGCTCAACCTCACCCATTCAAAAACATGAGCCCTTTGCCATATAATTTAATGTGGTGTGTGCCTATGACCCCACACAATCAGTTTACAATTACCGTGAGGGCCCAGATTGTGCCAGATGGCTTTTGGATGAACTTATCAAGTTGGCCGACCATGTACAAGAATTACTGGACCACCCAGTACCCATGAGCCTATCCCCAGAACAGCTGCAGCAGTATGAGCATGCCACGACATGCCATATTTGCGAAAAGACACTGATCAGTGCTGAAGACACCGTTCGTGATCACTCGCACTTTAAGGGGGAGTTTCGAGGAGCGGCGCATAGTAAATGCAATTTAAACTTTCCTGCTCCTCGTTTCATCAGTGTCTTTTTCCACAATCTGGCAAATTATGATATTCAGTTTTTGATTCGTGCATTGGGTCATGTCAACAAGGGCTCGTTTACCATTATTCCCCAAAACCATGAGCGTTTTACAGCCCTGACATGGAGGCTGAGCGACTTTAGCATTCGATTTTTGGATTCCTTGAAGTTTATGGCATCCTTGCTAGATAGTCTTTTGAATGGCTTGAATGATGTGGAATTAAAAATACTAGAATGCATTTTAATGATCCTGAGCAATTTCAATTGTGCATTTGGAAAGGTATATTCCCATATGATTTCTGCAACAGCTGGGACGTGTTAAAGCAAAGAAAACTCCCACCACAAGAGAAATTTTACTCGAAACTAACACGCAGTATCCTTTCCGATGAAGACTATGCACATGCATGACCCGTTTGGCGTGTTTTTGGCATTAAGACCCTAAGTGAATATGTTATGCATTACCTAAAATTGGATGTATTGCTGCTCACCGATGTGTTTCAAAAATTCCGTGAGTTGTGTCAACACATTTACGGTCTTGACCCGGATCACTATTATACGAGTCATGGGCTCTCGTTCGATGCCGCTTTGAAATACACTCCAATGGAATTGGATTTACTCACTGACGTAGACATGGTTCTATTTTTTGAAAAGGGAATTCGTGGCGGCATTGTGTCGCTTAACCAGCGCCATGCCGAAGCGAACAATGTCTACATGCCTGATTATTCACCAGACAAACCAGAATCGCACTTAATGTACTATGACGTGAATAATTTGTACGGCTACGCCATGAGTCAGCCTTTGCCCTATGGAAAGTTTGCTTGGCTGACAGAGAAACAAGTGTCAGAATTTGATGTGATCAAGGCTAGCCAAGGAACAAGCCGAGGATATATGCTAGAAGAGGATGTTGAATATCCCTCATCCTTGTATGATGAACATGCTGATTTCCCATTCTGCCTTGAGCAAATGGTTCCCCCTGACAGTAAAGTGAAAATTGAAAAACTCATGGGCACAGTTTACAACAAAAATCGGTATGTGCTACATATCCAAATGTTGGTGAAATGCCTCCCCAACGCTTGGTGTTGAAGAAAATCCATAGAGGTATTTCTTTTGCTCAAAAACCATGGCTCAAGCCATACTTGCAACTCAACGCAGAGCATCGACAAATGGCAATACAGCAGGTTTTTTTAAATTAATGAAAAACTGCATCTATGGCAAGTCCATGGAGAATGTCCGCAAATACCGTGACATTAAATTGGTCAATGTCTGGGAGGGGCCTTGGGGTGCCCGGCGGTACATTGCCAAGCCGAATTTTAAATCGATCAACATTATTGATGAGGATTTGGCCACCATTGAATTGAATAAGACCAGCGTGACCATGGATAAGCCCATTTACTTGGGCCAAGTCATTTTAGACTTTTCCAAATCGGTCATGTATTGATTCTACTATGAGTTTGCCAAACGCCATTTTGAGGACGTCTCTCTTTTGTATATGGATATGGACTCATTCATTTACCAAATTCGCCACTCCAACCCCTAGGACGTCATGAGACAGCATAGCGAATGGTTCGACACCTCTTCGTTTAGCGCTGACGACGTGTTTCAACTGCCCATAAAAACAAGCAGGAAATGGGCTTTTTAAAGGATGAATGCGGTGATTCCGTTATGACGGAATTCTTAGGTTTGGCTTCGAAAATGTATGCTTATCGCACACTCGACTGTAAGGAAGCCAAAAGAGCAAAAGTTGTAGGTAGGGCAGTGGTAAAATCGCTTAGCGGTTTTACACACTGGCAAAGCTATGTCCCATACTCAGTACAGGATACAAACCAGCAACCATTATTTGTATCTTGTGGAACAGAGAAAACGCACCCTCGCCTCCATGGATATCAAACGTGTGTGGGCTGATGACCTGCTCAGGAGCCTGCCCTGGGGTTATGATCGCAAGGAGGAGGAGGTGTGAATTTTCTGTTTGTTCGTTTAGGGACATGGCTTTTTTGTAACTCGTTGAATTAGTATTTAGTATTTTGTAAATATTGGTTTTTGCCTTTGTAAATAGCTAATTTTGTAAATAGTGGCTACCCATTTGGACCTTATGCTCTTTGAAAAGTTCTATGCGACTTTATTTTTTTAAAATTTTTTGATTGGTAAATAGTTTAAATTTTTAGCTGTACAAAGTTGTAGTTTTTTTGTAAATATTTAATGAGTAATAGTAAATATTTTAGTAACTTAAGTTATTATTTTTTGTAATGATAAAATGTTAAATTTATGATAAAAAGTTATTTTGGGATGAGTGTGCATGTCGAGAATGTGCTTTTGGGAATAAATAAAGTGGTTGTGTTTGTTCCCAAAGACAGGTGTGAATGTATGAGTAGAGTAAAAGCTAGTGTGTATGTATGAACAGAGCAAACACGCTGAGGTAGAGTGGGTGGGGAGAGGGAAATGGTCAATTATATACTCATTTTATTTTCAATAGTTTCGTTTTTTTTTCATTGAAATGTAGCGGTCAATAGACATTATTTTTGTAAAAACAGTCTTACCTGCAGTAGTCGTAGACCTCGACGTTTCCACAATCCCATTAACACATTGCAACATCGCCTTGGTCAAGCACTTGCATCAACATCATTGTCAAATCGCAACTTTCGACATACACCAAATGGAAAAATGTCAAAACAGCAAAATGGGAAATCCATGTTTCGATATCACCAAAATCACAAAACTTAAAACGAACAATTTTAAAAACTGGAAATTGCCATGTGTGAAATATGACAATTCCGAAAAACTTCAAACGGACATTGTTTAAAAAGTGTCATCGGCAGAATGGAAAAATCCATATCATCAAAAACACAAAACATGAAACGAACATTTTTAAAAACTGTAAATTGCAACTTGAACAAGTAGTTCCGTGAAGAACTATACAGCCTATTTTCATATATCCTGCTCATGTTAATTGCCTCTATCAACAAACAAAATTTGAGTTTAATTGCTGTAACAGATTCGTAGATATTGAGAACCGTCTAAATATTTCAGATGGTCGCCAGGTTGGATTTTTATTTTTGTACTATTACATTAAGATTATTGTGTAGGTGTGGTATTCAAACTTCAATCGCATGATTAGAACACAAGAAGTAAAAACGAGATTTTAAAATTACGCACAGCAGCCATCTTGTGATTATGCAAACAATTGAAATAAATTAGATGCCAGTGGATCAACATTTGTATAAGCATTTAACGTGCAACGTTTCACGGCACTCGGATAGTTAATTCGCGAGAAACACCCATTTAAATATTTATAATTCGCGTCGCCGCCATGTTGGATTTGTGCTCACCAGGTTACTGAAAGTCCTATAGGTGAACATATGTTCATAGTCTCTATGAACATAAAAAAATTCAGTTTGGTTGCTGTAAAAGATTCATAGATATTGAGAACCGTCTAAATATATCGGAAGCTCGCCATTTAGGATTGTTATATGTATAGGCCATAGTGGTATGTACCATTCAAAGACAATTATTGCCTAGGTTCATTATTCAAACTTTCACTTCAATCGCATGATTATGACACAAGAAATAAAAACTTAATTTTAAAATTTCGCACAGTCGCCATCTTGAGGTTATGTAAACAATTGAATTAAATTAGATGGGACAATCTGCAAAATCATTTACAGTACCACATTTCACTGCGCTCAGAGAGTTAAATCAGGAGAAAAGTCTATTAAATTATTTCAAATTCGCTTGGTCGCCATGTTCGTTTTGTACTTTACAGGTTTATGAAATATACATAGGTGAACTTGTATCAGTACCCTTTATCACCGTACAAAATTGCAGGGTGATATCTGTAATAGTTTCGGAGATATAGAATGTCAGTGAAATATCTCGCACAGCCGCCATTTTGAGGTTATGTTAACAATTGAACTAAATTAGACTCCAGTGCATTACAATGTGTATAAACAATTGCTGTACCATGTTTCATTACGTTTGGATAGTTAAATCGCGAGAAAAGTCTATTTAAAAGTCTCAAATTCGCTTGGCCGCCATGTTGGTTTTGTAGTCACCAGTTTTTTGAAAGTCTCATAGGTGAACTTCTAGTAGTGCCCTTTATCACGGTACACAATTTCAGGGTGATATCGGTAATAGTTTCGGAGATATTGAATGCTAGTGAAATATTTCGCACAGCCGCCATGTTGGATTGGTGAGACGTAACAAAATTTGAAGGGCACGGTCGAGGTCGCCGGGAATAGCGCTATGAACTTACCGAATTTCATTGAAATCGCTCCAGCCGTTTAGATTTTATTAGGGGGGGACACACACACACCTCACACACACACACGCACACACACACGGACAAAAGGTGATCTCATAAGCCTATTTTTTCAAAATTGAAAATAGGCTAAAAATGGCAAAGTGTGAATTCATCATGTGTGAAATGTGAAAATGAAAAATCATCCCATCAATATCATGATTTTTTTTAATAAAACAACAAAACATCGTTCTCTGGTAAACCTTTGTATTTATTTCATAACCATGGGGAATTGACAAAATGAAAATAGAATACAAACACATCCCAATACCTCACTCCTCAACGTTTATGTCCACGCATCATCAACATTCCTCTCATAGCTCTCATCACAATCAGGGCTGCCATCCTCTCACCCACTGAGGCATCACAGGATGTGAAACGTTGTTTAGCTTTCTTCAATAACAATTTATCTGCCACATATCTTAAACCAGGATGACTATGGCGATAAGAAAGATCATGTTCTTTGCATGCTTGATCCAAAAGATTAATGGGTACATCACCACGTCGCAAACGTTTTTCAAGATGAGTTCCAGGGCCACAAAAACGATACCCTGGAAGATGGATTTCGAAAGATAAGTATTCAATCACTTTGTCAATGACGCCATTGCCAGTACAGGTCTGGAATATCCTTTCCCATCGATGGAAAAAAGGTTTGGTCTTCCTCCTCCTCTGTGGACGATGTTTGTGTTTGTTGTTGTTGTTGCTTTTTCTCGCCATGACACCCGTGGAATGATTCAACAAAGCCTTTACACGGACTTTTATGACCGTGATACAGTTTCACTAGTTGACAAGTCGCGCACTGACGCATAGAGGGTATTTTTGCCATGGCCACTTGCTTATGATGATCGTAATACGTACAGGGTTTCAATTCACTCAACACAGGGTCTTGAGTCCATGATTTTGGTACATGTTGCCAGATTTCCTTCACTGCTTTGGCGGCTACATAATAAATGAACGACTTGGGGAGCGCCAAGAGTTCCTCTTTGGTAAAACTGTCTAGTTTCTATTTGCACACAAAGAACTTGCCAACGGCTTTGTCCGTAGCATTGCCTTTCTCCATGGTATCACGTACTGTAGATGTTTACACCTCGCTTGTGGAAATCTCACTGGCGTCATTCACGGGTCAATCATGAGTTATAATTTTGTTCAACAACTCCCAGCAGGCATGGCTGGTTAACCAATGAAAGAGATGCCACACATGGGCTAGGGCTGTATGGGCAATGCTGCCACATGAACAAGTATCCATGATTGTTTGCAATGAAGGGCAGCCCAAGTCCATGAGGTCGATACATTGACAGTAAGACGATAAAAATGGTTGCAACCATTGACGTTTTTCATTACCTTTCAAAAATACCACATTGGCCGAGGACAAGTGTGCTTTCATGACCACGTCCAAATATTTATAGGAAATGGTTCCTTGATTCCAGTCCAGTTGCCTATGATTTTCAATCCACTGGGTTTGTTTACGATCTTTTTCACACAACAAATCAAAAGCATGGGGTGGTTTAAATAGCAAATGCGTAGCTTGCGATATCCAAAACGTGGTACAATCGATAATAAATTTGTGGTCACCAATTTTAAACCCTTGGCAATCCACACTGAGTGTGCGCAACATGTTGACGCTTGCCTGGACCGAGTTCAACTGACGACCTGACTGACGATCGACCACTAATGTGTGATCATGACATGGACTTACCTACCATGCTAGTTTCAAAAAAAATGAGGTTAGGGTAGGACAGGGGGACATGAAAAAAATAAGAATTTAAGAATTACATCATTTTATTATCATAACACGTCGTACAGGCTTTTGTCATTTTGGGATAAGGACGATACCAACTGTTACAACAATATAGTCTCTTGTGTTTGTAACGTCCATAACACCGATGATGCCCCAATGTCTCTAAACTAGGCGTTTTTGATGGTGAGCTGCTTACCGAAGCACCATGGACACCATACGGTCCATACGTATCGTAACTTGTTGTTTTTTTTCATTACCCAGAGACACAAGTGAGGGATAGCTTGAATGACAGGATATATTTCCAACTTCCATTCTACACAGGTAGGGGCAGGCGGGTGACCAGCGCTGATGTTCCTACATGGGTTCATCGCCCTCCTGCCATTGGTCTATGATGATGGGACAAAAGGCACATTTCACTTCATCTCTTGTTTTTAAATAGTAGAATCCAGCGGCCGTCAAGTCCTGAGGGTTTATGAAAGGCACTGGCCATGTTGCAAAAGTCTTGAAACGTTGTTCCTCAGAGTTTAAATTCATGGATGTGACTTCTCTTGATGCTTTAAAGCAAGACTTGACTGAGAGGCTTGACGTGGGTTGACCTGTTATTTATACACTCGTCACTTGGTTGGACAGTGGATAATAGTCGACTTGTTTGTGACGAATAATCATACAGTAGGCCGTCGTATTGGCTGGTACATTGTCATGCGTTTCAAAATCTAATCGAATGTTAATATTGAATGGCTTGACAGACTCTTCCAGGTAAGAACAGTCAAAGACAATCAGCGGCACGCTTGCCTTAAACGCTTGGGGTAGCAGCATGTGGTCGTTCTCTTTTTGATAATACGACCTTCGAAATTTAGAAAACAAGTCGTACAAGGGGCCAAACTTATTTTTTGAAAAATCCAAATCCAGTCCTTCATAGGGAAACACAGCTCCGTTGAGGAAAAGACGTGCATTTCTCAATTACAGGTGATCAAATTGCGTGGCATCTTTGGTTTGTTGATACTTGCGATTCGTTTGAAAACCCACAATCAGGGTGAGTGGTCTCTCTGTTTTTACAGACCAACTGTGTGTGTTGGTGGTGGGCAATAGCGGGTACTCATGGAGTGCCCAGCTTCTAAATTCCATGGGTAGAGGCATATCTCTCTTTACCATTTTGAGTATGTCCAGTTTGTTGCTATCGTCAAGGGTCACATGGGGCCCTTTCCATAATAAGCGTTGTAGTTGAGTTTTTGAATCTATGGGGGCATTGTCAGCTCCCTTGAGTGCATTATTATCACTCCTGTCTCTCACCAAACAAAGCACTTGCCCTGCGTTGACCACAATTCGCTGGTGATCTTCGGTAAAGCCTAAAATCAGTTTAAGAGGTAAATATCCAGTAAAGGTGCCATCGGTGTGTACCATCCAGTCATTGGTTGAGTCAGGGCACCAACCCGCCATGCAAAGTGTTTTACCTTCTTCCTCACTATAAGAGGGGTATAGTTTCATGACACTGGAAATACCCTCATTTCGAGTGCTATCCACAACGATATCGTTAATCACGTAACGCACTTCAGAAAACAGAAAGGCAAAAGCATGGTTGGTCAACTTGGATGTGGTGGGTGTAGAGCCATCGGCTTTGGTGAGCCTACCCTCAATCTGAATGACACATTCATGCGGTAGGGAGTAAATATCTTGGTTGTTGATAACAAATTTAATTTCATCATTGTTATTGAGTCCAGGTGTTTGAGCTTGAATGGAGATCAATTCTTACCACCCCTGGTTGCTCCTCGATGCGGTTCACTACCTCTAGGAAGGAATTAATTATGGGGGTTGACGTGGTAACCCAAATGCTGTAAAATCTGCTTGCCTTGAGATGTTAACGTGTATTCACGTGGCAAACAACTAACACCATTCCTAGACGGTGTTGTTGCTTTATACACAAACTTCATAGTGGTTTTAGCACCAGCTTGTAAGTCACTGGTGTGGTAGAATCTAGATCAATGAGTTGTTGCTCTCTATTGATCAGTCTTATCAGTAGGGAATATAAGCCGAAGTTGGCACAGGGGCTAATGCGGAAGATGGCGGCCGCGCGCAAGAAGCCCTATGTTATTCTTATGGAGGGGTTAGTCAGAACTGGCACAGGGGCTAATGCGCAAAATGGCCGCCATACTCTGAGACCGTGAATGACGTCACAGGGGGAGGTCAGCCGTGTAGTCGCTAAATGGAATATTTATTATTATTATTATTATTAATAATAATTTTAATAGGTAATTATTGATTGATAGCTTGCCACGGTGAGTGAGTGGTTATCGTGTCGGACTACTAACCCCAGGCTTGCAGATTCGCTCTTGGTCGTGGTAAGTGATTTTTGAAAGTTGGAAAAAATTAAGACACGCATGTCATACGATGTAGGCATGTAAAAGAACCCAGGGAGAGGTCGGCAATGTAGTTGCTAAATGGAATATTTATTATTATTACTTATTATTATTATTTATTATTATTATTATTAGGTAATTATTGATTGATCATGTACAATCAAGACCAGCCTTATATTGCCTCACTTTATGGTGTAGTGGCTAGCATTTTTGGCTGTTACTGTGGAGGCTCGGGTTCGAGTCCTGGCTCTGTCAAGAAATTTAATTCTAGGTTGAGGGTTGGAATGGGGGTACACTCAACCTTGTGAGGCAAAACTGACAAGAGCTGGCTTTTGATTCATACCGCTGCCATTCTGCCTAACCCTACTTCACCTAACCTAACCTAACCTAACCTAACCAGATCCCACCTTACCTAACCTAACCTAACCTAACCTAACTTCAAAGACAGAATGTTCAATACATCTATTGTTTTTATACCCTCATAAATTAGATATAGAGAATGTCAACCATGATTTAGATCCTCGAGAACACTTTCTGACATATCATTAAAACGTGTAGAAAGGAATGTCTGAAAATTTTCACTAATACTTAATACACGTTCACTATACACTGTGTCCACTTTTTGAATGTTAATGATACGGAAAAGAGTATGCATTGGTAATTCAGTGAGCTCTTTTCTCTCTAATCAACAGTTCTGCCCCCATAGTATTGAGAATATTTATTGTAGTAGCCTATAAAGAAACAAAAAAAATCATATCTATTACAGTTTAGCTACAAGTGACCAGAACCACTATAACATTTTATTCTAATAAGGAAATTTCCATAATGATAAGAAAAAAACTTACCATAATGGTGGATTGTGTAAGTAAACGTCTTTCGCTGCTTGTTGCCACTACTAAACTGATACTCATACAACAGACAAGTGAGTTCATGTTTAGCTGACGTAATCGTATGTTCCCACGCACTTCCTGTGTGTTGCACGCACCGTAGTGGCTAAATTTGAAACTAGATGAGATGATTTGCTGATGTAATCGTATGTTCCCGCACGCACACGCAAGCCCCTGTGGGCGGGTCCTTGTGGACGAGTCCCTGTGAACCAGTCCTTGTTGACGGGTCCTTGTTGACGGGTCCCTGTGGGCGGGTCCTTTGGACTGATCCCTATGGACTGGTCCATGACCCCTAATGCTATTATGAAATTAAACGTTGTTCCACATGAAACGCATGTGAAGAGCCGATTGCTAGTATGAATTGACTTTTTTTTTGTTTTTCTGTTTTTACACATGGTTTTTTTGTAAGAGGGCGGGCTTTTTGAATACAGATTTATAGATGAGTTATTTTTTTAATTACCAAACGATCCAAAACTAATAGGTCATTAGCTTTTTAATATTTCATGAACCAATAAGGCTAGGGACTTGTATGAGAGGTCGTTGGACTTGAGGTGACATTCTGTTTTTGAATGTACTATTTATTTTTTTGTCAAAAGAGCTTAACTACACTTTTGTTAATATCTCGCTAACTAATAATCAGAGAGGGTTAAGTGAGGTGTCATGGGACTCAGGATGGTCAACCCTTTTCCATGGCCAAGGAATTTACCCAAAATACGCAATACATTAAGATCATTGACCTGAAATTTTATAAACTAATAATTGGATACGAACATGTGAGATGTTTACCATGTGTGATGAAACATAGCTAGGTAGAGAAAGAATTAGTGTAGGCTACATGTATGGTGACTGACAAGTCTTTTACCATTGAAACTTGTTTTCAGATCAAACTGCAGTATAGAGAGAGTATAGGTTGCAGGTATGGGTTAATAAATGAGAAACGGTGTACGCAAACTCTGATTTATCAAGAATTAAGAGTAGACTATCTTTAATTGATTGGTTGAAGATGATAGCTAAAACACAAAAATGCTCAGTGGTTACCGAGACTAAATGGTCGCTACACACAACAAGCTTTAAATACTTGAGGCTAATAATCTATACACACACACACACACACACTCGCTTGTTGTAAACTAAACTGTGTTGCTGTCAGTGCTCAGACAGTAGGCTGATGACAAAATGCATTGCTAACAGAAATATAATCATTTTTCCGGTTGTCTAATGTTACCAGCTATTCATTTTTTTGTGTTGCAGTGGTAAGCACTTTTAGCTCTTGTACTGGTGGTCTTAACTCGATTTCCAGGTCTGAGGCCTAGAACAAGTTGAACTTAGAAACAAGGGCATAGTGGTGTAGTGGTTAAGCTGTTAGCCTTTCACTAGGGGCTCGATTTCAGGTTAATATGCATGTCATAAACATATTAAACAAAACATAACAGAGATAACGTTTAAAACTGATTACATTTGTGTCTTTTCAAATTATTACTTGGATTACAAATACAAAGGTGACCTGGGTTTGATATACAGTTAATGCTGTCTATCACACACTAGACTGTAAGAAAGCCAAAAGAGCAAAAGGCGTAGGTAGAGCAGTGGTAAAATTGCTATATGTAGAGAACTACCTGGCAAAGCTATATCGCATAAACAGTGCAGGATACAATCCAGCAATCAAATTTGTATCTTGTTGAACAGAGAAATGCACTTACGTGAGAAAAATGTAAGTTCATGTGTAATATGACCTAACACACAAGTGTTCACCTGTGCACATGCATGATAAGAGCTAACAAGTCACATTCTGTTTAGTTCGTACGTAACGTTAGGTTAGGGCTACGAGGCGCATGCCATTTGAGAGCAGGCCAAGGGATCTAACTTGGTGGATGGATGTGTTCTAACGAGTCATTTGTAGTTGAAAGAGAATAATACATGTTCTTAAGATGTTAAAACTGTGCAGATGGCACGTGCAGTAAGACGACTTGTTATATTTCCTGTGTCATATTACAGACATGGCAGAGAGCGCGCAGATCTGTTGCTATGACTAACGCTGCAGTAATTTGAAACCCCACGTGTTCATCAAGACAATGGGTGATGATCATGCAAAGTTAGTAGTTATTGGATATTACACAGGTGTTCCTTCCGGTGTCATGTTGCTGACATGCCAGAGAGCGCACACTGCTGTTGCTATGACTGACGCTGCAGTAATTTGAAACCTCAGCTGTTGATCAAGACAATGGGTGATGATCATGCAAAGTCAGCAGTAATTGGATACCACACATCAACATGGACTAAATCATAAACGTGTTGTCATAACCTGCAGAAGCCTCATTTAAAGATTTTAGATTTTACATTTTAAATTTAAGATTTTTTGATTTTTAGATTTTACTTGTTTTACATTTTTCTAAAAGAGTAAACTACAAGGTCACATACCTAACCTCATTAAACCTAACTTTACCAAACCTAACTTAAGCTAATCCAAAGGCTAATGCACATACACAATGTATATGAGGTACATGCAACTATCCTTATGCTAGTCTTACAGGTTACTGTACAACATGATCACTACCCCAAACGGATTTTTTTTCATTTTTTCGTTTACACATATGTCAATTTTCCAATTTCCCATTATCAGTTTTTTTTTAAATGTCAGTTTTTAGTTTTTTTCAATTTCATAATATGGAAAATTGATTTTGCATTTTGTTGTTTACACATTTATTAATTTCACAATTTCCCATTTTCAGTTCTTAAAATGTCAGTTTCAAGTTTTTCAATTTCATGATATAGAAACATGGATTTTCCAATTTGTTGTTTTCACATTTATTAATTTACCAAATTCACATTTGCAGTTTTTTAAATTTTCAGTTTAATGTTTTTTGTTCTATTTGTTAATATGGAAACATGGATGTTTTACAATTTGTGTTTTACATGTCATGCAACTATTCTTATGCTAGTCTTATAGGTTACTATACAACATGATCACTACCCCCACCGGATATTTTTTTTTCATTTGCTGTTTACACATATGTCATTTTTTCCAATTTCTCATTTTCAGTTTTTTTTAATGTCTGTTTTAAGTTTTTCAATTTCATAATATAGAAACATGGATTTCACATTTTGTTGTTTACACATTTATCAATTTCACAATTTCCCATTTACAGTTCTTAAAATGTCAGTTTAAATTTTTTCAATTTCATGATATAGAAACATGGATATTCCAATTTGTTGTTTTCACATTGGTCAATTTACCAAATTCCCATTTACAGTTTTTAAAATTTCAGTTTAATGTTTTTTTTCTTTTTGTCAATATGGAAACATGGATTTTTTCAATTTGTGTTTTTTAGGAGTGAGAAAGGTGGGTAGTAATTAAAAATGTGCAAGCAGTGTCCATTGTTGACAGGTCATTGTTGACGAGTCCTTTTCATACAACAGACAAGTGAGTTCATGTTTCGCATGCATTACCTAAAATGTAATACCATGCAAGGGTTTAACATTTTTGCAAATTAGCTTATGTATTAGTTTATGTGGGGGTCTTATGTTGGGCATTTTGTGTTGGCTTATTTGACAAGTTATTTTGTCAATGCATTTAGTGGATTTTCTCTTGGTCTAGGAAAGTATATCAGTCCATTTTATCACAACATAATGCTTACTGCCATGTTTGTAAGCAACAACAACAACACACTAAACTTTCAAAAAATCTAAAGTACTCTAATGTACTCTCAACTCGTACTCTTACCTCTACTCTTTGCCTAGTCAAGAACATTATTTTCTTTCCAAAAAAAGGTGAATGGGGAAAGTAGACTATATGTTTAAACTAAAAAAATCATATAAAGTCATATGTTAACTCTAACACCTACCAATCGCGCCTACTAGTAATTGCGTCTACTACCAATTGCGCCTACTACCAATCGCGCCTACTACTAATCGCGCCTACTATCAATCACGCCTACTGTCAATTGAACCTACTATCAATCGCGCCTACTATCAATAGCGCCTACTAGCAATTACAGCCACTACCAATCGCGCCTACTGTCAATTGCTCCTAATATATCGCGCTTACTATCAATCGCACCTACTATCAATAGCGCCTACTTTCAATTACGTCCACTACCAATCGCGCCTACTACTAATCGCGCCTACTATCAATCGCGCCTACTGTCAATTGAACCTACTATCAATAACCTACGTCTATCCCACTCTCAGTCAAAAAATATAATATTCTTTAAATTTTTTCCCAAACAATATTTGGAAAGTAGGTCATATTTTTGAAAACTAATCATCCTATAAAGTCATATATAGACTCAAACCAATGGCTTTTAAATCCTTAATCGTAAGAACAAAATATGGAATTTTTGACATTTTTTCCAAAAATGTTCATTTTAAAACGGGGGCTATATTTTGGAAACTAGGAATTTTACAAAAAAAAGTTTTTTTTAACGTAAATGACAGGTATTTACCCCCACTACCCCACAAACCAAGTCCCAGGTATCTGGGACAAAATCCAAAAAAGTTCAATTTTGAAAGTAGGCGATATTTTGAAAACGAATCATCCTAAAAAAGTCATATATAGACTCAAACCAATGGCCTCTATGTCCTTAATTGGTAGAACAAAACTTAACATTTTTTCAGTTTTTCCAAAAAAGTCCAATTTTCAAAATTGTCTATATTTTGGGAACTAAGAATTTTACAAAAACGTTTGTCTAACGTAAATGAAAGGTCTTTACCCCCTCTACCCAAAAAATAAATTTCAGGTCCCTAGGACAAAAACTGTGTACGTGGTGGCATATGATGGTGGCTTATTTTTGGTGGTTTACGTTAATACCTTATTTGTAATGGCTTATTTGACAAGTTATTTTTTTGTCAATGTATTTAGAGGATTTTTCTCTCAGTCTTGGAAAGTATCTCAACCCTTTTTTTTATGGTAGCATAATGCTTACCGCCATTGTGGTGTTTGAAGCCATATTTTCAGTGTTGCCTTAGTAAACAAGAGTTTAGTGCTTTTCAGTCGGTCAACACGAATGTCAAATTGACTTGTTTAAATTCATGAGTTTAAGCCTGGGTGATTTGAATTTCTTGGCTTCACGATTTGCCTGACTAGCCGTGAACATTGTGGTGTTTGAAGCCATATTTTCAGTGTTGCCTTAGTAACATTCGTGTTGACCGACTGAAAAGCACTAAACTCTTGCTTACCGCTATGTTTGTAAGCAACAACAACAAACTAAAATTTCAAGAATCCAAGGTACTCTAAGGTTAATGATTGTCTCTCAACTCCATTCAACGCCTAGTCAAAACATTATATATTTTTCAAATTTTTCAAAAAAAGGTAAATTGGGGAAGTAGGCTATCTGTTTAAACTAAAAATCATATCAAATCATATGCTAACTCCAACACCTACGTCTATCCCACTCTCAATCAAAAAATATAATATTCTTCAAATTTTTCCAAAACAATATTTGGAAAGTAGGCCATATTTTGAAAACTAATCATCCTATAAAGTCATATATAAACTCAAACCAATGGCTTTTATATCCTTAATCGTAAGAACAAAACATGGAATTTTTGACATTTTTTCCAAAAATGTTCATTTTAAAACGGGGGGGGGGGGCTATATTTTGGAAACTATGAAATTTACAAAAAAATGTGTTTGACATAAATGACAGGTATTTGCCCCCTCTAGCCAAAAACCAAGTACCAGGTCTCTGGGACAAAATCCAAAAAGGTTCAATTTTGAAAGTAGTCGATATTTAGAAAACTAATCATTCTAAAAAGTCATATATAGACTCAAACACATTTTCTCCAAGTCCTTTAACGTTAGAACAAAACTTAGCACCTTTTCAATTTTTCCAAAAAATGGTCAATTTTCAAAATTGTCTATATTTTGGAAACTAAGAATTTTACAAAAATATTTGTTTAACATAAATGAAAGGTCTTTACCCCCTCTAACCTAAAAATAAATTTCAGGACCCTAGGACAAAAACTGTGCATAGTAGTGTGTTTGTGAGAGTTCAAGGCCCTCCTCCTCCTCCCCTCCTCCAAGATGGCGGCCGTAGCTTAACTTAACCTAGCCTAACATGAACTCACTTGTCTGTTGTATGAAAAGGACTCGTCAACAATGACCTGTCAACAATGGACACTGCTTGCACATTTTTAATTACTACCCACCTTTCTCACTCCTAAAAAACACAAATTGAAAAAATCCATGTTTCCATATTGACAAAAAGAAAAAAAACATTAAACTGAAATTTTAAAAACTGTAAATGGGAATTTGGTAAATTGACCAATGTGAAAACAACAAATTGGAATATCCATGTTTCTATATCATGAAATTGAAAAAAATTAAACTGACATTTTAAGAACTGTAAATGGGAAATTGTGAAATTGATAAATGTGTAAACAACAAAATGTGAAATCCATGTTTCTATATTATGAAATTGAAAAACTTAAAACAGACTTAAAAAAACTGAAAATGAGAAATTGGAAAATTGACATATGTGTAAACAGCAAATGAAAAAAAAATATCCGGTGGGGGTAGTGATCATGTTGTATAGTAACCTATAAGACTAGCATAAGAATAGTTGCATGACATGTAAAACACAAATTGTAAAACATCCATGTTTCCATATTAACAAATAGAACAAAAAACATTAAACTAAAAATGTAAAAAACTGCAAATGTGAATTTGGTAAATTAATAAATGTGAAAACAACAAATTGGAAAATCCATGTTTCTATATCATGAAATTGAAAAACTTGAAACTGACATTTTAAGAACTGAAAATGGGAAATTGTGAAATTAATAAATGTGTAAACAACAAAATGCAAAATCAATTTTTCCATATTATGAAATTGAAAAAAACTAAAAACTGACATTAAAAAAACTGATTATGGGAAATTGGAAAATTGACATATGTGTAAACGACAAAATGAAAAAAAAATCCGTTTGGGGTAGTGATCATGTTGTACAGTAACCTGTAAGACTAGCATAAGGATAGTTGCATGTACCTTATATACATTGTGTATGTGCATTAGCCTTTGGATTAGCTTAAGTTAGGTTTGGTAAAGTTAGGTTTAATGAGGTTAGGTATGTGACCTTGTAGTTTACTCTTTTAGAAAAATGTAAAACAAGTAAAATCTAAAAATCAAAAAATCTTAAATTTAAAATGTAAAATCTAAAATCTTTAAATGAGGTTTCTGCAGGTTATGACAACACGTTTATGATTTAGTCCATGTTGATGTGTGGTATCCAATTACTGCTGACTTTGCATGATCATCACCCATTGTCTTGATCAACAGCTGAGGTTTCAAATTACTGCAGCGTCAGTCATAGCAACAGCAGTGTGCGCTCTCTGGCATGTCAGCAACATGACACCGGAAGGAACACCTGTGTAATATCCAATAACTACTAACTTTGCATGATCATCACCCATTGTCTTGATGAACACGTGGGGTTTCAAATTACTGCAGCGTTAGTCATAGCAACAGATCTGCGCGCTCTCTGCCATGTCTGTAATATGACACAGGAAATATAACAAGACGTCTTACTGCACGTGCCATCTGCACAGTTTTAACATCTTAAGAACATGTATTATTCTCTTTCAACTACAAATGACTCGTTAGAACACATCCATCCACCAAGTTAGATCCCTTGGCCTGCTCTCAAATGGCATGCGCCTCGTAGCCCTAACCTAACGTTACGTACGAACTAAACAGAATGTGACTTGTTAGCTCTTATCATGCATGTGCACAGGTGAACACTTGTGTGTTAGGTCATATTACACATGAACTTACATTTTTCTCACGTAAGTGCATTTCTCTGTTCAACAAGATACAAATTTGATTGCTGGATTGTATCCTGCACTGTTTATGCGATATAGCTTTGCCAGGTAGTTCTCTACATATAGCAATTTTACCACTGCTCTACCTACGCCTATTGCTCTTTTGGCTTTCTTACAGTCTAGTGTGTGATAGACAGCATTAACTGTATATCAAACCCAGGTCACCTTTGTATTTGTAATCCAAGTAATAATTTGAAAAGACACAAATGTAATCAGTTTTAAACGTTATCTCTGTTATGTTTTGTTTAATATGTTTATGACATGCATATTAACCTGAAATCGAACCCCTAGTGAAAGGCTAACAGCTTAACTACTGCACCACTATGCCCTTGTTTCTAAGTTCAACTTGTTCTAGGCCTCAGACCTGGAAATCGAGTTAAGACCACCAGTACAAGAGCTAAAAGTGCTTACTACTGCAACACAAAAAAATGAATAGCTGGTAACATTAGACAACCGGAAAAATGATTATATTTCTGTTAGCAATGCATTTTGTCATCAGCCTACTGTCTGAGCACTGACAGCAACACAGTTAAGTTTACAACAAGCGAGTGTGTGTGTGTGTGTGTATAGATTATTAGCCTCAAGTATTTAAAGCTTGTTGTGTGTAGCGACCATTTTGTCTCGGTAACCACTGAGCATTTTTGTGTTTTAGCTATCATCTTCAACCAATCAATTAAAGATAGTCTACTCTTAATTCTTGATAAATCAGAGTTTGCGTACACCGTTTCTCATTTATTAACCCATACCTGCAACCTATACTCTCTCTATACTGCAGTTTGATCTGAAAACAAGTTTCAATGGTAAAAGACTTGTCAGTCACCATACATGTAGCCTACACTAATTCTTTCTCTACCTAGCTATGTTTCATCACACATGGTAAACATCTCACATGTTCGTATCCAATTATTAGTTTATAAAATTTCAGGTCAATGACCTTAATGTATTGCGTATTTTGGGTAAATTCCTTGGCCATGGAAAAGGGTTGACCATTCTGAGTCCCATGACACCTCACTTAACCCTCTCTGATTATTAGTTAGCGAGATATTAACAAAAGTGTAGTTAAGCTCTTTTGACAAAAAAATTAATAGTACATTCAAAAACAGAATGTCACCTCAAGTCCAACGACCTCTCATACAAGTCCCTAGCCTTATTGGTTCATGAAATATTAAAAAGCTAATGACCTATTAGTTTTGGATCGTTTGGTGATTAAAAAAAATAACTCATCTATAAATCTGTATTCAAAAAGCCCGCCCTCTTACAAAAAAAACATGTGTAAAAACAAAAAAACAAAAACAAAATGTCAATTCATAGTAGCAATCGGCTCTTCACATGCGTTTCATGTGGAACAACGTTTAATTTCATAATAGCATTAGGGGTCATGGACCAGTCCATAGGGATCAGTCCAAAGGACCCGCCCACAGGGACCCGTCAACAAGGACCCGTCAACAAGGACTGGTTCACAGGGACTCGTCCACAAGGACCCGTCCACAGGGGCTTGCGTGTGCGTGCGGGAACATACGATTACATCAGCAAATCATCTCATCTAGTTTCAAATTTAGCCACTACGGCGCGTGCAACACACAGGAAGTGCGTGGGAACATACGATTACGTCAGCTAAACATGAACTCACTTGTCTGTTGTATGAGTATCAGTTTAGTAGTGGCATCAAGCAGCGAAAGACGTTTACTTACACAATCCACCATTATGGTAAGTTTTTTTTCTTATCATTATGGAAATTTCCTTATTAGAATAAAATGTTATAGTGGTTCTGGTCACTTGTAGCTAAACTGTAATAGATATGATTTTTTTTTGTTTCTTTATAGGCTACTACAATAAATATTCTCAATACTATGGGGGCAGAACTGTTGATTAGAGAGAAAAGAGCTCACTGAATTACCAATGCATACTCTTTTCCGTATCATTAACATTCAAAAAGTGGACACAGTGTATAGTGAACGTGTATTATGTATTAGTGAAAATTTTCAGACATTCCTTTCTACACGTTTTAATGATATGTCAGAAAGTGTTCTCGAGGATCTAAATCATGGTTGACATTCTCTATATCTAATTTATGAGGGTATAAAAACAATAGATGTATTGAACATTCTGTCTTTGAAGTTAGGTTAGGTTAGGTTAGGTTAGGTAAGGTGGGATCTGGTTAGGTTAGGTTAGGTTAGGTTAGGTGAAGTTGGGTTAGGCAGAATGGCAGCGGTATGAATCAAAAGCCAGCTCTTGTCAGTTTTGCCTCACAAGGTTGAGTGTAACCCCATTCCAACCCTCAACCTAGAATTAAATTTCTTGACAGAGCCAGGACTCGAACCCGAGCCTCCACAGTAACAGCCAAAAATGCTAGCCACTACACCATAAAGTGAGGCAATATAAGGCTGGTCTTGATTGTACATGATCAATCAATAATTACCTAATAATAATAATAATAATTAATAATAATAAATATTCCATTTAGCAACTACATAGCCGACCTCTCCCTGGGTTCTTTTACATGCCTACATCGTATGACATGCGTGTCTTAATTTTTTCCAACTTTCAAAAATCACTTACCACGACCAAGAGCGAATCTGCAAGCTTGGGGTTAGTAGTCCGACACGATAACCACTCACTCACCGTGGCAAGCTATCAATCAATAATTACCTATTAAAATTATTATTAATAATAATAATAATAAATATTCCATTTAGCGACTACACGGCCGACCTCCCCCTGTGACGTCATTCACGGTCTCAGAGTATGGCGGCCATTTTGCGCATTAGCCCCTGTGCCAGTTCTGACTAACCCCTCCATAAGAATAACATAGGGCTTGTTGCGCGCGGCCGCCATCTTGCGCATTAGCCCCTGTGCCAACTTCGGCTTATATTCCCTACCCTTATCGTTGTATTACTAATACCATCGACAGCCCCAGAATGAAAAAGCACCACTGGAGGGTTTTCACGAATAATATAGCCATTGGGCGATGCCACACTAAAGTCATAAAGCGAATGCGATGGTTCTTGATTGGTGTACACTTGGCTAATAATATTACACGTCACCGACACATGATGCTCCTCAATGAATTTCACTTCAAGGTCTGATTCATGTTTTTGTTGGGCTCCAACACGCGTGGTTTAAATCCTAGTAATGGACCAATGGATTCGGGGCGTGTTTTAAAGTCAATGTTGAAGGTAGAGAAAATACTGCAGCGATGAGTGTTGGTATTTCCTACAAGTTCAAACTTGCGCGTTCCATCGAGAAATGACTTTAAACCATATTCATTGATCAACACCACAAAAATGTGTTCATAAATGTCATCGATTGTGTATCCACCAGAGTTCAGGGTGAGCACAGAATCATCATAGTAAAACTTGTTGTTCACATTTTCACGTATGTTGTATATTCGATTGTACGTTTCAAGAGAAACAAGTCCTAAACCATAGGGTTTTTCACTCAATTCGTAGGCGGGTAAAAGTCTAGGCTGACTTCTGGTCCACGTCCATGCAGTGTAAACGTTTCACTTTCTGCCGACATACTGTTGGCGTTTTTGCTTATGCTGCGTCTTATATAGAAAAATTAAACGCAAATGTCCACACCGTTGGCTGTTAAACGTTTGCTCACTTTTCACATAATAATATATCTTGATCCTGTTTCCAAAATAGGTCACTAGTTCCATGGGCGGGGGCAAATTCCCAAAACTGTCAAAGTATCATACGATGGATCCCTCTTTGACATAAGCTACATAATGCGTTCCTGGTCCTCGGTGATCATCCAAATTGACAGCAGCGCATTCCTGTTTCCAGGGTCGTGGGGGCTAATTGGTTTCGCATAAACACACCTCGAAAATGAGAAAGCTTTAGTTGTTTAGCATAACTTTCCACTTGTTGATGCGTCAGGGCATGTCTTTCTATGGCTGAGGTTAATTTTTTTTAATATTTTGAAATGGTGAAATCCCTAATCCTTGTTGATAAAAGGCGGTCTTTAAATTGGTATTTCTAACCCCCATAGCAATCGCTTCCATCGTTTCATTATGTCGCTGACTTTCTTTGAGTTGTTGATTGCCCTGCTGCGCGGCTTTAATGGTTTTCGCCACTGCACTGGCACCACCCAAAAGTGAACCCAGAGCAGCCAGACCGGCAAATAATGCAGGTGAAAATCCCGCTCGTTTGGGGACGGGAATCACTCGCCCTTGTTTTGAACCCTGTCGCTGACGTTTTGGAATAACATATCTCTGTGCTGCTCGAAGAGCTTTCCTTATGGTAAATACATTATTTTTTATTTTTTTTATTTCGCAAGGGCTTGTCCACGAATGTCTTAAGCCCAGGCTTTGCCAAAAACAGGATCTTATTTTTAGTCTTTTTAGTTTTTCTCACCACATACCTTTGTTTCACCATGATGACGATCAGCAACAACCTTTCACAAGAAAGTTTAAGTCACAACTAACGTCGGATTGTTATTTCAAGGCTGTATATTCCAATTCCACATAAAGTGGGAAATCGTTTATGGTTTTTCCCGCTTGCTTTTCATCCCATGTCAACATGAGATGAAAGGATAATTCGTCTCCTGCATTGACTATTTCATGGTTATGGACCAACATCCTATGACCATTTATCTCTATTTTTAAATGATTCTCATCAGGTATGGCATATTTGATGTGAATGGTTCCATCATAGTGTAATCGATAGTGGCTTAAACCCGAAGCAAGCACATAGGTCAAGTGCTGGTCATGGACTAGCGGTAAATGGTTTCTGTCATTCACAGGTTTTTCATTTGTTAGATACAATAAAAATATGGATGGGATACATTTATAAAGCCTTTTCATTTCATATCTCACGTAACGCTTGGTACAGACATTGCCTTCGTCTTGCAGGTCTTCGACGTGAATAATCCGATGGGGATTAGCGCTAAAGCCATTCACTGTAAGCTGAGGCACTTTGTCATAAAACTCATACACCTTGTTATACACATACTTTTTTGTAGTAACGTCTGTAGACACTTGAAGATGTTTCACATGGGTTAACCGCTTTCCCTTAAAGTCATAATCTCCCTGTTTTGTGCGTGGCACTACAGACCTATCCACACAGTGATTATTAGAAGGATCTGTTTCTCATTTAGGATCATGTATGGGGACAGACCTAGCTTTGGCCTTTAACGCACGCCCAAAGACATCCATCATCAACCTGTAGTACCAGTCTACTCTTTTATGACAAGGCTCGTTGTCCTGTATATAGACAGCCTGCTAGTCTGGCTAAGCCTAAGTTGAAATGAAGATTATTAAGCAGCAAGAGTCATTCCCCGTGGGAGACATGGTTTCCTATCTCTGTCCTACATCACGTGAACAACGCCATGGTTCACTGTTTCCATCTTCCATTCGCTGCGTCATTGTGGGACCTTCCGGCTGAGGAAAGACCAATCTTTTGCTGACGCTCATCACAGCGCCCAATGGACTGCGTTTTCAAAATATTTATATTTTTGCAAGATCTCTCTACCAACCCCTCTACGTGTTTCTGGATCAAGTCATGTCTGGATTACAAAAAGAGAATATGGGTTATTTCACATTTTCCATGCAAGAAAATATTATTTCACCGGATGAGGTAAAGTCCGATTCACTCATGGTTTTCGATGGTGTCCACTAAACGTCAAGGCATCATTCAAAGTTATTTCAGCATGGGTCGTCACAAACATATCGATTGCTTTTATCTTGGACAAACATATTCTAAAATGTCGAAACAGTTGATTCGTGACAATGCCAATGTCATTGTTTTATTTCGCCAGGACGAGAGGAACAGTCGTCACATTTATAATGAACATGTGAATCCGGATATGACCTTTCAAATGTTTACAGAATTGTGTGCCAAGTGCTGGAACACTCAACGTCATGCCTGTTTAGTGATTGATAAACAAAGTGAACCCAACCAAGGACGGTATCACTTAGGGTTTGATCATTTTATTGCTATTTAAGGCACTGTCTCATTCCCTGTCAAGTCATTTGTCAAGACACCATGGCGTTAGCAGAGAGTCAATTGAAAAAGCATATTATTAGAGCAAAAAATACTATTCGCCAAAGGTTTCGTCAATTGAAACGATCACGTGCAGATCATGCTTTGTTTATTCAACAACATTTAGCACCTCCACTAAAAGCCATGTTGAAACCCTCTTTCAAGCCATCTGAAACGCTACCCACCATTTCACAAGCAACGCAGATACTGCACGAGGACCCTGAGGAAGAGGAAGGGGAACAGGAACAGGAAGATTTGACTAGTGTTAGCGAAGTTGAGGATGAGGAGGATCAAGTGTTTACGCCTCCAACAAAAAAAAAGGCCGCACACCTTGCAGAGTTTTTGAGAAAAAAGAAATCCTTGGCCATGGTCGAAGCACCTTGCCCTTCCAGAGCGTGTCCATTTTCACAACTCTTGGCCACCCCTCAACATAAAGCTCAACTGAAAACCATTTTAATAAAATATTATGGATCAACATTGGAACCCCATTTCACTGAACTATTTATTGGAAACACAGTTACCACGTATGGTGTTCGCTATGAGGATGATAGTTTTAAAATTGGCGATTCATCCATTAAATTTGCTTGTACTAAAGCTGTCATTAAAAACATCAACTACAAATTAACGCCAGGACTGTTAAGGCTGCTCTTCTCTCGAACTCCCTCTTTCCTTGATTATACGTCAGAGGATCTTGGCAAATATAAATCCAATTTATTGGATACCCATGCCCACAAAAGACAGTATGATCCCGCTCAACAAGTGAATGCCAACATATCTCAAAAATATAAAACCATCATTGCAAAAATGTTTCCCACCGGTCAAAGTGGTCGTCATAAATCATCCGCTTCGGGGGTGACATTTAAACCATTAAAACCTCTTGTGGATGTTACCTACTGGCACAATCCCAATAAGCTCGTCCAGTGGCTACAGTTGTTGCATTCTTCACGCCTAGCCGGCCATACCGGTCACGATTGGGAAATTCAAGAAATTGAACAAGAACTTCGAAATTCCAAAATTATTGTTTAAGCCCTCACCCATTAAAATGGGTATTGCTCACGAGTTGCATCGCCCAGCTAGGCGTCACGACTCAAGGTGATTTCATGAGGTGTGGATGAACTTTGGCTGGCTGACTTGGTTGAAATGATACCCAATGCTGGCGTTAACGACGTTGTACGCTATATGTTGACCGTCATTGATGTCTATTCCAAAATGGCCTTTGTTGACCCTGTGCGTCGCAAGTCTGGTCCACTTGTTACCAAGGCCTTTCAACATATTATTCAACACTCCAAACGCCAACCTCAGTTACTACATACTGACCAGGGGAAAGAATTTTTCAACAAGGATTTCTCCAGTTTTCTCAAATCTAAGGATATTCACCATTACACCACGTACAGCAATCTCAAAACCAGCGTGGTCGAGCGGTTTAACCGAACATTGAAAACCCATATGTGGAAAGCGTTTACCACACAGGGCACGTATCGCTGGTTGGACATGTTACCAGAGCTAGTATCACGTTACAATGACACCAAACATAGTACGATTGGGACCCAGCCACGCCTCGTGGCCAAAAATATTCAGCGATTGGATAAACTGTTTAATCCCATAAAAACAGCCGATCCTAAACGTCACCGACTGAAAATTGGGAATTTTGTTCTTGTGAGCAAATTTAAGTCTGCCTTCAATAAGGGCTACACACCTCCGTGGGGGACTGAACAATTTCGAATTCGTCAAGTCAACTTGGACAGTCCAGTCACCTATTTACTCCAACACCTCAACCATCAACCCATAAAAGGTAGATTTTATCCATGAACTACAAAAAACAGCATTTCCTAAGCATTATCTTGTGGAAAAAGTGTTGAAACAAAAAGGAAATAAACTATATATCAAATGGTTAGGATTTAACTCTACGTTTACTTCTTGGATCAATAAATAACATGTTGTATGAACCTGTGCACTTTTTTATTTATTTATTCACACATGTTGTACACCACCTATAGCTCTGTGTGTACAGTCCTCAGCTCCACATATTTCATTCTCTTTCAACCTGTGGTCTCTCATACATCACCCCTCCCCCTCTCCCCCCTTCACCAACCACCACTGCTGTTCGCAGCTCTTGCCTATCTAATGGTTGTGACATCATTCCCACAAGTTGCATCATACTTTTTACGGATTCAGCGATTTTCACGCTTTGAACATCCTGTCATCGTGCACGTGGACAGCTAACGTCCAAGGTGAACACGTGTGTTGGATCATATTACTCGTCAACTTGCATTTTGTCACGTACGAAGCAAGACAGGATGTAACTTGTTTAGTGTACATGTGGTTTCACATGTGTTCATATGCATTTCGCTCTTCCCTGCCACCACGGTTGTCAGATTATTTAACCTTCAAGTGTCCTCTGCGTCTTTTTTCATTTTCCATTGCACCTGCTGTCAAGTCAGATCAGCGCATTCCAATAAGCTTTAATGGCATTCACATCCTGCTTGTCGGCTCCTCTGCAAGTTTGTTTTCTGTACTCGCTTCAACCAACATAGAACCAAGTTCTTCGGGGGTAAAAAAAACTTAGCATGCTTCACACATTTTCAAATATTAGCCTCCATCCATCTGCCATAGGAAAGATCAGAAAAACGAACCCTCGCTCTGTCATAAACCGACCCGCCGAAATATCGATTGTTCTATTAAGCATGGTCATTGTCGTTAGCGACAGCTTCGTTGAAATACACACATCCAGCAGTATCGTCTCTCTCAACAACAACGCTTCATGAACATTAAAAAAAGGTAAAGAAACGAAAGTTTTTTCAATATGTATGGCCGTTAGGCCCTTTGTGAATTATTTTTTGGAAAACATATCTACCACATTCAAAAGGGGGCGTTAGCCTGAGTCCTACGACACCTCGTACATGTCTCTAGCGTTATTGGTTCGCGAGATAGAGCAAAACGTCTAAAATCACGGTTTTACCTCAAAATGGTTTTTTCATTCCTGCTCAACATGAACATCCTCGGCAAGAGGACAACGCGACAAAAAATGACACCTCGTACACGTCTCTAGGCTTATTGGTTCGTGAGGTATCAGCAAAAATCACAAAAAACACTTGTGTACCCCAAAATCGAGATTCAAAATGTTTAAAAAAATATAACGAGTAGTCCATAGCAAAGAAGACGTCACTCCGAGTCCTTGGACCCCTCGTACACGCCTCTGGGATAATTGGTTCGCGAGATATAACAAAAAGTCTAAAATCACGTTTTTACCTCCAAAAAACCCGTGTTTCCAGCATTTCACCTTTTTAACACCTACATATCCGTAAAGAGCACAACGATACGAAAAAAACGAATGCAAGCACGCCCTCCTAGCATCACTCCTTCCATTCCAAGGTCGCCAGGGGCTCACAACATCTTAAGTGGAGCAGCTTTCCCATCATGACACTACTGTCAGGTTTTTATCCTAGAGACTTAAAATTTATTTTTTGGGTAAAGGGGGTAGGCACCTTTCATTTATGTCAAACAAACTTTTTTGTAAACGTCTTAGTTTCCAAAATATAGGAATTTCAATATTACACCTTTTTCAAAAAATGTAAAAAATAAAAAAGTGTTATTATAAAAAATAAAGAACGTAGAGACATTCGTTTGAACTATAGGACAATGTTCTATCATGTTTGGTTTTCAGACTATCGCCTATTTTCGAAAACAAACATTTTCAAAATATATTACAAAAATATAACGAGAGGTCCATAGCAAAGCCCCTGTCAGCCCGAGTCCAACGACACCTCATTTGTTAATATCCGACCATGGGTTCACCAAATATTAATTATTTAACATGAACACCGCCCGAGGCTTAGTAGTGGGGCAAAGAGGGTTCTAGACTGGGTTAGAAGCGCCACTACTCCCCTACTTGCCTAGTTAATTAGTACCCGTGTAGCGCGCAATGTGTACATTGTCTTCGTGGCTGAGGCAGCTAAAGTCCAATCTAACGTGCTATGAGAGACCGAGCAGAAGAGTGTTTCGAATCCGGTCGTAGGCTAACATTTTAGAACGACAGCCCATGCTCCATTTTAGTGGGGATATAATTTATTAATTTACGTTGTATTTCTGTGCAGGGTAAGTTGAATTTTGCTAATTTATGAAGAAAATACAATCGAAGTAGTAGGTTATGCCATGTGACCTGTAATGGCAGAAAGTCAAATGAATACCGTAAACCATGATTTAAAATCTGACGTGGATTTTAACATAGCATAACGAAGGAGATTCTAATCGCCAGTGCTCGCATCGAAGTAAACGTATTCCGTAACATTTCCCTCGGTATTATTTTGTTATTACATTTTAATAAAAGAGAAGACAACTGTATTTGACGTGTATATTGTGCCCGCTAGACAAGAATGTCGAAAGACCGCTTGGCTACAACGGCCCTCTCGACTTCCCCACCTATCGAACCCATAACCCTGAGAGGATTGGATGTGCATTCTCAGACCAGCCCGCACGGGACTAGTTATCTCGGGGTCGATCGGTGTTAGTGAGATGTGGGAATGTTATGAACTAGCCCAAGAGACCACATCAATACGACAAATGACAAGTCCAGTCTTAAGTTACTATCTTATGTTTATTCAGAATAGCAATCCTAGCCTACTTCTGAGGGTAAAATCGGCTAGTCCACAAAGCTAAATACAAAAATGGATCAACCCTAAATGAAGTTATGATACCCCCTCGTGAAGTCTTATTATACAGAAAAACAACGAGCAAGCTAGGGGAATAATACGTAAATCCAGCCCTAAGCAATTACAATGAATAAATTAATTAATGCAAAACAATGGGTAAGAAATTAAGATATGATGGTATTATCCCTGACATTTAACGTTAATGCTGAATTCTAATTAAGTCCCATCTGAAAATTAGTCATAGGCGAGGCGCGCCTATCCAAAAAATGCAAAAGCTACCACAAAATAGGATTCCTAATCATAAAAAATTATAAACATCATAAACATATGGGAACACAGGTTATTAATAAACAACAAATGGTATGCCCTCCTGCAGTTGCGCAATTGCGCCCTTCCTGCACAAATCGTCGACTCTTTGTAAACGATTGTCATCTAAGTGAGTGTCGTTAGGTTGGCAACAGCGTGATTACAATAATGACTGACGTTACTTTTGCTTAAGTCCAGGCTTCCATGGATTCACTTAGAAATTGCATTCGAGGCTCCAAAAAGTGTCAGCTCGCTCTATTTGTATTTATAAGAATATCACCCAACAGGTGAAAAGTCGAAGATCGAATCAAAACAAAACCATAAAAATTATTAAATTTAGAAAAATTATTTAAATTAACAATTATGAATCATCTGTTTATTTCAGAAATTAACTACTCCTTAATTATTTATTTATCTGTTTACTTGTCTTATTTAACCCTCAAAGTGTATTTAGTAATACCAACAGACACGAAGATTAAATATCAGACCTTATAAGAAAATCACATCGAGAAGCATCAGTCATCTCGATTCATAATACTATCATAAAACCATTTGAGTATCTCTACTCAACTCTAGTACATGTCAGTCACCAAGGAACACGTGTTTAGTAACACCAATATGAGTGGTCTCCTGACACACACCTCATACAATAGCCAACAGTGGAATACAATCATCATCTGCTGCCTAAATAACCTCACCATGAGCGATCTGTGTCGTCTTCGTGTGGAAAAAATACTATCCAATAACAATTCACAACGTAGCCCTGGTCTGATACAATCTCGTTCTTCACATTATCAATTAAATGGCTGCCCCAAAACAGCTGATTACAGCTCTCGAAACAGTGGCCTAGATTTATACAAGTAACTTTTCATCAACAGATTTATTAACAAACATGGGAACATAAATTTACGAAGAAAACACTGCTATGCAGTTCCTTGCTAAATGTAACATTGGCTTTGTGTATACATTCTACAGACTACGCTGAATCTTTAGTTAACATGAGCGATGTAAAAATTAATGACTTTTCAACTGCCTAGGGTCGCTATCTGACCCACCCGGCTCACGCTTTCAAGGTCTCGGCCAGTCTTTCCACAACCTTATAAACTCTCCCCGCTGACGAAAGCAATTGAGCTGTCGTGCTCCTAACACGTGCTTCATTACACTTTCAAGTTCACACATAGATGTTCGCTTGTATTGTAGCCACACTGCAGGTTTTATGAAAAATGTATGTTCATTGCAAATAAACTAAAAACGTAGATATTCCACTCATCTACTTCGGCTTGAGTATAATTAAATGATACGTAGGAGGTTGTATAATGTTCAAATACATATTAATGTGGTCATCTCGTCTTGCCCATCGGCTGTCATGCCTTGCCCAAAGAGTATGTGCTTGCAGATAAAACACTTTTACCTGACTTTGGTATTTTAAATGATACGTGCGGCGTTTTCAGTTTCTGCATCGTACTCCCAATGGTCTCCTAAACAATAATATGTACAAGTTGCCGTGAAAAATAGACCGTCTGAAAATAATTAATTAGCATATGACAATCTACAAATATCCTACCTAGTTCCAATTGTGTGATTGAGTGCGGCCAGAGTACTACACTAATTGTCTACCTACAATTCTACCATACATAAATGGCATCTGGTTCGAACCTGGTCTTTGTTTCGTGAACCATCTCAACCAACGTTTCCGTTTTCTCCTCATGATGTTATTTGGTATAAGATCTCCCCATGATCATAATGCTCTACTCCAACATTCCTCCAGCCATGAGGATTATGGTATCTTCCATGTGGTTACAGGTTACCATAGTGGTAGATTTGCCTGAAGCTCTGATTTCAAAGTTAATGGTATTTGTGAAAACTACAATGGTTTTACACTGTGCGGATAAAATCAAGATTGCCCTTATACTTCCACCACTGATGCTAATGACGCTTCTGCATCATGCTTCACAGATTCTAATACTTTTCTCACTTTCACAGGTTACAAGTTCGATGATTGCACTTTGCGATTTTTTCAACAAACAAATCGACAAGTTACAAAATAAATGTTAAGATCAATTTTCAAATGCATAGAAATATTCAATTATAATCTCTACTTCCGGAGTACCATTTGTAAATTTTCCAGTTCGGTCCCTGGTTTCACAAATTATGCTCATGCAATGCATGATAAGAAAATATCCATCCTGATATAATGTTACAGTTCTCGTTCACTTGGACGACTTGATAACTTCACACTCGGGCTTCCGATTCAACCGATACTTATTTGAATTACGAATGGCTCGTTCTTACAATGTTCTTCGCAGTAATTCGTATCACGACGTGTCACTCAACACATGCCAAATTACTGTACTGCTAATGGCGTCCACTCCTCCTTCCTCGTGTGGATTATGCACCATGTGAGTCGTTTCATGACTACAAATTAAGTATTCATTGTCCAGTATACAACCTATATGACCACTTTACTTGAAAATTGGTTTTGAAATGCAGACTATCGAGCATATTGTGCAGGAGTGCCCTCTGCATTCATGTCCCGGCGCCTTGGATGATCTCCACTCAGCAAGTCCTGATGCAATTGCGTGGATTACAGACCTTCCTGTCCAAATTTGATGTGATGGTCCTAATGCAGTGAATAGTGATTATTGTAAATAGTGTATATACTGTAATTATTTTCTGTCTTGTAAGCATCATACGCTAAATAAATAAAATAAACTTGAAAATAACGGAAAATTCGTAGAAATATACAGATTGTATCACAGGTTTTAATAATTATGTGGCGATAATTTCACTATTAATAAATATTTCAAAACGGATGGTGGCTTCCTTTGGAATATCAGAGCATAAATACAGGCTCTTGGAATAGAGTTCTCTGGTTTCACATACCATTAAACTTCTGTGGGATTTTTCTTTACAACGAATTTTCAATGAGCCGAAAATGATCATGGGACCATGAGCCTTACGGTCTCAATATATTAAGACTGTTTCGTGTAATACCACATTTGAACACTATGTAACGTTCATGGTATCCAGCCTGAAATACATGTGCTCGCTATATTATTGGACTAGCGTCCCGTCCCTAATAATCAACTGTGATCTCTCGTATCAATTTCGTAGTAAGACATACAGTAGTTAAACGTGGTCGACCTAGACGATAAAACATAAGTAAAGAAAATGTAGAACCTAATCAAAAACGCACCTCGATTCTTCCGTTCGGAAGTCCAATGCGATATCATTTCAGCGACAGAGACTTACTCATTGCAGGTAGTAGAGAATACCTCACAAAGATAGATAGTGTGAACTTTTGCGTTGGACACTATACTTTCTTTTTCTAAAACGGTCTTACCGATTCGAGTACGAAATTAGTCGTTGGATATTAGAAATATCAATGTTCACGTTCATGGATAAGATTCATTTTCTTTTTTTCTGTTGTGATGACTCTGAAATGTGCAGGTGTCCTTGCTTCGAAGCCTACGAGTGTATATATCTTTCCTGTTAGCGTTTCAACTTGTAAATATATATTTGTGTTATGTTGTTTATTGCTGGGTCGCAGGCATCGTTGACATGATACACACACCGTTGTTTAATTCTTGTCGCTCGGTGCAGTATGTGAACATAGGATTTTTTTTTTGTGAATCTGGAATATGCAAATTTTCTGCATACAGTTGGTATTCATTTTGGTTTCCTTATTTTCTTACCTTACTGTAAGCTTACGTTTTTGCCATGATACTCGCAAGCATCTCGAGTTGTATTTATGTGGTATAGTTAAGCACACGCCCATAAGACTTTGACAGACGGTATTGAATCCAGGACCCGGATCATTTTGTTACGAGTACTGAGTTCAATCCTTGGATGATCATATTTCTAAGGTATTTTGTGTTTATTTTAAGTATCAGTGTAGCACGTCTCAAACTCAAATCTCTTTGAGGTCGTATGAGTGTAAATTTGCCAGTTGGTATTAATAAGTACGCATTGATGTGTGCTTAAAAGCTCAAAGGTATAAGTGTGCCAAATTTCATATTCATTTGAAGGGCGAATTTTTTAGTTGGGAATAATGGATAAATGAGTGTTATGATTTGGTGAAAGTTTCTTAATCCACCAAAGGGGATCACATGGGCAATGTTGCCAGATCATGTTATAAAATGATTACCTCATGAATATTATATTTATGGAAGCCCTAAATTAATGGTGGATATGCCAATGGCTTAATGTTTCTTGTATTAATTAATTGGCACACAACGGCAAGATGCCATGGTATTTTTGAATATTGAATTCAGAGGCGTGGAATGTATTACAGTGAATATTAATTATGGTCAGATCAGATTGATTTTCATCTTGGCATATGATCAATGATTAGTTGTTTGATTAATTGAAAGATTGGATTAAGTGATTGATAATTGATTATTGATAAATGATGGGATCCACATTTCAATCAAAGTTTAATTGACTTAATTTGAATATTATTTGATTCACTGAGTGATATGAACTGATGATTAATTTAATTGAGATTAATTTATTTGAATTGATGATTAATTTAATTGAGGTTAATTTATTTAAATCGATAATTGATTTAATTGAGATTGATTTAATTAACGTGTAATTAATTTAATCATGGTTGATTAATTGAAATGTAATTAATGCAATTGAGGTTGATTAATTTAATTGGAATTTAATTATTCATTTTTTGAGTTTTTGACATTTTTAATTTTTAAATTTATTTTTAAATCTTTCGGATTGATTTTAATATTTTTTCGTTATCTTGATTTCTTTTGGGTTTATTTCAAAATTTGTGATTCGTTAAGTTGTTCTGGAGATTGGTTCAATTCTGAATAGTTTCTTATTCTAAATTTTGATTTTCCTGAGTTAATATTTTTGGTTTTCGCTTTCCTTTCGATCATTTCTGTATTTCTTTACCAGTGTTAATAAAGTTGTTTTTCCTTTGGTTTAAATCCTGTGTGTGATGATTTATTAATCAGCACTATTGATCTTCCAAATGATGCATCCCAGGACAGTTGGTAGCTTTAAGCAGGGACGCACCATCCCGGAGTATAGAATCCTGTCCTGAAGGTCCTATGTTCAAAAGGGTACAATATGTCCTTTATCGTTAAAACAAAACATTATATATTGAATTTCGTCATTGTTATTGAGTCCAGGTGTTTGAGCTTGATAGGAATGGGGTTCAATTCTTACCACACCTTCCTGCTCCTCGATACGGTTCACCACCTCTAGGATTGAATTCATCATGTAGGTTTACGTGGTAACACAAATGCTGTAAAATCTGCTTGTCCTTAAGTGTTAAAGTGTATTCACGTGGCAAACAACTAACACCATTCCTAGACGGTGTTGTTATTTTATACACCAACTTCATAGTGGCTTTAGAACCAACTTGAGAGTCACAGGTGTGGTAGAATTTAATTGAACGAGTTTATGGTCTCTATTGATCAGTCTTAAGGTAATATTAGTAATAGAATCAACAGCCACAGAATGAAAATGCACTACTGGAGGGTTTTCACGAATAATATAGCGTATATTTTAAAGCTGCATCAAATGACAGGCCAGGACATGTATAATAGTGAGCAGGGTCAAGATTAATAAATGTGTTGACCTAACTCACGAAATTTTTCAAACACATCTGTCTGCAGCAATGCATCGAGTTTTAGGTAATGCATAGCATATTCACCTAGCGTCTTTATATCAAACGCTCGCCAAAATTGCCATGCATGTGCATAGTCTTGACCGGAAATGGTACAGCGTGTAAGCTTTGAGTAGAACTTAACTTGTGGTGGGAGTGTTTTCTACTTTAACTCGTCCCAGCTTTTACAGAAATCATAGGGAAAAATACCTTTCCAAATGCACAATTTAAAATGCTCAGGATTTTCAAAATGCATTCTGGTGTACTTTAATTCCTTCTCATCCAAGCCGTTGACGATGCTGTCTAGCGAGGATGCCATAAACTTAAAGGAATCTACAAATAGAATGCAAAATTTGCCCAACCGTCATGTCAAGGCTGTAAAACGTTCATGGTTTTGGGGGATAATTGAAAACGACCCCTTGCTAACATGACCAATTCACGAATCAGAAACTAAATATCATAATTTGCCAGATTGTGAAAAAACACACTGATAAATCGACGAGCTGCATACATCAAATTGCATTCGCTGTGCCCAGCTCCCCGAAACTCTCCCGTAAAGTGTGCGTGGTCTCTAACATTTTCCTCTCCGCCTAAAATAGACTTTACACAAATATGGCATGTGGTTGCATGCTCATACTGTTGTTGCTGTTCTTGAGTTAGGCTCATGGGTACTGGGTTGTCCAGTAACTTTTGTACCTGATCCGCCAACTTAACAAGTTGGTCCAAAAACCAATTTGCACAATCTGGTCCCTCACGGGATTCGTAACAGGATATTGTGGGGTCATAGGCACACACAACGTTAAATCCTATAGAAAAGGGTTCATGTTTTTGAATGGGTGTGGTTAAGCTGATGACGGGATCTGGCTTGAATCCCGCCATGGGTGTAGTGAGAGCTTCAAAATCAGCGTACACCAGAAAGGGGACAGTATCACGCGTGTGAATATTCTTAAACTTTATCTCAGCATTGTCCCCTTGTGGCAATACCAGTCTCACCGCTTCCTGAGATACACAATCTACCCTATGTCGTTCCAAAAGCGTAGGGGTTGTAAAATATTGCAGACAACGATCAATAATATGTTTCTTATGTTGTTTTCTGGACACTTGACTGCCTACCAATTTACTCAAATTATGAAGGAGGCAATAGTGATTCACCTCTCCCTGAGACACATATGAAAGATGAATGTGGTGTTGTTTTGGTTCTTTCGGGGCATTAAGAGAGCCAACAATTTAATTACCATTAAGGCCTTACACCACTAACGAAAAGTCCTTGTTATCTTGTTCAACCCTATGAATGTCAGTTAAGTCCATAGGGAACGAAACGTGAGTTAAATTTAACTTTTGTTTCAAATGGTTAAATACATCCCTATACATTACTGGCCAACAACTATTCTGTTGCACTGGCTGCAAATACCCAGCCACAGAATACAGAAAGCAATCATTATCTTGATTTTTATATTGACCACCACTTTTTGGCAGCCAATCGCTGGTGGTAAGGGGATATAACTAGACCCGGCATGAAACAGGTTGAATTGACAAATGTTGATTTGCAGGTGATGGATTGTGTCTATCGCAAGACCACTGGGTCCTTGTTGTAGTTCATAAAATTTAGTTAGCAAAGCATTAATCATGTTTGATTCACACCAATCCTTCAGATTATAGGCTATGAAAAGCTGCTGCATTTTACTGCAAATATAAAATGTTTCTTTATGCTCAACGTCCTTCTTTTTATATATGAAATCGCACACGAGTTCTGTATTGACCTATAAGGCCGTATGCAACTCTTGAGCTGTACAAATTTGATTCTTGAAATTTCAAAACAAGATTCGACAAATTCCTTCAGGTTTAAATTTTCCCTAACATTGACCACACGACCAGAGCATACACGGGATTTGAAACAAGTGTTTAAGGGTTCCCAAATTAATGTGTCCGCAGCAGTAAAAGCCATTATTTTGAAAGAACACTCTCAGCTGAGTTTTCAGCTGTAGACTGTTTGACAATGGTCCCATTCTAGGGCCTCGTGGTTTTCAGCTGCAGTTGCTACAGTAGTAGAGCGTTTTTTCCAACACTGTAAAAAAGGCAATAAAATAAACCACCATAAGTATTGTACCCAACTAGAGTTGGTACAGGGTATGAACTTCCGACCTTTAAGATGGAAAGTGGTCCAGCTATGAACTGGCAGTGAGGAAACCAGGAAATGATTCAGGGCATAACGCAGAGCATTGATAGCTTTATCTAGAGATACGTGGTGCAAGCGATATGTGAATCACTCATGCAGTCGCGCTGGGATGAATCAGCCCGAGCAAATTAGCAGGGGAACCACCATTGAATGCTGACATTAGCATCTTTTTGGCAACGTTGGATTGCACATCGACACCGCAAAGTTGTGAAATAAGCCGTTTTGACGGAAACAATGCTAAATTATAACAATAGGCTTATGGGAATCAGAATGATACAGGAAATTAGGAATTAAAAGAGGTTAAAAGTGATTAATTTAGGCCCAGGAAAGAAGTACTTAGTCAGCAGTTACGTCATTAGGCGGGGTCAAGCGAAGGTAGTGGGAAGAATATAAAAAAACTCAATCACCCACGCAGGTGAGGAGCCTTGAAGATTTTATTTAAATTAATAAGACGATCGATTTTCAGAAAACGAAATGGTAATGAGACGTTTAAATTACAGGGAACATAATGATGTACTTTTCAAAAACGTGCGACGTCTAGTTCAGAAGTTAGTTCCAGGAAGAAGGCAAATGTAGTTTATTTTTGCATGTTCCCAATAAATAGCCCAGGTTTCAACCACCGAGCATTCAGTATGCGACAGCCAAGTGAGGCTATAGGCTGTGTCAGAAGCAGTTCATCAGAAGCGGGGGAGAGGCTCCTCGCTGTCTCTCAGAATGCAGAAGCGTTGCATTATAATCGTCGCAGTTCAGTAAGCCCGGGCAGGCTCAGCGCATTTCCGCACAGTATACAAGTATACCGCACACAGTATTATCAAGTTGTCGAGACGGAAGTCCGTCCTCACAATAGTAAAGACTCATCGTACTCCTGTATGGAGACGCCACAGCAAGTAATGCAGTTTGTTACCAACCGCCAAAGTAGAGCGTGTTAAAACGAACCAACGATCATCAGTATCCGCGGTAATAACACAAAGTTGTATGCGCGTGGTAAATTAAATCCGCTACGGTAGTTGTCAGTGATCACTAAAGCACTTGTGCTAGATCAAGATTATAATACGCTACTCGAAAACCGTGACAAAGTAAAATTGCGCCGCGACAAATTCTAGAGCAGTAATTAGCTAGAATACAACCTTCCAGATCTGTAAAGACATTAAGCTGGAGGTCATCGTTTCTAACTACATAGACAGGTCTCCGTGAAAAATAAGTGAAAGACTACAGTATTGAGGGACCGATATTGGAACAATACAAATAAATGAACACGGGTTCGAGACCCAAGAATAAACATAGTGAACTTTAGCGAAACTACAGCGTTTCAAATAGGAACGTAGAAATAAAGACATTCTCGTAGGAGAAGAAAAGGAAAACTTGCCGTAAATAAGGACAATACGGTCACGAAATAAGTGGGCCATAGGTTCGATAGACTGCTACAAAAACGTAGGGCAAGTAAATGTTAAAAATCGCTAATAAAAGGACAATAATAGAAGTCAAAATAGACTATCTAAAGGACAGGACAGAGACTAGATCCAGTGAACAATTAGGAGCCGTTCGAGTTTGCATCACGTCCAATGCAGGGTCCGGGGATCTCATCAGGGCGTGAACACCGATAAAACGTGCCAAAAGTCACTGAGAGGTAGTGAAATTTTAATCAGTGTAAATAAGCTTCAAGATATATGTGTTTGAGTGTTAATATAGTGTTTTACAAATTAGTGATGTGTGTAGATTTGAGTAAAGGTCAATTGGACCAAAGTGAGGTGTCGCTCACAATAGAAAGTGCCATGAAAGAGTACTAATTATGTCGTCAGGTGGGTGAAATCCTTCCCAAAAATGGATCAGAAGATGGATCGCGAGGGTGAGTCATGATTTTTCATTAAAATTGCAAATGTACGATGTACTGGCCAGATGAGATCGGTCGTAACTGGGAGTTACACGATCGAACTCATCGGGTATTTGAATGCACTTATGTGATTGAAATGTTGAAATAATAATAATAAATAATTGCGAGAATGACCTCGCAAAATTAAATATGTGAATGGGATCAATAATGTAACGTAATAAAAACCCAAGAAATGAATTAATTAATAATAAATGATTTGGAGGAAGGAACCGAAATAATAATTTAAATGGCTTAAAGTTTCGCCATAGTAAAAGCAGAAAATGAAATAAATAAGCATCATAAATAAATTGTTAAAGATAAATAATGAAATATATAAAATAGTTGATCTTATAATTAAATGGCAAATAAGACGAAAGTTGAAATGAAAAATAATTGAAAGTTTAGTGAAAAATAATAAAAATAAATATTATCTAGTGGTTATGCACTGAAAATAAAGGGATAAATGAAATTTGTAATGAGAAACTCAAGTAATGAACGGAACGAAACAAATTAAAATGTCTTGACGTATTGTTGTCAAATGATCAAAGTTATAAATCTTTAAAAGTATTTGGTGAATTAAAACACCTAAAGGAATGTATTACCACTGGCTAGCGAGCCAGAATTATGAAATAAATGATAGGAAGGTTAAGGTCTTACCGCGATAAAAGAAATATTAATTTGAGATGTTAAATAATTTGCGAATAGTCAAGCAAGAAATAGTTGATGCCAAATGAGCCGAAAAAATAAATAATTGAAGCTAAAAGCTAATAATTGTGCGTTAATTAGGATAATTACTCTGGAGATGGAGAGTCTCATCGAAATGTTGTGGGTGAAAGATTCCCTTTTGTATTGTTGTTGTATGTTGACGTCATTGTTTTATTGGGTAGGTGAAATTCCCAAAAACCTCTATTGCCATGTTGAAGCGTTAAAAATAATAATTACATTGTATGTCCGAACAGGCTGTGTCAAATAAATATAATGGGCCAAAATCGTCGAATGATATACATGTGAGACCTTGAGGGGCATTGTTATAATATATGTAGTGAAGGCCATAATCGTCGAAATAACGCGTTGTAAGTGAATATACATGTAAGACCATAAGAGCATTGTTATATCTAATTGTGGTAGGCAATACACGTCGAATGAAATTTGCAAATAAGACCGTTAGCGGCTTTGTTATAAAATAGTATTGATAGAAGGCGTCACACGAATTGTTGTTACATTAGGCATCCTCTCTGGAATAAGTTATAAAAATCCTGTAAAAACGAAATATGGATGAATAATAATAATATTAAAAGCAGGGACAAATAACCGCTTTAAGAAGTCTTGGTAATCATATGTTTAAAAGATAAACACTGTAGGAAGCGTGGTGGCCAGCGAGACACCATAAATCAAGTAAAGTACCACCACGGAGGCGAGACAGCTGTTGAGAACCGACCTACCGTACTGTAGTGAGATAGAAAGTTAATGAGTTTCGCGGTCAACTGAGGGTCTGTAAGAAGAATAACATAATAAAAGGGCCATTAGATAAAAGTTTTTATAAAAAAGATGCAAGCTAAAATTAACGTATAGAATCACAATGATGGAATGGAGACATTTCTCCAGAATATAAGTTTGAAACGTTTATATGGATTTTTACGAGTTTGTCAAACATTCTTGTTGCAAGAAAAGGGATTCCTTCCTCGAAAGAATGAAAGATACGGGTTATGAAAAAAATAGTTTAAAGATGAGCAAAGATCCCACAAAAATAAATTACACAGTGCATCGTACGTTGCAAAGAAAGATTACCTAATGCATGAGAATGAAACGGGTAGAACCAAGGTTTGATTCATAGACATGGCATGTTCTTGTACAGTATTTTAAATGTGTAAAATCTAAGGCTTTGTGGAAAATTACTGGTAAGGTCCAAAGGACTAACTGAATGATAGATAAATGAATAATATGTAACGTTAAAGAAACCCAGAAGGGTAAAGATTTTGAAATGAATATAAATATCCAAAGCTTGGAAAGTTGTATGACATAAATGATAGGCGCGCTTGACGCCTCAGTGAAATATAATACAAGTAATTATAATTAGATTTAGACAAGACAAAGTGATTACAAAGTGGTTGTAAAGTTCAAAAAATAATGAAATGACATTATAGTGATTTTGATAAAATTTTGCAAAGTGATTTTGTTTTGAATGGCACTTGAAGAGGCTATGCCAAGTGATTAAATTTTGTTTTGAATGGCACTTGAAGAGACTATGCCAAGTGGTTAAATTTTGTTTTGAATGGCACTTGAAGAGACTATGCCAAGTGGTTAATTTTTGGTTTTGGATAACACTTGAAGGAACTATGCCAAGTGATTGATTTACATGTTTTTTAGTGAAATATTTTTCCTGTATGAATTAACATTTTGTAATATTTAAAAAATGTTGAGTTTTTCCTTAATATCCTTGTGAACCTGAGTATTCCATATCAGATGTTTAATCAGCAGGGGAAGGGACATACCATAACCCGAAGCCGCAAGAGCAAAAGCCGGGTGCTGATTAATCATCATCCGTGTATACGGGCACAGTATATCTATCCCATCTAGTACATGCTTTTAATAAACAAACAAACAAAATCTAACAGGTTATATAAATATAATAAATCTCACCATGGCTTGTAATGCTTTGCTTTATTCCCTTTTCATGGGCTAGTGTGGTAATGGTTTCTGTCCCTCTTTCTGTCTTTCTCTCTCTCTCAATCACTTTTTCACACACAACAGGTATTCACGTTATCTGCACACTTATAAATAAACATTCATTAATCACCTTATCAATCAATAAATAATTGCTGGTAAATATATATAATCAATGAATATATAAATAAATACGTACCCCACAACAAGTTAAAGTATTTTCCACCAACTCCAAAACTGTTAAACAAGACCAAGTGTTTCACACAACGCTGTAGCGTGTTCAAAGGTAGTCACATAAGTGCGAGTGGAAATGTTAACGAGGTGTCTTTATATGTCACGTTGCATGTATAATAATTTTTGTTTCCCACGCTTTTACCTTCCTGTTATCATGCATGTGTACAGCTAACGTTCAAGGTCAACAACTGTGTCAGGTCTTGTTACACATCAACTTGCATTTTCTCACGTACAAACCAAACAGGATGTAACTTGCTAGCTTGCATGTTTTCTCACATGGGTCAGCAATAATGTTATCTCACACGTGTTCGACTGCCTTTCGTTCTCCCCTCCGACCACTGTTGTCAGATCGTTGGACCTTCAAGCGTCCTCTGCGCCTCTGTACTTTACCATTGCTCTGTTTTTTTAGCGTATGGCTTTTAGTGCCGGGAGTGTCCGAGGACATGTTCGGCTCGCCAGTTTTGTAGCTGCTTCGAGACGGACACCCAATGGGTGAGCTACAAGTACCGTTGGGGAGGAAAGTTGGAAGGGAAAGGCGAGGAGTTGGAAGGTAGCGGCTGTGGCCTATAGTTAGGGACCAACCCCGGCATTTGCCTGGAAGGAAGATGGGAAACCAAAGAAGACCATCTTCAAGGTTGCCGGCGGGGGGATTCGAACCTCCTCGCCTCCCGGATGTGAGCGACTGCTATTAGTCATGGCGTAACGACCACGGCTAACTCACCCATTGCTCTGTTGTCAAGTCAGATCAGCACAATCCAATAAGCTCAATAAAGATTCACATTCTGCTAGCCTGCCCCTCAGCAAGTTTGTCTTTTTGGAATCGCTTCAACCAACATATAACCAAGTTCTATTTTTCCTTCATCTAATCATAGAATTATCGTTTGGCATGTAAATGATAATCGTTTACACGTTAATGATCCCCTTCGGGGGTAAAATACCGGAAAAACGAACCCTCGCCCTGTCATAAACCGTCCCGTCGAAATCAATTGTTCTACTGAGCACAGTGCCCAGCGATGGGCTTGATGAATCACACACCCAGCGGTACCATCTCTCTCAACAACCACTCTTCATGATCATTTTAAACAGGTTTTTCAACATGTATGGCGTTAGGCTATTTGTCAATTTCGATTTTCAAAAACAAAAATACAACATTTGAAAGAGGGCGTCACCCCGAGTCATTTGACACCTCGTACACGTCCCTACCTTTATTAGCTTGCGAGATATAACAAAAAGTCTTAAATCATGGTTTTACCCCAAGAAATTCTGTTTCCCTCATTCTGAAAAACCTATTACCAAAATAAAGAGGGCGTTGAGACAAGCCATTTCACACGTTGCACATCACAATCCGACCATGCGTTCGTGAGATATCGGCAAAGTTCGTATGAAAATAAGCGACTAATTAGAACCCGTCACTCTCCCCTACTGTTCTCACATATTTGCCGGCTCCATCGTCCTTCATCTGCCCTCTGTCCACCGCTAGCCGTGTTGTCAGCTCCGCTCACATTCCTCAAGCGTGATAGCATTCGCATTCTGCTAGCCAGCTCCAGCAAGGGTTTCTGGCTTCCAAGCGACCCACACAGCCAAGTTCTATTGTCAACTACAAAGCCCGCTTCATCTGCATTATAGAATTATCATTTGTTATGTTACTCATCACCGTTTAGTAACACGTTAAATACCCACTTTAGAGGTTACAAAAATCCTAGCACTATTCACACATTTTTTGGCATATTCGCCTCCATCTGTCCGTCATTGGAAATATCTGAAAAACGAACCCTTGCCCTGCCGTTCTGCGGTCCCCTCGAAATATCCACTGTTCTATTGGGATATCCCCACCGTGGCCGACGATAGGCTCGTTGAAAAACACGCCCAGCGGTACCGTCTCTCTGTCTACGACCACTCTTAATGAAAATGTTTGACTGCTAAAAAAAAAATCAACATGTAAGACGCTAGGCCCTTTGCGATTTTTTTAAAACAAATACCACATTTGAAAGAGGGCATCACCCCGAGTGCTAGAACCCCTCATACAAGACCCTAGCCTTATTGGTTTACGAAATATATCAAAAAGTCTACGTTTTTCTTAATCTCAAAAGCCGTATCCCATCTAGTCACCACAGGCATCATCGTCAAGAGGGCAGCGCAACAGAAAATTGGCATGTCAAACGTAGTTATAACTTTTTCGGTTTGCCAAATATTAGCAAACATCACAAAAAACACAGGTTTACCCCAAATTTCGTTTCCAATAATCCACGTTTTTTTTAAATAACCTCACCATCAGATAGAGCGGAAAAAATACCATTGAAACGAATCTTCTCTCGACCCTCTACGACTATTCCTTACCCCAATTATCACCACATTATCGTAATCCTCAGGGACTCACCACTTGCTTTACTCCGTAGCTCCGCTACTGCAACACTCCTTACCAGGGGCGCACCCAGGGGGGGGGGACCTTGGGGGCTTAAGCCCTCCCCCCCAAAAAAAAACCTTGGAACACTTTAAAAACATTTATGATATCTTTCAAGAAAATTGATTGCATGACGGGTTCCAGAATGTTTAGTGTTGGAACGTTGGAACATTTTGCGATTTTCTACTGTTTAAAATAGAATTATGTTAGGCCTATATTTAAGCAACACTTGAGTGATAATCATTTATAGGCCTATATTATTTCAGTAGGCCTAGTATATATCCCTCCTGCAGCGCTCACAAGCGACCGATTGTGAAAATGAGCATTCAAATGAAAGAGAATAGACATTAGCAATGACGAATTGCACTCTAATTCTATAAATATCAATAATTTCTTTAAAAAATGACTTTAAAAATGTACGAAGTGTGCGATTTGCAGATACTGTTGATGTATGAAAATACGCTCCATAATTGCTGTTTACTTCACATTTTGGTCGCTGTGACGCCCGTTTCAAGTCATTTTAATATTGAGGTCATTGCTTTATAATTTTGCATGGATTTCAGAAACAGTTGCCTAAATCAAAGGAATGAGTACACAAATAGTATGATTTCATAAATATCGAATAACCAATGAGTGTTACAGCACACTCAATCAGTGACAAATTGCATTCTAAATTTCTTAAATATCAATTTTTGTAAGAAGTGTTCGATTTGCAAAACCTATTGGGAAAAGTGTGGTTTATGAACATGCGAGATTTCTCGCACGGGTCCGCTAGTAATATATATTGTAAACACAACACGATCGGATATTTCCGTCCGTTGTCGTATCTATGCTCGGAGCAAGATGCGCGTGGGACAGCGGTGAAAATTTCTCTGCCCAAGGTATTGTGCTGTGCTCTGTGTCAGGCGTCAAGTCAGTAGTGGTGTTTGTAAAAGTTGATTCGATGATTGTTATTGTATTTGTATTTTCTATTGGTTATTGGTGTTCGTAGTGTGTCCAATTGGACTAGTCGTAATGGGAGACAAAATAAAGTCAAACATCCAAAACTATTTTAAACCGTTAAAAATCAATAAATATGATGCGGTTAGTGTTAGTGAATGTGGCGATCCTTCAACGAGTAAGGAACTGTTAACAAGGACTGCAAGCATAGAAAAACAGCCAAGTTGTTCGTCAGAGGAGGGCTCAGAGGCAAATGTGAGCAGGCCTAAGGCAGTTGTAAGTAAACATAACATGGATTTGGACATTGGTTTATTTAAAAACAAAGTGTTGACGGACAATGAAAAGTTCAAAGTTTTGAATGACAAATGGGTTCCTCAGAGCAACTTTAACTTTCCTTTTAGATCGCATGGGAACCAACAACGAAAATTTCCGTTTCCATGGCTAAAGAAATATACCTGGCTTTCGTGTTCTGGAATTGAAGACTCTGCATACTGTGTCCATTGTATGCTTTTTTTTTTTTTTTCAAAAAAAAAAAGAAGTAGGTAAGAGTAACGCTCAACATACTGGACAACTTGTTGAAGAAGGTTTTTGTAACTGGAAAAAAGCACTAGAAAAGTTTGAAAAACATGCAAACTCGCAGTATCATAAAGACTCATGTGTAAGCGCAGCTAACATTAAAAGAGTTATGGACTGCCGAATGAAACCGATTGACAAATCTCTTGATAAAGGAAAAGACGTCCAAGCCCAAAATAATGTGAAAAGAATAATTCCAATAATAGAAACTGTTATTTTGTGTGGCAGGCAAAATATCGTCCTTAGGGGCCATAGAGATTATGGTCAGTTTCAAATCGACAGCAAACCATTTGAAAATGAGGGGAACTTAAGAGCTTTGCTCAGAGCTAGAATTGAAGCAGGTGACAACAATTTGAAAGATCACTTTGGGTCATGTGGCAAAAATGCGACCTATATAAGTTGGAATTTTTAAAATCAAGTCATCGATGCTTGTAACCAAATAATAACTGAAAAATTAGCAAGTAAAGTAAAAGATGCTAAGTTTTTTAAGTGTTCTCGCAGATGAAACATCTGATATTTCAACGGTTGAACAGTTTTCTTTGTGTTTACGTTATGTAACCCCAAATACTTTAAATGGTTATGAAATATGTGAGCAATTTTTGAAGTTCATGCCTCTAACCTCTACTACGGGTAGCGTATTGGAAAAAACATTGATTAAAGGTCTTGAAGACAGTAATATAGACATATATAACCTACGTGGCCAGGGGTACGATGGGGCGGCTGCCATGAGTGCAAAGTTTAAAGGGGCTCAAGCGTGCATCCAAGAAGCTCACCCCACAGCAATATACGTGCATTGCGCTTCTCATAGCCTTAACCTGACATTGTCGACCGCGTCTGAGGTTGTATCAATCAGGAACTGCTTTGGAATAGTGGAGAAGTTGTGGGATTTTTTTAACACTCCTAAAAGACAAGCAGTTTTAAAACAGTGCATTGAATCTGAGGTAAATCTTGAAACCAACAAGAAAAAACTCCTGCAGCTTTGTCCAACGAGATGGGTACAAAGGCACGATGCTATTTTTGTTATGAAAGAACTGCTGCAACCTCTTGAAGTAGCGTTGGAGGAGATTAAAAACTGGAATGATAGGGAATCTTCTTCAGGAGCTCTAATACTACTAAACTCCTTAAGTCAGGGTGAATTTATAATTTCTCTCATGGCATCAGAAAAACTGCTTGGTTACACAGTAAACCTAAGCAAAAATCTTCAGGGAACTGATTTAGATTTATCATCTGCAATTACACACGCTGAAACTGTGATTGAAAGCTTATAATCTCTAAGAAAATATGCAGATCAAGAATTTCACTCGTTGTTTGAAGAAGCTACCAAAATTGCTAATAACTGCGGTTCTATAATTTCGATGCCTCGAACAGTTGGAAGACAACTGAACAGAAGCAACATACCGGCAGAAACTCCAGAATTATACTATAAAAGATCTGTTTTCATCCCTTGGATTGACTCTTTCATTATTTCATTGGAATCTCGATTCATCAAGCATAAAGACTTATTAAAGAGATTTGAGTGCTTACTGCCATCAGACAATGCATCACATACATATAAAGAAACCTTCCAAGAAAAAATGCAACCTGATTTCTTACAGCTGTGTAATTTTTATAAGAATGACATAATTGAAAGTGGAGGAAACAACAAAGGCCTGCTTATGGCTGAGTTTGAACTGTGGCACAAGAGCTTCAAGACCTACGCTAATATCCCTAAAAACGCAATCGATGTGTTGAATCTATGTGACAAGGACTTGTTTCCTAATATGCACACATTGTTGAGAATTTTGTGTACCATCCCTGTGACTACAAGCACTGCTGAGAGGTCATTTTCTACACTACGTCGGCTAAAAACATATCTTAGGAATACCATGGGTGCAGATAGTCTGACTGGACAAGCAGCACTGAATATTCACCGAGAAATTGAAGTCACCAGTACAGAGGTAGTTTCCGTCTTGAAAAAATCTGCTAGGCGGCTGGATTTTGTTCTGTGAAATTTGAGTTTCCACCTTATTCAAACAATGTTAATGTTAATTCATTAATACATGATTTGTATTCAACTATCTGTTTAAACTTGCATTCAGTCCGTGTAATTAAGTTCAACTTGAAATTCTAGAAATGTTCAAGTTTTTTATTATAATGTTAGTTATTAAGGAAAATTTAAATAACTTATATATTTTTACGTTCAGTACATAAAATATTTGTTACAATCCATAACATTATCGTATACAATTACATCTCGTAATTTTTAAAATGTAATTTTTAATTCCAATTAAATTTACGTATTCAAAATCAAAATGTTATTAATAATTTCCTAAAACCTATACCGTACTAGTTCTTGGTATAAACAACTCAAAACTTAGTAAATGATTGCAGATAATTGATGTTACACATCAATCTGACGATCCTGGTAGCTGGATATATAGTTATATTAGTGAGCAGAGCAATCCAGTCGTTATCACTCTGATCGTGATCAAAAGTTAATTCTTGATAAAAATCATGCTGTTCCTTTTTATTACTTGCATAACCTTAGCTCAATGGTACTGTAACTAAAATTTGTATAAAACCAATGCACATTTTGTTTAAATAATCTCCAGTCTAATAGCATCTTTTGTATTGGTTTTAACAGAGCATTCTACAGTATGTTTGATCTTATAGAATATCTTTTTATGCATATGGTCTCATATATACATATTTACATACAAGACTAATAATGGACACATTCTCTTTCCATAGCTGAAATCATGTTATTGAGGAAAGCCCCCTCCAAACCAAAAGTCTGGGTGCGCCCCTGCTCCTTACTACACTACTAGTATAAAAATTAATGAATAATAACCAATTTGGATTTACACCACAGAAGAGCACAACCGACGCAGCAATGGAAGTGAAGCAATTTATGGAACCGGAATTAGAAAAAGGGAACGTAATAATTATGACCAGCTTGGACGTTAAAGGCGCTTTTGACGCCGCTTGGTGGCCTGCTATTCTAAAAGGACTAAAAGATATGGAATGCCCTAGAAATCTATACAAACTCTCTCAAGACTATTTCCAAGGAAGAACAGCTTTCATGTCCATTAATAGCAACAACACTGAGAGAAGACTCACTGAAGGTTGTCCGCAAGGTTCATGCTGTGGTCCTGGTTTTTGGAATATACAATATAATTCTCTTCTTACATTGCAGTATACAAATCGCACGAAGGTAGTTGCATTTGCAGATGACGTATTACTGCTTGTTAAAGCAACATCTATTAAAGAGGCAGAAAATTATACTAATATAGAAATGGACAAAATTTCAATTTGGGCTAAACTCAATTAGATCAGATTTAATGAACAGAAATCAAAAGTTATGGTCTTGTCGAGAAGAAAAAGAAAAGAAGAAAAAGAGATTAAAATGTATCTTAATTACAAAAGCTTAGATCAGGTGGACACCGTTAAATATCTTGGAATTATTTTCGACAACAAACTTACATTTAGAGAGCACATTAACTATATGACTGAAAAATGTAGGAAACTGATATTTATTCTCTCAAGATTTGCAAAGCTAAACTGGGGTTTAAAGCATACAGCTCTGAAGGTAATACACAAAGGTGGAATCTTACCTCTCATTTTGTATGGAGCACCGGTATGGAGAATGGTTATAGAGAAAACTTGCTATAAAGTAAAATTGATAAGAGTCCAAAGGCTGATAAATATCAGAATAGCTAAAGCTTATCGCATTGCATCTAATGATGATGATGATGATAATTGTTGTTTTAAGGGGCCTAACATCTAGGTTATCGGCCCCTGATGTATCTAATGAAGCTCTCTGTGTGATAACAGGATTAATTCCAATTAATATTCAAATTGAGGAGACGGTAGCATACTACGATCTTATTAAATTAATAGTAACGAAGATCGCTCAATTGACATGGACATGGAAGTAAATCAATGGTCTCACCATCCTTACATTGTTAAATTATTGACGAAAATTATGAACAGATGCACTCTTTCAATGTTTACACTTATGGAAGTAAATTGAGGATGGAGTAGGATCTGGAATTGCCATATACAATGGAAACGAGTTCATTCAACAGCTGCAATATAAATTAGACAAACGATGTTCTAATAATCAAGCAGAACAGCTAGCTATCGTTAAGGCATTGCAACATCTAGAATCCATGGACACGGAGCAGAGAACCGCACTCATTTTCACAGACAGCCAAATTACAATAGATGCACTTAAAAACTACAAAAAACATACATTTCTCATAGAGGAAATTAGAAGAAAAGCAATTGAAATGGAGAAACAGAATTGGGTGATTGTCTTCAGTTGGGTTAAGGCGCATAACGGAAATGAGGGAAATGAATTAGCGGACCAGCTGGCTAAAGAAGCAGCACAAAATGGTTTAAGTGAGTGCTTTAATAGAATTCCAAAAAGTAATATGCTAAAAGAATTAAGTGTGTTTAGTTTGAGAAAGTGGCAGAATGAATGGGACAATACATCCATGGGCGAAATTACAAAATCATTTTTCCCCAGTGTACAGGACAGACTAAAATTGAAAATGAACATAACGCCCAATTTTACAATTATGATAACAGGACACGTCAATATTAAATCATACTTATACAGATTTAAAATTATAGATAGTCCAACATGTATATGCAATAACGGTCACCAGACTGAAGATCACTTACTATTTGAGTGTAAGTTATTAGGGAAAGAAAGAGATATATTAATAGCACATGTTTTAAGATCAGGCAACTGACCTATAAAGAAAGATGAACTTGTTGGAAACTACCTTAGGGAATTCTTTACTTTTGCAAACTCTATCTCATTCTGAAATACTAAATAGATAATTTTTATTTATATTTTCTTAACTGTTAATCATTTTAGTTGCACAAATTTCAATTAACAGGCCATAGATATAAAATATTTGTAATATAAATTGTATAGTTTTAATCTGAAATGATTAATAAGTAATAACTAAGCATGTAGTATTACTACATTGTAATGGGGCATGCTGTAAATAAAATAAATTAAAAAAACTACTAGTATTTGTCCTAGAGACTTGAAACTAGGTTTGGGGTAGAGGGGGGTAAAATTATTCAACTTAAGTCATACAACATTTTTTTTGTCAAACTACAAGTTTCCAAAATATAGCCAATTTAATAATTGGATGTTATTGGAAAAAATATATAATATTTTGTTCTAACGATAAAGAACATAAAGAACATTCTTTTAAGCCTATATAACACTTTTTAGAATGTTTGGTTTTGAAAATAACGCCTACTTTCAAAATTGACCTCTTTTGGTTTGCGTCCTAGAAACTTGGAACTTGTTTTTTGGGTAGAGGACGTAGGAACCTTATTTTTATACCAAACAAACTTTCTTGTAAAATTTATACTTTACGAAATATATCCAATTTCAAAATTGAACTGTTTTCAAAAAAGCATTTAAAATATAAAGTCTAACTCTAGCGATAAAGGACATAAAGACCTTTGGTTTAAGGCTATATATGACTATCTAAAATGATTAGTTTTCAAAGAATCACCTACTTACAAAAACCAAAAAAAATCAAAGAAACTTTAAAAATATAACGAGTCGTCCATAGGAAAGGGGACATCACCCCAAGTCCTACGACATGTAGCATGTTATAATCATACCATGGGTTCACCACATATCCACTAATTTAACATGGACTCCGCCCGAGCAACGCCGCGTGTGTTTAAACCCCCACTGCTCCCCTACTCATAACACGCAAACTAGCATGCCATTGGCATTTATAGACTAATCAGTGAAGTATTTACACTGGTATGATTAATATACCCTCATCTACAAATTGGTATCGTTTTCAGGCTCAAGTTCAGAGTTTTAAGCAGCTACCATTGGCTGGAAATTACCCAGTGGAATGTTTCGCAAGTGTATTTTCACCGTGGTAGCCAATTTTGCCCCAATGAACAACCAGTTACAAGGAGGAGAAGAAGGTCCAAATGCTTCTATAATTCAAATTTCTCGTTAATAGGATTAATAGTTCATGAGCCATGAGGCAATGCACATGAGACTTCATTTTGCTGTTCTCAGCGGCGTCTATATTTGAGGTTTCTTTTTAAACTTTAGGGGCTTGGGCATCGTCATCATCACATTCTACTGCTCTTGTGTGTGTTTAAATTTTGTCTATTAACCTATGTCATTAAGGTGTGGGTAGTAGTTTGTGTATACGTAACTGAAGGTAGGACTGTTAAGGTGGTGGCAGTGGTCTTAAATTTCGAACCATCCCAGCAATTTATCTGGAGTAAAAGTGGGATACCACGGAAAACCACTTCCAGGATGATAGAGATTTGAAAATCAATTCCGCAAATAAGCCAACACACTTTATTTTATTTGTATAAACATAATACTACCTGAAAATTCATTCAGCAGGCGCTCATTCAATAGTAAATCTCGTTTGTGATAATTTCAGTTTCTCTCTTATAGCCCGGTCAAGTTACCCCGAAAGATAGGGGTACCCTTGCATAAATTCCCAAGAAGCTGAAATTTTACATGAAAGTTAAGGGTACCATAATAATAAAATTGTAAAAAGTCCCCATCGATCCCGTGTGTGCAAAAAATTTTATGCAAGGTCAAAGTTCGCAAAAATGGTTTATTTTTATTTTTTGGCGAAACGGTTAGTTTTATAATAAAAATTGATTTGACAAAAATTGTAGATCATGCAATTTTCTACAAATATTGTCCTTACACATTTCCTCTTGAGATTCACCATTTCTGATAAAAAGCGATTCTAAAATTTACTAAAGATGTATTCCCCATAATATGCATAACTACGCAGCCTATGTACATAATTGGACGCATAATATAAGTAAAACTATCAGTCTGCGTGACTAATACATTAATATTGAATGCTAATTATGACAATATGAACTGAAAAAGTAACCGTAGTATTTGATGGCTATACCGATTCTAAAGAAAAAATTAAAGCCGCAGAACAACGTCGCCGTGTGGCATCTTCTGATATTCTCTTTGGCCGATTTATGACAGTCCCAACTAGCCAACAACAAAAGGCGGCAGCACGCCGGCCTCTCACCGCTGGGTCCGTGGTTCAAATCCCGGTCACTTCATGTGAGATCTGTGCTGGACAGAACGGAGGCAGGCAGGTTTTCCCTGTAAAAAATATCATTCCAGCAACACTCTCCACTATCATTTATTTTCATCTGTCAATCATTTACTCATTGCCCCAGAGGAGTGCGTCAGGCCTCGGCAGCCGGCACAGTTCATATCCTCGCCGCTAGATGGGGGATCCATTCATTCCATTCCTGACCCGGTCGGAGACTGGAAGCAGGCTGTGGATTTTCATTTTCATTCATAATAAGTCTTGGTTCATCACAATGCTAAAAGAAAAATTTACCACTGAACATATTTTAGTAAAGCAAGCTAACAATGACGCTGATGTACTCATCATAGAAACTACAATAATTCAATTCAATCTAACTGATGTAAATGTTGATGTAAGTGAAGATGTTGATCTGTTGGTATTACTTACCGCTAGAACTCCATTGGAAAAAAAATTTACTTTTTAAGCCAGCAAGGCACAGCAACCATCGCAAATATTTTCAAATACGAGTTTATCGGTTTATCCTAAATGTAAAAATCCTACCGTATTCTATTTTTACATGCTATGACTGGCTGTGATACAACATCAGCAATGTTCCGAAGGGTTAAAACAACAGCTTTCACCTTCTTTGAAAAACAAGATTTAATAACATGTGCAAAAGCTTTTGAAGATATGAATTCTGCTCCAGAAACTCTGATCACCAACGGAATTCGCTTTCTTCTTTCTGTATATGGATCTAAAAAAAAAAAAAAAAAAATTACATGCATACCCTAGATACCTTACGTTACTTATATTTTGCAAAACTAACGCGTAATATAAAACGTGTGCAATTCGTGTTTCTTCCTCCAACCTCGGCTTCTGCTCACCAACATTTTTATCGAGTTTATTACCAGGTTCAGGTGTGGCTTGGTAATCAACTGGACCCAGAAGAACGGGGTTGGCAGCTAATTAATAATGTATTGGAACCACTCCACACACTATTTCCACCTGTACCAGAAAAGTTCCTTAATACTATTTTTTGCAAATGAAAAAAGGGGTGTAATTCAAAATGCGGCTGCAAAATAGTAGGCTTATTTTGTTCACCAGCATGCACCAGTTGTTAAGACCAATCGTGCTCAAATGTTGAATCTCTAACAGAAGAAGATCCTTACATCAACGACGAAACAGCTGATGTATCGCTGTTAGAACAATTTACGTCAACTCAGGAAGATCAAGAAGAAGTTGAAAAAAAGAAGAAAATAAGATAAAGGAAGAGAAGAACAAGAACAAGAAGAAGAAGTTGAATGAGAAGACCTTTCACTCTAGTAAAATTAAGTAAAACAGACCGTGGAGTAGGCCTACTGGGGATACCACGTTAAAAAAAACGTGTCAACACTACCTCATAGGTGGCGTGGAAACGTGTGCATAATACGGGGAATACAACTTTAGCAAATTTTAGAAACGCTTTTTCCCAGAAATGGTAAAAGTGTAGGGACATTGTTTGTAGATAATTGCATGGTCTACTATGTTTGTCTGATCTATTTCTTATCAAAAAACTAACCGTTTCGTTAAAAAAATAAAAAATAAACATTTTTGCGAACTTAAACCTTGCATAATTTTTTTGCACACATGGGATCGATGGGGACTTTTCACAATTTCATTATAATGGTATTCCTAACGTTCATGTAAAAATATCAGCTTCTTGGTAATTTATGTAAGGGTGAATGTCTATTTTGACCGAACTATTATCTTTAGAAATAAAAGTAATATTAACAACGGAATGAACTCAATACGATACGGCTTTCCTCATTAGTGGATGAATTACTACTGTTTTAAGTTTGTCGAATGTAAGAATGAAGAATGAGGTTACATAGGGCTTTGACGCGACACGTAAGAGAGTCTGATTATCCCTTTAAACCAAGGTGGTCACAGTTCGAATCCTTGATACCCTGAATACACAGAGTACCTTTCTTTCGTTCTACAGATCAGTATGTCATCGTCCAACCTGGCTACGTACCATCGAATAGAGACGGCTCTTTTCAGAACCAAATAAAAATTCAATCAGTGAAACAGGTACATAAGTGGCCCTAATACATCCGCAGTAAACGTCATTACGTGAAAAAGTATGTATCAGCCCGGGAATCGAACAGGCAATTCACCAGACGCAACACCAGGAATGCATGTTTTAGCCACCATAGCTACTGAGAGCCATAGTGAATTACTGGTACGTATTGAATATATTCGTAGCCCCCATAGACACCTGTCCAAACTTAAGGTGGAGTCATTCGGAGCTGTGATCATTACGCCATGCATTATAGTTGAGGTCATTTAAATAACACTACCGCTAATGATTTCTGCTATATTCGGGTGTATGAACTCAACGGTAAAGTCGTACTAAGGCCTTAAAGCAGCAGGTAGTAATGTTTTTAGGATGACTATGGTATACACGTTTTAGGGTCAGATGACCTCGTAGATCCGTCCCTTAAAACGACAATAACTAACTATATACGCCTTAGTTGGGTAGCCTTCCTCCAAAGAAAATAAGGGGCTGGTGAACCACTCTGTACCTAGTATATAAAAATCCAACTTGCTGACCATCAGAAATATTTAGATGGTTCTCAATATATAAAAATCGACTACAACAGTCAAACTGAAAATTTGCATGCTGATAGAGGCAAATAATATAAGTAGGATATATGATAGTTCTTCACGGAAGTTTTTCTTTAGTCGATTTTACCCCCAGGTTGGTTTTTCCCACGGACTCAGCGAGGGATCCCATTATTACCGCCTCTACGGGCAGTGTCCTCGAGCTGGAACATCTGGTGGGGAAGATACAACTGGGGAGGTGGATCACCACCTCGCCCAGGCGACCTCAACCGCAAAGCAAACAGGGGCTTCATGAGCGATGGAAAGGGAGTGCAAGATTGGGAGGGATAGGCAAGGAAGTGTGAAGGAGGCGGCCGTGGCCTTACGGTAGGTACTGAACCCGAATTTTAAGATGGTCATGATCTTGGAAATGCTATTTTGAAATTCTCGACGAATGTTTGCCTAATTTGGATAAATTTTAATGATTGCACAATATTTTGTATTTTCGACATTGCAAGAAAGGATTATGCTTGTAGAAAAGAGAGAACAATGGCAACCCAAGCCAAAATTTGTCCTTGCCTTGTGGAGAATAAAAGTGGCAAATCGCGTAGCTACAGGTAGAAAATGTTGTGATTGGTCAATCCAGTTTGAAGAAATGCACTGTAGAGAGGGAATTTGGAGGCAAAAATGAAGCTTCTCAAATGAGTTTTCGCTGATATCTTTGTGTAGAATGGAGTAAATCGACTTCTGGAACGATGAAAATATGTGGAATCTAATATGTAATAATATTAATATTTTTGGAAGGAAGTTGGGAGTTACTCTACAAAGATGTATGAAGATATATGGAGTACTGATCACTTGCCGCGAATTTGCTCATTAGGCGCCATGATTTGTTCGATGTGAGAGAGGACGCGTTGATGAGCGGGGTCTTTGTTGCGATATCGCTTGGCGGTGAAGGACGCGTGACGATCTCGGTCCTGATCGCCTAATCTATGCTCAGTGTGGGCGTGCATATGTTTGACCGCCGGAGAGCCTGACGCTTGGGCCATGAAACAAAGCCGTGTTCAGATGCAGTGGACAGTGAAGTAAATCCGTCTATAAAACTCAGCTTTTATGCTAATTGACAGTGAGAAAGTATAATACAACTTCAGTATACCGTAGTATACAATACATGTGCTCCGTTGATATTTTGTGAAATTACGAATACGTAGAGCGATATTTGTGAAGAAATTGACTGTTGATACAAAAGTGATTATCTCAGAACGGTAGCAGCACTTGTGCGCGAGCTTAAAACTCAACGCTAGGCAGGCAAGCGAGCAGCGGGGACAGAGATTGATTGACACATTCCTAACGAAAAAAGCGTTCGAGGAAACATTGACTGTAAGTGAATACTAACATTATCTATTTCAAGATATTTTCACGATGTATAATAATCGAAAGTTGAGAGGAATGAGATTGTGCATTGACTTGAAGAGTGCGATGTTGTCGTAAGTATATTATGCGCTAGGAATGTAATATACGTTGTGAAGCTGGAATATTAGAGCAACCACCATTAAAAGGAACATTTGCAATAATGAAGAAATACCAGCATAGTTCTGCACAATGTAAGGACGTAATGGAAAGAAGGATTCATCGTAGATCATCGATCTCGGGAGGTCATGAGAACCAGGGAAATCCCGGTTCAAGGCTTTTGGTTCGTACTCGAAGCAGACAAGTCCGGAAAAGTGGACTTCGACGCCAGACGGCGTGGTTTGAGATCAGGGGACGGAGTTTGATTTTCGACGAGGCAGTATTCTTGGAGGAAGAAGATGATGGAGGATGGTAATCTAGAGTGTGGAATACTGTTTTATACAGTATGTTCCACCATTCCGAGAATCGTCTAAGGTAGAAAGAAGATCATTTATGTATTTTTTGCTGAGCAGAATTGCAGTAGATTGCTATTTTGGAGCACTAACCATTTCAACATTATTTTAAAATTTATACTTCAGTGAATTAAAGGTAGAATTTTCCACGGGTTGGATTCTTTCGTAGATTTCATCGTTTTAGAATTTCATCTGCGTTATGGATTTTTAAATTTCATTTTGGATTTCGATTTTTGAATTAATGAATTCAAGACTTGTTTCTTAAATTGCAATAATAATTTTTCAATCTTGATAATACGATTGGGAATTTTACTGTAAGAAGGTATCTATTTAGTGAGATGATTCATCGACTATAAAATATTTCAGACGTGTTTTATAATATTTTCGACGATCTAGGCTATGGAACCGTATTGGTATTATTTGAAGCCAATGTTATACGTGATACAACATGATTCGAACTATTGAACGTCGTTTAAAGAACAGCATTCTTTTATTAAACAATTTGATCAGTGAATATAATTTATTATTATTATTTTATCGACAATTTAGATATCAGATAGGGAAGATTTACTTCTAATTGATCATGATATGTCGACATTTGAGTATTCCTTTAAAAGCTTTTGCAACATAAATAGTGTATTATTAACATAATGTTGTTGTTGGCATTTAGTATTGCGCTATGGCAATCAGTACAGATCTGAGAGGTGTAACGGAGATGTATATTTATTAAATATTAACGACCATTGTTTTAGATCGGAGTAACATTCAGAAGTAAACCAAGAGTTCATACACTGTAATTAAGGTGAAGATAAAATATTTAAGTAACGAGAGGATTAATATACTGTGAACAGCGATATTTTTCAAGTAGTTCCAACTTTTGCTAGCAAACGCCACTTTCAACGACCAACTAGTTCTGCACTTTGTTACTAGATGCCACCGCAGTCGGCTCCTGGCGACGAACGTTGGATCCTAAAAGCACTACTCAAATATAACCTATAATTTAGCTTCACACAGGTGTAATTAGTGGAAGGTTCTTATCATGCCATAAATCTATGACTTGGGTATCACCGACTTTACTTCCCCTCCAAAGGAATGCATACTGAGGGATTTTTAACGCTTTTAAAAAATCCTACGACTTCGGCCGGGTTTGAACCCGTGAATTTGGACTAAGAAGCTCAGCATGCTACCGATTACTCCACCGAAGCCACTTCGTCGAAAATTGAAACCGTACGACAAGCCACGACGGAAGGCAATTTGATGAAGCAGATCTGGTGAATTGACCAAAATTGGGGAATTTCCATATTTCCGGGAAATTAAGCAGGCATAATTGCCACATTTGGAGAATAGCAATTTCTACAACGTGGTAAATAAACGAATGTGACTCGACAAAAGTGAATGTGTGGTGCAGTGGCGTAACTATGAGGGGGGATCAGGGGGATCAACACCCACCGAGCCAAACAATAAAAATACCTAATTCATTGAAAGGTTTGTTTTGAATGCAACCAATCTTCGGATTGATGACAAATGACTGGATTATGTAGGTTCATAGTTACTAATTAGAGAACATTTCCCTATACTCGTGTAAAACGTTTAGTGTTACCTAAACCTAACTCTTGCTTAAGTAAAACTGTTCATTTTAGAGCTTTTGCACATTGATGGGTGCAAATTAGTTAGTTAGTTAGTTATTGTTGTTTTAAGGGGCGGAACTACTAGGTCATCTGCCCCACGGGTGCAAATAAAGCATATGAAATGCTATCGAGATTGAACAGGAATACATGTTCCTCTTCTTGCATTGATTATTTCTCATTTTGCCCAAGCCTCACCCCCACTCACACCCCCTCCTCCACCCCCCCCCCCCCTGCCCCGCCATCCACCCACCCACTCCCCGCATAAAGCAAAAACAAAAAAATCAAAACGAAAAAAAACTAAAACATAAAAATCAAAAAACGAAACCAAAGCAGAAAAAAGCAAATACACAACCATAAACTAAAAGCACAAACAAACCAAAAACAAAATAAAGCAAAATTTTAAAATAAATTAGAAAACAAGAAACATCATCATCATCTTGTACAGTCTCCAGCCCCAGGCTGGGTCTGTTTGGAACATAAGCCTCGCCACTTAGTTCTTTCTTCCCACCACCTCCCCGCTGTCACTCTGGTCCAGTCCTCGCCTCTCTTCTTGACACATTCCTCCACTCCTTTCGGCCATCTATCTCTTGGTCTTCCCCTTGGTCGTTTCTTCTGCATCTGCATCTCATGTATCCTCTTTGGAATCTTCTTCTCATTCATTCTCTTTAAGTGTCAATACCACCTCAGTCTTGATGTCTCAATCCTACCTTGCAAGGGCTCCTCTTTCACCATTTCCCTGACCTTTTCATTCCTCACCCTGTCTCTTCTTGTTACTCCGATCCTACTTCGCAGGAACTTCATTTCACCTGCCTGTATTCTGCTTATGTCTCTTTTCTTCATTGTCCACGTTTCTGAAGCATAGGTCAGTATCGGGATATAGTAGCTTCTGTATAACACTTCCTTGCTTTTTTGTGGGACATCTTTATTCCACACTAAGCTCCTAATGCTTCTCAGAAATGCTTCTGCCTGTCTGCCACGTTCCGTAATCTCCTTGTCATTTCTCCCATTTTCCTCCACTATACTTCCCAAGTACTTGAGACTTTCCACCTTCTTCAGCTGTCCACGTCCAAGTGTTATCCCACTCATTGGTCTGTCCTTTTTCCTGGTCGTTAACAGGATCTCACATTTACTGATGTTGAACTTCCATCCGTACTCTCCCACTGTTTCTTCCCAAGCCTTCAGTTGCTCCTTAATTTCCTCCTCCTTGTTTCCCCAGACCATGAGATCATCTGCAAACACCATTGCATTCATCTTATCTTCTCCTATCTTTCCTGCTATCCGTGTCATTACCTCGTCCATAACCACAATAAAGAGAAGGGGTGACAGCGCACTACCCTGTTTCAGGCCACTCATTTGTCTGAACCAGTCTGTACTTTCCCCTCCAACTTTCACACAACTCACACTTCCACAATACATCTCCTTCACTCTGCCTACAGTCTCTTTTTCCACTCCCATGTTTTCCATTGCTTTCCAAACCTTCTCCCTACACACACTATCATAGGCCTTTTCGATGTCCAGGAAGGCCATCAACAGATCCTCTCCAAATTCGTAGTGGTGTTCCTGGAGCTGTCTCACTGAAAATATGAGATCCACTGTTGATCTCCCAGGTCTGAATCCATACTGTTCCTCTCTCAATTTTCTCTCCACTTTGGCTCGTATTCTACTTTCTAATATCTTTTAATATATCTTGGCACAGTGAGGTATGAGTGTGACTCCCCTGTAATATCTGCACTCCTTTCTGCCTCCTTTCTTAAATATTGGGACAATTAATCCTTTCTTCCAATCTTCTGGGGTCTTTTTCTCCTTCCATATCACCCTCATCACACGGTACAGCCACTGTTTCCCAACCTCCCCTGCTGCCTTCACCATTTCAACACTCACTTCATCCACACCTGGTGCCCTTCCTCCTTTCATCTTGTCTATAGCCATTTCCAGTTATCTCCAAGTCAGGTCCGTTTCCATTCCTGTGTTGTCTTCTCCATCTTCCAATACAATGTCTTCCTCCCTATGACCATTTGGATTCAGCAAATCCTCAAAGTACTCTTTCCACACTGTTTCCAAGAAACAATAACAACAAATCAAAATCACAAAAGAAACTAAGAAAAACACACAGAAAACTCAAACTTAAAACAAAAGAGAGAAAACAAAACAAAAGAAAAAATATTTTGAAAAAAAAAAGTTTTGTCCTTTGAAGAGTTTAGTCCTCGCAAAACGCTCATCATAGCTCATTAGTTCAGATTTGACTTCGCTAATCCCCCTCCAGAAGGAAATCCAAGTCACGCCACTGGTGTGGTGTGCATTGTTGAAGGACAGGGTCATAGGACCATTGTTTTTCGTGAAAAGTACCGTTAATCTACAAAGGCACCTAGTCATGTTGAAGTTGTATACTTTGCCAGTGAGAAATTCCTTGAACCATGGCGCACCACCTGATTTATTGCATAATTTCTACATTTTGTAACAATGATGTAAAAGTAGACATGAGATCTATCAGGAAAAAGTGTGTGTCTCTGTCTGTCGGTCTGTCTGTCTATCAACACTTGAACGGCTTCTGCTATTAAAAAGAAAATTATGTCAATGTTACCAACTGCTGAAAAATCACAATTGTAGATTGAGCTCTATGTTGAATATCTCTGAAAGTATGCAACGGAGCTGTTCTAAAATTGTCACTCGTGTTGAATGTAATATTTTTCATAATTTTCAGAAACCCTAACACAACAATGTTGCTAACATGATTCTACGCGCGCTGATCGGTCCAAACTTTATATGTATGTAACTTTCATACTATCAATTGGATTTCAACCAAATTTCTTATGTGCTTCATGTACTACAGCAGATATGACTATGCGTATATTTTAGTCACCAAGGCTCCCAACTGTTGATATATGCCCTCGATAATTGTTTAGCCTAGTCCTAATATATTAGAAAGTATGCAGGAAAACAGTTTAGAGTTTTGCACTTGTATGCAATTCCAGATTTATTTTCAGTAACCGAAATACGGCAGTGCTGCCAATATCATTCTACGCATGCTTTCAAGTCCAACCTTTAACAGCATTTATCGTCCAGACTAACACCCGGATTTCTTCCAAAATTGGCACATACATACAGTAGATCATAATATTTTAGATTAATTCATACATGGCAGTACTGCCAACATGCGTCATGATAGGTTTTATGTTAATAATAAATAATAATGTTATTGGTTTTACGTCCCTTTTAACTACACTGGCTTTTAGAGACGCCGGGGTGCCGGAATTTTGCCCCGAAGGGGATCTTTAACGTGCCAGTAAATCTACGGACACGGCTCCCTCGCATTTGCGCATCCTCAAATGCCAGCTGACTGCGCCAGGATACGAACCTGCAACCACGGGCCCAGCAAGCGAGAACGTAGGTTTTATGTTTGACTGCATGTAACGTTCATACATTCTATTGGACAACAGCCAAATTTTTAGCCTATTTTCATTTATGAAAAAATAGGCATATGAGATCACCTTTTGTCCGTGTGTGTGTGTGTGTGTGTATGTGTGTATGTATGTGTGCGCGTCCGTGTGTGTGTCCACCCTAATAACTTCTAAGCGGCTGGAGAGATTTCAATGAAACTCGGTAAGGTCATAGTACCATTTTGGCTGACCCCGACCGTGCCCTTCAAATTTTATTATGTCATCAATTGAACATGGAGGCTGTACGAAATATTTCACCGGCATTCTATATCTCCAAAACTATTACTGATATCATCTTGGAATTTTGTACGGTGATAAAAGGCACTACTAGAAGTTAACCTATGTGACTTTCAAAAATCTGTTAACTACAAAACGAACACGGTGGCCAAGCGAAGTTGAAACTTTTAAATAGCCTTTTCTCGTGATTTAACCATCCGAACGCAATAAAACTTGGTACAGCAAATGTTAGTTAGTTACTTAGTTATTGGGGTTTTAAGAGACAGAACAGCGAGGTCATATTCTCATAAACACTTTGACATAATATCACAATATTCGTTAACTGATTCATCCACTGATCCACTGTTCATTTCATTGCATGACACATTTTCTAATTTTATAGATCTAAATTGATATATTAAACGAATGACGCAACCAAATGCTCTACTAAATTACTATAGTTTCAATAACGTGTGATACCAATTACTTGCCATACGCCTGCGCACCTTTGTAAGTTTTAACACAATTCCTTTCAATTTCAGCTTGTAGGCTAATTCATGGTGATATTGTAGTACTGAATTTAAATAATGTGTTAAATTAGAAATATACAGATGACGCCACAGTTCTTACTCCACGGTGATGAATTTCACTAAATATCCCGGACATTAATTTCAATCAATTTCATTACATTAATTATTATCATCTATGCTTCCATGGTATAATATTAATTATACAACTACCTACTGTACCCGTTTTTAATGGAGGATGCTCAGTCAGATCTCGGCTTGGCTACTGCGGTTCGGGGCGCGTTACGTTCCCTCCACCCTTACTTAACACCCGATATGTAGGCACAATAAGGTTGACAAGATTTTTAGGGGAAAAAACAACATTATAATTTAAAATAATTATTTATTCAATAAAAGAAAAATCAATTCACTCAAAACATGTAAACCACAAAGAGAAAATCACTTGGAATTTCCTTTTCAAGTTTCACACAAAAATAATCAATTCAAAAACATATAAAATTTTACTCACTTGGGACTGTCTCTTCAAGTAGTATTCATTTCACAAAATAGATTCACGACTAGAATCACTAAAATTCACTGTAATGTCATTTAATTGTTCTGTGAAATTTCGCGGATGCTTTGTCTTGCTTAAATTAAATCATAAATATTTATTTAAATTTTATTTCACTTAGGCGTCGAGCGCGCCTATCATTTAATTCTCATACTTTCTCCAAGGCTTTGGATATTTATATTCGTTTCAATTTACCCTTCAGGGTCTCTATTCTATTTATGTTACTTTAATATCTGTGTATTCACCATTTATTTTGTCCTTTCGATCTTCAAAACAACTCTTCTCAAAGCCTTAGATGTTAAACATAACACCATACTGTACAAAAACATGCCATGTCTGTTGATCGAACTCGTAACTCTCCAGTTACCCTCCATGCATCTAGGTGATTTTGTTTTGTGCTGTATTGTGCATTGTACTGTTTATTACTGTGGGATATTTATTTATAACAATGTTCCATTATTCCTTAACCCGTTATTTATTTATTCATGAAAGAAGGAATTGTCTTTATCAACAATTTATTTTTGACCAATCCGTCAATCTTTTATATAGCCTACTAAACCTTGACTTGGGATGACATTTTCATCCCCATAACAACAATTCTACAATTTGTTTTACTTGCACCCTATTGTTTTAAATATTATAATTTCCGTGTAATAATTTCCTTTCCATTATTCTCAGCGCGTCCCTAGTATACGGCCGGACTCATTAAGAGGTTTCATCTTTCTCCCCCACAAGGGCAAGGTCGTCTACACAAGTCGTCCCCTCCTCCTGTGGTGCTTGACAATAAGATTTACAACAGCTGGCCGACACTTCCTGCATTCATGCCAGGGTAGCTTTTAACCATAAAGTTTCCAAGATTTAAAATTCATTTCAATACGGATATTTGCTCCGTCCAATTAATATTATTATTCTTTCGTTCCCAGGATATTGAATTTTTGATTCGGAGAGGCTATACGGTAGTTTATTATTATAACCTTTTCACGACGCTGATAATGCCTCTTACAACAATACTTCATTTCAACAATGCCTCACGACAACAATGCCTAACATATTGCAACAATACCTAGCTGGGATATTCATCCTACAGCGGGAGTTACATACAACAATAAACGACGACTCATTCAAATTTTAGTGAGAATTTATACCTCCTCGATACAACACTATACGACGATTCATTAGGCAAAAATATACGAGACTTCTACAATATAGTCAGTGGGAATTAACCACCACGCATTTCGACGATTTTTACTACTTTTCCATCTCGCTAATCAATCTATTCTGGCTTAACGCATATTTATATACAACTTTATTATACTTTATCATTTTTATTGGCCCTTACGGCAATGCAACTTGCTTGGATACTTTACAACAATAGTCTGATTTCGGCATTCCTACAATTTAATTTTACAGCCATGGCACAGTGGCCTAACAGGTAATACATTCGTTCATGGATATTTAATTTTTACCATTTACTTGGATATTTATCATTTCTTTAATTTATTAACATATTATTTCTCGCTCGAATTTTTACTTTGAGTTTCTGGACACGGATCATTTAATATAACTTTATTCACCTTTTGATTATTATTACTTGTATTCTTATTATTCACATTTTTACTCAATCTTGTTATAACATTTTATTTTCTTGGCATCTGTTATTTGATATCCAAATTATCCCTTTTTATTTAAATTATCTCTTTGATTTATATGTATTATGGTGCGTATTTAATTCATAATTTAGGCAATAATTTCAACCATTTGAACCATTACTTTATTCCTTCTTTCAAATTCATTTTTTTTATTTATCACTTATTTCGTTACCAGGCTTTATTTCTTTATTTTAACTAATCCCAAAAATGCTTTATTTCCACCGAGGCGGTCCTCGTGATTAACCATCATCTTTTTCAATATTTCAATTATTTGCATATTTATATTTTCAGTGAGTCATTCATCTAACTTCCTAGTCGACGAATGTCTCAAATGATATTAGCACAGTACAACACAAAGAAAAATTAATAATGTTTCATCAACTCACCCAGGCGACGACTTCATTCCCAGACAGATTCACCCTACGTCTGGATACCTTAGTCTTCCATTTCAACACTTTCTCCTGACATTTCTACACTGCACTCATTTATAATTTTCATGACACTTAAAAACATATTGTAACACGCTGACATTATAGAAATTTTAACACTAAAACACTTTTTCTTCTAGCACACACCCATATCTCAAAACTTTGGCACTGATTTCTCGCATTGGATGGTCCATGACGATACCTCGCGTTTCTGCTTAGGACGTGCTAATTGGCTCCTTCCCCGTTTACCGACGTTCCTGATTCCTGTTCTCCGTGAAAGTCTCTAATCCGCATTCCTGCTCACTCGATCCTATTTCTTCCTGAATATAAATGTTCCTCGTGTTCACCCTTACTCGTTTCGTGATCTTTCTTCCTTCTACTGATGTAGTTCCTAGCTTGTTTATCTCGTATTTTTGGATACTTTGTCTTGAGTATCGAACCCGCAGTCTTTTAGGTCCCTACTCATATACTTCGTGATTAATACTCGTTGGTATTATTTCTTTCTAGGATTCGCTGTTTATGTTGTCTTTCTTTGACGTAGTGGATTTATATTTCGTGTCCCTGAGACACCGATTTATAATTCTTAAATATTGTCTTTTCAAAATTTAATGTTCCGTAACTATCACTCTTATTTCACGTCTTTCTGTATACTTTCGGCATTGCGTATTTAATTATACTGGCCCGCACTTTTGACGGTATTAGTGTTCCTTCACTTGACGCTATGTAACTGATTTTCGTCACGAATTTTACTTGATCGAACGCCAGGCGCTATATTGATCAACTTTAAATAACGACACGATGACCCGTGGGTTCTGTTGCGGTGAAGCGGTGAATTTGATGTACTTAATGATCTCATGCTGCGATCCAGCATCTTTCCTAAATCATGAGCTGAAATGTGTCGACCAATACCCGACCTCTCAAAGGTTCGTTGTAGAACTGAGTACTACTGCGGAACAGCATGGCTTCCTTCAGAAGTCCGTTGTCGACTGAATGACTGACTTTCGTTCGGCCTCATATTTATACTAGTTTATCAAAACGTAGTTCCCTCTCGCAAGTGCGGAGTCTATTCTCCACGTTTGAGCCCCTATTACCTTGAAACTTTATTTGCATATGTAAAACATGTTTATTTTGACGTTCATGTCGTGAGGAATCCCATTTAATCGTCTACTTATTTTTAATTAATTAAAAAGGTTAATATGCTCCCTCCGTGGCCAGCGGAGTGGTACATCCAATCTCCGTATCCCTACGTTTTAATTGACGATGACGCCAATGCTGATGTCGCGATTTAAATCTGTGTCAGCAAGCAGGACTACCAACCTCTAAACAGACCTAGTCCCTGTGAATATTTTAACGCATGATATCAATGTATAGTATATTATCTGATCCATGTTGTCCCCTAAGACTGATTCGCTACTGTCTGGGATTTTTATAACATCCATATGATAATTTATCGCAGCCTCAGCTCTAATCGGAGCCAGCCTGAATCATGCAATAATCGTTAATCACTAGGTTCAATCACATTAAATCTGTCAGTGATACACTCATAAATTTGATAAACATTGCTTGCCCAAATGGTTTTTATTGATTTCTTGTTGATACCTTAACAGGTCTTGAGTTTGCAGAACTTTCCTTAGCTGTTGATATTTTCTAGACATTTATCGTCGATTATAATATTTATGGCTTCCTTAATTGCTCCTAATCTCGCTTCTGGATGGCTTGAGACACGTACGGCTGGCATAAAAATTTACAATATTCCTTCCCCGGTGGGCTGAACTCGTCCTTTCATCTTACATATCCAGCGTTCGACCCTTGGCCAAAACGTCAGTTGAGTACACTACTGACTCTAACCTACGTAGGTTGTCAGCACATGTCACCACGAGCTTCAAATTCATTTTTAAATGCGTCAAGTATATTCAAATAAAATCACATGGTGTGACGTCATATACTCTAGTAATTTCTTTGTCATTCAGAACACAAACTAGCTCTATGCTAATTCGTAAAACATATCAAGAAGTGTAATTATTATTATCAAACAATAATTGCATTACGTTATTAGCAACAGTCATTTTTCTCTCAGTGAAATAATTATCTTGAGGGTAATCTGTACTCATTGTCAAGTAAGTCAAACATAGATTTCACAAATACCAGCTTGTCGATTATTTTCCTATCATAACAATATTGCTATTTTATTTTGCCAAACGCAATACTGTCTTCTCATTCCATTCTCTGTTACAACATTTTATATTCATTCAGGATCATCATAATCCACAAATAGTCAAATATATTGAGAAGAATTTCTGAAAGTTTAATTTCGAGCCTTTCCATTGCCTTTTCCAGGTCGCTCTCTTGTTCGGATTATACTCCCTGAATATATTCTCCTTGCAGTTCCCTTAATTGAGATCGGCTACTGTTTTCTGATTCCTCATTTCTTGTTTTTTACGAATTTTTTTCCTAAGTTCTGGTACGTCTCCCTCAGCACAAGTACTTAATTTTAGGATCTGGGTATCGTGTTCCGTAAGATCTCCTTTTAATTCGTTCTTAACTAATCCCGCAGGTAATCTGAGATCACCCTGTAAAGGGTTTCTATCGTTGAAAGACATTTCGTTTTCGAATGCAAGCTACTGTTAATGTCTGTGATGTCCATCCTAAAACCTTTACTGCAACCTTGCAAACTTCTCCTGTGACGTTCTTCATCAGAATACCTGGTATCTCGTTGCTTAACTCCTTCACGACACTACTGTGAAGTCCCTTTATGACGACATCATGAAGCTTATCGGTTATACGTTCAACCACGCTATTCAATATTTTATCAGATTCTTGCATCTTTTTTATTTCTAAAAACGTCATGCTCTCGTGTACCCTCATCATATTGAGGTTGGACTTTGCTTCCAGTGCCACAATATGTTTGTGTCTTTTCCCATTTTGGCTAGACTGGTTTGAAGTGCAATAATATTTTCTTTTTAGTTAACCTGCATTTGATAGGAAGGAGATTAAGGCCAAGCTCAACACACCTGCAAGACTAGGCAGCAGAAGGCTCTCACACAAGCAAAGTATTCAACAGCAAACAGGGAGGTAAAGAGGAGTGTACGGAAGGATCATAGGAGGTGGATTGATGAGCAGGCGGAGAAAGCAGAAGAAGCGGCAAGAAGGGGGGACGTTAAGGAGCTCTATGGCATCACAAAGATGCTTTCAAAGAAAGGTTTTAATAAAACTAGGCCAGTGAAGAGCAAGACCGGTGAGATCCTCACGACGTGTGAACAGCAGCTGACAAGATGGAGGGAACACTTTGCGGAGGTTCTTAATAGAGATAGAGGACCAGAAAGTAAGCAGCGAGGAGAAGATGAAGAGGAGGCAGGAAGTGACCCAAGCATCAGCATCGACTCCCCAACTCGGGGAGAAATATGGACAGCGTTGAAGCAGATGAAATGCGGGAAGGCACCAGTGTGCCCAACTCTAGGAATGGGTATTCCAAGGGAAAGGCTGTAGCCGCTTTTGAAAGTTCAGATATTTGAATATCGCGCTACATTGCTTCGAGAAGCATTTAGAAGAATTTTACCGATAGTTGGATGTCAAGTGACGTAGCGAGTAACAGCAGAGGTGGAGGCTATTTATTGATTAAATAGTTAACTATGGAGTAGAGACTTGAGACTGGGACCAGATTACTGGCACGGCCAAATGAAAGAGAACGCAATTAGTATCAAGTAAATCGGACCAGGGATTCAAGAGATATGAGGATTTCCAGATATCAGGCGATGACGCGTGACCCTGACGGATTTGAATAAAAGCCAGCTGGAGCAGGCATGGTCAGCTCACTTCAACACAAGCACTTGGCAAGCAAGTTGCGTCTACGCTGAGCCAAGGCACATGGTTGCCGTATCTACGCAGAAGTTCTTTTCAAGTCGTGATAGTCACGAAAAGTGCTGCGCTTCGAGTTGAAACTTAGTAAGTTTCTGGTGAGGAGAATCACTGAGGTGATTGTTTTCTACAGACATTGGTGGAAATATTTATATTTCTAAAAGGACATATGCTAGACTTTGTCTAGAAAATAGTATTTTGTCACAGTCCAGTAGTAACTTAATACTTGGATGTTTAAATCCATTACAAGTCAGTTTTCATTTCTGTAACTAGTTAACCACTTCGATCTGTCAGTACACTGAAGAATAGTCTATAACGGTGGCGTTCATTAGTCTACGCAAGGGAAACTGCAAGTTGTCTAGCGCATGGCAGATGGTGATATACAAACCATGCCCAGGGAACGATCTTCAGAACAGCCGTTAATTGCTTAGACTGTCAATGTTTTTCTTGTACTGATGAGATTACAGTGAGTTATGTTACAACTGACATATTTAAGAAGAGATCACTTAGATCTGACCCTATTTCAACAAACTGTTATGGCTTTGATAGAAGCTCATATTAAAATGGAACCACAGTTTATTCAAACGTCGAAAGATACTACCACTATGTCTGACTAGACGATTTGTGGGTCTACAATGGCGGCCGATACAAGGATTATACGTGCTTGTCCGATAGGGCATGTCAATGGATAAATCTGGTACAGACCAGGTTTACTACACTTCAAGACCATCAAGAAATGTAAGCCACATTTGAATTATATTATGCCTAGCTAATTGGAACAAACTATTTTTCTGCAGATGACCAACACATTTTTTTCGTCGTATTTAAATCTTGCAATGATTTACGCAAGACTTGTTAGAGTTATTCTGAGCATTTTCAACACTCAGAACAGTTTAGGATCGATGACCGAGCATTTCGAAGATTTATTTGAATTTTTCATATTTTTGGGAAATCACGGTAATCAGCCGATGTAACTGTAAAAGTTAAATTCATTTTTGTTGAGGAATGGATATTTTTTCCATATTCGAAGGTTCGAACATGTGGATTCTCACATAATGAGATGATAATTAAACACATTTAAAATGATATAAATAATAATAATAATAATAATCCACTAATAATAATAATAATAATTTTCATAATTTTTCTAAATAATTCTTGGATATTATATTTTCTAATAATCATATGTATTGAGAAAGAGCCTATGAAGTTGTTTAATCATTTCTAGTTTGGAACAGGAGATTTTCCGAAGGAGAGTGGTTAGCGCAAGCCCGCATTCAACCAACATTTCAGTTCTGGTTGAACAGTTGATATTTGCTATGAGCAAAGTATATTTTTCAGATAACACGGAGAGGCATAAAACGGGAAGCAATTGATATTTGTATCAAATAGGATATTTTTGTATTTATATAAAATCATGACGTAAATACACTCGAAAGTGAAATAAAGATTTTCATAAGTATGGTAAATTCACGGGTTGAACTGAATGGTAAAATAAAATAAACTTGTAAGTTTATTAATCTTCCAGTGTTGATAACAAGCAGAGGCTTGATTTATTGTATAAATTTTGGGAAGATAATTTATATGTGTGGAGTAGTTGAAATGCCATTCCCAGGTGCGCATGTTTAAGTCGCAGGAATGAAGGTTTTTTCGAGCATCAATCAAATAGCAGGTTCGATGGCTCAGGTTTATAGTAGGAGTATTGGAGCCACACATTTCGTCGTATGAATAACCCGAAGGTTATTTCTTTGAAACCATCAGTTCTTATTTTCAACCTTGTTTACGAATTCCATTTAGACTTTGATTTTGCTAGAACCCGGATTTGTCATGATAGTAGTTTATTCTTCTTCAGAGGAAGACCTTTGCCGTTGTTGTTGTAATATTGTGTTCTTACACAAATAATAGAATGGGCCACTGCCAATTTAAAATAATTCTTTAACCACGAATAATTTAAAGGATATTTTCAATCCTAGTGCCATGAACTAAATGAATTCATTATAAAGCTACAATTCTAATTTCCGCATTCTGTCGAAGAATTGCAAGTTGTGAAAGTTACTAAAAATGGCCATGAATATAAATATTTTTTTAATAATGATTCCAAGTGGATAATTGAATAGTTGAATGGTTCAACCATTTATTGATCAAGTTGATGATTCAGAAATCATATATTTTGTTTGGAACTTGAAGTTCATAATCGAGTCACTTCTCGAATGTTTAATGTCAGAAGAACAATTAATTGTTGTTGTGCTTCGCACAAGTTCTTCGATGCTATGCTCAAAGGTCAAATACTTTTCAGATGTTATTAATATGTGTTAATAATTTGTATTGCTCCAACGATGATAATATTTTTTTCGACGATATATTTTTGAAACTGGAAAAACAAGTGAAAGTTTAAGAATTCTATAAACATTTATTCTACGAGTGTTAATGGGCGCGTTCAGCGGGCTCATTGCTGGCCAGCAAACGGTCAGCAGATTCTGAGTTTGCCGTTCAGCGGGCTTGCTAGCGGATGTGACGTAGGTAGCAAGGGCTCAGCAGAGCCAGCAACCTTTTTCTCTGCTAGCTTGCTAGCGTGTTTCTGCTGACTTGCGGCGCATGGCGGGGAACCAAATTGATCAAGTTCTACACGTTCGGCGAATGAACTTATTAGGTTTCTTAAATTCTAGAGACGAAGATCTACACTCAAGAACGGCGACAGGTAATATAATACAATGTTTGTCAATAGCATAATTGTTGTAATTGGATCTTTTACGCTTCTAAAATTCAACTTTAAACTCACTAGGCCTAGGTATAGTTGTTTTCTTGAAGGATGATGACTTTTAATAGTTATTTTATGTTGTATTAAGGAATTGGTTTGGTCAAGGCAAATCCGGCTCGTATTCTTTATCTATTTTTGTGTATGATTTAAACCTATTACATACAGTCTTCCCGCTGTTAAATCGGGTTGAAATTAAATGCCACTTTGTACCGGTAGCGCATGAACGCGATATTTAGAACAGAAGCTTTTCTTAACTCTGTTAACCATACTTTTGGGCTGAAAGATGTTTTAAATGTAGCCTACTGTGTATATAGGCTACCAAACAGCTTTCGGATTTCCCATGGCCAAATTATGTGTGAGTAGGCTACTGATGAGTTATTTATGAAATTATTCTGACTTTCTGTTTCTGTCTCCCCTAGCTGTGAAAACGTCCTATTAAATTTTCACTAACAGAATGCTTTTCAGTCAGTCAACATGATTCTGTCCAATTAGTTTGGGAGAGGAGCAACAATTAATATTTTATCACCCAAACCTTAAAGAAATAGTTATTGTTGTTTTAAGGGGAGGAACTATGAGGTCATCTGCCCCCTTAAAGAAATATTACAAGAATTAAGTTATTTATTACTCGACACATTTTTGTAGAAAAAAATTTTTGTATATACATTTTTAATCGCATCTGATATGGTACCTTATTGAAATATATGGGGGAATTAAATAACTGAACGGCTTGGGGCAACATAGTGATATCCCTCATTTTATTAATTTTAAGCTAAAGCAAAAATAGCTTGCCAATAGCCTTGAACTACAATTATTTACATACAGTGCTGTGTTTTACCACTATAGGCAAACTTCTTTGATTGCATTTTATGGAATTAATACATGTTAATTTTGTGGATTATGTTGCCACAAACAATTGGCTTGTTTGATAGTAGGGTATTAGTTAGTTAGTTATTATTGTTTTAAGGGGCGGAACTACGAGGTCATAGTAGGGTATTTAATGATAATTGTTTTAAAGTGTGGAACAACGAAGTCATCTGCCCCGCGTAACACGTAGGAGAATTAAATAACTGAAGGGCTAATTCAATATTTCTTTACGAATTTCGAAGGATGTGTAAATAAGAAATCAGCCTAATATTAATAAGACTAAATAAAGGAGTGGAATAGCCTACAATAAAATTGAATTTCAAAAGAAGAGTTATTCTTATCGTCAGGATGTCTACCCCCTTATTATTCCCGATTTCAACAGGGTCGGGGATGAGATACGATGAAAGTCTATGAGGCGGGTGGTTTATACCGCCGGATGGCCTTCCTGACGCCAACCTCGTGAGAACTAAAATTAATGAAACTTGACTAGGAGATGGTAGATAGAGGTCGTGGCCTATTAGAAGGTAACTGACTGTCCCGGTATTTGCCTGGACCTGAAGATTGGAAACCACTGAAAACCATTTACATGACGGCCGACGGTGGGATTTGAACTCACGTCTCCCGAGTCCGCAGATAGCTTGGCTCCACGGCCCAGCGCCACGCATTAACAGGGCTGTCTATAGCTCTGTTGCATAAAAGTTATTATTTTCTATGTATTTATCGTAGACCATAGACCAATAAGTATGGTAGCTTCCAAGGAACTTGTGCATTGCTCAAAGTTCCCGCGTCAGCTTGTAGCAAAGCGTTCAGGCGGGCTCACGCTTGCTAGCCTAGCAACAAGTCAACAGGCACCTAGCAGGTTAGCAGATTGCTGAGCCCGCTGAACGCGCCCAATATCATGTAAATAATCAAACAGTGATCTACGTTATTTCCAGTATAGACAATTAATTTTGAACTGGAATTAAATATTAATAATTTTGGAACACAGTCCACAGGACTATTAATCGGACTTGTGTTTCCAAAAAGATTGTCAAATGTGTTTGGAAGATTTCTGTATATTGTGTGTAAATAAGAGTGTGGATCGCCACACGTGGATGATGCTGCTTTGAGCATCCTTGCAGTCAGATTTTTAACTTTAAATAAACTGAGATAATTTTACCAGATGTGTTACACCCAATTAAATCTCCTTCTATCCTTATTGTTGCATTGAGCCAAAAATCAGCAAAGCATTTTTTTAAATTTGATGTCGTTTTTGCGATTTGCTTTAACCCATCTGGCGCTCCGGGATATTTTGACTCTCGTGCTGACTGATTATTGGTAAAATGCATATGTGGTCGTGCGGACTCCGGTCTAAACGGGCACACCAGGTCTGGATAATATCCCAGCGGAAGTACTGAAAGCAGACCTGGATATTACGATCGATCTGCTGCATCCGCTGTTGGAGAAGATCTGGAAGGAGGAGAAAATACCAACCGACTGGAAGAAGGGGTTGATAGTCAAGTTGCCGAAGAAAGGGGACACCACAAACTGTAACAACTGGAGGGGTATCACCTTGCTCTCCATTCCAAGCAAAGTGCTGGCAAGAGTCATCCTGAATCGTATAAAAGACTGCGTGGAAAAAAGGCTTCGGAAGGAACAGGCTGGATTTCGACAACATCGCAGCTGTGTGGATCTCATCAACACCCTCCGAATCATCCTGGAGCAGAGTGTGGAGTGGCGGAATACCCTTTACCTCACATTTGTTGACTTCGAGGAAGCCTTCGACTCCGTAAATCAAAGAATCATGTGGAAGACCCTCGAGGAATATAAAATTCCAACAAAGATCATCAGAATCATGGAAGAGATGTACGAAGGGTATGAGTGCCAGGTCCTTCACGAAGGCAAATTAACAGAAAAGATAAAGGTCAGTTCCGGAGTGAGACAGGGGTATGTCCTTTCCCCCACTCTGTTCCTGTTGGTCCTGGATAGTGTGATGAAGAAGGTAATGGGAGGACGGAAGAGGGGTATTCAATGGGGTATAAATGACAGGCTTGAAGATCTGGATTTCGTAGACGACATTTGTCTTATGGCACAACGGTACCAAGACATAGAAGATAAGCTGCGGAGGTTGCAGAGAGAAGCAGAACGTGCAGGACTGATGATCAACACCAACAAGACCAAAGAGATTAGGATACATTCTGACATCACGACTAGTTTGACAGTCAACGGAAAGGAAATTGAGCGAGTTGAGTCCTTCCTCTACCTTGGAAGTATAGTCACAAATGATGGGGGAGCAGATGTTCGAAGCCGTATCAGGAAGGCAAATGGTGCCTTTGTCCAGCTCTACCCCATCTGGAGAAATAGTAACATTTCCAGGAAGACCACGCTCCGCCTTTTCAATAGCAACGTAAAGTCGATTCTTCTCTACGGCTGTGAAACATGGAAAGTCACAAAACCGATCAACAACCAGCTACAGGTGTTCATTAACAGATGTCTGCATCACTTCATAAATGTGAGGTGGCCGGACATAATCTCAAATGAAGATCTTTGGACGATCACCAATCAACAACCGATTAGCATCCAGATCAAGGAGAGGAAATGGCGCTGGATTGGTCACACACTAAGGAAGCCGGACGGAGCTATTGAGAGGGCGGCGCTAGACTGGAATCCTCAAGGCGCCAGGAAGCGAGGTCGACCTAAGAAGACCTGGAAAAGGACGATCGAAAATGAAATTGCATAGGTGGACAAGAACTGGAGTCAAGTGATGAGAATGGCCAGGAACCGTACTGCGTGGAGAAATTTCGCCAAGGCCCTATGCTCCGAAAGGAGCGGCAGGAATGAAGTAAGTAAGTAAGTAAGTGCATTTGATCGTAATTATTTATAGTGCTCTCTCTCTCAATTTGTTAGCATTCTCTACTATCCTGGCTTCTAAACCTAGTAAATTTTCTTGAACTCTATAACATGATTTTTTTCTTCTTTTGCCATTTGGATAGTAGACGTGTTGTTTGGTATAACTGTTTGAAACAATATCACAATACCCATCAACTGATTCACGATTCATTTCATACCCCTTTTGTAATTTTACAGATCTAAATTGACTGGACTTGATATTTTAGTTGCAAAACACAACCAACGGCTGGAGCGATTTCAATGAAACTAGGTAAGATCATAGCACCATTCTGGCCGACCCCAACAGTGCCCTTCAAATTTTATTGTGTCTCACCAATCCAACATGCGAAATATTTAACCAGCATTCAGTACCTCCGAAACTATTACAGGTATCACCCTGGAATTTTTGTACGGTGATAAAGGGCGCTACTAGAAGTTCACCTATGAGACTTTAAAAAACCTGGTTACCACAAAGCCAACATTGCTGCCAAGCGAAGTTGAGACTTTTAAATAGACTTTTCTCTTGATTTAACCATCCAAACGTAATGAAACTTGGTACAGCACATGAGAGAAGAGCCAATTAAGGGGGAAAAGGAGAGACTCCCTAGGCCTCGGATACCCTAATACCGTCGGGGTCGGAAGAGAACAAGAGTTGACCAAGAGATGTCGACAGGAAAGAAGACGGAGAGGAGCCCGGCGCAAGCAAGTCGAAGCAATGCCAGACTCAGCTGGGGTCCCACGGTCGCCAACCCACGTCCCATAAGATGTGAGCCCCTGGGGGATCAAATACAAGAACATGGTGATGAAATAACCAGCGCTTCTAGGCTGCACACTCTGTCAAGCCAGTACACATTAAACCCTAAATAAACACCGCATGATATTAGTCGAATGTGACACGAATGCCCTTGTATATTATTCCCAAAGCTTAAAATGTGCCTAATAATATTTAGCGGTGGTGAGATTTGAACCCAGCTCCCAAAAACAGGACGATTATCTTCTACGCAGTTAGACCATCGCTCCATGGCTACTTGACCCTTCAGTTTGCCTGAGAGCGTAGGAGATGTGATACAGCTTTCCGCTTCGAAGATTCATTCACTTTTTTTATCAGTAAGCCAGCGTATGTACGTCAATTTCGTATCCAACTGAAACCGCATCGTCGGCATGTTCTTTGTACATGCCCGTATGACAGTTAGGTGCTTTGAATTATCACTTGTCGCACACAAGTTTTTGTAAAGATCTTGCTTCCATGTCGTCATAAATCTTGTAAAGTCGTTTAGGGTCATTGTGGCTTGGCTATAGACGGGGAACTGTCGACCATGTTGGCATTAGACGTTGGAAGTGTGGCCGAAAACTAAAAAAATAAGGGGCGGCTGACTCACCTGGTATATAAAAATGAAAGTATGTCTGAATTTTCTGAATTTCTACAGAAATTTCCCTTATTAACGCGTTTGATACTGTTTCATGACGGATGCGCGCGAAAATAATGTTTTTGTCTGTCTGTCTGTCTGTCTGTCTGTCTGTGGACAATTTTTGTTCCCTAATAACTCAAGAACGGCTGAGTGGATCAACGTAATATTTGGTACAGATATCCATTAGCGGCACGACACTGTTGATTGATGTAATTCTTCTCCGTACCTCTCATAAAATGGGGCCTACCCCCTTAAAATACAAGCTAAAATAGGCGTAGAAGGGTGAGACAAAGCTCATCTTCAGCCCCTCAATGTGAGAAACGAAACTACCAGATTTTAAGGCCCTGAAACCAACAGTTTTTGGGATATTCCCCGGAAACTAATTTCATTCAATAAATGAATGAAAGATTGAAAGCCGGTAACCATGGCAACAGAATCTCAGATGTCCATTCATTTCTGTAAGACGCAATGCAGTTCCATATATTACATTACTGTGAACGTTTGTAAATGGCTATAAGGTTATCGCGGAACCACATTAAGCTGTAAAATTCATCAATATATATAATGCGCTTAAGGGGGTCAAGGGGTACCCTAATATTTTTTCACGCAATTTACTCGTGCGATATGTAGTACAGAAGGTCTATTATATCTCCAAACAGCAACATTATTTTCAAAAATTCCTGAATTGAAATAGTATTTTGATCACTTTTAGGAATTTTTATGCACCACAAGATTTTATAATTTATTAAAGTGGGCTTCCTGTGGATTTGTCATAACGGTGAAGGTAAATTTTTATGTAATTTGTATTGCGTTTCGTCTACGAGGTTTTCAATTTTATTTTCACGCCAGGAAGTACACGTTAAGTAAATGTAGTTTAAAAGCACATTTTATTTAATCAATTTTCTTTGACGACAGACAGATTCCAAGCCCCTAACCATCGCAACAGTAGCTCTGGTTATTAATACCGAAGACCGTTCGAAGAATGGGTACTCCTGCTAGTATAATTTATAATTGATAATAGATTAGTTCCTTTATACGGTATAGCTGGAAGAGCTGATTTATGGTATGCTGAATTTAATTTCATGATAAAATGACACTTTCCAACAATCCCTACAGGACGCGAGATACCATGATCTCGATCCTACCACGCTAGTAGGCCTAATGATATCCCAAAGCTGGATTCCATAGCATAAGTAATTTTCATATGTTAGGTGTAGTACACTGTTCCCAGACATGTGTAGTGGTTTTTAGCCGGGTTATTGTGCATCATAACTTTATTGGCGACGAGTACAATAGGCCTACTAACAAAAGTATAGCCTGCTGAACAAGTTGACAGATACGTAGATAAATAAGTTGATATACAGGCAGAATGGGAGACAGCTGAATGGATTGGCAGATAGGGAGAATGGGAGTCAGCTGAACGGATTGACAGATACATATATACATATATAGACCTCATTCTACTGGCAAATAATACAGAGGAGGCTACCGACAACTTACAGATTCTTTATAGTGTAGCGGTTAAGCCTGGTTTGAAGTTCAACATCAGAAGACAGAATTTATGACCAATATCAACGAGACCTCTTATAATATTCCTCTCACAGACACTACAATACGAACGTTACCTGCAGTTAACTAGTTAGCAGAATGGATTTCTGCGAATCAGAGTGAGAACCTAGCCATAGATGCCAGATGTACCAAATTTGAAAGGTCATATCATTCCTGTCGCAGTATCTATTCATCTAAGTGCCTCTCCACGAACCTCAAACTCAGACACTATAAATCGGTGTTCAAGCCGTCTGTTCTGTATGCTTCTGAGGGCCTTGTAATGACGAGAAAGGGCTCACTCAGGAAACTGGAGTTAAAAGAGAGGAAGAACCAGAGGAGGATATTAGGTCCAATTAGAGAGGAAGGAGGTATTTTCAGAATCCGTCATAATGATGAATTGTATGAACACCAGGAGGACATCATCACGTCTGTAAGGGAAAGACGCCTAACCTTTTATGGACACCTGGCACGTCTAGATTCTGAAAGACTCACCAACAGGATATTCACAGTAACAGGAAGGAGCAAGGCTTCTAAAAACAAAAATGGATTGCGTCAGTTAATTCAGATATGGAACAACTAGATATCCCACTGGAACAAACTCGTGACCGTCTGCTGTTCCGTCAGGTCATCCGACAGAGCGTTTTCCCAACGTCCCTTACAAGTAAGGAGACTACAGGAGCTAAGTGGACAGAAGAAAGAAGACTGACTCATAGTCAGAAAATGAGGGACTATTGGAAGAAGAAGAAGAAGAAGAAGAAGAAAGCAACAAGTTGACCGAAAATTAGATACGAGCCCCGTGGTCCTAATTAGGCCTAAAGAAAGAAAGAAAGAAAGAAAGAATGAATGAAAACAAGCAGAATGGGAGACAGCTGAACGGATTGACAGATATATAGACAGGCAGGCAGAATGGGAGACAGCTGAACGGATCGAGAGATATATAGGCAGGAAGAATGGGAGACAACTGAACGGATTGACAGATATATAGACAGGCAGGCAGAATGGGAGACAGCTGAACGGATCGAGAGATATATTGGCAGGAAGAATGGGAGACAACTGAACGGACTGAGAGATATATAGACAGAAAGGCAAGCAGAATGGGAGACAGCCGAACGGATCGAGAGATATATAGACAGGAAGAAAGGGAGACAACTGAACGGACTGAGAGATATATAGACAGAAAGGCAGGCAGAATGGGAGACAGCTGAACTGTTTTGTCAGTTAGATATGGAGACAGCAGAACAGATAGACAGGCCGAATGATAGACAGGTAGAAGGAGAGATAGACAGAACGGGAGACAGCTGAATTGACTGATAGATAAATAGATGGAGAGGTAGACTGGGAGACAGCTGAATAATCTGATAGACAGATAGAAGGAGAAACAGACGGATTGGGAGACAGCTGAATAGTCTGATAGATAGATAAGTAGATGTATAGATAAAGAGACGGATGGATTGAGATATATAGATAGACAGACAGAAGGAGAGATGACTATACAGACTGACAGATAGGCAACAGACGGAAAGCAATATTCAATAATAATAATAAGACAGATATTACTTACCCCATCCATGAGGCCGCCGAGCAGTTACCATTATGAGCATCATTATTGAGAGAAGCAGAAGAGTGAAGACCACGTTGCTCTGGAACATCTGTAAGAACAGGTACATAATGATATACTGGACGATAATACATCTGATTCTGGTAAATGGCAGCATGTGGAAACACTAGAGGAAACATATGGGCTAGTGGGTATGATTTGTTTCACTGCCGCCTCAGCTAAGAAATGCCATTCTAGTTTGAGGGCTTGTACCTCAGGTAAGGACACGGCCGTTTTCTCCTCAACCATATCCTGAATTACAGTGTTATTCCAGGCACAGTGCCACAGGAATTACAATGATAGGGGCTATCAGAATGATTCCTCTCATACTCATGTGACTAGAGGTGATGCCATGAGCTTCTAAATTTAAAACAAGTAGTTCCGTGAAGAACTATACAGCCTATTTTCATATATCCTACTTATGCTAATTGCCTCTATCAACATTTCAGTTTGATTGCTGTAATAGATTTGTAGATTTTGAGAACCATCTAAATATTTCGAATGGTCGCCATGTTGGATTTTTATGTATGTCTTAGAGTTATGTACTATTACATGAAGATTATTGTGTAGGTGTAGTATCAAACTTCAATCGCATGATTAGGACGCACGAGATGAAAACCACATTTTAAAAATTCGCACAGCTGCCATATTGTGGTTATAAAAACAATTAAAATAATTTAGATGCCAGTGGATTAAAATTTGTATTAGTATTTACCGAACCAAGTCTTACTGCGCACGGATGGTTAAATCGCGAGAAACGTCCATTTAAATATTGATATTTCACGTCACCGCCATGTTGTATTTGTGCTCACCAGGATTTTGAAAGTCCCATAGGTGACTTTATGTTCATAGCCTCTATTAACATAAAAAACAGTTTTATTGCTATCATACGTAGATTAATAGATATTGAGAACCGTTTAAATATTCGGACGGATCGTCATGTTTGATTTTTATATATGTAGGCTTTAGAGTTACGTGCTATTAGATGACGATCATTGCGTAGTTTCATTATTCAAACATTCACTTTGATCGCATGATTAATACACAAGAAATAAAAATTTAACTTTAAAATTGCGCACAGCCGACATCTTGAGGTTATGTGATCAATTGAACTAGACGCCAGTGCATTGAAATGTGTATAACAAACATTTACTGTAGCATATTACACTGCGCTCAGATAGTTGAATCGCGAGAAAAATCAATTAAAATGTTTCACGTTCGCTTGGCCGCGATGTTAGATTTGTAGTTAACAGGTTTTTGAAAGTCACATAAGTTAACTAGTAGTGCCATTTTATCACCGTAGAGAATTTTAGAGTGATATGGGTAATAGTTTCGGAGATATAGAATGTCGGTGAAATATTTCACTCAGCCGCCATGTTGGATTTGTGAGACGTAATAATTCTTGAAAGACGCGGTCGGGGTAGGCCAAGATGGTGCTATGACCTTACCGAGTTTCATTGAAATCACTCCAGCCGTTCAGAGGTTATTAGGGACACACACACTTACATACGCACACACATACACACACACGGACAAAAGGTGATCTCATAAGGCTATTTTTACAGAAATGAAAATAGGCTAAAAAATCAAAGGTATTTTACGAATTCGAATTTTGGAAATACATGGTTGTAAGTGGCTAGCTCGTCGGATCGGGATGTGGTGCGTCCTATCCCCAAAGTACAACACACATATCCAGGATTTGAGCATACAGGTCAACAATCGACAATAATAAATATCACAACTCTGCTAAAATGAAGAATTACTCAATTAAAACATGGTATAAACAAATGAAACTACATTTACTGTACAAATCAACAAATAATAAAATCAACCCTTCATAAAATGTATTATTACTATTATTAAGTCAACCCCTGGCACTATCCAGCCCATGACGGGCTAAGGCCGACCAAGCGACCGCTGCCCAGCCATTTGGCCTGCAGATATTGGGGTGACGCGTGATCAGCGCGTCGGGTCCCCTCGGCCGTTAATCTTGGTATTCGTGATCGGGGCGCTGTCTCACTGTCAGACAGCTACTCAATTGTCCTCACGAGGCTGAGTGCACCCCGTTCCAACCCTCACGTCAGTTTTAAAATCCCTGACGGAGCCGGGGATCGAACCCGGGGCCTCCGGGTGAGAGGCAGGCGCGCTACCCCAACACCACGGGGCCGGCTATTACTATTATTATTATTATTATTATTATTATTAGGCCTATTATTATTATTATAATTATTAGGCCTATTATTATTATTATTATTATTATTATTATTATTATTATTATTATTATTATTATATTATTTCACAATCAATATTTAGAAGGTTTCAACTTCTTCAACAATTAATTCATTAATATTTAACTTCACCTAACAGTATTCCTTACTGTAAAATTATTCCCAAATTTAATCATCAAATTCATTATCTTCAAATCATTAAACTGTGGCTTCGGTGGCGTAGATGGTAGGATGCTGAGCTTCTATGCCCAAGATAGCGGGTTCGAACCCGGCCGAAGCCGTCGGATTTTTTAAGAGCGTTACAAATCCTTCAGTATGCTTTCCTTCGGAGGGAAGTAAAGCCGGCGGTCCCATGTCATAGATTTATGGCATGTTAAAGAACCTTCCACTAATTACACCTATGTGAAGCTAAATCGTATAGGTTAAGAATGTAAACAATGCTCTTAGGTTTCTACGTTCGTTGCCAAGAACCGACTACAGTGGCGTCTAGTAGCTAAGTTCTGAACTAGGCCTAGTAGTCGTTCATGGTGGCGTTTGGCGGCAAAAGTAGGAACTACTTGAAAAATTCAAAGTATCAGTCCTTACTTGAATTAAAAACAGATACGCACAATAATACAGCTATCACAATTAACAACGGTTGTTAGACAGATTCTACACACTCCCAAAGTACACGGGGCTACATGACCGCCTTGTCGCAGCCCCTAAACTGAGGAACCAACCAAATCATTAAAATAATTAATATTCATCTTATTCCCACAATTAAATCCATTCAAATCCAACTTATTTGTCTTAATTAAATCATTTAATATTCTCACGCTTTAGCATTTGACCTTCTATAAGTAGGAATTGGAATCACTTTCCTCTCCTCTACAAATATCTACGAATAAGTACTTTCTTCCTCACCATGCATCATCATTTAATTTTCTGTGGGTAAAATACTTCCACTGTTATCAATAATTACTTTAAATTTGGGCTACACGTACTATCTTCTTCGACTGGGACCGATACTAACACGCTAACCGACAAATTGCGTATTCCGTAGATTTATGTTATTACTAGCTATTGAACCCGGCGTTGCCCGGGAGGTACCTTTATATGTTGTAGATAGATGCATGCCAATATATTTCGCAGTGTGTATTATTTTGCCATTAAGTGAATTTAGAACATGGTTCTCCTCGATTCTGATGTTACTCAAGTTCAATATTAACTCACTGTAATTAGTCCAAAGGGACAGTACTGTGGTGTACAATAACGTAGCGGAGAATGCAACAATAGTAAAAAAGGGATGTATATACACAATTCCTCGAGAACTCAGTCCCACAATCACTTTCTTGATAGTGTTTATTTTTGATTTAATGGAGTCCGCTATTCTTATGGCAAAGTATCATTACTGTTTGGATCTTGTAGAAAATTATCGCATAATAATATATATTCGTAGTTTAATTACCGTATGTTATTGACATGCTATCAACTAAATTCATAATTTAACGTCCGCTTCCATTACAAATTAGCATAGTCATAGAGCAGGATAATTACCAATTAAAATATAACCCGAATAACAGAAGGAAATATTATTCATAGAACCATCTGCATTATCACGCAAAAGTTACTGTATTTCTGATTTGTAATACAAAATACATCTGGTAGACGTAGACACTGTCAACAATAAGAAATAAGGTATAAGGATATTATGATTAATAAAACATAACCGTCAACATATCAGTAGTAGAACACACCTTAACGGAGAGTATAAAACTTCGATTCTAGTAGACATTACATAGCCTACAATATATTACGAGTTATACCTTTTGTTATAAGGTAAAAAATGGAGTGCCATAGTGTATTACAGTGATAGATGGAAACCTGGTGGTCTTAGCTTGAACTACTGTTGACGTGGAGAAAATGGAGTGGCATGGCCTCTTACAGAGATAGATGGAAACTTGGTGGTCTCGTCCACGGCCGACTGGATGCGAGCTGCGCAATACACCGGCCTTGCCATTATCCCCCAGTTAGAACCCATGCATATCGTGTAATTGAAAAATTTCCTCTAGTTGCTGATAGAACGCACTCCCACCCAAGTATAGGCGCGATTAGTAAACAGCTGTTCAATAGGTTTATTAAATGTGTTTCTCACAGTGTTACGTTTAGAACAACAGTTTCAATTATTGTAAGTAGTCGATATTAATATACTGAATTCCTACGTTGTTTGGAATGTTTACTGACGAAATTGTAAAATACTGGGGTAAATTATAAACTATGGTTTGAACGCCGCTGCTCAAATCCAGTATGTCATACTGTTGTTTGTCATTTTGCACTTTAAATAGGAAGAACACAGGAGGTGTGCTTTCATTTCCCGAGTTTACGTGGGACACTTTGTCCCGGACACTAACACTCCCTCGTCAATTGTGTGTAGTCGTCAATTTGAGAGTCCGGTGCCTTTGTTGTGATCGTTTAATCGTGCACCACGGCTGCGAGGGTAGGTTCGGAATTATCCTGAGTGTGGTTTTTCTACACTCTGTTCAGGCAAATGCCGGGATAGTACTTGACCACTGCTAGTAACGCACATGATAGGGACTTCTTTGCCTCTGAGACCTACGATGATATCCAATTAACTATGGAATCACCGTCCAGTGCATATCCATTAGTTATCTTTTATAAAATGGGTATCATAATGTTTTCTTGCGATTCTGTTGAATCATTCTTTAGTACATACCCCAGGGACTAACGACTAATGGGATGTGGGTTTGGTGACCACGGGACCGCAGCTGAGTGCGGTATTGCTTTCACTTACATGTGCCGGGCTCCCTTCTGTCATCTTTCCTGTCGACCATTCTTGATCACCTCTCGTTCACTTTCGACATTACGACACTCCCCCTCCTTCAGCGTCTCCCAACTTGTGGGACGCTGGTTAGTGATCAGGGGACCCCAGTGGAGTTTGCGATTGCTTTCACTTAATTGTGCCGGGGTCCTCTCTGGCATATTTACTGTCGGCCTCCCTTGGTCAACTCTTGTTCTCTTCCGACCCTCACGGTATTAGGATATCCCAGGTCTAAGGAGTCTTTCAAATTCCCGCCTTAATTGGACCTTTTTTCATCTTTCCTGATACCCTCATTCTTCAAAGGGTCAGATCTCTTGTTTTTCTTTTCATCATATCTCTTGCCTTCTTCACGAGGTCATAAAGGAGGCAGGGCGTGTGTAGCCCCACCACTGGAGGTGCTACACCCTCAAGGTAACATAGCTGTTGAGTTTGGGTAGATACCTGAGCTGGATCTGTTTTTTTTTTCCTTTTTCCAGTGATTCTGGGGCGGTCTCTATCATATTTCCCTTCCTATCTGCCTTTCATGGCACACCTTACCGAATCCGTCAATTCTCATTTTTTGAGGGTTGAGAGCATTTCTTTTATCTGTATTTTATTTCCCTTATTCCTTCGTTTTTGTCCTTTTCTTCTCCCAATCCGTAAGTTGGTTGTAAGTTAGAGTTATTTTAGTTCTAATGTTAATTTTATCATCATTCTTAATTTTCATCCCGAAGAATTAAGAGGCCTATAGCCTCCATGTTATGCCCTTTAACATCAGCTATCATCATCAAATTACAATTTCAGCAATATCTTTTCCGACAATAAAAACTGGAAGTCTGGTTTAAGTTGTATTCACAGTGGAAAGAATGTATTGTATGAAATGTTTGGATTGCATTTCTCAGAACTCTAATCCTCTCCACTCATTAACCTGACCGCAGCAGCGGTCTTGCCAGCGTCATTGCAGAGAAATTGGTATCACCGTTTACGTGTAAGTTGTAGTTATTTTTAGTTCTAGTGTTCTTTTTATCTTCATTCTTCATTTTCATCCCAAAGAATTAAGAGGCCTATAGCCTCCATGTTTGGCCCTTTAACATGAACTATCATCATCAAATTACAATTTCAGCAATATAGGCTATTTTCGGACAATGAAAACTGAAAGTCGGGTTTAAGTTGTATTCACAGTGGAAGGAATTTATTGTATGAAATGTTTGGATAGAATTTCTCAGAACTCTAATCGTCTCCACTCATTAACCTGACCACAGCAGCGGTCTTCCCAGCGTTATTGCAGAGAAATTGGTATCACCGATTACAAATATTATTGCGGGAACCGAAATACCGTTTGCTTGCAAATAACTCATGTACTAACCACTCAGCAGGAAAGTTCATGAAGTTTTATAAAAAATCGAGTGAACCTAATGGAATTCTATTTTAATAAGATGCAAATGTATGATTAGTTTCTCCCATTTAATATCACGCTATTGTATTTTGTGATACAATTTGCATTTTGATATTGCGGAAATTATATTGACAAATATTGTCAAGTCTTTGTTGTGCTATACTGGGTTGACAGTGCTGTGTGACCAGTTGAGTAACTAACGGGATTCCATGTAAAGAGCCTCATTTCCTATATCGGTAGTGGAGAGCGTAACTCGCATCCTGTCGGCCGTGTCTCGACTTGAGCTACTGTTGCCTTGGAGATGGCCGGCCATGCCATTACTTCATCAATTTCTTTTCTGACTTTATTAGCCTTTGCTCGAGTGCAAAAAGGCCGAAATTAGAAGAATGAGAAAGACTATCGAAAATGCATGTAGACAGCGGTTTATTCTGGTTCCTGAATTATGTGTATGCCAAATTTGGTTGAGATTGGTGGAACAAATATACCCACATACCCACATACAGTCTTTCACTTTTTCATATAAGATATAAAGCTGGCACATAGATAACTAGCCATTGGAAGTGGAAAGATCAAGCGGACAGGAAAGTTCAAATATCTAAGTGAATGGATAGAGTCTAATATTTCTGAGAAGAGGCTATCACATCACGATTGAGGGAAATGGAAACTGCATACCAATTAACCAAGGGATTCTATTACAAAAAATGTTTATCCATAAAGAGGCTAGCAAGCTTCTACATTACTGCACAGTCATCCGACCAGAAGCCTTAAATGCTGCAGAGTGCCTTACGATGCACAGAGAAGGCCTAATGGAGAAACTTGGAACCAAAGAATGCAAGATCTTACGGAAAATCTTGGGCCCAGTCAAGGAAAACAGTGATTACAGACGGAGGCACAACCATGAACTTTACACACATGTTACCAAATCAAATGCCTGCATACAAACGGAACGAACGTGGACCTGTTAAGCATAAGGCTTCTTCATTGGTTGTGTACATATGGTGAAGTATTGTGGTCCCATTTTTGCCAATTCAAGCTTCGACCTGTGTTTTGGAGTGGATTTATGAATGAACTGTCCACTGGTTCTCTACGTTTATCTTCGCTTGTGTTTGATGGCTGAATATCATCACCGTTTCATATTTCTTAGTTTTGCTCTATATTTTTCTGTGACCTACTTATATGGTGCACCATATTAAGTCAATTAGCCATTTGTTTTTTTGAGTGCTACGCTATTTTATATCTTTCTTCAGATATTAATCTTGGCTGATGAAGGGGATAAAAGCTATTAATCCCTGAAACATGTACCAGGAGCGAATCTAATTATATTTCCTTTCGTTTATGTATTGACTAAGGCGGATGTATAACTGTTGTTAAAAACTATTTAGTACGTCAATACGGAACCATCATGGAAACTAATTTAAATAATAGAACCAAGACGGTAGCTTGCATGTCGAATTTGGTTGTTCCTTGAAGCACTATGTAAGTCAGGGAGGTTAGATATCTAAGCTCCTCGGACACTATAGCGCTTTCTAGTAGAGAAATGAGGAACTTTTTGTTGGCGGAAACTCCCGAGATTATTTTGCCATTATGAACACGGCCTACTGAATTCAAATGTGTTCTTTGACATGCCAAAATCGTATGACATGCGAGTCGTAATTTTTGCTGCCTTTCAAAAATCACTTACCACGGCCGGGAGCGAACCTGCAAGCTTGGAGTTAGTAACCCGATACGTTAACCACTCACCCACCGTGGCAAACAATGGGTGGATTACAGAACGATAGATTTTTGATTTTAGATGATCTTTCATCCTGCAGTCACACATAACTCCCGTTGTTGTTCGCCATTTCATCCACGCAGCATTAGTTCTTGAATTGACCTCTTCCTCAAGAGAAATGAAAGCTATAAGGTGGCGTATTGCACAAATAGCGTAAGCCATATAAATGGAAGTTAATAAATTAAAATAACAGACTCAAGCAGGACTCGAGCCTGATTTTGTGTGGCAGTATTAGATCACTTAGGCACTGGAGTACACTTTAATTCTCATTTGGCATTGATACGTCTACGACGCTAGTCAGCTTCAGCCTATCATACTGTGTGGTTGCCAACTGTGAGCTATCTATCATCTATCATGTAGTCTCATGAGAATAGGGAGAGGGCGAAGGCATGATTTTCAATACAATATCGACTCGGAAATATTTGTAGAAGAAGACTCGTGCATATTTAGGCTATTTAGCGTATGGCTCATACTGACATTATCAGTAAAATGTATATACATATTTACAGAAAAGAAACAATTTGTGCTTCACAACTGAATATCCAGAATTTCAATTCAGCGTACAGCCTTTGGAGTTACCAACATGAAGTCCGCTTCATCACCGTAATAAGCTCGAATCTTGCTTTCTCTGACAATGTGATGAATAGTCTGGTGTGGAACTCCGCAGTCACAGTCAGTAATAGGTAGCTTTTTCCACTTGTGAAGAGCGTCTCTGTACCGACCATATCCTGTTCTGATTCTGTTCAGGGCAGTCCAAGTCTTGCGTGATAAGTCGAATCCACTTGGAAATCTGGGACCTAAGAAGAAGGTATGCAGGCCTGCTGCTGCTTCCTACCGACCATTCCATTCATCAAGAGATTTGAAATCCTTAGCACCTATGTCAGCAGCATCACGCAGAGTTGGATGGCGTGATTTTAGTCCTTTAATATTCAAAAGTATCACGTCATTATGCACGTGTAGAATAGGATTCCTGGAGATCTTGTGGAATTCCTTCATAAGGGCATTAGATCGGCGTAGATCTGGTGGCATTATACCAGATAGCAGTGGAAGCCAATGGACTGGAGTAGATGTGATTGCGCCAGATATGGTACGCATTGTGGTATTAAGTTGGGTGTCAACAAGCCTTGTGTGATGTCTGCTCAACCAAACAGGTGCACAATACTCAGCACTAGAATACACCAAACCCAAGGCCGAAGATCGCAAGGTGGTTGCTGAAGATCCCCAGGTAGTACCACATAGTTTATGGAGGATGTTGTTTCTAGTTCTCAACTTTTGTGCTAAGTTCAGGAGGTGTTGCTTGAAGGATAGTGTATGGTCTAAGAATACGCCAAGGTATTTTGGGTTCCAATTATGACGAAGAATTCTGCTTCCGAAACTTGTATTCAGTTTCACGCTCGCCAAACGATTATTTAAATGGAAGCAAGACACCTGTGTTTTACTCACACTTGGGCATCGATGTAAGAAATGATATAAAATGGAGTACCCATGTGGGTTGTGTCGTCTCCAAAGCGCCAATTTTATAATGAGGGTATTAAGAGGCAGTAGTTCCACCGCAAAAGAGTTATGATATTCGACCCCTGTGAGGCTATTCTTGGAATACGGCTCAGTGGTTTGGGACCCATATCAGGTGGGGCTCATCAATAAGCTGGAGGTGGTACAAAGGAAGGCTGCTATGTTTGTGCTCAACGAGTTTAATCCTAGAAGTAGTGTAACTCGAATGATAGAAAAACTAGGGTGGGAATCTTTGGAAGATAGAAGGACGAAATCAAGACTATACGCTATGTTTAAGACTTACACCAATCGGCCAGCATGGAGCGAACTAAGCAACCGTCTGGGAAATCCCACCTTACTAAGCAGGGCAGATCATCCTCATAAAGTTAAGGCCCGACCGCAGAGTACAAATTATGGGAAATATAATTTCATTAATCGCGGTATTGATATTTGGAACTCATTAATTGCCACAGTCTTAAAGCCTTTCCCCAAACTTATTGATGTGTTTGAGAGAAAACTGAATTTTTGTGATAATACGACGATGTAATTACTATAGTTCCCAAATCGCCACATTAAGTGGCAATTTTCTGTAATTGTACGGGTAATTAGCCCCATTTGCAAATACAGTAAATGAATGAATGAATGAATGAATGAACGAATGCATTAATGCATGAATGAATCTATAGATTCCATCTACATGGCTTTCACTATATTGCATGTGCCTTCTGTATGTTAGGTAATCAGCATAAAAGCCGGTTGGATCCTCAAAAAGGGGCACCAAACTTGATGTGGTAGAAACCCACAAATCCCAGGCACCACTGAAATGAGGCGTACTAGGCAAGTTGAGGAGTGAGGTAGTTTGCAATTGCTTTCCTCACTGATTCAGTACATCAGTACTAACCCTACGAATTGAACCTTTCACTTTGTCAACAGGCACTAGCTATGCTCCGAATGTCTTTCTCAGTACCACCCATACCTCAGTAGCTTCCATAATATATTCACAGCCATGAATGAGACTGAGTACACAACCCAGTAGCTTAAAGCCCGATTTTCTTGTGCATCGCTCGGAAGTCATCAAGTCTTTAGGGGAACCGGAACGTCCTATGTTTACAAAGTCTAATAATGCTGCATTTTCTCCCCAGGGACTCAAACGTTGTGGGACGTAGGTTGGGCGACCATTGTTTCCACTTACTTGTGCCGGGCTCCTCTCCGTCTTCTTTCCTGTCGACTTCTCTTGGTCAATTCTTGCTCTCTTCCAACCCCGACGGTATTAGGGTATCCGAGGCCTAGGGAGTCTTTGACTTTCCCGCCTTAATTGGCCCTTGTCTCATCTTTCCTGATACCCACTTTCTGCGAGGGGTCAGTCTTCTTTTCTATTCATGTTATCTCCTGCCATCTGCTCAAGACCCTCAAGGAGGCAGGGTGTGTGTAGCCCCACCACTTCTGGTGCACCCTGGATAGTGCTACACCCTCAAGGGCTCATGGCTGGTGAGTTTGGGAGTTGGCGACCCCGAGGGATTCCTGAGCTGGGTCGGTTTTTCTCCTTCTTCCATTGCCTTTGGAGCGGGCCCTCTCCTCTTTACCTTTCCTGTCTGCCTTTCATGGCTCTCCTTCCTTCCAAGTTCCTCAATCCTCATTCTTCGCGGGTTGAGGGCATTTCTTTTCTTCCTGTCCTTTGTTTGCCTTCTCCTTTATTTATTTTACCATTCTTCTTCTTCTAGTATATAAGTTTGTAGTTAGTATTAGTTATATTTTTCATTCTCATCTCATCATTGACAATCACCAAAACCATTAGGGGCCGATAACCTAGATGTTAGGCCCCTTAAAACAACAATTATCATCATCATCATGCTGCATTTTCTCAGAATCTTTTCAAGGTATCCATTTGAAATTTTCACAGTTTGTACATGCATGTATTTGATCATTACTAAAATGAGAGTTTTGAACTAATGCAATTGTTTTTTATTTCCGAAATTCTTTAAGAAGGCCAAATATTTCAATACGAATTCTCTGGATATTAGAATCGTAAAACCTACCACCAAAGCGCCATTTCTGCACACGTATACTGATATTATAAATATGACCTAAAAGTTTCAAGTTCCTACATTCAACACAAACTGATAAAATGTCCCTTAAGTATTAAAGAAAAGTAGCTAAAGGGAAGTTACATTTTAAGTTCCAAAATTAATACATATAGGCTATGCAAGCTATTACAAAATAATTATTTAAAAATATTTCCGGTTTAAATGTTGTCAAAATATCAACACTGATGGAAAGTGAAATTATAACAAATTCCAAATTCAAAATTTAAGAAACTCAAATATTTCATTAAATATTGGATTCCGGACTCCCTTAACAATATTCCAAACCTTAATAACTCCAAAATTATGAAATAGCAAATTGAGTGACTATCACCATAAGTCTCAATGAAGATAAATCATAATATTTTTCGCACATTAAACATAATCCATCTCTCGCCGTTAAGACATCTGATTTGTGAGAATGGCAATCATTAAATGCCCTTTCTACAAACAAATTTGCAATGATAAGACTCAGATCTGATTATTTTACGTACCTTGATTCCGTCTTGAGAATGCCAACTAGTTTAAGTTATCGTTTTATTATATCATATTCGGTTATCTTTATCTTTTAGTGGGACATTAAAAAGAGCAGTAGGGCATTAACGTTCTGGACAATAAAATTATTTTGTGCATGAATAGAAGATAGATATAAATTCCACTCATTTGTATAAATCAATTCTACGGATAGGCTAAGATATTCGAAGAAAACTTGACATTTTAACCCTTCCCGAGCGGAATGTTGATATACCAGGAAAATTCGAAAAATTAAATATGGCCCCAGTTTCCGTCAAAATAGTTAATGTTAAACCCATGAGATGGCACCACTATGCAGATATATGTTTGTTAGTTAATTATGTCGCCCCTAAAGACCTCTTTGACTTCACAAATACCTGCAGGCAGTTGTTGCTTTAGATGAACGTACGTGTCATTGCGTAGCTGGTGAAGTGAGCGCATTTTTAGCCTATTTTCAATTTTGAAAAAATAGGCTTATGAGATCACCTTTTGTCCGTGTGTGTGTGCGTGTGTGTGTGTGTGTGTGTGTGATTCGTGTGTGTGTCCCCCCCTAATAAAATCTAAACGGCTGGAGCGATTTCAATGAAACTCGGAAAGTTCATAGCACTATTCCCGGCGACCTCGACCGTGCCCTTCAAATTTTGTTACGACTCACCAATCCAACATGGCGGCTGTGCGAAATATTTCACCAGCATTCAATATCTCCGAAACTATTACCGATATTTCCCTGACATTTTCTATGGTGATAGAGGGAACTACTATAAGTTCACTTATGTGACTTTTGAAAACCTGGTAACTACAAAACCAACATGGCGGCCAAGCGAATTTGCGACTTTTAAATAGACGTTTCTCGCGATTTGACCAACCAAACGCAATGAAACTTGGTACAGTATATGTTTATATACATTGTAATGCACCGACATCTAACTTCGTTCAATTGTTTACATAAACACAAGATGGCGGATGTGCGAAATATTTCACCGGCATTCTATATCTCTGAAACTATTAGCGGTAAAACCCTGACATTTTGTACGGAGATAAAGAGCACTACTGGAAGTCCATCTATAATACTTTCAAAAACCGGTTAACTACAAAACTAACATGGCGGCCAAGCGAATTTGAAAATTTTAAATAGACCTTTCTCGCGATTTAATGTTCCAAGCGCACTGAAACCTGGCACAGGAAATATTTATACACATTGTAATCCACTGGTATCTAATTTAGTTCAATTGTTTACATAACCTCAAGATGGCGGCAGTGCGAATTTTAAAATTAAGGTTTTTATTTATTGTGATGTAGTCATGCGATTGAAGTGAAAGTTTGAATAATGAACCTACGCAATAATTTTCCTTTAATGGTACATGATTCTATGGCCTATACATTTAACAATCCAACATGGCGACCATCCGAAATATTTAGACGATACTGAATATCTACGAATCTATTTTAGCAATCAAACTGCATTTTTTAATGTTCATAGGGGCTATGAACTTAAGTTCACCTATAGGACTTTAAATAACCTGGTGATCACAAATCCAACATGGCGGTGACGCGAATTATAAATATTCACATGGATGTTTCTCGCAATTTAACCATCCGCGTGCAGTGAAACTTGGTACAGTAAATACTTATACGAATGTTAATCCACTGGCATCTAATTTATTTCAATTGTTTCCATAACCTCAAGATGGCAGCTGTGCAAAATTTTAAAATCTCCTTGTTTTTTCTTGTGTCCTAACTATGCGATTGAAGTTTGAATACTACACGTTCATAATAATCTGCATGTAACAGTGCATAACTCTAGGACCTACATATATAAAATCCAACATGGCGACCATCCGAAATATTTAGTCGGTTCTCAATATCTACGAATCTATTACAGCAATCAAACTGAAATTGTGTATGTTGATAGTGGCAATTAACATAAGTAGGATATATGAAAATAGGCTGTATAGTTCTTCACGGAACTACTTGTTGTAGTGTTTATTTGGTGATGTGAGCATAATTTCACGGAAAAGGCTATGGAATGATGAAGATATAGTGTAGTATCTGGCTGTGATTTGAGTGAAGGTTTTATGTGTTCCACACATAATTTTTAATAAAACTGTACAACCTTCAGATGCTACTCAAACTTCAAGTATCAACAGCTAAGTGAAATATATGTGAGTTCTAATTAAATTTAGTGCATAAAAATATAATCTACATACTTTGAATATTTAAAACAAAAAATCTGCTCGGAGCCATAAAAGCACCTGCTCGGGAAGGGTTAAGTTATGTCCAGATGGACGACATTTTAAGTTAGACCCTGTGGTCGCTTTATATAGTTAGATCTTATGGACTGCTTTTTGGTTACAGTTTATCCAACCGTGGCCTTTGTAAACTTCCGGCCAGATACGAATGATGTGTGGGGAGTATGACGTCATTGAAGTGGGGTGGCCTGGTAGTGGGAAGCAAAGCATTGAAGCATTGATTTGAGCAAGAAATTAATGTGTTAAACGACTAGGAAAGCATTTTTATGTATCTTGGTGTTTGTACGTCTGTACCTTTATAACTTCAGCTGCAATGCATGGTGTTTTAGGTTTTGTCAGTGATTGAGTACTTCAAAATGGCATTCAGTATTTTGTTGTAACCATTAAAATATAATTTTTATCTGCATCAAAGTAATAATAGCACTGTAGTACCGTATAATCTTTTATCCTACGGGGTATAGGATTATCCTTCTATTTCTATTTCAAGAATTAGATAAATTGTTTGTTAACCATGTGATCTTTCATGCGATGGTGGCTAATATTTCAGTACATTTATCTTCTAATTACTGTAGTTGATTTCACAACCACTGTGCGCAGGTTCTCTCCTAAACTTTAGTACGAACGTGTAGTGTGCCGTCATGTACATGTATTAACCATTCCAATACGCTGCTGAAATTGCGTGCCAAGCAAGCGAATGGGCGCAGCCTCGTTGATTTCAAACTACTGGTTGCTAAGTTTACTATTCAGCTTCGGTGGCGTAGTTGGTAGCATCCTGAGCTTCTGTGCCCAAGATCGCGGATTCAAACCCTGCCGAACACGTCGGAATTTTAAAGAGCGTTAAATATCCCTCAGTATGCCTTTCTTCGGAGGGGAAATGAAGCCGGCAGGCCCATATCATAAATTTATGGCATGTTAATGAACCTTCCACTAACTGTGATGCTAAATTTGTAGGTTAGATTTGATTAACGATCTATTAGTTCCAACGTTCGCCACCAGTTGTTGGTCTTGGTGGCGTCTAGAAGCCAAGTTCGCAGCTAGGTGTCGCTGACGGTAGCATTTGGTAGCAAAATTAGGAACTACTTGAATTTGATCGTTTGCAGTCCTTACCTGAATTACAGATAACACTCAAATACAGCCATCACCATTAACACCGGTTATCAGACAGATTCTACTCACACCCAAAGTATACGGGGCCGAATGACCGCAATGTCGCCTGCCCTAAACTAAGGAACCAACCAACCAACCTAAGTTTTCTATACCTAGGAAGCTGCTAATGCGTAGTGTCCTGAATTGTGTGGATAGAAAGGTGTAAAATGCGTGAAATAAGGCAAAAGCCTCCCGTGAAGATCATCTGCAGTGTTGGAGCTACAAAATACAAGTGGAAGTTTTGCGATAAAGTTCGAGAATTTTTCGCGTTCAGCGAGATTGCTGGCGGATGTGGCGTAGGTAGCATAAGGCAGTGCATGCGCGCTGCACATGCACTTTGTTATTCAGCTGCAGAATATGCCTGTCCTGTCAGGTGCAGCTAGTCATGCTTGTCAAATGCATATCGCCTTAAATGAGACCTGCAGACTCATTACAGGTTGTTTGAGATCTACATCGCTGGACAAAGTTTATTGTCTAGCAGGTATTCCACCCCCAGGAATCCATCGTGAATGTGAACCCAGACTGAAGATATCTAAAGCATTGAATCTGAAGTATAATCCCTATATCCCTATATATATTATAATTGTGAAAATCTGTGTGTCCGTGTGTTAGTTTGTTACCTCTTGACACTAAAACGGCTGGACGGATTTGGATGAAATTTGAAATGGAGACAGCTTATACCCTGGGATAACATATAGGCATCCTTTCATCCGGAAATAAATCATTGTTCCCGTGGAACAGGCAACATAACTGAAAAGTCACCAAAAATACTCAACCGGGACAAAATATCGAAGTTCTCGCAAAAAGACCGGACAAAGCTCATTTTACGCCCCTCGATGCAAGGAACAATACTCGGTAGGTCCCTACGGGACACCGAAAACCACATTTTAAGGCCCTAAAACCAACCGTTTCAAAGATATTCGCAGAAAACTATCTTTACTCTGATAAACTGATGAAATAATGGCAAGTCCGTTTCCATGGCAACTGAACCTCACGGTAAGACATCCGATTTTATATATATCCCTGTAGGAGGCAATGCCAATCAATTTGTTATCTTTTTCAAGATATATATGAACACAATAAGAACAGGGTAGCGCACCTGCCTTTCATCCGGAGGCCCCGGGTTCGATTCCCGGCTCCATCAGAGATTTTAGACACTGACGTGAGGGCTGTAACGGAGTAGAAATTCTTTTCAGTAAAATAGACTGGTTCACAATTTTGTAAGTTCACATTGAGGAATGTGACAGTGGGATGCGTTAAGTGTTACGTAAACGGCAATAGCCGCCACACAGCTTCCTTACTACTGAAATAACGACCACACTGATATTTGTAATTAACTATACGGGATTTGTGATTTGTGAGCCCAGTGTTTATGAAATTGAACGTAGCTATATCGCTACCTGTATTTAGGAGCCGCTAATGTAGTGTTTAAAAATTAAAAGTGGGAGCGAAGATTTTCTATATATCCCTGTAGGAGGCAATGCAAATCCATTTATTATCTTTTTCAAGATATATATAAACACAATAAGAACAGGGTAGTGCGCCTGCCTCTCATCTGGAGGCCCCGGGTTCGATTCTTGCCTCCATCAGAGATTTTAGACACTGACGTGAGGGCTACAACGGAGTGCACTCAGCTTCGTGAGGACAATTGAGTAGCTGTCTGATAGCGAGGCAGCGCCCTGGTCACGAAGAACGGCCGAGGGGACACGGTACACTGACCACGCGTCACCACAATATCTGCAGGCCAAATGGCTGGGAAGCGGTCGCATGATAGGCCTAGGCCCTTCATGGTCTGTAGTGCCAGGGGTAAAAAAATTAGGGAAAGCGCCTTCTAATACCACCTTTAATTTGTAAACACTACAGTAGCGGCTTCTAGGGGAGTGTGAAGGAGCAGTGGCTTAGCTTCTCGCCCTTCACCAGGACGGCCGGGGTTCGAATCCCGGTGACAGCGGGGTGGAATTTTCACCTGGAAAATCACGTGGCGTCAGGAAGGGCATCCGGCCTTAAATCCCCGGCCAAAACCAAAATTAGCCTGGCTGGCTACGGCGACCCCAATTAATTGGGAATAGCTGAAGAAAGTTTTACAGTAGCAGCTACTAAATAAAGGTAGCGATATAGCTACGTTCAATTTCATAAACACTGGGCTCACAAATCCCGTATAGTTAAGTAAAAATAACAGTCTGGTCGTTATTTCAGTAGCAACGAAGCTCTGTGGTGGCTATTGCCGTTTCCGTAACACTTAAGGCATCCCGCCGTCACATACCTCAATGTGCACTTACAAAATTGTGAACCAGTCTATTTTACTGAAAAGAATTTCTACGAGCGAGTATCCACTCCGGTAAAACCACACTCACTACCTTTTCCAAAATTTACACAAGACATGATTTTTAAAGCACTCTTCTGTATGTTGAAGTACAGAGATATACCACATGGAAAGATACAATAAAATGTTGGCAAATCTGAGTTCAAGGAACTGCTGTTCAGAATAGACTTTCTGTGCAGGTTATGCGGCCCATGTTCGTAACATGGAATGTTTTCTTTTGACAATGCATCTACACCATGTGCGAGGGCAACGCATTTCAAAGATCTCTAAAAACACAATAAACAGGAACTTGGAGAAAAATTTTACGTGGGAGCGAAGATTCAAGGAGAAATAATTTCATCTTTGAGATTTGCTGATGACATCGTCATCTTGACCGATACGCCAGAGGAATTGAATGAGTTTTTGAAGGGTATGGACTCCGTCTTGAGGAAATAATTCATGATGGGAATCAATAAATGTAAAACAAAATTATTGGAATGCAGCCAAAATAAATCAGAAACCTCTATGCACATCAAATTGCCAGGTGAAACGCTACGGGAAGTAGGAGACTTCTGTTAGTTAGGAAGAAAAATAGCCAGTGATGGACGAAGCAAAGAGGTTGGCTCAGGCAAGGACATCATTTCTACAGAAAAGGAATCTGTTGACATCGAATATACATTTAGATATTAGGAAGTAATTTTTGAAAGCTTTTGTCTGGAGCGTGACACTATAAGGAAGAGAAACTTGGACTAATGGTGCAGTAGAAAAGAGGAGAATTGAAGCGTTTGAAATGTGGTGTTACAGGAGAATGATGATGATCAGATGGGTAGATGGGGTAACAAATAAAGAGCTATTAAGACGAGTGGGAGTGGAGAGATGTTTCTGGCGACTGCTACTGAAGAGAAGAAATAGGTTGGTACGACACATATTAAGACACCCAGGAATAGCAAGCTTAGTTATGGATGGGAGGGTTAAGGACAAGAACTGTAGAGTAGACCAGGGTAAAAGAGATTGCCTCGGATGTAGGGTGTGGTAGCGATATAGAGATGAAACGATTAGCTCAGGAGAGGGGGTAATGGAGGGCTGCATCAGTCCAGTCAAGAAACTGAAGACTCAAACAACAACAGTTGGGAATTTTAATTACTTAGAGAGGCATGTGAGGCAAAAGGGTTGTTGGAGAATTTCAATCCCTGGGATGTAACACTGGAAGAGAGTGCATATTGTTCATACGGCCAAGGTCAGAGATATTTTACTATAGGTAAGGAAAAATACTTTTGATTCCCGATATTCCGATAGATTTGCCATTCCAGTGTGCAAGAGTGCAGTTCCCTCTTCAAACAATATTCGCAATTTCTAATAACAAAGCGCAATCGCACACACTTAACAGCAGGTGTACAATTGCATCGTCCCCATTGACTTGATCGCGAGCGAAGCCGCGGGTACCTGCTAGTGCTTTATATGGAGATCAAACAGCGACCCAAAGGCTCAAATCAAGAAAAGGCTTTCTTCACTCGACGGAAAGTCTAACTGAATCACCTTCGAACTTCAGAATGAATTCATAGCGTTCCAGATGCAGACACCTTCCTGGTTGGATGATGCCTTCCGAAAGCCTCCCATCAGGTCACGAAGAAAGTTGGTCGATATGGAAGACGCTCAACAGACTGCACTCTGGAATTGGATGAACGAAGACCAACATGAGAAAGTGGGGGTTTAACAGCAACTCCACACTATGCGAATGTGGTGAAGAACAGACAATGAGCCATCTCCTTGTGTGTAGCCTGTGTCCAACTACATGCTCTCCACAGGATGTGATCGATGCAACCGAAGAAGCATGTGAGTTAGCTGCATACTGGTCACGCCAAATTTAATGTAGGACATAATTATGTTATTTCCTGTCTCCAGAAATGATAATGCTTGTAGTATCAGTTTTTGGAACATTTCCTTTTGTATTTTGGTGTTATCTTTTACTGTGCATGTTTCTGATCCTATTAAATAAATAAACTAGTGGCGCTCCGCGTTAATTATGGACCTCGAAGCGTTATTGAGATACAGGCAGAAAATGGATCTTAGCATCGAATGTGGGTGGCTTTCATCCAAAGATGGTACTAGATGTTCTCTTTCAACGTTAGCCAAAGGTGAAAATTTATGCTTAAGTGGACATGTCAATCATGCGAAAGAAACAAAGAGAGATGATTTCAGTCATCTCAGCAGAAGTGATAATTTAAACATCCGTAACACAACCCCATATAAGGGAGCGTGGAGGCACAGTGGTCAAGCTGTTTGCCTCTCACCAAGGTAGACCGGGCTCAATTCCCGGTCAATACATGTGAGATTGACGAAGTGAAATGCCATGTCCTGTGGTACGGCTCCCACCGGTCATCATCCTTCAACCCCCCTTTCCAAGTTTACTCGGGCTAATCTTGACGGTTCCTACCTCTCTACATGTCGAAACCACCGTAGTAAAGATGTTCTGATCCTGTGTAGAACTGAAGTCGTGATCCCAGCTTCTCTCCTTGCCCTCTCGTTTCTTAACTTGTCCAATTTGGTCCTTTGGATAGCGGACCTAAGGAACTTCATCTCCGATGCCTGTATTCTTGAAATGTATCTTGCGGTGAGGGAGCATCTTTCTATGCCATAGGTCAATATTGGTAAGAAGTAACTCTTGAACAGTTGAAGTCAAAACTGTTGGACATCCGAAGGGCTTAAACAAAATCCTCCGTGATTTTAGACAGGTGCAATGATCCATTAGTTTCAGGTTATTTAATCCCTTTTGAAAATGGAAGGATTGAGGTTTGAGACCTAAGGATGTTCTACAACATTAGCTGGAAGTAACATTACCAGGTTAGCTCACCACACTGCAGACGTAGTTTGTGAAATAAGTTGGTTCATGTCCCTTCACTTGACATTTGAAGTTAGTTTACCTTGCTTCTCTTCTCAAAATGCTGAGATGGTAATTATCTCCTAAACAACAGTCACTTCCTTAGACTCTTCTACTTCCCATCTACTCGGAGGCAGTTTGAGTGATCCTTTTCTCTAGAATCGCAAAGATCCCTGGCACTGCCAATTAGGATGATAACCAGTTTCGGAATGAGGTAAGGGGATAAAAGAAATATTCATATCTCTACTTAGTATAAAACAAAGTCCCGGATTGTTGGATGTCACGGGTAATCTCGAGAACAACTGGATGGATTTTGATGCGGTTTTCACTATTCTGTAAAGGTTTCTGTAGAAAATAATTTATTTATGATCAAAGGAAGCTAAGCAGTAACGATTTCAGTGAAAAAGTGGAAAACAAAACCTGGCCTCCGTGCGCTTTTTAAGCTTATGCTGGGCAAACAGTTAAAAATGTCAACTTACAATGCATGTAAGAATTGTTCAGCATGAAAAGTTCTACAAAACCGTTCACGAGAGCATATCACTATCTTCAATACTTCGCCCACTACAAGTGGTTTTACCTTTCCATTTCTTCCAACAATCTCCATTCAATTACTAAGGCGACAGTTTACGAGCTAGCTAGGGGCGAGCCTATCACCCCAGTTACAGCCTAGCTATCGGGTGAGCTTATTACCCTACACCAGTGAATGTTATAATTATATTGGATGTATTGAAACACCAAACATACAAAATAAAACAAAAAATTCCCCTCGGCACGCCGGAAGGTGGAGATAGATTTCACCGGGCAAACTAGGGGATAGGCGAAAATAGGCAGAATATGCAGGTTTTCGTAGAAGGCTCAGACCTCATTTATTGCGAAAAAGTATTTTACAATTGGAGATCAATTAACTTTGTTTTTGGTCTTTTTATGCATATTTTAAACATTTTATTGTCTTATGGGAACGGTAACCTTCTCGTCATTTGGGGTCCATTTTTATACCTGTGGTCACACTGTCCTTTTGCAAGGTTTCGACACTGACGTGTAACTATCCAACGGTCAGTTACTACTTCACGCAAAATTTTATCTCCCGCAGAGATTTGGTTGGTTCCACAGTTTAGGGGCTGCGACAACGCGGTCATGTAGCCCCGTGCACTTTGGGTGTGTGTAGAATATGTCTGTTAAATGGTGTTAATTGTGATGGCAGTATTAGTCTGTAATTCAGGTAAGGACTGCAGACGGTCAATTTCAAGTAGTAGTTCCTAATTTTGCTACCAAATAGTACCGACAACGACACCTAGGTGTGAACTTGGCAACTATATGCCACCGCAACCAGCCACTCGAAACGAACTTTGGGACTTTCCCTCCGAAAGAAAGCGTACTGAAGGATTTTTAGCGCTCTTAGAAAATCCAATGACTTCGGCCCGCTTTGAACCCGTGACGTTGGGAATAGTAGTTCAGCATTCTATCAGTTATGTCACCGTAGGCGGCTTCGGTGGCGTAGTCGGTAGAATGCTGAGATTCTATGCCCAAGATAGCGGGTTCAAACCCGGCCGAGGCGGTCGGATTTTTTAAGAGCGTTAAAAATCCCTCAGTATGCCTTCCTTCGGAGGGGAAGTAAAGCCGGCGGTCCCATGTAATAGATTTATGGCATGTTAAAAAACCTTCCACTAATTACACCTGTGTGAAGCTAAATTTGATAGGTTAAGAATGTAAACAACGCTCTTAGGTTACTACGTTCGTTGCCAAGAGCCGACTGCGGAGGCGTCTAGTAGCTAAGTTCTGAACTTGGCCTAGTAGTCGTTGACGGTGGCGCTTGGCGGCACAAGTAGGATCTATTTGAAAAATTCTAAGTTGCTGTCTGTACTTAAATTTAAAAAAGTAAGAGCCTTACAGTAGTCGCATATAATGTGTAACATCTGACATAGAAGAAACCTCACGTGAAATTGTTGATACACCGGTAATTTATACTATTATTGGCACAGATATTAATCTATTGTAAATTTCGTCCCTTCACCGTAAAGTAACGCCAGACCCCAGATAAAGTTGACTTAATCATTTAAAATGATAATACGGAACTCATTTTATTAGATGATCTGTAGCTTCCACCAGCACTAGCCTAAATAAAGAATACGATATGGATCAACTAGATTAATAGACGCGACACCGCTCATAACCTTAAATTCCTTATAAACAGGTCCTCTTCATTCACAGACCAACACGTAATTTCATATGGATTCTGTTAAAATGAGTTATATTGATATGATAAATATCGTTTAAAATGATAATCTGGTAGCAAAATTATCTTCCCCGTCCGGGATTCGAACCCAAGATCTCTAGATTCACAGTCAAAAGCACTAACCCCACGGCTATTTCGACTAAGCAAATATTGTGCACCAGATGGTGACTTATTTCCAGTTTCCAATAATACTGCATTACGGAATTAAGTTTCATTTATATTTTGCTTGTTTCGAGAATGTTCCTGCGTGGAATTGTGTTTAAAATGCCTTGTGAATAGGCCCTCTTGTGAGTAAAGAGAATGTATTCAGTAATAGTTCATGAAGGCTTGCTCAATTCTCGTATAACCACAACGATTATATTGCTGGGTATATTGATGACTGCATTACCGTTATGTGGGTTAATATTTGAATAGCTTTTTCTTTTCTTTTCTTAGTCGTTTACCCTCCAGGTTGGTGGAACCCACGGACTCAGCGAGGGAACTCACCACTACCGCCTCTACGGGCAGTGTCCTAGAGCTGGGAACATCTAATCGGAGTGGTTACAACTGGTGAGGTGTGATTGGCACCTCGCCCAGGCGGCCTCACCTGCAAAGCGAACAGGGGCCTCATGAGGGAAGGTAATGGATGGGCAGGATGGATAGGCAAGGAAGAGGGAAGGAGGCGGCCGTGGCCTTGAAAAAGGTACCATCCCGGCATTTGCCTGAAGACGAAGTGGGGAAACCACGGAAAACCACTTCGAGGATGGCTGAGGTGGGAATCGAACCCCCTCTACTCATTTGGAACACCCGAGGCTGAGTAGACCCCGTTCCAGTCCTCATATCACTTTTCAAATTTCGTGGCAGAGCCGGGAATCGAACCCAGGACCTCCGGGGCGGCAGCTAACCATGCTGACCGCTACGCTACGGAGGCGACTTGAATAGCAATTGTGCAGAAACATAATACCGGCAATGCCGACTACTTACAATGTTTGATATTAAGGCATTTTACCATTTAAATACTGATACGGAGACCTCGGACATGTACCATGTCATATGTTTCAATCACTTGACACCAGAGTTCGCATGAGCGTTTTCCGATCAGTATGTCATATACATTCCACATGGCCGTGAGTACGTCGAGGTATCAATTTTTGACACCGAGCGCTCATTGTTTCTCGTACAACTGCCAGCTGGGTCTTACCACTACTCGCTGGATCGATCGATCGAGCGAGCAGTGCATACTTTGGTTTTCCACCACTGCCAGCTATTACACTTCCGTTCGATTGATCGAGAGGGCAGTGCATACTTCCGTTCGATCCACCACTGCCAGCTCGATAGTTCCAATCCACTTCCGTCCCCAATTTTCAAAATCACTCCCACAAAACTATCCAGCAACCGAGCGGAAAGATGTTACACATCAAAAACAGATAACACACACTAATACAGTCATCACAATTAACACCGATTATCAGACAGATTCTACACACACCCAAAGTACACGGGGCTACATGACCGCGTTGTCGTAGCCCCTAAACTTAAGAACCAACCAACCAACTATGTCACCGAAGCCGCTTCCCACAAAGTCAGATGGAAAACTGAATGTGATCTCGTGCAATGGAGTTGTCATGGCTACGTCTGATGGCTCATCCCTTATCAATTTAGTAGTGTTGTCATGGCAACCTCCGATGGCTCTTGATATTTTCTTCTAATTCCGAAATAATTTTTCTCATCCCTTGCCGTAATGGTTGTTTATATCAAAAATTCTTTCAGACAACAGTTTAGTTAATTAATAGGGGAATATTTCCCATTTTGTTCGATTTTGATATTGTGCCTATTGTACCCAACTGGGGTTGGGACAGGAGCCGAACTTCAGATCTTTGAGATGTAAAGGTGCAGTTTATGTCACACCGAGAAGTGGACATAGCAGGGGGTTACGTCATCCATGTAAGAATCACACCTCACAGCTGTCTTATTAAGACAAATTTAAAGGAGTAACAAATATATTTATCAGTGACAGGAGCCGAGAAATATAATCAAGATAAGAATAATTCTGCATACTCATAAGCGATAAAGCCACGTGCAAGAAATCATTAAAAATCTTAATATAAGCGAGTCTTATTCGAATTTATGACAGCATAACTGTCAAAGTAAAGAGACCAACGCAGCATTATTTGCAATATGAGAGTCAGGGAGACTCCCAAACAAATGTTAATCAGTGTTAGGGGGTAACATGACAGAGGAAAAACACTATAGTCAGATAGCAAGCGTAAAGACACACGTAGGGACCATACCTTTTCGTAGATTGTCAACCATGAAAGCTGACATGGAGAAAAATTGCATCGTCAACATTACGTCATTGATAGTTAAAACGCAAGGATTCGGGAGTTAAATAAAGTCATCCGACTGCCCCGTAAGGAGGATAATAATCATTTTAATTAATTAGAAATAAACGTGTGATTGAAAATAACTCCGCACGAAATAAATGTGTCGCCTCCGTAGCGTAGCGGTCAGCATGGTTAGCTGCCGCCCCGGAGGTCCCGGGTTCGATTCCCGGCTCTGCCACGAAATTTGAGAAATGGGATGAGGACTGGAACGGGGTCTACTCAGCCTCGGGTGGTCCAAATGAGTAGAGGGTGTTCGATTCCCACGTCAGCCATCCTCGAATTGGTTTTCCGTCGTTTCCCAATTCATCTTCAGACAAATGCCGGGATGGTACTGTCCCCGTAAATCCGGATAGTAGGCTGTCAGATATCCGCCCCCCTCAATCGGATTGCCAATAATCAAACGCACCGGCACAGCTACATCAATGAAAATGGCACTGACAGATACTACCGAGATTAGAGCACAGCAGTTAACAAGAAATTATTGTGGAACACACCAAAATATACGGGGGTTCATACTTACCTTTACTTACCTCTTCAAATTAATCTCGGGTATGGGTTGTCAACTGGATCACTTAAAGTATGCCCACACAATAACCTCCACAATGATATTTAAAATGAACAAAAACGGAAACAAGAAACTTTAAACTGTACAATAATTTATTTCACATAAAGGGAATGACTTTAACAAAAACTCAACAAAATACACGTGGCAATCAGAAGCCATTGTCAATATAATCATGTCCTCCTGTAGGACTTGTAGACGTTACATACAAAATCTTATCTTTCACTTGCTTATAAAGAACGTAATAATAGTAATACACTTGGAATGGATGAGGGAATTGAGGCGAGACATGTAGCAATTGTTTTCCTCTTTCATAAACATCACACTTTATTTATAACTGCAAGCCTGTTATGTGGTCGACCTTGGCCTCTAACATACAGTTTTCAGGCCAGCTGCGATCCACCCTACAACATGTCGCATGCCCACGTCGTCAAATGGACCCACCTGTCCAGTCAGCCTTAGCATATGCTCGTAACCTCTGAGCCTAGCTCCTTTTCAAACACTTTAAATGTCCTCAACTCAACTCAAATATTATCACGCAAATCTTTTAAATGCTCCAATCAAATATTACTGGATTACTCTAATAATCCCAAAACTTGTTTAATGGTATAATCCATATGTTTCATTAGCGTTCTTTAGAGTATATTAACTAAACTCTTAATGTTTATAACAAATGCTCATTAATTGTTTATAACAATTATAAATTGTTTATAATATTGTCAAATGACAATTGAAAAATCTATACACGCCTCTATTAATTCCTTTCATTTCACATTATTGTTAAAGATATTTACATAATTTATTTACAATGTTAATATTATTTATTTTAGAAATACATTAAACCACACGTTTATCCGGTTGATAATTACTCAAATCAGGTTAATATAATCGACCAATGAAGGTTAGTTATATTTAAGCTTATATTCAGGTTTAATAAGTTTTAATAATTATTATTATTATTATTTGTGACGGTAACCTCCATTCAAAATCGTTATCTCAAATTATTTAACACTCTTGTTTATTATAACAGTAATTTCACATGATTAATTTTCAAAGGACCTGGACAATAAACTCAGCGGAAAAATACTTCGCTTCAAACGCACAAAATTGCATAAAATAGGCCCAGAATTCATCATATATTTCCATATATATGGCATAAAAATCTTCCACAATCCATACACAAAACCTCCACTTATAATCTCATCAACTTCATTAATATTACTTTGGGAATCTCCTTCACTTATTCAAGGGCATTATTCATCAGCGACTTTTACATGTCCACTGAACTAACGATTATACATCCATAGTTCCACTTTAAAAATTCTTATATTCATTAATTGTTTCAAAACTGTTATTTATTTAACCTTCGTGGGTTTCATTTATGAATCGATATGAAGTAAAAATTTGCCAATCACAAATAAATTTAATAGCAAATACGATTATACACGCCTCTCTGGTCTATCAAAATTGAGATTAATATCTCCTAAGTAACGTAGTATAAAAATACTATCTTCAAACAAAGTTCATCTAAACTGCATAAATAGTCGAATAGAATACAATTAGACTGTGGAATGCAAACATTATTGTTCCAATCTAAAATTGAGAAAAATTCCTATCAAAAGTTCATTACTATAGTGTATTCAATAAATCGTAATCAAAGTTCATAGTTCATAAAATTGTCTATAATGCAATGGTAATTTCAGAACTGACGATAAATGTCTATGTTGCAATCATGTTCATAAAACGACTAGTATTTCCAAGATCGTCGATACAGAAATAGATTTTAACGCTCTAAAATCTTTTAATTATTCTTCTTTCTTGATGATGACAGAAAATTGGTCAAAGTAATTTACTGAAAAGAATTACTTTAATAAAAATGACACGCTGTCTGAATTCAAATCTGCCATAGAAAAATCATTAACTTTACAGTCAAATCGTGACTACAAAAATAATATGCAAATTACTGAAAGAATATAGATATCAGTCTCAACTGATCCAAAATTATTTAAATATGCCAAAGACAAAACAATGTCTTAATAAATCGTAGAAAAAGGCATAACTCATCGAAGTGTACTGAGTACAGAATTATCAAGCAAGAATATGGGGCAAAATATAGGACAGAACATATGAGAAAAATGGTTGCTCAGATATCGCTAAATGACTCAAATAAAACAAGAAACGTTCACGACTACCTTATCTGTTGATTGAAGTTCTAGAGGAAAATCTTCCAAAGAAGACTGGTGATGGTTCCATTTCACCAAAAAGATGTGCTCCGACTTCGAACCTGGAACCAGCGCCCTCGGAGAATCGAACTGCTTCCTCCTCCGGAAATTGCACTGCTCCGTGTATACGATAGACATCCTTCTGGCAAAACTGTTCTTTGTGAGCCGGGTCTACCCTGGCCTCTCTTGATAGTTCCCTGAAGTTCTGGTAGAAATTCGCCATGAAGTTTATTGCAATAATTTCCGTAGAAATATTCATAGATGTGGAGTATGAATATGTTTCCACTGCCATTTGATATAATTCAGCGTCGGACCACGAGGCATGAGTGTAGTTGGATATTCACTACATGCTCGCTTTTGTGTAGAATGGCGATTAACGAAGTTCCATGCTGCTATTTTACTCCATTGATATATGTCCCAATTGCATTCAAGTCCTTAGCCTTCCATCTCCATTTCCGTTATAATAGTTGAAAGAACTGCGATATTATATTGTTCCATGTTAGAATGCAGCGTTATATCACCAAAAGCAATATGTAGTAGCACGGTTGCAATACCAGTGTCAGCCGTAGCGTAGAATGTGATATTTTTAAAAGTGCTTCTCAGGTGGCGAGAAAATCACTTTTGTCTGCCGTCTTAAAATGCCAATATCTTTCGAATTTTAATCTTGATAATGTTCAACCTTTCTACACACTTTAATATAGTACTGCACAATCGAATTAGCTTAAAGGCATTAGTCAACTCTTGATATATTGTCTTGTAGACTTGAAAATGTGTGCGTTTCAACTTCGCCTAGTTTCAAACACCGTAAAATGGAACTGCGGCACGCTCGAAGCTCGTTCAATGCGGTTGGCTTTACCACACGCTAAAGACAACTTGTTTCACTTATTCACTCGAAAACGACTATATGACATCAGAAATATATATGCGGTATCAGACACATGAGATATGAGAGCTCCTCTCTGCTGTGCAAGACCTTTTATCAACTTCTTAAGGGGCGTATCCATCCCTTCCATAGCTTGTTTCTCCGTCATCGCTAGAAGTTCTAACTTTGGCAATACTTGACGGATTTTCAAATTTCAAAAACTCAAAAATAATTTCTTCAAAATTCCAAATCAATGCCATAACTGAAAATAGGTTTCCACAATTCTGCATTCCAAAAGTAATTAAATATGATAGTTTCAGTAATCTCCGTCTCCCTCCTAACTATCGTTCATTGGTTCGAGTCTCTCCTCCAATCGCGTAACTTCTTCCTCAGCACAATTCCATGTTTCCCTGCGACTGCGTCGTAAATCTCAGATCTTTCTCGAACAAAATCATGACGTCACCAAGAATCTCAGCTCAAGCAGCCTACTTGCGTGAAGTCTGCGTCATCCGTGCCTACGTCATGAATATCCACGTCACAACTATGACAGCCATAACTTAATTCATATTTTCCAATACAACCACCGTGGTCTCAATATAATTCAATTTACGGGGGCATTCTCCCTTCACCACGTTTTAAAAACAGTTGCAAATTGTTTTTAAACTCTGTGTTATAAATATCAGAATACACTTGAACACGAAATTGAATTATTATTGGCTTACTCTTGGATAATATTTCTTCAAGTTTCCAGCATTGAACTTGCCATATACGACATTATTCTCATCATCGTAGAGTTCATAACAGTTGTTTCCATAAGCATTCGTAATTCTGAACGGACCCATGAACACTATTCCAAACTTGGGATAGATCTTCTTACTCACATCAGCCTTGACAGGTCTGCGTAGTAATACTAGATTTCCAATTTCTAAGGGCGCACCAAAACGTTTTCCAGCAACTCTTTTCAATCGTTTCTCTGCTGCTTTCTGGAGTTGTTCCTTCGCTCTGTCAATTCTCTGCTGCCTTCCTAGGTCGGGATATCTAGGAACGTGGTTAAAAAGATTATCCCACGGCCTTTCTGGGTTTCTTCCTAGATGAAGTCTCATTGGCACTTCTCCTGTGCTCTCCTGCACTGTAGAATTTAGACATTCCTCAATAAGGGGTACAAATCTCACCCAACCAGAATGATCATTCGGACAGAAAATTCGACAAAATTTCGAAAATTCAGCCATATATCTTTCTGAAGAATTCGATTCTGGATAGCGCACGCTTGAAAATAAGTGCTTAATACCAAGCCTTTCCATATCTGCAGCGAATTCTAAGGATGTAAACTGAGCTCCATGATCCGATAGTAGATATTCTGGTTTACCAGCTTTTGGAAATACAGCATGTCCCAGTCTGCTTACAACATTCCTCGTGTTAGCTTTTTGCATGGGACTCATTGTTACAAATTTCGAGAAGACATCCACGGTAACCAACAGGAACTGATTACCCTGATATCCCTTCGGACAAGGACCAAATATGTCCGTCGCCATGAGTTCATTTGGTTTAGAGGGAATCATAGCCTTAGGTTTTCCTTTTAATAGAGCGGAAGCATACTTTGCTCTTTGATATTTATCACATGAACGAATGACATTAGCAATGCTGGAACGCATGTTAGTCCAAATAAACCTCTCTTTAAGAGTGTCAAGAGTTTTATCTAAACCTGCATGTCCAGTTGCGTGATGAGCTACCCACACTAAATTGACAACAAGTTTAGGTGGCACGACTATTCGGAGCTTTGTATGCGCAGAGTCAGCATACTTACATACGATGTCTCCACTCAATACAAAGTGTCGTGAATCTCTCTGTGTAGCTGCATAGTCAACATCAGTATTGTCCATGTAGCCCTTAAGGAACCTGTACATTTTCCTGATTGGAGCGTGTCTCTTCTGTGACACACCGATTCGGGCTAACCTCCTAACGGTCTCTTGATCTTGCTGCTCCAATTGTACATGGTTTATCTGCACATTTTTAATAGGGTTACGTGATAAAGCATCAGCCAGTAAGTTATCTTTCCCAGGCTGATGGACGATAGTGGCGTTAAACTGTTGGGTGAACAAAGCCCAACGTGTCAATCTATCACTAGACATGTCAGTTTGCAGCATAAACTGAAGTGCTTTGTGATCTGTAATAATGATAACCTTGTGTTCCAGCAACATTCTTTTCCACGCTTGCAAAGCTGTTACAAAAGCTAACGCTTCTAGTTCTGTCGTAAAGTAGTTTTCCTCGTGTTTCTTTAACTTTCGACTAGTGAACGCAATGTAGTGCTTGTTGCCTGCCTCGTCTTTTTGGTATAAGACTGCACTAATGCCTATTCTTGATGCATCAGACTCGATATAGAACACCTTCTCAAAGTCTGGGTACTCCAGTTTAACGTTGTTTCTGAGCATCTCCTTTGCTTTTTCAAAAGCCTCGTCTGCTGCGGTACTCCATTTCAATCTGTTATTCTTCTTGAGTAAGTCATACAGAGGAGCCATAATTTCAGAGTATCTCGGACAGTGACTGCTGATAAATTGGCATGCGCCTACAAATTCTCTGACTTGTTTTACCTTAGTTGGCTTTGGGAACCTTCTGATCGCATCTACTTTCTGCATGTTTGGATGATATCCATCTTTATCAATCGTATGCCCCAAGTAGTTGATCTCCTTCTTCAAGAATTGACATTTTCAAAAATTGACCTTGATATTGGCCTCCCTTAAATTTTCAAACAACTTTCTCAAATGCACTAAATGTTCTGCGGCGTTGGGTGAAGATACAATCAAATCATCAATGTAGCAGATTACATTTTCCTTTACTTCGTCTGTGAGCTTACTATCAAGTGCTCGAATGAGTGCTGGTCCACTGTTGACCATTCCAAAAGGCATTCTCACAAAGACCCATGACGTCTGGTCAAATAAGAATCCAGTGTACTGCATACTCTCTTCTTCTAATTGAACTTGGTAAAACGAAGATGTCAAGTCAAGAACACTGAAACAAGCTCTCCCTTTGAACTTTCGAAGCAGATCTCTAATCTTAGGTGGTCGGTCATTTTCTGGAAGAATCTTCAAGTTGATGGTCCGAGCATCGAGGCAAAGACGTATCTGACCATTACTTTTCTTCAGTGATGGGGTTTATATAAGACGACGCCTGTTTTTTAATAATCCCGTCTACCTCCATTTTTCTTATCAACCCTCGTACTTCTTGATAGTATTTCTCAGGTATGGGGTATATTCTCTTTTGGTAAGGGGTTTCATCGGTCAGCCTTATCTTGTACTTATAGTCTTTAATCAATCCAGGCTTTTCATCAAAAATATCTTGGAATTCCTTTATCAAATCCTCAAATTCCCCCTGAATTTCTTCAAATCCTTCAGTTTTTCTACTGGGTATTTCTGTTAGATTCTCCACTTCATTGATAATAGTATTTAATATCTCTTCCCTAAGGTCTATCTCCAGACTGTTTTTCACGTCCTGTTCTTCGATCTCTTCTGTGATCATGTACCCATCATTAAAGCTAATAATCCTATTCTTCATGTCAATAATGGCTCCAACTTTCGATATAAAATCGATTCCTTGGGTACTGATCTGTAAACGCGACATATCATTTTCTAAGTTTGCAGAACTGGTCTGAAGAACTTTCAAATTTTCATCCATCCTAGTAGACAAATTAGCAGACAAATTACTAGCATTCTCCCCCATCATCTGCTTCATACTGCTATTCATGCTAGCTTTCAAATTAGCAGACATCTCCTCCAACATCATTCTCAGACTCTCATCTGCCATTTCAATATTATTTCAAGAATAAACTGCTTTAGGGGCATACATCAAACAGAGCAAAATAACAACATCTGAGCAACATCTTTCACCATATATAAATTTGAGCAATTTTCTGTCTTAAATCTAACTTATAATTACCTTATAATTAACTTCGTAGACACTTCATGTTGAAATAAACTCAAGCACATGTTCAAATTTCTTTGGTTCATTTTAAAATATATTAACACAAATAATTTACATTTACAATCCAAATAGTTTAATTTATCTTTAATATGACTACACATGTCATAAGCCGGTCAAATAAAATAAGATTCCAGATCATAGGCGATTTTTCTAAGTTTCCAGCCTAATTAACCACTCTCAAGTTGTATAAGATCTGACCTTTTCTGAGTGTAATTTTCCTAATACAACACAACATTTAATCCCTATATAATCACACTCTCAAATTCTACAATTGGCCAAGACATCTAACAAAGAATCAACCTCTTTATTTGAGTCTTCACAATCCCATTGACATCGATAACTCGGTAATCCAATGTTATTCGAACACTCCACAAAATTGCGGTGCCAATTCTACTGCAATAACTTGGTAATCCAATGTTTTGCTGATCGAACGTGTCAATTCTACTGGCGTTCAACCTGGTAATCCAGTTTTGTTGAACGTGCCAATCGAGCCAATCGAGCTGATCGTGTCCCACGAAATTGCGGCGCCAATCCTACTGTCCCCGTAAGTCCGGATAGTAGGCTGTCAGATATCCGCCCCCCTCAATCGGATTGCCAATAATCAAACGCACCGGCACAGCTACATCAATGAAAATGGCACTGACAGATACTACCGAGATTAGAGCACAGCAGTTAACAAGAAATTATTGTGGAACACACCAAAATATACGGGGGTTCATACTTACCTTTACTTACCTCTTCAAATTAATCTCGGGTATGGGTTGTCAACTGGATCACTTAAAGTATGCCCACACAATAACCTCCACCATGATATTTAAAATGAACAAAAACGGAAACAAGAAACTTTAAACTGTACAATAATTTATTTCACATAAAGGGAATGACTTTAACAAAAACTCAACAAAATACACGTGGCAATCAGAAGCCATTGTCAATATAATCATGTCCTCCTGTAGGACTTGTAGACGTTACATACAAAATCTTATCTTTCACTTGCTTATAAAGAACGTAATAATAGTAATACACTTGGAATGGATGAGGGAATTGAGGCGAGACATGTAGCAATTGTTTTCCTCTTTCATAAACATCACTCTTTATTTATAACTGCAAGCCTGTTATGTGGTCGACCTTGGCCTCTAACATACAGTTGTCAGGCCAGCTGCGATCCACCCTACAACATGTCGCATGCCCACGTCGTCAAATGGACCCACCTGTCCAGTCAGCCTTAGCATATGCTCGTAACCTCTGAGCCTAGCTCCTTTTCAAACACTTTAAATGTCCTCAACTCAACTCAAATATTATCACGCAAATCTTTTAAATGCTCCAATCAAATATTACTGGATTACTCTAATAATCCCAAAACTTGTTTAATGGTATAATCCATATGTTTCATTAGCGTTCTTTAGAGTATATTAACTAAACTCTTAATGTTTATAACAAATGCTCATTAATTGTTTATAACAATTATAAATTGTTTATAATATTGTCAAATGACAATTGAAAAATCTATACACGCCTCTATTAATTCCTTTCATTTCACATTATTGTTAAAGATATTTACATAATTTATTTACAATGTTAATATTATTTATTTTAGAAATACATTAAACCACACGTTTATCCGGTTGATAATTACTCAAATCAGGTTAATATAATCGACCAATGAAGGTTAGTTATATTTAAGCTTATATTCAGGTTTAATAAGTTTTAATAATTATTATTATTATTATTTGTGACGGTAACCTCCATTCAAAATCGTTATCTCAAATTATTTAACACTCTTGTTAATTATAACAGTAATTTCACATGATTAATTTTCAAAGGACCTGGACAATAAACTCAGTGGAAAAATACTTCGCTTCAAACGCACAAAATTGCATAAAATAGGCCCAGAATTCATCATATATTTCCATATATATGGCATAAAAATCTTCCACAATCCATACACAAAACCTCCACTTATAATCTCATCAACTTCATTAATATTACTTTGGGAATCTCCTTCACTTATTCAAGGGCATTATTCATCAGCGACTTTTACATGTCCACTGAACTAACGATTATACATCCATAGTTCCACTTTAAAAATTCTTATATTCATTAATTGTTTCAAAACTGTTATTTATTTAACCTTCGTGGGTTTCATTTATGAATCGATATGAAGTAAAAATTTGCCAATCACAAATAAATTTAATAGCAAATACGATTATACACGCCTCTCTGGTCTATCAAAATTGAGATTAATATCTCCTAAGTAACGTAGTATAAAAATACTATCTTCAAACAAAGTTCATCTAAACTGCATAAATAGTCGAATAGAATACAATTAGACTGTGGAATGCAAACATTATTGTTCCAATCTAAAATTGAGAAAAATTCCTATCAAAAGTTCATTACTATAGTGTATTCAATAAATCGTAATCAAAGTTCATAGTTCATAAAATTGTCTATAATGCAATGGTAATTTCAGAACTGACGATAAATGTCTATGTTGCAATCATGTTCATAAAACGACTAGTATTTCCAAGATCGTCGATACAGAAATAGATTTTAACGCTCTAAAATCTTTTAATTATTCTTCTTTCTTGATGATGACAGAAAATTGGTCAAAGTAATTTACTGAAAAGAATTACTTTAATAAAAATGACACGCTGTCTGAATTCAAATCTGCCATAGAAAAATCATTAACTTTACAGTCAAATCGTGACTACAAAAATAATATGCAAATTACTGAAAGAATATAGATATCAGTCTCAACTGATCCAAAATTATTTAAATATGCCAAAGACAAAACAATGTCTTAATAAATCGTAGAAAAAGGCATAACTCATCGAAGTGTACTGAGTACAGAATTATCAAGCAAGAATATGGGGCAAAATATAGGACAGAACATATGAGAAAAATGGTTGCTCAGATATCGCTAAATGACTCAAATAAAACAAGAAACGTTCACGACTACCTTATCTGTTGATTGAAGTTCTAGAGGAAAATCTTCCAAAGAAGACTGGTGATGGTTCCATTTCACCAAAAAGATGTGCTCCGACTTCGAACCTGGAACCAGCGCCCTCGGAGAATCGAACTGCTTCCTCCTCCGGAAATTGCACTGCTCCGTGTATACGATAGACATCCTTCTGGCAAAACTGTTCTTTGTGAGCCGGGTCTACCCTGGCCTCTCTTGATAGTTCCCTGAAGTTCTGGTAGAAATTCGCCATGACGTTTATTGCAATAATTTCCGTAGAAATATTCATAGATGTGGAGTATGAATATGTTTCCACTGCCATTTGATATAATTCAGCGTCGGACCACGAGGCATGAGTGTAGTTGGATATTCACTACATGCTCGCTTTTGTGTAGAATGGCGATTAACGAAGTTCCATGCTGCTATTTTACTCCATTGATATATGTCCCAATTGCATTCAAGTCCTTAGCCTTCCATCTCCATTTCCGTTATAATAGTTGAAAGAACTGCGATATTATATTGTTCCATGTTAGAATGCAGCGTTATATCACCAAAAGCAATATGTAGTAGCACGGTTGCAATACCAGTGTCAGCCGTAGCGTAGAATGTGATATTTTTAAAAGTGCTTCTCAGGTGGCGAGAAAATCACTTTTGTCTGCCGTCTTAAAATGCCAATATCTTTCGAATTTTAATCTTGATAATGTTCAACCTTTCTACACACTTTAATATAGTACTGCACAATCGAATTAGCTTAAAGGCATTAGTCAACTCTTGATATATTGTCTTGTAGACTTGAAAATGTGTGCGTTTCAACTTCGCCTAGTTTCAAACACCGTAAAATGGAACTGCGGCACGCTCGAAGCTCGTTCAATGCGGTTGGCTTTACCACACGCTAAAGACAACTTGTTTCACTTATTCACTCGAAAACGACTATATGACATCAGAAATATATATGCGGTATCAGACACATGAGATATGAGAGCTCCTCTCTGCTGTGCAAGACCTTTTATCAACTTCTTAAGGGGCGTATCCATCCCTTCCATAGCTTGTTTCTCCGTCATCGCTAGAAGTTCTAACTTTGGCAATACTTGACGGATTTTCAAATTTCAAAAACTCAAAAATAATTTCTTCAAAATTCCAAATCAATGCCATAACTGAAAATAGGTTTCCACAATTCTGCATTCCAAAAGTAATTAAATATGATAGTTTCAGTAATCTCCGTCTCCCTCCTAACTATCGTTCATTGGTTCGAGTCTCTCCTCCAATCGCGTAACTTCTTCCTCAGCACAATTCCATGTTTCCCTGCGACTGCGTCGTAAATCTCAGATCTTTCTCGAACAAAATCATGACGTCACCAAGAATCTCAGCTCAAGCAGCCTACTTGCGTGAAGTCTGCGTCATCCGTGCCTACGTCATGAATATCCACGTCACAACTATGACAGCCATAACTTAATTCATATTTTCCAATACAACCACCGTGGTCTCAATATAATTCAATTTACGGGGGCAGTACCTACTGTAAGGCCGCGGCCGTCTCCTTCCCTCTTCCCAGCCTATCCATCCCAATCTTCCATCCCTTCCCATCCCTCATGAGGCCCCTGTTCGCTTTGCAGGTGAGGCTGCCTGGGCGAAGTGCTGATCACACCTTCCCAGTTGTATCCATCACGACCTGATGTTCCAAGCTCCAGGACACTGCTCATAGCGGCGGTAGTGGTGAGTTCCCTCGCTGAGTCCGTGGGAACCACCAACCTAGAGGGTAAATCGACTAAATAAAAAATAAAATAAATAAATAAATACGAAATAGATATTAGAATTAGCATATTCTACAGCAGCACACAACATTTCAAGCAGGTGGAAGCAAAGGTAGAAAAAATAAGCTCCGCATTGAATATGGGGACTACATTTTTGTAGATTTGAATAAATAGAGGCTGGGACGAAGCAGAGGCATACAGTTGCAGTTCAGTTTTAGACAGGCCCGGAGAGACTCTGCGCGGTTTCACACAGTACACAGTATACAGTACGCAGTAAGCAGTACGCAGTATCACACTCCTGTAGGGAGATGTCGTGTCGAGTTACTCAGTTCGTTACCGACCGCTAAAGTGGATAGTGTTAAGTCAAGTTAACAAATCGTCCAGTATCCGCGGTGACAGAACATGGTGGTTATTAGACAGCCATTCGAGAGAAACAATTTAGAACGCAGGAATATTTCACTGTTATTTCAACCAAAAGTTCGAGTGTACGTGGTAACATTATACGTTACATCACAAAGTACTGTTTTTCAAAATGATCATTAAGGCGCTTGCGCTAGATCATGTAAAATTTACGCTATACGGAAATCGCGACGAAAATAAGTTGCACCGCGTCGAAATAAAGAACAGGTCCAGATCAGTAAATACGCTACGTTGGAAATCATCGGTTCGAGACTACAGACAGGTCTCCGTAAAAATCGAGTGACGTAAAGAGACCACATTATTAAGAGTCAGGTATCAGAAAGAAATACAGAATTTCAAGTAAAGGGGAACGGGTTCGATACATATAGCGTATTCAGTGAACTTTAGGGAAGCTATGGTAAGTCCAAAAGAGACGTAGCCAGAAAAATATTCTCATTAGAGAAAGAAAATAAATCCCGTCGCAGTATAAAAGAGACAGATTACGGTCAAGAATTAGGAGGATCGCTGGTTCGATAGACCGCCATATAAGCGTAGAAACAAAGTTAAGGACACGTAATCGCTTATAGGAACAATAAGAAAAGCCGAAATAGACTGTTAAAAAAAGCAGAGTAAAGACTAAAATCCAGTGTAGGACTAGGAGCTGTTCGAGCTTTTACACGTCCGATGCAGGGTCTTGAGATCTCATTGAGGTGTCGATCACCGACAGGAAGTGCCGAACATCACTGAGATATGGTGAAGAGAAAGTGCAGTGTAAATAATATAAAATAAATATATATTTTTAGTGTTAAGTATAAGATTTTTAAAGAGCGATAATGTATGTAAATGTATGTGAAGGTTGATTGTGCCTAAGTGAAATGCAGTGCACGAGCGAGAGTGCCATGGAAAAGTGCTAAATATGTATTTAGATGGGCGAACCTGTCTAAGAATGAAACGAGAGCAGCACACGGGTGAGTTATGATTTTTCATTAAATTCGCAGCTGTACTATGCACTGACCCAGTAGAATCGATCGTTGACTGGGGAGTTTAACGATTGATTCACTGGGTAGTTGAATGCACTAAATGATTGAAATGTTGGGATAATAATAATTGTTAACCACGAGGATGACCTCGTAGAAATAAAAATATGAATGGGATCAGTAAATATAAAGTAATGGAAACCCGATAAATGAAGTAATAAGTAATGAATAACTTGAAAGAAAGAATCGAAATAATAACCTAAATAGCTCAAATTTGTTGCCATAGTAAAATTAAGTTATGGAATAAATACGCACCATATTGCAATTGTTAAAAGTCAAAGAATAAGTTAAGATAAAAATGGTTTGAATTTATACCATATAATCAAGTGGAAAAATAACTAAGCCTTGAATAATGAAATGAAAATCCACAGCCTGCATTCAGTCTCCGACCGGGTCAGGAATGGAATGAATGAAGCCCCCATCTAGCGGCGAGGATATGAACTGTGCCGGCTGCCGAGGCCTGACGCACTCCACTGGGGCAATGATCAAATGAATGACAAATGAAATGGTAGTGGAGAGTGTTGCTGGAATGAAATTTTGACAGGGAAAACTGGAGTACCCGGAGGAAAACCTGTCTGCCTCCGTTTTGTCCAGCACAAATCTCACATGGAGTGACCGGGATTTGAACCACGGACCCAGCGGTGAGAGGCCGGCGTGCTACCGCCTAAGCCACGGAGGCTCCCTTGAATAATAATAATAATAATAATAATAATAACGATTATCGTGTTGTTACACTCTAAAAATATAGTTGTCGTTAAAAATCGTAATGAGGAACTCAAATAATAAAATGGAACAGAATAAGTAATATTTTGACGTATTGTTGTCATAATAATCAATTTATAAATCTCTAAAGTAAAGGATGGAACGAAACACCTAAAGAGTGAAAATGTTATATTGCAGGCTACCAAGCCAAAATTGTAAGAATAAAGTAATAGGGAGACCGAGGTCTCACCGCTATAAAATACGGTTTTTATATAAGAGATTAAATAAATCGCGAATATCTAAGCAAAGTTGTGTTGCCGATAAAGGCCTAATAATGAAATAAGTTTAGCTTCAAGCCAATAAATACGCGTTAATCAGGATATATTTATTCGGGAGATGGAGAGTATCGTCGAAATATCGTGGATGAAGGATTCCCATTAAAGTATTATTATTGTATGAAACGTCGTGTTGTATTGTGGGGGTGAAATTCCCACTAAAGTATTGCCGTATTGAAGCGTCGTAAATGATGGTTACATGTGAGTCCCGCCGAATGGATAGTGTTTCTGGCCTGGCTTTGTTATAATAAAGTACTGTAGGCAATAATCGTCGAAATGAAGCGTCGTATGTGAAATATACAAGTAAGTCCGTTGGATAGATTGAGATCCCCGACCAGGCGTTGTTAAAATAAAGGGTTGTAACAAGACGTCATACAAGTTATTATTAAGGTTGTTGTAATCAACTATTATACATCCTCTCCGAAATAAGTAACCAATATCCTGAGGACACGAAATATTAATGATAATAATAATGTAATAAGGAGGCAGGTATTTGCATAAGAATTGAAGCTTGGATGATCATACGTTTGAAAGAAAATAACCATAAGTTTAAAAGCAGGACGATACACGAGACGTCATAAATCAAGTAAAGTGTCGAGGGGAAGGGGATGGCAAGCCCGACCTGATTTACCCCAGTGAATGAATGAAATAGTCCATTTAAGGAGTTCCGCGGTCAAATAGGGTCTAACAAAGACTAATAATAAAGAAGCCATTGTATGAAAGTTTTTATTAAAAGGTGCAAGCTCAAAATAACCTATAAAATCATAATGCTGAGATTGAGACAATTTTCCAGAGTATAAGTTCGAAGTGTTTATATAATCCAGTCAAATTAGACATAAAAAGGGGCCTGACCTTGCAAAAGGTCATGTAGTTCTAATTTTTTATATGTTGTTTGGACCTCTGCCAATAGTAAAATATCAAATTTGCAACTTCGAAAGACCTGTGCTAGTTGTGTAATACCCAAATAACAGCTAACTTTTTGCACAATTTTTGGATTTTGCTCAATGTCTTTTAAAATATGCATCTGCGTGAAAAACCCATACTTATCTTTTTTAACTTAGATTCAAGTTACTACAATTTGAAACCCAAACGAATACTGTATGTTTAGTATATCCCGAGATACAACTCTTCAAAGATTGAATATTTTTCATATAAATAAAAAAATTTGGTTTTGGTCTCCTAATTTGACAAATATTATCAAAAATACTCATTCCATCAGAAGGAAATAGGCATTGAGTTTGATGTTTATTTGTTTAGCTTTATTTCGAACTCTGATTGGCACCGGTAGGCCCAATGCTTCTCTCAAAAGTGGCTTGTAATTGAAAACCTTGAAGTATAGAAATCAGGAAAAATCAATGAAAACAAGTTTTGAGTGCATCAGATATCAAGTATAGGGCCGATAATGATGTGTAATTAATTTACTTATAATACTGTATTTCCACGTCCGAATGGCTTGTAGACGAGTGAGGTTCATTTTGTTTGTGAGAGCAAGCGTCGGGACCTCAACAATGAAGGCGAGGCCCCTGAACAAAGAATCGACCATTCCCTCCTCCCTCCTACACATTCTTTCGTCAGTTTTGCCGCGTAAATCGAAGAATGCGGCCTGTGGAGCATTAGTGTACTCGAAAACCTTGTGCAATGCCTATTCCTCCAGGTTTTTGTTTTAAATGTCGTAAGCCCCTGAGTGAAGGCACAACCATTGCCGTAAAACAAGTAGATATTCCCTCACATAAACTTGAGTGAAATGGGACCGTAAAGAAAAGAACATTTTCACTCGATACTTCAAGAGGAAGTAGGAAGAGTTACACTGCTGCAAGCAATGTTAAAGCATCTGTTCGACGTAAAGGAGAGTATGATCTCCAACCATCCAGACCCTCAAGATCGTCAAGTGAGCTCGGTAGGATATAACTGAAGAATTCGTCAGGCAATAAAAAGAACAGCCCAAATCACGAAGAAATGATGTCCACAAAGATGATAAGTTTGTTTTCAGGATAACAGTCCTATATGCAGATGAATGCAGAGGTGGCCAATGGGGAAAGAAAATTATACAGCGGCTCTCAAGTGTAAATAACTGGGAAGTTGCTGATACAAGATACCACGATCTGTGTAATTAAACGTTATTCACTAAGCCATTAACAACTTGACAGAGGAGAGGACATCGACCGGCAATTAATATAGATGAGGCATTGGAAGATATAGGCTATACACTTACCTCTTGGAGAACTCTGAGGAACATCCGTTCTGAATAGATGATATTGAACCCTTTTGAACATAGGACCTTCAGGACAGGATTCTATTCTCGGGGGGGGGGGGGTGCGTTCCTACTTGAAGCTAACAACTGTCCTGGTATGCATCATTTGGAAGATCAATAGGGCTGATTAATAAATCATCACAAACAGAATTCAAAACCAAAGGAAAAACAACTTTATTAACACCGGAAAGATACAAAATGATCGAAAGTAAAGCGTAAACCAAAAATATTAAATCAGGAAAATCAAAATTTAGAATAAGAAACTATTCAAAATTGAACCAATCTCAAAACAACCTAACGAATTTTGAAATAAATCCAAAAAGAAATCGAAAGTATCGAAAAAATGTTAAAATCAATCCAAAAGATTTTAAAATAAATAAAAAAATTGTAAAAACTCAAAAATGAATAACTAAATTCCAATTAAATTTATCACACCTCAATTAAATTAATTACACTTCAATTCATCAACCTCAATTAAATCAATTACACTTAAATTAAATTAACCTCAATTAAATTAATTACACTTCAATTAAATTAACCTCAATTATTCAAACATCAATTCAAATCACTCAGTGAATCAAATAATATACAAATTAAATTAATTAAACTTTGATTTAAATGTGAATCCCATCAATTATCAACAATATCAATCAATTAATTCAACCTCTCAATTAAACAAACAACCAATCATTGATCATATGCCAAGATGACAATCAATCTGATCTGACCGTAATTAATATTCACTGGAATACATTCCAAATCTCTGAATTCAATATTCAAAATACCATGGCAACTTCCTTTGTGTGCCAATTAATTATTACAACAAACAATAAGCCATTTGCGTATCCACCATTAATTTAGGGCTTCCATAATTATAATATTCATGAGGTAATTATTTTATAACATGATCTGGCAACATTACCCATATGATCCAATTTGGTGGATTAAGACACTTTCACCAAATCACAATACTCATGTATCCACTGTTCACAACTACAAACTTTGCCTTTCAAATGGATATGAAATTTGGCACACCTTTAACTTTGAGGCTTTAAGCATACGTCAATGCGTACTTGTTAATATCAACTGGCAAATTTACACTTATACGACCTCAATGGGATTTGAGTTTGAGATGTGCTACACTGATACTTAAAATAATCACAGAATACCTTAGAAACATGATCATCAAAGGATTGAACTCAGGGCTCGAAACAAATGATCCGGGTCCTGAACTCAACACGGTCTGTCAAAGTCTTATGGGCGTGTGCTTAACTATACCACATAAATACAACTCGAGATGCTTGCGAGTATCATGGCAAAAACACAAGCTTACCGTAAGGTAAGAAAATAAAGAAACCAAAATGAATGCCAACTGTATGCAGAAAATTTGCATATTCCAACACTAAAAAAAACCATGTTCACATACCGCACCGAGCAACTATAATTAAAACAACGGTGTGTGTATCTTGTCAAAGATGCCTGCGACCCTGCAAGAAACAACATGACACAAATATGTATTTACAGGAGAAAACGCTAACAGGAAACTATATACACTCGTAGGCTTCGAAGCAAGGTCTCTTACCTACTTTTTCAGAGCATTGCACGTTCACAGACGCTTGCTACTATCTGAGAGAGCAATTAACTTCACGAAAAAGAAAATCAATCACCAAACGAATTCCACTATAATAATAGTCACCATTATTATTATTATTATTATTATTATCATTGCTACCAATGCTATCAATATTATTATCACCTTTAATTACTACCGCCGTGATGGAATCCCCTATCCAATAGTTACTGGATACCTGTACCCTAAAATAAATTCAGTCTCGAAATCAATGAATTATTATTATTATTATTATTGTCATTATTATCATTATCAAGATCCATCTGATTATTAATCTCTTTGAATAAAATCTTCACGGCAAAGCTGGGACACGAAAGGTTATTGGATTAAAGTACCCTTTACATAAGTCTATCCTCAATTCGATAACAGATTATTATTATTATTATTATTATTATTATTATTATTATTAACATAATTATTATTATAATTAATGCCTTCATAATAGACTTGGATCACAAAGTTAGTATATTACAGTACCATATGTAAATCTCATCATGAATTAATCCTATAAATGAATCTAAATATTATACATGATTCCCCCTGATCAGGAAGTCAGCTGTCTACATGAAAACATGACTGTCAAGCTCTGCCTCATTAGGACACAAAAGGTCCCGTTATGGAAAGGGGATAGGGAGTGTACGACCTTGGCAAATGCCACCGTAGCTCAGACATTGAGTGGTGTGGGCTCTTAACCTGCACTCTCCCAAAAATACACAGGCAAAACGAAACACAGGGAGAAAACGATCTCACCATCTAGATAGTCATTGGTTCGACCCGAGTGGAACCTGGTCTTGGAGCAATATCATTATCGTGGTCATATTCATCATATGAAATACCTGTAAGCACAGTTCTGTCTTACCTGATCAATTGGGTATGCTTAACACACATTTCTTACCTTTCCTTTTTTTTCAGTTGGCAGTCGAGTGACATATGGCTGTGTCACCTGCAACTCCTTATACCTTTTTCAATACCATTATACCATTTTATTTATTCATCGTAGAACCACCGGGGCTTCACGGAACCTCCAGGTATCACATTGGCATACCACTCACCTATTTTCTCATTAACAAACCACGATTGCGCCGAAGTTCACCTTGCTCCCAATACACTCAAATAGATACTCTAATATCTTCTCCCACTCAATACCATACTTACCTGCGTTAAATAAGAAAATGGACGCGTCAAATCATCCCTGACACAGTTCAGAGTGCCACCATATGAATAATTATCACCACATGAGTCATAATAACGGCATTTACATTAAAATTCCTCCCCTTCTATCCATACTCGATAGTATTACTATTCCCGATATTATTATTATTATCCCTACTTGACGTCATATTTATTATTCCCGATATTATTATTAATAACCCCTGTTATTAGTGTGTCTATGAATTTTAGATTCTTTAAATCTCTCTCTCCAAATCTACGTGCCCTGCTCTTTCCGCGGTCTCCATCCCGGGGCTGAAATACATATATCATAATGGGATAAACTCATGCATTCCTATCAGTATGTACAATTTGGCGTGGTCCGCGTACAAATATCATCGTTAAGCATCTCCTGAACTAAACAAACAGCATTCCGTCGTCATGGATGGAACCAACCTACCACAAATGATACTTAAACTCAAAATCTAATATTACTCTAGGACAATATCTATTCCTGTATCAAACTATAATAAACACGACCCATAAAACTATGACTTATAGATAATTAATGAAAATTAATACTCATCATGCTTCCAACGCTGGCCGTCATCCTCTCCTGCAATAGACGTCGGCAAACCCTATCCGTGTGCCTTGCACATCATGCCGGCACTACTCATATTCACATACAATACACTATTCCACTGAGTGATTGATAACCATAGTTATCACTAAATTTCACTTTATTCTTACACTAAAAATATATCACTACTGGTACGGTTGCTATACTCTAGTACCTTATCCAACACGCATACGTTGTAACACAATACAATTTTCACATAAAATCGGGCTAGGATTACGCAACACTCGTTAGACCACGCGCCTATTCGTCTGTCACTTCTCTCTTCACACGCGCCGGACTGGTAATCTCGAAGCGCTTCTTTCTTCCCACTTTTCATTCACAGAGCTGTCCTTATTCCCGTAGCGAGGGTTCGAGTCTCGAGCGATCAACTGCGCACCTCCCAACTTCTGTGACTGACAGTAATGTTTTTACAGCTATACAGCCTGCGTTAATTTGCAACACTGCAGGCTCTTCCTGCACACATATGCTGCCTACTAAGGTTACTACTGCTTCTCTGAAATATTCAACCTGCAGCCTTGAGTCGTACTAACCATTTACATACAACTGAGTGTCATTGTCTGTAGCGTGAAAACTGCATGACGACTGACTGTAAACTGAATTATTGTGAGAGCGTGTAACTGTTTATCGTAAATGTGTCGAACGACACTGTAGCGCACTGCGAACACCCTAACAGTCTCCAGCGGGTTCGCGAAACTATGCAACCAATAACACTCCCACCAAATAACCGAATGCTGGCCCACTGAATCACTGACCGACTCATGGCTAATGACTAACTGCTGACGACTGACAACTCACACTAACCTCGTGGACTGCGCGGGGGTGAAATATATCTAAAACATGGCGACTGTGCACCTGAAGATTGTTTCACAAGCAAGAGCTCCCTATTCCAAAACGTCTATCCCAATACACTGTGTACACATTATTCGTGATAGAAAGGTCCGTTGAATCACAGGATTATCATCGATAATCGATCGTAATTTTAGGGGATATGAATACTGCGTCCTTCGGACTACTTATGGCGAAATATACGCCATCCCCACTCTCACACCAAAACTCTCCAACCCAGACGGGTCCGTGGAAGGATCCCAATTCTGGACCACTGATTTATTAATTTCTTGATGACTTAATTATTCTGTATATCGACAAAAAATCTCAGGATTACTTCCGGCTTATTGTAGTCAATGATTCGGTCCTGGGTGCTGCCGTATCGTAGAAATAAATTAATTTAGCAACTTAGGGGCGTGGTGTAACCAGAATACGACGTACAACAGAACTTTCCGGAACGAAATCTGATGCAAGCCCCTCGAAAATCCTTGAGCGTACACCTGCATTGGTAAATGCGTGTTATAGAAGCGTGTTCTCGACTCGCCTTTGTCTGTGAATTCCGTGCGACGTATCTCTGGTTCGTCAAGCGGCCGGTTGCATGACTTGCCCTAATAACACTGCGGCAGGAATTTAACATGACTAAAATGACGTAAAATCAGGTTTCCTTTTCCCCTGCAAATCGAGGCTCATTTAAACGCTGTTCTTTAGCATGCCTGAAAACCATGCGGACTTATCCTATGACCGTATGATAAGGGCGCAATATATTGAAACAGATCAAAGGAGACTATCCTGATATAACAATTGTGAGATCTCATAAGCGTATGAAACCAATGAATATCCTCCATCCGGTGATTTCTTAGGCAATGGTAATTCAGTCATCTCTGGATCTGTACAGTAGGTCTACTACTGTGTCATCCCTGAATCCGTACCGTACTACTGTTTTATGAAACCGTTGTTCCGAAACACAAGTGTGCTATTCTTAACACTTGGTGAACTGATGTGTAGCTTTTTAACATACCGTACTCTCAAATGTGCTGTACGACCACGGTCATTCATCTCCTCACTCTTGTTAGGCCTTGGGACCTACTTATACAGAAAACTTGGTTCCAAGCATTTAGTTAATATGTATTCAGCTCTGGGATTTCCATGCACTTTAGCGATGCAGCGCAGCTTGAAAGTTCTGCGATCAGGAAATCAGAATCCTCAACACCTATTTATAAGGAGCTCTCATCCAGTTTGTCTTTGACAAAGAAAAATCCCCAACTTCTAGAACTGGCAGAACTTTTCCTGCTACTAGACTCCAGTAACGAAACCATAGCAAAAGTTGGGGAGAAGTGCTTTGTGGCTTTGTATGGGGTGATTTCCCTACAAACACCCTGAATAGCCTTCCTTACCAACTATTTGTTACATTTGCAGCCAACACCAAAATCAATCTTGCTTGCTTGCCCCCAACAGAGGATGCAGCACCCCACCATGCTAACAGAACTTACAACCAAGTTCAAAAGTAGTTTGGGGTCAATAAAAATCTTACAGATTGGTAGTAGAAGCTTGATGATCAAGGTCCTATCGCTATCCCTACAACTATGGATCCTGAAACTCAGCTCCTACTGCGCATGATTTCCTGCAATATTGCAGAAAAGGTTGCAGCAGCGGTTGGAGTTGCCGTAAGCTGAACTCAAATGCTCAGCCCTTTCTCGATATTGTGGTGGCAGAATTATGTAAAAACGTGCAATCTCTTCAGCTAGAGGATTCTGACAACGAGGAAGAAGTCCCCACCGCTAAATTGATAGAACGGAAAAACGAGCCTGTACCTGCTGTTAGTTCGAGAACTCCTCCAATGAACGAGCACCATCATCACAGGAAGATTTTTCAAGACCCAGGAAATCAAAACAAATGGAGACCTGTTGCTTCATACATGTAAAAACTTATTTTAAACGTTACGTTTACCATTGTAATAAAACAAAATAGTACCTACCGGTATGTGAACTGATTTCTTTCAATTTTTTCAAATTCATTTTTGAGAGAAGCACTTGGCCTACAGGTGCCCGTCAGAGCTCAGATTGAAGCTAAACAAATTCCATTCATGTTCATTTCCTGTGATTGTTCTCATGGAATGAGTATTTTTGATCATATTTGTCAAATTAGAAGACCAAAACCAAGAATTTTCACTTTTATGGAAAATATTCAACCTTTGAAGAACTGTATCTCGGGATCTACTAAACATACAGTATTCGCTCAGGTCTCAAATTGTAGAAAGTTTTATCTTGTTTACACAAAATAAGTATGTTGCTTTCTGTCAAATGCATATTTTAAACAACACTGAGCAAAAACCGAAAATTGTGCAAAAAGTTAATTGTTTTTTTTTGGTAATACACAACTAGCACAGGTCTTTCGAAGTTGCAAATTTGGTTTTTTACTACTGGCAGAGGTCCAAACAACATATTAAAAAATTAGAACTGCATGACCTTTTGCAAGGTCGGATGTCTAATTTGACTGGACTAATCTAGATTTTGACGAATTTTGTCAAATATTTTCATTGTTGATAAAAAGGATTCCTTCTTCAAAAAGAATGAAATAACGGGTTATGAAACAATGTAGTTTAATATGAATAAAGATCCCACTATGATAAATAACACAGTGCATGGTACAATGCTGAAGCAAATCACCTGATGCATGGAAGAATAACTGGTGGAGTAAGGGTTCGACCACAATATAAAGGGCATGTTTGTAAGATATTGTATTGTATTTTAAATATCTAAGGCTTTGTGAAGAGTTGTTGTTAAAGTCAAGGAACTTAATAACTTATAAATGAGTAAAGATATGAACAAATGTAGAATAAAGAGAGCCTGAAAGGCATATATAAGTAATGTGAACATCCAAAGCCTTAGATGAATTATGTGACTAAAGTGATAGGCGCGCTCGACGCCTAAGTGAAACAAACTTAAAAATAAAAGATAAATTATAAAAGTGATTAGGTTAAGCAAGACAAAAGGACTCAAAGATTTCACAGAATAATGGAATGACATTGTAATAAATTCTAGTGAGTCTAAACAGTGAATCTTTCTCACTTGAAAGGAAAATACCTAGTGAAGGTTGATTTTGAATAATGATTAATTTTGAAATGATAATTTTCTTTGGTAAATAAATAGTTTGCATTGTAATGTTGAGTTTTTCATCTATCCTTGTGAACCTTAAGTATTCCATATCTGAATGTGCAGTCATATTGTGGAGGGAACGTAACGCGCCTCGATGCCGGAGTAGCTAGGCCGAGTTATGACTAATCATTCTCCGTACAAACGGGCACACTATTAAGAGAGATATGATTAATGTTTCACGAAAAAAAAAAAACTTTTTCCCACCCCTTGGTCAATTGTTGGTGCTATCAAAAAACGTTTCAAACATAATTTTTTCGGCCTTATCCAACACATGGAAAGAACTTTGAATGGATTCGATATTTCACATATAAAGAGATTTATAGCGATATTTCTCTTTATCGAAACAAGCTCCCCATTTTCACCCCCTTCGACCGATTGTGCCCATTAACGAACTCGACGGAGTTTTTATAGGGGTACATACTATGTAAAACAGTATACATAAATTATATATAAACTTTTGAACTGACGGTGGTTTTGGGGTCTAGGGGAAGTGAAACGCGAAGATACGTCGCAATTTTCCGGAAGTCGAAACAAGGTACCCATTGCAATAGTTAGCTTTCTAATGAAATCTACTTAAAATGATAAGCAGAAATATTCTGTTTTGGCGGGATTCAAACAGCATAGAAGACTCTTAATTAGATGTGTTATGTCGCCAAAGAGATTTGGTCTCAGTTAATAGGAAGATCTTTACTTGGATTCACATTACTACTGTGGAAACCACGATGAAGATGTGCACTCTACTTTATATTCGCAGCGTTGCTCAGGTCAACCATAAGATGGGCAATGTCCTTTAGCAATTTTTACCGCCTAGCGACAATCTTTAAGACGGTCAATCTGTCCTTCAAGTTCGATTCAGTATTGGTGCGGCGTTGACTATCATGATACAGTGTTAGTCGTTGTCGCCTAGCGACAATATGTCAGTCGAGTTATTAGATTCTATATTCGTGTGGCTTTGTAGAATGTGACCTTGAAGAAATGAATATTCGCAATTGTTTAATACACGGATGACAAAATCGAGTAATGTAGGGTTCAATCGATAATGCGTAACGCACATTACATTTTAAGACAACAAAAGTCGTCGTAGCGCAAATACTTCCCAAGATATTTCAGGTTTAGTAACGGGTGAAATTTCTTCCAAATTATTGGCCTACTTTTCACATTTTGCAAAAATGAGGAAAAAGTTGACTTATGAGATCGATCCGGGAAAATGTGTGTCTGTCTGTCTGTCCATCTGTCTGTCTGTCTGTCCTTCTGTCTGTCTGGCTGGCTACAGCAATCGAAACCAAATTTAGTATGAGTAAAGATGTATACCGGAATATCTAAAGCCCGTATCTGAAAATGATGTCAGTGCAACCAACTGCTGAAAAAATGCGCTAGAAATTTGAGCTCCATGTTGGATATCTTGGAAGGTATGCATGGGAGCTATTCCAAAATTGGCCCACATGTAGATAATACATGACAATGTTGCCAAAATAATTTTAAGCCTTCTGATAGGTCCACTTTTTAAATGCATATAACTTCAAAACTATCAATTGGATTTCATCCAAATGTTGTATCTAATATGTGTAAATAAACAGATATGACTGAGCGTAGTTTTAAGAGCCACCAGGGCTGCCAACGGTTAATAATTGCTCTCTCTATTTTTTTTATCCAAATACCAATATATCAGAAAGTATGCAAGCTGACAGCATTAAACTATGCACGCCTATAGTACCTGACATTTTAGATTAATTTGGAGTAACGTATATACGTCAGTTCTACCACCATGATTTTAAGCCTGCTCATAGGACCAATTTTTAAATACATGTAACTTCTATACTATGAGTTGGATTTCAATCAAATTTCGTATGTGCTATGTGTAACATAACAGATATGATATAAGTATTCTTAAGAGCAATGAGGGCTCCCAACTGTTAATAAATGCTGTCTATATTTTTTTACCCTAATATCAATATATCAGAAAGTATGCAAGCCATCAGCTCTATACTTTGCACACGTATAGCACCAGCCATTCTAGATTAATCTGTAGTAATTAATATGTCAATGCTGCCAACATGATTCTATGCTTGCCGATAGGTCCAATTTTAAAATACATGTAACTTCTATACTAACAAATGGATTTCATCCAAAATTGGCACATCAAGATATCATAAGATACAGATTATTTCTGACCAGCACACGCATGGCATTGTTGCCAACATGCTTTTACGCGTGCTGGTAGATCCAATGTCTGCATGTAACGTCCATTGGACTTCAACCAAATTTTGTATTCTGTAGCCTACTTTAAGAGATGGAACTAAGAATATATTCAGTCACGTGGGCTGCCAACTGTAGTGCTCCATTAGGCTACATTATACCATGTATATTTCGAACTAATTAGACATTTCGATATTACCAACTTAATTTCGTCATTATTCTAGATAGGTTCATATACTGTAGATTAATCATTGGCATGAATCTTTTTTTTTTTTTAAGTAGGCTCTTTAGTTCGTCACGGAACTTCTTTTCTTTATATATAAGATTCTCGGAACAAAAAATGTGCTGACACATACCGATTATGCAGTAACAAAGTAGTATATAAATCATGCATCAGAATCTCACATACCATACGAAAACGAAGGGTTAAATTCTTTGGACGTATTTCAAGATTGCCTAACGACAGACTCATAAAGAAAGTGTTTAACCACTTCAACAAGCCCATTGGAAAAGGCAACTCTCATTAAAAATGGTTTGCTAACACCTAGAGGGATCTACAAGATAAACATCACTGATCAAGACATCCGCAACAGAACCACATTCAGAAATAAGACGCACAAATTTGAGGTGTTCCTAGAGCCAGAAACAGCGACCAATAACAAATAACATTGGACAGCTGAAAAGAAAGAAGCTGTGAGCAAAGAAAACTGAAATCATGAAGAGTTATTTACGTAGTCCTTAGTTGGCCAAAATCGATTATGATAACGTTAGGGATGCCAAATTGATGAAGGAAGAGCCGAACGTTACCATGTGGTGTATTCTTTGAATACACGGTACGAGAGAATAAAGTCTATTGCTCTTTGCATGTCCATTTCTTCTTTCCTCTTTGTCAAAACACCAACAGTGATCTTCTGTTTTCTCCTTGATGGGCAAATCTCTTATGTCTTCATAAGTTTGTTTCAGATATATAACTTCTGTGACCCACCTAGCGTCATCTCGCAGCGAATCTCTGAAGCTCCTCAATTCTTCCTGGTGTTAGAGGACTCACTTATCCATTTGGCCACCAGATCCTGTTACCATCGCCAGCTATTTTCTCCTTGAGCAAGAGGACTACGTCTACCTCTTTACTCACCATGCTGCGCTAATATCGCCTACTATCAACTCCTTGAAGACCATTCATCAAGAAGAACATTTATTTTTGACAAGTTGGCAATGTTTATATGTTCTCCTTTTGTTTCCTTCCCCCCACTCCTTTTCCCTTCTTTGGACCTTCTGTGCTCCGTTGAGCAGGTCTCACTTCGCAATCGGCAGTTGACTCGGTCAGTTAAAGCTCCCCTCGAGCTAGCTTCCTCAAACCAAGAGGCACACACTTTTCTACGCCATGTTGGCTAGGTAGTCATCAAAGGAAACTTCAACTTCAACATGAAATCAAGATAAGTACCATTTTAAAGGTTTAACCTCATCTTCATGATTTTAAAGATTACATGCTTTTAACGATATTTTATAGACAGCGTGAGATTAATTATTTGGGGCAAAATCATTCTTCGAGGGATTTGCTATGTTGAGCTTTTGTCTGTCTAAGCCAAACTCAATAGAAAGTAGCTTTTCCTACGCTAACTAAATGAGAAATCTTCTCACTACGTGGGATATTATCTAATACCCGCTGTCTATAACTCAACAAGTTAGTTCCTCCGTTGGATTTTCTCAACTCCATTTTTTCTACCAAGGTCGTTCTGGAACCTTCTAGATTCTGTATTTCATCTACAAGTCCTGCCGTTTTGAAATTTTCACTCACTTGTAAGAATGCTATTTAAAATTGAAGAATTTCGTTTCTGAATTAAAAGCTTAATAGCTAACTTTCTTCCACCGCTGGAACCGCTGGAATGTTCTATGGCGCATTTAACTGTAATCCACCATGTTCTCAAGCAATAGACTTTCGTCCATTTAGTGCAACCAGTCATTTTGTTCAAATTGAAATAACTTTCTCTGCCAAAAACTTTCGTGTTTCCATAGTGAACTTTTCATAAGTTTCAACGAACTATAGTGAAAATCAGTGCTTGTTCAACTTTCTACCGCGTCGCGATCGTTCGTTTATATTTAAATAAGGCCATGAACATTTTTCCTCAATTCCCTATTTCTCTTTCCTAAACTTCCTACTAACAATCCGTAATAAATTTTTCAATATAGGTCTGTTTCAATAAGGTGTCACTCTGCGAAGTGCCCTTCCATTTTTCTTGTTTATCATTAAGTAATTTCTGTATAATTACGTGTTTTATACACGGTTTAAGTTTACATTGTTTTTTCTCTATTATCAGAAAAACAATTCTTTCAACTCTTGTGTGAGTTATTTTTAGGTCTCACGAAATGGAAACTACCCCATTTGGCTCGTGATTCCTAATTAAACATAGGAAGTCTAGAACCTTCCTTTTGATTACTTACTTAGGTTTCACAGTAAGTGACCTGCCCTCCTTTGTATAATTCTCATAAAGTAATCCTGTTTAAATATAAGAAGTTGTAGGAACTTCTATTTTTATGCTTTATGTTTTCCTTATAGTTAGCTTGAAAGTTGTTGTTCTCTCTAGAACATTCTTTCAGAAATTTCTTATAGTACACTCCTTGTACGCTTATAAATGTTTAAACTTTAATCATTTCATTTAGTCCTTTTTCAAATCTTAAAAAGATTTTAATACCAGGTTTAAAACCTTAAAAATTGTTATTTGCCTGGAGCAATTTCTGAATGTTGTCGGAGGTCTGCGACCTCAAATTGTTAATAAGATTGGAAAATATTTATTTGTTAAAAATATTAATTTCTCCTGAATTGTTAAATAAATTAAGCGTTCTTTTTCTCTTTTTCATTTTTTCTAATACAAAGGTTAAACAAAGTCCTGTCCTCCTTGGCTCTCCCTACTTGATGCCATTAAAACCATTAATAGGGCTTTCACCACTTGTTGCATTTGAGCAAGAACTCTTAGCAGTAACCTCACTAAAGATTCTTTTAGCTTTAATAGCTAATTCTAATTGGCCAGTAAGGCAAGTAAAGCTCGCTACGCCAGCTACCTGCTTGTGGAGATCCTCTCCGAAAACTTATGGTCAATTTTCAAAAAGATAAGTGTTTCTTTTTGTCTAAACTTTTAGCCGGCTTCTCGCCGAGTAAAAGCTTAGCCATTTCCAAAGGCAACCATTGGTTCACCTACAAAGATTACTTTCCAAGTTATAATTTTTCGTCACTATCCTTCCTGGAAGCACTGGGTCTCTTTTTCTACAAACTCTATAATTTCGAAAATTGGAAATTCCGAACTTGATTTGAATTATTGGCATTCTTCGAATCATTTCACAAAAACTAATTTCCTTGAGAAGACATACCATAAATCGTTTGTTCTCAGCCTTGCCAGACCATCACCCTTCCCCATAGTACTTTTATGCATGCTTTGGAGGAAATATACTAAAGCCTCTCTCTTGCAAACCGCACAAGTCCTAGCTGCGGTTCCCGTTAGCCTCGACCAAGCTCGTTCCTATTTTAGGTATCAAAAAGTTAAATTTCAGTGGCAACTGCCTCTAAGTGTATTTAAAGTTAAATTCATAACTTTTGTGGGACTCTCCTCCTATTTTTCTATCCTTTTTCTCCAATCCCAAATCTACTTCCTTCTCTTAATCATCTTCCCTTGGTGGGTGGGTTATTCCTCAGTCAATAAACTACCCACCATGACAACGTCAATTCATGAGATCACATTCAGTTTTCCGTCTGTCTCATTTTGCGTGAAGAAGTAACAGATCGTTAGATAGATAACAATGTTGTAACCTTCTATAAGAACAGTGTGATCATCAGTTTTAAAATATACCTCAAAAGACGTAAAGGTTACGCCACCATGAGACAAATAAAAATTCAGCCTGCATATGTATGAGGCCGAAAATCTCGAAAACTACTGCTCCAATTGCTCGGAAAATTTTACATTTTGTTCTTATTAAGACGAAGAGTGTTCAGAATTTTGCTTGAATGAAATTGAATAGGTAGTTTTTTATGAAACATTTTTTGTAATTAATTTGAATTCCAAAGCCACACCAATATAGAATCTAATAACTTGATGGACAGATTGTTGCTATGCGACAACGACTAACTCTGTATCATGATAGTCAACGCCGGACCAATACTGAATCTAACTTGAATATTATCGCTAGGCGACAACGACTTTCTGTATCATGATAGCCCGGTTATTTATTAGCCTATTTGCCTACTTTCGATTTTTGCAAAAAATGAAAGTAGACATATGAGATCACTACAGGGCCAAAAAAGTGTGTCTGTCTGTGTGTGTGTATGTGTGTGTGTGAGTCTGTGTGTGGGTGTGTGTGTGTGCGAGTGTGTGTACTCTGAAAGTCTGTCCCCCTCTATCAATTCGAACACGGTGAACGCGAATTGAACGAAATTTGGTACAAAGGTAGCACTAGCAAAGGACACCTCAGTGTCATGGTTTATATTGCCGCCATCTTGACGGAAACGTAATGGCGGCCACACAAATGTTCAAAGCTTAAATCAAATTACGACTAATCTAATCATCCGATCTCTACCAAATTTTGCAACAACATACCTTTATGGGGGGAGCATCCTTTGACCAAACTAATAGGTCATCAGCCTAATAGTTTGCGGATGGCGGCCATCTTTGTGTGAAAATGGATTCCCCCTATTAATTCGAACACGGTGAAACCGAATGGAACGGAATTTGGTACAGAGGTAGTACTAGCAAAGCGCACCTCAGTGTCAAGTTTTATATTGCCGCCATCTTGACGGAAACGTAATGGCGACCAAACAAATGTTCAAAGCTTAAATCAAATTTTGACTAACCGAATCATCCGATCTCTACAAAAAATTTTAACAACATACCCTTATGGAGGAAGCATCCTTTGACCAAATTTATAGGTCATTAGCTTAATAGTTTGCGGATGGCGGCCATCTTTGTGTCAAAATCGATTCCCCCTATTAATTCATCCACGGTGAAACCGAATGGAACGAAATTTGGTAGAGAGGTAGCACTAGCAAAGGGCACCTCAGTGCCATGTTTAATATCGCCGCCATCTTGCCAGAAACGTAATGGCGGCCTCACAAATGTCCAAAGCTTAAATCAAATTAAGACTAACATAATTATCCGATCTCTACCAAATTCTGCAACAACATACCTTTATGGAAGGAGCATCCTTTGACCAATCTAATAGGTCATTAGCCTAATAGTTTGAGGATGGCGGCCATCTTTGTGTCAAAATAGATTCCCCCTATTAATTCGAACACGGTGAAACCGAATGGAACGAAATTAGTTACAGAGGTAGCACTAACAAAGGGCACCTCAGCGTCATGTTTTATATCGCCGCCATCTTGACGGAAAGGTAATGGCGGCCACACAAATGTTCAAAGCTTAAATCAAATTAAGATTAACCTAACCATCCGATCTCTACCAAATTTTGCAACAACATGCCTTTATGGAGGGAGCATCCTTTGACCAAACTAATAGGTCATTAGCCTAATATTTTGCGAATGGCGGCCATCTTTGTGTGAAAATCGATTCCCCCTATCAATTCGAACACGGTGAAACCGAATAGAACGAAATTGTTACAGAGGTAGCACTAGCAAAGGGCACCTCAGTGTCATGTTTTATATCACCGCCATCTTGACGGAAACGTAATCGCGGCCACCCAAATGTTAAAAGCTCAAATGTAGTTACGACCAACCTAATAATCTAGTCTCTACCAAATTTTGCAACAACATATCTTTATGTGGGAAGCATATTTTGACCAAACTGCAAGATAATCAGTCCAATAGTTTGCAGATGGTGGCCAAGTATGTGTGCAAATCGATTCCCCCTATCAATTCAAACACGGTGGAACCGAATTGAATGAAATTTTTTACAGAGGTAGCACTAGCAAAGGGCACCTCATATTCATGTTTAATATCGCTATAGCACGTTGTATTTCTACAAGCTACTACAACCAACATTCAATTATACTTCTTGAAAAGGACAGAGAGTTATAACAATACCCATGCATTTCGGAGAAAGTAGGCTATATGTTCTTTACTGAACATCTTGTTTTCATTTTAAGAACAAGTAGTTCCGTGAAGAACTATACAGCCTATTTTCATATATCCTACTTATGTTAATTGTCACTATCAACATACAACATTCCAATTTGATTGCTGTAATAGATTCGTAGATATTGAGAACCGACTAAATATTTCGGATGGTCGCCATGTTGGATTTTATATATGTAGCGCCTAGAGTTATGTACTGTTACATGAAGATTATTGTGTACGTGTAGCATTCAAACTTCAATCGCATGATTAGGACACAAGAAGTAACAAGGAGATTTTAAAATTTCGCACAGCTGCCATCTTGTGGTTATGGAAACAATTGAAATTAATTAGATGCCAGTGGATTAACATTCGTATAAGGATTTACTGTACCAAGTTTCACTGCACTCGGATGGTTAAATTGCGAGAAAAGTCCATGTGAATATGTATTCTTCGCGTCGCAGCCTTGTTGGATTTGTGATCACCAGGTTGCTTAAAGTCCTATAGGTGAACTTAAATTCATAGCCCCTATGAACATAAAAGAATTCAGTTTGATTGCTATAATAGATTCGTAGATATTAAGGGCCGTCTAAATATTTCGGATGGTCGCCATGTTGGATTGTTAAATGTATAGGCCATAGAGTCATGTACCATTGAAGGAAAATTATTGCGTAGATTCATTATTCAAACTTTCTCTTCGATCACATGATTACGACACAAGAAATAAAAACTTAATTTTAAAATTCGCACAGCTGCCATATTGAGGTTATGTAAACAATTGAATTAAATTAGATACCAGTGCATTACAATGTGTATAAACATATCCTGTACCAGATTTCATTGCGTTTGGGACATTAAATTGCGAGAAAGGTGTATTTAAAATTTTCAAATTCGCATGGCCGCCATGTTCGCTTTGTAGTCAACCGGTTTTTGAAAGTCTTATAGATGAACTTCCAGTGGTGCCCTTTATCTCCGTACAAAATTTCAGGATGATACTGCTAATAGTTTCAGAGATATAGAATGCCCGTGAAATATTTCGCACATCCGCCATCTTGTGGTTATGTAAACAATGGAACGAAGTTAGATGTCGGTGCATTACAATATGTATAAACATATACTGTACCAAGTTTTATTATGTTTGTTTGGTTAAATCGCGAGAAACGTCTATTTAAAAGTCGCAAATTCGCGTGTCCGCCATGTTGGTTTTGTAGTTACCAGTTTTTCAAAAGTCACATAGATGAATTTCTAGTAGTTTCCTTTATCACCGTAATAAATTCCAGGGTGATATCGGCAATAGTTTCGGAGATATTGAATGCTGGTGAAATATTTCGCACTGCCGCCATGTTGGATTGGTAAGACGTAACAAAATTTGAAGTTTCATTGAAATCGCTCCAGCCGTTTAGAATATATATACACAGACACGCACACACACACGGACAAAAGGTGATCTCATAAAGCCTATTTTTTCAAAATTGAAAATAGGCTAAAAAATAGGCTTATGGGATCACCTTTCGTCCGTGTGAATGTGTGTGAGTGTGTAATTCGTGTACACGCCCCCGCTAATAACTTCTAAACGGCTGGAGCTATTTCAATGAAATTCGGTAAGGTCACACCATGCCTTTCAATTTTATTGTGTCTCACCAATCCAACATGGCGGCTGTGCGAAATATTTCACCAGCATTCAGTATCTCCGAAACTATTACAGATATAACCCTGGAATTATGTACGGTGATAAAGGGCACTACTAGACGTTCACTTATGAGACGTTCCAAAACTACAAATCTAACATGGCTGCAAAGCGAAGTTGAGCCGTTTAAATAGACTTTTCTCGCGATTTAACCATCCAAACGTAATGAAACTTGGTACAGCAAATTTTTATACACATTGTAATGCACTGGCGTCTAATTTAGTTCAATTGTTTACATAACCTCAAAATAACGGCTGTGGGAAATATTTCACTGGCATTCTATATCTCCGAAACTATTACAGATGTTGTTTGAGTCTTCAGTCTTTTGACTGGTTTGATGCAGCTCTCCATGTCTCCCTGTCCGGAGCTAATCGTTTCATCTCTACATAGCTCCGACACCCTACATCGGAGGCAATCTGTTTAACATATTCTAACCTTGGTCTACCCCTACAGTTTTTGTCCTCGACCATTCCTTCCATAACTAAGCTTGCTATTCCTGGGTGTCTTAGTATGTGTCCTACTAACCTATCTCTTCTCTTCATTAGCAGTCGCCAGAAACATCTCTCCTCTCCCACTCGTCTTAATACCTCTTTGTTTGTAACCCTATCTACCCATCTGATCTTCATCATTCTCCTGTAACACCACATTTCAAATGCTTCAATTCTCCTCTTTTCTGCTGCACCAATAGTCCAAGTTTCACTTCCATAGAGCGCCACGCTCCAGACAAAGGCTTTCAAAAATGACTTCCTAATACCTAAATCTATATTCGATGTCAGCAGATTCCTTTTTTGTAGAAATGCTTTCTTTGCCTGAGCCAACCTACTTTTAATATCCTCTTTGCTTCGTCCATCACTGGTTATTCTGCTTCCTAAGTAACAGAAGTCTCCTACTTCCTTCAGCTTTTCACCTGCCAATTTGATCTCCATAGAGGTTTCCGATTTATTTCGGCTGCATTCCAGTATTTTTGTTTTACATTCATTTATTTTCATCATGAATTCTTTCCGTAAGACGGAGTCCATACCATTCAAAAACTCATTCAAATCCTCAGGCTTGTCGGCCAAGATGACGATGTCATCAGCAAATCTCAGAGTTGAAATTATTTCTCCTTGAATCTTCACTCCCACTTTAAATTTTTCTCTAATTTCCTTCATTGCTTGTTCAATGTAAAGATTGAAAAGTATGGGTGATAAGTTGCAGCCTTGCCTTACACCTTTCTGAATACCAGCTTCTCTCTCTTGTCCATCAACTCGAATGACTGCTGTCTGGTTTCTGTACAGATTGTATATCACCCTCCTATCCCTGCACTTTATTCCAATTGATTTCAAAATGGCAAACAATTTAGTCCAATCAACGTTATCAAAAGCCTTTTCTAAGTCTACAAAAGCCATGAATGTTCTCTTATCTTTACTTATTCTACCTTCTAAAATCAGCCTAAGACTTAGTACAGCTTCCCTTGTTCCTACATTTTTCCTGAAACCAAACTGGTCTTCACCCAACTCCGTTTCTATCTGGCTTTCAATCCTCTTGTAAATTATTCTAGACAGGATCTTTGAAGCATGAGTAATCAAGCTGATTGTACGGTAATCTTCACATCTGTCAGCTCCCACTTTCTTTGGTATAGCGATGATTACATTCTTCTTGAAATCAGGGGGTACCTCACCTGTCTCATAAATCCTACACACCAAGTGAAATAACCTGATCAGACCTTCATCTCCTATGCAGCGTAGCAACTCAATCGGTATATCATCTATGCCTGGTGCTTTGTTCCTGCTTAAGTCTTCCAAAGCTCTATCAAATTCTGATCTCAATATTAAATCTCCTTTCGCATCCTCATCAATTTCCTCCTCCCTTTCCATTACATGATTCTCAATCTCCTTTCCCTTATACAAACTCTCTATGTAAGCTTTCCATCTCTCAACCTTTTCTTCCCTATCTGTTAGAGGCTTTCCATTTGTGTCCTTAATATTACAGCACTTAGTCTTCTTTTCCCCAAAAGTATTCTTAATCCTTCGATAAGCTGTGTCTACTTTTCCTAATTACAGACAATTTTCTATACCTGCACATTTCTCTTTCAACCATTCTTCTTTCGCTTCCTTGCACTTCTTGTTAACCTAATTTCTCAGACGTCTGTATTCTGCTTTCCCCTTTTCATCTCTTAGATTCTTGTGTTTCCGCCTTTCATCCATCAATTCTAGTATATCCTGAGTGATCCACGGTTTTCTACCTATTCTTTCTTTCCTACCAATGTTTTCTTCTGCGGATTTTGTTATTTCATTCTTCAAAAGTGCCCATTCGTCTGCAATTGAAGTTTGTTTAGGGGTTTTCATTAGTCCTTCCTTTATACTCTTCTTGAATCTTTCGTTTACATCCTTCTCTTTCAGTCTGTCTATTGCCCACCTCATTGGCTTTTGACTTTTCTTCAGTTTCTTCAACTTTAATCTGCATTTCATTACAACCAGATTGTGATCAGAGTTTATGTCAGCACCAGGATATGTTTTACAATCCAAAATCTGGTTTCGAAACCTCTGCTTGACCATAATGAAGTCGATTTGGTAACGCCCTGTATCTCCTGGTCTCATCCATGTGTATATTCTTCTATTGTGGTTATTGAATAAGGTGTTAGCTATGATCAATTCATGCTCGGTGCAGAATTCTACCAGCCTGCTTCCTCGATCATTCCTTTCACCTAATCCGAAATCTCCTACTATCTTCCCTTCTCTCCCTTTTCCTACCACAGCATTCCAATCTCCCATTACTATAACATTTTCATCACCCTTGATATACCTCAGAATTTCGTCTATTTCTTCGTAGACCTTTTCAACATCCTCATCATCAGCTTGACTGGTTGGCATATAGACTTGTACCACTGTAGTGCAGGTAGGTTTTGTATTGATTTTTGCTACAATAATCCGTTCACTATATTGCTCATAATGTTACACCCGCTGTCCAAGTTTCCTACTCAATATGAGGCCAACCCCTGCTTGGCCATTGTTTGATTTAGTGCTAATGACCCTATAGTCTCCTGACCAAAAGTCCTGTTCTTCCTGCCAGCGCATTTCACTAATCCCAACCAAATCCAACCTCAACCTATCCATTTCCCTTTCTAAGTTTTCTAACCTTCCACTTCCTAGCAGACTTCTAACATTCCACGCTCCGATCCGTAGAATGTCAGATTTCCTCTTTGTCACTTCTGTGATGTTAACCCCCTCTCGAGTAGTCCCCACCCGGAGATCCGAACGGGGGACTAGTTTACCTCTGGATTGAAATTTTACAAGGGAGGAGGCCATCATCACATGTAATTATGCATAGAGAGGTGCATATCCTCGGGAATAGCATACGGCTGTAGTTTGCCGTTGCTTTCAGCCGTGCAGCAGGACGCAGTGTAGCCATTATTGGCTTATATTATCAATATCTTAACCGTCTATAAGACTAGTAAAGAATTGATTTATTCTGAAAGGCTGCTACTCCCTTTCAGAATAAGTAAAGAGCAATTCTACTAACAAAAATACTAACCTTCTACCGTACTAACAATTAAATACCAAAACTCTACTAACAAAAAACTTAAGTTCCACCAACAACAAATACTACCACTAAAACAGTCTGTCAACAGGCACACTCACATGCACCCTCACACATCACAGTCTACTGAAACAATGAACTATAACTAATAAACAATGCAACTGCTACCTGACACACTCACACACCACAGTCTAATAGAACAATGACATATATCTAATAGACAAACTAACTACCTACTTACAACTAAAACTAACTACATACTTACTGTACTTTTATTTGAATTGACAATATTTACAAAATGCAATTTAGATAGAAAATACTTACAAAATGTAATTTAGATTCAAAATTGTCACAAAATGCAATTTAAGGGGGACGTATGCAAAATTGCACTAAGTGAGAAATGGTTTCATTTCGGCTGTATTAAGGTAAATAAGGAGGATTGTGTAGTCGGGAATTGGTTTTTGACGTTTGTAACAGTGTTTTATACAAGTGTATTCATAAGAGAATCTGCGTCTGATACTAGATCGTTCAGTCCATAACATTTCATATACTGGCGAGGCGAGCAGCAAATTTATGTGAAGTGAGACGAACATTATTAGCACCGTATTGAGCCTAGTGATTTGTTTATGACTCAATTCATGTAATTTAGGATGTAACGCCCGTGTGGTGTAGTGGTAGTGTACTTGTAAAAATGACGGCGGTCATATGTGTATTTTCTTTTATTGGTCACGTGTTAACTTACTTGTGTTGATTTGTGTGTGAAGTCCTAATTTTAGGCAGTAATGTTTTTTGCTACGGCAGTTTTGATTCCAATTTCACGCGGAAATTATTGTGTTGTTTATTTTAAGTATAGGAAGTGTCGGTTTAGTTTTAAGTGTTGTATAGTTGTTCCCCGCGTCTGTCTAGCTCTAAGCAATGTGGATTCGTCGTCTGAAAGTTTATTCAGGATGATGACGAATCATGCATTCGATTGTACTCATCGTGAAGCATGTAAAACAGCACGCGCGCATACATTGTCACTTTTGTTATTTTTCTTTGGGACATTTGGTTATGTATGTAAAGATTTGAAGCCATTCTTTCAGTGCTCCATATACAAATGGCAGTTTCATTATGTAGTTAATTAATCATTGTATGGCATTTACTGTAAGTTAGGTAAAAGCAAGATTCATAATAATTTTTTAAACGTTTAAGTTTACTAGAAACGTTTACAGATATCACCGTGAAAGTCTGTACGATGATAAAGGGCACTGCTACAAGTTTATATATGAAACTTTCTAACACCTGTAAAGTACAAAACGAACATGGTGGCCAAGCGAATTTGAAACATTTTAATAGACTTTTCTCGTGATTTAACCATCTGAGCGCAGTGAAATGTGGTGCAGTAAATGATTATTCATATTGTAATGCACTGGCGTCTAATTTAGTTCAATTGTTTACATAACCTCAAGATGGAGGCTGTGCGAAATTTAAAATAAATTTATTATTTCTTGTGTCGTAATCATGCGATCGAAGTGAAAGTTTGAAATATGAAGCTACGCAAAAGTTTCCTTTAATGGTACATAACTCTATGTCCTATACATATAACCATCCAAAATGGCGAGCATCCGAAATATTTTGACGGTTCTCAATATCTACTAACCTTTTACAGCAGTCAAACTGATATTGTTTATGTTAATAGAGGCTATGAACATAAGTTCTCCTATGGGACTTTCAGTAACCTGGTGAGCCCAAGTCCAACATGGCGGCGATGCGAAGTATAAATATTTAAATGGACGTTTCTAGCGATTTAACCTCCGAGTGCAGTGTAACTTTGCACGTTAAATGCTTATACAAATGTTAATCCACTGGCATCTAATTTATTTCAATTGCTTTCATAACCACAAGATGGCAGCTGTGCGAAATTTTAAAAACTCGTTTTTACTTCTTGTGTCCTAATCAGGCGATTGAAGTTTGAATACCACACGTACCCAATAATCTTCATGTAATATACATAAATAAAAATCCAACTTGGCGACCATCGAAATATTTAGACGGTTCTCAATATCTATGAATATACTGAAATTTTGTATGTTGATAGAGACAATTAACATGAGTAGGATATAAGAAAATAGGCTGTATAGTTCTTCACGGAACTACTTGTTCATTTATCCTCTGGCTTTTAGTGTCCGAGGACATGTTCGGCTCGTCTGAGTTTGTAGCTGCTTCCAGCGGACACCCTTATTAGGGTGAGCTACATGTTTCGTTCAATTTCAAGTAGTTCCAACTTTCGCTACCAGATAACAATGATACCTAGTGGTGAACGTTGGAACTTTGATAGAGTGTTCCGACTAATTCTAACCTAACAATTTAGCTTTACACGAGTTTAGTCGGTGAAAGGATATTTTACATGCCATAAATCTATGACACGGGACTACCGGCTTTAATTCCCCTCCGAAAGGAGGCATACTGAAGGATTTTAACGCTCTTAAAAATCCGACGACTTCGGCCAGGTTTGAACCCGCTAATTTGAGCACAGCAGTTCAGCATGCTACCAACTACGCCACCGAAGCCGCTAATAGCCCGGCAATAGTACATTATGCAACGAGCCTATAATGGCAATAATTAAGACACGAGTATGTTTATAAAACGATCGTATGCGAGTTTTATAATTTCCATACGTGTGTCTTAATTACCATTATAGGCGAGTTGCATACGACTGTTTATGTTCGACGTATTATTATAACTATTTTATGTTCGAACATAAATATTCATAAATATCTGTCGAGATTTCGCCAATTTTATGTACTGAACAGAGCGCATGGGACGCAGAAAATGCCTTGTATTTGTCCATGGACTCCTCGATTACCCCACTATGACACTAGGCAACGCAGTGAAATTTAAATTAGAAGGCCTTGGAACTCAGTGCAGGTGCGATGCTATTCTTATCTAATTGGTCAAACAACTGTTTCTTGAGCTGTGATAGGTGGGAGAAACTGTTTCATAATGAAAAATAGTGTTATAATGACCCTTATTATGATACAGTTTTATGACATATAATATTTAAATTTCGACATCGTTGAACATAAAAATTCTTAAAGGACATTGCCCATCTTAAAGAAGGTTGACCTAGGCAACGCCGTGAATAGAAATTAGAGTGCACATCTTCATCGTAGATTCAACGACCACTTCTAATCCATTTCAACTACGTACGCTGTTGGCAATTATTTAACTGCGTGTTCCCTTTCACAACCAGCACAATTGTGGGAGAAACACATGACATAATGACCGAAGATATTCTGCGAGGATGACGTCAAGAAACACAAAATCATGGCTTGGATTTCACAGAAGAAATATGCAATGTGGCTCTAATCTTCATTGAGGATCTTTGTCTTGCAATGTGCGGCAAGTTTTTGGCACAATTGGGAATCACAGCACCAAATCGGTCCATTAATGCAGCATTCGACAGAGAACGATCATACAACATAAATGACCTACAGCTGTTCATCCAAGAAAATACACCAGAACAGAAGATTGTTTCTCTCAAGGGCAATTATACGTCGCATGCTCCAGAGTCGGTAAACCATCTGATCTCTATGTTTATGCAGAAAACAGACAAACAAACAATGTAGTCAATCCACTGGCTTTACAATAAGAAATGATTTCATGTGAATAACATCGTTTTTCTTCCATTCCTTTCATTCCACAGCATAGACACAGCAACGCAATGTAGGATATTGCATTGAATGACGTGTTTTCTTGATGAATCAATGTCCGCTACAATACTTTCATTTACCTACCCATGTCATATCAGATTGAGTCACAGCGAAGCGTGGCTTGGTTCGACAAGTAAATCTCCATATATACCTAAAAATGAAAGTTTGTCTGTTTTTTCTGAATTTACACGGAAATGTACGTTATTTGCGCGTTTCAGACTGTTTTATAGCTGATGCGCGCAAAAATAAAAATTTTGTCTGTCTATTTGTCTGTGGACAACTTTGTTCCCTTATAACTCGAGAACGGCTGGGTAGATGAAAGTAAAATTTGATACAGATATCCATCAGAGGCACGACACGGATCATTGATGTAACTCTTCTCCATATCTCTCATAAAAGGGGACCTTCCCCCTTAAAAAGCATGCTGAAATAGGCGTAGAAGGACGAGACAAAACTTATTTTCAGCCTCTCAATGTGAGAAACAAAACTCGGAGGCCCTGCGGGCCCCCGAAAACCACATTTTAAGGCCCTAAAACCAACATTTTTGAGATATTCCCAAAAAACTAATTTCATTTAATAAACTAATGAAACAATGCAAGCCGGTAACCATGGCAACAGAATCTTAGATGTCCGTCTATTTCTGTAAGACGCAATGCAATTCCATTTATTAGCCTACATTAATGTGTAAGTTTGCAAATGGCTATAAGGTTATCACGGAGCCAAATTAAGCTGTAAAATTCATCAATACGTATAATGCGCTTAAGGGGGTCTAGGGGTACACTAGAATTTGTTCACGCGATTTTCACGTGCGGGTATGGTACGGAAGATGTTTAATATCCCTATCCCTATATTATATTATATTATATTATTATTATTATTATTATTATTATTATTATTATTATTATTATTATTATTATTAGTATTAGTATTATTATTATATTATGGCAAACAACGACGAGACATGGCTCTTTTTAGCTCCTCGGTGTCAGAAAAAGACTCGAGGGTTCACGAAAACTACATTTTAAGGCTCTAAAACCAACAGTTTTGGAGATATTCACAAAGAACTAAATTAATTCATTAAACTAATGAAGGAATGCAAGCCGGTAACCGTGACAACAGGTTCTCAAGAGAAGACATCCAACTTTCCATCTATTTATGTAAGAAGCAATGCCACTCCACTTATTACATTTCTGTGAAAGTTTGCAAAAGTCTATAAGGCTATCAAGGAACCAACTAGGACTGTGAAAATCACCAATGCGCTTTAGGGATTCAAGTGGTTCCCTAGATTTTTTCACACGTCTTACACGTTGAATATGTCGTACAGAAGGTCTATTATATCGCCCAACAGCAACTTTATTTTCAAAAATTGCTGAATTGAAATAGCATTTTTGCGGCTTTTAGGAATTTGGGCAATTGGATGCTAAAAGCTGATTTTTCGTGCACCACAAGCCTTTATAATTTATTAAAGGGGTCTTCATGTGGATGGGGACTTTACAGAACGACGAGGGTCAGCTTTTATATGAAGTGTATTGCGTTTCGTCCACGAGGTTTTCAATTTTATTTTCACGTCCTGAAATGCACGTTAGGTGAATTTAATTTGTGAGCTCATTTTAACTGATCTTTTTTTTTTTTCAGCAAACGGGTTCATCGTAAGGATGATTTTGTTTGAGTTAGTGTGCCCAATCAGTCACGGCAGTCTGGCATCGAACTCAGGTCTCATCAGAGAAGACCAGGCACATGGTTATGCCTAGAGTCGAACCATTGATCTCTGAGGGGGAGCAATTATAGGGAACCCAAAGAGCAATGAGAGGTATACTGACATATAATAATGTAGCATGATTTCACGACCTGTATGTGAATATCATAGCAGTTCAAGGTGAAGAATTGTAGCCAAATGCAAGAAAATATACGTTTTCAGAGCATACGAGAATGAGAGGAGGCCAGTTTGGCGTTTTACAAATTACACTTAGCAAGTGGGTGGAGACCTTAGGCGCCGAGCGCACTATTTACGTCTGGACCGAGGAGACAGCCCAAAATTAATGACTCGGGTATTCACCGCTTGACAACGATGGAATCGGGAGTAGGGATGATTGCCCACGGAAATTAATTAATTACAGCCAAGTGGGGCATTGAAATGGAGTGAAATATACACCCAGGTGAATATATTCACGGAGAGGTAATTTAGGAGTGGTTTTTCACCTAAATTAAAGCCTATATCTCCAAATGAGTGCGTTAACACCGAACCTACGTTCGATAGCAGTGATTTTGTGACCAGCCAAAGGGGAACCACCACAGTGGCGTCCTGACGCGCTGAAATAAGGCAATTAATTGTAATTAATTGGCCGCAGTGATCGCCGGCACGCGAACGTTTATGAAACCTCCACACCTAAATGAACAAGGTGTATATGTCATTTCGGCTGGAAATGTATTATTTCAAGGAAGGAGTCGCACCCACATGTCCGGTGGACTAGTTTTTACGAGAAACCTTTATAAGGGAGAGCAGTGCAGACCAAGCCAGTTGTTCTCCAGTTGTTCTCCAGTGTTCTCCAGTTCATCTCAAGTTATTCTACAGTATACACGTAACTAAGACGCTGCCAGTAGCACGCCAAATGTTAAAGTATCAACGCTCAGCCGTTGAAAAACAATAGAAGCAAGTCATACAGCTTCATAAGTATAATCATGAAGTGCGTCGAAGTTAATTTAATACAGATATTTATCTATTATCTGACGCAAATATAAATTCGCCACAGCGAAAGAGTAACTTATAATGTTTTTGAACATTATACATACCAGGAGGTATTGTCAGAGTTGAATATAACATTATCATCAGGATCACTACAATGATGGGAGCTTGGGAAGCATTGCCACTTTATCTTGACAGTGAGCTGAACGATATTGCAGGTGACGAGGATCGAACGTCCGTAAACGCTGTTAGATTTTCACGGAGACCAGCGCTTGGCGTAATTGCATCGCATCTCTGAGATCAGGCGTAGGAGAAGTCCGATTTAAGGATCAACCTGTGAAATAGTGAATAAGTGTACATAAATTGTGTAATAGTGATTTAAAAGTGTTCATGTGTATAGAGATTAATATGCATTGTGTAAAAGTGAAAGAGGCCACTGATAAGAGTATGTTTATTAGGTGGGAAATGTGTGAAATTAAGTGTTGTGTAGAATATAACATGATGGCTTAAATCAAGCGTCATGGTAGGCCTGAAGCTGAAGTGCTGGCACTATCCAGCGGAAAGGGAAAAGTGAGTACCAATTTACAATGTTATTATAACTAAATAGTTCACCATGTAACGATTTATCACTTTGAGACTAAGATGTAACAGTCACGTACTGAACGAGTTTTCACCACTCGTCTTGAATAAAATATGGCTTGGAAGGTGATTTGTTTAGGGCCATTCAGGCCGAAAATAGTGATGGATGTAACGGTAACGTTAAATGAATAATGATAATAATAATCTGGGGTCGGCAACAGTAAAGTAATAGGCATTTTTGGCCTAAATAACGTTCAAAGTGTGTCATGTCTAATATAAAGATACTGTATTTTGGTAAACAGTAAGGAAGTAACGTGGAATATAGCGAGATACGAGAGCTTTTCAGTGTCAGTGAAGTGTGGAATGAATATGTGATATGGTCAATCCTTAGGATTATATTTGAGGACCATTAAAGTAAAGTAAGCCAGTAAATTTATACATTTTTTATTAGGAGCTATTTAAAGCTTTGGCTTAAGTAATATGACAGAGAGGACGCGGGTGCCTTAATAATTGAGTCATCTATGTGAAGTATTGTTTGAAGCCGCATATTGCGTGCAGAAATAACGTAGAATCCAGTGATTTACGTAAATAAATAATTGCGGGGACCAACTAGTATAGCTTGCGCGTTAGGTGAGAAGTTGGCTAAATCTACGAGTTAGTATCGCCGTTTGAGCATACTGTATTATTCGCAGCGAATTGGACAGAGCCTGTCTGTATCCACCGCTTGCATGAATTATGGCCACGAGTGATGTCCGTCGAGACTCAGTGAGCATGTGTATAAATGATCTACCCTGAGAGGTAAGGATCATATTCGTCGTTTAGGAAACGCAGATTTCCTTATATGTTATTGAGACAGCTGCTGGTGAAAATCGTGGATTTTCACTATGATGCGCGTCTAAAGCCACTAGTAGTCACCATAGAACGGCAAGGCTATCACAGAATTCCAACCCCAGCCATGAATGTTAATAAGGAGCCGAGTTGAGCCCAATACACTATAAAGATAGGTGCTAATAATAAAATGACTCAATTACATAGGAGCCACACCTAGTGTATCTCCAGTACTGCAATTGTAAACAAACTTGACCTTGACATCAGATGAGAGGAGGTGGGGTAGTAGACCACTTCTGCGGCGGCCATCTTGACTAGCCAGCTGGAACGAATTTTATTGCCTGCTAAGGGGAGAGAAGGTCGGTCGACCAGTCCCTTGTAAATTAGAGTCACAGTAGGACACTGAAGAATTTCGATATTTCAATATGCAATTATGATATGAGTGTTATGATGATGCCAATTGAATTGAATGGTGTGTTGCAACACACATACGTTGTTGGATCATAGATATCAGATAATATTTGGCTCAGTTATTCTCTGAGGAGGAAAACTGAACCAAAATAATGTAGGCATCTTTTTGGAATGCATTTTGCCAGTTCACGCTAATTTATGCAGACGGGTATGTGATTTCCCAGACCATGACACATTTGTAACGATGATAATTTCGACCAGACCCAGAAAATCGTTGTATGGTGAAACTATAAAATATTCTATCCATGTTTATTTTGGAAGGGATAAGTACCACTTTTTTTAAGCGTTCATATTGATGGAAAGAAGGAAGATGATTCACACGACACAACAAATATTTGTTAATGAATGCAGAAACTAATGAATTTATGCTAATCAAAGTAAATGCCATAAGAAACGGAGTAATGTTTTATTAATGTCATTTAGATGTGATATGTGATTTTTGTGTTATGATACTCCAGTTAAATAAAATTGTGTCACATGATGAACACCATGGAAACCCATGGAAGTCTGAAAGTATCATTGATAGGATGCTAGAATTAGATTTGATTGCAGTGTAGCACTATTTTAAGAAGAAAACTCACAGAATAACCCTATTTTTATTTGTGGGAATTAAATATAAATTGTCCTTTATTTGTATTTGTTGTATAGCCATGATTTTAGACCAGTAAATATTTTATTTTAGGAATATGTTGTGTATTTCATGTAGAGTAGTTACCTGGTAGACTCAAATCCTGAGCATGTGGTCGTATGTTGGGCAGGAACGTCCCATACCTCGAAAGACCGTGAGTTAGCTGGGATACGAACACATGGTCCACATGATGACAGTTGGGTACATGGAGGATATGTCTCTGTACTAGGATTGAGTCACAGGTACTGCTAAAAGTCGGCCAAGATATTAATGGTGGAAGCAAATACAGCATAGAAATTAGGATATAATCGGAAAAGGCCGCGTCCCATTTGTTAATAAGCCATCACGTAAAATAAATGTTGATAATCCTCCATAAGACATGCTTAAATGTAAATGTTACTTACACACAACCCCCCTTCATTATCATGGCGAGGCCCAAGTGGGGCATTCGACAGTACAACCGAGACCTTGGACGGTTGCTGCGATGTCTTTACAAGGACTCGTACGTTAATGCTACTTCATGATCATGGCGCCCAGTACGTGGAAGGCTTATGGGATTCAGAAAACCCCATAATAATAGCATGGTTTTCATGGGGAAAACAATAAAAATAGTATTTTTCCTCAAACTCTGTTTGGGCGATTGTGAGTCTTTCTAGACGATACTCAGACGTCAGACACTGTTGTCAGACGGGTACGAGGGTCTATACCCATTCCATAGGTGGTTTCAGAATTTTATAATATGTTGTTGTTGTTGTCGCGGGATCGGAATCCTTTTCTTTCCAATAGAACGCGCCAGCATGTTCAGCTGTGGCCTACCTGAATCTCAAATTAAGAAATACAGGATGGCTGGAACTGAAGACGTACTCAGGTGTATTGCTGAGTTAAGGGAACATTTTGATGATACTAATGCTAAGAATAAGGAAGAAGCTAAAGCATTTAAGGATGAAATAGCAGAGAGATTGGCTACAGTCAATACTCAATTGGATAATAATCAGACTGAGGTGAGCCAGATGTTGGCCACAGTAAACACTAGATTAGAGGCTAATCAAGCTAATATAAACACGCAGTTAGAGTCAAACCTAATAGAGGTTAATAAAAAAATGGATGACGTTAAAGAGTCACAGCGTGAAGTAACTAAGAATATTGTTAGCGTGGTCTCAGAAATGCAAGCTGGTAACGATAAACGCTTTGAGTCTATAGAGCTAAAACTAGAGAATAATCTGCAAGCGTGCAGAGAGTCACAGAGTGAGATTAACGATAGCTTAAGCAGTATGTCCATGGAGCTTAAAGACATTCAGAGTCAGAATGAAGCTAATACTAAACGTCAATTAGAGCAATTTAATACGTTCACTCAGACCGTGGATCAAAGGCTCGAGGATAGCGACGTAAAATGGAATACGCGAATGGCAGGTTACGCCAAGGCGGTAGACGAAGCCTTGAGAAAACAGGATTAGAATATCCTTGACCAATGCAAGGAAATCCAGGAAATAAAAACTTCTGATCAAGAGAATAAGGAGATAATGTCAAATATGAAGAGGCAGGTCGGGAAGGTGCAGAAAGGATTGGAACAAACTCAGAGCGACTTAGCAGTTATTCATAAAAGATAGGATGAGGACCAGGGAGAAATCACGAAAATAAGGACGGAAATCTCTCATATACAAGGTCACATTCAAAAGGAAGTTACAGGCTTACGAGAAGAATTAGAACTTCGAGAAGGCTTGAAGACTGAAGCCAGCGATAAGACTCTTGCCGAGGTAAGAGAAAGTCTAGCGGGAGAAATTACCCACCTGAAGGAAAACCTTAAGGATGATAAGGAAAAGGTATTTTCTATGGCAGAAAGAAATCGAGATCGCCTAGAGAAAATAGAACGAGAGGTATTAGCTCGTTTGGAAAGGGCAGAAAATAGGCACAGCCAAATCGAGACTAGAATGATCGCACAGGAGGAGTCCATGTTGCGGAATCCTAGGTCTAGCGAAGGAAGTATAGACGAGAATAGGAGAAACAAATGGGCAGAGATAGAAATACAGCCTACTCCAAGAAATGCAGCCATGCCAAGTGACAGCCCGTATACCACACCTGGTATGCCAATTGCCATGTCAACAACGCATGAAAATGCTGTTCAAAATCAAATAGTCACAGTTGTAAGGGCTAGTGATGAGAAACCAAAGAAATACTCTGGGAGTAATTCTAACATGACACCCAAGTACTGGCTTAAAGAAGTTTCCGAGTACTTGAATGACGCGAAAGTACCGCCAGAGCGAAGGTTGAGAGCGATTGAAAAATTAACTGAGGGCGAGTGTGCCTTATGGTTTAGGAGTTTTCAGTACACGTTCGACACCGTTGACGAATTTCGCCAAGCATTTTTAAGCAGATACTGGAATGCGAGCATACAACAGAACCTCAGATTGGACTTGTATTCCAGGCGTTACAGTACTAGTAATCCGACGAAGTACGGAGAATTCTTTGTGAGTCAATTGTGCCGTTTTCGCGAGCTCGATGAAGGACTTAGAGAGTCAGATTTGTGCATAGCGATAGCCAAGCAGCTACCGTATGAAGTACAACGTCTACTAATCTCAGCAAACGCCAAAACTGAGATCGATATGGAGGAGGTGCTGAGACAACTCGATCTAACCACAGTGCAGCACACAAGGCAAAGTCGAAACGTGAAACATGTCAACATGACGACTACACCGACTGAACCGACTAAGGTGCAGACAAAAAGCAAGTCTACAAGCACCGAAACAGAAAAATCCGACTGGCAACGTGAAGGACGTGAAAACCAAAATTGGAGGCCAGCATATCGAGGAGGATCGAACCGTGGTAACCGAGGAAGGAAAAACTGGAATCAGCGCGGTACCAGAGACCAGCAGCTTGATAACAGAAGGAATTACGGCCGAAATGGGAACAACCAAGGATGGAGATCCCAAGAGCAGAGTCGCGGGTTCGATGAAGAGGCGGAAGAACGCTATCACGCATCTTTAAGATACATGGAAGAGCGCGGAGATGACCAGAGACAATCGCGAGTTCATTGGGATGAAGCGATTAGGAATAGAAGGTCACCCGACATATATAAAAATGATGACGGTGCCAAGAGTCTGGAACTTCAGCAGCATGAAGACAGGCAGAAGAACTCCACAAAGAATGGAGCAATTGAAAAAAAAAACACCAAAATTAAATGACCAAAGAGAGATAAGTTCAGGATGGAATACAGTGAATGTTGTTAATTGGATTGCCAAACCTGAGGAGCTTATCGAAGACCTAGGTGAAGGGACGGTCAATGTGAGAAGGGAACTACCCATTATTATTGTAAACATTGCGGGCATGAAGATAAGAAGTCTCATTGATACAGGTTCAACAGTGTGCTTGATAACCCAGGCATTATATAATGAAATCCAAAGTAAAATTCACGTATTGAAAATACCTATTTCAAGCGTGAAAATAAAAGGTGTGATACCAGATAAAGTTATGATATGCAAATACCAAGTATTTTTAGATTTGCAGATAGGAAACTCTACATTCTCACAGAGCTTCCTGCTTGTGAATAAGCTGCCGTATAACCTCATTGTTGGCATGGATTTCATAAGAGAATATAAAGTTATTATAGATCTCTCGCAAGATATTGTTATGTTTCGCGCAAGTGAGGGAAAGGAAGATTTAGAACTCTCATTAAAGCACAATGAAACGAGACCAGAAGAGTACGTATGGCATACATAAGGAGATATGACTGGGGATGCAGTGTCGAAAACAGAAGACATTGAGGAAGAGTTGGCAACACTGGCCGCAGACATTGAAAAGGACCTCGAACCAGAATTTGAAGAATGCCTGGAAGAGAAGATTGAGGAAGCTAAAATTGGTCCAGAACATAAGCAAATGCTAAGGGAACTGCTATTTGAGTATAAAGGAGTCTTCGATTCGAGACCTGGCCGGATCAAGAATTTCCAATATGCATTCCAAGTCAGCGATTGGACACCATTCAAACAGAAGCCGTATCCTGTAGTTGAGAAACATTATTTAAAGGTCAAAGAAGCAATACAGGAAATGCTAGAGGCAGGCGTCATTGTGAAGACAGCCACACCCTATGTCAGCCCACTGTTAGTTGTACCTAAACAGGACGGAAGTGTAAGGATATGCCTGGACCTACGAAATTTGAATTCCAAGGTCATACCGGAATTTGACAAAGTGCCGCCCATCAAGGAGGTACTCAGGACGTTCAAAGGAAAGACTGTTTTCTCAAATCTTGACCTGACGGCAAGTTTTCACCATCTTGCTCTGGAGGAGAAAACAAGTTTATTAACTGGGTTTTTATTTGACCAGCATACATATTCTTACGTGCGTCTCCCATTTGGACTGAAAACAGCAGGTTCAGCGTTGATACGAGCGCTAGATCGGAACCTGTCTAAAGAAGTAAAAGCAACAACCATATGCTACGTAGATGATATACTACTGACATCTGAAACAGTCGAAGAACTCGTCAGAGATCTACGCAAGTTGTTATATGACCTGAGTCAAGCTAACTTTAAGGTCAATGTAAAGAAGTCTAACTTTGGTCAGAGAGAAGTTAAATTTCTAGGCCACGTAATAGATGCACAAGGACTCAGACCTAATCCGGGAAAATTGGAAGTTATTAAACATTTCCCGAGACCAACGAAGGTAAAGAACGTCAGGCAATATCTAGGCGTTATTGGATTCTTTTCAAGCCATTGCCCGAAGTACACCGAGACCGTAGCACCACTCCAAGACTTACTTAAGAAGGGAGGAAGATGGCGCTGGACGGAACAATGCGAGGAAGCCTTCGTGAAATCTAAACAGATGCTGTTAGATTATGTAAAATTGGGATATCCTGACTACACTAAGAAATTTATTATCCAGACTGACGCATCATTCATAGGGATTGGAGCCATGTTATATCAGGAAAATGTGGACAGGCCAGAGGAGAAAACTTACATTGAATTTATAAGTAGAAGGTTGAAACCTATGAAAAGAATTATACGGTCACGGAGATCGAATTACTCGCGATACTGTATGCCTTACAGTATTGGCGAAAGCTGATCTATGGTTTTAGAATTATATTGAGAACAGACCATAAAGCCCTAACGTTCCTGTTGAAAACTGACTTGTCGTGTCAAAGACTGACGAGGTGGTCCCTGTACATACAGCAATTTCAAGTGGAAATAGAGTATTGCCCGGGGAAGGACAATATCATACCTGACTTGCTAAGAAGATACCCTACAGCTGATGAAGAAGAAGTTCTAGCTATCGAGATAGAAGATAGAGATCAGAAGACCTTAGATGATCTGAGGAACATCACCGTTTTTCAACGTGAAGATCCCTGGATACGGTTGATGATTAATTACTACGAGGGAAGAGCAAGCAATGCACACCCAAATGGACGGGGAGTCATTACGTATGCAAGCAGAGAATCTTGAGAAAAGCTTGCAGTCCCAGGAAGGAACGGAGTGAAGCGACCAGCTCGCAGACCCAAGGGATCCGAGGGGAGAATGCAGCTGTCAACTGAAGGAACTTTATGACCAGTTGAGGGAGGCCGCTACGGAGATAGAGGAAATGAATGAACAATTGAGAAGGCAGAACAAGAGTCTACGAGACGGCAGACAGAGTGGAATGGGGGAACGAGAGATCCCATTGCCGAGAGCACTGACCGCTTAAAGTAAATACTGCATGGAGTCGATGCCATCTGTAGGCACGAAAAATTCACTTGTAAAATGAATTTTTCGAGCTTAGCAGGGGAAAGATGTGCCCAATCAGTCACGGCAGTCTGGCATCGAACTCAGGTCTCATCAGAGAAGACCAGGCACATGGTTATGCCTAGAGTCGAACCATTGATCTCTGAGGGGAGCAATTACAGGGAACCCAAAGAGCAATGAGAGGTATACTGACATATAATAATGTAGCATGATTTCACGACCTGTATGTGAATATCATAGCAGTTTAAGGTGAAGAATTGTAGCCAAATGCAAGAAAATATACGTTTTCAGAGCATACGAGAATGAGAGGAGGCCAGTTTGGTGTTTTACAAATTACACTTAGCAAGTGGGTGGAGACCTTAGGCGCCGAGCTCACTATTTACGTCTGGACCGAGGAGACAGCCCAAAATTAATGACTCGGGTATTCACCGCTTGACAACGATGGAATCGGGAGTAGGGATGATTGCCCACGGAAATTAATTAATTACAGCCAAGTGGGGCATTGAAATGGAGTGAAATATACACCCAGGTGAATATATTCACGGAGAGGTAATTTAGGAGTGGTTTTTCACCTAAATTAAAGCCTATATCTCCAAATGAGTGCGTTAACACCGAACCTACGTTCGATAGCAGTGATTTTGTGACCAGCCAAAGGGGAACCACCACAGTGGCGTCCTGACGCGCTGAAATAAGGCAATTAATTGTAATTAATTGGCCGCAGTGATCGCCGGCACGCGAACGTTTATGAAACCTCCACACCTAAATGAACAAGGTGTATATGTCATTTCGGCTGGAAATGTATTATTTCAAGGAAGGAGTCGCACCCACATGTCCGGTGGACTAGTTTTTACGAGAAACCTTTATAAGGGAGAGCAGTGCAGACCAAGCCAGTTGTTCTCCAGTTGTTCTCCAGTGTTCTCCAGTTCATCTCAAGTTATTCTACAGTATACACGTAACTAAGACGCTGCCAGTAGCACGCCAAATGTTAAAGTATCAACGCTCAGCCGTTGAAAAACAATAGAAGCAAGTCATACAGCTTCATAAGTATAATCATGAAGTGCGTCGAAGTTAATTTAATACAGATATTTATCTATTATCTGACGCAAATATAAATTCGCCACAGCGAAAGAGTAACTTATAATGTTTTTGAACATTATACATACCAGGAGGTATTGTCAGAGTTGAATATAACATTATCATCAGGATCACTACAATGATGGGAGCTTGGGAAGCATTGCCACTTTATCTTGACAGTGAGCTGAACGATATTGCAGGTGAAGAGAATCGAACGTCCGTAAACGCTGTTAGATTTTCACGGAGACCAGCGCTTGGCGTAATTGCATCGCATCTCTGAGATCAGGCGTAGGAGAAGTCCGAATTAAGGATCAACCTGTGAAATAGTAAATAAGTGTACATAAATTGTGTAATAGTGATTTAAAAGTGTTCATGTGTATAGAGATTAATATGCATTGTGTAAAAGTGAAAGAGGCCACTGATAAGAGTATGTTTATTAGGTGGGAAATGTGTGAAATTAAGTGTTGTGTAGAATATAACATGATGGCTTAAATCAAGCGTCATGGTAGGCCTGAAGCTGAAGTGCTGGCACTATCCAGCGAAAAGGAAAAAGTGAGTACCAATTTACAATGATATTATAACTAAATAGTTCACCATGTAACGATTTATCACTTTGAGACTAAGATGTAACAGTCACGTACTGAACGAGTTTTCACCACTCGTCTTGAATAAAATATGGCTTGGAAGGTGATTTGTTTAGGGCCATTCAGGCCGAAAATAGTGATGGATGTAACGGTAACGTTAAATGAATAATGATAATAATAATCTGGGGTCGGCAACAGTAAAGTAATAGGCATTTTTGGCCTAAATAACGTTCAAAGTGTGTCATGTCTAATATAAAGATACTGTATTTTGGTAAACAGTAAGGAAGTAACGTGGAATATAGCGAGATACGAGAGCTTTTCAGTGTCAGTGAAGTGTGGAATGAATATGTGATATGGTCAATCCTTAGGATTATATTTGAGGACCATTAAAGTAAAGTAAGCCAGTAAATTTATACATTTTTTATTAGGAGCTATTTAAAGCTTTGGCTTAAGTAATATGACAGAGAGGACGCGGGTGCCTTAATAATTGAGTCATCTATGTGAAGTATTGTTTGAAGCCGCATATTGCGTGCAGAAATAACGTAGAATCCAGTGATTTACGTAAATAAATAATTGCGGGGACCAACTAGTATAGCTTGCGCGTTAGGTGCGAAGTTGGCTAAATCTACGAGTTAGTATCGCCGTTTGAGCATACTGTATTATTCTCAGCGAATTGGACAGAGCCTGTCTGTATCCACCGCTTGCATGAACTATGGCCACGAGTGATGTCCGTCGAGACTCAGTGAGCATGTGTATAAATGATCTACCCTGAGAGGTAAGGATCATATTCGTCGTTTAGGAAACGCAGATTTCCTTATATGTTATTGAGACAGCTGCTGGTGAAAATCGTGGATTTTCACTATGATGCGCGTCTAAAGCCACTAGTAGTCACCATAGAACGGCAAGGCTATCACAGAATTCCATCCCCAGCCATGAATGTTAATAAGGAGCCGAGTTGAGCCCAATACACTATAAAGATAGGTGTTAAATAATAAAATGACTCAATTACTTAGGAGCCACACCTAGCGTAACTCCAGTACTGCAATTGTAAACAAACTTGACCTTGACAGCAGATGAGAGGAGGTGGGGTAGTAGACCACTTCTGCGGCGGCCATCTTGACTAGCCAGCTGGAACGAATTTTATTGCCTGCTAAGGGGAGAGAAGGTCGGTCGACCAGTCCCTTGTAAATTAGAGTCACAGTAGGACACTGAAGAATCTCGATATTTCAATATGCAATTATGATATGAGTGTTATGATGATGCCAATTGAATTGAATGGTGTGTTGCAACACACATACGTTGTTGGATCATAGATATCAGATAATATTTGGCTAAGTTATTCTCTGAGGAGGAAAACTGAACCAAAATAATGTAGGCATCTTTTTGGAATGCATTTTGCCAGTTCACGCTAATTTATGCAGACGGGTATGTGATTTCCCAGAACATGACACATTTGTAACGATGATAATTTCGACCAGACCCAGAAAATCGTTGTATGGTGAAACTATAAAATATTCTATCCATGTTTATTTTGGAAGGGATAAGTACCACTTTTTTTTTAAGCGTTCATATTGATGGAAAGAAGGAAGATGATTCACACGACACAACAAATATTTGTTAATGAATGCAGAAACTAATGAATTTATGCTAATCAAAGTAAATGCCATAAGAAACGGAGTAATGTTTTATTAATGTCATGTAGATGTGATATGTGATTTTTGTGTTATGATACTCCAGTTAAATAAAATTGTGTCACATGATGAACACCATGGAAACCCATGGAAGTCTGAAAGTATCATTGATAGGATGCTAGAATTAGATTTGAGTGCAGTGTAGCACTATTTTAAGAAGAAAACTCACAGAATAACCCTATTTTTATTTGTGGGAATTAAATATAAATTGTCCTTTATTTGTATTTGTTGTATAGCCATGATTTTAGACCAGTAAATATTTTATTTTAGGAATATGTTGTGTATTTCATGTAGAGTAGTTACCTGGTAGACTCAAATCCTGAGCATGTGGTCGTATGGTGGGCAGGAACGTCCCATACCTCGAAAGACCGTGAGTTAGCTGGGATACGAACACATGGTCCACATGATGACAGTTGAGTACATTAGTTAGTTATTGTTGATTTAAAGGGAAGAACTGCGAGGTCATCCGCCCCCTGAGTTTGATTGATACCGTGTGGTTTCTTCTTTTCTTAGTCGTTTACCCTCCAGGTTGGTGGAACCCACGGACTCAGTGAGGGAACTCATCTCTACCGCCTCTACGGGCAGTGTCCTAGAGCTGGGAACATCTAATCGGAGTGGATACAACTGGTGAGGTGTGATTGGCACCTCGCCCAGGCGGCCTCACCTGCAAAGCGAACAGGGGCCTCATGAGGGAAGGTAATGGATGGTCAGGATGGATAGGCAAGTAAGAGGGAAGGAGGCGGCCGTGGCCTTGAACAAGGTACCATCCCGGCATTTGCCCGAAGACGAAGTGGGAAACCACGGAAAACCACTTCGAGGATGGCTGAGGTGGGAATCGAGCCCCCTCTACTCATTTGGAACACCCGAGGCTGAGTAGACCCCGTTCCAGTCCTCATACCACTTTTCAAATTTCGTGGCAGAGCCGGGAATCGAACCCAGGACCTCAGGGGTGGCAGCTAACCATGCTGACCGCTACGCTACGTAGGCGACATACCGTGTGGTTGATACATACGTATTAGGAAATCTAGGTGATATATTGTAGCCAATAGAGTTAGTTTGCCTCGTGGCCACTAAGTGCCTTTGCTCTCGCATATACTATATACACCACTTGCCATGGTGGGTGAGTGGTTATAGTGTCGGACTATCAACCTCAATATTGCAGGTTCGCTCCTGGGCATGGTAGGCTAAGTATTTTTTTTTAACGCGACAAAAATCACGACACTCATGTCATACGTTGTTGGCATGTTAAAGAACCCATTTGAATTCAGTAGGCCGTGTTCAATGGCAAAATTAATCTCGGAATTTTCCGCCAACACAAGTTCCTCCATTGTCTACTTGAATGCGCTGTAGTGTCAAGGAGTTTAGATATCTAACCTCCTTGACTTTCATAGCGTTCAAAGGAACGACGAAATTCGACATGCAAGATGCCCTCTGGATGTCAATTTAACAAAGCTTGCACCAGGCACCCGAGGCCATACGATATTATTATTATTATTATTATTATTATTACCTATCTATAAATAGATGATTGTTTGTTTATTCAATTTTGTATCTTTGACGGGTTTCTGTATGTTGACGGATGCAAGCAAAAACTGGATTTGCCTGTCTGTCTTTCTGTGTATCTTTATGTTCGCCTATAACTCGTGTTCGGATGCTTGGAGCATCGTAAATTTAGGTATGGTATCCATGAGTGTCAGTACACCAATCATTTATAATACTCTTCGCCGTACTTCTTATAGAAGGGTGGGCATAGGGAAAAACTTTTCAAAATACAAGCTGAAATAGGCGGAACATAAATATTATCATAGAAGGACGACCAAAGCATATGTTGCGTTTTTAAATGTGAGACACCAAATTCGGGAGTCTATAAAGGTAGGGGCAGATTACCTCGTAGTTCCGCCCCTTAAAACAACAATAACTACTACTAACTACTAGTCTATAAAGGGTCTCCGAAAACCACATTTTAAGGTCCTTAAATTAACAGTGTGTGTGATATTTCCAGAAAACTAACTTCACTCTGATAAACTTATGAAGGAATAACAAGCCCCTAACCATTGCAACAGGAGCTCAATTGATAACGTCTGGTTATTCATAGCAAAGACCGTTCGAAGAACGGGTACTTCCGCTAGTTAATAAATACATTTTTAATTAAAAAGAAATACATTATCATTTTGAGACTGTTTTGTCATTCAGCGTCCAATCAAGTCTACAAGCCTCTGTTATAAACAAGTCGTCTGCATGGTCCCCTATTAGCAGTTAGCACTGAGGCCTCCTCTGCTTCTACACTTATCACTTTGAAATCGTTGAACACTGAATCTAACCATCGCCTCCATGGTCTACCTCTGCCTCTCTTACACTCTACAGAACTCATTAACCTCTTAGGTATTACCCCCTCCCCGATTCTCTCCTCATGACCCCACCATCTGAGTCGGCTCATACGAACAGCTTCATATACCGTGTTCATTTCTAACTTAGCTTTTATCTCTTCACTAGCAATAGTGCCCGGCTTCACCCGGTGGATTTGTTTGTTTTATGGATGATAATGAATACTACTATAGAACTGGCATATAATACTTAAATTAACACAAAAATATTTTAAAAATATAACTTTTTGTGGTGGTGGTGGTGGGGGTGATACGTAGTACAGTATAATGGACGTAACATTCAGGTCATTTTCGCGTAATGATAATGACAATACTGAATAGGGAAACGGCTCTTTACTAACTACAGTACTGACACATGTAATTTACAAACGAATTGAAAAATATGATTAGAAAGAGGATTGTGTGACATAAAAGACACTGCCTAGGGCCTATATCTCATTGGCTGTTAGAAAAGTAGAGATCAATAGTGTCGTCTTTTGTCACACAGTGCCATAGGAAAATAATCAGAGCACTTTGGAAAACTTCGGCTGTCCCGAGCTCCTGAAGCAGCAATAGTCATTTATCGCCACATGCCGCTCAAGGATATAGATCTGAATAATTGAAAGTAAATTTGAAAGCACCAACGCTTATTGCAGCTGATTACCTCTATGTATTGCACCAACACTATCGCACTTATACAGAGACATAATATTTTCATGATGATAACTGTTTTACGGGGCCTAAGAAATCTTCTTGCAATAATTACTCCCAGTGACTCCAATTTATAAGCAGCGCAAGTTGTAACTATTTTCGCAATTCTGGTAGGGACGACGTGATGCAGCTCGCATTGCCAGCCAACAATTGACTTATTAAAATATTCTTACAGTTACACTATACGGACATGAATGGTTCTAGGACCTTAAAACGTAGTTTTCAAGCTCATTTTGTCTGTTGTTCTAAATGTAGGGAATGGAGAGAGTTGTTCATAATATCAAGTGGATAGTGTTACCCGCAGGGTTTCGAAGGGTAAGTACATTAAGTTTGGTTAAGATAGGTGAAACGATGTAGACTTGTGCCAAAGGGCCTAAATGCAGGGAATGGAGTGATCTGTCCGAAATTTCACGTAGACAGTGTTACTCGCTGGTTTCCAAAGGGTACGAATACTCATTTTCGTTCAGATCGGTGAAACAGTGTAGATTTGTGCCAAAGGGCCTACATTCAGGGAATGGAGTGGTCTGCCCGAAATTTCATGTAAACAGTGTTACTCGCAGAGTTCCAAAGGGTAAGTATACAAATATTGGTTCAGATCGGTGATACGGTGTAGATTTGTATAAATGACAGACAAACCAACATTGAGCTTTATACCGTATTTACACATGCTAGTGCAACAATCACAATAACGCAGGTTATCACATAAATTCTACACACACACCCATGTACACGGGGCAACATGACCACGATGTCTAAGACCCGCAAATGAAATATTAACTGTGCATACGATAGCATAGAGAATACTACAGTCCAATACAATCCTTGATTGTCTATCGGTCAGTTTTCCCATGTGTCCTTTCGCAAATTTTACCGGACTATCATGATACAGAGTAAATCGTTGTTGCCTAGTGACAACCTGCCCATCAACGGTGCGGCGTTGACTATCATGATACATTGTTAGTCGTTGTCGCCTAGCGACAATATGTCCGTCAAGTTATTAGATCGGTGAAACGGTGTAGACTTGTGCAAAAGGGCCTAAATGCGGGGAATGCAGTGGTCTGTCCGAAATTTAACATAGCCTAAACTATTCCTCTTGAATCAGGCTGTCATATACAAAAATAAGTTTTCGAATCCGACTGGTAGTTCCAGAGATTAGCGCGTTTAAACACATAAACACACAAACACACAAACTCTTCAGCTTTATTATACTAGTATAGATTGCGAGTGCTTTCCTGCCATTGCTTCCATCTATTTGTCCCAGCAATCATTTGTGCTACCCTCATATCAGTGACCTGTTGCTTAAGAATCAGATATCATGCATATACTCAGCTCTGTCTTCCAACAGCATGGTCGGTCTAAATACTGAGCGATGTGGGGAGAGTTTCGTGGCTACACTAACTTCTTTTTACAGAATAGGTTAGTATAGATCGCAACTGAGAATTCACTGCATTGGCTGTTCTACATCTCCACTGTATTCCGTTTCCCATACTACCATCCTGAGAGAATACACAGCCCAGGTATTTGTACATAAAATGTTCTACCTGCTCCAAGTATATTTTCTTGCGTTTCTTCCCTGCCGACATTGTATCTGTCTTTGAAATGTTGATTATCATGTCGTTTTTTTAAATCAATTTTACCCTCCAGGTTGGTGGTTCTCACGGACTCAGCGAGGGAACTCAGCACTACCGTCTTTCCAGGCAGTGTCCTCGAGCTGGGAACACTTGGTCGGATTGGATACAACTGGGCAGGTGAGATCAGCACTTCGCCCAGGCGGCCTCACCTGCAAAGCGAACAGGAGCCTCATGAGGGTTGGGAAAGGAAGGGAAGATAGGGATGGATAGGGAAGGAAGAGGTAAGGAGGCGGCCGTGGCCTTACAGGAGGTACTGCCCCCCAAAAATGAATTATTTGGGATGAAAATGAGATTATTTTGAAGCCCATGATATAATTTAACATGGCAATATAAATCCTGGAACTTGACATAAACCAGTCGTGTTACTGTGTTGAGATAGGAGGGTGATTCCATCACGTGATATGTTGCGCAAAAGAATATTCTAGAAGCTTGGAAATGACCTAGCAACAGTGGATTTATCACGGAATATGATTAATTATTGTTATAAATTATATCATTGGATATGAGCTCGCAGCCAATAAGGAGAGGTCTTATTGAAGACGGGATTACCGTCAACTAATTTATATGGAGAATTATTACATTTAGGCCCCACGAAAGTTATTTTATGAATTGGTAATAAGAAGAAAATTAAAAGAAAACTAGAAGACCCGTGCTGCTCCGCAGCATTCACTTCAACAATCCTACAGCACTTCTATCCATATGACATTCGCATGTCTTCATGCTAATGACCTGAACAGACATTTATGATACCGTCTCTTTTGGGTAAATGATGATCTAGACTTATGAGATCAAATGTGTGGGTGTCTGCCTGTCCTTTGTGTGTGTGTCCCACTATTTACCCTGCGTAAGCTTAAAAGGCGCATGGACGTCAGGTTCCAGACGCAATTCTGAAACGCCGAGGTGAACAGCTAACTCCAAACACATCAGCTATACTCTTCTCTGAAGAATTAACTCGACACGACTCGGCGGTTTGATGCTGGCTGAAGCTAGGGTGATAGGTTGCTCGCAAGCTCGTAAACTCACTCTGAAGCTAGTAATTTAAATTTCCACTGAATGGAGATTGCTGGAAGAAATGAAAACGTAAAAACACTTACAGTGGTCGATGTGGGAGCTGTCACGGACTTTCTTGCAGAACTTTTCATGCTGAACAATTCTCAGAGAATATCGATATTTTTAACTGTTTACCCAGTGTAAGCTTAAAAGACACATGGACGTTAGGTTTTTCTTCAACTCAATTCACTGAAATCGTAAATGCTCGGCTTCTTTTGGTCATAAATAAATGTTTTTCTACCTAATCCTTCATCGAGAAATCCTTTACAGAATGGTGAAAACCGCATCAAAATACATCAAGTTGCTCTTGAGATTACCCGTTACATCCAAGAATTGGGAACTTTGTTTTATACTAAGCAGATAGAGATAGCCACACAATTTAAGGCTACAGTGGTAAAATTTGGTGTTTTGTCTACTTATGAACAATGGTAAAAACTTAAAATAAAAGATGGTCTCTTATATTTAAATTTAGAGATGTAACTCTCGGTTAACATATAGATGTGTGCAAATTAATAGAATTAAATAAATAATTTTAATTTGTCATAATTACTTGTATTCAAAATCATTTTATTGACCAACTTCTTTTGTTGTCCTACTTAGTAGTGTTTCCTCTACCGTGGAATTACACCTTTTCCCATAAGGAATTGCGTCTGGAAACTTTCTGATTATTGGATTCCGAGGGATATCTGAGCTGGGTCCATTTTCAATTTTTCATTGACTTTAGAATTCAAGTCAGGTGATTTCAATGCAGAGTTCGTGAATCTTTGAATAGTTCAATAGCGTTCATCAGTTAAGACCCCAAATCCCTCCGCTCTAAATTCACACGTAAAGTAGGGTGAAGTAATAAAAACGAAACGTGTGGCATTTTGCATTTGCAAGGCTCCTCTGTTAGTAAAAATTCAAAAAAAAAAATTTTAATTTGAGTTTCTTAAATGAAAATATAATTAGGAGTCTTGGTTAAACATTTGAAGTAATTTCATCGCCTTGGAAACATACTTAGTCATTAAACCGTGAAAAGTAAAAATGCAATTTTGGAAAACTGACATCGAATCTAATTATTTGCTCATCTCTGAAAAGACAGCTATCGCCTCCACCCCTACAAATAGAATAGTAAGTAAAGGCGATTGATGAGAAATTAAAAGATAACTCACACAGAAGTAATTAATATTTATTAAGCTGTTCATTTGTTTGAGTATAACTTTGTTATAGAACTGAGGGAATGAAATAACAGGATGAAGGATAGTTATCACCGATGTAGGACAATAGTATTTTTTACCATTACCACAGGACAGTTATCGTATTATGGATGCGGACGTCCTTGTATAATTGTTATTTATTCTGTTCCCCGTTTGCTGAGTTCTGTGCTCCTCCGCAACATTCGTTTCAAAATTCTTAGTACTTCCTTCCATTCGACATTTGATGTTCGTTTGCCTTTTGGTTCTATTTGATCTTTGACGTCATGAAAGGATTTTTCTCGCGATAGTGCGACATACAGTAAAGTTGTCCGTGGCTAAACACCGGTTGAGGTAAATAAATGCCTACTTGATCTAGTGCTTGACCCGGAGCTTTATTGATAGTTATGCAAAAAACTAAACGTACTGGAAACCGCCTCCTTTGAAGGAAAATGGTATGGAAGTATCTGATGTCGTAAGGTCAAGGCGAGGTACTAGGACATCGTTTCCAACATTTACGCCAGTAATAATTTCCAAGTGTAAGCAATTGTCATGCATCTTCCAAACCAACAGTCTAGTACCGTTCAACAGACCTTGGGTAACATTAATATTTCTCAACAAAATCACAATTGAGCCTTCTTTTAGTCTAAGGATGAGGTGGCAATCCACTTATGCCTAAGCTGTCTAAAAATTCTATTGGGAATTGTAGAAGTTCACTCTCATCTCCAGTAATCAAATTATTCACACTGATGTAAGTTCTCGATGATCCTGGGATTAGGTTTAAAACTTTGTCATTGATTTCTTTACAATGTTTATTTTTAGGTGCTAAAATCGCTATTTTTGAAAAGCGTGAAATATTTTTCAGCGTGGGAATAATTCTGAATTTTCTCCATCGACGTGAGTGTATTCACCGTTACCAATTTGTATCAAGAAGTTTGCAAAGTCACGTTGATCTGTATACGCTCGCATATTTTTGTTGAGTTTAAAAATTTAGAATAATGGCCACAAAGGAGAGAACCTTACTGACATTTGGACTAATGCTGCTTTAGATGCGTGAGGCACATCAGGCAATACCTGTCTAAAATCTCCACCTGAAATGATAATTTTTCCTCCGAAGGGCACGTCGTTATTCATGACGTCCTTTAGCAACCGATTTACACACATCAACGCGTGCTTATTAGCCATAGGGGCTTCATCCCAGATGATAAGTTTTGCTGAACGAATATAAAAAGCTACCTTGCTGTTAACTTTTATTCATGATAAAGAACTTTCATGCAAATGTAGAGGTAACTTGAACTGGCTGTGTACAGTGCGCCCCTGCATTGCTGCAATACCAGTCCATGAAACAGAACTACATTTAACCCCAAATTTGTGCAACTGTGAATCAAGCATTGGTAAAGAAATGATTTCCCGGTGCCCCCAGGACCGTCAATGAAATATGCATTACTCATCCTTTCATTGCTGTTTTGTACTAACCCTAACATTTCTGTAATTATAGCCGTTTGGTTTCCATTTGTTTGGTTTATCATCCGACTTAATTGATCCTCATTAAGTTTTGGATAATACATTGGTAAATTTGTCTGAGGGAAATTATCAATAATAGCTGACAATCCGAGAGAAGTAATGGGAAGACCATGGAGCTTTAATGTATTAGAAATATGTATAAGAGTGAACTGATAAGCAATGTTAGGTTCGTGAAACTGCAGATAATCTTCTGATAATGAATTCTTGAAAATGCCCCATAACTACCTTATAATTGAAGGGGTCTGAAAGATACATATGTAAAAAAACAGTTGTCCTAACTGAGAAGGCATCTGAAATTGTGACGCTTCTGCCAAACAACGCTGCCATTCAGAATCGTCAACCAGCAAACCTCGCTCCTTAGCTGTTTCTTTAAAAGTAGAATAGACAACTGCTTTGTATGTTCGTAGATCCTGGAAGCTGGTAGCACCTATGACGTGAAGCAATAACAGGCTTAAATAATACCTTTCTGTTTTTGAAACATTTTTTTCTTTTTTGCCACTGATAGTTACTCTTATTCCAGACGTGATGTACTGGTGTTTCAGGATATATATTCGGACTTCTGGCTTGCGAATCTTGATTTAATTTGAACCACGCTTGCAATTCCGTGTTGCACAACTGTGCTTGAAGCAAAATATCAGGAGCGTTATCATTTTTAAAAATATATTTTGCAAATTTGGCAAGTGAACTGGTAATCGCACGATAAAATGTGACTGTTCATGCATGTGAAAAGAAAATACCCTGAATGCGGCTTCTGTTGGGGCAACATATCAAGCATTTAGGAAAGAAGTAATTTCATCGTAGTTCACCGTTTCTCCTTCAGGACATATTTTAACAATGCAACAGTCATGACCTTTATACACATACTTGTGGATGTTAACATATAAGATACTTGTGGTTGTATTTAACACTCCGAACACTTGAGCATATTTCAACATTAATATGAGCTTGCAAGTAAAGTAAAAGAAATGGATTGTAGGGAACAATGAATCGTATATCGATTTGTTTTTATAATAATCCGTCCTTCATTTCTTCTCCTATACGAAGTATAACCATTGGCATTATCTTTGGTCTCTTCCTGAAACTGTTTAGGGAAATCTTTCTTACATAAGCCATATGTCATACAGACTGAAGAAGGAGGACCATGTACCATATGACGCCTTACCAACTCGTATAGCGCTTCATCCTCGAGATCTGGTATTTCGGCTGACACCACACTGTCAATGTCAGAAATATCTCGAAACTTACAATCTTCCGTTAATGTTAAGAGTAAATGGATGTGCGGGAGACCTCGTTTTTGAAATTCCACTGTATATAGATATGCTTTTACCGAAAATTTCCTTAAAATTAACCAATCGTAGCAATTCCTTTACTTTGCAATGGAAAACTGTCACTTCAATATCAGGCCTATTATTAGCCGTTTCACAGAGATGAATGCTGTTAAGTATTTCTGGCCAGCCCGCATTATAGGTGAACGTAATGAATAAATCTGGCTTTCCAAACTTCCTCACTATCGCGATCGCATCCTGATAATTTTGCAATATTTTCCTTGGGCTACCTGTAAAAGAAGATGGCAAAAATACAATACGACCGACTCTGAGATTTTCATTTTCTGTTCGTACATGCAAGGCGTCTGCTAAACCGGCATATGTATCAACTCGTAACTTCGTTTGTTGATGGCGTATATATTTTAACCGGTCACCTTCCATACGACAGTAGTAATCCACGAATAAATATCCATTTTGCAAACTTGAGCAGCGACATCTAACTCAACATGACCTCCATGAACACCATTCATAGACATATACATTTTGTAATCATCGCTCGTATTGATAGCAGTTTCGTACATAACGCTGTTGCCAACAATAAAGGAAGAATAATTATTCCACTTGTCTGTAACATGTTTTACAATTCGCTTTCTAACCTGACGGATACACAATATAAAATGGCGGTTACAACATTCGTCTGTAGCGGCATCTTCTTGAAATTATTTTTCTTTCGTATACAGTATTTGTTTGAGATGTTGACATGACAGTGTCATTAGCAAAATGACTGCTGATTGTGCATGAGCATTTCAGTCTCAAAGTAATCCATTCTTTGAGAAGTTATTATTAAATTATGTGCACAGAATCCCCTTCTGATTATTGTATGGATACATGCGATATTAGCGCCCGAGTGGAACAGGTAGAAGTTAACGATATCATGTATGGATACATGCGACATTAGCGCCCGAGTGGAGCAGGTAAAAGTTAACGATATCATGGCGTAATTAGGGAACTCTCTGTTAATATCAAGTTAGTTTTATTATTGGGGCGGCGTTGAATATCATGATACAGTGTTAGTCGTTGTCGCCTAGCGACAATATGTCCGTCAAGTCATTCGATTCTATTTTCGTGAGACCTTGAAGGAAGTAATATTCGCAATTATTTTAATACACGAATGATATAATCAAGTAAGGTGGGTATCAATCGACGGTGCTTGACGGGCATTACATTTTAAGACAACAAACGTCGTCGTAGCGCAAATACTTCCCGAGATATTTCAGTTTAGAAAAGGGTGATTTTTTTTGAAAACTATTTTAATATATAAGATATTACAGATACTTTGAAAATCGCCGAAAGGTCGAAATAAGACGTAATAAGCATTTTTCTAGTGGGCGCTAAATTTCTGGGTGGGATCAGAAATGGCGGCTAGAACTGTTGTCTTGGAGGGGAGACGCCAAGCAACAGGGCTCTTGTTCCTGCGAATTTTGAACTGTGCAGACGTCTATTCCGGGAGAGTTGTAGTCCCGAAGGTCTTAGCCGAGTCCGGTGTTTCGATGCCTCGTGGAGACAGCGGCAATAGAGGGTAGATTGTGGAGATCGCCCGTGCTTCGATATAGGTGAAGTTGCGAAGAGTGTTAATACCGCAATAACTGACTATTGTTTGAGAATAGAACAAATCTTTATATTATGGATTATAGTTCCGAACGCTTAGAAGTATTATTCAAATCTTCAGCGTCAACGAAGGAAGACTTTAATAAATATAGCCATTTTAGAAGTCAAGAAGAAAAGTGACAGACTCAATAGCCGTAAAGCATTTTAGTTACAATCAGACAGCAGCGAACACAGATTCACTTTATGAAGTTCACGTGAGTAACAGTAATTGACATTAACATTGGAGCAGTAGAGTGTTACACCAGAATTATGACTGTGTATATTCAGCGAGTGGAAACATTATTCATGATACATAATATGTTTGAGATGATGAACTAAGAACTTATATGGGCCAGAAATACTTTTGAAGCAGAGTAATAGATTCAACAATGGAGCTTCGATAATGAGATTACTCTTGATTGTCTACTCATCAGGTATACATGAAACGTTATGTACACCAACATCTCGTACATTAGCGTTATTAATGAACTTGAACATAACATCTGGGAGCTACATAAATATTTCATAGTACACCTTTATGTATATTTTATCAACGAGTGAGGTCCAGAACTTCCATTACGAATTTACTTGTGAATATGAAGCTGAAACTACAACATTACTCGATAATATAATGAAACTCGATCAAGACGGAGAACGAAGATATAAGAAGAAAATCAGGATGCCAGGGAAGGACCCGGCAACAAAGAAGATCGATAAACGGGAGGTTGCAATTCGATCCCAGATGGAGTTTGATGTTTTCCGGAGAGGAATTTCTTCCTTTTCCGAGGTCGTTGGTTCGAGGGGACGGACTAGGGTCCAGCTTAGTTTCTTGGAGAAGGAAACAACTAAGTATTTCCTAATACTTAACCAGAACTTCGAGAAATCTTCAGTCAAGATAGCAGTGTTTATTTATATGTAGTTAGAGCTTTATAGTGACATTCCAGAGCAAAACCTTTATCCATATTTCGATATACATTTTACTAGCAGTAGTGCCCGGCTTCGCCCGGTGGATGTATTTGTTTTATGGATGATAATGAATACTACTATAGAACTGGCAAATGATACTTAAACTTCCAGAATATATATATATAACTTTTTGTGGTGGTGGTGGCAGTGAGGGTGAAAAGCAGTACGCAGTACAGTATAATGGACGTAACATTTAGATCATTTTCCCCTAATGATAATAATGAATATGGAAATGGCTATTTACTAACTACAGCACTGACACAAGTAATTTCCACATTTCGAAAAATGATTAGAAAGAGGAGTAAGTGAAATAAAAGATACTGCATAGGGCCTATATCTCATTGTCTGTTAGAAATGTAGAGACCAATAGTGTCGTCTTTTGTCTCATAGTGCCGTAGGAAAATAATCAGAACACTTGGGAAAACTTCGGCTGTCCCGAGCTCCTGAGGTTGCAATAGTATAATTTATGGCCACATAGAGCTCAACGACAAGTTTCGGAATAAATTACGGTAAATTTCAAAGCACCAACGCTTATTGCAGCTGATAACCTCAATATATTGCACCAACACCATTGCACTTATACAGATGCATAATATGCTCATGATGATAACTGTTTTAAGGGGCAAAAGAAATCCTTTTACACGAATTACTCCCTGGGGCGTGGTGGCGCAGCGGTCAAGCTGTATGCCTCTCACCAAGGCGGACGGGGTTCGATTCCCGGTCAATGCATGTGAGATTTTCGATGTGAAATGCCATGTCCTGTGGTTCGGATTCCGCGTAAAACGGAGGTCCCGTGGCTTATGATCGCGAGATTAAGGGTCACATTAAACTACAAGCTTCTTTTTTTACTAATTACTCCCCATGACTGCAATTTATAAGCAACGCAAGATTTAACTATTTTCGCAATTCTGCACCAGAACACTGGTAGGGGCGACGTGAAGAAGTCCGAATTGTCAGTCAACAATAGACTTATTAAAATACTCTTGCAGTTACACAACTACGGACATGAATGATTCTAGGGCCTTAATACATGGTTTTCAAGATCAGGTCGTTTGTTATTCTAAATTTGGGGAATGGAGAGCGTTGTCCAAAATATCAGTGATACCAGAAGGGTTTCAAAGTTTATGTATAATTTGGTGCAATTAGGAGGAACGGTGTAGATTAGTGATAAAGGACCTAAATGCTGGAAATGGAGTGGTCTGTCCGAAATTTAAAGCGGACAGTGTCACCCGCAGGGTTCCAAAGGGGAAGTGTAAAAAATGTGATTCAGATCGGTGAAACGGTGTAGATTTGTGCCAATGGACCTAAATGCAGGCAATGGAGTGGTCTGTCCAAATTTTCAAGCAGACAGTGTTACTCGTCGGGTTCCAAAGTGTAAGTATGTGAAATTTGGTTCAGATCGGTGAAACGGCGTTGATTTGTGCCAAAGGGCCTAAATGCAGGGAATGAAGTGGTCTGTCCGAAATTTCACAGGGTTCCAAAGGGTAAGAATACAAATTTTGGTCCAGATCGGTGAAACGGTGTAGATTTGTGCTAAAGGGCCTAAATGAAGGGAATAGAGTGGTCTGTCCGAAATTTCATGCAGACAGTGTTCCTCGTAGGGTTCCAAAGGGTAAGTATACACATTTTGGTTCAGATTGGTTAAACGGTGTAGATTTGTGTCAAAGGGCCTACATGCAGGGAATTGAGTGGTCTGTCCAAAATTTAAGGTAGACAGTGTTTCCCGCAGTGTTCCAAAGGGTGTGTATCCAAATTTTGGTTCAGATCGGTGAAACGGTGTGGATTTGTGCCAAAGGGCATAAATGCAGGGAATGGAGTGGTCTGTCCGAAATTTCATGTAAACAGTGTTACTCGTGGGGTTCCAAAGGCTAAGTATACACATTTTGGTTCAGATCGTTGAAAAGGTGTAGATTTGTGCCAAAGGGCCTAAATGCAGGGAATGGACCAGACTGTCATAAATTTCATGCAGACAGTGTTACTCGCAGGGTTCCAAAGGGTATGTATACAAATTTTGGTTCTGATCGGTAAAACGGTGTAGATTTGTGCCAAAGGGCCTAAATGCAGGGAATGGAGTGGTTTGTCCGAAATTTTACATAGCCTAAACTATTCCTCTTGAATCTGGCCATCATATAAAAACAAGAATTTTTCGAATCCGACTGGTAGTTCCAGAGATTAGCGCGTTGAAACATAAAAACACACAAACAAACACACAAACTCTTCAGATTTATTATATTAGTATAGATTTCATGTATGTAAAAACATTTTATTCTACGAGATCATGTGAGGTGATCGTTTTTCGTCATGTTCACATTGCTATACTACGATCCAGTTTCTAAACTGAGATAGTTAAATTTGTTTAAGGAATTAGTATTCCAGTAATTTTTTTTTCAACGTTTTTCAATTAATTTTAATTCAGGATTCAGACTTTTTGTCTAGGATGACAATTAAATTCGTTACAGTAATTTAATTTGGGCATCTTAATTGTTAAAAAGAAACATCAAGACAAGAAGACAGAACGTGTGATATATTGTTGTAATATCACAATCATTATGAGCTTTACGTCGATCTGACAAGAAACATTCGTCATGATTACGATACGAAGTCATATACTGTGCCCTTTTAGGAAGAAATATGCCAATCACAGTATACCAGCGTAGCTCAATTCGGAATTTTCGGGGCAGCGGTAAGTTCCCCCACTCTGTGACTCACATATTTTGGATTAATTAGAGGATACACTTTCAAAAATAACAACAAAATCAACTCCTATTTTAACACATTTAATTAATAAAATTAATGGCGCTACAAACACTTTAACAATTAAATTACTGACCCATAATCATCTACTTGTTCCAAATGAACAAGGAATCACAATATAATAAAACAAATATTGTATTAAAACATATGGTTTCCACATAAACCAACAATTCCTATTTATTTTTACTTCCATAAAGCTTCAGCTGTAAGTTTTATATAATTCCGAGCTCTTTTAGCTCCATGCTTTACATAATAACGGTGTCATTCTTTGTACACCTCAAATACTACTTTTTACATTTTCTTAATCCTCAAAACAAATGTATAATTACATTTAAAATTATATGTTAATTATCTAACTCAATATTTTGGGCAATGTCCACACAGTTCAGCTGTTATCATCTCTCTCTAGTTTCATAAGTACATTATGGTAATCAGGAAATTTCTTGTGTACTCCAGAGTATGAAGATACTTGACACAGTCAAAAAACTATAGTTACTCCCGAAACCTAGTTGCCTTCAATTAACTCGTGGAATCCAACTTCCATACAACATTACAATAGGGATTGTTATTTATCTCATATGTCTTATAAGACCATTATCACATAAGAAAACTACGATCTGAACAGGCAAGCGGAAATATCAATCTACAAGGACCTCGGTTCAACGCCCGGGTCGTTAACAACTTTAAACACTCCTGGTGTATTCATTACTCTTTACAAAACGACCTCCAAACACCCCTCCTTCTCCGAGGGTCTGGCCGTGAAACATGATAGTTATTTATGACTATGCGGGATCCTTCCAGTCTGGCCCGAGCTAGAGCCCTCTTTAAATGCTTTACAAAACACAAACTTTCCATTCTCAGTTCTTAGTGGAGACCTGGCCTTTTACTCTGCGTGTACAATCAGCAATATTATTGGGCTTAAAAACCACATTCGTAATCTTGGCGTTTATTAATTATGAAAGGTCCTCATTGATTGTGGAAGAGCAATTAACGACGAATAATTAAGGGGCTTTAAAAATAAGATGATTCTGAGTTCGAATCTCTTCACATGCCTCGGGAACCTTTCCCTTATAGAGGACTATACACAATGCGATTTAGGGTCAGCCAACTAGCTAATAGACCTACGCTCAATACCATACATTTGCTCCCTTTCAATACATGCACAATGCCTCGTGATACTACGTCACAAATAGAGGACTTATACCAAATCTCAATTCGCTACAATCAACTACCTCTCATAAATAATTCACCAAGTACATTAACTTTTACGCGTTCCTAGCGTGACATTTTACTTTAATGGCGCTCCTTTTGCGCTATACATTTTAAGCCTAGCGTCATCCAAAGAACTGATAATATCATATTAACAATTGATACACATTTCAATTTTATATTATTCTTTCCTTTTGACAATAACTTTCTTTATTTCAAGAACATGCATTTAAACATCATGTCTATACTTTTTATTAAGGCCCTAACGCTCTTATGCTCACATCAATTTATTTGATCTTTATTTAATATTTCCTTTCTTGGTTATTATTATTATCTTTATTCTTTACACAAGCTCAAAAGCTATTTCTTTCATATCTCAAATTTACTTTATTTAAATATCTTTCATGATAATTACGAATATTTCGCTTGCTCTTATGACCTTTGTTGAATACATTAACATTTTATTCACATATTTCCTCTACGGGATTTATTCTTTACATAATTATTTATAATTTCCCAAATTTCTATTATTGTTCAGACCGCGTTCTTGTTTATTCAGTATTTATTTATTTAAACACATCCCTTTTACTCAAAAACTCCGGTGGATTTGTACACAACCATTTCCTGACCCCAAAATAGAATAAAATTCAGTACTCACATGTTTTTTTTAAGATCGTCCCATGATCTTTATTCTTGTGCGGTGTTTCATTTTGGGCCCACTTTTAAACTTTACTCCATATTATAGAAATTCATCTTATGTACAAACACTTCTTGACACATATTTAAGACACTTAACATTGACGACATTTTTATACACTGGTGTGTCCCTTTAGAACACACAATAAACACTAAAAATATTAATTTAACACACAATCTTGATAAATTTACACTTCACAATTCTTGATCACTAGGCCGTATTTCTGAGCCTATCACACGTGACCTCTTAATTTCCCGTTTCCAAGGGTGAAATTTATTCAATGTCGGCTTCCTATCCCGCAGAATACGAAAGTCTCGAAACATCTACTGTTCCCTGGAATCCTAATTCTTCTACTCCTATTCTGGATGACCGGCTATTTATCTAGCTTCAACGGCTTCTTTGTAGATCTGGTTTATCGATCCTAGTGAAAGTCTATTCGGATCGAGGTCTCCTCGATAACCAATCGATGATCTATGGATTTATTTTATAGCAGCTAGTACTTCTCGAGTCTAGTGCTTAGAGTAGTTCGTCTGCTCTTTGGAGATAATGTTTATAATCTCCGTTCTTCTTTATTTGATCGGTTCTAACCTTCCTACGTTTCTGAAATACGTTCCGAACCTTACTCTGTTCTTCCCTTTTTGGGTTCTTTAATTTAGATAACTGTTTATCTTTCTGTTACAGTACTTCCGTACGTTATGATATATTCGTTCGTCTATTTAAAGACCTATCGCCTTGAGTCCAACGTTCGCAGCCTGCTCTGACTATATCTTACGAATTTTTCACTATAAACTTGTGTACTGTCGGACCTAAATCCTGTAACTAGGATTTTCCTAATCTTTCAACACGGCGATACTTTAAATTTCTTCTTTACCACTCCTTATGGAGGCAAGCAAGTTGTTAATACTGCGACGCCTATGGCTATCGGATATTAATTCTGCGGTGTAATACAGCGTTTCTCCCTTCAAGGAGTACTAGTAACTGTCTTCGATGTGACGCAGAGTGACGCCCCACACGGCTGTCTGAATACTGATGCGTAGCAACGCCCCCCTTGGGCTATTTGGACCTGCTTGTACTGATGCGTAGTAACACCCCCTCGGGCTGTTCAGAACTGCATTCGGTGTGTGATGTATCACAGTGACGTGCCCTCAGGCCGTTTGAAACTGCATGATTGGCTTGGTGAGGCCAGGAGTTTTATACCTTTTCGCTACAAAAAGATAAGACTCTAGCCCTTTCTGTGGCCAACTTCTAAAATAATGGTTGCACAATTATAAAAATTATACCTTCCGAAAGCTCGTCTTCTCAATGTCAAATAATCTCATTGCACCTAAGAATCGATCGTGCAATTCGGAGATATTAATTAATTTCTCGTCCTCAATTGTGTGGGAGTTGCTGTTCTTTTGTACTCTCCCCCCTACACCAGCCTTGGTACTTCCCCGATGACGTCTTCTTGCGTTTGCAGTTTTCTCCTGTGCAATTATTAAATGGTTTCTCTTTACTAAAAAATCTCTCATTCGAAATGATTCACCGTACTGTACTTGTTTACTTATTTTTATACTCGTAGACGGGTTAAATTTAATTATTCCTCTTCTGGCGCATAAGCGGTGTTGTCAATTTCCAGCAAGCTCAGCTCGATTTCCGAATCAGGCTTCCTTGTCTAATAGTGGGAATTTTCCACTCGGTTATTAATACTCATGACTCGCTCCCTTCTGAATGTCAAGAGGGGTGATCTCATCTCACGAACACCTGGTCCTCGCCTCTTGCACCATATTAGGCTAGCATCCTAGCTTGATCTTTCTCTAAGTTACATTAGAAACTGTACGTTTCTTTCATTTCTTCCCCAAATGCATGGATTCGACCTCCATGGACCCTATGGCACATGGGTTCAATACCTATATACATTCTTTGTATAGAATGGAGACACATTCCGAAATTGACAATTTTATTTCATTAGAGAAAGCTAAGATCATTCGTCTATTTAAATATTATAAGAGATATCTCCTGATGGAAGATTTTTTCATCCGACGGAAGGGATTTCAAGGCTAGTTTATGCCCGTCGAGATTGATTTTTATCGGACACATAAATAACATTTATGGTTATTTATACACAATGTGTAATGTCACGTCATATTGTGGACGTGATATTGCAATACTTGTAATTTTGAAACCAGATGAGTACGGAGGAACATTAATGTATTTTTATTAAATGTATATGTACCTTTTAGTCGATATCTAAGTAACATTTTTAAAGTAAACACATTGAGGTCTAAGTTCGTTAGTATGAACGAAGGGAAAGCTTAATAACAGATGGAGCTGTTTGGGATGCCAGCGGTTGATTGTAGCAACGCTGATGAATATGCCAATCTTATGTAAATGCTAGTTTTGTGGAAGAGAAGAAAATTACAATTAATTTGTGTAATAGATTGTTTAACAAGTAATGAAGGAGATTGTATTTCCGTATGCAAAGGTATACGAGGCTTTTTAGAGAAATGTTGTGTAACTGCGAGGTGTACATTCCGTAAGTAAGTGAAGTCGTTGCAAGGCAAGACTAGTTTAGTAAGCATTTGGTATTATAATAAAGGAATTGAGTTAAGAAGATCTCCAATGTATAAATACTCGACTTGGATGTGGAGACAGGAGGTGTGAGCGAAAATTAAGATGAGAAGAAGGATATTATTAACTTCTGTTATTTTATACTAATTATTAAAATTTTATTAAACACGATTTGAGTAAATACGTGTGTTTTATCTTTGCTGATTGAACACATTAGACTGAATTCGTCTATAAACCTGATATGACAATGTGCAGTAGTATTTTGAAAGGCGAAGGAGATCTTTGAAATATCCTGATAATGTGTGGAAGGATTTAAACTTGATCAGAGCTAAAGCTCATATATATTCATATAACGAATTTATATCGTTATGATAGCCTACGCTATCAATAATAATGCAAATTATACTGTAAATAAGTTTCCAATAATTATTTAATCAAGGGAATAAGATATTAGGAATAATAATGTATTATATGTTTTTGAATTGTACTGTATGTTAGAGGTAAATTTGGACTGAATGTTTTCACGATGTTATGTGTGTATGGACAACTCCGATGGTCGCGAACAATGCGAGGGTATGCATGGATTGGTGTATTAAATTTTGAGTGTCTTTGATATAGAACTGTATGAGTTATAGCAAGTTGTATAATCAGAAAATGTAACTTTGCGACCATGCTAAGTTCACGCTAGCAGTGTGTTCGCCATGAATGACAGGGAGATGTGTGTATCCCGTTATAAATTCAAGGCCAGTAAATTATAAACTGGAAAGAGTTGTTAGCCATGCCACGACTTTTATGAATGAAAGCAGGTCGTTGGCCGGCAAGAAACTGTAACATTATATAATCGTGTCACATGACTCGAGGCACGCGTCGCGCTCAAGTATTTTAATAGCTTGTTAAGGAATGTTAGGCACGCCAAAAAAATTAATTGTTTTAACACTTGTAGGTGGCATAGGGCTATCAAAATTTAATTTCTGATGTTCTGAAAACACAGCGTTTTCAGTGGCGTATATGTGGAGAGGTGTGAATGAATGTAATTATTTATTAATTAATTTTAAGTTAGGGATTATTTTATTTGTTTAAATAATAGTTTACTCTTGTTATTAAATTTGTTTAGTTCGTTTTCTACGTCGTCATTTTGAGTGACTCATTCTAGATATAAAGGGAGATAATATTGTGGAAGCCCAATTTCAGGTTGGAAACTGGCTACCCATTTTAAACCCCAAGCGATAACAAGGTAAGTGTTCACCTGAGCCAAAGTGTACTTGTGTATTTCCATAATATCATTGCAGTCTTCTGCGTATATTCTCGAAGATCTTGTTGGAGCGGATTTTGATAAGTATATTAGACGGATGCTTCCAAAATTCTGCGATCCAGCTCAGCTATGGATTTCTGGCAGGTTACATCTCGAATATACGGGCACAGTAGAAGAAATGGAGCTTAAAAACGTTATGGGGAGTTGGTCGAACCATTTTAGGTGAAGAAATGGTCGCCCAACTTAAGGGGCTACGAAATAGCTTCGTAAGGCCATTTAGGAGACATCAAAATGGTAACTTGATTTATTTTGAGTTGATGGGATTAATTAACCATACCGTTTGTGATGGACGTGAGTGTGATTATATAGGTATTTGGAATGGTTTTTAGTAACGTTGCACTCAAATAAAGATCAGATCTAATGGAAAGCCTGAGAAAGGAATAATAGGTGGAATTTTTAGAAAATGACTTATGATCTGAATCTCATTTCAGTTTGACCGGTTCAAGACCGATGTTAGTCATGTTAATGTAAAGTTAACTTGTTTTAACGACAGTAAATGTAAATGTTCTTTATGGTAGTATATTTAGAATGGGTCATTAGGGAACGAACTATATGAATAAGTTTATTAAGTCTAGGGTGTCTGGTAAGTTGATATTAAGTTAATATTAAGTTATTGGTAGACAATAGGATGCCCAAATACATGAAAAAGGTTGCTCGAATGTAGTTATATTGCTCTGTTTTGAATGTTTCCCTACATCATTTGTGATTTATATTGTAATGGCAACGATGGCGACCGAGGATGTCAGGAGAATGATGGAGGAGAGGATGGAGAAAATCAAGGGGAATATGAAGGAAAGTTTGAAGGAAAGTGTGAAGGAAAGTTTGGATGATGTCCAAATAAATTGATGGAAAATTTGGATAGTGTCCAAGAATAGATTAAAGAAAATTTGACAGTGAATGTGCATGATATGCAGCGTAAATTTCAGGAGGCGAAGCGAGACCTGGATCAACTTAGGGGGATCGTAAAGAGGATCTTGACACAGTTGTAGTCAAGGTTGTTGGTGTTAAGGAGAATTTTAAGGAGGATATACAGGTTGTTCAAACTTCTTTATAGGGTTTACAAACCAGTGCCACTGATGTAAATGAAAATGTGTCGCGTTTGCAGGCCAGTTCCAGAGAAATTCAGGATGATGTAAGTAGTGTGAAGAATAAGGTAGACAGTGTCAATACTGATGTTGCAAATGTCCGTTCTGATGTATCCCATGTCCAAACTAAGGTCGATAGTGTCCAGACTGATGTGTCCCATGTACAAACTAAAGTTTATAGTGTCCAAACCCAAGTAGCTAAGATTCAGGAAGACGTAATTAATATGCAGGTCGATGTGAACAATATACAAACTGATATCATTAGTGTACAGACCGATGTAAATAAGATGCAAACGGAAGTGAATACTATGCTTGTAGATGTTACTAAGGTCCAAGAAGACATAAATAAAATTAGGAGAGAGGTAGAGGAATCCAAAACACAATGTTCAGAAAACATAGGTGCTTTAAGAACACAATTTGTGGATGACACTTTAAAAACAACTGTTTCGTTAGCCGAATTAATGTCTAATGTAGATACTCTACGTAATCAGGTGATAGATCACAATAAAATCCTTAAGGAGGATATAGAGATAGACATTGACGAAATGTTAAAGGCAAATGTAGTCATTTGGAAGGACGAATGGAATAAGTCCAGTACCGAACATGTCAAACAAATACAAGACAAGATTGAGCGTAAATTAGCCAGTACACAGTTACAAATAAACCGTGTGTTACTAGTGTAAGGTCAGATTTAGGGAACCGTATTGAACAGTTATAGCAGAAGCAGGTGGACGATAAAAATCAATCGAGTAAGGATTTAGAGAATAGGAGTAAATCTTTAGAAGAGCGTATTAATAAGGTTGTCACTGACGTGAATGCAATCAATGAGGGAAAATCTACAGAAATAGAAGAATATATCAGTAGAAAATTGCAATGAGTTAACTTAGGAGATGATGCTAATCTCGATGTTTATAAAGAAGAATTGAAGAGAGGAGTAGGACAGTAATTGAAGGATATTATTACGGAAATAGAAGAAAAGGAAAAGCTAGATCTAGATGATTATGGAAGTCATACTAGGAGAAATAGTATATAAATAGAGGACAGAGAAGTCAGACCAGAAGAAAGAGTATTCAGATATAATGATGGACAGGAAGAAAGAAGTAGAGAGCCCGAATGAGATATTAGAGATTATCGTTCTAACTTCCAAGATTCTCAACAAAGAAATGTGACGGTGATTCGAAACTTTGAGGACAAACCTCGTAAGTTTAGCAATCTTGATAGTTTCACCCCAATTGAGTACATCCGTAACCTCAAGGATTACTATATTGAAGCTCACATTTCTCAAGGGAGAGAGATGAATATAGTAGATCGTTATTTATCGGACGGACTTCTTGAATGATTCCGCGCTATTAGGTACACATTCGTGGATTTTGAAGATTTCGCAAGCCCTAATAAAACGTTTTTGGTCAATCGAGGCGCAGAACAGTTTACGCGCAGAAGTTTATTCAAGAAAATATTCGGGTACTTTACCGACGCGCTATGCTGATTTCTTTACGACACAGCTCGCCCGTCTACGTTTTCTTCAGCCACCATTGTCGACGGCACAGCTAATCGATGCGATAGCTAGGATGCTGCCAGTTGAGGTCAGACGTCAGGGGTATGTGATTTAGCTGGAATGGATGAACTTCTCAAAAAATTGGATTACACGGGTCCGATGCCCAATGAAGTATCCAGAAATCACCGACAAGATTACAAGGATATCAATACTGTATTTATAGACCAAACACAGCAGACAATAAGCCCAAAAGTTCAAGAAAAGAGAAATATAGGTCCCGAGCATAACACCTACTTTAGAGATAGGAGACCGGAGCCCAGATACAGGAGATTCCGTGGAGGTCGTCCTTATCAACAACATTAACAACTAGGCCAGAATAATAATCATGAGAACCGTAGAAGTGGTTTTACCACAAGAACAACAACTACTGTTACAACAATAATAATTATTACAACAGAAATAATCGGAATAACGAAGGGTATAACCGATAGAAAAACCCAACAAAATGACGTATTTACGGAGGAAAAATATGAGGAATGTCACCAGGAAGGAAAAGAATGTTTGGAGGAATTGAGGGAGAAAGAAAAAGGGAAAAGAGGTGAAAAGAACTTGAGTGTGGATCCCAAGCCGAGTACTAGTCAGCAGGGAAACCATAAAAATGACGCACAAGAACAACAACAACAAAAGAACTCGTTTTCAAAACGGAAGTAGAAGAGATAGAAAATACTACTACACCGCACCAAGTAATGATAAACGAAATCTATGAAGTAACGGACGAGGATTTATTGTTTGAAAAGGAGATCATTTATGAGGAAAGGCTATATGAATTACCTATTATTTGTATAAATGTCGATGATCAGACATGCAAGTCTCTGATGATTACTGGAGCCATCATGTCCATTATGTCAGATGAGTGTTACCAGAGATTGTTAAAGGGTGACAAAATGACTGCTTTACCCGCATCTGCAGTAAAAGTGCGTGGTATTTTTCAAGATAAGGCTGTTAAATGCAATATTCAAGTTTTGTTAAACTTTGAATAAATGGACGCACTTATGAGCATATTTTCATAGTGGTTGAAAAGAGGTGAAAAGAACTTGATAGAAATTGATATTGTGCTAGGCATTGACTTCATTACCAAAGTTGGAGCAGTAATTGATATGAAAAACCGGATTATAAAATTTAGTTAAGGGTTAATAAACACAGAAGAGTTAGAAAAACAGGATTTGCATAGCAATCTAGATATAGATTATAGCGAAGGAATTATAACAATTGTCATTGAAGAGGCAGAGAATGGAAGAGAAAAGCCTACCCCTAGAGCTGAAGGATTTGAAGAAATTAAAGATGAACTTGAGGAGTTGATAATGGAATTTCATGACATTTTTGATGAAAAGCCTGGATTAACTAAGGAATAAACAAGAAGTTCCGTGACGAACTAAAGAGCCTAATTTTCATGCCAATGATTATTTTACAGTATATTAACCTATCTAGAATAATGACGAAATTAAATTGCTAATATCGAAATTTCTAATTAGTTCGAAATACTGTATACCTGGCATAATGTAGGCTAATAGAGCACTAGAGTTGGCAGCCCTGATGACTGAATATATTCTTAGTTCCATATCTTAAGGTACAGAATACAAAATTTGGTTGAAGTCCAATGAATAGCATGGACGTTACATGCAGTTAAACATTGGATCTAACAGCGCGCGTAAAATCATGTTGGCAACAATGTCATGCATGTACTGGTCAGAAATAATCTGAAATACTATGATCTATTGTTGTGCCAATTTTGAATGAAATCCATTAGTTAGTATAGAAGTTACATGCATTTTAAAATTGGACCTATCAGCAGGCTTAGAATCATGTTGGCAGCACTGACGTATATTAGTTACTCCAAATTTATTTAGAATGCCAGGTACTATACGTGTGCAAAGTTTAGAGCTATTGGCTTGCATACTTTCTGGTATATTGACATTAGGGTAACAAAAATAGGGACAGCACATATTAACAGTAGGCAGCCCTGGTTGCTCTTAAGAATATGCATAGTCATATCTGTTATGGTACACATAGCACATACGAAATTTGGTTGAAATCCGAATGATAGTATGGAAGTTACATGTATTTAAAGTTGGACCTCTCAGCAGGCTTAGAATCATGTTGGTAGCACTGACGTATATAAGTTACTGCAAATTAATATAGAATGTCAGGTACTATACGTGTGCAGAGTTTAAAGCTGTCGGCTTGCATACTTTCTGATGTATTGGTATTTGGATAAAAAAAATAGAGAGAGCATTTATTAACAGTTGGCAGCCCTGGTGGATCTTAAGAATACGCTCAGTCATATCTGGTTATGTACGTATACAACATACGAAATTTGGTTGAATTCCAATTTATAGTGTAGAAGTTATATGCATTTAAAAATTGGACCTTTCGGCAGGCTTATAATCATTTTGGCAACACTGGCATGTAAGGCCTCCTGGAAATTAAACTGAAATATTATTATCTATACGTGTGCCAATTCTGAAATAGCTCCCTTTCATACCTTCCAAGATATCCAACATGGAGCTCAAATTTCAATTGCGATTTTTTAGCAGTTGGTAGCACTGACATCATTTTCAAATATGGCCGTGAGATATTCAAGTATAGATCTTTACTCCTACCAAATTTTGTTTCGATTGCTCCAGCCGTTTAGGAGTTGATAGGGGGGGGGGGGACACACACAGCCAGACAGACAGAAGGACATACAGACAGACATTTGCCCAATCTCATAAGTCTACATTTTCCTCATTTTTGCAAAATGTGAAAAGTAGGCTAAAAATACAAGATTAGATTAACTGATGAAACTTCATATCAGAAGAGGATATATCCCATTCCAGAAATGTACACTGAAGAAGTACGGGGGATAAACAAGAAGATGGAAACCGATGGCATTATAAGGAAGCAGGCATCTTCTTACATCAACCCCATTACTGTGGTAAAGAAGAATAACGGTCAATTACGCGTATGTTTAGATGCACGCACAATTAATATGAAAATTTTGCCCGAGGCAGACCGCCCACCGAAAATCCGTGACCTTTTGAAGAAATTTAAAGAAAAGGCATGTTTCTCAGTCCTTGATCTTACAGCGTCATTTTATCAAATAGAATTTGAAGAGGAAATTAAACAGTACACTGGTTTTCCTTTTGACCAGACTTCCTGGGTTTTCAGCCAGTACCATTTGGTATATTAAATAGTGGACCAGCACTAATTCGAGCCCTTGATAACAAGCTCACTGATGAGGTGAAGAAGAATGTGCTATGCTATATAGATGATTTGATCTTATCTTCGCAGAATGCACTTGCGTAAGCTTTCTGAAAACTTAAGAGACGCAAATATAAAGGTAAACTTTGATAAGTGCCATTTCTTGCACGAGAAAATCAATTTTCTCGGACATACTATTGATCAAGATGGTTATCACTTAAACCTAGAGAAAGTGGAGGCTATTATGAGATTTCCAAAACCCACTAAGGTCAGGCAAGTCAGAGAGTTCGTGGGAGCTTGTCAATTCATAAGTAGTCATTGTCCAAAATATTCGGAGTACATGGCACCTCTGTATGACTTATTAAAGGAAAACAATCGTTGGAAGTGGACCAGTACCGCCGACGAAGCCTTTGAAAAAGCGAAAGAAATTTTGAGGAACAATGTGAAGTTAGAATATCTAGATTTTGACCGTATATTCTACATTGAATCCGATGCTTCACGTGTAGGTATAAGTGCTGTCTTGCATCAAAAGAACGAAGACGGATGTAAGCACTATATCGCTTTCATTGGTAGAAAGCTGAAACGACATGAAGAGAACTACTTCACGACATAACTGGAAGCGTTAGCTTTCGTGACAGCTCTTCAGGCTTGGAAGAAGATTTTGATCGGTCACCAGATGATCATCTTAACCGAACACAAGGCGTTACAGTTTATGCTTCAGACCGATATGTCGCATGATAGGTTAACATGATGGGCCCTATTCACTCAGCAATTAAATGCAACTATAGTCCACCAGCCATGTAAGGGTAATTTATTGACTGACGCATTATCATTGACGAACACCGCCACAATAGATTTAATCAAGAGTTACCTCAACCAAGGCGGAGTTGAAGGTCAAATAACTTGCGAAGAACTTAATACTCAAGGCGATAACAAGGCCTTTAAAATTGGAATACCTTTTCAATACTTAGAGGCAAGTTTAGACTCAGGTTTTTGGCCAGAAAGGGTTTTAGTACGGCGATTTCGTTTCTCCCATAGGAAATTTGATTCCCCCTCCCTTGAATAAAAATTGATCTACCAAGTTCATCCTATGGAACGCAGAAGGATTAAGGAATGCTCTTCAGTTTATTCCACCAGAAATGACACAGATACCGGACGCCCTGATAACGACTGAGACCTTCCTATTAGAACCTATAGATATCCCTGGATATTATAGTATACACATGCTCGCAAACCCAACGAAAGGGAGACCGGAAGGTGGTGTCTCTTGATTTTTGAAACCTACAATTGGCACCATAAAAGCAACATACAAGGAAGAAAACTAACTCGTTATAAGGATTACCGACATCACTATTATTGCATTGTATATCAACCCCTACGCCTCCATAAACGACGTCATTGAAACGCTCGCTAAAGCCATTTCAAAAACAACTGGAGAAGACAAAAATATTATCCTAGCCGGTGACCTCAACTGCCGAATTGATAAACCAGGCCGGAAAACGGAGTTAGTACTAGAAATGCTGACTAAGGAAGGATTTTCACTAGTGAACAAAAAGGAAGAAATGACCTACTTCTGCAACAACAGAGCGAGCGCAATTGATCTTGTATTTTACAAAGGCAATGGAATATAAATCAAGAAACAGGAAGGACTCTGGAGATCTGGAGCAGCTCCCATAAGAAAACATATTCCAATAGTAACTGATATTATTATAATAGATCAGACATCGACACAACGCAACAGAAGGCATATATCCAGATTAATTGACCAAAATCAGATCATCCCTGAAGATATTATCAGAGCAGAACGCCTCGCAAATGAAGGTCACATAAATGAAGCATTGAAAATAGTCACAGATTTAATACAATCAGCTAGTCTTCCTATGAAGAAAAGAAGGGCTCGAATCTGGTTTGATAAGAAATGTTATGCCAAGCGAAAAGAAACTCTACAAGCACTCTATAAGGCAAGGCCTCAAGTCACGGACGAAAATCTTGAAATATATGCACAACATAGGAAATTCTATAAACAACTCCTACAAACAAACAAAACAGAATACAATGAAAGAGAAGCAAAAAATCTAGCAAGGAAGGCCAAATCCGATCCCTTTCTTGCTCTACGAAGACCTGTAACACTCCGACTAAATGAAATTACCATGAGAGAATGGGAAGAATATTTTAAGTCCCTTCTAAATCAGGAATCCTAGAGATGTAATTTCTCATCAGATAGATCTTCTTCTGATGAGGATACGTTAATTATATCCTTGGAAGAAATCAAAGCAATAATAGATTACGGAAAAAACAAGAAAGCTCCTGGACCAGACCTAATTTGCACAGATCTACTAAAGCAGTCACAGGACATACTCTTACGATTTTCGACCAATCTCTTTAATGCATGCATACGATTCTGGACCATTCCAGACAGCTGGAGAATTTCCACCATCAAAATTTTCTACAAGGGAAAAGTGGACACCAGTGATCCCAATTCATACAGAGGTATTGCACTTGAGAACAACACCTTCAAGGTACTTATGAAGCTTCTCACAACGAAACTAACACCAATAGCAGAAATTCCAGATTGCCAATTTGGTTTTATGCAAGGAAGAAGCACAATACAGGCAGTATCTTATCTTTTAAGTGAAGTGCAAGAATCTTTAAGAAAACCTAAAGGAAAATATTATACAGTATTTGTGGATTATGCAAAAGCTATCGACTCATTACATCGGGAACTACTTATCCAGAAGATCAAAGGTTTGACCAATGAATTAATACCAATAACGACCTTACTGGAACATATACCGGCATACAACCCCTTAGAAATAGAAGACGGTGTCCCCACATCTCATTATATCAGACAGACGAACGGAGTTTTGCAGGGTGATCCTTTAAGCCCGCTTCTTTTTAATATTACTACGGCAGACATTACCAGCACAATAAAGGACACTCCCAATACCACACTCTTACTCTATGCGCATGACATGGTATTAGGGTCTTCAAACAAATTATTATTACAGTGTGTATTGTTTGAACTAGAAAAATGGGTCAATGAAAATCACCTTGATATTAACCTTCAAAAAATGGTTCAAATGCCATTTCGAAAAGGAGGTAAACCTGCGCTTAAAGACACGCTCACATTGTACAACGAACCATTAAACGTAGTGAACAAGTTCAAATACCTGGGCATAACCCTGCAGACTACAGCCACGTCCTTCAGTCATCATATACAAGAGAGGTCAGCAACAGCTATCAGAGCCATTTACAAGATTAAGAATCTACCAGCGTTATCGCTAGTTACAGCTCTGACCCTTTTCCATACGACCATCTCACCAGTTGTTACGTATGGTCTTGAAATAATATGGAATTTTCTCACATTTAGCGATCTAGAAAGAATAGAGAATGTTAAGTCGAGATTTTTTAAGTATATACTAAGAGTTGGAAAGATGGCTCCCACAATATTAGTCTATGAGTTAGCAAAGGAAACCTTCTTCATCGAAGACCTCAGACTAAAAGTTCCTTTGCCGGCTACAAGATCCTCTACTGAGTTTTTGGAGGCGAGAAGAGCAAAGAGACAAGAGATAGATCCAGACGTTTATATTACTGATGCCATGATGAACAGAACGTGGTCTAACGAGAATCAAGATCAAAGACACATAATAACGAGACTCGCCATTCACGGATTCCATCATAAGATGTGCTCCAACAGATCCTTCCATAGTCCGAATGATAATTGTGTTTGCATTTTATGCAACGAAAGGTGTACCAGATACCATATTACGACGTGCCGCAAAAGATTAAAATCATTAAGTGATTATAGTAAAAATTAATGTCCATTCGGGCGATCCTTTTTCCTTTATTGTTTTTTTCAGTTAGGATGTAACTTACAGTTTTTTGTTTCAATAAAGGAAATCTTTAATGTAATTATCGAGAAACCCAATTAGAAGTTTGCAGATAAACCATGTACAATTGGAGGAAGAAGATCAGGAAACCGATAGGAGATTAGCCCGAATCGGTGTGTCACAGGAGAGACATGCTCCAATTAGGAAAATGTACAGGTTCTTGAAGGGTTTTATGGACATAGCAGATGCAGATTATGCTGCAACTCGAAGACAGTCACATCACTACGTGCTGAGTGGTGATCTAGTATGCAGATACATAGACTCCGAGCATACAAAATTCCGCATAATCGTGCTCCCTAATTTTGTCTCGAAATTAGTGTGGTTAGCACAACATTCCATAGCACATGGCGGCCTAGATAAAATTCTTAGTACACTCAAAGAGAGGTTTAGCGAGAATTATAAGATCGTGTGATGAATGTCAGAGAGGGAAATTCACATATGAATCGTTGAAAGGAAAACCAAGAGCCATGATACCTTCCAAACCACACGAGTTGATGGCGGCAGATATCTTTGGGCCGTGTCCCAAGGGATACCAGGAGAACCAGTTCTTGTTAGTAACCGTGGATGTCTTTTATAAATTCGTCACTATGGATCCGATGCGAAAAGCTAACACGAGAAATGTGGTAGGCAGATTGGAGAATGCTGTTTTGTCTAAGGCAGGAAGACCAGAATATCTCTTATCAGACCACGGAGCTCAGTTCACCTCAGCCGAATTTGAAGCAGATATAGAAAGATTAGGGATAAAACAAATATTTTCCAGCGTGCGTTATCCTGAGTCAAATTCCATCGAATAATATATAGCGGAATGTAGTAAATTCTGTAGAATTTTCTGTCCATACGATCACCCTAGTTGGGTTAAGTATGTGCCAATCATTGAGGATTGTTTGAACTCCAAAGTTCAAGAGAGGAGGGCTGAATTTCCAATGGCCGTACATTTAGGACGGAATGCAGAAATACTATAGGGCAACGTATTTAATTTCATTCCCAGAGATCCTGATGTAGGAAGACAGGAAAGGATTGATAGAGCGAAGGAGAAACTTCAGAAAGCAGCTGATAAACGCATGAGAAGAGTTGAAGGGAAACGATTCAGCAAACTTTTAGAAATTGGAGACATGGTTTTATTGCGTAGACCAGTCAAAGCGGACGTATGCAAAAAGGTATACCCGAAGTTTGGAGTTATCTCTACAATGCCGAGACAATATGAAACATTATGTACATTTCCATCCAATACTTTTAATATATTTTCATGTACATTTACTCTCGACTATGAGCAATTATAATCTTTCATTGACCAACCAAATGAACATTAACATCTACGATAGTGATTCGATGTTCAACTTACAAATTTTATTTGTAAAGATGACACTATATCGGATTCATTGCTCTATAATGATGGGGAACATTCGAATGATGTCGGCAAATGAAGAGTCGTCATTGGGAAGGCAGAAGATACCTGAGACCAGGCCCGGTGATTGTTCGAGACTTGGAGTCCTTGTTCGAGAGACGAGGTTCGATGTCTGGCGGAGACGAGTGTTTGCCGGGGAGGAAATCCTTCCAACCCCGAGGTCGCTGTTCTTTCACTGGCGTGGAACGGATTTGGTTTCGGAAATTCATTCTTGGGAAGATGAAACACCTATGTATTTTCGAATACCTGATATAAACTTCATGTGTCTACAAGACAAGGTAGAAATGTTTTACTTTAATAAGTAGTTTGAGTATTGTGACAGCATTTGTGAGCAATATTTCCCCATATTTAATGCATGTATTTTCACTTCGATGTTTATCAAGTTTATTCTACAAGATCGTATAGGATGATGGTCTTTAATCATCTATACTTGAAAATTTAACGATTCAGTTTCTGAACTGAAATCTAGTTGTCTGAGAATTTATTTTCAACTGTGAAAAATTTTATGAAGTTAATATTCGACGATTTTCGATTTTTAATTCAAGATTTCAGACAGTTTGTCTTAGATTTTTTTTTTGTAAATTCATTTTTGAGTAAGAAGAATTGGGTATTCTTATTGTATGATGAACATTAGTTAGGAGAAGAGGTCTACGCGTGATATATTGTTAACTATCTCCCATTTCTATAAACAGTTCATCGATTTGGCAAGTAATATTCGTCATGATTACGATGTGAAGTCAAGTACTTATGAACATTCTTTGTATATAATGAAGATATATTCAGGAGTTGACAAACCCATTTAGTTGAAGGAAGGCTTTGCCCTTCATCAGATGTAACATTATTTGAGACATATCTTCTTGGAAGATAATTCATCCGACATTAAGGAATGTTAGATAGAATCTCATCCAGTCGTGATTGATATTTATTGGACCAATAAATAACACAAGTTGTTATTTATACACAAATGTAACACTACGTTAATTGCCAATGTAGTAATGCAGCCGTGCAACTTTGAAGTAATGATCAGTATGGAGAAACGAATATTTATATTTTTATTAAATGTATAGAGACATGGCATTGATGACAAAGTAACGACGTTTAGTAAACCTCCACGATCTTACATTATAATCGTTTTGAGAACGATAAGTGTGTCAATTTGAACAGATATTGCTGTTAACATGTAAGCAGTTGATTGGAACAACGATAAAATAAATGCAAGAAGGAATGAATGCAAGTACTATTGAACAATTTTTGGGAACAATTGAGGTGAAGTAATTGAAGTTGTGTATTGGCTCTACGGGGAATTCATGCCGTATATAGATGATTGTGGAGTCTGCGTGGATATATTGTGTTGAAATACGAGGCTATTGCCATATTAATGTATTGAAGTACTGTTGTGAGAGGAAGTTAAAGCATTGTTGTGTATTAGTAGAGTTGTTGAGAACTCCTAAGTGGGAATAGATCTACCTCACAGAGTCGTAATAGGCGGAAAGATGTTGGGAAACGTTATTTAATCCTTGTCCACTAAACCATTATTAAAGCTGGATCTATCTTAACAATATGAACTCATCTTTGTTGATTGATCATATCAAACCAGGGATGATAACTAACCTAATCTTGACTTTGATGGTATAGCTTTGTAATTATTTGAAAGTGTAGAAGAAGGGAATTTTAAACCAGAGATAGTGTTAATAATAATATTAACAGAGTAATGTTGCTAAGAAAGTAAACTTTGGAACGATTGACGTGTGTAGATATTGTATATACGAAGTACGTCCAGAAAGTAAGTTCCGTTTGGTAATAACATTAAATTGTGTACAGATACAGAAAAATTATTTATTGCGCAAAATTCTAAAACCCTTAAACTACTCTTCCACATAACTGCTGAAATATTGCAGGCATTTTTCGTAGCGTGGCACGAGTTTTTGTATACTTTCTTCATAGACGCGTGCCGCCTGTGTCTTCAACTAGTTGTACGTTCCACTGCAGCGCAGTTCCGCATATGCGCGGTAGACTATCTGTATCAAGGAAAAGAAATGTGCGCCATTTGGAGAGCGCTGTCAGCCACGTACGCGTTGTTGTGCATGTTTACTCGTACAATGTCGGTGTTGATTGAAAATCCCGCCGCTTGTGAAATTAGATCTGTGATTCGTTTTCTGAATGCTAGGAAAGTGGAACCAATTGAAATTTATCGGCAAATTTGCGAAGTGTATGGACAAAATGCGATGAGTGATTCAATGGTGAGAGGATGGGTCCGGCAGTTCAATGAAGGACGTAGTGAAAAAAAAGCTTGTAGTTTAACGTGACCGTTAATCTCGAGATCATGAGCCACGGGACCTCCTTTTTACGTGGAATCCGAACCACAGGACATGGCATTTCACTTCGAAAATCTCACATGCACTGACCGGGAATCGAACCCAGACCGCCTTGGTGAGAGGCATACAGCTAGACCGCTGAGCCACCACGCCCCCCGGACGTAGTGAAGTGCACGATGAAGAACGAAGTGGGCGTCCATCTTTGGTTACAGAAGAACTGGTTCACGCGATTGATGACAAGATCCGGGAAAACCACAGGTATACAATTACTGCTCTCGCTATGGAATTTCCCCAAATCTCACGATCACTAATTCATGAAATTGTTACCGAAAAAAAGGACTTTCGTAATCTTTCCCGACGTTGGGTACCAAAGATTCTTACGGAGCAACACAAAACAAAACGGATGGGTAGTGCACTTCAGTTTTTGACCCGTTACAATGAAGGCGGCGAAGAATTTCTGACACAGATAGTCACAGGAGATGAAACTTGTGTTTCTTACGACATCCCTGAAAGTAAGCGGCAATCAATGGAATGGAGGCACTTCATCCCCAGCAAAGGTTAAGCCGAAACAAATCTTGACACCTCGGAAAATGATGTGCACAGTGTTCTGGGACTGGAAAGGCATCTTACTCATTGATTTCTTACCGCGTGGTCAAACAATCAACGCAGATGCTTACTGCGAGACACTTAGGAAATTGCGCCGCGCAATACAGAATAAGCGCCGAGGGTTGCTGTCAAAAGGTGTTGTTTCTCTTCACGACAACGCACGACCACACACTGCAAATGTGACGAAAAACCTCCTACAGGGATTTGGCTGGGACGTGTTTGACCACCCTCCGTACAGCCCTGACCTCGCTCCTAGCGACTTTCATCTGTTCACACATCTCAAGTCTTTCCTTGGTGGTCAACACTTCAACAATGACGACAAGCTGAAAGAAGATGTTTCCAACTGGTTGAAGACACAGGCGGCAAACTTCTATGAAGAAGGTATCCAAAAACTTGTGCCACGCTATGACAAATGCCTGCAAAAGTTCGGCAGTTACATGGAAAAGTAGTTTAAGAGGTGTAGAATTTTGTGCAATCAATATATTTTTTCTGTATCTGTACACAATTTATTTTTATTACCAAACGGAACTTACTTTCTGGACGTGCCTCGTACATTTTCATAATTATTTAATTAAGTTTTTTTTTATTTTTAATAATAATTATTTACTGCATGTTTTTAATATTGTCTATAGTTAGTAAGAGTAAATGTTTTTGAAGTGAGTGTCTGCGATAGCGGTGATTGATGCGTGTATGAAGGCTTCATCAGTCATGAGTGATGTAAGTGAATGATAGCAGGAGTATTATGTAGTATGAATGTGTTTGCAAGAGAAATGGCCGTTATAAGGAGAGTTTTGTATAATGTAATGGTTTGAGAATATGATGTGTTTCCACTGAGTCCAGTTTACGTATTTCATGTGTTAAAACGGACATGGAACTTCGACAGGTGTAACACAAGTAAATGCCATTAGGACGGCAAGGTCAGATTATTAAATGGAACGAGTTTTGCAGCTGTGTGTTTTGTGAATGAACAAGTCTGTGGACCGTGCCAAAGTTTTTACGAGATGGCAAGCCAGCTATGCAGGCAGGCGCGCGTAAAGAATGTCAAACGTTTTTAGATGGAATGTCAGACTCAATAGATTTCAAGTAAATTGTTTTATTATTTTATGCTTTTTTAAATGGCAGAGTCTTTACATATTGTAACTAGGAATGTTAGTGGGTGTGTGTGAAGTCATGAGAACTTCAGTGGCGTAAATGAGGAAGGATATTTGGGTGTTATTTTTCGTTTATTGTTATATTAGTTTTCATTGATAAATTCATTTTATACTATAAGTAGAGACGTGTTATGGATCAGCCTAATTTAGATAGAATGTCCTTTTTTACCCTACAAAGTCCCAAGATTAAGGTAAGTTTCACACTCTACCAATTAAAGCTAATTTGTTTAATCCATAACATGCTCGTAGACTACTGTGTATCAGTGGCAGCAGGCGGATAATAGTTCTGGGTGTAGCACTATTTTCATCAAGGTGGTACATGGGCCCCCGCAAGATTTTGCCTAGGGGGGGGGGGGCATGTATTTTTATTTATTTTTATTGCCTACATGTCACTAAGAGATGAGGAGATGTACTCCCCCCCCGTGATTTTCGTTTCCTTTCTTACTTGCTTCGTGACATTTATTATTTGCCTGCTCTGAAACCGTTGGGTAAGTTAGATGGTCTTTATGGCATGAATGGGAGGATTTTTTTAGTTCATAGTTTTTGTCGATAGAAGTTCGCTTTTCTTTGTGAATCATCGTCATAATGTTCATTTTTTTAAACAGCCAAGACTAGTTGTATCGCAGTGTATCGACAACAAGTAGTTCCTTGAAGAACTATACAGCCTATTTTCATACATCCTACTCATGTTAATTGCCTCTATCAACATTCAAAATTTCAGTTTGGTTGTTGTGATAGATTCGTAGATATTGAGAACCGTCTAAATATTTCAGATGGTCGCCAGGTTGGATTTTTATTTATGTACTATTACATGAAGATTATTGTATACGTGTGGTATTCAGACTTCAATCGCATGATAAAGACACGAGAAGTAAAAACGAGATTTTATAATTTCGCACAGCTGCCATATTTTGGTTATGAAGACAATGGAAATAAATTAGATGCCAGTCGATTAACATTTGTAAAAGCATTTAACGTGTAAAGTTTCACTTCACTCGGATGGTTAAATCACGAGAAACGTCCATTTAAATATTTATATTTTGCGTCGCCGCCTTGTTGGATATGTGCTCACCAAGTTACTGAAAGTCATATAGGTGAACTTATGTTCATAACCTCTATGAACATTAAAAAACAGTTTGATAGCTGTAAAAGTTTCGTAGATATTGAGAACCATCAACATATTTCGGATGCTCGCCATTTTGGATTGTTATATATATAGGCCATAGAGTTATGTAGCACTAAAGGAAAATTATTGCATAGCTTCATTATTCACACTTTCACTTCGATCGCATGATTATGACACAAGAAATAAAAACTTAATTTTAAAATTTGGCACAGCCGCCAACTTGAGGTTATGTAAAGAATTTAACTAAACTAGATGCCAATGCATTACAATATGTATAATCATTTACTGTACCACATTTCACTGCGCTTGGATGGTTAAACCATGAGAAAAGTCTATTAAAATGTTTCAACTTCGCTTGGCCGCCATGTTCGTTTTGTACTTTACAGGGTTTTGAAAGTTGTATAGATAAACTTCTAGCTGTGCCCTTTATCAATGTACAAAATTTCAGGGTGATATCATAAATAATTTCGGAGATATTGAATGCCAGTTAAATATATCGCACACCCGCCATTTTGAGGTTATGTAAACAATTGAACTAAATTAGACGCCAGTGCATTACAATGTGTATAAACATTTCCTGTACCATCTTTTATTACGTTTGGATGGTTAAATCGGGAGAAAAGTCTATTTAAAAGTATCAACTTCGCTTGGCCGCCATGTTGGTTTTGTAGTTACCAGGTGTCTGAAAGTCTCATAGGTGAACTTCCAGTAGTTCCCTTTATCACCGTACAAAATTACAGGATGATATCTGTAATAGTTTCAGAGATACTGAATGCTGGTGAATATATTTCGCACAGCTGCCATGTTGGATTGGTGAGACACAATAAAATTTTAAGGGCGGAGTTTCATTGAAATCGCTCCAGCCGTTTAGAATTTATTAGGGTGACACACACACACACACACACTATCACACACACACAGACAGACACACGGACAAAAGGTGATCTCATAAGCCTATTATTTCATAAAATGAAAATAGGCTAAAAATAACATTCAAGCAGTTCATTAAAATGGTAATGTTAATACAGTTCGCCGATTTTTAAATAGCTGAGATATTTTCAAATAATCCCAAATTACTAAGTTAAATAAAACTGTGGAATTATCCCTACATCTAAATCAGTTAACCATCGGTATCTTCAATTGATGAAATAAACTGGTGTGACAATGAACAATCGAAATATTCACGGGATTTCAGGGAGTGGGGACACAGCCCCTCCTGCGGGCGCCCAAAAGGTGATAGGGTAAAAGACTGCTTGATATCGGAGGAAACCGTATTCAATTGCGCGGTAAAACGGATGTACCTCATTCGTAATGAATGCCGCAGTTCAAACACATCATATTTTCATCAGATTAGATGGATTATAAGTTAATCTACATGAAAACCTTCACGAGAACAAAACAACGTAAGTTATATTCGAGGGCGAGAACTGCGAGTGTCACAAGTACGCGCAACATTGCAAGACATGGCTTCGGTTGACGGAGCATCTCGAATGTCTCGATCCGCGCATGCACCTCGGCTTCCTGGTTGCAGTCAGCGGGCAACGACCAGCCGTGGTAACTGTTGGGATAGGGCTTACGCGGTCAAGCAACTCTGCCATACCCTTCACTATTGAGATCTGGTTGGTGCTTGGGGCTGGCAACGACCAAACGGACGAACGCTCCCAGAGAGCGCTCTTCGATATCTCAGACTTTTCACAGTAACTTACCATAAGATTTCCTGAATTATTAAAGAACAGAATTATGAATTCCTATACATATAAAAGAAAACATACAACTTTTATTAATAAAATTATAATGACATTATGAATTGTTTTTCATGAATTAATCTGGTAGTTGTGCAACACTACAAACTTATTACCGGCCGCCACTGCTGCTGATGGCGTGATTTTGATTGTTCATCTAGCCGGAAACTTTCATTATTTTACAATCCAAAGCACAGGTGGATCGCAGAATTATGAAAGTTTCCGGCTAGACAAACCCTCAATATCCCACCAACAAGCATTTCGGGATTGTACACAGTAGTATACGATCGAGTTATGGATAAAACAAAAAACACTGGTGGTAGAGGGAGAAGCTTACCTTACACTCGGGGTTGCATGGGAAAATAGGGCTCCTTACCTGTTCTAGGATTCTCCATAATACCATCTCTGCTTATAGTTAACGTAAGTCACTCAACACAAAACTTAGAAAACGAAACGAAATAAGTTTAATAATAAAAATTCTAAAATATAAATTAATAGAAATTCCCTATAATAATAATTATAAATAAACAAATTAAGTAACACACATATACCTCCTCCATTCATGACACTGAAGTCCACACGAATTTCTACATTGCTGGTTACATTTTGAGTGGCCTCTGCCATTTACAGATCCATAAAAATTTAGCGACAAAGTTACAGAGGGTCTGACATTCCTTTATACATGTTTAACATAGCTACGCGTGTCGATAACAACACCTTCTTGCTGTCTCGTCGTTGTGACACGATTCATTTAGATCTCCCCTCGCTAACTCCACACCTGCACTCTTACTTCCCATTATGAAAACGAGCCTGAGATATAACGGACTGCTTACTCGCCTGACACCCTTTCACAAAATCCCGTTTCATTCTTAACACGGCAAATACTGTATCATTGCTGTCTCATTGACGGATCCCAATCTCATTCATACACACATCATATACACCTTTATAAATCCGTTGTTTCTTTACGAAATTCACTCATACTACCATTGTATTCTTCACACTATTTGCGTCATTTGAAACTGACGAAGTTCCATTCACTCACGTCTCTCTACTAATTCACACTCTCATCTCAAAAACATCCGCTCCCAAACGCTCTAAACATTTTAAGCACGCAAAACAAAAAAATATTATTATAAATAACAAGAAGACCCGTGATACTCCGCAGCATTCACTTCAACAATCCTACAGCACTTCTGTCCATATGACATTTGCATGTCTTCATGCTAGTGACCTGAACAGACATTTACGGTACCGTCGCTTTTGGGTAAATGATGAAGTAGATTTATGAGATCAAATGTGTGGGTGTCTGCCTGTCCTCTGTGTGTGTGTCCCACTATTTATCCTGCGTAAGATTAAATGGCGCACGGATGTCAGGCCTAGGTGAACAGCTAACTCCAAACACATAAGCTATACTCTTCTCTGAAGAATTAACTCGACACGACTCGGCAGTTTCATGCTGGATGAAGCTAGGGTGATAGGTCGCTCGCAAGCTCGTAAACTCACTCTGAAGCTAGTAATTTACATTTCCACTGAATGGAGATTGCCGGAAGAAATAAAAACGTAAAAACACTTACAGTGGTCGATGTGGGAGCTGTCGCGAACTTCCTTGCAGAACTTTTCATGCTGAACAATTCTCAGAGAATATCGATTTTTTTAAAGACACATGAACGTTAGGTTTTTCTTCAACTCATTTCACTGAAATCGTAAATGCTCGGCTTCTTTTGGTCATAAATAAATGTTTTCCTACCTAATCCTTCACCGAGAAATCCTTTACAGAATAGTGAAAATCGCATCAAAATCCATCAAGTTGCTCTCGAGATTACCCGTTACATCCAAGAATTGGGAACTTTGTTTTATACTAAGTAGATAGAGATATCCACACAATTTAAGGCCACAGCGGTACAATTTGGTGTTTTGTCTACTTATAAACAGTGGTATAAATTTAAAATAAAAGTTGAGTCTCTTATATTTGAATTTAGAGATGTAACTCTTGGTTAACATACAGAGGTGTGCAAATCAATAGAATTAAATAAATAATTTTAATTAGTCGTAATTACTTTTATTCAAAATCATTTTATTGACCCAACTTCTCTTGTTGTCCTACTTAGTAGTGTTTCCTCTTCCGTGGAATTACACCTTTTCCCATAAGAAATTGCGTCTGGAAACTTTCAGATTTGTTGATTACGAGGGATATCTGAGCTGGGTCCATTTTCAATTTTTCATTGACTTTAGAATTCAAGTCAGGTGATTTCAATGCAGAGTTCGTGAATCTTTGAATACTTCAATAGCGTTCATCAGTTAAGACCCCAAATCCCTCTGCTCTAAATTCACACGTAAAGTAGGGTGATGTACTAAAAACGAAACGTGTGGCATTTTGCATTTGCAAGGCTCCTCTGTTAGTGGAAATTCTAAAAAATCATTTTAATTTGAGTTTCTTAAATGAAAATATAATTAGGAGTCTTGGTTAAACATTTGAAGTAATTTCATCGCCTTGTAAACATACATAGTGCATTAAACCGTGAATAGTAAAAATGCAATTTTGGAAAACAGACATCGAATCTAATAATTTGCACATCTCTGTAAAGACAGCAATCGCCTCCACCCCTACAGATAGAATAGTAAGTAAAGGCGATTGATGCGAAATTAAAAGATAACTCACACAGAAGGAATTAATATTTACTAAGCTGTAAATTTGATTTAGTATATCTTTGTTATAGAACTGAGGGAATGAAATAACAGGATGTAGGATAGTAATCAGCGATGTAGGACAATAGTAATTTTTTTTACCATTACCACAGGACAGTTATCGTATTAGGGATGCGGACGTCCTTGTATAATTGTTATTTAATCTGTGCCCCGTTTGGTGAAGTCTGTGCTCCTCCGCAACATTCGTTTCTAAATTCTAATAGTACTTCCTTCCACTCGACATTTGCTGTTCGCTTGCCTTTTGGTTCTATTTGAACTTTGATGTCATAAAATAATTTTGCTCGCGATAGTGCGGCATACAGTAAAGTTGTCAGTGGCTCAACACCGGTTGAGGTAAATAAATGCCTACTTGATCTAGTGTTTGACCTTGAGCTTTATTGATAGTTATAAAAAAGTCAAACGTACTGGAAACTGTCTCCTTTTGAAGGAAAATGGCACAGAAGTATCTGATGGCGTAAGGTCAAGGCGAGGGAGTAGGACATTTTTTCCAACATTTACGCCAGTAATAATTTCCAGGTGTAAGCAATTGTCATGCATCTTCCAAATCAACAGTCTAGTACCGTTCAACAGACCTTGGGTAACATTAATATTTCTCAACAAAATCACAATTGAGCCTTCTTTTAGTCGAAGAATATGAGGTGGCAATCCACTTATGCCTATGCTGTCTAAAAATTTTATTGGGATTTGTATGAGTTCACTCTCATCTTCAGTAATCAAATTATTCACACTGATGTAAGTTATCGATGATCCTGGGATTAGGTCTAAAACTTTGTCATTGATTTCTTTTCAATGTTAATTTTTAGGTGCAAAAATCGCTATTTTTGAAAAGCGTGAAATATTTTTCAGCGTGGGACTAATTCTGAATTTTCTCCATCGACGTGAGAGTATTCACCGTTACCAATTTGTATCAAGAAGTTTGCAAACTCACGTTGATCTGTATCCGCTCGCATATTTTTGTTGATTTTAAAAATTTTTAATAATGGCCACAAAGGAGAGAACCTCATTGGCATTTGGACTGATGCCTCTATAGATGGGTGAGGCACAAAAGGCAATACCTGCCTAAAATCTCCACCTAATATGATAATTTTTCCTCCGAAAGGCACGTCGTTATTCATGATGTCCTTGAGCAACCGATTTACACACATCAACGCGTGCTTATTAGCTATAGAGGCTTCATCCCAGATGATAAGTTTTGCTGAACGAATATAAAAAGCTTCCTTGCTGTTAACTTTTATTCCTGATACAGAACTTTCATGTAAATGTAGAGGTGACTTGAACTGGCTTTGTACAGCAGTAACATTGCTGCAATACCAGTCCATGCAACAGAAACTACATTTAACCCCAAATTTATGCAACTGTGAATCAAACATTGGTAAAGGAATGTTTTCCCAAAGCGCCCTGTACCGTCAATGAAATATGCATTACTCATCCTTTCATTGCTGTTTTGTACTAACCCCAAAATTTCTGTAATTATAGCCCTTTGGTTTCCATTTGCTTGGTTTATCATCCGACTTAATTGATCCTCATTAAGTTTTGGATAATTCATTGGTAAATTTGTGTGAGGGAAATTATCAATAATAGCTGGCAATTCGAGAGAAGTAATGGGAAGACCATGGAGCTTTAATGTATTAGAAATATGTCTAAGAGTGAACTGATATGCAATGTTAGGTTCGTGAAACTGCAGATAATCTTCTGGTAATGAATTCTTGAAATTGTCCCATAACTATCTTACATTTGAAGGGGTCTGAAAGATACATATGTGAGAAAACAGTTGTCGTAACTGAGAAGGCATCTGAAATTGTGAGGCTTCTGCCAAACAACGCTGCCATTCAGAATTGTCAATCAGCAAACCTCGCTCCTTAGCTGTTTCTTTAAAAGTATATTAGACAACTGCTTTGTATGTTCGTAGATCCTGGAAGCTGGTAGCACCTATGACGTGAAGCAATAACAGGCGTAAATAATACCTTTCTGTTTCTGTAGGCGAAACATTATACATTCTGCCTATAGTTTTTGAAATGTTTTTTTCTTTTTTGCCACTAGCACTTGCTCTTATTCCAGACGTAATGTACTGGTGTTTCAGGATATATATATGCGGACTTCTGGCTTGTGAATCATGATTTAACTTGAACCACGCTTGTAATTCCGTGTTGCGCAACTGTGCTTGAAGTAAAATATTAGGAGCGTTATCATTTTTAAAATAGATATTTAGCAAGTTTAGCAAGGGAACTGGTAATAGCACGATTGAATGTGACCCTTCATGCATGTGAAATGAAAATATCCTGAATGCGGCTTCTGTTGGAACAACATATCTAGCATTTAGGAAATAAGTAATTTCATCGTAGTTCACCGTTTCGCCTTCAGGACTTATTTTAACAATGCAACAGTCATGACCTTTATACACATACTTGTGGATTTTAATTTATATAAGATATTTGTGGATGTATTTAACACTCCGAACACTTGAGCATATTTCTACATTAATATGAGCTTGCACGTAAAGTAAAAGAAATGGATTATAGGGAACAATGAATCGACTACCGACTTCAATGCCAATGCCTCGAATTGTTTTTTTAATAATCCGTCCATTATTTCTTCTCCTATACGAAGGATAACCTTTGGCATTATCTTTGGTCTCTTCCTGAAACTGTTTAGGGAAATCTTTCTTACATAAGCCATATTTTATACAAAATGAAGCAGGATTCAAAGATCCGCGAGGACTAAGTACCATATGACGCCTTACCACCTCGTACAGCGCTTCATCCTCGAGATCTAGTATTTCGGCTGACACCACACTGTCAATGTCAGAAATTTTTCGAAACTAACAATCTTCCGTTAATGTTAAGAGTAAATGGATGTGTGGGAGACCTCGTTTTTGAAATTCCACTGTATATATAGGTATGCTTTTACCGAAAATTTCCTTAAGATTAATCAATCGTAGCAATTCCTTTACTTTGCAATGGAAAACTCTCACTTCAATATCAGGCCTATTATTAGCCGTTTCCCAGAGATGAATGCTGTTAAGTATTTCTGGCCAGCCCGCATTATAGGTGAACGTAATGAATAAATCTGGCTTTCCAAACTTCCTCACTATTGCCATCGTATCCTGATAATTTTGCAATATTTTCCTTGGGCTACCTGTAAAAGAAGATGGCAAAACTACAATACGACCGACTCTGAGATTTTCATTTTCTACTCGTACATGCAAGGCGTCTGCAAAACCGGCATATGTATCAACTCGTAACTTCGTTTGTTGATGACGTATATATTTTAACCGGTCACCTTCCATACGACAGTAGTAATCCTCGAATAAATATCCATTTTGCAAACTTGAGCAGCGACAACTAACTCAACATGACCTCCATGAACACCATTCATAGACATATACATTTTGTAATCATCGCTCGTATTGATAGCAGTTTCGTACATAACGCTGTTGCCAACAATAAAGGAAGAATAATTATTCCACTTGTCTGTAACATGTTTTACAATTCACTTTCTAACCTGTGTAAATGAACTGTGATTACTGTACTCACAAAATGTCAATGACCTGAACAGACAATTACCGTCACCTTTAATCTTAACTAGCTGAAACCCGTCAAAAATGACGGTCAATAGAAAAATATTTACTGAAGCATTTTCTTATGTAGGCCTACTGTATATTCTTTGTACGATGATTTTTTGGCTCTATTGAAACTATAAGGTCGTCAAAAGATTGCACTCTCAACATTGCAAAATACTGCTGGCCATGACTGAAAAATTGATGAGGCAAATTGAGACCTATACGTTCCAGAGTTTTCCCTTGAGCTTCATTGATTGTGACAGAGTATGCCAAATAAATTGGAAAATATTGCCTCTTAAAACAAAATGATAGTGTTTTATCGGATGCTGTTAAATCAAGTAGAAGGATTCAACCTCTCTGCCTAATTTTAACTGCACTTATTATTTCCAAATCCAAGCAATATGGTTGCATTTAGGAGCCCTTGGGAAACGTTCAGATTTCTAAGCAGCATAACGGTTCAAGCGTTTGGAATATGTGGAGGCAAGTCATTTAGTTCCAAGGAATTCAAGAACTCTGAGGAGTCTAATAAAACTGGCCGCAAACCGTCACATATAATTTTGGAATATAACGAAGAAATGCGATGATGTGCACCTCCATACATCTTAAAACAATGTGGACCGTATGGGTGTGGCACAGTAACATTGGCACCAAATGAAACGAAGGACATAGCATTGTACTGCCGATTAGTCTCTCTGAAATTCCTTGAGATATCATCTCCAGTGAAAAATAATTGTTGCAGCATGTCAAATGTTTTATATTTAGTCAGATTAATTTTACATTACAACAGCAAAGCTCAAAGTAACCAAGTGAAGATTTCTCTCAAGAGAAATACAGTGCAGAACAATGTTTAAATTTGTTCGTCAAGGACCCTACACTGTAACGGTATAGTATCTGGAATTGTATCTGAAATGCCGTATTCATATTGGAGTTTAAAAGTGGCTTCGTATTTTTCTCCGATTTCCCACTTGTTTGCGGCTAATGTTCTATTTCGTAAAATGGGTTTATTTATAGCAGCATTTCTCCCCAAATTAACGTCATAGCTTATTAAATAACACTATAGTGGCCTGCATCAACGCAGCTGCCAAATATTAAATAGCAAATAATAACTTACTTCCATTGCCAAAATCAACTGCGTGGTTAGACTCATTGTTATGTACTCTAAAAAAAATAATCAATAAACAACAATATTCACTTATAAGTTACAACTAAGTTCAGAGACTTCCATTCTCAAGTTGGTTGCTGATGAGAATGCGATGAGACTGATCGCCAATAATAAAATCCTTGCAATTTTTGCAATTTGCTTGCAAACGCAACTCAGGATGACGAACTTCATTTTGAAATAAACAGAATGAAACTGCTCTAAATAATCAATTTCCATCACCTGTTGAAGGTACAATACTTTGCATTTCCATGACAGTAAATTATGCAAGGGAGCATAGAATCACTTCGCCACTACTGGAATGAGCATGGACTCACTTCGCCAGCCACCGTAATGGAGGGAGTTTTAGAATTATATGTTCAGTGTTTTTCAAAGATCGTATTAACACAGGGAAGCCCAGTCTTAAGGCTACATTCTGAGCTATCGCCCCAGATTCCAGGTTCGATCCCTGCTCTGCCAAGAAATTTAATTCTGGTCTGAGGGCTGGAACGGGGCGCACTCTTGAGGCAAACCTAAGAAGAGCAAAATTTGATTCCCATCTCAACAACCTTGGATGTGGTTTTCCGTAGTTTCCCACTTCCACTCCAGGCAAATACCGGGATAGTTCCTAACTTAAAGCCTCAGTCGTCAACTCTCCATTCCCCATACTAATTACAAATGCACACATCAATACAGCCATCACATTAACACAGGTTATCAGAGAAAGGTTTACACTCACACACCAAAGTAGACGGGGCTGAGTGACCACGATGTCTGAGTCCATCAAATGAATTATGTTCGACAATTTTCTCTCAAGGCGAAGCGATTGTGCCGATATTTATTTAATAATTTAAAAGTATCTGGGAACGTAAATCATGGAGAATTCCTTACCTTACGGGAATAATAAACGTAGCCTAACATATGTTTAGACAATGTAATACCAATTGCAAGATAGAATAATTGGGAAATAGAATTACATGTCTGAGGTGGGAATCAAACTCCTTCGACGATGCATAATCAATTTCGTTGTCCACAATGTTAGCCGCTGAGCCACCCAGACAACGAAATTCGAGTGCAATATTAAGAGACGTAAACAACAAACGCACTTAACTGCCAGTTACAGTTCATCAATATTTCCCTTATTTCATGATTCTCAACTCCCTATTCCCCATACTAATTACAAATGCACACATCAATACAGCCATCACATTAACACAGGTTATCAGAGAAAGGTTTACACTCACACACCAAAGTAGACAGGGCTGAGTGACCACGATGTCTGAGTCCATCAAATGAATTATGTTCGACAATTTTCTCTCAAGGCGAAGCGATTGTGCCGATTTTCATTTTCAATTTAAAAGTATCTGGCAACGTAAATCATGGAGAATTTCTTACCTTACGGGAATAATAAACGTAACATATGTTTAGACAATGTAATACCAATTGCAAGATAGAATAATTGGGAAATAGAATTACATGTCTGAGGTGGGAATCAAACTCCTTCGACGATGCATAATCAATTTCGTTGTCCACAATGTTAGCCGCTGAGCCACCCAGACAACGAAATTAGAGTGCAATATTAAGTGACGTAAACAACAAACGCACTCAACTGCCAGTTACAGTTCATCAATATTTCCCTTATTTCATGATTCTATTCCAGTATATATCGGGATACAACATAAGCGATATTTCCCTTTTCAATTCTCATAAACAAAGATCACACTACGATACGGTGGATCTTTTATCCGCCATTTCTCTCAGGAAGAAACGCAATTGTGGCAACGCGCAATTGCCACATATAATACCTTTTTCCTTAAACATATAAAAATATACCGTAACATATATTTTCCTTTTAAAGACACACTGCAAATCTGCATGCCAAGAGCTTTCGTTAGAATGCCATACGAAGCCAATCGGTTAAGTCGTTTTCAAAATCTCGTGTGTACAAAAAATACATTAGTGTTTTAAAAATATACTAGATGAAACCCGTCAAAACATGACGGACAATGGAAAACAAAATTACTGAAGAAGCTTCTTATATAAGTTACCTTCTTTGTACGAATACTTTTTAGCACTATTGCAACTTTAAGGGCGTCAAAAGATAGCACTCTCAGCATTGCAACATATTGCTGATCATGACTGAAAACGTGATGAGGTCATCATCATCTTGCACAGTTTCCGGCCACTGGCCGGGTCTGTTTGGAACACAAGCCTCTCCAACGACTTCTGTCTTCCCACCATCTCTCAGCCTCCACCCTTGTCCAGTCTTCTCCTCTCTTCTTCACGCTTTCTTCCACCCCCTTCAGCCACCTGTCTCTCGGTGTCCCTCTTGGTCGCTTTCCTTCCCACTTCGTCTCGTGTATCCTACTGGGTATCCTCTTCTCCTCCATTTGTTTTACATGTCCATACCATCTAAGTCTAGATTTCTCTATACCATCCTGTAATGGTTCCTCCTTCATTAATTCTCTGGTCCTCTCATTTCTTATTCTGTCCCTCTTTGTAGCTCCAATACTGCTTCTCAAGAACCTCATCTCACTGGCCTGTATTTTGCTCTTCTCCCTTCCTTTCACAGCCCAGGTCTCCGAGACATACGTCAGGATAGGGACATAGTACGTCCGATATATGATCTTTTTTCTGTTCTGAGGGACATCCTTGCTCCATAACATGCTTCTCACACTCCTCAGGAATGCTTCTGCCTGTCTCCCCCGCTCATTTATTTCGCTACCGTTTCTTCCATTCTCTTGTATCAGGCTTCCCAGATACTTGAAACTCTCCACTTTCTTCAGCTGTTCCCCACCAATTGTTATTCTCGTTGTGGTTCTTTCCTCTTCCTCGTTGTGATCACCATCTCACTCTTATTTATGCCAAATTTCATCCCATATCCTTGTATTATTCCTTCCCACACGTCAAACTGTTCCTGTACCTCCTCCTTCTTGTTTCCCCAAATCATCAAATCATCCGCTAACACCATTGCTTTCACCTTTCCTTCCCCAATTACTTGTGCCACTCAGGTCATTATGTCATCCATCACCACAATGAAAAGTAACGGTGCCAGTGCACTTCCTTGTTTCAGGCCGTTTCTCTGTTCCACCCAGTCCTATCTCTCTCCTCCCACTTTCACACAGCTCACGCTTCCCTTGTACATCTCCTTTATCCTCCTTATAGTCCATTTTTCTACTCCTCTATCCTCCAGGGACTTCCATACTTTGTTTCTGCATACACTGTCATATGCTTTCTCAATGTCCAGGAAGGCCATCAGTAGATCTGTTCCATACTCATAGTGCTGTTCTTGTAACTGCCTTACAGCAAAAATCAAATCCACTGCGGACCTTCCTGCTCTGAAGCCATGTTGTTCTTCCCTCATCCCTCCTTCTATCCTTGTCCTAATTCTCCTTTCCAAAACTTTCTCAAACATCTTTGTACAATGACTCATCAGTGTTATTCCCCGATAGTTTCTGCATTCTGTTCTACTACCTTTCTTGAAGATCGGGACAATTATTCCCTTTTTCCAGTCCTCTGGGGTCTTCCTTTCCTTCCATGCTGTCTTCATCACTCGGTACAACCATTGTATCCCCACCTCTCCTGCTGCTCTCACCATCTCCACACTCAACTCATCCACACCCGGTGCCTTCCCTCCTTTCATCCTCCTCACTGCATCTTCCACTTCTTTCCATGTTAAGTCCTTTTCTGTTTGCAGTTCATTTACTGTACCTCTTCCCCGATTTCTTCCTCCTCGCCGTGGTTTCCATTTGGGTTCAGGAGTTCTTCAAAATATTCTTTCCACATTTTCTTCAGTTCTTCCCTATTTTCTATCTCTTGTCCCCTTTTGTTCACCATTCTAAGTTAATCCGTAGGATCCTTCCGCCTCTTATTCTTTACCATCCCATACAGGACCTTTTTTGTACCTTCACTATCCTGCTGGTCATGACTGAAAACGTGATTAGATAAATAGCCCAATACGTTCATTACTGCACCTATTATATCCGAATCCAAGCAATTTCTTACATATTTCTTACAATTAATATATTACCATATATGAGTCCTTGGGAAACGTTCAGATTTCTAAGGAGCATAATTATGGCTCAAACGTTCGGAGTATGTGGAGGCGAATCACTTAATTCCAAGGAATTGGAAAATTCAATAATAGGGAAATGAAGTAGCTGGCTTTCATCTTCAGTAACCAATCTGTTAACGCTGATGTATGTGTTTGAACTACTGGATATGAGTTCAATGACTTTTAAATTAATATCATTACATTGTTGCAGCTTGGCAAATATTTTATATTCCAGCAGATCAATTTTACCCTCACAACAGTAAAGACCATAGTAACCACGCATAGATTTTACGCAAGAGAAATACAATGTAGAACAATGTTTACATTTGATCGTCAAAGACCTTACAGTACACTGTACTGCATAATATCTGGAATTGTTTCTGAAATGGCCTATTTATATTGGATTTTAAATGTGGCTTCGTATTATTCGATAACACTATAGTGTCCTGCAATAACGGAGCCGCTAAATATTAAATGGCAAATAATACTTCCATTGCCGAAATCAACTGCGTAGTTAGACTCAGTACTCTAAACAAATAATCATTAAACAATTGTCTTATACAATGAAGTTCAACATGACCGTCCAGAGACTTTCATACTCAAGTTGGATGGTGAGGAGAATGCGATGAGACTGATCGCTTAAAATAAATTCCATATAATTGTTCCTGCCAGCGAAATTTTTTGCAATAGTTTGAAAACGCAGCTCAGAATGACGTTCCTCATTTTGTTATTAACAGTACGAATCTGCTCTAAATAAGCAATTTCCATCACCTGTTATAGGTTATGGCAGTACATTTTGCAGGGGAACATAGAATCACTTCGCCAACTTCTGGAATGACCATAGGCCTATACTCAATACTCACTTCGGCAGTCACCCTAATGGAGGCAGTTTTTGAATTCTATGTCCCGTGCATGTCAAAAACCGTATTAACACATGGAGGCCCACCTATTCTTTTCTATCGCCCCAGAGACCCGGGTTACATTTCCTGCTCTGCCAAGAAATTTAATTATGGTCTGAGGGCAATAACGGGGCACATTCAGTCTCTTGAGGTATAACTAAGAAGAGGAAGGTTTAATTCCCACCTCGACAATCTTGGATGTGGTTTTCCGTGGTTTCCCACTTCCACTTAAGGCAAATACCGGGATGGTTCCTAACTTAAGGCCTTGGCCGTCTCCTTGCCATTTACCACCTTAATTACAAAATAATACACACAGTAATGCAGCCAGCAAAATAACACAGGTTATCAGAGAAAATTTCACACATACACACCCAAGTACACGGGACTGAGTGGCCACGATGTCGGAGCCCTTCAAACGAATTATGTTTGCCAAGTGTCTCATGGCGAAAGCAATTGTGGACACGCGCGAGTGCCTGGAAAACTACTTTTTTCTTTAATAATTTAAGAGTATATCGACGATGCATAATTATAAGTTTTAGTCTAGGACGCTAATAACTTGACCACCGAAGCATTGGGAAGAAATTGCAATATTAAGGTACATGAACAACTTAGCCTACACATTCAACTGTCGTTTTTTTTTTTTTTATTTAGTCAATTTACCCTCTAGGTTGGTGGTTCCCACGGACTCAGCGAGGGAACTCACCACTACCGCCTCTATGGGCAATGTCCTGGAGCTTGGAACATCTGGTCGGGGTGGATACAACTGGGGAGGTGTGATCAGCCCTTCGCCCACGCGGCCTCACCTGCAAAGCGAACAGGGGCCTCATGAGGGATGGGAAGGGGTGGAAGATTGGGATGGATAGGCTAGTAAGAGTGAAGGAGGTGGCCGTGGCCGTAGAGTAGGTACCATCCCGGCATTTGCCCGAAGACGAAGTGGGAAACCACGGAAAACCAGTTCGAGGATGGCTGAGGTGGGAATCGAACCCCCTCTACTCATTTGGGCCACCCGAGGCTGAGTAGACCCCGTTCCAGTCCTCATACCACTTTTCAAATTTCGTGGCAGAGCCGGGAATCGAACCCAGGACCTCCGGGGCGGCAGCTAACCGTGCTGACCGCTACGCTACGGAGGCGACTGTCGGTTAATATTCCTCAAAATTTCCCTTCTTAAATATTCCCCTCCTTTATAATTCTCCATCGCGTGAAAACGTGCAATGTCTTGTGTTTTAAATATATTGATGCAATGGTGCTGCCATCTGCTGTCAGTTACTGGAACTATATGGGCGATGTACTGCCATCTGTTGTCAGTTATAGGAACTGATTGCATATATTTAAACGGCGCGGCGTACTGAGGACAACAGTTTGTCTTTTGATCACATGCTGTAATGCAATGGTAAAATGGAAATAAAACGTATTGAGAGGGAATGTAGAAATATGTATCTTTAACAGACATAAAACCTTACTAATACTCCTTGATTAAACAATATTTCAGTGGTAAAAAATGGCGAAGGCTAGGATCGAACCGGTGTACCTGGGAACCACAGTCAGTCGCCTTAACCACATAGCTACTCGCGAACTTTTGCTCAGCAGCAGACGCAGCCGTTTATTATCTTCAAAAGTCACTGTTTGAAGGAAATAATCCATTTCATTATCCAAATAAATCAATGTTGCACTTTCGTATACGTTCATACTGTTATTATATTGTATTGTCAGAACTTGGTTAATGTATGTTTTCAATTACATGGAAGCTTATTAAATAACTTCTCACCGCCATTTTGTCATGACCCCAGGCGGATGGTGCGCATGCGTGAGGGGAAAGAATTCTGCTATTTTCTATATTAATTCAAAAATATACCGTAATATATTTGTTTATTTTAGAGACACTCTGCAAATCTAGAGGCCAAGAGCTTTCGTTAGAGTGCTCTACGAAGTAAATCGCATCTGTCGTTCTCTCAATCTCGTGGTAACAAAAATCACCTTACTGTTTTAAATATATAGATGGCAACAGAGAATTCGTTACTTTACAGGAATGATAAAAGTGAAATATGTTTCTACACTCTAATACCAATCGTAGGAAGGAAGAAAACAAAAAAAAAAACATATCCGAGGTGGGAATCGAACCCTCTCGACCATGCAAAGGATGGCAACAGAGAATTCGTTACTTTACGGGAATGAAAAAGTGAAATATATCTCTACAATGTAATACCAATCGTAGGAAGGAAGAAAATGAAAATAAATAAACGTATCCGAGGTGGGAATCGAACCCTCTCGACCATGCAAAGGATGGCAACAGAGAATTCGTTACTTTACGGGAATGATAAAAGTGAAATATGTTTCTACAATGTAATACCAATCGTAGGAAGGAAGAAAACGAAAATAAAAAAACATAACCGAGGTGGGAATCGAACCCTCTCGATGGGAACAGAGAATTCGTTACTTGACGGGAATGATAAAAGTGAAATATGTTTCTACAATGCAATACCAATCGTAGGAAGGAAGAAAACGAAAATAAAAAAACATATCCGAAGTGGGATCGAACCCTCTCGATCATGCATAATACAAATTTCTGGCCAGTAACCTTATCCCCTCGGCCAACCAGACAACTATGTGACACTGCAGTATTAAGTTATCTAACCAGTATACACACTCAACCTGCACTTTATGTCCTTCAATTCGTGGTTTATTTAATATAATTCTATTTCAATGCATATTGTAAAAACATAACTAACATTATTGGAGACCCTTTTTAATTCTCATAAACAAAGATCTCAGTTAGACGCGACCGGAATCGCCATTTTCCTTGTTGAGAAAGGCCATTGTGCGCATGCGCGAGAGTGTCAAATATTACATATTTCTTTAATCATTTAAAAATATACCGTAACATATATTTTCCTTTTAAAGAAACTCTGCAAATCTGCATGCCAAGAGCTTTCTACAATGCAATACCAATCGTAGGAAGGAAGAAAATGAAAATAAAAAAACATATCCGAGGTGGGAATCGAACCCTCTCGATCATGCATAATACAAATTTCAGGCCAGTAACCTTATCCCCTTAGCCATCCAGACAACTATGTTTCACTCCAGTATTAAGCTATCTAACCAGTATACACACTCAACCTGCAGTTTATGTCTTTCAATTCGTGGTTTATTTAATATAATTCTATTTCAATGCACATTGTAATAACATAACTAACATTATTGGAGATCCTTTTTAATTCTCATGAACAAAGATCTCAGTTAGACGCGACCGGAATCGCCATTTTCCTTGTTGAGAAAGGCCATTGTGCGCATGCGCGGGAGTGACAAATATTACATATTTCTTTAATCATTTAAAAATATACCGTAACATATATTTTCCTTTTAAAGAAACTCTGCAAATCTGCATGCCAAGAGCTTTCGTTAGAATGTCTTACGAAGCCAATCGGTTAAGTCGTTTTCACAATCTCGTGTGTACAAAAAACAGCTTAGTGTTTTAAATATATAGATAACATTTGCAATTGAGTGTCGCCTCTCATTCATCATAATTTGATTCATTGTATTGATTGAGCACACAACCTATAAGGACGAATGATGAAACGAAAAGAAGACAGTTTGTAGGTGGTGAGACCAAAGACTATATAACAGAAAGATCGGATACTCAATACAAAATGGCGGTTCCAACATTCGACTGTAGCGGCATCTTCGTGTAATTAGTTGTCTTTCGTATACAGTATTTGTTGTCATTCAAACAGATGTTGACATTAGCAAAATGACTGCTGATTGTGCAAGAGCATTTCAGTCTCAAAATAATCCATTCTTTGAGAAGTTTTAATGAAATTATGTGCACAGAATCCCCTTCTACTTATTGTATGGATACATACGGCATTAGCGCCCGAGTGGATTAGGTAGAAGTTAACGATATCATGGCGTAATTAGGGAATTCTCTGTTAATATGAAGTTAGATTTATTATTGGGGCGGCGTTGAATATCATGATACAGTGTTAGTCATTGTCGCCTAGCGACAATATGTCCGTCAATTCATTCGATATTCCATTTTCGTGACACCTTGAAGGAAGTAATATTCGCAATTATTTTAATACTCGAATGATATAATCAAGTAAGGTGGATATCAATCGACGGTGCTTGACGGGCATTACATTTTAAATACTCCCCGAGATATTTCAGTTTTAGTAAAGGTTGAAATTTTTTGAAAACTATTTTAATATATAAGATAATTCCCGTAATAAAAATAATTATTAATTGTTTATATAGGCTACATTATTTATACTTGTCTAACACATCAAGTTTACTTGTTTAGTGTACTCGCTCGTTATTATTAACATTAGCTACATATTAATGTTCCCTCTTCTACTTTCTTTAAGAATGCTATACCATTTAGTCTGTATTAGGTTTGAAGTCATTATCGGTCCAATATGACCAATCAATTGAGATAAGTTCATATGATTATTACTCACCTCCAGTTTTAATAAAGTTTTAATAATAGTTTAGTAAACAAAGATTAATTCCGATTCCCAAATATACTTCCGCCTACTCCACTTCTATCTTTCCCTCTATACCGTGAATCTACTTACACATCAGAGTTCTCATTAACTCTACTCAATATAAGAATGCTTTAATCTTCAATCAACAGTACTACAATGCAATAATACGGCAAACACCTTAGTATTTCAACAAATATATCCTCGCAGTCTCCTATACTTCGGTATACAGTATGAACCCTCCTCGTATACTCAATAAACAATTTTTACAACCTCAATACATTTGTTCCTAACAATTCTACTGTAGTACTTGCATTAATTCGACTTGCATTTATCATAGCGTTGCTCCATACAACTGCTTACATTGTCAACAGCAATATCTGTTCTTATTACTTTATATTCGTTCTTAAAACGATCGTAGAATTTGCTTATGAAAGATATCCGTAGGTTTGTTCTGTACAGTTACTTTGTTATCAAACCTTTGTTACTAGACATGTAATAAAAATAGATTAATGCGTTTCACCAAACTGATCTTAACTTCAATGTTACATGGTTGCAATATTACGTTCACAATATAACGTAACATTACATTTTGTGTATAAATAACGACAAGTGTTATTTAAGGGTCCAATAAAAATCAATCACGACTGGAATAGACTATATCTGACTTCCCTGCTGTCGGATGAAATTATCTTGTAAGAAAATATGACCCAAATAATGTTTCATTTAATGAAAGTACAATGCTTTCCTTCAAATAAATGGATTTGTCAACTCCTGAATGTAACTCCATTCTATACTAAGAATGTCCACGAGTACATGACTTCATATGTTAATCATGACGAATATTACTTGCCAGATCGACGAATGTTCATAATATTAATAATATTCCTCAATATATCACACGTAGTTTGCTTTCCCTACGCTAATATTTTCTTCTTACAGTAAGATGCCCAACTCATTTTACCAAAATGAATTTAATAAGCATCCAAAACAAAATTGTCTGAAATCCAAACTCAAAAGATCGAAAAAACCTCGAATACTAATATCATAGAAATTTTAAATGCGGAAAATAAATTCCCAAACAAATAATTACATCAGTTCAGAAACTGAATCGTTGAACTTTCATGTAAAGATGACTAAAACAATCATCCTACATGGTCTTGTAGAATTAACATATTAAACAACGAAGTGAAAATACAGAACGAAAATATGGAGAAATATGTTGCTCAAATGCCATCACAGTGCTCTAACTACATAATAATTCTGGTCACTTCTACCTTGTCTGAAGACGCCTGAAGCTCATATCAGGTATTAGGAAATAACCTAAATGTTTCATCTTCCCAAGAAGACAATTTTGAAACCAATTCCACCTCCAGAAAAACAGCGACCTCGGATAAGTTAGGATTTCCTCTCCGGGAAACCCCCATCTCCTTCGGACATCGAACTGCGTCCCTCTCTCGTTCAGGAATTCCAAGTTTCAAGCTTTTGCCGGGCCTTCACCTGAGACCTTTTTCTTCCTGATGATGAATCTTCATTCGCCGACTCCATTCGAACTTCCAGATTATATTCAAGCAATATTGTCGATTTAATTCCATTGTTACAAATAAAATTTGTAAATTGTATATCGAATCACAATCGAAGTTAGTAATGTTCATGTAGTTGGTCAATGATTTATTGTAATTGCTCGTGGTCAGAAAGTACATACACATGATTATACATTAATTGTACTAGATTGAGATGTACAAAATGTCGTGTGTGTACTTGGACTTTGTAGGCATTCTAGATGTTGTACATAGTTCTGTAGTTAACTAACGTTGCTCCATGATGTCTAATCACAACTCTGCCTTGACATATCCCAGTCGCATAAAGTTTCTATTCCATAATCACAATCATCTTCAAGATGTCAAATAATATCTCTTCTCTTTTCATGTTGGCAGTCATAATAGTGTTCAAATAAATAAAGGCTTCAATGTTCATACAACACACTGTTACTCACGTTGTCTTGTGGAATGAATCAGCAGTCGCTGCTATCTTGCTGAACTAAAATGCTTCTCTTCACGAAATGCGTAACTTTTCTGCAGTAGAAATATACTGTCTATAAATTGCCTTATTCTTCAAATCTGCAACGTTGAAACTTCTTAAAATGTACGTATATACTCAATAGTATAACTTGAATTCACTTTTGTAATAATTATTATGTAGAATAGTTCAGAAACGTATAATTATGTATCGGCTCAACTTCCACTAGATTGCTATAAGCGCGACCGTACATTAACTCGGCCTTAATCGGCACTGTATTCTCGAGTGTTCTATCACCGCACTCGGCTTAACTTCCCTGGGATTGAACACTCCCGGTATCACGTCTGTCTCCGACGACTTCTCTAGGCTTAAGAACGCTTCTTCTGAGTTCCTCTTCTCCAAATCAAACTTTTTCCAACACCATTTTAGCTCCCGCTAAATAAAGAGCGCGTACTTGCATGACACTAATTACAGTGTACTACTCACTTCCAGCGACTTTCAAAGTATTGATAATATCTTCTCGTAATTTTCTTCAGTATTTCACACAGTAAAAAGTCTTTATTAGGGCTTATCTGGAAGAATTAATGATATTAATTAGGTATTGGTGATCTTCTTCTTCTTCTTCTTCTTCCTAGCGTTTTCCCGCTGCTGCAGGGTCCGCTGTTTTGGTCTTGGCTCGCCATTTTGCACGATCTTGGGCATCATGAGGTCTTAGATTGAGAGCCTTCATATCCGCATTTGCTGTATCATGCCAGCGCTGTTTTGGGCGCCCACGTGGACGGTGCCCATTAACTTCAAAGGAGAGAGCGGAATTGGCAACAGTTCCAGGTGCAGCACGCAAGACGTGGCCATACCATCGAAGCCGTTTTTCCTGTGCCTTCTCAGTGATGGGTGCAACTCCTATTTGCTGGCGAACAGAGTCATTCTTTATATGATCTAGGAGTGTGATGCCCATCGACCAACGGAGCATACGCATTTCCATGCTATGTAATTGGCGCTCCGTAGCTTTGTCAGCTGGTCGACATTCAGCACTGTACAAAGCAACAGGACGTACTATCATGCGGTATATTTTGGACTTAAGGTATAGTGGCATCCTTCTGTCGCAGAGTACGCCTGTAACTTCCCTCCATCTCATCCATGCAGCCTTTATTCTACTTCGCACTTCATCACCTATCTCACCATCAGCTTGTAGGCGAGATCCTAGATACCTGAAGCTTAAGGTCTTCGTCAATGTCTCTCCATCAACTTGGATGGATCCGTTGGTTGGGACAGTTTCAAGGTATTCGGTCTTCTTTTTGTTCAGTCGAAGACCGTATTGTGAGAGACGGCTGTTCCAATTTTCAACTTGACGCTGCAATCCTATCCTGGTGGTATCAGCAAGTGCGACATCATCAGCATATAAGAGTGTCCAAGGGACATTCCTTTGCAGATCCCGTGTGACTGTGTCCATGACTAGGACAAAGAGCAATGGGGACAGTGCAGATCCTTGGTGTACACCGACTTTCACTGGGAAGCTCTCCGAGGTGCCAACAGCACAACGTACACAACTTGTGGTGTTTGTGTATAGCATCTTGATCCAGCTGATAAGCATTTCTGGTACACCATGGTTACGAAGTGCATACCATAAAACCTCTTCTCATTGTTCGTCAGCTTAAATCCAATTATATAATTTATAACAATTATAGGAACTAATCCACGGCAAAACTCTCGTTGCTATGCAGTTTTTCACCTTGCCATGATCTCGCGGGCGTCACAAATCACGTGGTCACGCATCCCCCTAGGCTGAACTCACTAACAAAACTCGTTTGCGTCTCGTTCCAGTATCGATCTCTCCATGTTAAATTTTATCATGGGGCTTGAAAAATATCATCATTTTTGTCTAAAAACATTCGAATTTCGGGTGCAGTACCTCCTGTAAGGCCATGGCCGCCTCCTTCCCTCTTCCTTGCCTATCCTCCCCAATCTTCCCCTATCTTCACATCCCTCATCAGGCTCCTGTTCGCTTTGCAAGCGAGGCCACCTGGGCGAAGTACTGATCACATCTCCCCAGTTGTATCCAATATGACCAAGTGTTCCCAGCTCTAAGACACTGCCTGGAAAGGGGGTAGTGTTGAGTTCCCTCGCTGAGTCCGTGGGAATCACCAACCTGGAGGGTAAAATTGACTAAAACCAAATATATATATATATATATATATATATAATATTAATAATTTTATTAATGCAGCCAATGGTCATGTACTTTTCTTTTTCAGGACGGGTTGGGGGAGAGGTTATGAAAGGAAATCGGCCATGGACCTATTGAAAGGAACCGTCCCGGCATTTGCCTGGTAGTGAAAAGGGAAACCACGAACCCACGCTCTCCCGATGCCAGCGAGACACGAGGTAACGCGTTAGTACTCTCGGTTATGGCGTCCGGTTACCATGTCATATTTTATGGTGGTTGCAAAAATCACTAGACTGAGGAGTTTCGCACTCCAACTGGTACGATGTCAAATATCCTCTGGTGATTTCAACCCAAAATTAGTAAAATATTGCCCAGTAGAGTTACGATTTTCTCTGCCAGAGGGCAGTTTTGTGATTGTAGCAGGGTAATGGTACAAAAAATTTGTATCACTTTCGTTTAACAGTGGTGTATTGTACCTCGGTTTATTAAATGCTGAATTAAACCACAAAATAACAATTATAGTCTGGTATAAGTTGATTGGAAATTAATTGCATTAGCTTTTAAATTTTAAGACTCAATGTACTGTACCATTGAAATCATTCCTATGTATAGGCTACTGAAGCACTAGAGCATTATTATCTTAAGAAATTTGCTGTAAGACTGAAGAAGGAATCATGGTAAGTAACATCGCTTCTACTAACATTTATAGTTCCTTGATTCCTCTTTAGTTTGAGGAGTAGACATGGAAATATATCTGTCCAAAATTGGGCAACTTGGAAAGCATTTGGTCTAGCTAATGTGACCGTTGCACCGATTTCCTTTCATAACCCTTCCCTGACACGTCCTGAAAAGAAAAGTACATGGCAATTGGCTTCATTAGTAAAACTGTTAATATTATTAGCGGACCCGTGCGAGAAATCTCGTATGTTCATAAGCCACACTTTCCCCAATAGGTTTATAATAAGAGACTTAAGGAGAAAGGTTTTTATCCTTTTTATTCGAACCGAATGATTATAGAACACTATTTACGTTTCATGCGTCCGTAAGGCCAAAAAGCGAACTGAACAGCAATGATGTCACGTATTTTCCTACAGCAGCTGTATTTGCAAATCGCACAATTGTTACAAAAATTGATATTTATGAAATTAGAATGCAATTCGTCACTGCTAAAGTCATTTTTGTGCTGAGTGCATTGATAGACAGCATAGCCGTAACACTCACCAGTTATTCGATTTTTATGAAATTATCCCATTCGAGTACCGTACTCATTCCTTTAAATTTCTGTTTCTGTAATCCATGCAAAATGCTAAAGGAAAGACCTCAGAATGTTAAAATAACATGAAACAGGCGTCACAGCGGCCAAAACGTGAAGTGAACAGCAATTATGGAGCGTATCTTCCTGCAGCAACAGTATCTGCAAATCGCACAATTCGTAGAGTTTTTAAGTCATTTTTTTAAAGAAATCTTATATATAAAAATGAATTGCTGTTCGTTAGTCTCGCTAAAACTCGAGAACGGCTGGACCGATTTGGCTAATTTTGGTCTTGAATTATTTGTGGAAGTCCAGAGAAGGTTTAAAAGGTGAATAAATGTGAAAGTTGTTGCGCACGAGTAGATTCAACAAATGAGTGACGGCACGCGAATCGCTTAAACAAAGTCCCGTATGCGTTCATATACCATTCATACGATTGCTATGAAACTTTGGTTGTATTGTTTTGCATACTCCAGGAAAGGTTTCTGACTTAGTAAATCCTTTTTACAATAGGTAGCGCACGAGTAGATTCAACAAATGAGCGGCGTTTCAACAAAGTCCTGTATGCGTTCACATACCATTCGTCCGATAGCGATGAAACTTGGGTGAGAGGTTGTGTACACGACAGGCAAGGATTCAGGCTTAGTAAATCCATGTTATAATAGGTAGCGCAGGAGTAAATTCAACAAATGAGCGACGACGAGTGAAACGTTTCAACTACGTCCCGTATGCGTTCATATACTATTCGTCTGATAGTGAAGAAACTTGGGTGAGATGTTGTGTACACTACAGGCAAGGTGTCTGGCTTAGTAAATCCACTTAACAATAGGTAGCGCACGAGTAGATTCAACAAATGTGCGACGATGGGCGAAGCGATTCAACGAAGTCTTGTATGCGTTCACATACTATTCGTCCGATAGCGATGAAACTTGGGTGAGAGGTTGTGTACACTACAGGCAAGGTGTCTGGCTTAGTAAATCCATGTTATAATAGGTAGCGCACGAGTAGATTCAACAAATGAGCGACGACGAGCGAAGCGTTTCAACAAAGTCCCGTATGCCTTCATATACTATTCGTCTGATAGTGATGAAACAAGCGTTTCAACAAAGTCCCGTATGCCTTCATATACTATTCGTCTGATAGTGATGAAACTTGGGTGAGATGTTGTGTACACCTCAGGGAAGGTTTCTGGTTCAGTAAATCGACTTAACAATAGGTAGCGCACGATTAGATTCAACAAATGAGCGACGACGGCCGAAGCGTTTTAACAAAGTCCTGTATGCATTCACATACCATTCGTCCGATAGCGATGAAACTTGGGTGAGAGGTTGTGTACACTACGGGCAAGGTTTCTCTCTTAGTAATTCCATATTATAATACGCAGCGCATGAGTAGATTCAACAAATGAGCGACGACGAGCGAAGCGTTTCAACAAAGTCCCGTATGCCTTCTTATACTATTCGTCTGATAGTGATGAAACTTGGGTGAGATGTTACGTACCTCAGGGAAGGTTTCTGGTTTAGTAAATCGACTTAACAATAGGTAGCGCGCGATCAGATTCAAATGAGCGACGACGGCCGAAGCGTTTTAACAAATTCCTGTATGCATTCACATACCATTCGTCCGATAACGATGAAACTTGGGCGAGAGGTTGTGTACACTACGGGCAAGATTTCTCTCTTAGTAATTCCATATTATAATACGCAGCGCACGAGTAGATTCAACAAATGAGCGACGACGAGCGAAGCGTTTTAACAAAGTCCCGTATGCGTTCATATACTATTCGTCTGATAGTGATGAAACTTGGGTGAGATGTTGTGTGCACTTCAAGGACGGTGTCTGGCTTAGTAAATCCACTTAACAATAGGTAGCGCAGGAGTAGATTCAACAAATGAGTGACGACGGGCGAAGCGTTTCAACAAAGTCCTGTATGCGTTCACATACCATTCGTCCGATAGCGATGAAGCTTGGGCGAGAGGTTGTGTACACTACAGGCGAGGTTTCTGTCTTAGCAAATCCATGTCATGATAGGTAGCGCACGAGTAGATTCAACAAATGAGCGACGATGCGCGAATCGTTTAGACAAAGTCCCGTTTGCGTTCATATACTATTCGTCCGATAGCGATGAGACTTGGGTGAGATGTTGTGTACACTTCAGGGAAGGTTTCTGGGTTAGTAAATTCACTTTACAATAGGTATCGCACAAGTAGATTAAACAAACGAGCGACGACGCGCGAAGTGTTTCAACATATTCCCGTATACGTTCATATGCCATTCGTCTGATAGCGACTAAACTTGGGCGAGTTGTTGTGTACACTCCAGGGAAGTTTCAGGCTTAGTTAATCCATTTTACAATAGGTAGCGCTCAAGTAGATTCAACATATGAGCGAAGGCGCGCGAAGCGTTTCAACAAAGTCCCTTATGCGTTCATATACCATTTGTCCGAAAGCGATGAAACTTGGGTGAGATGTTGTGTACACTTCAGGGAAGGTTTCTGGCTTAGTACATCCACTTTACAATAGGTATCGCACAAGTAGATTCAACAAATGAGTAACGGCGTGCGTATCGTTTAAAAAAAATCCGTAAGCGTTCATATACCATTCATGCGATTGCAATGAAATTTGGAGAAATGTTGTTTCCACTCCCGCAAAGATTTCTGATTTAGTAAATCCATTTTACAATTGGTAGCACACGATTAGATTCAATTAACGGGCGACAGTGCGTGAATCGTTTTAACCAAGTCCCGTATGCGTTCATATAACATTCATCCGATTATCATAAAACTTTGGGGAGTTGAGCACAGTCCTGCGAAGGTGTATGAATTAGTAAATCCGTTTTCCAATGGGTGGCGCACAAGTAGATTCAACAATGAGTGTCGTCGCGCGAATCGTTTAAGCAAAAACCCGTATGCGTTCATATGCCATTCATCCGATTGCGATGAAACTTTCATGAGTTGTTATGTACACGCCAGGGAAGGTTTTCACTTAGTAAATCCATTTTACACTAGGTAGCGTACGAGTATATTCAACAAATGGGTGACGGCGCTCGAATCCTTTCAACTAAGTCCCGTATGCGTTCTTATACCATTCATTTCATTGCGATGAAAATTTGGTGAGATGTTGAGCACACTCCCATGATTTTTTTGAGATAGTAAATCAATTTTACAATAGTTTAGAGGTGGTTAACGGAAAAAGAAAAACAATACAAAGTTACAATGCCAACACTTTCTTTGATTGGCATTGCGACGCATGCCGGGTACAGCTAGTTATAGATATTTATGAAATTAGAGTGCAATGCGTCACTGGTAATGTATATTCTCTTTCATTTGATTGCTCATTTTTCACGATCGGTCGCTTGTGAGTGCCAAAGGAAGGAACTATACTACTGAAATAATATATATGATGATATGGTAGTTACAATGGAAATACAATTGAGACTGGTCTCTAGGTAGTTTCAAGGTGTGCGGATTTAACTACGAACTGCGTACTGCGCATCTTTCTCGACCAATTGTTTTGAGGACGTAGCTTCGAGGCTATTAGTTTGAGTTGTATAGTATAATTGATAATATTATTCGTTAAAGCCCTGGCGCAAAGAAATGAAAAAGAAAAATTGAAATAGCGTGGTCCGTAGATGGCCGAAACAACAGCATTAATAATAAAGCTCTTTAACTGCGTTTTGGAAAAGGCAATAATGGAATTGAACCATATATTTCAGGAGAAATCCTACAAATCAGACCAGGATATAAAAATTATTTCATTAACTTTATCTGTATTGCCTTTGCTGATGACCTAGCGATATTCACCGACATTGTGGATACAGCAACTGAACAAGGAAACGTATTGAAAATCTCGGGAAAAGCAAAAATCTGTCTTTACACTGTCATGAGAAAGACTGGAATGCGTTTACGTCGCGGAATGTTTACTCATAACCAAAGGAAAGTGTTAAGGACCCAAGGATTTGAAATAATTGGATACGAAAACCAAATAAAGAAATTTATACTCAAATAGAAATATTATCAGGTGCTCTTAGAAAGAGAGTGAAGATTGTTCCTAAGGTTTCTTGGACCAAATGAACCCAGAAAGATTTATTAATGGTTATACAATTAAGGATATAATAGCCAATAATAGGTCATAAGATCGTTGCCGGGTGCAAGCTTCGTAATTTGACACCCAGAGGGTAGCTTGCAGGTCGAATTTCGTTGTTCCTTGAATCACTATGAAAGTCAAGGAGGGTAGATATCTAAGCTCCTTGAACACTATAGCGCTTTCTAATAGAGAAATGGGGAACTTTGTGTTGGCGGAAACTCCCGAGATTAATTTTGCCATTATGAACACGGCCTACTGAATTCAAATGGGTCATTTGACATGCCAACATCGTATGACATGCGTGTCGTATTTTTGCCGCCTTTCAATCAGTTAGGCAACAATCTTAATGACTTCAAAGACTTATATGGCCCATGTTGTAATAACTGAGAATCTAATATAATAGTGCGCTAGACGATTTTCTTGTCGTAACGGGCAATTTCATATTTTATATACAGGATGTGTAGGAACTTTGTTCCCCCTAATCAAAGGAGTGTTAGAGGGAACAAATGCAAATACTGTCTCCATAGGGTCATTAGCTTCGGCGCCAAACGCGCGTTAAGAATTAAGATCGGCTGCTCACCTCGAGTGCAAATATGTCACTCTTTTTGCTCAGGCGCTGTCCCCACCTAGCCTACCTCTGGTGAGAATAAACACAAATGCAAATTGAATACAAACATATAAAAAACTATTCATAGTTTGTGCCGGACCCAGTTATGACATGAATATTTGTTTGTTTCAGATGTTCAAGAGCAGTCTGGTCATCTTTCTACTTCTGCTGTCTCTGATTGTTATGGTGACGTCATCACGACGCAGTATTCCAATTGCTCTCCAAGATTGTGAATTACGTAAGTAATCTTCTATAATTGTAATCAGGTACTGTCCGAGTATTTGCCTGAAGGGAGTGTGGATAAAATAAGTGAAAACCACTGTCAGCGTTGAGATTTAAACTTCCAACCTCCGGACTTGCATTTTATTGAATGCTCCTTTGTAAGTGAGTGTTTAACTAAATATAGCTGTCACCGCGGAGGCCCGGGTTCGATTCCTCTCAGTTATCCTGGAAGTGGTTTTCCGTGGTTTCCCACTTCTACTCCAGGCAAATACCGGGATATTTCCTAACTAAAGGCTAGGGCCGCCTCATTCCCAATCCTCATCTGCATTACATACACTAATACAGACACCACATTTACACTAATTATACATACCCAAGAACACGGGTCTAAATGACCTCGATGTCGCTAACCCCTAAATGAATTAACAACAACATCTTTAACTAAAGCGAGTTTTTGCAATATTAGAAGCCATTCTTGAGTGTTGCATATGTAATATACAGGATCATCGAAAAAATAATGCCTAGATTTTAAATAATTGCTATAAAAGCTCTTAGTGGTAATGTAATGGTTTTAGCTTTAAAATGCGTGGAAAATATAACATTTCCTTACATACTTTAAAGCTCAAATCAGCCGGGAAGGCGGTGCGCAGAACACAACGCTACCATTACGTCATGCCTCACTTCCATCCCACCAATCACATTCAGTATGTCTTGAGAATCTGAGCTAGTGTGTTGTCAGAAAAGCAAAGTGCTTATATGGTAATATTGAAAGATCCAGTGGAAGCGATTGTGTACATTTCGAGTGCTATGGAAGCAGAGGGAAGTAAACCTCAGGTTGTGTGTGCATAGGCAAGCCCGAGAAATAGTTTACAAAGTGTACGAATACTTTAAAAGTCTAAACAGCGTGAAAGAGACGTGCTCCATGAGGTAAGCGACACTGTTGCCACACCGCAGGAACTCACGGCAGCAGCCTAGGGTGTGGGGACTCGGACCTGGTGGACCTGTTGCAACAGGGGATATGTACCTCTATCTCTCCCTGCGCAAATCCCACAGAGCTGGCCGCTTTCCCGGCTGAAGTGAGCATTAGTAAGTTTCAATGTGAGCTCCGTTTGCTGTTCTGCAGACGTACGTTGAGTTTATCGCGTAACGCGCGAAGGGAGCGAGGCGGAGCCCCCCCTTGCTTAAAAATGACACGCTGTCCAGTTTGTTGTCCGATATCTTCTATTTGAGCGAACACAAACTGTTCAAGCATGTCGAGGTAAATTAGGCTTGTAATTGCATATTTCTTTTTTCGGGAAAAACAAAGGTCCAATATCTTGGTCATGAAGTAACCCGCACCACACATTGACACACTTTAGACTTCTGCCGAGCAACAAACGGAGCTCACATTGAATCTTATTCAAGTATGATGTTTTTTCTTTTCCAAGTATTCTAAGGATAAAACCCTTAAATTACCCTTAATTTTATAGCAATTAATTATTAGCCTATGCCTATGGACATATGAGATAGATCCGGGAAAATGTGTGTCTGTCTGTCCTTCTGCCTGACTGTCAGTCTGCCTGCATGTGTTCCCCCCCCCCCCACCTGCTCCCCAGCCCCTACAACTCCTAAACGGCTCTGGCTATCGAAACCGAATTTGGTATTATACCCGGATCGTTCACACGTCCGTGACATTGTTGACATTCTTATTTTGGAAAGAGGAGTTGTTAGTTGAAGAGGTTGAAGGAATGGATGATTTGAATAACTCGCGGAGGAGACTCCAGAGTGCTGAGGGAGGCATACATCGCAGGGGCGAGTGGCGCGAGATTATGACGTGGAGCCTGAATACGTCATGAGAAATAATTTTTTAGAATTACCTTAAGGAGAAGAGATGGACGCTAGGAAATTATCACACTTTTCTGGCTATAACAAGAGGAGGATTTTGAGCTATCAAGCATTAAAATCGGTCCAGTAGAAGCCGAGATACGAGATGGAATGTTCTCGAACAATTTCTCGCTGAACTATAAAAGGCCACGTTGCTGAGCAAAGAGTCATCATATCTTCAGAGCATTTGCTCATGTTCGGATCTACGCTACGTGAAAGTGACAGTATACACGCCGAGATTCTGACGGTCGGAGGACTTAGTCGCCGTACCAGTGGTCAGCACGACTTAGTTTTTGTTCAAGTGAACAAACTTAACTTTTGGCAGCGAATGGACTTAGAATATTCACTGACATTCAGGTCACTTATTCTATAGTCAGGTGATGGTAGTGTCGAAACCATTCACAGAAGTTAGCCTACAGAACGATGTATTTCTTGTGGTGACTATACATCAGGCACTTCGAATTCATCAGGAGAGGTTTATTTCATTTGTTCGTTTATGCAGCTAATAGGTGTTCCTATCTTAGCGTTCAAACGAAACCGCATTATTGGAACATGAGATTTATTCTCGAATCTACAGGAGTACTGTACCAGTCTATGACTGAGCAACTTTTTGTCATGTTACACGGTACTAGTGATAACGGGAGTTATTTCGAACGGATGACTGCGAACATCATCATGCGCCGCTAAAACTACTCGTAGGACTGGAAGGACATGGAGACGAACGAGGTATTTGGATAAAGCAGATGGCCATGGGAAGACACTGTGGGAATATTGTACACCGCAGGACACGCCCGTCATCTACATCAAGAATGAAGTAAGACAACCATTTCATGTACTATCCACTAACCAGTAGTATTAGAGAATTCCATATTATTGAACAGTCACGATCAGAAATCAACACACATTTTTCACCATAGCTTAGATATTAGCTAGATCTTCGATTGTATTTGTCTCGATGACAAATGGAACTGCTGTCTGACAATTTATTTTTCGATCTAAGATTTTTGTTAGGACAGGCATTAGTTCATGTTTCGACATGAAATATTTCGATTATTCCAACGGATATAAATATTTTTCGTTAATTCTGATTATGAGAACAGAAGTAATTGAGGCTTGGATTATTTAAATAATTTGATTTATTTAATAACAATAATAATAGAGTGTGAAGTGAATATGTTAATAATAATATTATAATAATAATCAAGTGTGAAGTGAATAAATTAATAATATTTATAAATAATAACAACGCTATTTAAAGTTATAAATAATTAGGGAGTGATAATACCGAACATTAGGAATTAAATTAAATTTTGTTAGTTGTTTATTGTGATTAAATAATTAATGCATTGAATAAAAATTAATAGGAGACGTTGATAATAATAATTCACAGATGAGACTTAAATATTTATTTATTTAAAAGAATAGGGCGATAATAATCATTTGACATTGATGATGCTTAAATATTTTTTTTGTGGTGATAATAATAATAATAATAATTTGTGGATGAATTTAATTAGTTGGAAGGAATTTCAATTAAATAACTTTGTTTGGAAGTTTAAATAAATTTAAATGAGTTTATGGATGAAGAGAATGAAGTATTAGATGTTTGAGCTCAGAATTATTTTTTTCAAAAGCACTTAAAAAAAGAAAGAAAAGAAAATATTGAAATAAAAAGGAAGGGAACGGCAGGTATTTAATGTATCAAATAGGGAGAATTTATGTAAATGGGAGGCAAGGAGATATTGACCAGAATTTATTTAATTGGTAAAATAATACTGAAGAACCACAGTCTAGTAATTGACAGAATATTACAAGAAAAAATATAATATGTAAAAAAATATATATAATAGTAATAATATGATGCTGTGTACAGAATATTCTGCTGATGATTTTAGTGTGCGTTTGGCGACACTTAAAGTTGTGGAGGCCTAGGGGGTCATCCAAAAGTGGGTTTTATTCCCATAGTTGTGGGCACAGAAGGATGTGCGGATGTTTGAAGGAGCCTGTGGGCTATATTTGTAAAAGAAGGGTTAGGCGATGTGGACCGCCCCATATTCTTGTCAGATTTCACTATTCTGTTAATCCAAATATTATATAATTTTTTTTTCTGGATCAACTCAAAATTTAAATGGAATGCCTAAATAAATAATTGAAGAACTTGAATTTAAATTTGTTGAACCTGACCGAGGAGAAAAAAATAAGATGAAAAGTGCAAATGAATTAAAATAAATAATTAATGATATTTATTTTTGAATAACAATAATAATAACATTGGAAATGAGCAAATAAAATATTCATCATGTGAGAGGTTGAGAAAACTTGTTATAAATAAAGTGAAGGGAAAGTTTGGAATTAATTAATTAATAATAATATTAATTTATTTTTTGTGAGATTATACGAAAAGTTTGGTGATAGAAAATTTTGTTAACATAAACATTTGGTGAAGAGTTAGATGATTTAATCCGCTGATGGTGGATAGAAATAACAACATTGTTTACAACAATTTTTGTGTAATGTTAATAACATATGAGAATAATTTAAAATCGTTTATGACATTTAAACAAATGAAAGTGATAAAAGAAGAAAGTTGAATTTTCAAAATATTATGAAAGTTTTTGAACAAATTTTGTTTTTTTGAATTTGAAAATCTTTATGAACAATTATCAACATTCGACTTTATGTCAGTCGAATATTGATATTGTTATGAAACAACGAATCAGTGATATGATAATTTTCCAAATAAGTTTAATTTTGGAATAACACCGAATGAATCAAGTGACCATTTATTTTGAGAAATTTTGGCTACGAATATTTGATAAAATCAAATTGCAATCTTTGTAAAGTAAACTACGAACGTGTAAATAGTAGGGATCACTCAGAACTCTTTATTGAACCGTGATTACCGAGTGTAAATATTCTTTTTGAATTTTTTTTATGGCTATCAGAATGGACTAATTATTTTTTTCTGATTATCACATCTACGACAATTCTAATAATATAATAGGGACCGTTGATTTCTTATGTTTGATGTGTTTTTATCTTTGTTGAGGGTTTTTACCAGTTGAATCATATTATTTATTTATAAATAAATTGAGAATTTTAAGGAATGTGCTAGTTCAAAAATAATTTCTCACCTTACCTTACTTGTGAATTACCGAGATCAGGGATGCCAGATTCGACCCAAGTATTCACCTAGATAGACCCTGAGATATATTTTCTCGTGCTGATCTGATTTCGGTAGTTTACAAAATGTGGTCGTTGGATCTCGGTCCAAACGGGCACAGTATGGGTAAAGATCTATATCTGAATATCTCACAGCCATATTTGAAAATGACGTCAGTGCTAGCAACTGTTAAAATATCACAATTGAAATTTGAGCTCTACGTTGGATATATCAGAAGTTATATATGTGAGCTGTGCCAAAATTGGCACACACATACATAATTACATTTTAGATTAATTTTCAGGAGCCCATAGATGCCAATGTTGCTATCATGATTCTAAGCCTGCTGATAAGTCCAATGTTCAAATGCATGTAACTTCTATAATATCAAATGGATTCCATAGATGCAATATATACCATAGCAGATATACTTGCTTTTTCTTAAGAGCCGACAGGGCTGCCAACTCTTAATAAATGCTCTCTCAAAATTTTTCCTAATATCAATATATATCAGAAAGTATGCAAGCCAACAGCTCTAAACTTTGCACACGTATAGTACATGACATTCCAGATTAATTTGGAGTAACTAATATACGTCAGTGCTGCCAATATGATTCTAAGCCTGATGATAGTTCCATTTATTAAATGCATGTAAATTTGTAAGTTCTATTCTATCAAGTGGATTTCATTCAAAATTGGCACAATAATAATATTTCAGATTAATTCTGAGCAACACATACATGACATTGCTGCGAACATGATTTTTCGCACGCTGATAGACTCAATGTCTTACTGCATTTAACGTCCATATTGGACGTGAAGAAATCCATGGCATATCCGGGCGCTGACATCTGTTCTGATCATTCTCTACTAGTAATGAGTACGGAACTGAAATTTAAACGCAGGATTCAGGGAAAACCAACAAAGAAGTGGAATCTTGAAGCATTTAAAAGCGAGCGGACTAAAAAGCAATATCAGGAAGCCACTGATGACAACATATCATCATATGCAAACAACTCACAAACTGTTGATCATTTATGGTCAATAGCCAAATTCTCCATCGAAAAGGCTGCTGAAGACTATGTGGGATTTGTGGAAAGAGTGAATCGCAAACCATGGATCACACAGGACATTCTCTTAAAGATGGATGAAAGAAGAAAATTTAAAAACGACTCTTCAGAAGTAGGCAGAAATAACTACCGAATGCTAAAGAACCAGATTAATCGACTCTGTCGGGAGAAGAAAATGGAGTGGTGGCAGTCAAAATGCGAAGAGATCGAATTTCTGCAAAAACAAGGAAGAACAGATTTAGCCTACCAAAAGATCAGGGTAACAACTAAGAAACAAAAAGGATTCCGCACTAGACAGTTCCGTGATAAACATGGGAATCCTATATCAGACCTGAATTACAAGAAGGAACACTGGAGGATGTATGTTGAAGATCTATACGCAGAACCAATTCCATTCCTTTTGCCAACACGTGGCGAGGAAGACAGGCCAATTGCAGAAGATAGAATTATTAGATCAGAGTTCGATGAAGCTCTAAAATCAATATCCATGGGTAAAACACCAGGTGTTGACAATGTTCCTGCCGAACTAATCAAGAATAGTGGGGATAGTACACGAATGGATATTCAAATTGGTAGCAAGAATTTTCGAAGAAGGTAAATGGCCTCAGGAGTTTTACACCAGCATCATCATTCCAATTCCAAAGAAGACTGTACCAGTTGAATGTAGTGACTATCGGACCATTAGTCTCATCCCTCATGCATCAAAGATACTTCTGCAGATTTTAAGGAAAAGGATGGAAATATACATCGAACAGTATCTAGACAACTCTCAGTTTGGCTTTCGAAAGAATATGTCGACACGTGATGCTATCGGGTCCTTGCGATGTCTTGGAGAAAAGATGTTAAGTGTAAACAGAAACCTTTACGTGTGCTTTGTGGACTTTGAAAAAGCATTTGATAAAGTCAGCTGGCACAAAATACTTCTCACAGAATTGGGAGCTGAGTTGGATAACTAGTTTCGTTCGTCAGATCCTGATCAGCTAGGCCAATAGTCATCCAATTTAGGTCTATGCAATTGAATATGTGTAGAATGTGTACGATAACCTGTGTTATTGTGATGTGTGTCTACTTGAAATGGAGGTTAGGATTACGATGTAGTCGGCCATAGCCCTGAGTTACAAACCATCCCGCCATTTGCTTGGAGTAGAAGTTGGAAACCCAAGAAAATCTTGCCTAATGAGGCAGAGTGTGCCCCGTTCAAACCGACCACCGTTTAAAAATGTGGCACTTCAGCGACTTTCTACTAAATTACTTACTTACTTAATCCGGTCCTCTTGTACCTTATGGTGACGAGGATACGAGAGATCTCCATCTTCTTCTGTCTCCGGTAATGACAACTGCCTCTCTCCTGCAGGGCCTCTCTTAATCCATCCATCCATACCTTCCGTGGTCTTCCTCGAGCTCTCTCCTCCTCCACTCTCACCTCCTTTATTAGCCTCTGCAAGCGTTCTGTTGACATGCGATGAAGATGACCAAACAATCTTAATTGATGTTCTTGGATGGTTTCCTCTGCACAGTGGGTCAAAATCGAAATCTAGGAGGACAAAATTATTTATTTTCATAATTAAACAAGATGTTCAGTAAAGAACATATAGCCTACTTTCTCCTAAATGCATGGGTATTGTTATAACTCTTTGTCCTTTTCAAGGAGTATGATTGAATATTGGTTGTAGTAGCTTGTTGAAATACAACGTGCTATAGGGATATTAAACATGAATATGAGGTGCCCTTTGCTAGTGCTACCTCTGTACCAAATTTCGTTCCATTCGGTTTCACCGTGTTTGAATTAATAGGGGGAATCGATTCTGACACAAAGATGGCCGCCATCCGCAAACTATTAGGCGAATGGCCTATTAGATTGGTCAAAGGATGCTCCCTCCATAAAGGTATGTAGTTGCAAAATTTGGTATAGATCGGATGACTAGGTTAATCGTAATTTGATTTAAGCTTTGAACATTCGTGTGGCCGCCATTACGTTTCAGTCAGGATGGCGGCGATATAAAACATGACACTGAGGTGCCCTTTGCTAGTGCTACCTCTGTACCAAATTTCGTTCCATTCGGTTCCACCGTGATCGAATTAATAGGGGGAATCAATTTTGACATAAAGATGGCCGCCATCCGCAAACTATTAGGCTAATAACCTATTAGATTGGTCAAAGGATGCTCCCTCCATAAAGGTATGTTGTTGCAATGTTTGGTAGAGATCGGATGGTTATGTTAGTCTTAATTTAACTTAAGCTTTGAACATTTGTGTTGCCGCCATTACGTTCCTGTCAATATGGCGGCGATATAAAACATGACACTGAGATGCCCTTTGCTAGTGCTACCTCTGTACCAAATTTCGTTCTATTCGGTTTCACCGTGTTTGAATTAATAGGGGGAATTGATTTTCACACAAAGATGGCCTCCATCCGCAAACTATTAGGCTAATGACCTATTCATTTGGTCAAAGGATGCTTCCCTATAAGGGTATGTTGTTGCAAAATTTGGTAGAGATCGGATGATTAGGTTAATCGTAATTTGATTTAAGCTTTGAACATTTGTGTGGCCGCCATTACGTTTCGGTCAAGATGACAGCGATATAAAACATGACACTGAGGTGCCTTTTGTTTGTACTACCTCTGTACCAAATTTCGTTCCATTCGGTTGCACCGTGTTCGAATTGATAGGGGGAATCGATTTTCACACAAAGATGGCCGCCATCAGCAAACTATTACGTTGATGACCTATTAGTTTGGTCAAAGGATGCTCCCCCCATAAAGGTATGTTGTTGCAGAATTTGGTAGAGATCGGATGATTAGGTTAGTCGTAATTTGATTTAAGCTTTGAACATTTGTGTGGCCGCCATTACGTTTCCGTCAAGATGGCGGCGATATAAAACATGACACTGCAGTGCCTATTGTTAGTACTACCTCTGTACCAAATTTCGTTCCATTCGGTTCCACCGTGTTCGAATTAATAGGGGAATCCATTTTGACATAAAGATGGCCGCCATCCGCAAACTATTAGGCTAATAACCTATTACATTGGTCAATGGATGCTCCCTCCATAAAGGTATGTTGTTGCAAAGTTTGGTAGAGATCGGATGGTTATGTTAGTCGTAATTTAACTTAAGCTTTGAACATTTGTGTGGCCGCCATTACGTTTCTGTCAATATGGCGGCGATATAAAACATGACACTGAGATGCCCTTTGCTAGTGCTACCTCTGTACCAAATTTCGTTCCATTCGGTTTCACCATGTTTGAATTAATAGGGGGAATTGATTTTCACACAAAGATGGCCGCCATCCGCAAACTATTAGGCTAATGACCTATTTATTTGGTCAAAGGATGCTTCCTCTATAAGGGTATGTTGTTGCAAAATTTGGTAGAGATCGGATGATTAGGTTAATCGTGATTTGATTTAAGCTTTGAACATTTGTGTGGCCGCCATTACGTTTCCGTCAAGATGGCGGCGATACAAAACATGACACTGAGATGCCTTTTGTTAGTACTACCTCTGTACCAAATTTCGTTCCATTCGGTTGCACCGTGTTCGAATTAATAGGGGGAATAGATTTTCACACAAAGATGGCCGCCATCCGCAAACTATTACGCTGATGACCTATTGGTTTGGTCAAAGGATGCTCCCCCCATAAAGGTATGTTGTTGCAAAATTTGGTAGAGATCGGATGATTAGGTTAGTCGTAATTTGATTTAAGCTTTGAAGATTTGTGTGGCCGCCATTACGTTTCCGTCAAGATGGCGGCGATATAAAACATGACATTGAGGTGTCCTTTGCTACTGCTACCTTTGTACCAAATTTCGTTCAATTCGCATTCACCGTGTTCGAATTGATAGGGGGGGACAGACATTCAGAGTACACACACTCACCCACACACAGACACACACACAGACTCACACACACACATACACACACACACAGACAGACACACTTTTTTCGCCCTGTGTTGATCTCATAAGTCTACTTTAATTTTTTGCAAAAATCGAAAGTAGGCTAAAAATCAAAATTTATTAATTCTACAGCATTCTCATACAATTGCCGCACACTATTCTGAGATATAAACGCATCTTAGTGTAAATCTGTCACCACTGTTCGAGCTGTCTGAATTGGAGGGTGAATGTAAGTGGCTGTGGTTTGATTGGCTTTGTGGTTAGTCTGATGCTTTAAGATGGAACATGCAACTGAAGGTATGATCTTTGTAACGTGTTTCAGTTATTAATGATCGTAATTGTAACGTAATTTTTTTAGCTGTATTTGCATTATATATTATTAAACTATTATTTTTAAAATTATATTTTCACTTAGATTTTTAATATGTCGCGTCACTCTGCGTCACTTTCTACTTAATGTTAAAATGTAGATAAAAACTTGTAGTTTACGCCTGTTATAAGATTTATTGCATCTTTTTGCAACTTACTTAGTTATTTTACGTTTTAGAAGTTGCCGCGCATCCAGTTCTCACACGTTTACAACTGTTTGAAGCACTGGGTTCGACGATTATGTCAAAAGTGGAACTTTGTGACTTTGTTAAAAGTAAATTAGGGGTAGAAAATTGTTCTGAAGAGATAACTGAATGCTCTACCCAACTCCTAGTCATAGACAATGTCTTGCATGTGTAGACGTAGCTTAAGAAAGGTTTTAACTGATGGATATTATGAAGTAAACAAATTATATACGTTGCTTTCACTCTAAATTCATGATTAAAACGTAAAAATGATTTTGTCCCCCTAGATTTCGATTTTGACCCACTGTGCTCTGGTGGTTTGATATGCAGTGTTCTCCGAATGGTTGTATTTCGGATCCTGTCCCTCCTGGTTTTGACCTCCACTATCTACCGCTTGGATTCTGTTTTTCGTTCGTTCCGCTAGTGCCTAGGATTCACAGCCATAAGTCAATACAGGAACAAATGTGGATTTGTAAACCGCCAACTCTGTGTTTTTGAAGATTTCCCTCTTGTTTAGGAACTTTCCACGGATGGCATTAAACAATCTCCCTGCTTTTCCTATTCTATCTGTAATTTCCTCCTACATTTTTTCCGTTGGAACTTACTGTTGAACCAAAATACTTGAACTTTGTAACCTGTTGCAGTAGTCTTCCATTTGCCGTAATGATGTGCCTCTCCTCATTTCTATTGATTACCATGGTCTTTGTCTTCTCAAAGTTCACCTCCATTCCTCTCTTCCTTAACTCTCCCACCCATATATTGATATTGTGCTGTAGATTTTGTTAGTTGGAGGCAACTACTATCAAGTCATCTGCATATGCAAGATTAGTTAATCTCACTGGTCTCATGATGTAATTTCCAATTACCATCGTCTTAACTTTATCTTAACATGTCTTCATAATTCTATCGAAGTATACTATGAAAAGTAGAGGACTTGGGTTACATCATTGCCGGACTCCTTGTTTTGTGATGAATTCTGATGATCTCACATTCCCTGTCCGCACGTAGTTCCGGCAGTTCCTGTAGAGACTTTTAATGGATCTTTCTAGGTTTCGCTGACTCCACACTCCCTCAGGGCTTTCCATATTTCCATTCTTGGAACTCTGTCAAATGCCTGCTTCAGGTCAATAAAGGGGTCTTATTCTTATCCAGAAGTTTTTCACTGACCATCCTGACTGTGAAGATGAGATCTTGCGTGCTTCTATTTGGGCGAAAGCCACACAGGGCCTCCTACAAATCCACCTCTACTTCTTTTCTCAATCTGGACTCCAGAATCCTTGAGTAGACCTTCCCTGGCACTGATAACAATGAAATACCACGGTGATTACCACATTCTCGATTGACTCCTTTCTTGAAGATGGGGATAAAAACTGCTACCTTCCAATCTCTGGGAACCTTCTTTTCTCTCCAGGCATCCTTCATTATCTTGAATAGGAACTCTTCCGCTTTCTTCCCTAAATTATTTATCATTTCTGGCACAATTCCATCATGTCCTAGTGCCTTTCCATTCTTGAGTTGTTTTATGGCCACCTGCATTTCCCCTATACTTAAGTCATCTCTGTCTTCTTGTGTTCCTTCCGTCATTACCTCTTCTCTTTCCTCACTTTCCTTTGGGTCGTCCTTATTCCCGTTCAATAGACCATGAAAGTACTCTTTCCATCTCTCCATTATTTCATCCTCTTTTGTTATGATTTACCCTTCCTTATCCTTTATAAATTTTACAGGACATTCCTTCTCCTTTCTCATGTTCTTCAGTACCTTATAGAACAGCTTTTGATTTTCCTTGCAGTTTTTCTCCATTTTTTGTCCAAATTCCTCCCACATCCCTTCACTTCCGTCAAACGATACGCCCATAATCATTAGGTGTCCAATAAATGGGTGGATGCCTTTGCATTCTATAACAAAGAAAGTTAAGCATATTCAGGGTGTCCAAGGCATGAATTGTCTACCTCGTAGACTTGAAATGTAGCTCTCAAGGTTATAGGAGTTCATGGGTGTCTTCTGAAATTATCCAAATACACAGTAATTTGCAAGTGGCAAAGTCTCGCATCACAGCGTGTCAACAAAATAGTGATTGGACCAGGGCCATCTCAAAATAACTAAGAACAGTGAATATTATGATCTAAACAGGGCCTTCCTAAATGGTAGCTATTGAGTGTGGTTCTACTACTACTCAGCTAAAGCAGAATCCTTAACAGAGAGAAATATTTGGACTCACGTGGTCAGCGAGGGTGGATTTCATATTACCGTGGGATTAGGGTTATCTCCATGTCCTGCCTTAGATCATTTTACAACCTCCCAATCCATCGTTTCCTTTTCCTCCTCATTCTGAGAAATTGGCCTCCGGCACCCCCCTCACAGGGTAATTTAATCCACCATGACCACCATCCTAAGGTCGGTAATGGGTGCATCCTCATGGTGATTGGATTGTTTCATCTTGGTGGTTAGAAGAATAGAGGCACTGTATCTATTAATTATCGTACTGAAAATAACCAAACACAGGCTCTAAAATGTTGCAGACTGATATCAAAATTGTCGTTGTGTCTGCCACTGAAGTTTAAAACCACGCGGGTGGGTGCTCTGCTTACAGATTCTATTACGAGGGCTGTTTTTTAAATAAGGGCCGTGTTTTTTTAAGCCTGTAGTTAGTGTGCACGCTGCAACAAATGTGCGCGCTACCTCCCGGCATCCTTTGCGAACAAGCAGGCGTCAGTTGCAGCTGTGTAGCTAACCTGTACGCTGAACTGGGCATCTTTACAATGTTCAAGATTATTGATTCGACCTCCGCGTGTGAGGTGCGATCTGTGATACGTTTTTTGAGTGCAAGAAACATGTTGGCTGCAGACATTCATCGCCAGCTTTGTGAGGTGTATGGTGATAATGCAATGACGGAAGGTATAGGGCGAAAATGGGTACGCGAGTTCAAAAGTGGCCGTGAAAATGTTCATGACGATGAACGCTCAGGTCTGTGATCACAGATGACTTGGTGACTGCAATTGATACGAAAATTCACGAGGACAGAAGATTCATGATAACCACTCTATCAATGGATTTTCCTCAAGTGTTAATTCTTGGTTGTCAGAGCAGGCGGCAAACTTTTATCCAGAGAGATTTCAGAACTTAGTTTTAAGGTATGACAAGTGCCTAAATAAACAAGGCAACTATGTAGAAAAATAGAGGATGGTATGTAAAACCTAAAAATAAATGTGGTTTCAAAATAAAATGTTCGGTTACTTAAAAAAAACGGCCCTTACTTAAAAACAGCCCTCGTACATTGACCAAAAATCATTGAAAATCGTAGCAATCGTTTTCGAATAATGGTCTCAACAATTGTTTTAGAGAAGTTCACAGGCTAAAGTAGCCCAAAGTAGCCTTTGATAATTACACAGAAGGTTTTGTGATAAACTTGAACACATCGTGGCCTGTCCACGCTTACAATCGCACACTGTAGTCGTACTACTTTCAATGTGCTGCAAATATTGCACACTCTCCACAAAATCGCTTCTTCACACGTCAACTTATTCATAAGGTGTAATGATTCAACTATAACAGCTCTACAAAGACTCAATTGACAATCACGTCGCTTTTCGACGTTAATTTCAATTCATATGGGAAGTTGTCCAAAAAAACATGTCTGCGCTACTATCAAGCAGACTCGGTTGTAACGTCAATCTAGACGAGGTTCCGGGTTCGTGAAGAAACCCATCTAGTCGTGTAGCCGCTAATTAATCATCTTCCGCATATCTGAGAGAAAAATTGAGATCCGATATTGCCATAAATCCATAAATTCAGAGTAATGTGGTGAGATATCCATGATAACGTTAAATAATTCGCAGCATGCCAAATTAAAGATGTAAGTTCTTTCCTCTCAGTCGAAGGTTAGAATGTGATACTGGAGTCTAATAAGGGTAAGAACCAGCTCAGAGATTTCACGGTGCATTCTGGCTATCGTTGGATGGATTAGCAACTCATGCTCATCAAAATTATCACCATCATGAGCCATACGGGCTCACTATATACATGGAAAACTACTTATCTGAGGGTCATGCAATGTTTATATGTTATATGCACAAAAATCGTTAGTGTAAGACTTAAGTTTCAATGTTTTGCAACTATCCAATAAAACGTTCTTATACATTCTCTGAAGTAACTTTTCATTCGTGATGATCGAAAACTACAACCTCTGCAAACATATAGTGTGACTAGCAGAAGTACCCATTCTTCGAACGGTCCTCGGTATTAATAACCAGATGTTACCAATTGATCTACTGTTGCAATGTTCAGGGGCTTGGAACCTGTTTGTTGGCAAAGAAAAATGATTAGCTAAAATGTGCTCTCAAACTAAATTTACCTAACGTGTTCTTCCTGGCGTGAAAATAAAATTGAAAACCTCGTAGACGAATCGCAATACACGCTACATACGAACTGACCCTAACCGCTGTGTCAAGTGCCCAACTTCAGGAAGACCCCTTTTCTAAATTATAAAGGCTTGTGGTGCATGAAAATTCAGTTTTCTTTAGCCTCCAATGGCCCAAATTCCTAAAATCAGCAAAAAACAGTCTACTATTTCAAATCAGGAATTTTTGAAAATAATGTTGCTGTTTGGAGATATAACAGACCTTCTGTACGACATATCGCACGTGTAAGTCGTGTGAAAAGAATCAAGGGTACTTCTTGAACCCCTTAATCGCATTGATGAATTTTACAGTTTTAGTTGGTTCCGTGATAACTTTATAGCCATTTGCAACCTTTCACAGAAATGTAATAAATGGAGTGGCATTACTTATTCCAGAAATAGATGGAAAGTTGGATGCCACCTCTTGAGATACGTTTGTCATGGTTAGTGGCTTGCATTCCTTCTTTAGTTTATTAAATGAAATTAGTTTTCTGGGAATATCTAAGAAACTGTTGGGTTTAGAGCCTTAAAATATAGTTTTTGGGTACCCTTTACGGCTCTGGAGGGGACCCGAGTTTTGTTTCTGACACCAAGGGTTTGAAAATGAGTTTGTCTCGTCGTTGTACGCCATAATAATGATAAAAATTAAAATAATAGTAATAATAATAATATAACAATATAGGGATAGGGATATAATAGACCTTCCGTACCATACACACACGTGTAAATCGCGTGAAAAAATTCTAGAGTACCCCTTGACCCCTTAAGCGCATTGTATGTATTGATGAATATTTCAGCTTAATTTGGATCCATTATAACCTTATAGCCGTTTGCAAACCTTCACAGTAATGTAATAAATGGAATTGCATTGCGTCTTACAGAAATAGATGGACCTCTGAGATTCAATTGCCATGGTTACCGGCATGCATTCGTTCATTAATTTATTAAGTGAAATTAGTTTTCTGGGAATATCTCAAAAACTGTTGGTTTTAGGGCCTAAAAATGTGGTTTTAGGGCCCCCGAGTTTCGTTTCTCACATTGAGGGGCTGAAAATGAGCTTTGTTTCACCCTTCTACGCCTATTTTAGCATGTATTTCAAGGGGGCATGGCCCCTTTTATGAGAGGTACGGAGAAGAGTTACATCATGAGAGGTACGGAGAAGAGTTACATCAATAATTAGTGTCGTGCCCCTGAAGGATATCTGTATCAAATTTTACGTTGATCCACTCAGCCGTTCTCGAGTTATAAGGACACAAAAAATTGTCCACAGACAAACAAACAGACAGACAAAAAATTAATTTTTGCGCGCATCCATCATAAAACAGTCTGAAACGCGCAAATATCGCAAATTTCCGTGGACATTCAGAAAAAAACAGACAAACTTTCATTTTTAGCCTACTTTCGATTTTTGCAAAAAATGAAAGTAGACTTATGAGATCACTACAGGGCCAAATATTGTGTGTCTGTCTGTGTGTGTGTATGTGTGTGTGTGAGTCTGTGTTTGTGTGTGTGTGTGTGTGTGTGTGAGTGTGTGTACTCTGAATGTCTGTCCCCCCCCCCCCCCCCTATCAATTCGAACACGGTGAAACCGAATTGAACGAAATTTGGTACAGAGGTAGAACAAGCAAAGGGCACCTCAGTGTCATGTTTTATATCGCCGCCATCTTTACCAAAACTGAATGGTGGCCACTCAAACGTTCAAAACGTAAAATCAAATAGCGACTAACTAAATTATCCGATCTCTACCAAATTTGGTAACAACATACCTTCGTATAGGACGCGTCTCGTGACCAAACTACAAGGTCATCCGCCGTACCATTTCAGGATGGCGGCCGTGCGAATTATGAAAACTTTATAATCCATATCATGGGACCCACCAGTTCCGATTATCGAGCCGAGAATCGATTTAACTGTTCTAAAGGAAGAGGCACGTTCGAAATTAAAAGTTTATTTTGTAATACTATAGTGCAGAAGTGATTTTAAAAAGCTGAGCCGTCTCGGTAAGGAGACAAGATGGCAGCGGATATCTTGTGCCTGACTTATATTTCACTAATTTGAGTATTGCATGCAATATAGCGTGCTGATACAAAATAAATAAACTTTGTATGAAATGCTTTATAAATAAATAATATACTCCACTGATGAAATCGTTTAGTCTAAATCATTATTTGCTAACAAGTTATATGTAACTCATTTTATATAGAACGATAATCGATGGCACAAATGGCCCCGTGGTAAAGCGTTGGCCTATCACTCATATGCCTATGGTTCAAACCCCACCAGAGTTATCTTTTTTTGCTTGGAATTTTATATATTTATTGTTTTGTAATGATTCAGACGTTTTAACATTAAGCGTTATATTGTGAATATTACGGTGGAAAATATATATATAATTAAAACATAATTCACCAGCAGATTTGCTCGAGACATCTAGCAGCCAAAACGGTAACTGCACGCCGGCCTACTTATTAACTTCAAGATTTTATTGAAAAGTTTCTTCTTATGGCCACTAGAATGCATTCGCCCTGTTAGGGTTATATTGTTCGATACTTCTCCACTAAATGTACGACTGGTCTACGTGGGACTCCATTGGTTTGTACCGTATACCATTGGCATTCTTTGCGCATCGAACTTGAAGAATGGCAAGATGATACTACGATAATTTTTTACTTTTCATTTTAAAGGGTTTGTAACAGCCTATTGTGCGTTATTTGAAAATGTTATTGAAGTACAGAACAAAACGATTTCACATAGTAACTGAATTCTAGCCGTTGGTGCTAGTTCAAGTTATTAATTAATACTTTTATTTCAGGCAAATAGCAATCGAAAATATCCACATAGTTTGTATACACACGTCTCTGTAGGGTCATGGAAAGATTTTTTAATTCAATTAGGGTTGTGAAAGCCATGCACAACCAGATGTGTAAAGACATGGCTCAACTCAAAGTTGGATGTTGCCCACGGCAGGTCGATTATGTAATAATAACAATAATAATAATGTTATTTGTTTTACGTCCCTTTTAACTACTGCTGCTTTTAGATACGCCGGGATGCGGGAATTTTGGCCCGAAGGGGATCTTTAACGTGCCAGTAAATCTACTGACACGGCTCCCTCGCATTTGTGCACCCTCAAATGCCAGCTGACTGCGCCAGGATACGAACCTCCAACCTAGGGCCCAGCAAGCGAGAACGTTGCCGCTGAGCCACACAGCCAGTCCGGTCGATTATGTCTTCAGATCCATAACATTCTTGAGATACTTCTTATCTATCTTTCTTCAATGATGGTAGTAGCTTTTCTAGGTTGTGGCGTTTGGTAGAGGTAAATAGTTTCTAAGGTCTTCAACCAAGAAATGATTCTATTATACTCTTTGATAATAACAACGAGTTATAACTATACTCATACATTTAGGAGAAAGTAGGCTATATGTTCTTTACTGAACATCTTGTTATATACAGTATATAGAGATTCTACGCTTATTTCAGCATGTATTTTAAGGGGGTAGAACCCCTGTGATGAGAGGTACGGAGAAGAGGTACATCACTGATTAGTGTCGTGCCCCTGATGGATATCTGTATCAAATTTTACGTTAATCCACCCAGCCGTTCTCGAGTTATAAGGACACAAAATATTGTCCACAGACAAAGAGACAGACAGACAAAAACAATTTTTTGCGTGCATCCGTCACAAAACAGTCTGAAACGGGCAAATATGTCAAATTTCCGTGGAAATGCAGAAAAAACAGACATTCATTTTTATATAATAGAGAAGGGATATAATAGACCTTCCGTACCACACCCGCACGTGTAAATCGCGTGAAAAAATTCTAGAGTACCCCTTGACCCCTTATGCGCATTGTATGTATTGATGAATATTTCAGCTTAATTTGGATCCGTTATAACCTTATAGCCGTTTGCAAACCTTCACAGTAATGTAATAAATGGAATTGCATTGCGTCTTACAGAAATAGATGGACCTCTGAGATTCAGTTGCCATGGTTACCGGCATGCATTATTTCATTAATTTATTAAGTGAAATTAGTTTTCTGGGAATATCTCAAAAACTGTTGGTTTTAGGGCCTTAAAATGTGGTTTTCGGGGTCCTTTTAGTGCCCCCGAGTTTCGTTTCTCAGATTGAGGGGCTGAGAATGAGCTTTGTTTCACCCTTCTACGCCTATTTCAGCATGTATTTTAAGGGGGTAGGGCCCCTTTTATGAGAGGTACGGAGATGAGTTACATCAATGATTGGTGTCGTGCCTCTGAAGGATATCTGTATCAAATTTTACGTTGATCCACTCAGCCATTCTCGAGTTATAAGGACACAAACAATTGTCCACAGACAGACAAACAAACAGACAGACAAAAAAAATATTTTTGCGCGCATCCATCATAAAACAGTCTGAAACTCGCAAATATCGCAAATTTCCGTGGAAATTCAGAAAAACAGACAAACTTTCATTTTTATATATAGAGAGATACCGAATTTATTGAAAGTAATATTGATGGGAGGTATTGTGAGTGCTGGCTCGTGCGGGTAAAAACAGGCGGGCTGGTGAAATTGGGCGAATCATGGACTGAAGGTGATCTCATAAGCCTATCTTTTTCATAAATAAAAATACGCTAAAAATGGCTACCAACACGGTAATACTTTTTTTTTTTTTTTAGTCGTTTACCCACCAGGTTGGTGAAACCCACGGACTCAGCGAGGGAACTCACCACTACCACCTCGACGGGCAGTGTCCTAGAGCTGGGAACATCGAATCGGAAGGGATACAACTGGTGAAGTGGGATTGGCACCTCGCCCAGGCGGCCTCACCTGCAAAGCGAACAGGGGCCTCATGAGGGAAGGTAAGGGATGGTTAGGATGGATAGACAAGGAAGAGGGAAGGAGGCGGCCGTGGCCTTGAAGAAGGGACCATCCCGGCATTTGCCCGAAGACGAAGTGGGGAAACCACGGAAAACCACTTCGAGGATGGCTGAGGGGGAATCGAACCCCCTCTACTCATTTGGGCCACCCGAGGCTGAGTAGACCCCGTTCCAGTCCTCGTACCACTTTTCAAATTTCGTGGTAGAGCCGGGAATCGAACCTAGGACCTCCGAGGCGGCAGCTAACCATGCTGACCGCTACGCTATGGAGGCGACTCACGGTAATACACACATTAATATTTTTCATCATGCCGTCGAAACTGAAGAAATAGCTTCTAAACGTACATATTCGAACTTGTGCTTGTGCTTGTGCTTGTGTGCGCCAGATCATAGCTACGAATGCTATATCGTTGACAACAATAGAAGAAACAACGAGCCGGTGAGTGATAGTCTCATTATTATTCTAGTACCATTATGAATGTACTCCAACATGTAAAGCTAACTCCACTCGGGTGTGAAGTCCATAACATAATTGAGGTGGAGACAGTCAAAGGCGAACATGTCTAGCATTTTTTTAAATATTAGATACAATACTTAACGGGACGTACAGGATGCCTGGAATGCACTAATTACATTATTAATAATATTTATGTTCAACGATGTCGAATGGAAATATTATATGTCGAAAACTGTATCATAATGAGGGTCATTATAGTACTATTCTTCATTTTGAAACAGTTTCTCCAGCCAATCAAAACTCATTCATTGACCAATTAGGTAAGGATAGCTTCACGCATGCGCTCAAAATCCAACATGTCAGACATGAATTACATGATTTGAAAGTTCAAATTGGATATCGGATCAACCATTGTAGTTGCAATCCCAAACACAAAGACAAAATCAAAATTACCGACATAGAAAGTGCACCGTCCCATATGTTCGCGTAAATAAACTGGCGAATATGAGACAAGAAATAGCACTGTACCTTAATATCCCCAACTCCAATTTCTACACAGCGCATTGCTTTCAAATGACTTCGGTGACAATATAAGTGAATGCTAGTTCTGATCGGCACTAGACATCATGCAGGCTGTAAACAATAGCATTGCCAAGCAAAGTAAATGGTCTCTGCTTTCGAAATTCTTTGACCCACGCATGCGCTCTGTTCAGTCAGCAAACCACCCAGCGCGCTCTGTTCACTAACTGAAGGTACTGAATCCCACAGATATTTTTGAATATTTATGTTAAAACATATAATAAAGTTATAATTCTCGTCGAACATAAACAGTCGTATGCAACTCGCCTATAATGGTAATTAAGACACTCGTATGTCTTAATTATTGCCTTTATTGGTTCGTTGCATAATGTACTATTATTGCAGACAAAGGTCATAGTACTGTACACACATTACAATCTACTCCTCACTACAGAATAGAGTCAAAGACGATTGTCTCTGTTTGCACCCCGTGACATGATATCGGTCATAACCTAGAGACACACTGTGGATCCGGCTGGTGGAAGCTCCTCTTCTGGCAGACTTTGTTGTGAAAGCCATGTACTGAGAATTTTGTCACTATGTGTTTTAGGGCTGTTTTACCTACGTCAATTATATGATAGTTCCTCATTAAAGGTTATTTAACTTTGCACGAGCATTTCATCAAACAGAAACTCTCGTTAACTTAACACTAACAATGAATTACGTGACGTGGCCAAATCTGACCACTCAACTCTCTAAAGCGTCGTTAAGGTGGAGGGAAACAGCTGAACACTACATCCGACATCTTGCAGTGGCGGTTTTTGATGTTTAATATATTTCCACTCGGTTGCTGGATATTTTTGTGGGAGTGATTTTGAAAAATGGGTCGGAAGTGGATCGGACGGAAGTGGTTCGCACAGAAGTAGATCGGACGGAAGTGTGTAAGACGCACTGCTAAAGCAGCCAGGAGAGATGCGATCCAGCTGGCAGTGGTAAGAGGAAACAATGAGCGTGCGGTGTCGGAGATTGGTATCATGACGCACTGTCGGCCATGTGGAATGTATATCACATACGGATTACTTCAATGTTTGGAGGCGGCATTACAGATATTCATACAGTAAATGATCTTCAAGTTGTCGTTCTTTGGTGTAAAAATATTCATTATATCATACTTGCTGAAAACAATTATGATTTATTAACAGTCTGTTTTTCAGTCTCTGGATAAAAGTGATGGGCATCTACTCCCCAAGTAACTTTGCTCAACACTTTCATACTGAACGGTAAACGCTCATGCGAACTCCGGTGTCAACTGATTGAAACACAAACCACATGTTCAAATCTTCGTATCAGTATTTAAATGATGATATATGCTTTAATATGAAACATTGTAACTAGTCGGCATAGGCGGTATTATGTTTCTGCACAATGGCTATTCAGATATTAACCCACATTGCGGTAATGCAGTGATCAATATAATATATATCGATGTTTTTATACGGGAACAGGGCTAGCCTTTCATGAACTATAGGAATTCCCTTTTCTGTCAAGTAGGCGTATTCATATCTATTTTAAAACTCAATTCCACACAGGGACATTATCGAAAAAAAAAATGGAGCATAAAAATTTCTTCCATATTATTACCGGCACGTGAAAAATAAGTAACTGTCTTGTACTGTAAATTTCTGTGGTTGTAATGGCTGCGCCGACAGTGTCTTGGTCTGCGAATCGTCAAGTATCAGGTTCGAGACCCAATACCGGCAATTGTTTTTGCTACCAGATTATCGATTTAAACGATATCTATGATAATATTATGCGTCAGTTTAACAGAATCTACATGAAATTACGATTTATCTAATTTTAATTACAATAGTTTGCACCAAGCAGGAGTTGGGAAATTTGAATGTATTGAACATTATTTCTAGTAGTCTATAGATAAGCTAGAGACTATAGTTTCATTCCTCCTCTTAATTTACAATATAATATGTGATGTTTGTTCAAACAAGTGTGACAATAGCATATCTCCAATTCAATCTATACATTCATCATAGTACCAGTATGAAACCTGAGCGTAAATTAACATTTTAAGAATGTCCAAGCTGTGTAGTAACGAGTAGGATAACATGTCAGATGACTTCCCATACATTTCATATCAATTTCATAGTAGAATAACATGTCAGATGTTACACATCATATGCGACTACTGTAAGGCTAGTATCTTTTTTTCTTCTGAGTTTCACGTGAAATTTCATTCTTATTATTAGAAAATGTGTTTATAACAATTAAAAGATAATGCCAAGAAAGAAGACGGAAATTTAAACAAGTAGTTCCGTGAAGAACTAAATAGCCTATTTTCATATATCCTACTAATATTAATTGCATCTATCAACATTCAAATTGTCAGTTTGATTGCTGTAAGTTAATAGATTCGTAGATATTGAGAACCGTCTAAATATTTTGGATGGTCACCATGCGGGATTTTTATATAATAGGCCTTAGATTTATGTACTATTACATGAAGATTATTGTGTAGGTGTTTTATTCAAACTTCAATCGCATGATTAGGACACAAGAAATAAAAGCGGGATTTTAAAATTTCGCTCAGGCGCCATCTTGTGGTTATCAAAATAATTTAAATGAATTAGGTGGCAGTCGATTAAAATTTGTACAAGCATATACCGCATCACGTTTCACTGCACTCGGATGGTTAAAACGCTAGAAACGTCCATTTGAATATTTAAATTTCGCGTCGCCGCCATGTTGGATTTGTGCTCACCAAGTTATTGAACGTCTCATAGATGAACTTATGCTCATAGCCTCTATACACTTACAAAATTTCAGTTTGATTGCTGTAGTAGATTAATAGATATTGAAACCGTCTAAATATTTCGGATCGTCGCTATGTTGGATTTTTGTAGGCCATAGAGTTATGTACTATTAGATGATGATTATTGTGTACGTTCATTATGCAAATGAAGATATCGATCGCATGATTAGAACACAAGAAATAAAAACTTCATTTTCGAAATTCGCACAGCCGCCATCTTGAGGTTACGTAAACAATTGAACTAAATTAAATACCAGTGCATTACAATGTGTATAAACATTTGCTGTACGAAGTTTCATTGCGTTTGGATCATTAAATCGCGAGAAAAGTCTATTTAAAACATTCAACTTCGCTTGGCCACCATGTTCGTTGTGTAATTAACCGGTATTTGAAAGTCTCATATATGAACTTCCAGTAGTGCCCTTTATCTCCGTACAAAATTGCATGTTGTTACCGGTAATAGTTTCAGAGATATAGAATGCCGGTGAAATATTTCGCACAGCCGCCATCTTGAGGTTATGTAAACAATTGAACGAAGTTAGATGTCGGTGCATTACAATGTGTATAAACATATAGGCCCTACTGTACCAAGTTTCATTGCGTTTGGTTGGTTAAATCGCGAGAAACCTCTATTTAAAAGTCGCAACTTCGCTTGGCCGCCATGTCGGTTGTGTAATTACCAGATTTTCAAAAGTCACATAGGTGAACTTTTAATAGTTCCCTTTATCACTGTACAAAATTTCAGGGTGATATCGGAAATAGTTTTGGAGATATTGAATGCTGGTGAAATATTTCGCACAGCCGTCATGTTGGATTGGTGAGACGAAACAAAATTTGAAGGGCACGGTCGGGGTCGCCCGAATTACTGCTATGAACGTACCGAGGTTCATTGAAATCTCTCCAGCCATTTAGAAGTTATTAGGGGGGACACACACACGCACACACATTCAGACACTCGGACAAAAGGTGATCTCATAAGCCTATTTTTTTCATAAATGAAAATAGGCTAAAATGGATATTTGATGTGGGACTCGAACTCTTACCAGCTCTGCATAATGAATTCAGAGTCTGCAACGCAGCCAATGACGCTGCGAAGGCGACGGGGAGAGAGTGTTCTAATTAGCTAAATAAACAATGTATGCACGTAACTAGTCGCCTCCGCAGCGTAGCGGTCAGCATGGTTAGCTGCCGCCCCGGAGGTCCTGGGTTCGATTCCCTGCTCTGCCACGAAATTTGAAAAGTGGTATGGGGATTGGAACGGGGTCTAATCTGCATCGGGTGGTCCAAATGAGTAGAGGCGGTTCGATTCCCATCTCAGCCATCCTCGGAATGGTTTTCCGTGGTTTTCCACTTCGTCTTCGGGCAAATGCCAGGATAGTACCACCTGTAAGGCCACGGCCGCCTCCTTCTCTCTTCCTTGTCTATCCATCCCAATCTTCCCCTCCCTTCCCATCCCTCATAAGGCCCCCGTTCGTTTTGCTTGTGAGGCTGCCTGGGCGAGGTGCTGATCACTCCTCCTCAGATGTATCCACTCCGACCAGATGTTCCCAGCTGTAGGACACTGCCCGAAGAGGCGGCAGTGTTGAGTTCCCTCGCTGAATCCGTGGAAAAGTGGTATGAGGATTGGAACGGGGTCTAATCTGCATCGGGTGGTCCAAATGAGTAGAGGCGGTTCGATTCCCATCTCAGCCATCCTCGGAATGGTTTTCCGTGGTTTCCCACTTCGTCTTCGGGCAAATGCCAGGAGGGTAAAATCGTTTTTTTTTTGTTTTTCTTGTTTTTTTTAAATTACACATAACTGCCAGATCTCGTCAATGCTTTGTTGATGTCATTTTAAGCTTTTGCCACGAATAAGGTCTCCTGTTTTCCCTTCCTTTATAATTATGTTCCAGAATATCTGAAGGAAGCATTGCAAACAACAATCAGTGCCAGACGCTTCGTGATCTGTCCGGCATGTTTATCCAAGTTGAAACAGAGTCTACACATGCACGAGAGCCGTAAAGCGTATTTCATTAATTATGAACCCCAATGGCTTCATGAAATGCATCGACGATAACTAGGCATTAACTCTCGCATTTAAGTTAAATAGGAATTAACTAACTAATCGTTAGTAAAGAGTTGGTGAAAACGGCCCTTAGCTGGTACGATTCCTGTGTCCAGTCCCGTAACATCATAGCATAGAAATCAATCCATACTTCTCTCTTCTTCGTCTTGTTGCTTAGCAAGTCTTCGTATGCTGGTATGGAGGGCAGGAGTAACTGTTCCACCAAGTAAGGCTCTCGCTAAAAGGTACTCTAGGCGGGATGGTGAGCATTTTGAGAGACATAAAGCCTTCTTGAGTAAGATAGATTTAGTTCTCTTCAGCTCTGGTAAGTGTTTGACTGTGAGATGTGATTACTGTATATGCATTCCATTTCGTACGTAAGGACTGTAAAGATTTTCAGCTCAAATAACTCTATAGCTGTCATTAATGATATACCACGAACGACTTTTATGTCACTCGGGGTGTTTACTGCAGCATTCACTTTGTCCCCAATATGTAGACGTTACCAGAAGTTGGAAATATAATACCTAGATCAGGGGCTCTTCACATGTAAGGTGTGCCTTTCCTGGGGAGGTGCAAAGAGGTTACTGGGGAGGTGTTACTCTCCTCTATAATTTTAAAATATTACTTTTCAGAATTTACACCATTTTGAACGTATATCATAAAGTTATAAGAGTTTCTTCTTTATGCAAGTTATTCTGATCCCAATAGATCTAATGAGATTGGTAATGCTCCCATTAATCCGCAATGAATTGGATGACCCGATGATAACATCACAATTCACGCCAATTAACTAAGAACATAGCTCTAAAAATGATTAGGATCTAGGTTCAGTTCCACCGTAAAAAAAGTAAACCGGAGGATACGCGATATCGAGTAGTCTCAGGCGTGGTCAAAAGGATGGAGGTGCACAAGGGTGGATCTACTCCTCCTTAGATCCGAATCAAAACTCTAACCACAAAAATGATAGATCAACAAATCAGAAGAAAATAGTTTTTAAAACAAGTATTCATTTATTGGGCAGCTCATAAACCAACAAGCAATAGAAGATAATCAATCTTGAGCATATCCTGCTTTAGAGATTTAAATTAATATTTGCTGTGGATTTACCAAAAGTTTAATAAATATGTCAGCTGACATCAGTGGTTATTGGGTCAATAAATCTCCTTAAGCCTCACCTCGGCTATAAATCAAATTACGAGATATTGGAGAAAAATAAATCAATTTAAATACCAGTTAGACCCTGTCTCATTTGAATAAAATCTTTAATTCAAAACCCTGAATGTCCATCAGGTGGTGTTTCAGATCATAAATAAATTATATCATCACTTGAGTCCATCAAAGAAATGAATTAATTGAATTGCCCTAAATATAGATTATACTGATATCCGTTGTAACATAAAAAAATCTTAAATATTTAAACAAAATTATATTTATCCGTCACTCTCATCATTTAAATTGACCAAAATTTGTTCTTATTTGACCATCATTTTACTGTTCCATTTGTCTACGATTTGCCCATCTTATTTCATGGGTCAAATCCACAGAAGATGTACTGTACATTTTCTATTTACAATTATTCTCATACCATTATCTATCTACAATTATGTTGTTCCCTTTGTCTATTACAATCGTGTTCATCAGTTAATTATAGACTATAATTCCATCGAACAGTTAATTATTTCCATCAATTAATTATTCAAATTATTCATATTTTCAGTCTATCAATTTAATCATCCGGAGCCTATGTCAGAATATTATTATAATCTTTAAAGTCTATTCTCGACTATTCCAAAGTCTATTATTCCAAAATAATTGAAAAATCAACACCCTGGTATCCTTCAATTATGATCCAAAAGAAAACTCATGGATGGCCGTGACATTTGGAAAAGTTATTCCCCACTTTCCCTTTTATATGGTATGCACATGTCATAACACACATTACGTTCTACCAAAAATATAGTCATTAGACTACCAGCTCATTACACGAATTCCTGATTTATTAACAGATCATAGCAACTCACGTAATCAAAGTCATCTCAAGATACTGTAATTATTTGTACCTCTCATTATTCTTTTATTACATGCACAAAGTATTTTTATTCGGTATAAACTTCGATCCTTCCCATAATTTATTCATAGAATATGTGAACATCATCATTTATTAATACTCACAAATTCGTGTTTAATGTTTTATATATACTAGCAGGTACCTGCGGCTTCGCTCGCGATGAAGACAATGGGGACGATGCATTATTGCTGATAATTGGTCTATTCTATTACAGCAATCTCGGCTACTGGTGGGTCCATTTTAATTCTGAAAATTCTGATACATTGATATGAACAGCAAAGTGGGAATTTCATAAAGTAGAGAAAGTCTGCAGGGTACGATGTTACCTTATTATTATTATTATTATTATTATTATTATTATTGAAAATGCGCACAATGTGCAAAATAGAAAACTGAGTAACCAGCTGTACATTATTCCAATCCCAATTGGGTTATTGATGTATGTCTTTGTCGGCAATATTTTGCATGCTATCGTGTACAGCATTCACTGCATAGATCACACACACATTCTTCAGTTGGTTGGTGGAATCTCTTGTTTTTGCAGAACTTGTAGTGAAAGCCATGTGTAGCGTATCGTGTCATTACGTGACGGAGTTACTTTATGTGATCACATTTGAAAATTACGTTCTTGGTTTTGCCATCTTCTGCTGAGATATGATTTTGTTGTCCGGATTCTCGTGAGCACGCCAGATACAGTTTGCCCATGGGAAAGACTGGGTTTGTCTAAATATACACCTGCTACTGTAAGTGCGTGTCATTTAGCTTTGTCAATAATAATTGCGAATACCGTTTGAAGAGGGAACTGCACTCATGCACACTGGAATGGCAAATCGGAATAATCGGAATAGCTTATGGGAAATTAAAAGTATTTTCCTTAAGCTATTCAGGGTGTACTTTTCCCTCAATTATTGATGATTTAATGTCAACATGCCGCTATTAATAGAACAATAGCTAAAACATATCTCACCTTGGCTACTGATGTATATTGTGAAGCTTCTTCCAGTGTTACATCCCAGGGATTGTAATTCTCTAACAACCCTCTTGCCTCACATTCCTCTCTAAATAATTCCTGATTATTGTGTTTTTAGAGGTCTTTAAAATACGTTGCCCTCGCACATGGTGTATTGTCATCGCACCTGGAGATGGCAGTTCAACTCGCTGTGAGAGGGTGCGGAGGGGGGGGGGTCTTGCAGTACGCATGCGTGGCCCGCCTATTCCTAAGCTAAATATATCAGCTTCCCACATGCCAATGGTTGTTATCGCAGCAGACGACACGCAGCCAGTGAAAGAAGGAATGTGCTGAGTGCCAACCTACTTTTTATATCCTCTTTGCTTCGTCCATTATTGGTTGTTTTGCTTCCTAAGTACTGTATTAGAAGTCCCTTTTTTTCAGCTTTTCATCTGCTAAACTGACGTACATTGGGGTTTATTATTTCATTTGGCTGCATTCCAATATTTTTGTTTAACATTCATTAATTTTAATCATGAATTCTTTCTTCAAGACAGAATCCTTACCATTTAAAAACTCATTCAAATACTCTGGTGTGTCGGCTAAGATGACGATGTCATCAGCAAATCTCAGCTTAGAAAATATTTCTCCTTGAATCTTTACTGCTACTTTGAATATTTTTCTCCAATTTCCTTCATGTTACAGTAATCAATGTAGAAGACTTTTTCATGATGTGTCATAGTAAAATATTACAAATGAGTTATTTTGATATCGTAGGGCGAGCATTATCAATAACATGTAAGCGATTATGAAACAGAAAACAAGATATTTCCCTTCAGACAATCATTCAATACAAAACATTTCAGTTCATGCAAAAATACAGTTCATGCAAGACAACATGTCCATAACTAAATGTTCTTTTTAAACAAATAAATTCATCGCAGATTTATTTACAGTCAATAACTGCCTTTTTCGCACAAAAATGAAATTGTTTGCATTGCAACAGCCTATATTACTTTCATTCCCATACGTTTTATGTTGATTGCAGTGGCTGTTGGAGATAATTCTTATGGTGGTGCCAGCAAATTCATTATTTGCAATTAAATCGTTCAAATGTTGCAAGTACAGACTTTGCATATTTTACGCTATAAGTTTCAAAATCAGAGCTTTGAACTATACTGCTCAAAAAAACTAATGCACCACTTTTTTCAAAGGCCACCAAATTCGGAAAGTTGACTGCACAAGGTCGAAATCTCAGTATGACGTTTGCCCCGACGCCTACCAAGCACATGCTTCAGCACAACTCCCCAACTTGTGTAGTTTCGGGATAGCGCCCCCAAAACCAGCCCATTTTTGAAAACCGTAAATTGAAGTTTGCGAAAAACGCTGTAGGACTTGTCGCAGGTTGCCAAAGCAGTCGAAAATGAATGAGTCTTGCTCTTAAGGTTCCACGAATACGTTGAAATCGTTACATTTGACGTTTGGGCATTTTCAACCCCCTTCATCATCCCCTAAACATGGACTACCATTGGGGGCGCCTGAGAAGGTACCGGATGTGTTTAACCACCTGAAAACCTGCACACCGTCCTCAGTTGCTGATTGCAGTAAGTTCTTAAGGCCTCCGGCAATGTTCACCCCTCCTAACACCCTCAACTGGCAAGGGACCAAACCACCCCGTCTTGATTCACCCCTAAGGAAGGTTTAAATCGAGATTTTTATCAGTGCTACTAATGGGGGGTCTTCCCCTAACGTTTCAAAAGAGGACCTGCGTCTATGTCGCCACCCCTTCCCCTGCAACCCCCGTTTGTATGATTTTTCGAATCAGGCCCTTTTTAAGGGCTGAAATGAGGTCTTTATCGCTGAAAGGGCTGTAAAGGTCCTTAGAAGTAGTGGTGACACGAAATCCACCCCTTCCGATGTTTGATTGACATTCCATCTCCCAAAGTTGATATTTTTTCACCCTCAATCCTCCCTGTCTGGACGCGTAACGCGTCATGGCAGAGTTTTCAGAGTTGGATCAAAATGAAGCTTATGGCCTGAAATGGAGCCCAAAATAGCAGGTTGGATGGAAATTCATCGGTAGGATGGGAAACGGGACCAAAAAGTTTTCAAAAAAGTTAACAGCCTCTAGTAAGTACACCAATGCATAGGCAACCCACATCACGTCATTTTTGTCCCATTGCCAAACTTTGTAACCTATTGCCGATCATAGGCAACCCACACGCACGGACGTGATGTGGGTTGCCTATGCATGGGCGTACTTACTGTAGGCTGTACACTTTTTTGAAAAATTTTGGTCCCGTTTCCCAACCTACCGATGAATTTCTATCCAGCCTGCTGTTTTGGGCTCCATTGCAGGCCATAAGCTTCATTTTCATCCAACTCTGAAAACTCTGCCATGACGCATTACGCGTCCAGACAGGGAGGGTCGGGGGTGCAAAAATTTCGAATTTGGGGGACGGAATGTCAATCATCGATCGGAAGGGGTTGATTTCGAGTCACCACTACTTCTAAGGACCTTTACAGCCCTTTCAGCGATTAAGACGTCGTTTAAGATTTTAAAAAGGGCCTGATTCGAAAAATCATACAAACGGGGGTTGCAGGGGAAGGGGTGTTGACAAAGGCACAGTTCCTTTTTTGAAACGTTAGGGGAAGACCCACCCCATTAGCAGCACTGATAAACATCTCAATTAAAACCTTCCTTAGGGGTGAATCGAGAAGGGGTGGTTTGGTCCCATGCCAGTTGAGGGTGTTAGGGGGTGTGGACATTGCCGGAGGCCTTAAGAACTTATTGCAATCAGCAACTGAGGACGGTGTACAGGTTTTCAGGTGGTTAAACACACCCGGTACCTTCTCAGACGCCCCCAATGGTAGTCCATGTTTAGGGGATGATGAAGGGGGTTGAAAATGCCCAAACGTCAAATGTAACGATTTCAACGTGTTTGTGGAACCTTTAAGAGCAAGACTCATTCATTTTCGACTGCTTTGGCAACCTGCGACAAGTCCTGCAGCGTTTTTCGCAAACTTCAATTTGCGGTTTTCGAAAACGGGCTGGTTTTCGGGGTGCTACCCCGAATCTACTCAAGTTGGGGAGTTGTGCTGAAGCATATGCTTGGTAGGCGTCAGGACAAACGTCATACTGAGATTTCGAGCTTGTAGGTCAACTTTTCAAAATTTGGTGGCCTTTGAAAAAAGTGGTGCTTTAATTTTTTTGAGCAGTATATGTAATTGCACAATACGCGCAATACAACTTTGACAGAATTTCAGCTGCCACCGCGAAATAAACTGGTGAAATAAAATGATTAAGACTACCTTGCAAACAGATATAAATTTGGTAACGATATCCGCTACACTCGATTTAATTTAACGACGCTATTCTTAAACTTTTTCAATGCTACCAGAAAATTTAACACATCTGAGAATGTGTAATGCGTTCTGGTAGGTGTAACTGTGTCGCCGACTTAACCAACGAAACAATGCAAAACTTGCTGCAAAACGTCCACAGTGACACATTACAAATAAAGAATTATTTATTCCTGTCACCAATATGACTGTGTAAAAGTCGCTAAATGTCCAGCAAGAAGGAACTAAAAATACATTGTACAAATTTTGTCGTCGCCATTTGTAGTGACAAATCATTAAATTGGCAACTCCATGGCCGCGACCTATGCATTGAGCTGCCATTATGTTGTACTGTAGTGGTTGAAATATAAATCACTTCAAGCAGTTTTTATTTGCGCTAACTAGGCCTACATGTTGTACTCTGGTGAATGCGCCACGCGGCTGTGGCTCCACAGGAGCCCAACACATTACATGCAAACCGAAGACAAGCCAGCCTTTAGTACTGTACCCTTAAATTATGTGCAAAGTATTTGTCGAATCCAAAAATGGGCAGGATCGCAGGATCCTCATGGCCCCCGGCTGGAATGACCTACGAAAGATTGCCGATTTACTAATGATACATAATAAGCAGGGAATGGATTTATATGTACTAATAATTCAATAAATATATTTAGTTATTTTTATTGAAATATGGATTTAATTATATGGACTTAAAATTTAAAAAAAAAACATCATTTCTATTTGATAACAAAGTTCAAAGAATCTGTAGAAAGTTGATCTACATGTACCATAATGCTGTACTTCTCATTTTAATATGATCTTTGAAGAATACGCAATATTTTAATCTCTGTTACCAAAACAATGGATCACAAATACTCTTTTAAGTGCTGGAAAGTGAATCTTCTCTTATTGTCTCTTAAGTACCGATTTATATTGACTGAAACTTCGTTCAACATCAGAAGAGGTAATGGGGCATATTTAAATTTTACAATGTCTGCTGGGGTTGAATGCAACATTAACATGACACTTAAATCTCCACACTTAATTGCAGCAACCTTTCCCATTCTTTCATATCCAGGGTTCTTTAAAAGTACAGAGTCCATCTTCATTTTCGCTACATCTGCAACTTTACCTGTACCATTATTTAATTGTTCCACAGTTCTATTCACAATTTCTAAACTATCACAATGTGAGAGATGCGAGTTTTGGAGACTTTTGTGTGTTTTTGTGATGCATGAAAAATTTTGCTGAATGTAAATCAAGTCATTCCTCACACTTGTGTCGCAAACAACTGTTTGCGCAGCTTCAATTGAGGCTGCAGCTTCAGAGCCCATATCATGCAGAACGTTCTTAATGGAGTCTATATATTCAGCATAGAATTCAACCACTTGCAGCCACGTACCCCACCTAGATAGAACAGGCTTAGGTCGGTACATTTCTTTCAAAAGATGAACTCTTCTGTCGGCTTTGAGAAATACTTATTTCACTGAGGAAATCAATTGAGCTACTTTGGGGTAACTGCCTTTTACCACTTCTGTCACTCGATGAAAGGCATCTACTACACAAGTTAAATGAGTCATCTTAGGATATACAACACACAATGCTTCTCCGGCTTTCATCATATAAGGTGCGGCATCGCTAATAAAAAGTAACACTTACTGAACCCCCCGTGGGCAGAGGATACCCATAGCTTCATTGATCAATTTTGCTATAGTTTTGTTATTGCACTTTTCTAGAACATCACAGTATAAGAGAATCCGTTTACAATAATCTTCACTTAACAAACCAATGATTACGTTGCCAATTAGCCTACATTCTTTGTCTGTCGTCTCGTCAATGGAAACCCAAATGGGACCATTTTTAATTTCTTGCCTTATCTTCTGAAACGTTTCATCGTACATAGCTGAAACATAGGTTTTTCTGAACGTTGACTCATTCGGGATAGTTTGGTTAGTATATTTCTCGAGGAATTCCCTGAAGTACTGATTATTCAGTTTGAAGAGAGAGATGTCAGCAGAGATGAGAGCACGGCAGAGATCGGTGTTGAACTCGGACGTTACACTCGAAGGTGATGGTTGTGACAGAAACAACTGTCTCAGCTTGGAATTTCGTATGTTAGTCTAATGTTTACTGGTTGAAATGTGTTGTTGCACCAGGAACCTTTGAGTAGATGCCACTGAACATTGACACAAATTACAAAATATTACCTTACTGTCAGTTGATAAACCATCTTCTTTAAATTCTGTTACGTAAATTTTTAATTTTAAACTGGTTGACTGTGCTACTTTAGGCATCTTGTATCAATGTTAATGTCTTCAATGAATGCCAATAAGCAACTTAAAACACTGCACTTGTAGACATAGCGGTACGTACAAGAACACTACAATCCGTCTCACTGATAATTCAAACTGTGAATCACTGGTAGGAACTACAGTATTGTCATTTAGTCTTTCACGGCCCGTGTTACTATTCATAATGTTGAATTTTGGGCTTATGCCGTGTTTTATTATATTAATATTCGACGCGTTTCGAAAGAAACCATGTCTTTCTTCGTCAGGAATAATCTGGAATACGACAATGTTGCTAAGAGAAAGCAACGAAGAACATATAGAAGGTGCCCAAAGATGGACGCCATTATAGCCCCATGTTAGGGACAACGGAAAGCAGCAGTGAATTACTTTCTCAGGGTTCTGATAATAGGTAGCCAGGATTCACTGAGATTGTAGCCGGTGTCGCGGTTGAAATTATCTGGGTGTTTACGTATTTCAACCGCCTCCCTGATGATTCTGGGACGATATTGCTTTATACGGGCAAGAACATCCACTCCTTGGAACATGACATCATGGCCAGGTGTTAAAGCATGATCGGCAACAGCTGATTTATCAGGTTGAATGAGCCTGGTACATCTATTATGTTCCTTAATGCGAGTGCATATTGTTCTCGAAGTCTGCCCGATGTAAACCTTGCCACAAGTACAGGGAACTCTGTAGATACCCGGTTGTTGCAATTTAGGCAAACTGTCCTTAGTTGGTCGCAGGAGTTGCCTAATCTTAACAGAAGTTCCAAATACAGTCCGTATGTTGTACCAACGTAGGATTTTAGCAATACGATCCGTCGTGTTATGTATGTACGGAAGGCAAGCAGTTCCTCTTACATCTCTTTTCTCAACTGACGTCCTATTATTATTTGTTGGTTTCAGAACCGTAGAAATCAAAGCCTTGCTATAACCGTTGCTCTCAAAGGTGGTTCGCAGGGTGTTAATTTCTTCTTGTAAAGAAGACACTTCACAAATCCTCCTAGCCCTGGTAGTTAGAGTTGTAAGGATACCATGTTTCTGGGCAGGGTGATGGTGAGAACTTGCGTGGAGATATCTATTGGTGTGTGTTGGCTTACGAAAAACGCTGTGTCCTAAAGATCCATCCTCTTTCTTGGTGACGAGAACATCTAAAAAAGATATTTTGCCGTCAGATTCCTTTTCCATGGTGAAACAAATAGAAGGGTGCTGGAGATTAAGGTGATCCCGGAAATGGCTAAGATTTTCCTCACCTTCCGTCCAAACAACGAACGTGTCATCCACATAACGCCACCAGATCTTCGGTTTTGAAAGGAGCCGACGACAAAGCTTTCTCTTCAAAGTTCTCCATGAAGAAATTAGCCACAACAGGAGAGAGAGGACTACCCATGGCCACACCATCAGTCTGCTCATACAAATTCCCATTCCATAGAAAGTAGGAGGAGGTCATGCAGTGATAAAAAAAAGTCTTGTGATGTCTTCAGGAAAAAAGCCATTAATGAGAGACATAACACCATCAATAGGTACTCTCGTAAACAGAGACACCACGTCGAGACTCACTAGGATATCACCCGGCTGAAGTGTTATATCTTTCAACTTTTCCACGAAGTGTGTGGAATCCTTAATGTACGAAGGCGTGTTACCCAGAAGCGGCTGAAGTAGTCTACCTAGGTATTTGGAAAGGGCATATGTAGGAGAACCAATCGTACTAACAATAGTTCTAAGAGGGACATCTTCCTTATGTATTTTAGGAAGACCATAGAGTCTCGGAGGAATAGCATCCCCTGGAAGGAGAGTCTTCGCTGCATCCGCTGGAATAGATCATTGCTTGATCAATTTGACGGTGACATTTGAGTAGCGAGTAGTAGGATCACGACTATTAATCCTACATACAGGATCTGATAACAAAGACGAGATCTTGGAATCATAATCAACCTTATCCAACACCACTGTCGCGTTACCCTTGTCAGCGGGGAGAACGATAATATCAGAATTGTCCTTTAGATCTTTAAGTGCCCGGCTTTCGCCTTGTTTTAAGTTGGTGTTAGGTGGCTTAGCGGTCTTGAGAACTCGGGAACATTCTTGCCTGGCTTCCTCAGCCTCTTCAGGTGTGAGGTGATGTACCGAGGATTCTACGGATGTGGACCGATAGCCTAGATGTTAGGCCCCTTAAAACAACAATTATCATCATCATCATTCTACGGATGTGATAAGTTCTTCAATAGGAATTCTTCTAGGCGCTACAGCAAAATTGAGACCTTTAGCGAGAACTCCCTGTTGGGTATAATTTAGGGGCTTGCTGGACAAATTTACGACAACCTTGTTAGCATCAAGTCTAATGGCTTGAGATTTCTGCAACTGACATAACCTATCATATTTGGAAATATGTCTGTCCCTCACCTGATCTAGAACGCTGTTAGCTTGCACTGAAGAAATACGATCAAAGATCTTCCATAATTCCTCACTTACGAAGTTCGAGAGGCGTAGATGTAGCTGTAGTAACTCCCTCGAAATAAAATCCAACTGCTTACGAGTATGCTGTAACCTCTCTATCAATAACGCCTTGCTTGCACGACGATAGATTCTCGTTGCCTTAGGTGTTCTGAAGGTATGCTTCAACATAACAAAATTCGGTAGAATATCATGATCCCGGCATCTAAGGAGAAAAGCGAGTGAATAGATTAGACACACCTTCTTGCGTCGTAACCTACTAAATCTAGACATCAGTCGGAAAATATCCTCCCCATAGAGGTTTCTAATATTGTCATTTAGACTTTCACGGCCCGTGTTACTATTCATAATGTTGAATTTTGGGCTTATGCCGTGTTTTATTATATTAATATTTGACGCGTTTCGAAAGAAACCATGTCTTTCTTCGTCAGGAATAATCTGGAATACGACAATGTTGCTAAGAGAAAGCAACGAAGAACATATAGAAGGTGCCCAAAGATGGACGCCATTATAGCCCCATGTTAGGGACAACGGAAAGCAGCAGTGAATTACTTTCTCAGGGTTCTGATAATAGGTAGCCAGGATTCACTGAGATTGTAGCCGGTGTCGCGGTTGAAATTACCTTCCGTACATACATAACACGACGGATCGTATTGCTAAAATCCTACGTCGGTACAACATACGGACTGTATTTGGAACTTCTGTTAAGATTAGGCAACTCCTGCGACCAACTAAGGACAGTTTGCCTAAATTGCAACAACCGGGTATCTACAGAGTTCCCTGTACTTGTGGCAAGGTTTACATCGGGAAGACTTCGAGAACAATATGCACTCGCATTAAGGAACATAATAGATGTATCAGGCTCATTCAACCTGATAAATCAGCTGTTGCCGATCATGCTTTAACACCTGGCCATGATGTCATGTTCCAAGGAGTGGATGTTCTTGCCCGTATAAAGCAATATCGTCCCAGAATCATCAGGGAGGCGGTTGAAATACGTAAACACCCAGATAATTTCAACCGCGACACCGGCTACAATCTCAGTGAATCCTGGCTACCAATTATCAGAACCCTGAGAAAGTAATTCACTGCTGCTTTCCGTTGTCCCTAACATGGGGCTATAATGGCGTCCATCTTTGGGCACCTTCTATATGTTCTTCGTTGCTTTCTCTTAGCAACATTGTCGTATTCCAGATTATTCCTGACGAAGAAAGACATGGTTTCTTTCGAAACGCGTCGAATATTAATATAATAAAACACGGCATAAGCCCAAAATTCAACATTATGAATAGGAACTACAGTAGATGGAGGTATTGCGCCATCAAGAGGAAACTACTGGCGTATCGTCGAGGAATGGGATTTCCTGAGTAACGAAATTATGGGACATACATAGTCGATGTTATGTATGATTCTGATGCTCAGCTGATCTCACCTCTTCCGGGCTCACTCATCTCTCTTTCACCACGCCGTTTATCACCTTACCTTATCAACTCAGGCGTGATGATGAGTTGCACCCCAGTTAAAATATTAAATGTTTCTTCATTATTGACAGGACTGCTAATTTAAAGGAATTTAATACTTTTTTGCCGAAATCTGGATTGTATTGACCTTAATGACTAAGAATATGGAACATTATGTGCTAAACTCCAAAATATGAAAAAATATGGAAAATAAATACTCCATTTTTCAACTCCACATACCATGATTTGTAAAGATAATACAAAATATAATTAAGTTTAGCTTCACAACGAGATATGTATTTACATTTAAATCCGTTCCCTGATAATAAGGTACAACAACTACCATTGTATTATATTATGGGACTATACTACTGGGTAAATAACCTAACTACTGCTGGAGAGAGTGAAACTTCCGCTTCTCGGGGGGTAACGGGTGATTGAAAAGGTGTAGGGTGCTTAATATAACCTCCATAGTACAACCGTACTCCAACTAATATAAATCACAACCATCGATTCTGTCAATGAAAATGGAACGGATATTCGAAAATATCGCATCCGAAAATCTATATTGTACCCATCTAATGGGGACAAGGATCGTACCATGGTCTTTTAAGAAACGAAAGGAAGAAAATCTAAAGGATTTCAGTACAGTTTCAAGACAGCTGGATGGTTAGATGAGATCATCCATGTGTGACTCAGGGACGATAAAGCGCTATCTGAGTTACTACACGCAACCCGTGCATGAGATCATCCAGCCTACGTGATCAAAGTTGCATACGTTTGATGGTGCAATATTACAGTTCCACCGCTGCACATAGAGATGGGAATCACTTGGAAGTCCTGACTCAACGATAAAATGGCAACATTGGTTGAGAGAAGGGGCTAGAAATTGTGGTGTAATACCGGAATTGGCAAGAACCGGAAATATTAATCATTCTGGAATTAAAATTTTTAAGAGGTATAAAAATCTGTAATATGTGAACAGAATAGAAACGCTCAGTGTGCATTACGTAATGGAAGGTGGAGTTACCGAGCGGCTCAGAGAGTGGGAAAAAAGACCTTACGCCTACATACTACAGGAACACCTTTTAATTTTTATAAGTACTTTGTCACGATCGATTTTTGAAAATTTAAGTATCATTGAAACGTTTAGATCGTGGGGAACAAGCAGATAATTTTTTCACAAAAGTACGACGTTTAGATTAGAAATAAGTTTTGATAAGAATCGTAACTAGACTATTTTTAGAGGAATCGAATAAATAGGCAGCTAAACCGAGGGTATTCATTCAGTCTAAGCAGGCCCGGGGGGAGTCTTGCACTGTTTCACAATCATTCTGTCTTTGGTGAGCGCTGATGAGCGTCACGCTGGATCAACCAACATTATGCAGTTTTCATCAGACCTCGAGTAAGGTCGTGCTGCGTCACAGTACATTCAGTCTTCGTGATCCTCGGTGGGAGGAACTTATCGTCGTGCTACGAACATTAATAACCAGTCTTTGGGACATTGGCGAAGGATTTTACTTTGACCAAGAAGTATATTCAGCCGACGAAGGCGCTGTAAAGCCTTAGAAAACGAACAGAAATAGAATCAGTTAACGGAGACAGTATCGAAACATCTCGACAGTGAACGAGACATCAAAATAGCATTGAAGATCTAAATTATCCAAATGCGTTAATGAACCGTGTCAGGGTCGAAACGTAGGATAACAGCCTAATCTTCCTGCGCTTAGGAGATTAGGGCCCAAGTGACGATAGGTCAGAGAAATCTGAAGTAAGGGCAGTAACTGCCAAGTGAAATAGGGGAAGACTAGGAAATCGTCCCACGATTAGAATATTATAGTATTCTAGGAACAAAGTCCAAACGTGGACGAAAGCAAAAACATTATTTGAGGGCGTTAGTAACAACAAACAGCGACTCTAGGACTGATGTCAAGCATAGACATTCTGCAAGACGCCAATTGAAAGAGAATAGTATCGTGCAAATACTCACATAAGCCGATTACTAAAAGAAGCCGGATTAGGATATAATCACCCGTTATCAGTTGAGGGAGGCTGCGAACGAGACTTTCAAACAACCCAGCTAGGAGTTAGATCTAGGGGAGGTGACGCATCTTCACCCTCGGAGGAGGAAAGATGGTAAAAGTGTAACACGAGTGGATTAGGGAATATAATCACATTGTGTGTGAAAGGCATTATTTCATGCCAAAAGTGAAAATTTGTGTATGTAAATATTTTTCAAGTGTTTTTATAAATATGTGTTTTAAAGTGTTAAATATAGTCATGGTTTTTATCCCTCAAGTAGAGGTTAAAGGTGTATTTAAAATGTCTCAAATTATGGAAGAATCAGTGTATATTGAGACCGTCGGTGGAGCTGTCAGGATAGCCAACAGCCGAAATGACTTCCCTAACATCTCATCCGTCGGACATGATTGCCGTGAGGATCAGGTGAACTTCCAAATAGGCCAAAGCGGCACGAGAATCTGTAGTCCACAGGGATCGTGGTACATGGTGACGATGGTCATAGACTGCCTAAGGAAAGGTTCACCTTAAAAACTAGACTGAGAAAATAAACATCCAGACTTATGTAAAACACCGTGAAAATTTATTGTTAAAATTCACAAGCCCCTAGCCTAGTCCGGAGGGTTTCAATCGGCTAGTCCGCAAGCTAATAAACAAACAAAAACAAGATGTTCAGTAAAGAACATATAGCCTACTTTCTCCTAAATGCATGGGTATTGTTATAACTCTTTGTCCTTTTCAAGGAGTATGATTGAATTTTGGTTGTAGTAGCTTGTTGAAATACAACGTGCTATAGGGATATTAAACATGAATATGTGGTGCCTTTTACTACTGCTACCTCTGTACCAAATTACGTTCAATTCGGTTTCACCGTGTTTGAATTGATAGGGGGAATCGATTTGCACTCATACTTGGCCACCATCTGCAAACTATTGGGCTGATGTTCTTGCAGTTTGGTCAGAATATGTTTCCCACATAAAGATATGGTGTTGCAAAATTTGGTAGAGACTAGATTATTAGGTTGGTCGTAATTACATTTTAGCTTTTAACATTTGGGTGGCCGCGATTACGTTTCCGTCAAGATAGCGGTGATATAAAACATGACACTGAGGTGGCCTTTGCTAGTGCTACCTCTGTACCAAATTTCGTTCATTCGGTACCACCGTGTTCGAATTAATAGGGGGAATCAATTTTGACATAAAGATGGCCGCCATCCGCAAACTATTAGGCTAATGACCTATTAGATTGGTCAAAGGATGCTCCCTCCATAAAGGTAAGTTGTTGCATAGTTTGGTAGAGATCGGATGGTTATGTTAGTCGTAATTTGATTTAAGGGAACCAAGTACCCTTAAATGGGATGAATTTTTATTTTTTTATTTTTTTTCACTTTCATGCTGAGGGATGTCTAATAAATGTAATTCTAGAGTTTCATATCCTAAATCCATCTGGAAATGTCTCATTTTTAACAATTAGTGCATGCTTGTAACCTTGGTGACGCCCCTTTTCATATGAAGTTCACTTTATCAACTTCTATTCCGTTACTTTTTGTGTCAGATTGATGTGCGTACCCTCGTTTTAAAGAGGAATTAACGTAGCTGAAGTTGGTCCTACTGTCTTTATGTCACCTTTTGTTTTTACACAGGGAGTTGGTATATTTTGATCCATAACACAGGGAGTTATTTGTTTTGATACAAACCATATTATCTTGTTTGCCGGAGAAAAATGGGTAATGTTAAGAAATTTGGCCGAAGAAAAACTCATGGAAATCAGTATAAGAACAAGAATACATCTTTAAGGAGCAATAAATGTAGTGGTGCAGGTAGTGGAAGTGTAAGAAACAGGGAAGGAAATAATATTCAAAGTGAGGTTAGGCCTACAAGCAACAGTGGGTCCACTCTGACTGTACAGATAGTCCAACAAGTGCATCAAGGAGGAAAATTTCTTCTTCAAGATCTATGTTTAATAAATTTGGCAACAGTAATACAGATGTAAATAAAGTGACCACAGGTTTTCAGTTTGTAGATATTGAACTTCTGTCTGAAGCTTTGAGACAATTTGTAGAGTGTAAGTATTGTAATCATGTGGATTGCATATCTGTGCATGAAAACACTGACAATCGAATGGGCCTTGCTAGTGTCATATGTATAAAATGTGATTATTGGGAAAGAGAGTATCAATAAGAGAAAATGTGCATGACTTGGAAAAGATGAAAAAAGCAGTGTGGTGCACATATTTTCATAAGCTCTCGACAGACGATCAACCTCAACATGGACTCTGCCCAACAGATTCATGGTGTAAGTATAATTCTTCTGAAAGGGCAAACTACAAGCACCAAGGCCTTCCTGAGCCTATTTTACATGCCATAAAACCCATATATCGGGATTTGGCTCACCCAGACCTGCTAAGAAAATGCTTACATGGCAAAATCCAGAACCCGAATGAGTCGTTTAACAACATTATATGGACTATAATACCCAAGAATGTGTTTGTTGGGTATGATACCCTTAAAATTGGGGTGCTGGAAAGTGTTCTGTGCTTCAACATGGGAAACATTGGAAAAGCACAAGTGCTTGCCCACCTAGGGATTGAACCAGGCCTTAACACCATACATCAGCTTCAGAAAATGGATGACGTGCGTGTGAAAAATGCTGATCGACAGGCACAACAGATGACCAAATTAGCAAGAAAGAAAAGGAGAGGAGCCAAACGGAGAAAGGAAGACATGGATGATCCAGAGTATGGAGTTGGAAAGTTCTAAACCACAAAAAGTGCATGTTCTTTTCTAACTTAACTTTGAAGTTAAATATCTGGAAACATTATTTTTTTTTGGTGTGGGGTGCTCATCTTGGAAACTACGAAAGATACAAGGGTAAAACTAATACCACATTTGAAACTAACACTGATCTCCATGTTAAACACAAATTCATTATAAAATAATTCATACTTTGCTCATAAAAAAATCATGTGCAGGAAAAAAATTAGTTTTTTTTACTTACATGAAAAAAGTAAAATATAAAATAAAATGGATGAACTAATTTTGTTTAAAATGCATTTAACACAGAGATAAAGGCGACTGTTACAACAATATCAAATTTCACTGCTCTATCTGCAATACTTTGGAAGATGAGCACCCCCAAGTTTTACTAAATTAACATTGTTCGTATAGGGAGTACTTGGTCCCCTTAAGCTTAAACATTTGTGTGGCCGCCATTACGTTTCTGTCAACATGGCGGCGATATTAATCATGACACTGAGATGCCCTTTGCTAGTGCTATCTCTGTACCAAATTTCGTTCCATTCGGTTTCACCGTGTTTGAATTAATAGGGGGAATCTATTCTGATACAAAGATGGCCGCCATCCGCAAACTATTAGGCGAATGACCTATAAGTTTGGTCAAAGGATGCTCCCTCCATAAAGGTATGCAGTTGCAAAATTTGGTAGAGATCGGATGATTAGGTTAATCGTAATTTGATTTAAGCTTTGAACATTCGTGTGGCCGCCATTACCTTTCAGTCGAGATGGCGGCGATATAAAACATGACACTGAGGTGCCCTTTGCTAGTGCTACCTCTGTACCATATTTCGTTCCATTCGGTTCCACCGTGTTCGAATTAATAGGGGGAATCAATTTTGACATAAAGATGGCCGCCATCCGCAATCTATTAGGCTAATAACCTATTGGATTGGTCAAAGGATGCTCCCTCCATAAAGGTATGCTGTTGCAAAGTTTGGTAGAGATCGGATGGTTATGTTAGTCGTAATTTAACTTAAGCTTTGAACATTTGTGTGGCCGCCATTACGTTTCTGTCAATAGGGCGGCGATATAAAACATGACACTGAGATGCCCTTTGCTAGCGCTACCTCTGTACCAAATTTATTTCCATTCGGTTTCATCGTGTTTGAATAAATAGGGGGAATTGATTTTCACACAAAGATGGCCGCCATCCGCAAACTATTAGGCTAAAGACCTATTCATTTGGTCAAAGGATGTTTCCTCTATAAGGGAATGTTGTTGCAAAATTTAGTAGAGATCGGATGATTAGGTTAATCGTAATTTGATTTAAGCTTTGAACATTTGTGTGGCCGCCATTACGTTTCCGTCAAGATGGCCGCCATCCGCAAACTATTACGCTGATGACCTATTAGATTGGTCAAAGGATGCTCCCTCCATAAAGGTATGCAGTTGCAAAATTTGGTAGAGATCGGATGATTAGGTTAATCGTAATTTGATTTAAGCTTTGAACATTCGTGTGGCTGCCATTACGTTTCAGTCAAGATGGCAGAGATATAAAACAAGACACTGAGGTGCCCTTTGCTAGTGCTACCTCTGTACCAAATTTCGTTCCATTCGGTTCCACCGTGTTCGAATTAATAGGGGGAATCAATTTTGACATAAAGATGGCCGCCATCCGCAAACTATTAGGCTAATAACCTATTAGATTGGTCAAAGGATGCTCCCTCCATATAGGGTATGTTGTTGCAAAATTTGGTAGAGATCGGATGGTTATGTTAGTCGTAATTTAACTTAAGCTTTGAACATTTGCGTGGCCGCCATTACGTTTCTGTCAATATGGCGGCGATATATAACATGACACTGAGATGCCCTTTGCTAGCGCTACCTCTGTACCAAATTTATTTCCATTCGGTTTCATCGTGTTTGAATAAATAGGGGGAATTGATTTTCACACAAAGATGGCCGCCATCCGCAAACTATTAGGCTAAAGACCTATTCATTTGGTCAAAGGATGTTTCCTCTATAAGGGTATGTTGTTGCAAAATTTAGTAGAGATCGGATGATTAGGTTAATCGTAATTTGATTTAAGCTTTGAACATTTGTGTGGCCGCCATTACGTTTCCGTCAAGATGGCCGCCATCCGCAAACTATTACGCTGATGACCTATTAGATTGGTCAAAGGATGCTCCCTCCATAAAGGTATGCAGTTGCAAAATTTGGTAGAGATCGGATGATTAGGTTAATCGTAATTTGATTTAAGCTTTGAACATTCGTGTGGCTGCCATTACGTTTCAGTCAAGATGGCAGAGATATAAAACATGACACTGAGGTGCCCTTTGCTAGTGCTACCTCTGTACCAAATTTCGTTCCATTCGGTTCCACCGTGTTCGAATTAATAGGGGGAATCAATTTTGACATAAAGATGGCCGCCATCCGCAAACTATTAGGCTAATAACCTATTAGATTGGTCAAAGGATGCTCCCTCCATATAGGGTATGTTGTTGCAAAATTTGGTAGAGATCGGATGGTTATGTTAGTCGTAATTTAACTTAAGCTTTGAACATTTGCGTGGCCGCCATTACGTTTCTGTCAATATGGCGGCGATATATAACATGACACTGAGATGCCCTTTCTAGTGCTACCTCTGTACCAAATTTCGTTCCATCCGGTTTCACCGTGTTTGAATTAATAGTGGGAATTGATTTTCACACAAAGATGGCCACCTTCCGCAAACTATTAGGCTAATGACCTATTCATTTGGTCAAAGGATGTTTCCTCTATAAGGGTATGTTGTTGCAAAATTTGGTAGAGATCGGATGATTAGGTTAATCGTAATTTGATTTAAGCTTTGAACTTTTGTGTGGCCGCCATTACGTTTCCGTCCAGATGGCGGCGATATAAAACATGACACTGAGGTGCCTTTTGTTAGTACTACCTCTGTAACAAATTTCGTTCCATTCGGTAGCACCGTGTTCGAATTAATAGGGGGAATCGATTTTCACACAAAGATGGCCGCCATCCGCAAACTATTACGCTGATGACCTATTAGTTTGGTCAAAGGATGCTTCCCCCATAAACGTATGTTGTTGCAAAATTTGGTAGAGATCGGATGATTAGGTTAGTCGTAATTTGATTTAAGCTTTGAACATTTGTGTGGCCGCCAATACGTTTCCGTCAAGATGGCGGCGATATAAAACATGACACTGAGGTGCCTTTTGTTAGTACTACCACTGTACCAAATTTCGTTCCATTCGGTTTCACCGTGTTCGTATTAATAGGGGGAATCGATTTTCACACAAAGATGGCCGCCATCCGCTAACTATTACGCTGATGACCTATTGGTTTGGTCAAAGGGTGCTTCCCCCATAAAGGTATGTTGTTGCAAAGTTTGGTGGAGATCGGATGATTAGGTTAGTCGTAATTTGATTTAAGCTTTGAACATTTGTGTGGCCGCCATTAGGTTTCCGTCAAGATGGCGGCGATATAAAACATGACACTGAGGTGTCCTTTGCTAGTGCTACCTTTGTACCAAATTTCGTTCAATTCGCATTCACCGTGTTTGAATTGATAGGGGGGACAGACATTCAGAGTACACACACTCACACACACACAGACACACACACAGACTCACACACACACATACAGACACACACACACACACACACAGACTCACACACACACATACACACACACAGACAGACACACTTTTTTCGCCCTGTGTTGATCTCATAAGTCTACTTTCATTTTTTGCAAAAATCGAAAGTAGGCTAATAAAGAGCAGGTCCCTACCTGAGAAGTTACGGAAACCCCTCGCGAAGGATCTATCTCACAATAATAAAGCAACAACAGCAACACTAGGAAAATGGTACGACGCAAATCCCTAGGTCAAGTTACAAGATCAAGCTAATATCAGAAGTTACATTTAACAGGGTAGCATAACAAATCTAAGTTAGGATGATACCATCTCCACATTTACATTTAACGTTAATTCATCTAGCTAAGTCCTATCAATTAATAACAAAGTTTACGGCGATGACGTCCGCAACAGAAAAAAATTACATTCAAAGCTAAGTGAACAGCCATGTAAAAAAACATTTAATTATTCTTAGTAACTACGTGCTATCAGCACACAAGAAGGTAACATGTAGGATTCATACACTTGTACATCATAAATAAGTAATGAAAGAGACAACAGTTTTATTAAAATGCCTGCCTGCACCTTGGTTTACTCTTTGTAAGCCATAGTCATCTAATGTGTGTAGTTACGGTGACGACTGCGTAGTTAAGACTACGTCTAACATCGCATGGCCTGCGCTCCACAAGCTACGAACTCAAGGTTCGTGCATGCTTCAGGTCGTTTCAAAAGTGTCAGCTGTCCTAGTCATTTCCTCAAAAGAAATACCTTCATCTGCACGGCCATGTCAGCAGGTACCAAATGCAAAAGAACATAGTTAGATAGAAAGAATTCGTTTGTTAGCTTTTGTTTTACCAAAATTATGCATTTTATTATTAAGATGTCGGTTTAGGTTTATCGTTGGTTTATGGCGTATAATACTGACAATAGCCTGGGCACGGAGTGTCTCCACTGAGATCAATCTCCACCAAAAAGCCTCGACTCAAAAGTCGGAATATAATCAACGAGCAATAACAACTCGGACACACAATAACACAAGTTACCAGCGACGCAAAGCTCGCGTTCAATAACTCTGGGATGGGACTGCACACTCAGTAACCCTCCAATAACATCTGGTCAACGGGAACAATCCCGGACAAGGTACACACAGAATACCTTCATATAATAAATATCTCCTATAACAGGGTAGCCTACAACATACTATAGAAAACCTGACATAACTGTACACGTCAAAGACGGTACACGCAACAGTGCGTTTAACTAACAAAAGACAATCTATAAAAACATGTGATTAGATACAAGAATGGACACTGGGTTCCATGAGCTAAGTTGCAATGAAAGGAAAAGCGAATACAACAAGCATTCTGTCTCTTGTCAAAGTAATTCTGTCTCACAATACAAACGTGCTCTCAAGGGCACTGGGTCACAAACCAGTTTGTGTCACTACAGGCTACAACATTCCTGCGCGGCTGACACAACACACTAACTATCAAGGCCGGCGATTTAAACAAAATAAAAACTGTACATCTGGCCTCATCATAAAAACTTTACCATAGGTTATAAACCTCGAAGAATACGTGTATAAAAACACGCAATAAATCTGAATACAATAATATAATTCCGTCTTTCAAACCAAAGACGTCTAAATGATAGCAATGTCACATTGCTGGAGCTCTTTGCTCTCAAAGATATAATTCTGTAGTTGCTTGTACAACATCAAATAAATACGTGTCTTCACATGACACTAACAAAATAATAATTGTGGCGCAGATTCCACACTCTGGATCTGCTTAATGATACGTTGGGAACTGGGTTCGATGCTAGACAACGAAACATCCCTTCTACATATTAGGTCCACACTTGACCAAGAATGGCTTCTGAGCTCATTTCAAATGAAATATAATGCAGTTACAGAACTGGTAATTACAGTCGATTACTTAACTGATACGACTGCTCTAACGAAGTCAGGGGTGTAACAAACACTGGCTGCAAAGAATGCAGTTAAAGAAATATCCATGGCATCTGATTGCCATACCTAAAGTCAGCAAAGACTTGAAAAATCACCCCAAATAGGGTTGAACAAAGTAGCCTCAAATGACTACGGTCACGTTTAGCAAAAGATAGGCATTGACGTTCTACGACGTTCATCAAGCTGCACCTGGGCTGACCAAAATGTCTGACCCAGGGGTGTCTCACTCTAACTGAAATAAATGACATATAATTAGACTAGTTACATTCCCTACCTATAAAAATGGCTGACACTGAGTTCGGTTGGTTCACAAACTACATTAAACCTACTATACCACCAGAAACTAGAACGGGAAAGGGTGTACAAAAACTCACAAAATGGAGGAGCTCTCACTCAGCCCACTGTTCAACGACAAGGGTTGTACAAATTCATCCCTGGCTCTCCGGAACGGTATCGTCCTCATCAGGACTCCCATCTGGACTCCTCTAAAGACCAGGGTTCGATCTGTCCCTGTCGACAACCTCGTGGATGTACTGGACTTGCTTGGGAATGGCATCCTGGGTTCCTCCCTCCTCGTTCGCTGTTCTGGAAGTTCCACCTTCATGCTGGTTCCAATAGAAACTTCACCCTCATACCATAGCAGTATTAGCCCATGATGTCGGTCTCAAACATGGTGTGGAATAGTCTGATCACGTGGGTGGTGAAATAAATCGTGTAGTAGTTCATTCTTTCACTTCAAAAATACAATATTCGTAGTAAATGTTACAGGCTTTAATTGCAGTTGATAACACTGCCTTTATTTCACAGATATTGAATTAATACGTGGGCAAGCACTGTTCTGTGGTTCTTCACGTGTACTGACGCCACTTTTACATCACGTGGCATCCGTGAAATGTGCGTCGTTTTGGAATTGAAAAATTCACTATGGCAATTCAAATATGTTATACATTCATAATCACACTTATTCAAAGTAGTTATAACACGTTCACCTCTATATTTTTCACCAGGCACTCGGCCCTCCACAAACACGTGGGTACAAAAATGTGGTGTTACGGTAATGTTATAAATTTCACTATACTTGCCAGTTATTTCCCAATATGCTTCTTGTTGTTCACTGTGCATAAGAAACAGTGATTTGCAGTATATTCGTGCACGATGGCACCTGATAATAACTCCCACGCTAAACAGCGGATATTTTCTACGTCTTATAGGACGGATGCAATTTCACGCCTACACGGAGCGGATTCTCCAGACGTAGTGCAAGGCACTGAGTTCCTCTAGGAAGTAGGTCGTCAAACCGAAGTCGTTGAGCGACTACTTACTTTCCTGTTTGCGTATCTGCAAAGCGAAAATAACATTCTCCAAAATGTTTTAATAATGCAGCATGACGAAATGGAATATTCTGAGTCTCGTGGAAAGATAAAATTAATTAATAAGACCTCAGATAAATAATTAGCAGACTTCACCAAAGTCAAAAGTGCGATTCACCGCTACTTCAAAGAGTATAGCGTGAGCTCTCAGCTCCACGTGGCTTTCTGGGTATGTTCAAAGGTATTACATCCCATCATAAATGTGCTGTTATAAAAAATATCACATGAACCTTAGCTCAGCGGCTTCATCTGCCTCTCCGTCGTTTCAAATAAAATGTTGGGACGACATTTTTATTTGACTTAAAGTTCATTCATAAGTGATATTTTTTTAGATTAGCTGCATTGAAGGTTCCAATGCGCTCTCCTGTCCTAATGTCTTCAATTACATAACTTCCATTGTTCAAAGGCTCTCGGATACGACTAGGGCCATAATATAAAGACAGAAATTTCCTATATATGCGGTCTATAGGACTTGAAATTCCGGGTCTCCTTATAAGGATAAGGTCTCCCTCAACTAGTGGTTCTCTGAATCTCTGGCGTCTAGTTCTTCTCAAGCGTTTGGCAGCTTATCTGTCCAATGTATCCCTCGCAGCTAAAAGTATGCTGGCATGTGATGGTTGTAAACAAGGTGGATTTACAATCACACGATTCCATATTCTTATTGGCATCTGGTTCAAATGCAAAACCATAGGTATTTGACCAGTGCTCTCATGGACTGTTGAATTAATATATTTTGCCATAATAACTAGGACTTCAGTCCATCGCCAGTGTTCTTCTTGACAATATAATCGACAGAATTTTGCGATAATAGACATTACGCATTCTGCTGGGTTGCTCTCTGGATGGCGAATAGATGATAATACATGACCTATTTCCAGCTCGTTCATAGCATTGGCAAATTCTGCGGAGGTGTACTGTGATCCGTGATCAGTCATCAGGAATTGTGGCTTTCCTGCCTCCGGTATCACTTGTCGTCTAATCCTCTGAATAATCTGATGTGCGGTGGCTTTCTGAATCGGATGAAGCATCGTATATTTCGTGAACACATCAATAGTTACAACAATGTAGTGGTTCCCACGACGGGCCTTAGGTATTGGGCCATAAAGGTCCTGTGCATATAACTCTCTAGGTTGAGTTGGGAGTATTGGTCTAGGTGGTTCCTTCAACAAGTGTGACGTGTACTTGTTCCGCTGGCATGCGTCGCAAGCACGTAAACACTGTCTAACGGTGGTTCCTAGCCCTTTCCAAGTAAAAGACTCCTTGATGGTTGCAATGGTCTTGTCTGTTCCACCATGTCCAATGGATAGATGAACCATAAGAATAACAGATTCTTGGTATCTCCTGGGAATAACTGCACGCAGTTGAGTGTGGTCCTCGTCCACAAACTTGTACAAGACACGATGATAAATCAAATAATCATCTGCAACAGCAGCAATTCTCGCATAATGAGCATCCTGTGGATCCATTCTTCGTTCCAGGAAACGGATAATATGCCTGAGTTCCTCCTCACGTCGTTGTCCTTCAGGTAGATGACGAAGTCGGCGAAGGTGTTCCTCGCATTCTCCCTCGATGTCAATGGCATTAACAGTAGCTTCAGCATTCCGGCTGAGAATGTCGGCCAACATATTCTCTCTGCCTGGTCGATAAACTATTTCCAAATCAAACTGTTGGAGAAACAGCGTCCAACGTGTGATCCTGTCGCTTGCCAGTCTTGTTCGTAATATGAAGGTCAGCGCATGGTGATCGGTCCTCACAATAATCCTCTGGCCTAACAAAAGTTTCTGCCAGTACTCAAGTGCGTAAACTATCGCAAGTGCTTCAATCTCAGTGGTGAAGTAATGAGATTCATGTACTCTCAAACGTCGGCTTAAGAAAGCGATGTAATGACGTTTCTTCTCATCATCCTCCTGCAGTAGGATGGCTCCTATTCCAATCGCAGATGCATCAGTTTCTAGAATAAAGTTCCGAGAATAGTCTGGATATTCTAACTGAATTGAGTCAACTAGCATCTGTTTAGCTTTCCTGAAAGCTATCTCGCACTCATCATTCCAGGCCCATCTGCAGTTCTTCTTCAGTAAACCTTGCAGTGGTGCGAAAGTCTCGGAATACCTCTCACAATGAGCAGCAAAGAATTGGAGAATTCCTAAGAATTGTCTCACGTGCTTCACACGGGTTGGCGTTGGAAATGCAGCAACAGTTCTGATCTTTCCGGATTTGGCCTGTATCCTTCTCCATTGATTATGTGTCCCACAAATTTCACTTCTTTCTGTAAGAATCGGCACTTGTCAAATTTCACCTTAAAGTTGGCCTGTCGAAGATTCTCGAAAACAAGGCGTAAAGTCTTTAAATGCTCTTCCTCTGTTTCCGAAGCTATGATGATGTAATCCACGTAACATATCACCTTCTGCTTCACTTCAGGAGTCAGCTTCGCATCAAGTGCTCTGATTAATGCAGCTGCGGCATTTTTCAATCCAAAGGGTAGTTTTCGAAAGACATAGGTGGTCTGATCAAACAGAAATCCTGTATATTTCTGAGTATGCTCAGATAATCTGATGTGGTAGCAGGACTGTACCAAGTCCAATGACGAAAATATTCTCTTTCCCTTGAACTTCCTGAGGATGTCCCTAATCTTGGACGGTCTGTCATGCTCAGGAGCTAGGCGTTCATTTAAGGCTCTTGCATCGAGGCAAAGTCTCAAGCTTCCATCCACCTTAACCACAGGTGTTATAGGATTCAAGAAAGGAGTCAGTGACTTCTTGATTGTGCCTGCTGCTCCCATCTCATGGATCTTCTTAGCAGCTTCCTCGCGGTGTTTCTCTGCGATAGGATAAATCTTCTTCTGGAATGGGGAATCATCCAGTAGCACAAGATCGTACTCGTAGTCCAATATCTCACCAGGTGTGGTGTCGAATATATCCCTGTATTCGCTCAATATTGCTTCAAGGTTCTCTCGTATGGGTGCTGATAATGATTCTGCCTCTTCGTCGGCATCCTGTGTCTTCTCAATTTCCTTGCCATTTAAATTTTCGACAACGTCGACTTCGGATAGAAATTCCGGTTCTTCTTCAACTAAGTTCATCTGAATGGGTTCGTTCGGCTTAAACTCTACCGTATTACGTCCCATGTCAATGATTCCATCATACTTCCTAATGAAGTCTGCACCTAATATGGCATCATGATGCAAGCCTTTCATCACAAGAAATTCGTGCAAGTACACGTGGCTCGAAATCTTCAAAGTGCATAGAATCTGGATTTTGCACGTTACAACACGGTCAGGTATGACTCCTCTGACTCTTACAGCAGAAACTGGCAGCTCTGTCACCTCAGAGTTTGCTTTCAGTCTGGCATGGCAATCGGCGGAAATGACACTAATCATCGCCCCAGTATCGATGAGAATGACTACGTTGCATCCATTCAGGGTGGCAACAATCTTCAGTAGACGCGTCAATTCGTAGTTGTGGTTCGTCGTTCGTCGTTCGTCAAACAGGTCTTCCTGGATTGGCTCCCAGAGTAATATGGTGGCAGTTACTCTGTGCTCAACCGGGCAAGAATCTATTGATTTTTCGGCGTTTTCTTTTTCTGTCCTGGCGAGAAGTACCGGGCTGGTTTTGCTCCGTCTCCTGCGCCGAATTCCTAGTTTCCCTCGAAGTCAGGTTCTGATCTCCCTCTTCTCGGATTTGGAGTTCTCGAAGTTGTTGAAGATACTCACGGCTCTCCCGTGCTCTTCCTCTCCAATCTCTATCTGGCTGGTATCTAGGGTCTCGATCTCTGTTATACCCTCTACTGTATCGGTAGTCCCTACGGATACTTCCGTGCTGTGGGTTTCTGCCATTATTCCCTCGGCGGTCGTTTTCGTGACGACGGTCGTCGTTCGTCCCTCGGTCGAATCGCCGGTTCCAGTGACTACGACGGTCATCTCGCTAGTCTCGAGCATATGGAGAGTTGTTCCATTCTCTTCTACCATAGTGATAGTTGTTGCTACGTTGTCCAGAGCTCTCTTGGGTTTGCGTCTGCTGTGGCGTCTGGCTCACTTTGTCGACAGTAGTTAAGTTGACATGTCTCTCCTCACGCCTGTCAGCCTTCTGCTGAAGATGTGTCGAGAACTGTTCCGTGTTCGCATCCAATCGTCGCAGGATTTGGTCATACTGCTGAAAAGTGGATTCCCCTGCAGCAATCAATACGCGTTGCACGTCTGCAGGGTATTGCCATACGATGGTGTTTACTAAGTCTTGTTCAGACAACGGGGGTTGAAGACAACGAAGCTTCGCAAGCTGGATTGCGAAGTAGTTCGCATAACGCGTTGGAGTATTAGAGCTGTATCTGCGAGTGTACATCTCAGCTCTGATGCTCTGATGGATGTCGCTCGACCAGTAGGTTCTTAACAAGGCCTCTTTGAAATCCTGGTATCCCACAAACGAGTATCGGAATGCCCTAAACCTGGTGCTGGCTTGCCCCTCAAGCAAACGCTCTATAACTCGGAGCTCCCTCTCCGGAGTTACCATGGTGTCTCTCAAGTAGCTTTCTACGTTGGCCAGAAATTCAACTGGAGTGATACCACTTCCAGTTCCTGAGAAGCGAGCTGGTTGCTCCTCTCTCGAACGGATAATAGTTACATTTCCCTGCGTATGCGCGGGTCTAAATGAATTCTGCATGTAGTTATGCGCAGGTGTATTCATTTCATGACTAAGTCGATTGGGTGCTGGTTAAAAAGGATGGGCGTCAAAGTTCAAAGTTTGACTTTGCGCTGAACCAGTGAATTGTGATTGTTGCGGTTCTATGGGTGCGCTGGGTTGGAAATGAGTAGGCATCATCCCTGCGGATTGAGATACTGGTGTTTCCTGGGAGCTTCCCATCTGTGGGGGTAAGTGTCTCTCTCTAGGAAGCGTCTCAAGTCTGTCAAGACGTCTTTCAATAACCTCGAGTCCTGGGATGGTCCTAGCTGCGACTTTATTACCTAAGTCGTTAAGTTGTAGCTCGATCCTATCGACTTTCCCTTTGAGGTTCGTGTCAACTTCGCGTATGGCCGTCCTGAGGTTATAGCTAAGGTCTAACCTCTCGGTTACCGTGACTTCTTCGAATCGTTTCTGTAAGGAATCGATTTCTCCTTTGACTTTCGACACGTTGTCTTGGATCTTTCCAACATCGTCTCTGACCTCGGCTACCATAGCCTCCACTGTGGTCTTGTGCTCGTTGAGGTCACCCCTAAATAACATGAGATCGATTTTATGTTCCTCACGATGAACGTCAACTGTTTCACGTAGGCCTGCTACGGTTTCTGTTAACTCAGTAATATTCCTCCTATTGGTGTTTAATTCGTCCTTGACTTCAATCATGCCATCGACGATCGTCTTGACGTTGTTATTCACAGCATTTGCAGCACCTCTCATCAAAATCAGTGCAATATTCATGTCGCCATGTCCTTTTTCACGGTGTCCATAAATCCCTCGACGTGAGTCAATCGAGTCCCAAATTCTTCTCGAGTGTGCTCCAGGTCGGCTCTCATATCTATCTGGACTCTGTTTATGGTCGTTTGAATTGTAGCTGTGTGCTCCTCCAATCGGGTCTGCACATCCTCCCTAGCTCTATTCATCTGGTCGGTTAAGCAATCTACACGCTGGTTAGCCTCCTGATGGTGTCGTATGACATCAACCCTAACAGCTGCTAAACCTGCCGTAAGATCATTCCTAGCTTCAACTCTATATGCGTCCATGTCGGCCCTGACCTGCGTTAAATCAGTCCTAACATTATTAATCGACTCTGTGACTTGGTCCACATGACCACTCACAATATTTATGGATCGAGTATTAACCTCTAAGTCTTGTCTTACTTGGTCCACATGACCACTAACATTGTTAATCAACTGAGTGTTAACCTCTAAATCTTGTCTGACTTGGTCCACATGACCACTTACAGTGTTTATTGACTGGGTGTTAACCTCTAAATCTTGTCCAACATTGTTAACTGACTGGGTGTTAACTTCTAAGTCCTGTCTAACATTGTTGACAGCTTGGGTATTCTCACCTAAATCAGTCCTTACAGTACCTAATTCAGCAGTAATATGCTGGAGGTTGGCATTAACACCTGCCATCATCTCCCCAAACACACGACGAATAGTTTCCTCATCCATTGACAAGAAATATATATGGGAAAGTGAGGGATCAATATCTAATGGAACTTACAGCTATGATTAGTTACTTGGTGGTATAAAGCTTGTTTCATTTATATAAATATCACGAGTACAGCTGTAGTATGCAAACTAAGTGCTTCTACATTTACAAAGACAAAGGCGAGCAAAGCAAAGTATTACATTTACTCAGGATGAGGCATCATCAAAGAAAATCCTATCCATCATTTATTTAACACTAAAGCCTCACCCCATGGACTTCTATCACACATGAATGCATGCGGTCAATTGATCTGCAGTACGACTTTCTAAGTTCGTCCCAGTCCTGTCAATTTACCATTAATCAACATTAAGATCCTACTAAATAACATGGAACTGACGGTCACCACGTTATCGTCGGCACATGAGTTGGGCACCATTTTATGAGACCGTCGGTGGAGCTGTCAGGATAGCCAACAGCCGAAATGACTTCCCTAACATCTCATCCGTCGGACATAATTGCCGTGAGGATCGGGTGAACTTCCAAATAGGCCAAAGCGGCACGAGGATCTGTAGTCCACAGGGATCGTGGTACATGGTGACGATGGTCATAGACTGCCTAAGGAAAGGTTCACCTTAAAAAATAGACTGAGAAAATAAACATCCGGACTTATGTAAAACACCGTGAAAATTTATTGTTAAAATTCACAAGCCCCTAGCCTAGTCCGGAGGGTTTCAATCGGCTAGTCAGCAAGCTAATAAACAAACAAAAATAAAGAGCAGGTCCCTACCTGAGAAGTTACGGAAAATCCTCGCGAAAGATCTATCTCACAATAATAAAGCAACAACAGCAACCCTAGGAAAATGGTACGACGCGAATCCCTAGGTCAAGTTACAAGATCAAGCTAATATCAGAAGTTACATTTAACAGGGTAGCAAAACAAATCTAAGTTAGGATGATACCATCTCCACATTTACATTTAACGTTAATTCATCTAGCTAAGTCCTATCAATTAATAACAAAATTTACGGCGATGACGTCCGTAACAGAAAACAATTACATTCAAAGCTAAGTGAACAGCCATGTAAAAAAACATTTAATTATTCTTAGTAACTACGTGCTATCAGCACACAAGAAGGTAACATGTAGGATTCATACACTTGTACATCATAAATAAGTAATGAAAGAGACAACAGTTTTATTAAAATGCCTGCCTGCACCTTGGTTTACTCTTTGTAAGCCATAGTCATCTAATGTGTGTAGTTACGGTGACGACTGCGTAGTTAAGACTACGTATAACATCGCATGGCCTGCGCTCCACAAGCTACGAACTCAAGGTTGGTGCATGCTTCCGGTCGTTTCAAAAGTGTCAGCTGTCCTAGTCATTTCCTCAAAATAAATACCTTCATCTGCACGGCCATGTCAGCAGGTTCCAAATGCAAAAGAACAAAGTTAGATAGAATTCGTTATTAACTTTTGTTTTACCAAAATTATGCATTTTATTATTAAGATGTCGGTTTAGGTTTATCGTTGGTTTATGGCGAATAATACTGACAATAGCCTGGGCACGGAGTGTCTCCACTGAGATCAATCTCCACCAAAAAGCCTCGACTCAAAAGTCGGAATATAATCAACGAGCAATAACAACTCGGACACACAATAACACAAGTTACCAGTGGCGCAAAGCTCGCGTTCAATAACTCTGGGATGGGACTGCACACTCAGTAACCCTCCAATAACATCTGGTCAACGGGAACAATCCCGGACAAGGTACACACAGAATACCTTCATACAATATAATATCTCCTATAACAGGGTAGCCTACAACATACTATAGAAAACCTGACATAACTGTACACGTCAAACGACGGTACACGCAACAGTGCGTTTAACTAACAAAAAAACAATCTATAAAAACATGTGATCAGATACAAGAATGGACACTGGGTTCCATGAGCTAAGTTGCAATGAAAGGAAAAGCGAACACAACAAGCATTCTGTCTATTGTCAAAGTAATTCTGTCTCACAATACAAACGTGCTCTCAAGGGCACTGGGTCACAAATCAGCTTGTGTCGCTACAGGCTACAACATTCCTGCGCGGCTGACACAACACACTAACTATCAAGGCCGGCGATTTTAACAAAATAAAAACTGTACATCTGGCCTCATCATAACAAACTTTACCATAGGTTATAAACCTCGAAGAATCTCTTATATATAATCCAAAACTGACTCATCACCGCAGGGCTAAACCACTAGACCTAGGAAGCTGAAATTTTGCATGTTGGTTGCTCCTCACATTGATACGCGCAAAAAGAGCAGTAATCCATATTTCTACGATCAAATCGACTCGGAAAGTCTCATCTCTTATATATAATCCAAAACTGACTCATCACCGCAGGGCTCAAACCACTAGACCTAGGAAGCTGAAATTTTGCATGTTGGTTGATCCGAGTATGTAGAGGCTCACTAAGAAACGGTTTTTGAAAATTCAATTTGTAAGTGACTTTTTTCGGCCCTTTGGCATTGACAATCCAAAATTGACTCATCGACGCAGGGCTCAAACCACTAGACCTAGAAAGCTGAAATTTTGCATGTTAGTTGAACCGAGTATGTAGAGGCCCAATAAGAAACGGTTTTTGAAAATTCAATTTGTAAGTGACTTTTTTCGGCCCTTTGGCACTGAGCAAGGACAGTCGGTAAAATGTTCGGATTTAGCTCATTTTAAGCCGCCACATACGAGAAACAATACTCGGAGGCCCTGTAGGGGCCCGGAAACACGCTTTTTAAGTTCCTAAAATGAACGGTTTCGGAGATATTCCCAAATAACTGTGTTCCCTCTGAGAAACAGATCAACGTTACTATGGCAACCGCTGAAATTTCGCAGACCGGGGATAGTTTTCTGGCAATATCTCGATAACCGTTCGTTTTAGGGCCTTAAAACGCTGGGTTCGGTTCCTCGAAGTGGAAACCACGAACATTGCTCCTCACATTGATACGCGCAAAAAGAGCTATAATCCATATTTCTACGATCAAATCGACTCGGAAAGTCTCAACTCTTATATATAATACAAAACTGACTCATCACCGCAGGGCTCAAACCACTAGACCTACGAAGCTGAAATTTTGCATGTTGGTTGATCCGAGTATGTAGAGGCTCACTAAGAAACGGTTTTTGAAAATTCAATTTGTAAGTGACTTTTTTCGGCCCTTTGGCATTAACAATCCAAAACTGACTCATCGACGCAGGGCTCAAACCACTAGACCTAGAAAGCTGAAATTTTGCCTTTTGGTTGATCCGAGTATGTAGAGGCCCAATAAGAAACGGATTTGGAAAATTCAATTTGTAAGTGACTTTTTTCGGCCCTTTGGCACTGAGCAAGGACAGTCGGTAAAATGTTCGGATTTAGCTCATTTTAAGCCGCCTCATACGAGAAACAATACTCGGAGGTGCTGTAGGGACCTCGAAACACACTTTTTAAATTCCTAAAATGAACGGTTTCGGAGATATTCCCAAATAACTGTGTTCCCTCTGAGAAACAGATCAACGTTACTATGGCAACCGCTGATATTTCGCAGACCGGGTATAGTTTTCTGGCAATATCTCGAAAACCGTTCGTTTTAGGGCCTTAAAACGCTAGGTGCGGTTTCCATCTCTAACCACGAACGTTGCTCCTCGCATTGATACGCGTAAAATGAGATATATTTTATATATAGAGGTTGCTTTTGGGGCTCGGATACGTTCGTGATTTTGAGTCTAATTTTATACTCTTTCGGCTGGTTGTTGTAAGCGAGCTTTCAGAAGTTTACTCGAATTTACAATGTTAAGATACTTTCTATTTTGCACGGTATGCTTTCATTTTCTTTATAAATTTGTATTTTCTTAACTGAATATTTTTGTTTGCCAATTTTGATCTGCTCTTTTTCGTTTTTAACCATGATCTGCAACGTTGATTCACAGTCGAATGTGTCGTATTCTACCGGCTGGCACGTTAATTATTGTTTCTTAATTACTCTTACTGAGGAATTGGGCAAACTTATTTCAATGAAGTTGTTGTTTTGTCTTTCACGGCCATTGAATCCCCGCACAAGGCACGGCTTAAACCTAGAAAAATTGCTGAGTTGTACTAATGGACTAATGGTGCAGCAGAAAAGAGGAGAATTGAAGATTTTGAAATGTGGTGATAAGGGAGAATGATGATCAGATGGGTAGTTAGGGTAACAAATGAAGAGGTATTAAGACGAGTGGGAGAGGAGAGATGTTTCTGGCGACTGCTAATGAAGAGAAGAGATAGGAGGGTAGGACACATATTATGACACCCAGGAATAGCAAGCTTACTGTCGACCAAAATATTATGTGCACTCGAGTTTGAAGGTTGTTTGTGAAGTAGCCAATAGACCTTCATAAAATCCAATGACATCATCATTTTCGACGTTCGATTTTACGTTAGTTCATGTAGGTTTGGAATTTTTAATTTATATTTTAATATTTTTTATCGCAGTTGAAACACAAAAAGAGCCCCTTTTTAAGCGTGTTTCAACCATGCGTCACATTTAAGAATTATTATCTCACAAACCCGTAATCAGATCGAATCCGAATTTTAACACAATATACATTGGAATGTTGTATAACTGGTTTATTAATTTCAAAATTTTGTGTGTTCAAGAACGAATGTTGTTATTATTTTTGTAAGGTAACTCTTTCTCGGCTCGGGGTCGTTGGAAAATGTAGTTCTTGGTTGCGTTGTAATCCTTATACATCAAAAAGTTATGCTGTATGACTGTGAAATAGGTAAATTAATTCACTTATTTTATATCGGTTTGTATTTGTACGGAGAATTAAGACATGGTTCACCAGCTAGCCGCTCCGGGAAATGCTATACAGCGTTGCTGATATGGAGCCCATCACTTCCGAGCGAGACGTGCCATGACGCGTGATGTAGCCCATCTTGGCAATGATGTACTGCTTTCACCGGAGCGGCTAACTGATGAACCATGTCTTAATTCTCCGTACAAATACAAACCGATATACAATAAGTGAATTAATTTACGTATTTCACAATCATACAGCATACCGTTTTGATGTATAAGGATTACAACGCGACCAAGAACTACATTTTCAAACCATCCCGAGCCGAGGAAAAGTTACCTTTCAAAAATAATAACATCTTTGTTTCTTGGATACAAAAAAAATTAAAATTAATAAACCTGTTATACAACATTCCAGTGTATGTTGTGTTAAAATTTGGATTCGATCTGATGACGGGTTTGTGAGATAATAATTCTTAAATGTGACGCATGGTTGAAAAACGCTTAAAAACAGGCACTTCTTGTGTTCCAACTGTGATAAAAAATATAAAAATATAAATTAAAAATTCCAAATCTACATGACCTAACGTAAAATAGAACGACGAAAATGATGATGTTATTGGATTTTATATAGGTCTTGCGGTTACTTCACAAACAAACTTCAAACTCGAGTACACATAATAGTTTGGTCGACAGTAGTTATGGATGGGAGGGTCGCAGACTAGAACTGTAGGGGTAAACCAGGGTTAAACAGATTGCCTCGGATGTAGGGTGTGGTAGCTATGTAGAAATAAAACCATTAGCTCAGGAGTGGGATACATGGAAGGCTACATCAAACCAGTTAAAAAAACTGAAGACTCAAACAACAACAATCAGGAATTTTAATTACTTAGAGAGGCATGTGGGGCAAAAGGGTCGTTGGAGAATTTCAATCCCTGGGATGTAACACTGGAAAAGACTGCATAATGTACATCAGCGGCCAAGGTGAGCGATATTTAACTATAGGTCTATTAATAGGGATATGTTTACGTTCAAATCATCAATTAGTATGGCCAAATTACATCCAGAATAGCTTAAGTAAGAATACATTTAATTCCCCATATTCCGATAGATTTGCCATTCCAGTGTGCAAGAGTGCAGTTCCCTCTTCAAACAATATTCGCAATTTCTTTAACAAAGCGCAATGACACACACTTAACAGTAGCACGTGTACATTTAGACAAAACAATTTTTTCCCATGGCCAACTGTATGTGGCGTGCTCGCGAGCATCCGGACAACAAAATCGTTATGTCTCAGCAGAAGATGGCAAAACCATAAACGTAATTTTAAAATGTGTTAACATAATGTAACAACTAACCCTGCAGACGTTCACAACTCGATAAAATTCCCACTTTGCTGATCATATCAATATACTGTATGTATCAGAATATTCAGAATTAGAATGGACACACCTATAGCCGCGATTGCTGTAATAGAATAGACCAATTATCAGCAATAATGCATCGTCCCCATTGTCTTGATCGCGGGCGAAGCCACGGGTACCTGCTAGTACGTGTATAAAAAACACGCTATAAATCTGAATACAATAATATAATTCCGTCTTTCAAACCAAAGACGTCTGAATGATAGCAATATCACATTGCTGGAGCTCTTTGCTCTCAAAGATATAATTCAGTAGTTGCTTGTACAACATCAAATAAATACGTGTCTTCACATGACACTAACAAAATAATAATTGTGGCGCAGATTCCACACTCTGGATCTGCTTAATGATACGTTGGGAACTGGGTTCGATGCTAGACAACGAAACATCCCTTCTACTTATTAGGTCCACACTTGACCAAGAATGGCTTCTGAGCTCATTTCAAATGAAATATAATGCAGTTACATAACTGGTAATTACAGTCGATTACCTAACTGATACGACTGCTCTAACGAAGTCAGGAGTGTAACAAAGACTGGCTGCAAAGAATGCAGTTAAAGAAATATCCATGGCATCTGATTGCCATAACTAAAGTCAGCAAAGACTTGAAAAATCACCCCAAATAGGGTTGAACAAAGTAGCCTCAAATGACTACGGTCACGTTTAGCAAAAGATAGGCATTAACGTTCTACGACGTTCATCAAGCTGCACCAGGGCTGACCAAAATGTCTGACCCAAGGGTGTCTCACTCTAACAGAAATAAATGACATCTAATTAGACTAGTTACATTCCCTACCTATAAAAATGGCTGACACTGAGTACGGTTGGTTCACAAACTACATTAAACCTACTATACCACCAGAAACTAGAACGGGAAAGGGTGTACAAAAACTCACGAAATGGAGGAGCTCTCACTCAGCCCTCTGTTAAACGACAAGGGTTGTACAAATTCGTCCCTGGCTCTCCGGAACGGTATCGTCCTCATCAGGACTCCCATCTGGACTCCTCCAAAGACCAGGGTTCGATCTGTCCCTGTCGACAACCTCGTGGATGTACTGGACTTGCCTGGGAATGGCATCCTGGGTTCCTTCCTCCTCGTTCGTTGTTCTGGAAGTTCCACCATCATGCTGGTTCCAATAGAAACATCACCCTCATACCATAGCGATATTAGCCCATGATGTTGGTCTCAAACATGGTGTGGAATAGTCTGATCACGTGGGTGGTGAAATAAATCGTGTAGTAGTTCATTCTTTCACTTCAAAAATACAATATTCGTAGTAAATGTTACAGGCTTTAATTGCAGTTGATAACACAGCCTTTACTTCACAGATATTGAATTAATACGTGGGCAAGCACTGTTCTCTGGTTCTTCACGTGTACTGACGCCACTTTTACATCACGTGGCATCCGTGAAATGTGCGTCGTTTTGGAATTGAAAAATTCACTATGGCAATTCAAATATGTTATACATTCATAATCACACTTATTCAAAGTAGTTATAACACGTTTACCCCTAAATTTTTCACCAGGCACTCGGCCCTCCACAAACACGTGTGTACAAAAATGTGGTGTTACGGTAATGTTATAAATTTCACTATAATTGCCAGTTATTTCCCAATATGCTTCTTGTTGTTCACTGTGCATAAGTAACAGTGATTTGCAGTATATTCGTGCATGATGGCACCTGATAATAACTCCCACGCTAAACAGCGGATATTTTCTACGTCTTATAGGACGGATGCAATTTCACGCCTACACGGGGCGGATTCTCCAGACGTAGTGCAAGGCACTGAGTTCCTCTAGGATGTAGGTCGTCAAACCGAAGTCGTTGAGCGACTACTTACTTTCCTGTTTGCGTATCTGCAAAGCGAAAATAACATTCTCCAAAATGTTTTAATAATGCAGCATGACGGAATGGAATATTCTGAGTCTCGTGGAAAGATAAAATTAATTAATAAGACCTCAGATAAATAATTAGCAGACTTCACCAAAGTCAAAAGTGCGATTCACCGCTACTTCAAAGAGTATAGCGTGAGCTCTCAGCTCTACGTGGCTTTCTTGGTGTGTTGAAAGGTACTACATCCCATCATAAATGTGCTGTTATAAAAAATATCACATGAACCTTAGCTCAGCGGGTTCAATATAGCGTGTGTTATGATGTGTGCGATGAAGGCTTAAGCCCTAATATGTGGGTGAAAGAGTCGATTCAATGGGATCCCGGGGCCAGCAGCTCTGAAAGTCATGTAAGTAACACATTTTGAGTATGTGTTGTTTCTTGGGAGAATTCGTGCAGCAAAAATGAGGAGATAGTATTCTCATCTAGAACAGGGATATGTGAAGTACAGTGTGTAGGATGAAATATACGGGTTTCTGAATGATAGCTTAATTATGAAATTAACCAAATAATTGTTTTAATAAATACTCAATGGAGTTGTATTCTTTTGGAATAACATTAAATGAAATGATAATGTCGAATAGTATAAAAGCAAGAATAGACGGTAAAAACTTCAGGAATGAAGTAATTGTAAAATTTATATTCAGTAATAATGAAATATGGAAGCCGTTAAGTTCCTTGAATAAATAATAAATGATTGTTGAACTATCTTGTTCTAGTCAAAGAAATGTCACGGATTAAATTATTAATTGTTAGTGCAAGGCACATTACAAAAGGCAAATAATGTTAAACGGACGGAGATTAAATGCCAGTTCAGAGATAATAAACTTACTCGAAAGTCATCACGTAATTTCTATTGTAACTACCGCTATTATAGCGTATATATTTATTTTTCACGCTAGGATTGCTTTGATCTTATGCCAAGAAGAAATTAATTGTTGGGTGTAGCTGCGCGCGGTACTGAAGAAATGTGTGTATTTGCTAGATGCAAATTGTGAAAGGGTGCGGAATTTATATTGTGTTACGCGCAGGGGACTGTGCTGTATGCCGCCCGGAAGTCACTAATTAAGGAGGATTGGTATTAACTGCCCTCGCTACGTCATAAGGGTCCTAAGTCCTCCCAAAATGGAATTGCCTAGGAGGCCGGCCAGATATGAACTCAGGTTCAGTTACTTCGAAAGCCTCTTTATTATATTTGATTGCATTAATCTCATACCCGCCAACGTGGATACTCCGAAATTATTGTTCTCACCCGAGCCAAATGAGCGAACGATATAGCCGAATAATTTAGTTGAAAGAAACCATTGTGTTGCTTTACGAGTCCAAGAAAGGAATATACAGTACTTGTAGCCAGTCGGCTTTGTAGGAGAATCCCGTCAGAGTGAGGAGACCACACGGCTCCCCCATAAATAAACTCGAGTGCCTTGACAAGAGAGAAGGGTCGCTTTTAATGATTGTGGTTGGTCATGAATAGCCCCATGTGTTCATGCGGTCTGCAGAGGTGTATAAACATTTGAGATGATCCGGTAATTAGCGCCGAAATCCATTTATATTACCTATTCTTGCTAAGTATCGTTCAGAACCGAACCAATAATTATATAATCGTTATAGAGATTATAGTAAAAATCCCTTTTGTTTGATAAACAACTTAAATATTGTTCCCAAGTTATGGAAACCTTAACACAACCTGGGGAGTTTGTCTTAATTTGATATATTCAGTAGTTTCCAAAACTCCAGGGGTCCACGAATTCTTCCCAGGCAATGCAAAAGTAGTAGAGTTGTATGGAGATAGATGATAACTTAAATCTCATGTGGACCCAATGAAATGGTAATTGTTATTATCATTATAAACAATTAGCACAGTAAAGTGATACTCCGATAAGGGAGTAAAGAGTATGTTTTTGACCATGTATAATCTTATAAATGTTGACACAGAGCCATAATGAGCTCGTATATGAAGTTTAAGGGTAGTGCTTTATGGAAGTGACAGTTATTTTTGAATTTTGTCAGGTTCAGTGGAACTCAACCATTGATTTTTAAGGATAAGTTCCTATGATTCCTTGTCCATTTAGGGGCAAGTGTGAAATATATCATTGTAAAGTTTTGTTTTGTAGCGCCTAATTTGAATTATATTAAATAGTTTTTATATTTTGATTTTGATGTTTATTTGAGTGTTATCCTTATGCTTTAATCCAAGATACATGAATCATAGAGTGGGAGAATATACCATGCCCCGAAAAACCATTGAGCTAGTGGACTATGATCACGTATTTATTGCTTGCAAGGGCACAATATATATAAATGAAGATGTCCTGACTCACTGATAATCAACGCGCAGCAAAAAATACTGGAGATAATTGCATGGAACTTTGAAGGTATGTTCCTACCGTAGTGTAGATGCGCACTAAGAAAGGATTTTAAAAAATCTTATTTTAAAGGTTGTGAAAAGGGGTAAAATGTGATTTTACATTTTTGTTATATATAACTGGGACAAAATATCGAAGTTGACGCATAAAGACCGGACATAGCTCATTTTACGCTCCTCGATGCGAGAAACAATACTCGGTGGGCCCCTATGGGACACCGAAAACCACATTTTAGGCCCTAAAACCAACAGTTTCAAAGATATTCTCAGAAAACTATCTTTGCTCTGATAAACTGATGAAATAATGGCCATGTCCGTATCCATGGCAACAGTAGGTCAAGACATGACATCCAATTGTCCATCTATCCCTGTAGGTGGCAATGCCAATCCACTTGTTATCTAAAACACGATTGACGAGCTGCGAGGCTCAGCGGTAACGTTCTAGCTTGCTGGGCCCCAAGGTTGCAGATTCGTATTCTGGCCCAATCAGCTGGCATTTTAGAGTGCGCAAATGCAAGGGAACCATGTCAGTAGATTTACTGTCACGTTAAAGATCCCCTTCGGGGCAAAATTCTAGCACCCTGCGTTTCTAAAAGCCAGAGTAGTTAAAAGGAACGTAAAGACAATAACATTATTACTAAGACACGTTAGGAACATAAGAAATGTAAACGGTCATCCCGTTCTCAAGATACTGTAAATCTAAACACGATAAGAACATTAGAAATCTAAACGGTCATCCCTCTTTCAAGATATATCTATATCATAATTTAAAAACAACTTCCTATGTTTTAGAACTACAGTACAACAACGAACATTAGTGTGAGATAGCGCCATCTAATACTACCTTTAATTCTGTAACACTACAGTAGCGACTACTAAATAAAGGTAGCGATCATGCTACGTTCAATTTCATCAACACAGGGCTCACAAATCCCGTATAGTTAAGTACAAACATATCAGTATGGTCGTTATGTCAATAGCAACGGAGCTATGTGGCGGCTATTGCCGTATCCGTAACACTAAGGGCATCCCGCCGTCACAAAACTCGATAAGCACTTGCAGAATTTTGAACGAGTCTATTTTACAGAAAAATTTTCAGCGAGTATCCATTCCGCCAAAAATCACATTCACTTCCTTTTCCAACAATTTTGAAAGCACTTTTCTGTACTTTGAGGTACAGAGATATTACACATGGACAGTTACTATAAAATGTTGGCAAATATGAAGTCAAGGAACTGCTGTTAAATCTGCAGAAGCTTTCGGTACAGGTTATAAGGCCCATGTTCGTAACATGGAATGTTTTCCTTTGACAATGCATCTATTGATATCGCGCCAGGAGATGGCAGTTGGGTTTGAACTGCGGATGTCTTCGCACTCACTGCGTATCGTGCTTTCCAAAACACAAGGCCAAAGCTTAACATATGCAGGAATCGACCTACGCGAAACTGTTTCTCCCACGGACAATTTTATGTTGCCTATTCCACAGTTGGTTCTCCAAGTAGCTTAGTCATTTTGGCACGAGAAGGAAGAACTGCCAATCTTATATATATAAAGGAATGTATGTATGTTCGTCTTTTATGCGTTCATAAACCATTCATCCGATTGCGATCAAATTTTGGTGAGTTGATGGACACACTTCTGGGAGGTTTATAGCCATAGTTAATCTATTTCAAAATAGATAGCGCGCGAGTAGTTTAAACAAATGCGTAATGGCGATGCGTTCATATGCAATTCATCCGATTGCGATCAAATTTTGGTGAGTTGTTGTGCACAGTCCCGGAAAAGTTCTAGGCGGCGTAAATCCAATTTATAATAGATGGCGCGCGAGTTGCTTCAACAAAATGGCGTGCGTTTGTTTCAAGAAAGTCCCGCATGCGTTCATATACCATTCGTCTGATAGCGATGAAACTTGGGTGAGATGTTGTGTATACTTCAGGCAAGGTTTCTGGCTTATCAAATCCACTTTACGATAGGTAGGGCACGAGTAGATTCAACAAAAGAGCGACGACGCGCAAAGCGTTTCAACAAAGTCCCGTATGCGTTCATATACTGTTCGTCTGATAGCGACTAAACTTGGGTGAGTTGTTGATTACACATCAGGGAAGGTTTCTGGCTTAGTAAATCCACTTAACAATAGTTAGCGCACGAGTAGATTCAACAAATGAGCAACGACGGGCGAAGCGTTTCAATAAAGTCCTGTATGCGTTCACATACCATTCGACCAATAGCGATGAAACTTGGGTGAGAGGTAGTGTACACTTCAAGCAAGGTTTCTGGCTTATCGAATCCACTTTACGATAGGTAGGGCACAAGTAGATTCAACAAATAGGCGACGACGCGCGAAGCCTTTCAAAAAAGTCCCGTATGCGTTCATATACCATTCGTCCGATAGCGACTAAACTTGGGTGAGTTGTTGTGTACACTCCAGGGAAGGTTTCTGGCTTAGTACATCCACTTTACAATAGGTATCGCACAAGTAGATTCAACAAATGATCGACGGCACGCGAATCGCTTAATCAAAGTCCCGTAGCGTTCAAATACCATTCATCCGATTGCTATGAATCATTGGTTGAATTATTGTGGACACTCCAGGAAAGGTTTCTGACTTAGTAAATCCTTTTTACAATAGGTAGCGCACGAGTAGATTCAACAAATGAGTAACGGCGCGCGTATCGTTTAAAAAAATACGTATGCGTTCATATTCCATTCATGCGATTGCAATGAAATTTACAGAAATGTTGTTTCCACTCCCGCAAAGATTTCTCATTTAGTAAATCCATTTTACAATTGGTAACGCACGAGTATATTCAACTAATGAGCGACAGCGCGTGAATCGTTTCAACCAAGTCCCGTATGCGTTCATATACCATTCATCCGATTGTGATAAAACGTTGGTGAGTTCAGTACAGTCCTGCGAAGGTGTATGAATTAGTAAATCCGTTTATCAATGGGTGGCGCACAAGAAGATTCAACAACTTAGTGAAGGCGCGTGAATCGTTTAAACAAAATCCCATATGCGTTCATATGCCATTCATCCAATTGCGATGAAACGTTCATGAGTTGTTGTGTACACGCCAGGGAAGGTTTTCGACTTAGTAAATCCATTTTACAATAGGTAGCCTACGAGTATATTCAACAAATGGGTGACGGGGCTCGAATCGTTTCAACCAAGTCCCGAATGTGTTCATATACCATTCATTTCATTGCGATGAAACTATGGTGAGTTGTTGAGCATGCTCCCATGATTTTTTTTGAGATTGTAAATCAATTTTACAATAGTTTAGAGGTGGTTAACGGAAAATAATAAAATTGGGAATACAAAAGCACTTCAACAAAGTTACAACGCCAACACTTTCTTTGATTGGCATTGCAACGCATGCCGGTTCAACTAGTATTGTATATAAAGAAGTTCTAAACAAAATTATAATATTTAAAATTCTGCTTTTATTTGTTTTTTATGTGACGTACGATTTTACGTTACTTATACATTGATTAATTATATGAAAGATCATGTTTTCAAAATATTTTAAGTTATAGTATTTATGGTTAGGTTAAAGATATAGTTCATTATAATAAGTTTCTTTAAATATTTAAAATTAAAATTTAGTTCGATAGCAAATATTTATATATTAACTCTGTATTTTGATTTCTTATTTAAAAGTAAATTTTCAACATTAAGACAATTTAATAAAGCTCTTTCATATCTTTAATATTTCATTATTTCATTCCATTCATAAATCAGGCAAAGATATTTTTACAAAAGAAGTAATGTAAAATATTATTATATTTGCATTTTGATATCACGAGGAATTTTAAATTTCATATAACAGCGAACTCGGAATGATAATCGGTTTAAATAGAATATCTCTTTATGATATCAGTGTCACATAACACGTGAAACTTTTCAATTCCGCGGCCGAAGTCGGACGGGAAAGCACATAATTTACGTCCACGTCTTACCATTCTGACGAAAGTCGATGAACATCTAACGCTTGGTTCGGTGGCATTCAAAAGAAAATTGGAAATAACACAATATATAATGAGACATAACTCAACTATGACGCGAGCGGAACCGCGGGTACCTGCTAGTGTATTAATAAACCACAAATACAATATTAAATAAAAACACCTTCCCACTCAAATTAGAAAATAAAATAATAAACTCCTAAACATAAATTAACTCCCCTTGTAATTAAATCCATGTTTCTTAAATGCTTCTTGCATTATATTTAAGTCTCCTCAACTTTCCTTTCTTTCTCCTCGGAGTTTCCAAAATAAATAAATCTCTAAAATGCCTATTAAACCATAAGGTCGTCTATACAATATCTAAACAATTTTAGTATATAAATCTATACACTCCGTTTTGTTATATTTTGCTTAAATACACACTCTAATTCTATCATCAACTCATCAGTTGTTTGTGATGTCGATCTTTATACTAATATTTACACTTATTTACATCTCCTATCTCTCCTTTCTCTCACAACAATTCGACAAAAAGTGACCATATTTCACTTACTTAAACTTCACCAATATCATCCCAAACATTTACTAACTTGCCATGCATAAAGCGTTTATAGTCGTATCATAAACTAGCATAAGTACCCGCTCTTCGAACGGTCTTCGGTATTAATAACCAGACGTTATCAATTGAGCTACTGTTGCAATAGTTAGGGGATTGTCATTCCTTTATAAATTTATCAGAACGAAGTTAGTTTTCTTGGTATATCGCAGACACTGTTAATTTAAGGGCCTTAAAATGTGGTTTTCGGAGACCCTTTATAGACTCCCCAGTTCTGTGTCACACGTTGAGAAGCGCAACACATGCTTAGGTCGTCCTTCTAGGATAATTTTTATTTTTCGCCTATTTTAGCATGTATTTTGAAAAGTTGTTCCTTATACCCACCCTCCTGTGAGAAGTACAGTACGTTGAAGAGTTTTCTAAATGATTGGTGTATTGACTCATGGTTACAATACCTACTTTTACGATGCTCCAAGCACCCGAAAATGAGTTATAGGCGTACATAAACATACAGATATATCAAACACACAGTGTCAAACAAAATCATCTTTACGATGAACCCGTTTGTCGACAAAAATATGATTAGTTAAAATGTGCTCTCAAACTTAATTCACCTAACGTGTACTTCCTGACGTGAAAATAATATTGAAAACCTCGTAGACAAAAAACAATGTATGTCAAATTGAAACTGACCCTCACCGTTGTGGAAAGTCCCCACCCTCAGAAAGACCCCTTTAATAAATTATAAAGGCTTGTGGTGCATGAAAATTCGGGATTTTTAGCCTCCAATGGCCCAAATTCCCAAAAGCTGCAAAAAAACACTATTCCAATCCGGGATTTTTTGAAAATAATGATGCTATTTGGAGATATAATAGACCTTCTGTACAACATATCGCACGTATAAGTCACGTGTAAAAATCTAGGGTACCCTCTTGATCCCCTTAATCGCATTGTTGAATTTCACAGTCTATGTTTGATTCCACGACAACCTTTTAGGCATTTGCAAACTTTCTCAGAAATTTAATAAATTGAGTGGCATTGCTTCTTGCAGAAATAGATGGAAAGTTGGATGTCACCTCTTGTGATAAAATTTCATGGTTACCGGCTTGCATTACTTCATTAGTTTCTTCTTGTTCTTCCTCTTTTGGATGGGCCAGCTAAGGACCATGACGTTCAACTTTTCAGCTTGGCGAGGGACTTGATGTTTGTCCAATATTCGTGCATTCTCTGGCTATGTTTCTCCTTTCTCTCTTTTGTCCAGATGATGCCGGTATTCTTACAGGTGTTCTGCACTGAAAACTCTTCTGTTTAAGTATCTTTCTGAGATGTAATCGGCTTCTAATATCACTTTACATTATCTTCAGTACTTGGATGTCCGTGTTAGCTTCTGTTAGCCACGGTGTCACGCTCTTTCTATTCCCCAATAGTTGAGAATCCGGTTGGTTATTCTTGTTGGGTTCATCCATGATACATGTCCGTAGAAAGCCAGACGTCTCTTCCTGGCCACATCTGTGATTTTCTCAGTATATTTATATAGCTCCTGATTTGGTGTTCTTCTGTACTCGCCATCTAGCATAGTCACTAGTTGCAGATCGGTCACTATTTAAGGATCAGTTCGTCTGTACAGTTAGTTTCCAAAGTTACCGACAGGTGTCTCTTGTTGTATGTTCGGTGGCCACAGCAGCTCGGCTCTCTGTCGGTTGTGAGTGAGAAAAGCCTATTGTCAAGACGTATGAGGGTTTGTTCTAATTATTGGCAGAAATTTTAAGAGAAAAATAAGGTAAGTGAATTAAAAAATGTGTAATGACTTCTTTAGATACTTCAGAGCTCTCAAATTTACTTAAAATAAAGTCATAGGTATATAGTTTGTAGAGATAAATATACGACTTCACATAAAGCTTTTAGTCTTGCCTTGCGGGCATGTTGTTGATTACCTTGCAGTGAAACCGGAAGCATGCCGGGGTGCGCGCTAAATTCAAATGCACTTCAAGTTTAAATACATTTTAAACTAAAATCTTGGTAATTCAAGTGTTCACAAATATTACAATATGTTTTAAATTCCATGTCAAAATGTGTTTTGATTATTTAAATGATGTATAAAACAACATAACTGACAATATTACCCAACTGATGAACCATTTTGGCCATTGGTACTTAGATTGTGAAATGATTTTAAATGACATTATTTAAAGGCTACATCTATAATACTGTTTTTAAATGATAATAATAATAATAATAATAATAATAATAATAATGACAATAACAATAATGCAATTTGAGTATGCCTATCTGCTCAGTATGGTAGATAACCTACCAAAAAATTGTCAGACCCAAAAAATATTAAAAAACTAGATATCCCAATAGTTTCTCAATTCTTTGAATTTAGATGCCGAGAAGCTGCACTGACGAAGACCTAGCAAGGGCGCTGTACGGGAAGGAGGATCTTTCTATAAGGGAGGCTCAAAGGACGTATTCGGTGCCATTCAACACGATTCGGAGGAGAGTGAATGGTTCTGTTGATGTGCATTGCAAGAGACCAGGACCACAACCTTTCTTGGGTACAGAATGTGAGAAAGACATTTATGAAGCAGTTGTGCAGTTGCAAAAAAATGGGCCACTGTTTGAGCAGGAAGGAAATATTAAAACTTGCAGGTGCAATAGATGGCAAAAGAGAGGTGAAAGTTTTCAAGAGTTCCTGAGAGAAATGGAGGAAAAAGAAAAGAACGAATCAGCAAAAAGAAGAAAAGTCAAAGCAGTTGTGAAAGCTCTGAAAGTAATGACGATGAGAATGATGACACTACCTGTGGTGAATGTGGTGGGGCATTTCAAGATGATTTTAGAGGAGAAAGATGGATACAATATTAAACAAAATTTGGCAAATGATGCTCAGCCAAGAAAGTTTCTATGTACCAAATGTAAATAGTAGGCTATTGAACAATGAACTGCAGTGTTTAAAGTGACTCAAATTAAAGAGCTTATTGTTTATAACATGTACTTTTGATTCTTACAAGTGAAAATTAAGTTTTCATTAATCATTTAAACATAGAAAATCATATTTTAAAAAATCGTCTATTTTGATCCAAAATTAGTCCCTGTCACTATTTGTGGATCACATTGCTTATCTTTTCTATGGGGTGTTATAATCTCATCCGCAATGCATTTATATGATTCTTGTGTTATTTTCTATTAAAATATACAATGTTTTTGGTTTACTGATCCTCAACCAGTTCCTGGGGTCTAATTGTGGATCAAATGTCACTTTTTAATTTTCTAAAAACCTATTTACTGAATGGACGTTGTTGTAAATGTAAGTGGCCTTAAATTATTGTAGAGGGGTCAATAAATGAATTTTAAGTGAAACTCGGTTCTCAACTTAATTTCCATCTCCGATGTCAGCATATATGCTTAGGTAGATCCGGAACTAGTGACCTTACCCTATGTACCGGTATTAGTTTATTAAATGAAAATAGTTTTCTGAGAATATCTCAAAACGTGGTTTTAGAGCCTTAAGACGTAGTAGCCTCCGAGCCACCGAGGGTCTGAAAATGAGTTTTGTCTTTTCCTTGTTCGCCATAATATAATAGTAATCATAATAATAATTTTATAATATAGGGATAGTGATATAATAGACCTTCAGTACCACACCCTCACGTGTAAATGGCGTGAAAAATTCTAGAGTACCCGCTGACACCATTAAGCACATTATATACGTATTGATGAATTTTACAGCTTATGTTGGTTCCGTGATAACCTTATAGCCGTTTGCAAACTTTCACAGTAATGCAATAAATGGAATTGCATTGCGTCTTACAGAAATAGATGGACTTCTGAGATTGTGTTGCCATGGTTACCGGCTTGCAGTTTTTCATTAGTTTCAACCCAACCCCTGGCACTATCCAGCCCATGACGGGCTAAGGCCGACCAAGCGACCGCTGCCCAGCCATTTGGCCTGCAGATATTGGGGTGACGCGTGATCAGCGCGTCGGGTCCCCTCGGCCGTTAATCTTGGTATTCATGATCGGGGCGCTGTCTCACTGTCGGACAGCTACTCAATTGTCCTCACGAGGCTGAGTGCACCCCGTTCCAACCCTCACGTCAGTTTTAAAATCCCTGACGGAGCCGGGGATCGAACCCGGGGCCTCCGGGTGAGAGGCAGGCGCGCTACCCCAACACCACGGAGCCGGCTTTTCATTAGTTTATTAAATGAAATTAATTTTCGGGAATATCTCAAAAAACTGTTGGTTTTAGGACCTTAATATGTGGTTTCCGAGTTTTGTTTCTCACATTGAGACGCTGAAAAAGAGCTTTGTCTCGTCTTTCTACGCCCATCTCAGCATGTATTTTAAGGGGTTAGGCCCCCTTTTATGAGAGGAACGGAGAAGAGTTACATCAATGATTACTTTCGTGTCTCTGATGGACATCTGTACCAAATTTTACGGTGATCCACTCTGCCAATCTCGAGTGATGCGCGTGCAAAGTTGTACACAGATAGAGAGACAAAAATTTTGTTCTTGCGCGCAGCCGTCATAAATAGTCTGAAACGCGTTAATAACTCAAATTTCCGTGGATATTCAGAAAAAACAGACAAACTTTCATTTATATATATATATATATATATATATATATATATAGGGATTGCCATGGCCGTACAATTAAGCAAAGCTCATGCTTCTCTTATCATATCCTGGTTAAATATTTAATACATTTAGTATTGCACCCGTGGCCCTGGTGTAGTCATGTCATTTGAGAGTTTGAATGTAGCGCCGCGCGCAGACTTTCAAACAAGTGCCACCTGAAAGCAAACCAGTTCGCTGCTAGCGCGCGGAGTAGCAAATAGCAAGAATCCGAACATACCAGAAAGGATGAAAATGAAAATCCACAGCCTGCTTCCAGTCTCCGACCGAGTCAGGAATGGAATGAATGAAGCCCCCATCTAGCGGCGAGGATATGAACTGTGCCGGCTGCCGAGGCCTGACGCACTCCTCTGGGGCAATGATTAAATGAATGACAGATGAAATGAAATGATAGTGGAGAGTGTTGCTGGAATGAAATGTTGACAGGGAAAACCGGAGTACCCGGAGAAAAACCTGTCTGGCTCCGTTTTGTCCAGCACAGATCTCACATGGAGTGACCGGGATTTGAACCACGGACCCAGCGGTGAGAGGCCGGCGTGCTGCCGCCTAAGCCACGGAGGCTTCCTACCAGAAAGGATAATAATTATTAATTAATAATTGCATAGCAGAGAAGAGAACCGCACTATAATACAGCCATTAATTTTATGACTATTTGGCAAAAAGAATTAAGTAAATCGTACAACGCGTTGAAAAGATATTAACTAGAGAAGGTAAAGCGTATTACGTCATGGAGAGCACACGTCACGCCGCTGGACAGTATAAAACCAGCGACCGGAATCTACTATTGGGAGCGATGCCATGCTCATAGTGCGCCGAGTGTGATACTGTACGCCGAACATCTTGACTCGAGAATTTTCTAGTGCCGAACGACGTGCCACTAGGCCACGCCCGACCCAATTGGGAACTCCGAAGGTTCGGGAACATTGCATTTGTGCGGAAATTTGACTATGTGCGGAACTCTGAATATTATGCTGAACAAGTGAGTGAAATAATAGTTTATAAGTTGCTTCGACTATTACACTGAAGTGTATTTGAAGTGGAATTATTATTATTATCGGTGAAGATATGACTCGTGAACAGTGAGCATATCCCGTGCTGTGGAGTGGCTTAAAGGCGATAATCTGTTATGTGGAGCTTGCAGTAAAAAACTTTCCCATCATATTCAAAGTATTTTCACGTAGTGAAGAGTGTCGTGGAACAAAGATTCGAACCAAGCAATAAACCGTACCGATCATTCATTGAGGACGCTTATAGTGAAATATATAGCGCATATGGCCTATGATTTATACTTGAGTTAACCAGCGTGTGCAAGGACATTGAAATGCACCATTCCACTGCTATTTCTAGAATGTGTGCGGAATATTATGGTCATCGAATGAATAGTGTTAAAGTTTTCTACAATATGACTATGGGAATGCACTAAACACTCCAGCGATGGGTTAGACCGGAGGTAGAAGGAAGAATGAAGAAGATGGCGATCCGAGACCACGTTCCAGGACACCAGGAAGCACGAATGAAGCCATGTGATGGAGTACCGTCGGAGGTCACTGCCATTCGATCCAGGCAGTCAGGCAGTCGTGGATCCAGGGGGAAGGAACCTGAACGATGCAATTCATCACCATACAGGAGGCCGGATCGAGATCCTCCAGCATCATAAAGTAAGACCAGACCCATGCCTTGGTAGTCTAGTGTATAGCGTAGTCATGTGTATTCCAGAACTTTAGTCATGCTTACTTTAGTATTCTAAACATCTAATCCTGCTTACTGGCGTATACCTAAGCTTTACTTAGTTATTTTTCTACGTATTCATAGACAGTGATTGGAAGTTCTAGATAGTTCTATTTGACTAGGTGGCTTTTTATTTTGAGTAATCTTAGGATTTTCTTCCGTGTGCGACATTCAGCGGAGAGCATCGCAGGGTTATATGTGCCTCGTAATTCATAGCCATTTTTGTAAATATATGTAATAATAATTTTGGATATTTTGAGTGATTTTGAACAGGAATTTTTCATAAATAAATGCTTATGTAAAAATGTAATATATTTGAGTTAATGATGAAATAATGATATATTTGAACAATTTGTCTATGACAATTAATATTGGAACGATTCGAATGTAATATGCCAGATAATAATTAATAATAATAATAATCATCTGATTGATTTTTAGCCTACTTTTCACATTTTGCAAAAAAGAGGAAAAGTAGACTTATGAGACGATCCGGGCAAATGTCTGTCTGTCTGTCTGTCTGTCTGTGTGTGTGTGTGTGTGTGTGTGTGTGTCGTCATCCCCCCCCCTATCAACTGCTAAACGGCTGCAGCAATCGAATCCAAATTTGGTATGAGTAAAGATCTACAATATACCTGAATATCTCAAGCCCATATTTGAAAATTATGTCAGTGCTACAAACAACTAAAGAACCGCAATTGAAATTTGAGCTCCATGCTGGATATCTTGGAAGGTATGCATGGGAGCTATTTCAAAATTGGCACACATAGATAATAATATTTCAATTTAATTTCCAGGAGGCCATGCGTGGCAGTTTTGCCAGAATGATTCTAAGCCTGCTGATAGGTCCAATTTTTAATGCATATAACTTCTACACTATCAATTGAATTTCAACCAAATTTCGTATGTACATGTGTACATAAACAGATATGACTGAGCGTATTCTTAAAAGCCACCAGGGCTGCCAACTGTTAATAAATGCTCTCTCTACTTTTTACCCTAATATTAATATATCAGAAAGTATGCAAGCCAACAGCTTTAAAATATGAACACGTATAGTACCTGACATTCTAGATTAATTTGGAGTTATGTACGTCAGTGCTATCAACATGATTCTAAGCCTGCTGTAAGGACCAATTTTTAAATAAATATAACTTATATACTATCAATTGGATTTCAACCAAATTTCGTATGTGCTATGTGTACCATAACAGATATGACTAATGCCTATTCTTAAGAGTAACCAGGGCTGCCAACTGTTAATAAATGCTGTCTCTACTTTTTACCCTAATATTAATATATCAGAAAGTACGTAAGCCAACAGCTTTAAAATTTGCATACGTATTGTACCTGACCTTCTAGATTAATTTGGAGAAACTAATATACGTCAGTTCTGCCAACATGACTCTAATCCTGCTGAAGGGTCCAATTTTAAAATGCATGTAACTTCTATACTATCAAATGGATTTCACCCAACATTGGCACAACAAGAGATCATAATATTTCAGATTATTTCTGACCAACGCATGCATGACTGTTGCCAACATGATTTTAGGCGCGCTGATAGATCCAATGTCTAACTGCATGTAACGTCCATGCTATCCATTGGACTTCAACCAAATTTTGTATTCTGTACCTTAAGAGATTGAACTAACAATATATTCAGTCACCAGGGCTTCCAACTGTAGTGCTCTATAAGGCTACATTATACCAGGTATATTTCGAACTAATTAGAAATTTCGATATTACCAACTTAATTTTGTCATTATACTAGATAGGTTTATATACAGTAGACTGGCATGAATCTTACATTTAAGAAAAGTAGGCTCTTTAGTTCGTCACGGAACTTTTTGTTTATGAGTTGATAACTAAATCCAGTGTCACATAAACTGAATGACTAATGAATTCTAAACTGATAATAAAGTTGATTCTCAAATCCTGTGAAAGTGGTAAATCATAAATAATAATTTGAATAGAAAATTCCAGAGCAGTCGTGACATTTATTTGTGTGGTAAAATTTTACATTCAGTGGAGGCAGGTGTTAGCCTCAGTTGAAGCTGGCATGTCGGGGACATGGCGCCGTAATATTGGATAATTATCAGGCCTCAAGCACGGTGGCTTGAGTGTGCTGTTGATGAAATAGGAGTTGTTTTGAAAGTATTGGAAAGTTGTGGTATTTTTCAACTACGCAAATATTCTTGAGAAATATGAATGCACAGTATTTTTGAAAGTGTAGCTTTCTGGATTTTTATGTCACGACCTTGCTAAACTCATGCTACTCATGTAAAATCAGTTGATATAAATTGCAAGGAGTGTTTTTAGTCTACTTTTCACATTTTGCAAAAATGAGGAAAAAGTAGACTTATGAGATCGATCCGGGAAAATGTGTGTCCTGTCTGTCTGTCTGTCTGTCTGTCTGTCTTTCTGTCCTTCTGTCTGTCTGTCTCTCTGTATGTATGCCTGTCCTTCTGTCTGGCCGTGTGTGTGTGCCCCCCCCCTCTATCAACTCATAAACGGCTGCAGCAATCGAAACCAAATTTAGTATGAGTAAAGATGTATACCGGAATATCTCAAACCCATATTTGAAAATGATGTCAGTGCTACCAACTGCTGAAAAAACGCACTAGAAATTTGAGCTCCATGCTGGATATCGTGGAAGGTATGAATGGGAGCTATTTTAAAATTGGCACACGTATAGATAATAATATTGCAGTTTAATTTCCTGGAAGCCATGCATGGCAGTGTTGGCAAAATAATTATAAGCCTGCTGATAGGTCCAAATTTGAAATGCATATAACTTCTACACTGTCAATTGGATTTCAACCAAATTTTGTATGTAATATATGTGCATAAACAGATATGACTGAGCGTATTCTTAAGAGCCACCAAGGCTGCCAACTGTTAATAATTGCTCTCTCTATTTTTGTTATCCAAATACCAATATATCAGAAAGTATGCACGCCGATAGATTTAAACTATGCTCACGTATAGTACCTGACATTTAAGATTAATTTGGAGTAACTTATATATGTCAGTTCTACCAACATGATTCTAAGCCTGCTAATAGGACCAATTTTTAAATACATGTAACTTCTATACTATCAGTTGGATTTCAACCAAATTTCGTATGTGCTATGTGTAACATAACAAATATGACTATAAGTATTCTTAAGAGCAATCAGGGCTGCCAACTGTTAACAAATGCTGTCTCTATTTTTTTACCCTAATATCAATATATCAGAAAGTATGCAAGCTAACAGCTCTATATTTTGCACACGTATAGCACCTAACATTCTAGATTAATTTGGAGTAATTAATATAAGTCAGTGCTGCCAACATGATTCATCTCTTGATGAATACAGTACATTTGCATTTGTCAGTTGGCACAGGCTAGAGTAAAAGGTGGCTTTTCACCGATGTCGCAGTCTCACTCATGGCTGTGATTATATGGAAGCTACTGAGGTATGGGTGGTGCTTAGTAATGGCATTCAGGGCACAGTCAGTGCCTGTGAATGCTGTGAAAGGTTCAACTCATAGGGTTAGGACTACTGTTCTGACTCAGTGAGGAAAGCAATGGCAAACTACCTAACTCCTCTTCTTGCCTAGAACGCCTCAAAATAGCGCTGCCTTGGGTTTTTGTGGGTATCTACTCACATAACGTAACGGCGGTACTTTTTGAGGATCCAACCAGCCTTCGGGCTGACTACCTAACAGACAGACAGATTATTTCTGACCAACACATGCCTGTCATTGTTGCCAACATGCTTTTACGCGTACTGATAGATCCAATGTCTAATTCTATGTAACGTCCATTGGACTTCAACCAAATTTTGTATTCTGTACCTTAAGAGATGAACTAAGAATATATTCTGTCACCATAGCTGCGAACTGTATTGCTATATTCTGCTACATTATACCAGCTATATTTCGAACTTAGTAGATATTTCGATATTGCCAACTTAATTTCGTCGTTATTCTAGATAATTTCATATACTGTATAGTAATCATTGGCATGAATCTTAATTTTAAGAAAAGTAGACTCTTTAGTTCGTCACGGAACTTCTTGTTCATTTTGTGATGAGCTTAAGATTTTCTACAGTCAAATCAGTATTGATTCAAACATGTGGTTGAGACAGTTAAAAAACGTAAAAACGGTGAGATTATTTATTGGAATATTAATTTGTTGATCAAATCTGATTCTTCATAATATATTTGACAAAATAATTAATTAGTGATAAATTTGATCCAAATCTAATAACAGTGCTACGATATGAACCGTGTGATCATTAGAAAGTGTGTAAAATCAGTGTGATGCGTGATATGGACACGTTTGGACATTTATTTAGTGTATAAGACTCTCTTTCGTTTAGAGTGAACTGTCATTCATTAAGTATAGACAGTAGGAATCTCAAGGCAAGAGACTCCATTATTAGTTGCCCTCGAGAATTTGGCAGGAGTGCCATGGACCTCGTAGCTTTAGTTTCATTTCCAAATTTCTGTCATTATCGTCTGCATTGTCTGTCGCAAACAAGGTCGTAGATCTATGTCAAAATAAACATAGGAGCTTATATGGACACCACATTATATCACTGTGCAAGTGTGACCTTTCTGCACTGTTGATTCCCAACTCTTGCTTCGGATTGTAGGTCCTTGTTAGTGTGCTGTTTGTACATGGCGTAAAACGATTAACCATTCTAATTTCAAGAAGTTATAGGGCCTTGAATGTAAAAAGAAGTTGACGATATGGTACTCACTAAAAACCTTTCTTTGCCTTCAGATTTTAATACAACCCATCCCAGTTCAAGGACGGAAGTCTTAATACCGTATCCTCATTGGTCCTGCTATGGAAAGTATAAAAAATACAGACTGCATGGCTTTCACACTTTGTATTTGGAGTTGAATAAATCTTATATAGGCTATACTGGGTGATTCTTATTAACGTTTAAAACTGTCTGTAGCGATGTAGATGGCATTGAGACAAGTAATTTGATATAGGGCACTTAGGGTCGCAAGTGTCCGGAAATGCCTTAAAAGTGAACCACATCTGTTAAACATATGACGTCATCAGGTGACAGCTCAGCTCCAGCGGGCAGGCCCGTGTGCTCTTACGCACACCAAAGCATCCAAGTCAAACGTTGTATATCATATCACTCGGGCTCCGTGTCTGCGTTTGCGACTTGAGCGCGTGGGGCTCGAGGTTCGAATCTGGGGCCTATCTGTCATCCTTTTTGTTCTCCCTCTTATCCTTTCAATTGGAAGCAGATTGTTAGTTGACATTAAGAACGCTTTGTATTACGAATGTGTTCGGGAATTTTACACTGGATTCGGTAGGATTGGGCAAAATTAGTAATTCGACAAGAACTGCTGTACTAGATAACAACGGGCTGAGAGTTCTCAACCACACAGTTCAACACAGTACGTCAAACGCGAGTTGAAAATGAACCGCATGACATTCCATGAGCTTGGAGACATGTACCTTTGTTATGGTGCAGCAAATTCGTACGCACTTGCTGCAAGGCGATTTCCCCCAGCGCGTTCTGCCTTCTCACGTGACCTTCGCAAACGTGGACCGACGAATTCGTGAAACGGGAGCTGTGCACATAAGTAAGCAATGCATCCTAAGTGACTTTTGGAGCTCACTGTAACATGTTTCTTACTGGGTTGTTGTCTAAAGCCCCATCAGTTAACCGCTTTCTTGATTTCTGATACGGTCACCGTACGTATGGGTTTTTAGCCTACTTTTCACATTTCGCAAAAATGAGGAAAAGGTAGACTTATGAGATCGATCGGGGCAAATGTCAGTCTGTTTATCTGTCTGTCTGTCTGCCCTGTCTGTCTGGCTGGCTGGCTGGCTGGCTGGCTGGCTGGCCGGCTGTGTGTGTGTGTCCCCCTATCAACTCCTAAACGGCTGCAGCAATCGAATCCAAATTTGGGATGAGTAAAGATCTATACTTGAATATCTCAAGCCCATTATGAAATGTTGTTAGTGCTACTAACTGCTGAAAAAACGCAATTGATATTTTAGCTCCATGTTGGATATCTTGGAAGATATGCATGGGAGCTATTCAAAAAGTGGCATACATATGGATAATAATATTTCAGGTTAATTTCCAGGAGGCCATGCATGTCAGTGTTGCCAAAATGATTCTAAGCCTGCCGATAAGTCCAATTTTAAATGCATATAACTTCTACACTATCAATTGGATTTCAAGCAAATTTCGTATGTACTATGTGTCCATAAACAGATATGACTGAGCGTATTCTTAAAAGCCACCAGGGCTGCCAACTGTTAATAAATGCTCTCTCTCTATTTTCATATCCAAATACCAATATATCCGAAAGTATGCAAGCCGACAGCTTTAAACTATGCACACGTATAGTACCTGACATTCTAGATTAATTTAGAGTAGATTTTGTACGTCAGTGCTACCAACATGATTTAAATACATGTAACTTCTACACTATCAATTGGATTTCGACCAAATTTCGTATGTGCTATGTGTATCATAACAGATATGACTATGCTTATTCTGGAATAATCCGATTGATAGTGTTTTCTAATATATATATATATATATATATATAGAAAACCTATCTGTATATGTTATAAAATTTAAAAGGCTCCAAAATAAAATATGACATTAATAATAATAATAAATAAAAATTAAATTAAATTTACTTGGCTAAAAAATTGCCGCGTTCAAACAAACATTAATTATTTCCATCTGACTTATGCCAGTGGCGTAAATCCCTTCGAAAAACAGGTTACAAACTGTCACAGACTAATTATGTAGCAATCGAGGTTGATGAAACCACAGACTGTGCCTCTCTATCACAGCTGGTCTTGATAATGCGATACGAGTTAATGGGTAAAATAAACGAAAGATTCATCAGTTTCGTTCAGCCAAAAGACCATAGTGCAGGAGGTGTCAATGAAGCTATATTTAGTGAGATGGTGAATATGAATGTAAGTGAAACCCCTGAAAAACTCATTGTTCAAAGTTATGATGGTGCTCCTGTCATGAGTGGTCAAAGGAGTGGGGTTCAAGTTAGGGTTAAAGAGAAATATCAGAACGCCCACTGTTTCCATTGTTACGCACACCATTTAAATTTAATTGTTGAACGTTGTGTAACTGGGAATAAGCAAGGCGACTATTTTTCAGCAAATTGGAAGGGATTTCCACCTTCTTTTCGCAGTCTCCTAAACGAACAGCTGTTCTATTATAGATGAGATTGTAAAAAAGCGAATTCCTAACTGTCCTCAGTCCATCAGATGGAATTTCAAATCCCGTTGCGTGACCACTGTGCACAGGATACAAGCATGAAATTGTGCAGTGTCTAGTAAAAGTTATTGACTATGTTAAAAATGACTATGAGGCAGTTAATAAGGCTATGGGAATAAAGGGTTTCCTACTAGAAGACGATTTCCTTTTTAGATTGGAGTTTTTTTAACAAAGACATGCCTCATTACGACATATTATTCAATCAACTTCAACAAAAGGACGTGATGCAGTTAAAATAATGACATATGTATCTGACTTTGTTTCAAGCATTCAGCGGGCTAGATCTTCTCTTGGTAGTGATCAACTCTGTGAGGGGGAGGGACCGTCCATAAAACGTGCGCGTTTCTCTGAGTCACGAAGTGCATGTGCAAGAGAAGTCTGTGATAGCATCATGACGCAGATCAGTGATCGCTTTCTTTTTAGTGACCACCTGGCGATTGCCAAGTTGTTTGAGCCATCATTGTTTCCTAAACACCGCATTGTTTTCCCTGAAAAATAACTGAAAATAGCAGTCGACTTATTTAGGTTAAACTCTACAGAGCCACGCCATGAACTAATGGTGCTATACAGCCGACCTGGCTTTGCAAAAGTATCAGGTGCGTTGACATTGTTGAACTTTCTTTACGAAAACAACTTGGCGGGAGCTTTGCCCGAAATCGTTAAACTCCTACACATTATAGTGACCATTCTAATAACCACAGGAGAGGCAGAGCGGTGTTTCTCTACCCTAAAACGAGTGAAAACATTTTTACGAAACACATTGAAAGAAGGCCGACTCTGTGCACTTGCAATGTGTTCAACAGAAAAGGAATTGTTGGAGTCATCTACCTTCAATGAGCTTGTCATTGGCCACTTCGCAGCGCAAAAGTTGAGGAGGGCAGACTTCCTTACAAACCTATGAATTAAGGTAGGTCATGTGTTCATATAATGTAACTGCAAGTAGCTTAACTGCTCTTAATATCTACAATCGTGTTTATTTGTTTCCATTTATCCCTCAAGATCGGGTTCACTTTCGGACTATGTTACAGATCAATTCGCTTACAGTTCTAGCTGGTAGGCACAGTGTTTCCTAATGCGATTGTTTGGTAGTGCACAACCGCGAAACAGACTCCTCTGATCGGGAGTAATTAGAATGGGAGTAGGTTAAATTGGAAAAGGAATGCATAGCCTCTTCCTGAATTCCGAAACTAGGTAAGTAAATTCATTTTAATTAGGGAAAAATGCTTCATAAAATAACATAATGGTGCCAATCTGTTTGTCAACAAGAAGTTTGTTCCAAGCTCCCCCACCTTTCACAGTGAAATTTAAAATCCTGCAGCCGAGTATGTGGGTGTCGCATAATGCGTTATACCAGCATTTTGCCACTACGTGCTTAGCCTTCCCCAGCTCCACCACGAGCCGCGACTGTGCAAGACCCTGTAATACCTTCATACACAGTATTTATATTTCTTCCTACGTCTTCATACAAATAAGCACGCTTGTCGCTGTTTTTATTTCATAACTTGTGTAGTTCCTTACTAAAGTCTTGCAATATTCACATCATTTCTTACGCTTGATTTCTCATTGGGTAATATCAGAAGTTACCATGGTGTAACTTTCTCCAATTTTATGTAATTTTCCAACTCCATATTTGGAGACATATCTGTATCTGTTTTGTTACTGGCTACTCCAGCATACAATTCAAGGGAAAATTGGTGGACAATGATCTGTAGGAAGACGGAGAAATGCATGGCTTAAAGACTTGCGCCGATGGTATGGGCGCACTTCCATCGAAACCTTCCGAGCAGCTCTTAACCGTGTAATCATAATCAATTGGATCGCCGACATTCGTAGGGAGACGGCGTCTTGAGAAGAAGACTCGAATATTAGGAAGGGATGAAACGTTTTGTTTTCCTTCCTTGCTATTAGGCGTTTGAGATTTGGGAGGCTTCTGTTCGGGTCTTTTCCGGCAACTGTAATGCAAGCCTGAAGTATATCGGGCCACTCAGTCCGAATTTAAGACCAACTACTAAAGTACAAGTTACTGTTTAACACGCGAGACGTCACGCTCACAGCAATTTACCGCGCTTTTATAATTTTCTTAATAATTATGTTGCTATTTGCGGGAGAGTTTTAGGCACCCGTTTCATCTCTCCCGGCACTCTCTCACGCCTGACCTTGACAATTGTTTGAGTCTCGTATGTCCCATTCCTGAGAGGTTTATGAGTGCCACGTGAAATTGCTTTCGTGCGACTTCTCGTGTAACACATTTTTGACACATTCTGCATTTCCAATATAGTTTGGTTCAAATTAAATTAATTGTTTATCACTGGTTTACATTGTTTACTTGAATTGTGAACAAATCTCTCTTTGAAATGCACACGTTGAGTCGGTTTGCTCAGATGACAGGAAATTTTGCAATACATGCGTATTTCTTTTTTGCATTGAGACAAAATTTTTACACACCAATTATTTTAATACCAGTTGAAAGGTAGTTAAACATGATACATTACGTAAATTTGTCAGAACATTTACTGCAAAAGCAAAACAAGATGTTCAGTAAAGAACATATAGCCTACTTTCTCCTAAATGCATGGTCATTGTTATAATTCTTTGTGATTTTCAAGGAGTAAAATTGAATGTTGGTTGTAGTAGCTTGTTGAAATACAACGTGCTAAACGGATACTAAACATGAATATGAAGTGCCCTTTACAAGTGTTACCTCTGGAAAAAAAATCATTCAATTTGGTTTCACCGTGTTTGAATTGATATGGGGAATCGATTTGCACACATACATGGCCGCTATCTGCCAAATATTGGATTGATGACCTTGTAGTTGAGTCAAACGATGCTTCCCACAATAAGGTATGTTGTTGCAAAATTTGGTAGAGACCAGATGATTACATTGGTCGTAATTTGATATAAGCTTTTTACATTTGGGTGGCCACCATTACGTTTCCGTCTAGATGGTGGCAATATAAAACATAACACTGAGGTGCCCTTTGCTAGTGCTACCTCCGTACCAAATTTTGCTCAATTTGGTTTCACTGTGTTTGAAAAGATAGGGAGAATCGACTTGCAAACATACATGGCCGCCATTCGCAAATAATTGGCCTGATTACCTTGTAGTTTGGTAAAAATATTCTTTATACATAATGGTATAATGCTGCAAAATTTGGTATAAATCAGATGATTAGGTTGGACATAATTTGATTCAAGCTTTTGACATTTGGGTAGCCGCCATTACGTTTTCGTCAAGATGGCGGTGATATAAAACATGACACTGGAGTGCCCTTTGCCTGTCTTACCACAGTACCAAATTTCGTTCAATTAGGTTTCACTGTGTTTGAATTGATAAGGGAATCTATCTGCACACATACATGGCTGCCATCTGCAAATTATTACGCTGATGACCTTGTAGTTTAGTCAAAAGATGCTCGCCATACGAATATATGTTGTTGCAAAATTTGATAGAGATCGGATTATTAGATTAGTCGTTATTTGATTGAAGCTTTGAACATTTGGGTGGCCGCAATTACGTTTTCATCAAGATGGCGACAATATAAAACATGACACTGAGGTGCTCTTTGCTAGTGCTACCCCTGAACCAAATGTTGTTCAATTCGGTTTCACTGTGTTTGAATTGATAGGGGGAATCAATTTGCACATATACATGGCCGCCATCTGCGAACTTTTGGGCTGATGATCTTGTAGTTTCGAAAAAATATGCTTCCTGGTGTATTCTTTGGAATACACGGTAAGACAGAGGTAGCTTTTGCTGCTATTTGCTTTAATTCATTCCTTCCTTTTTCGCAAACACCAACAGTGATTTCTTACTTTTTCTTTTATTTGTGCACCTTGCTTACTTCGTTTGTAAGTCTGTTATAGATATATATCTTCCATGATCAACCTAGCGGCATCTAGCAGCTAACTACTGAAGTTCCTCAACATCTCTATGCTCCAGAGGACTTCCTTCCCAATCAAGCCACAAGATGTCGTCGTTATCGCCAGCTAACTTCTCCATGCTCAAGAGGACTTCTTCATCATTCCAATCCACCAGATGTCGTTATCATCACCTGCTAACTTCTCCTTGAAGACCACTTCATCAAGAAAATTAACTTCTAAGAAGCAATTTTATTATTGTTATATTGGTAATTTTTATGTATGTTCCTTTGTCCCTTTCCCCCACCCTCTCGCTTCCTTGGTACCTTCGTGTCTCGTTGAGCGGTTCTCGCTTGTGTGTCAGACGTCAACACTCACAGTTGGAGCCTACCTCAGGCTTGTCTCCTGTCTACTCGAGAATGTTTTTAAATATCTACGCCATGTTGTGGATTTAAGCTAACGGTCGCCATGGATCATCTACTCTACAAACAATAAGCTAAGTACCAAACTCTAATGGTTTTCACCGCATTTTAATTGGTTCTAAACAGCTAAATGCTTTTTAATTTTTGTTTTATAGACAGTTTGAAATTGCTAAATGCAGTGCAATAACTACCTTCGAGGGATTTTTCTGGTCATGCTTTAACTATCTAAGCTGACTTTCCATTTAAAAATTTAGTGCTTCTTGCACAAATTAACTGAGAATGAGTTCTCACACCGTGGGATTCATATTAAACGAAATACTGTCTATAAAAACTTAGCTTTTTCTCCGTGAAACCTCTTGCCCAATACAACTGTTATCATAACTCCAGAACTTTCGACATTGAACTATCTTTCTACAAGCAAAATAACCTAGCATTTCTTCAAATATGGGAACACATTTTCCTCACTGAGAAATTTATGTTGCATAAACCTCTAATCAACATAATTTGTCTTCCTTCGTGGGAATTTTCGCTGCATTCAACTGCAACCTACGGATTTCTAACGAAATAAACTCTCTCAAACTAAAATTCCAATAGTGATTTACATAATTGCAATAACTTTTCTCCTTGTGAACATTCTGTGCTGCAATAGTGCACTTTTCAAATACACCAATAGACTATAGGGAAAACAGTGTCCGTTAGACCACCAACCGCGTCGCGTTTGTGAGAGCAATAAATTACGGCCGAGAAATTTCTCCTAAAGTTCCCATTTTCCTCCTTCCCAAACACCTTTACTAACAAATTAAGTTAAATTTATAAATTTGTATATTTCAACGAGGTGTCACTCTATAACAAGTGTCCTCCCAATTTTGTTTCGCATTTCACGAATTAACTTCTGCTTTATCAGTGGCTAGTCCATATTTTAATTCTTTTCCCTTCTAAATGGGGGAATTCTATTTTTTCGCTACTCATAATTGCGTAAACTAATTTTTTATTCAGGATTCGCAAATAGTGACCTTTACAATTTGAATTTAGCATGGCCGTAATTACTGTATAAATATAAGAAGTTATAGAAATTTCTTCTTAATTTTCTCTTTTCTTTTTATAATTTCAAATGTATTGTCGGTTCATCCTGTTAAGATTTCCACATAGGAATTCTTAAAGTGCCCACGTTATACCTTATTTATGGTTGAAGCTTTAATTCCTTTATTACTGTTGTTAAATTTTGAATTTGTCAATCTTAAGCACAACTTTTAAATATCTTATGCAGATTTTAGTGCTTAAAAGAGGTTTTAAACCTTAATATTGTTAATTGCCAAGTGCAAACTTTACCATTCTAGAGGTCTGAGACTTTACACTTTTTACATTTGTTAAAACCAATTATATTTCCATGCATTGTTAAATAAATCAGATTATATTTTTTCGTTCTTATCTTAGAATAACGATTAGGCAGGATCCTAGTTACCCTGACTCTTCCCATCGGTTTATGATCTCTTTAAGCAAATCACATACCGGTATAAAAATTATAAAAGTTTTGCTTCTTGTTGCATTTGAACGAAAACTTCTAGTACATCTTTTTCAAAGCATCTTTTAGCTGATATAGACAATTCTAATGAGCCAGTAAGGCAAGTAAAGCTAGCTCCGCAAGCTTCCTGCTTGTTGAGATTTTCTCTAAAACTTGTGGTTCGTTTTCAAAATTTAAGTTTTTCTTCTGGTCTAAACTTTTAGTTGGCACTTTGCTGGGTAAAAGCTTAGCTATTCTTAAATGCAGCTATTGTTTTTCTTGCCCTAATTCTCCAAGAAAACAACAAAATTGTTCCCAAAAGCACTATAACTGCTTCACCACTACCCTTCCTGGGAGTACTCGATCAGTCGTCGGAAATCCTACAGTTCCAAGAACTAAAATCATCACGGCAAATTCAAATTATTTGCGCCCTTCAAAACCTTCGTTTAAACGCAACTCCTTTGAAAGGATATACAGTAAATCTATCATTCTTTGTCTTGCCAGACTACCACCCTTCCCTATAGTAGCCAAATACAGGCTGGGAAGGGAAAGTAGAATCGCCGCTTGCTTGCAAATAGCCCAAGCTCCAGCCACATTTCCCGTTAGCTGTGTCCAAGTCCATACCCACTTTAGGTATCCCACAGGCTCGCGCAGTGAAAATGGTGATTAAGCGTTTATGAGTTATATTGGACTCTCGTCCCATCTATCTTTACTTTTTCTCCATTCCGAAACCCATTTCTTCCCTTTCCTTTTTTTTTCATCATCTTCCCTTAGGGAGGGTTATTCCTTAGCTAATAACCTATCCACATCCCACAAAAAGGTATGTTGTTGTAAAATTTGGTAGAGATCAGATTATTGGGTTGGTCGTAATTTGATTAAAGCTTTTAACATGTGGGTGGCCGCCATTACTTTTCCGTGAAGATGGCGGCAATATAAAACATGACAGTGAGGTGCCCTTAGGTAGTGCTATTTCTGTACCAAATGTTGTTCAATTCGGTTTCACTGTGTTTGAATAGATAGGGGGAATCGTTTTGCACACATAATGGCCACTATCTGCAAACTATTGGGTCGATGACCTTGTAGTTTGGTCAAAAGATTCTTCATGCATAAAGGTATAAGGTTTCAAAATTTGGTAGAAATGAGATGATTAGGTTGGTCGAAATTTGATTTAAACTTTTAACATTTGGTTGGCCGCCATTACGTTTTTGTCAAGATGGCGGTGATATAAAACATGACACTGAGGTGCCCTTTGCTGGTTCTACCTCTGTACCAAATTTCGTTCAATTCGGTTTCACCGTGTTCGAATTGATGGAGGTGGGGGGGGGGGGCGGGGGACAGACATTCAGAGTACACAAACTCACACACACTCACACAGACTCACAATTGTTGGCCCTGTGTAGATCTCATAAGTCTATTTTCATTTTTTTTTTCAAAAATCTAAAGTAGGTTAATAGCAGGTGCTGAAAATATTAGGCGTGAGCAATTTGCCTTTGTGCGACCTGTCGCGATCGACAACTGGCACGACCTTTGGCGTGTTAAGGAACTATTATGTAATTATTTAGCTTCCATATTTTACATTTCGATATTTTATTTACGTGTGTGCTTTAATATGTTTGGACAAAATCCGTAAATCCGTATCCTATCGATTCCTTTACGATTCTTTATATCTCTTCTGATATTGCATAATTTGGTTTCGCACGCACTCCCTCTCCTCCTCCTGTGCACCTTCTCTTCCCCTCACGGCTCTCCTCTGATGATTCATCACATCAACTAAGCACGTATTTTGGATTTTACATATATACACCAACAGTGATTTCTTTGAAGACAGACTCTTTTTTATAATATTTTGATTTCATTGTTGATTTTTACTTATAATTATATCATTGTAATTTAGTAGATTGCTAATTTTAAAATAGTTTTTGTTACGATTTATTTTACGCAATTCTTGTGTTTATTTTAAGATACGTCTTTTGAGTTATTTTCGTCTCTTCTCATTTTAACTTGAAGCATCCTTCCTTCACTTTACTCAGTGTATGTACTCATTTGATTTCGTCGGTCTTGGCCTCGTAATTCCTACGGAGCTATACCTACGCTCCTCTGGTTTTTTCTTATGTCAGTTCTGAAGATTTATCTCTGCTGATTTTGCCTTTAGCAATTTGAATCATTCTTTAAGAGAGCTCCTCCTGTTTGCCTTTTAAACAATGGCACAGAGGAGAGTCGACCGAGACTTTAATTGATTTGTGTGTCTCCTATTAAAGACAAGAGGACCCAGTCGACGTTCCACAGAGACTCGTCGGTAAGTATAGTTCATTAGTATTATTAATGTAGAAGGCACACCTTGGAGCAAGCAAGTTCACGACTGATTCGTTTGACTGCCATGCAGCAAATGGTGGTACTGAACTACTGCCACAAGCGAATCTGCACATTCACTTGCTGGTGGTGCAGTTGCTCTAAACGGGAACGCACGGCTAATAATAATAATAATAATAATTATTATTATTATTGTTATATTTATTATTATTATCATTATTATTAATGAAAACGAGCCTTACAGTAGTCGCATACAATGTGTAACATCCGACATGTTTTCCTACTATGAAATGGAAATGAAATGTATGTGAAGTCCATTTTCTTCGGCTGTACTCCTCCAGTTAATTTTTTATTTTTTTACATTTCTTTTGTCGATAATTTCGCATATATTCTGCTCTGGATTTACCTATCTCTGCAAATCACAAAATCATGAAAAAAGGGGCGTCACCCTGAGTACTACAACATCTCATACAAGTCCCTAGCACTATTGGTTCGCGAAATATTAAAAAGCCGACACCCCTTTAGTTTTGGTTCCTTTAGTTAAATTAAGAGGGGGATAGAAAAAAGGGGGTGGCACCCCGACTCCTAGGACATCTCATACAAGTCCCTATCATTATTGGTTCGCGAGATATTAAAAAGCCGATGACTTATTAGTTTTGGGTCCATTTGTTAAATTAATGGGGCTATAGGAAAACGGGGGGTGTCACCTCGAGTCCTAGGACACTTCATACAAGTCCCTAGCATTATTGGTTCGCGAGATATTAAAAAGCCGATGGCCTATTAATTTTGGGTCCTTTGGTTAAATTAAGGGGGCTATAGGGAAACAGGGGGCGTCACCCCGAGTCCTAGGACACCTCATACAAGTCCCTAGCATTATTGGTTCGTGAGATATTAAAAAGCAGATGACATATTAGTTTTGGATCCTTTGGTTAAATTAAGGGGGCTATAGGAAAAGGGTACGCGTCACCTCACGCAAAATGAGTAGGCACCATCTCTCCGCCACCACACGCACTCATTGGTCAAATCAAATAGCGCTTGCTTCCCTGGTTTCCTGTTACACATTTCCGTCCCTTTTCCAAAATCACTCCCACAAAAGATATCCAGCAAACGAGAGGCAACACTATGTTGGCCGACAGTACGTCGTAGTACCAATCTCCGCCACCGCGCGCGCTCATTGTTTCCTGTAACACATTTCCGTCCCTTTTCCAAAATCACTCCCACAAAAGATATCCAGCAACCGAGAGGAAAGATGTTACACATGAAAAGTGCACTGCAGTCTGCTTCCTCAGCAAGAGTCAGACGTGGATTTGCACAAAAAGCTTTAGCGAAACTGATAAACCAAACGGATGAGAAAACAAGTAATTCCGTGAAGAACCAAATAGCCTATTTTCATATATCCCATTGGAAAACGGGCTTCGGTGGCGTAGTCGGTAGCATGCTGAATTGCTATGCCCAAGATCACGGGATCAAACCCGGCCGATGTCGTCGGATTTTTAAGAGCGTAAAAATCCTTCAGTGTGCCTTCCTTCGGAGAGGACGTAAAGCCGACGGGCCCATGTCATAGATTTATGGCACGTAAAAAACCTACCACTGCAATTGATAGTGTGTAGCAAAATTTTTAAGTTATATTTGGCTAGTTAGAAACGCTTCATTAAGTTCCAACGTTCGTCGCTAGGTGTTAGTTAGTTAGTTACTTATTGTTGTTTTAATGGGCGTAACGACGAGGTCATCTGCTAGGTGTTAGTGACAGTAGCATCTGGTAGCCAAAGTTGGAACTACTTGAATTTGAACTTGTTGGGAGCCCTCGGGGGATCAATCAAAATTACCCAGCTATGGTCATTGGCTGCAATTAATAAATAATTAATATATCTCATTGGTCTTTTCCATTAAAGTTCTACTGCCTATTAAAAAGATTTTCCATGTTATGTACTAATTAGCTTTTAGTTCCCGACCTTTGTCTTCAACAACACCATTACTATGAGAAGTTATAGGCCTATTCTAGAATATATTGCCTTCATTATCGGCCATTGAGACCCTCCTGCGAGATGGCTTATTTACGTAACGAAGCAATTGTATCAAAAGACGTCGAATACCGCAATAGCTAAGCATCGGTCAACAAAAGTACGGTAATTTAAGTTTAGCATGTTTATCAGTTTTAGATCATCAGCCTAATAGTTTGTTTGCATCACGTTTAAGTGGAAAAACCTATCACTTTATTTTTAGAATTATTATTATCTCATTTTGGGGAGCGTGATGGCGCAGTGGCTTAGCTTCTCGCCTTTCACCCGGACGGCCGGGGTTCGAATCCCGGTGACAGCGGGGTGGAATTTTCACCTGGAAAATCACGTGGCGTCAGGAAGGGCATCCGGCCTTAAATCCCCGGCCAAAACCAAAATGAGCCTGGTTGGCTCTGGCGACCCCAATTAATTGGGAAAAGCCGAAGAAAGAAAGAAAGAAAGAAAGAAAGAAAGAAAGAAAGAAATTATTATCTCATTTTATTCCTATCAGTGTCTCTGTAAAGTTTAGTGGCCAATAAACTCGTCTGGGTAATCATTAGTGTGTTTAACCATCTAATATCACCTTCAGTGTAACGTGGAACAACGTTCACTACCGTAAGTACGCACACTTAAGTGTTCTTCAATATCACAAGACTCGTCGGCCATTGGCTTAGCTGACAAAACTAACATCGTGCATGTCACTAGCAAAAATATGTACCAAAAGGCGTACAACACAACTACGGGTAAGTGCTTCCTACCAGCGTAGTGCTCATCATAATAATCGTTACAATATTGGGGTCACCTAAATTATACATCAGTCCCTGCATATGGACTAAAATTCAATAAGCTGGGCAATCAGCTGTTCATGCATAATATAAACTCAAGAATAATAAAGAGCTCTTGGCTGACTGTATTTGTACTTTCCAACAGTGTCTAATACACACAAAATAACCTATGCTTTAATTACGGGGAACATGAATGTTGTACTGTGGCCCCTTCATCGAACCAACGACAACTTCCTTGGCTCAAGTGTTTACTCAGACCATTAGATTGGCAGTCGTCTTATTCAATTCGACAAAATGCGAAATAAAGGAGTGCTACACTCACGACAGCAGTTACATAACAAAAACAGGTTCTCAGCTGCTTGCAGTATCAATCAATTCTCATGTCCAGCGTGTTAGAAACGCTATGCAATAAATAAAAGAATTATTTTCACTGGGCTTTGATCTTCATAAACATGTGTTCTCTTGGTGACATAATAACCAATGGAATGTTATTCCTAACTGTAGCAACTTTCACTGTCTTTAAAATTCAAATAAAAGCATTGAGCCTCTAAAAGCGATGAGAATGTGGTTAAAACATGAAGTCGGTATTTATCTTTGCTTCATGAAGAAGGTGATGTTGCTGTTGACGGTTGATTCTAAAACTCGAACATGGCGTCGAATTTAAAAGTTTGCTTCTAGAGTAGAGGAGGCGAGCTTTAGTTAAGCTCCAACTGACTGGTTTGACTTCCGACGTACAAGTGAGACCCGCTCAACGGAGTGCGGAGAGACCAGGGAATGGGAAAAGAGTGGGGGTAGGAGACAAAAGGAATACATATAAGAATAGCCAACATAGCAGAAGTACATTTTCTCTTGATGAAATGGTCTTCAAAGAGTTGATAGCATGCATCACTAGCGCAGCCTGGAGGCTGAAAAAGTAGACGAAGTTCTTTTGATCACGGAGATGATAGCTGGCGATAGCGACGAGATCTGGTGGCTAGATTGGTAAGGAAGTCCTCTTGTACAGGGAAGAATTGAGGAACTTCAGAGATTCGCTGCTAGATGACGCTAGGTGGGTCATGGAAGATATATATCTAGAACAGACTTGCAGGTAGTGTGAGAGACATAACAAAGAGAAATCAGGAGGTCACTGTTGGTGTTTGCGAAAAAAAGAAGGGATGAACTAAAGCAAAGAGAAGCAAAAGCTTACTCTGTCTTACCGTGTATTCCAAAGAATACACCAAGCTGGGAGGAGCGAACACCAACAGAGAACAAAGAGAAATTAAGAAATTAAAGGTAAAGGAGCAATTAAAGACAATGGTCTTATGATATGCCCATTACTGGTCAAGGTCTTGGCTACCCTAACTCTCCCATCCCTTCCAGGATAACACTCGGTCCCTCTACCAGAGATCCAGACCAAGGCAGGAGAAGCATCCCTAACCAGGACTAAGTCCCCCACTTTAATATCGGGATTGGAAAGAAACCACTTCTGTCTCCGTTGCAAGGAAGTTAAGTATTCCAAATTCCACCTCTTCCAGACAGAATTACGGAGGGCTTCAAGTTTACGCCAAACAATAGGTAAATTAGAATCTCTGTAAGAGTTGGGAAGGGGAGGAGGGACAGAAAGAGAGGTGCCTATAAGGAAGTGACCAGGTGTGAGTGGAAGCAGGTCATCAGGGTCATTGGAAAGCGGAGTTAAAGGGCGAGGATTAACAACACCTTCAATCAGAACAGACAGCGAATTAAATTCTTCATAAGTCAGAATGCGATTACCTAAAACTTTTCTTAGATGACGTTTAGTGAGCTTTACGCAGGATTCCCACCTACCACCGTGATGAGGAGCGTAGGGAGGTATAAAACGCCATTTGAAACCCTTTGAGTAGGAAAAATTAGAAATCTGTTCCATGGCAGGAGAAGATGTGAGAGCTTTCTTCCATAGGGAAGCTGCGCCTTGAAAAGTGGAAGCATTATCAGAGAACATCTCCGAAGGAACACCACGCCTAGCAGCGAAGCGAGAGACAGCTGATAAAAAGTAAGAAGTAGAGGCATTCGTTACTAGTTCCAAATGGATCGCGCCAGTAACCATGCAAACAAAGAGAGAAACATAGAGCTTACCAAACAATTTGCGTTTAGCTTCAGGGGAATTGCGTTGATATTGGAACGGACCCATATAGTCCACACCAGTTAGAGCAAATGGACGTATAGGAGAAGAGCGAAAAGAGGGCAGATCGCTCATTAATTGAGTATTGACTATAGGTTTCGCTTTGAAGCAAGGAATGCATTTGTGAATTACAGAGGAAACTTCATGAATTCCATTTATAATCCAGTACTTTTCCCTTAAGAGGCAAAGCAGTGTGCGTGTACCAACATGCAGATTACGATAATGAAAGTCACGTATGATTGAAGAAGTTACGTGATGTTTAGAAGGCAAAATAACAGGATGCTTTTTGTCCTCAGAAAGCAAAGATTGCGAGAGCCTACCACCTACCCTGAGTAACCTATTGTCATCAAGGAACGGGGCTAAGGCACGAAGACGACTGGATTTGGGAAGATCCTTTTTAGAAGAAAGTAAAGACAATTCAGAAGAAAAGGCTTCTTGCTGTGTTAGTTGCAAAACCTTAATGGTAGCGAGATTCAATTCATGATTGGAAAGGTGTGGTTTGGGGAGAAGAGGTTGGTCAACCACAAGATATTTCCATCTGAGAAGATAGGCAACAATTCGAATTAATTTGTGAAAGGAAGAATAGCGGGACAACAAGGGATGAGAAACGTTGGAAACAAGACACGAAGCAGTAGATTTAGATACTTCAGCGTCAGGCAAGATGGAGTTTGTAGTTGGAGGTTTAGAAGGCCAACAAGAAGAGTCTTCAATTAACCACGAGGGCCCATGCCAGTACAACTGAGAAGCTGCCAATTGAGAGGGTAAACAACCACGAGAAATGATGCCGGCGGAGTTGTCAGCGCTGGGCACATGCCTCCATTGACATCCCGAAGAAAGAGTTTGAATTTTGGAAACCCTGTTTGCAACAAAAGTTTGCCAATGAGCGGGGTTTTTGGCGATCCAAGAATGAGTGATCATGGAATCGCTCCAGAGATAGATTTGCGAAAATTCGACTTTTAAGACTTCCCGTAATTTCTTAACAAGTTCTGCGGCCTTCAGTGCAGCACACAATTCAAGCCTAGGCAAAGTGATAGTTTTAAGAGGAACCACCTTCGATTTGGCACAAACAAGGTTGGAAACTGAAGATCCATTTAATGAACCGCGATAAACCAAATATGCACAGCAACCGTAAGCTTTTTCGGAACTGTCCGCAAACACATAAAGGAAAAAATATGCATTAGGATGAGCGTTAATTAAATTCCTGGGAATTTCAATAAGGGAAAGATCAAGCAAATTACTGCGAAAAGAGAGCCATCTGTTAAGAAAAGAAAGGGGAACAGTGTCGTCCCATTCACATTTGAGCGACCATAGCTCTTGCATGAAAAGTTTGGCTATAACAATAACTGGGGATAGGATTTGAAGCGGATCAAATTTTTTTTGCGATTTCAGAGAGAATTTGTCGTTTTGTGTTAGGGAGCTCTTCTGCAAGAGAAACTTTATAGATAAAAGTGTCAACGTTAGTGCACCAATGAACTCCAAGAGTTTTTATGGACTCGGAGTCTCCACAAATTTCGACGGAGGAGGGGTCAACATCTTCAATAGGAAACTGGGCGAGAAACTCATGGGAGTTGGAATTCCAATTATGAAGTGGGAATCCTCCATTCTTTATCAATGCTTGAAGTTCTAGTGACACGAAAGAAGCTTCCTCCAGAGTGGGGAAGGACTGCAAGTAATCGTCAACATTGAATGATGTAGTTAGTGCTTCGGAAGCTTTAGAATCAAATAAATGACCATCTTGAGAGGCTAACAAATGTAGGGATCGGATAGCAAGGAAAGCGGAAGGTTTTAAGCCATAAGTAACCGTCTTTAAGAGAATTCCCTTAAGGGGGCTTGCTGATTTCGTCGCGCCACAAGATTCTTTGGAGATCTCGTTGTTCAGGCTGAATTAAAACCTGACGGTACATCTCTTTTATATCCGCCATAACGGCCATGGGAAATAATCGAAAGTTTAAGAGTATAGCAGGTAGATCTGACTGAATAGCAGGACCAGAGTAAAGAGTATCGTTAAGACTGTTGCCATTAACGTCAGGTGATGAACCATTGAAAATGACTCGGATTTTATCCTTTACAAGAGGGTTTTTCCACACGGGATGATGATTTAAGAAAACCGTTTCAATTGGGGGGTTCAATTCGTCATCAGATTTGCTAACAACTTCCATATGATCTAAGCTTTCATACTCATCCATGAAATCGGTGTACTGTTGTTTAACGAGAGGTTCTTTCTTGAATTTGCTCTCGATAGCAAAGAGAGTTTTTCGAGCTTTGGGTTGAGAATTAATAAGTTTAGGGGGATTATGTAATCTTGGCATCTGAACAATGAACCGGCCTTCAGGAGAACGAGTGGTGGTGTTCAGAAAAAATTGCTCACAGAATTCGTTTTCTGAAGAGGTCACGTTAGGAGACTCAACGCTTTCAAGCCTCCAGAACTGTTCCAAGTCAGTATTAGCGAAATAACATTGCGATGCGGGTTGGGGAGAATAATGAGGAAGTTGAACGGTGACGATCCATCCAAAATTAGTGTCTCTGGCAACCACGTTTGAGGATAACTTGCGAACCTGTTTACGAAGGCAATTCCAGAAAACATTGGCACTAAAGAGTATGTCAATGGGATTTTGTACATTGAACAGAGAATCGGCTAGCCTTAAATGCGAGGGAATGCTTAAGCCTGAAATATCAACAGAGTGACTTGGAGTATCTTCTCCTATGCTATTGAGAATGAGACAATTCAGTTTGAGAAAGTTATTTCTGTGAAAAATGTCTCTTATGGTTAGCTTTAAAAACTGTAAAGCTTGCGACTTTGAGCTGTTAATGCCTGATACATTAATAGAAGTGGGGTTAACAGGTAGGCCTAGTTTTCTAATCAAAGAATTAGACACAAAATCATGAGTTGCCGCTGAATCAAGAAGACCGCGTGCACGGACCCAGATGCCAAAGTTATCCTGAACTTCGATTTGGACAGTGGACAATAGTACTTGGGCACTACGTATGGACTTGGCATTTTGAATGTAAGATGAAGCATTGGAACTGTTCGCATTGTCACTTTTCTGAGAAGTAGATGCAGTCGATGACCTTGCTTGATCATGACGATGTAGTAAAGTGTGATGAGCTTTTTCACAATGGAAGCAAAGTCTGGTGGACTTGCAATTTGAAGCAGAATGCGTAGGTGCTAGGCAGTTGAAGCGTTGTTTATTCTGGGAAACTAATTTTCTTCTGTCGTCGACTGACAGTTCTTTAAAAGATTTACATAGTTATAAGGCGAGGGAATCTTTACAATGTATGCACTTTAATGGTTCATTTAAACTCTCACAGGGTTCGCTTTGAGTGTTTAAAACGACAGAACTAGCAATACGGCGTCCACTAGACCTAGTTGGGTAACCAGTGGCGTTTGACTTGAGTTTAGATGTGCTGGACCCAGGTTTTTGGGTAATAGACGCTAAGCGTTTGCTTTTAGGTTTAAGAGACATTGATTCAAATTTAGAACTAGGGGATGAGGGTTCACTTTGATTAGCTAAAGCAGTTAAGAGTTGTCATCTAGCATTTATGAAAGTGACTAAATGCTCGTAGGAGTAATCGTCTTCTCTGGAAAGTTCAATCTCCCAAGCTTTGAGGGTAGAAACATTGACTTTAGAAACCACCAAGTGTATTAAGAAAGTGTCCCAGTGTTCAGTGGGTTGATGTAATTGGGATAGAGCTTTAACCTGAAGTTGTGTTGTATCAATGAGAGTACGCAAACTAGTGACGTCATTGTGCTGTGACGCAGGTAAATTAAATAGAGCCTTCATATGGCGTTGAATACGTAACCGTGAATTACCGTATCTTTCTTTCAACAAGTTAAAGGCAATGGGATAGTTTTCGGCACTTAATGGTAGTGCTTCAACTAACTGCAGAGCTTGACCTCGGAGGATAGATCTCAAATAATGAAACTTGTAGATGACTTGAATGTCTTCATTGTCATGAACAAGAGAACAAAATAGTTCATAGAAAGAATCCCAAGTAGATTCGTCTCCAGAGAAGTGGGGTAAATCAATCTTAGGTACGATTGGTTTGGGCTTGTGAGTGCCCTCATGAGAAGAGGTTTGTTGTTCGTGAAGGGAACCAAGAACAGAACCGTCCTTTTTCTGTTCTTCTTCGAGTTGGCGTATTATTTTAAAAGCAGAACCTATACCTTCGTAATATTGGTTTTCCACTTCGACCCGATCATCAGTTTGATTGAGCATACAAGTTTCGATTTTAGTTTGGATGTTACAATAATTTTCATATGAACGTTAAAAATCCTTTACGTGATGTTTTAACAAATCTAATTGAGCTTCTGAGGGATCTAGCTCTTTGATGTATTTTCTAAATCGGGTAATTTGCCCTTTATAGGATGCTCGTTTAGAATTAAGTTTATCATCCTTATCCTTTTCTGTAGGAGCCATGACAAAATAGGTAAATTAAAGTATAACTTACGAAATTATGGAACCTTGGAAATGATGTCAGACTGGCAGCAGCAAATAAGTTGAAAGAAAGGGACACACCAAAGGAGACAGGAGCGGCCTCTTTCTCCTTCACAGGCTTTGCACGGTGAAGCTATAGCTGAAAAATTCAAAAAAGATATTAATGATTTGCAAAATATTGTCAAATAACCCTTGACAAATAACAAATGTCATAAATGGACTCTCCCGGGTTTTGGGACCAAATTTTGGGTATATTATTAGGTTGGGAATAACCTAACCCCCAAGGGAAGATGATGAAGAAAAAGAAGTGGGTTTCGGACTGGAGAAAAAAGGATGGAGAAATAAGACGAGAGTCCAACAGAAGTTATGATTTTAACTTTAAGTATACTCAAAGGCAGCTGCCACTGCAAATCCGCTTTCCGATACCTAAAGTGGGTAGGGACCTGCGCGAAGCTAACATGAAACGCAGCTGGAACTTGGGCTATTCGCAAGAAAGTTGCTGTAGCGTATTCCCTCTCAAGCATAGATATACCTACTATGGGGATGGGTGGTGGTCTGGCAAGACAAAGAGTAACAGATTTATTGTGTATCTGTTCAGAGGAGTTTGCTTCTAAACAAGTATTTTGAAGAGTACAAATAATTTGAATCAGCCTTGATAGTTTAATTCTTGGAATTGTAGAATTTCTAAAGAGCGACCGAATGCTTCCAAGAAGGATAGGGATAAAGCAATTATACCCTTGGGAATAATTTTGGTAAGTGTACCAATAGTTGCATTTAGAAATGACTAAGCTTTTACCCGGCAAGGCGCCGACTAAAAGTTTAGACAATGAGAAACACTTAAATTTTGAAAAACCAACCATAAGTGGTAGAGAGAATCTCCACAAGCAGGAAGCTGGCGTAGCGAGCTATGCTTGCCTTACTGGCCAGTTAGAATTAGCTATTAAAGCTAAGAGAGACTTTACTAAGTTAGTAACTAAGAGTTCTTGCTCAAATGCAACAAGTGGTGAAAACCCTATCAATAGATTTATTTTTATTGAAGAGGGCATAAACCTAGGAAGAGTCAAGGAAGACAGGATCTTGCCTAACCGTTATGTTAGAGAAATGATAAAGCAAAGAACAAATCTTAATTAATTTAACAATGTAAAAGGAAGTAGTTTATGTAACAAATATATAATTTTGATTTTTATAAACAATTTTGGTCGCAGACCTCCGAAAACATCTAAAGCTTGCACCAGGCAATTGACAATTCTTTTGATTTTAAACCTTTTATATGCTTTAAAATCTTCGTAAGATTTTGAAATGTTGTTAAGATTAACAAATGGGAAATTTAAAGATAATTGACGTAATTAAAGTTAAACAATAAATCATGTACAAGATGTGTACTTTAAGGATTTCTAGATAGGTATCTTAGAAATATGAACAAGTAACAACTTCGAAAGTAACAAGAACAAAAACAGGAAGAAATGAAATAGAAGTTTCTATAACTTATTGTGTTAATACAGAGCTACTTGTGGCGATTATACAAATAGGGCAGGTCACTTATTGTGAAACCTGAAGAGAAAAATTGAAAGGAAGTTTCTAGAACTCCTATGTTTAAGTAGGGATCACGAGAAAAATGGGGCAAATTTCCCTTTCGTGAAACCTAGAGATAACTCACTTTTGAGTAAAAAGAATTGGATTCCCTCATTAGAAGGGAGAAACAATATAATTTAAGGCGTGTACTAGACACGAAGTTCTACAGACATTAATTCGTTGTACGTGGAACAAGTAAGGGAGGGCCCTTATTGAGAGTGACACCTCATTGAAAAAAGACCTAAAGTAACAATTTTATTATTTTAGTTTGTTAGTAAAGGGTTTGGGAAAGATCAAATGGGATTGTGGAAAAGTGTTCATGGCCGTATTTATTGTACTCGGACGAGCGCGACGCGGATGAAAAGTTGAACAGGCACTGTTATCACTATAGTCTGTTGATATAGTTGAAAAGTTCACTGTAGTAGCACAAAAGGTTGATGGCAAAGAAAGTTATTGCAATGGTGGAAAATAACTAGTTACACTAGATTTGCGAGAGTCTATTGCTTGAAAAACTTGTAGGTTATAGTTGGAATGCACCAGAAAAATCCCAACGGAGGAAGAAAAATTAGATATTGATTAGCAGTTCATAAGGAAGCTTCCTTTGTTTGAAAAAGTATTCCCATATGTGAGTGGAAAGTACTAGAAGGTTTAACTGGTAGATCGAGTGTAGGTTCTGGAAAGTTCCAGAGCAATGATGAGTTGTTTAAATTGGGTAGAGAATCCCTCGGCGGAAAACTAGATTATATAGACAGTGGGTATTTTAGAAATATCCCTGGATGTGAGATAGCATCTCAGAAAATCTTTCATTTTGAAAGTTAGACTTGATCGTTCGAGTTTGATCAATAAGATCTCTAGAAAGCAGTTATTTTGTCACACAGCAACTTTCACTGTCTATAAAATCCAAATAAAAGCATTGAGCCTTTAAAAGCGATGAGAATGTGGTTAAAACATGAAGTCGGTACTTATCTTTGCTTCATGAAGAAGGTGATGTTGCTGTTGACGGTTGATTCTAAAACTCGAACATGGCGTCGAATTTAAAAGTTTGCCTCTAGAGTAGAGGAGGAGAGCTTTAGTTAAGCTCCAACTGACTAGTTTGACTTCCGACGTACAAGTGAGACCCGCTCAACGGAGCGCGGAGAGACCAGGGAAGGGGAAAAGAGTGCGGGTAGGAGACAAAAGGAACACATATAAGAATAGCCAACATAGCAGAAGTACATTTTCTCTTGATGAAATGGTCTTCAAAGAGTTGATAGCATGCATCACTAGCGCAGCCTGGAGGCTGAAAAAGTAGACGAAGTTCTCTTGATCACGGAGATGATAGCTGGCGATAGCGACGAGATCTGGTGGCTAGATTGGTAAGGAAGTCCTCTTGTACAGGGAAGAATTGAGGAACTTCAGAGATTCGCTGCTAGATGACGCTAGGTGGGTCATGGAAGATATATATCTAGAACAGACTTGCAGGTAGTGTGAGAGACATAACAAAGAGAAATCAGGAGATCACTGTTGGTGTTTGCGAAAAAAAAGAAGGGATGAACTAAAGCAAAGAGAAGCAAAAGCTTACTCTGTCTTACCGTGTATTCCAAAGAATACACCATTGGGTACCACGTGGTGCTGGGTTCGACTGGGTGTCGTCATCATGGTAAAATATTCGTCGTTTTCACTGAAGTAAATTTTAATCGTGGATTCCAAGTTCACTGACTTTACACTTGTAGTGGTATTTAGGAAAAATGACCATAGATTCAGCTCACAGGCCTTACAATCATCACTTGTGTGATAACAAGTACACTAAAAACTGTGGTACCTATTACACACTTTATCGTTTGGAATCTGAATAATCTGCTCATACAAAAAATAAATCCGTGTACATTATCTGTTCTACAGTTCAATAAACACTTATCATTCAATATTACACGTAGAATACTTATTAATTAGCAAGTTACTGATGTTCACGTGTGACCATGTGCTTCGCGCCATATCCTGGGTTCACGTACACTATGACCCAATTTCAATCACTTCAATGTTCGAAATATCACACAACAACGTTCAATAATGTTTCAGCGCAACAGGCAATTATTCTGTACTTTACAACGTCTTCTCACTTTGAGATGATTCACAACGTGGACTCCACGTTTCGATATTCGGACAAGCAAAAATCCTATCCAGTCCGGACCATACCCGATACAAGAGTAGTAGCGAGTAGATGACGGAAGTTCAGTCAGCGCCACCTAAGTCAAGGGCGTGACCAATAATTTACTACTCGCATATCTGCGATGTTATACCTTAACTCAGCAATATTCAAATAATTCGCAAAAAAATCCCCATGGTCCAAATAAAACAAAATATCCTTCAATGAACCCTTCCTTCAGTAAAACATAAAAATATAAATTGTCAGCGTGTCTGCTTGCTGCTGATCAAATGAGAGAAAATACAGCCTCTCGGAAGCCCTCGATGCGTTCAGTGAATCATGCCACAACATGAGCTATCGATCTCAATATCGAAGAGGTGATATCGGGCTCAATACGTGTGGAAAGTTTAGAACTGCCGGGATGCATACTTTCAGATATATTGAGATTAGGATAAAATTATACAGAGCATTTTTCAACAGTTGGCATCTCTAGTGACTAAAGAATTACGCATATTCAGAGACATTACGGTGCACAAATTTGGTTGAAATCGAATTGGTAGTATAGAAGTTACATGCATATAAAGATTTGACTTATTAGCACACGAAGATTCATGTTGGCAACACTGTCATTTATGGACTCCTGGAAATGAAGCTGAAATATTATTCTCTATATGTGTGCCAATTTGGGAATAGATCCTATGCATACTTTTAGAGATGTCCAAGATAGAGCTCAGTCTTCAATTGTGATTTTTTAACAGCTGATATCACTGACATCATTTTCAAATATGGTCGTGAGATGTTCAGGCATAGGTATTTACTCATAATCTACCAAATTTGGTTACGATAGTCGCAGCCATTTAGAGTTGATAGGAGGGGGCCACAGATGGACAGACACATATTTGCCCGGATTAATGCCATATGTACAATTTTCCTCATGTGATGGCTGCTGTCCGTGCCCGGATTCGAACCTGGGATTTCCGATCGCCAGTTACTCAGCTCAGGTGTAGCCTCTTGGTTTCGCTGCTAAGTAACACATATTTCTCCAAGTATTAACTAATGTTGTAATAGCAAGAAATGTATGTCTATTTCTTATTAATCAAGTTTCAATGATATCAGAGATGAGATGCAAAGAATGTCTATTGTATGTCGTATGTCTACCCCTTATTATTCCCGTTTTTCAACGGGGTCGGGGATGAGATGAGATGCAAAGAATGTCTATTGTATGTCGTATGTCTACCCCTTATTATTCCCGTTTTCCAACGGGGTCGGGGATGAGATGCGATGGAAGTATTTGTGGCGTATGGGTTTTACGGCCGCATGCCCTTCCTGGCGCCAAACTCATGAGAGGAGTTAATGAGAGATGAAATGAATGAAACTGGGTAAGGATGTGGAAGGAAGCGGCCGTGGCCTGTCAGAAGGTACCGTTCCAGCATTTGCCTGGAGTTGAAAAAGGGGAAACCACGGAAAACCATTACAAAAACAGCCGACGGTGGGACTCGAACCCACGCGTCTACCGAGTCAGCAGAGAGCTTGGCCCCATGACCTAACGCTGCGCTTTAGCGAGCGTAGCCACCTGTGTCGGTATGTTAAGAATGTCCATGTGACGTATAATTTTACGACTGGATGCCCTTCCTGACGCCTACTACTTACGAGGTTTTAATGGGAGATTAAATGAACGAATATCAAGGAAATTGGACCAGGTGTTGTAAGAAAACCGCCACGACATAGGCTATTAGAAGATACAGCCCGGCATTTGCTCAAATTGAAGATTGAAAACTACTGAAAAAGCATTTCAATGACGGCTGACGGTGAGAATTAAAGCCGTTGTCTACCGAGTACTAGGATAGATTGACCATGCGGCCTAGCAATGCGCCTTAGCAAACATAGAAATAGTTCTCTCAATTTCTTCGTTAACGAGCGGTAACTCAAACGTTAGGCAGTACGCTGCTGACCAATAGCTGTCGGTTCCTGACCAATAGCATGCATCCTCTATCTCTCCACGTGGACTCCAGAGTACGATCCTGGCAGCCTGCTTGCGTGCCAGGTGTCCAGTATTGTACAGCTGCACGTAGTTCTATCCAGTCTCGCTGCTTGCTCTCAGTGGCTACGGTGGAGAGTTGACAACACTGTGCCCCGAGCTGGGAAAGACTTGGCTCCCCGCAGACATAGAATGTAAACATGGGCAACCAGATAGGTTCCAAAGGTGAGCCGTTCGTTAACGGGGAAAGTGAGAGAACTATACCGCTGTAGGTAGCAACAATGACATTAAAGTATGTCAATAACAAAAGCAATCCCTGGAGCATGGGCGCCCGCAGGTTTTTTTTCCAGAGAGGGGCCAAGTTATGATTTTCATTTCATTAACCCCCCCCCCCCCCCATTCTCGTTTCATTTCTTACGTGCTACGTGAAATTCATTATCTGACTGGTCTGAAACCGTTGGCTGCTTTATGGCAAGATTGGGAGGAATGTTCTGTTTTTAGTTCATAGTTTTTGTCCATGTAAGTTCGTGTTTTTCTTTTGGTGATTCATTGCCCTAATGTTCAGTTCTTAAAAACGGGTAAAAATAGTGGTATCATCATGTATCGACAATAATATAAAAATCAAGCAGTTCATTAAAAAGCTCATGTAAAACCAGTTCACCTATTTTCTAAATACGATAACTGGGGGACATATTTTCAGATATTTTCAAATTACTGAGATAAATTAAACTTTGGAAATATCCCCACACATGAATCTGCCTAATAATTCAAATAGCATGTTTCCAAATATCTAGTTTGTACTGGCTGTTACAGCGGATCCATCACGTTTTTCCTTTTGTGCGAAGTGATAAATTCGTATTTGCGTTACTCGTTCTTGTGACGCCCATGGTTTCAGCAAATTTTTGTTTTAGAAAGAAAATATTTCATTTGATTATTGCTGACTCACTAAATCATGTACTTCATACTTAGTCGCTTTGATAACGACAAACATCGCAGGATCATTTAACTATTATACATTCGTACCTAAAGAATGTCACATAAATGTTCCTTGAGTTAAGAGCCTGCCAATGTCTGTTCTGTAATTTTCTTCTTTCAGAACTTGAACTTGGGCTTTATCACTTAATTGATCTATATTGAATTGTAACTTTCAATCGGTCAATAAGACTATGAGCCCAATTAAATTAGGATTAAATTAGGTTCTCCGCTCATATAAGAAGGCTACATGTTGCGCATCGAAAATTGCCTTGCTTGAAGATTCCATTGGAATCATATAGCCTACAACCTTACGAAATATATCAGTATTGAATTCACCATTTTGTCTCAACTGATCTACCATCTACATTCGATTGAGAGTGAGAATCTCCGTCGCTTTGATAACGGCTCAAAAACACCGCAGAACTATTTAACTATTAGCCTTAAATTACTTCGATCATAGAAGATTTAACACTAAAGGTTAAGAATCTACAACAATGGTAGATTGCTGTTCATTTGTAGCAATAATTTCTCTGTTCTCAAGAAATGGACCACAGTACTATGGCACACCTTGAATAAAAATATACGGCATTTCGCAGCACTAATAACGATCGCAGTAAGGTAGAAGGACGCAAAATTAGACGAGTGTAAAACACAGTCAGGTCCGTATATAGGGCTCGTGAAGCCCATGGGGAAAGAAAATATGAATAAACAAGAAGTTCCGTGTCGAACTAAAGAGCCTACTTTTCTTAAAATTTACGATTCATGCCAATGATTAATCTAAATGGATCTATCTAGAATAATGACGAAATTAAGTTGGTAATTTCGAAATTTCTAACAAGTTCGAAATACAGTATACCTGGCATAATGTAGCCTAATAGAACACTACAGTTTGCAGCCCTAGTGACTGAATATATTCTTAGTTCCATCTCTTAAGGTACAGAATGCAAAATGTGGTTGAATTCCAATGGATAGCATGGACGTTACATGCAGTTAGATATTGAATCTAAAAGCGCGCTTAAAATCATGTTGGCACAATGTCATGCTTGTGTTGGTCACAAATGATCTGAAATAATATGATCTATTGTTGTGCCAATTTTGAATGAAATCCATTAGTTAGTATAGACGTTACATGCATTTTAAAATTGGATCCATCAGCAGGCTTACAATCATGTTGGTAGCACTGACGTATATTAATTACTCCAAATTAATATAGAATGACAGGTACTATAGGTGTGCATAGTTTAAAGCTTTCGGCTTGCCTACTTTCTGATATATTGGCATTTTGATAAAATAAATTGAGAGCATTCATTAACAGTTGGCAGCCCTGGTGGCTTAAAAGAATACGTTCTGTCATATCTCTTTATGTACACATAGCACACACGAAGTTTGGTTGAATTACAATTGATAGTGTAGAAGTTATATGCTTTTAAAAATTGGACCTATCAGCAGACTTAGAATCATTTTAGCAACAATGTCATATATGGCCTCCTGGAAATTAAGCTGAAATAGTATTATCGATACGTGTGCCAATTTTGAAATAGCTCACATGCATACCCTCCAAGATATCCAACATGGAGCTCAAATTTCAATTGGGATTTTTCAGCAGTTGGTATCACTGACTTCATTTTCAAATACGGCGTTGAGATATTCAGTTATAGATCTTTACTCATACCAAATTTTGTTTTGATAGCTGCAGCCGTTTAGGAGTTGATAGGGGTGGACACACACACAGCTAGACAGACAGAAGGACAGACAGACACACATTTGCCCGGATCGATCTCATAAGTCTACTTTTTCCTCATTTTTGCAAAATGTGAAAAGTAGGCTAGTAAAAAATCTTTGCTACCCCTGACTTAAAATATGTAGATTTATTAAAGTTTCCTTAACATACGGGGCCGTTTCTTCACTGAGTGTGTATTTAACTATGAGTGGAAAACACTATAAATATGTGTTTACTAAAATTACAAATTGAAAAAAGAAACTTAATAAAACGAATTTACATTTAAATTTAAAAAAATATCATACACAACCATGGTTAAAAATAAATGGGTGAGTTAGCCGTGGTCGTTACGGCATGGCTGCAGGCAGTCGCTCACATTCGGGAGGCGAGGAGGTTCGAATCCCCCCCACTGGCAACCTTGAAGATGGTCTTCTACAGTAAGGTTTCCCATCTTCCTTCCAGGCAAATGCCGGGGTTTGTCCCTATTGGCCACAGTCGCTACCTTCCAATTCCTCGTCCTTACATTCACACATTCCTCCCCCAGACAACACTCCACACGTGACAGTACTTGTAGCTCACCCCATGGGTGAGCCGAACATGTCCTCGGACACTTCTGGCACTAAAAGCCATACGTTAAAAAAACTAAATAAAAAAAATTATATACATTAAAATGGGATTTCCTGCCTTGTCATTTGCAAACAAGATTAGGATTTGAACTCAGATTCAAAAGCAAGAACACCAAGATGACTAACACAATCCCGTTTTGTGGGTCTTTAAATATTCAACATTGCAAATGTGCGGCAATGAATATATCTCTTGTGTGTACGTGGAGGGGGTTAAACTTTAATAACTTGGCGTTTAATGCCCAAGCTGTTTAGTACAGTTATCCAGATTTTCTTCCGCCCCTAAAACCTGCCGCCATGGGTAGCTGCCCTGTTTGTTCCCCCATAATTACGGGCCTGAATACAGTAAATGACCCTATATTGTAAGTGCGACCTTAAGAGATCAGTTGTCCACTGGTCAGCAAAGGAAACATCGTTTTAGGGGCTGAAATCCGCTATCAGAGTTGCAATGTATAAAAATATCTCCAGAACGTGCTTTCATATCGTTATTGCCAAAGTGAGTTGGCGAAAGTAGTAGCCAGCCTAACCCCTTTTGATAGTGTTGGGTAAACATACGGTATTATGGAGCTATGTTTCCATTGGTGGTCTTGCGCATGACATCATTAGAGCCATATATTTTTGAATATAATAAGGGATAATGGAAGGAAATCGGCCATGGACCTATTGAAAGGAACCGTCCCGGCATTTGCCTGGTGGTGAAAATGGGAAACCACTAAAACCATTTTCAGGACGGCCGAGGTGGGATTCGAGCCCATGCTCTCCCGATGCCAGCGAGGCACGAGGTAGCGCGTTAACGCTCTCGGCCACCGCGGCCGATACATATTATGTCAGCAATATTAAAGAAGTCTTCTATTGTGGCATTTGTCAGTTGATTATCAGAAACTTCAATTTTATGAAATAAACTGGTGGCAATGACCAATCGAATATCAACATTCTCGGAATTCCAGGGGGGCACGGCCCCACCTTGACCCTCCCTGTGGGCGCCCATGAACTGGAGACATAGTAACATCAATACTTCAAATACAGCGGCCCCGGTGGACGAAAGAGCTAACACTCTGCCTCCTGCCTCACTGCCATCGAAACAGTGTGGCTTTTAAGCCCGTCCTCGGTCGTCCAGAAAATGGTTTTCGTGCTTTTTCATTCTCACCACCAGGCAAATGCCGGGACTGTACCTTTCAAGAGGTCCGCGGCCGATTTCCTTCCAAAATCCCTTCCTTGACTCGTCCTGAAAATAAAATAAAAGGCCACTGGTTGATTAAAAGAAATAGTATACAGTAACTGAAATACATTCGAACATACTGCAGTATCTTTATTCACAATTTTTGCTACATAAGATTGATAGCCTTCTTGTCGCTCAATGAATTACAAATGTGGAGCTTGTTTTATAGCTTCAGGGGATCGTCCGGATCGTGTTACGGAAGGAAGGCTAGATCGAGCACATCTACGCTTCCGGTGTCGTTTAGTGGGCTTCCGCTGGAGGACACGGAGGAACGACTGACATGACGGTGCCAATAAGGCCTGATATGGCGTCGTTTGCAACCTCGCAGTTTGCCGAGGCTTTTGATAGACAAGTCCATGCTTCTAACCGTGACCTGTAACCAAAACGCAAACAAGTTAGAAATTATTAATTGTAATAATCTGAGGTAACTGTTGTTTTTGTTGTTGTGTCATTAATTGTAATTAGCCTACAACTTTTCAGTCGGTCAACATATAATCCCCAATTATTGAGACGTGCGATAAAACAGCCTGAAAAAAACATCTGATTAAAATAACATATATATTTGTTATGGACTACAGAAGATGGAGAAAGCTAAGGGATGACATGTTTCGCTCGTCAAGCGAGCATCATCGAATCTACATATACAAGAAAATGACACAAAAATTGTATCTGCCCTCCAAAAACAAAACGTACAGCAAAATCATAAAACGTTCGGCAACTATCACTGATAAATACTGTATTCGTTTAGGGGCGTGTTTGGTTCTTTATCTTAATCTAAATTGCTTTACAAGGTACCGGAGGTATAGGGCTTATAATTAGATATTGGCATATAGTGTTTCGTAATTTAGACGTATTAATTTAATTAAATGACTGATTAATAATAGGATAAGTTGTTTGATAATATATAAAACGTCGTACACGTTTCGCAATATCAATAATTCCATTATCAGCGTAAAAAATATTAGATCTTAAAAAAACTGGTTAAAATATCAAAAAAATGGATATCCTTACAAAAGTGTGTTCAATTTAAAGTAATGAAAAATGTACAAATATATTAATTGACATGCCCATGGAAAAAACTACAAAAAATGTTATGATGGATTCTATTAATATCTCGAATGATAAATTAACAGTAGACTTCTCTTTTCGTAGAATGTAGATACGAAAAAAGGTAAGTAAATCGTTGTTTCAATTGGAAAACAAGATGTTCGGGAAAGAACATATAGCCTACTTTCTCCGAAATGTATGGGTATAGTTATAACTCTCTGTCCTTATCATCTCCTAATTTCTTCCTATTTGAAGTGCAAATTGGCACACAGGATTTGAACAGTGGCGTTCAAACCATAGTTTATAATTTACCCCAGCATTTTGCAATTTCATCAGCAAACACTCCAAACACCGACTACTTACAATAATTGAAACTTCGTTGCTCTAATAAGGCCCATCTACAATGCGCAGTCGGCAGTCCGTAGTTGGTAGTCCTCGGTCGGCAGTCGCGATCGACTCCGTGTATACTATAGGCACCATACACAACATGAAGTTGCAGTTGGTAGCTGGCAGTTGGCAGTCGAGAATTTTATCCTTGACTGCCAACTACCCGACTGCAGCAATGTAATAGCCAATCAGAGCAGATCAGAAACTGACGTCACGTTGTTGTTCTGTGTCGTGTACGAATGATATAGAACTAAGTGAAGTAACTTCGCAACCCGTAAATTTATAGGCTAATCTTAAATACACGGTATAACAAAATAATCCATCTCCAAATCATCCATATTGCAAGTTTTGAGATTATCAACAACGCCTCTGTGCACAAGGAATAAACGAATGTTACTGTCTTATTACTCCTAGCAGTCGTTAAGACTGGGTTCACTAACTGGCCGGTATAGAGCGCTGCTCGAATCTATAGTTTCTGCATAGTACAACTGAAGGATGGAAGATGTCACTCCAGTGGAGAATGTCGTTTTTTTTTATATATAATTTCCATTGCAAAAAGCACCATATAAAGCTTTATTTTATAACGTCTCAGTACTCAAGAAACAATAAATATAAAAACTAGTCGTGATATCTAGTTGTGAAATATCGAACAATATAATCCTAACAGAGCGAGTGCATTCTAGCGGCCAGAAGAAGAAACTTTTCAATAAAATCTGTTACCTTTTTGTCAGCTAGATGTCTCGATTAAATCTGCTGGCGAATTATGTTTTAATTAAGTATATGTTTTGCACCGTAATATGCACAATATAACGCTTAATTTTAAAACGTCTGAGTCATTACAAAGCAACAAATATGTAAAATGTCAAGCAAAAAACATATCTCTGATGGGGTTTGAACCATAGGCATATGAATGACAGACTAGCGCTTTACCACTGAGCCATTTGTGCCAACGAACATTGATCCATATAAAATGACTTACATAGAACTTGTTAGCAAATAATGATTTATACTAAACGATTTCATCACTGAAGTATATTATTTATATATAAAGCATTTCATACAAAGTTTATTTATTTTGTTTTAGTACGCTATATTGCATGCAATACTCAAATTAGTGAAATATAAGTCAGGCACAAGATATCCGCTGCCATCTTGTCTTATTAATGAATCAGCTGAGCTTTTTAAAATCACGTCTGCACTATAGTATTACAAAATAAACTTTTAATTTCGTACGTGCCTCTTCCTTTAGAACAGTTAAAACGATTCTCGGCTCGATAATCGGAACTGGTGGGTCCCATGATATGGATTATAAAGTTTGCATAATTCGCACGGCCGCCATCCTGAAATGGTATGGCGGACGACCTTGTAGTTTGGTCACAAGACGCATCCTATACGAAGGTATGTTGTTACCAAATTTGGTAGAGATCGGATGATTTGGTTAGTCGTTATTTGATTTTACGTTTTGAACGTTTGAGTGGCCGCCATTCAGTTTTAGTAAAGATGGCGGCGATATAAAACATGACACTGAGGTGTCCTTTGCTAGTGCTACCTTTGTACCAAATTTCGTTCAATTCGCATTCACCGTGTTCGAATTGATAGGGGGGACAGACATTCAGAGTACACACACTCACACACACACACACAGACTCACACACACACATACACACACACAGACTCACACACACACATACACACACACAGACAGACACACTTTTTTCGCCCTGTGTTGATCTCATAAGTCTACTTTCATTTTTTGCAAAAATCGAAAGTAGGCTAAAAATCGATAAAGTAAACAAAACAAATACTACCAAAAAATCTGTCGAAACTTCAGGAAAGATATTCCACTTTGTACATTATTTAATTTACTGGTAAACAAATACTAGAACACATATTTAAGCATACTTGTATACGGTATGTAACAGTATATATTTTATCTATAAAAAAGTCACCGTTAATATATTCACAAAAATGAAAATAATAACACGGAAGGAAATGCAAAACATAGCGATAATAAATATTCAAACACCTAGCGTTTCAAAGACCCAACTGCTGATTTAAATAAGTAGGGAATTTATATGGTTGAAAATTGTGGAACGTTGCGTAGTTTGGTTATCCTGAACTGAGTTAGTTAGTTAGTTAGTTATTGTTGTTTTAAGGGGTGGACCTACGAGGTCATCTGCCCCTTATCCTGAACTGAGTAAGTATCGTTTTCGTGACTCATCTTTCGAATCCAGTTCAAGTGCGAATCAGTCTACTAGTCAGAGCTATGGGTAGTGTAAACAACCTTAAGACGTGATGCATGGTTGGTAGGTCCCTCAGTTTAGGGACTGCAACAATGCGGTCATGTAGCCCCATGTACTTTGGTTGTGTGTAGAATCTGTCTGATAACCGGTTGTTAAGTGTGATGGCTGTATTAGTGTGTGTTAACTGTAATTCAGATAAGGAAAGCATACGATAAATTTCAATTAGTTCCTACTTTTGCTAACAAATGCTACCCTCAACGACACCTAGCTGTGAAGTTGCCTACTAGATGCCACCGCAGTTGGCACCTGCCGACGAACGTTGGGACCTAATAGAGCGTTAATCAAATCTAACCTTCAAATTTAGCTTCACACAATTGTAGTTACTGAAAGGTTATTTTACATGCCATAAATCTATGACATGGGCCCGCCGGTTTTACTTCTCCTCTGAAGGAAGGCATACTGAGGGATTTTTAACGCTCTTAAACAATCCGACGACTTCGGCTGGGTTTGAACCCGTGATCTTGGGCATTGAAGCTCAGCATGCTACCAACTACGCCACCGAAGCCGCTGACGAGATGCATGTATCCATAAAATTAACATAAACATTGCTTCACATGCCCACGAGTGCCACGGCTGTGGCAATCACAAAACTCTAAGCATGTTCCTAAAATGACTAAATCTTACTTACTTACTTACTTACTTCCTCTTCATGGAATAGACTGTTAGCCTGTTCCGGCTTCAACCTTCATGCCATCATTTTCTAGGACGACCAATGTCTCTTCCACCAGTAGGATGATATTCAAAGGCAATCTTCGGTAGTCTGTTGTTATCCATCCTGAGAACGTGGTTTTTCCAATTTACCCCATTTTGGTATATTCTGTCATTCAGTGAGAATATATTTAGTAGTCGTCTTATTTATTCATTCCGTACATTATCTCGTAGGGTGTATCCTTTCACTGATCTGAGAAATCTCATTTCAGATGACTGTATCTTATTTCTATGGCTGGTTTTATTCACCCATGCCTAACTTCCGTACATCAATGTTGGTACAGCCATAGTCTTATAGAATTTAAGTTGAGTATCCTCTCGTACTTTTCCCTTCAGAGTTCGGCGAATCGTCCCACACATATATTGAAATCGATTAAGCTTTCTGTTCACCTCGGCATCGTCATTAAGAGATAAATCACAACCAAGGTAAATAAAACGTAAAGCTTGTTCCACTGGTTGATCATCAAATACCATCTTCGCTCTAATAAGACACTTCCCTTGCCATACCAATACTTTAGTTTTCGTTATTGATATCTGAAGATTATCACTTTTAGAAAATATATTTAATTTATTGATTTATTTCTGGAGCTCATCTTCATCGTCCTGCAAGATGAACTGATCTACTGCAAACAGCATAGTATTTAAATACCGGTACCTGTCATAACTCAGTTTTATTTCAGGGTGGACGCTTTCCTTCCAGATCTTGACTACTTTATCTATCTATCTTTATATATATAATTCTTCGACGCGTGTGTATGTGACTGAACTCCTCCTAAGCGACTGAACCGATTTTGATGGAATTTGGTGTGTATATTAGGGTGGGTCCATGTATGGTTTAGATTCACAATCTGACCCGGTAGGTGGAATGAACACAATTTTAGAACCACAATTTACACACAATTTTAGAACCACAATATACAGTCAAAAACAGTCGTCATGGAAACAACTAGCCTTGGCCTTCATGAAAGCTGATGTATTTGGACGGTTTGTCTCTGCACGTTAGAGCCACCTGGTCGCAACCTGTGCAACTACCGCCATTATATACACTCCGCCCGTGGCGAAAAGTTGTGTTTCATACCAAAGGTGGCAGTGATGTCGAATTCTACTGTTTGTCTCTGCACGTTAGAGCGTTTCAAAGTCCCGTATGCGTTCATATACCATTCATTCGATTGCCTTGAAACTTGGGTGATATGTTGAGTGAGCTCCAGGGAAGGTGTTTGGCTTAGTAAATCCATTTTACAATAGATAGAGCACGAATAGATTCAACAAACGAGCGACGACGCGCGAAGCGTTTCAAAAAAGTCCCGTATGCGTTCAAATACCATTCGTCCGATAGCGATGAAACTTGGGTGAGATGTTGTGTACACTTGAGTGAGGGTTTCTAACTTAGTAAGTCCATTTTACAGTAGGTAGCTCACGAGTAGATTCAACAAATGAGCAACGACGCGCGAACTTTTAATCAAAGTCCCGTATGCGTTCATATACCATTCATCCGATTGCAATGAAACTTGGGTGAGATGTTGTGTACACTTACGTGAGGGTTTCTAACTTAGTAAATCCATTTCACAGGAGGTTTGGCACGAGTAGATTCAACAAATGAGCGACGACGCACGAAGCGTTTCAATATGGTCCCGTAAGCGTTCAAATACCATTCGTCCGATTAAGATGAAACTTGGGTGAGAAGTTGTGTACACCCTACGGAAGGTTTCTGGCTTAATAAATCAATTTTACAATAGGTAGCGCACGAGTAGATTCAACAAATGTGTGACGGCACGCGAATCATTTCAACAAAGTACCGTATGCGGCCATATACTATTTATCAGATTGCGATGAAACTTTGGTGAATTGTTGTGGACACTCCAGGAAATGTTTCTGTCTTAGTAAATCCAGTTTTTAATAAGTAGCGCACGAGTAGATTCAACAAATGAGCGACGGCGCGCGAATCGTTTCCACAATGTCCCGTATGCGGTCATATATCATTCATCCGATTGCGATCAAACCTTGGTGAATCAGTGAGTGCACGCCAGAGAAGGTTTCAGGCTTAGTAAATCTATTTTACAATTGGTAGCGCATGAGTAGATTCAACAAATGAGTGACGGCACGCGAATCGTTTAAAGAAAATCACTTATGTGTTCATATGTCATTCATCCGATTCCGATGAAACTTTGATGAGTTGTTGTGTACACGCCAGGGAAGGTGTTCAACTTGGTAAATCCATTTTACAATATTGGTAGCGCACGAGTAGATGTAACAAATGAGTGACGACGCGCGAAGCGTTCCAACAAAATCCTGTATGAGTTCATATACTATTCATCGATTGTGATGAAACTTTGATGAGTTATTGTTTACACTTACTTGAAGCTTTCAAACTTTGTAAATCCATTTCACAGTTGGTAGAGCACGAGTAGATTCAACAAATTAGTGATAGCGCACAAATCATTTAAACCTAATCCCGTATGCGTTAAATGCCATTTATCCGTTTGCGATGAAACTTTGGAGAGTTATTGTGCACGCTACAACGAATGTTTCTAAATTAGTTAGTTCAATTCACGATAGTTTAGAGGCAGTTAACATAAGTTGAAAAAAATATTGTGTATCCAAAAGCACTTCAAGAAACAAAGTTACAACACTTTCTTTGATTGGCAGGACAACGTCTGCCGGGTCAGCTTATATATATATATATATCTTAAATACGATTGGAGAGAGGCTGCATCCTTGTCTTACTCCTTGATTTTTAGCCTACTTTTCACATTTAGCAAAAATGAGGAAAAAGTAGACTTATCACATCGGGCAAATGTGTGTCTGTCTGTCTGTCTGTCTGTCTATCTGTCGTCTGACCTTCTGTCTGTCTGTCTGTCTGGCTGGCTGGCTGTGTGTGTGTCACCCCCCCCCCTATCAACTCTTAAACGGCTGTAGCAATCGAAACAAAATTTGATAGGAGTAAAGATCTATACCTGAATATCTCACGGCCATATTTGAAAATGATGTCAGTGCTACCAACTGCTAAAAAATCGGAATTGAAATTTGAGCTCCATGTTGGATATCTAGGAAGGTATGGATGGGAGCTATTTCAAAATTGGCACACGTATAGATAATAATATTTCAGTTTAATTTTTAGGAGGCCATACATGGCAGTGTTGCCAAAATGATTAGAAGCCTGCTGATAGGTCCAATTTTTAAATGCATATAACTTCTACACTATCAATTGGAATTCAACCAAATTTCGTATGTTGTATGTTAACATAACCAGATATGACTGAGCGTATTCCTAAGACCCACCAGGGCTGCCAACTGTTAATAAATGCTCTTAATTTCTTCTATCCAAATACCAATATATCAGAAAGTATTCAAGCCGACAGCTTTAAACTATGCACACGTATAGTACCTGACATTCTATATTAATTTGGAGTAACTTATATACGTCAGTGCTACCAACATCATTCTAAGCCTGCTGAGAGGTTCAACTTTAAATACATGTAACTTCCACACTATCATTTGGATTTCAACCAAATTTCGTATGTGCTATGTGCACCATAACAGATATGACTATGCGTATTCTTAAGAGCAACCAGGGCTGCCAACTGTTAATATGTGCTGTCTCTATTTTTGTTACCCTAATATCAATATATCAGAAAGTAGGCAAGCTAATAGCTCTAAACTTTGCAAACGTATTGTACCTGGCATTCTAGATGAATTTGGAGTAACTAATATACGTCAGTGCTGCCAACATGATTCTAAGCCTGCTGATAGGTCCAATTTTAAAATGCATGTAACTTCTATACTAACTAATGGATTTCATTCAAAATTGGCACAACAATAGATCATATTATTTCAGATTATTTCTGACCAATACATGCATGCCATTGTTGCCAACATGATTTTACGCGCGCTGTTAGATCCAATGTTTTACTGCATGTAACGTCCATGCTATTCATTGGACTTCAACCAAATTTTGTATTCTGTACCTTAAGGGATGGAACTAAGAATATATTCAGTCACCAGGGCTGCCAACTGTAGTGCTCTATTAGGCTACATTATGCCAGGTGTACAGTATTTCCAACTAATTAGAAATTTCGATATTAGCAACTTAATTTCGTCATTATTCTAGATAGATCCTTATAGATTAATCATTGGCATGAATTTTAAATTTTAAGAAAAGTAGGCTCTTTAGTTCGTCACGGAACTTCTTGTTTAACATTTCTTCGGTTAGTTTATGTCCCATATCTAGTACAATTTTTGTTCTATTGTATATATCATGGATAACTTGGATCAAATGTTTTGGGTATCCATTTCTTTCCATTATATCCCATAATGTCTTCCTGTCTATTTTATCAAAAGCCTTTTCATAATCAATAAAGGCGATGTAAGTATTTAAGTTGAATTCTCTTCTCTTCTCTTCTCTTCTCTTCTCTTCTCTTCTCTTCTCTTCTCTTCTCTTCTCTTCTCTTCTCTTCTCTTCTCTTCCCTTCTCTAATATCTAAATATAAGGGGTATATTACAAAGTGAAACCATGAATTTGATTTCATGATTTGATCAACAAAGCAAACACAGGTGAAAAACATTCAGCACATCGTGGCCTCTTCTATAGCACTACACATTTGCTTATCAGAACAAAATCAATACTGCACGTAAAGCGTGCACATCTTAAAATAGTGGCAAATAAATGTATGACCTGAATCAATCGATTGATTTAGCACCGAGGCGCCTTCGGTGACATAGTTGGTAGCTTCTATGCCCAAGATCGCGGGTTCAAACCGAGCCGAAGTCATTGGATTTTTAAGAGCGTTAAAAATCCCTCAGTAAGCCTTCCTCCGCAGGGGAAGTAAACCTGGTGTTCCCATGTCACAGATTTTTGGTATGAAAAAGAACCTTCCTCTAACAACAATTCTGGAAGCTAAAATGTGTAGATTAGTTTGATAACGCTATATTAGTTCCAACTTTGGTCGCCAGGTGCTGGCTACGATGGCATCTAGTAGCCAAGTCCGCAGCTAGGTGTTGTGGACGATAACATTTGGTAACAAATGTAGGAACTACTTGAAATTGATTGTCTCCAGTTCATACCTGAATTACAGATAACACACACTAATACAGCCATCACAATTAACACCGGTTATATCAGACAGATTCTACACACACCCAAAGTACACGGGGCTATATGACCACGTTGTCGCAGCCCCTAAACTAAGGAACCAACCAACTATTTAACACCGAGCTCACCTTTCAAAATAACACACAAATCTGCAAATAATCACATCCTACCTTCTTAAGCTGGCGGGTGGTGCGTATAATTGGATCGTGATATCAATGTACTGGATGTATAATTAGCCTATTTCCAAACAAACTATATGACTGAATGCATGAACACTTTTACGTATAGAATTTTACGGATGTTCATCTAAAATCAGAAGTCTAATAGAGAGATGTGCAATGCTAATCAGTATGCACATGAAATGAAAATCCACAGCCTGCTTCCAGTCTCCGACCGGGTCAGGAATGGAATGAATGAAGCCCCCATCTAGCGGCGAGGATATGAAATGTGCCGGCTGCCGAAGCCTGTCGCACTCCTCTGGGGCAATGATTAAATGAATGACAGATGAAATGAAATGATAGTGGAGAGTGTTGCTGGAATGAAATTTTGACAGGGAACACCGGAGTACCCGGAGAAAAACCTGTCTGCCTCCGTTTTGTCCAGCACAGATCTCACATAGAGTGACCGGGGTTTTAACCACGGAACCAGCGGTGAGAGGCCGGCGTGTTGCCGCCTAAGCCACGGAGGCTTAATCAGTATGCACATACTCGTATTAATATTATAAGAATTAATTTAACTTAATTTATTTGTCTAGAAGAAGATTCCTGAGAGCAGAGCTGTGTCGTGGGGAACAGTGCATATTTCATTACACAGTTGATGGACTAACTATACATAGGATAAATTGTAATACATTTACAATATACAAATGTGCAATTGAAGCGATGCTTTTGACAAATTATAGTTTCACAAGCCTTGAATAAAGGAAAGTGTTACAATATAAGAGAGTACCAGTAAACGAGCATTCTGATGCCTTGAAGATATAATACACAGTACTGATAAACGTAAAAAATATTTGGAAGAATGTGATATCATAAGAGTAAATTATTATACATTCAGAGTCAACAAATAGTACCTTTTCAACTTTTCACGAAATGGTCCAATTTTAGAGTTTCCTGCTAGATCAAGTGGTACATGGTTGTATAAGTGAGTGCTGGAGTGCATTGACTAAACATTTAGTCGTTCAATTGATGACTACTTGTAACTTTTGTTTTTGTCTTGTGCAGTGAATTTCATTAACGAAAGAGAATGTTATGTTAGTGATCATGAGACTATGCAATATTTTATAATTAAGTAATGCGGAATTGGATTGAATTGAATTGAATTGATACAAGCAGTTTCAAAGGCAATATATTAGAAATTAATCATCTTCACTGTATCAATCTTTGTGTTGTGTTCAATATCTGGGATAATGATGACGAATTTCTAGTTAATATGGTGAGAAAGTGTGCTGGAATTAATTAATGAATGAAAAAAAATAGATAGACAGCTATATAAATGAATAACCACTAACCCCGTGGCAACAGCCCTTAAAGAGCTTAGGCCTACCAGGCGACCGCTGCCCAGCCAATTGGCCTGCAGATTTTGGGGTGATGCGTGGTCAGCGAGTCGGGTTCCCTCGGCCGTTAATCTTGGTTTTCGTGACCGGGGCACTGTCTCACTGTCAGACAGCTACTCAATTGTCCTCACGAGGCTGAGTGCACCCCGTTCCAACCCTCACGTCAGTTTTAAAATCCCTGACGGAGCCGGGGATCGAACCCGGGGCCTCCGGGTGAGAGGCAGGCGCGCTACCACAACACCACGGGGCCGGCAATATAAATGAATACGTAAATAAAATAAGGTAGTTATTAAGTATTTTAATGTTCTTACCTGCATCCTTCAGGGGTAGTTATGGAGCGCTCCATCTGCAGGAATCTCCTCTCTCCCTGCTGTTTAAGGGCTTCCAGGAATGTGCGCGTGCACCGCCACTTGTCTTGGACACAGGTGGGTGTCGAGTTCGAATTCGTCACCAAGTTGTTCCATTCTTTAACAGATACAGACAGCTCTTTCTGTATTAGGCAGGTCATGATTTATGCTAAGGCTCAGTAACTGCTGGCCTAGGGTTAGAATTTTTTCAAGGGGGGAAGCAGTAATTTTGTTGAATTCCCAAATCATTAAATGAATGATTGAGTTACTTTTAGTCGGTCAACACGGATTTATGCCCAATTACATGGGGCAGGAAACTTGGGATTTTACCTGAAAAAATCTAAATAGGAATGCCAAGAATGACTCACAATATAGTTGGTGAGAGATAGCTACTCAAATTCAAGAACTTTATCTTGAGTAATAAGTTGCAAGTGCTTCTAAATACAGATTTTATTTACATCAAAAAGTGATTGAAGAGGTTATAGACACTCCACAATTTCAGATACGTCTCCATATCATATTTTTCCACACATTAATAGGAGACAAACACTATTTCGTTGTAGCAAAAGCCTTTCACCAACAACACAGCAGAGTACTTGTAGGTCATTCCCTCACATTAGTTTACGATTGTACAGTAGTTTAGGTATAATTGCTTAAGTGTATCACTTCAATAGTAGCTACACCTTCATAGAATAGTTGGGGGAGGAAAACATTTTTGATGGAATAGTCATTTCTAAGTATTGCAACATTAAATTAAATAGTTCTTCATTTCGGTGCTTAATGCCTTAATAGGTCTATTTATCAGTAATAGTTGTCACATTACTAAGTTTTTTGATGGGTTTATTGTTTTTTCTTTTTTGGAGGACAGAGACTGCCAGTGGGTGTCACCGGGTTTGGTAGTGATTTGTGAAGCTATTTGTCTTGCTGGTTTGGATCAGATAATGCTCGCTTGACTTGCGAAACATGTAATTCTTTATAATGTGACATGAATATGACCATGTTAGCCCTTTTCCTGGTTTTATGTCAAGATTTCTTTCTTTCGTATTTAATATATTCTTGTAACAGATCTTTTTTCTTTAAATTTTAGTGTATGTGATTTTTAGCTTTTAGAGGATTAATTTTAGAAATAGTTTTGAGAACAACCTTCTCTTATGGTATATTTTTTCATGTACCGTAAGTCTTGCATTTCTATTCACATTATTTGCGCTGAGGAAGACCACAATGCGGCCAAAACCGGTACAATAAAAGTACAAATTAATATTCACTTAAGGTTTTATCATTTTAAATGATCTAGTCGACTTCGTCGTTACGTTACGGCGACGTCACGAAATTTACAGAGATGGCACTGAGGTGTGTGACGTCATAGTACCGCTTGGTGCATGTGTACTGAGATCACTGGTGAGCTCTGGCGTTACGAGACGTCAACGACACGGCGAGCGTGACGTCATCCAGCCAGCTCCCTTCTTTCACCGCTCCCTCATGACTTGTAACTTTCTAGCGTTCCAATTGTTTCTTGATCATTTAACATGTCAAGAATCTTTGGCTTTGAGCGAAGCGAGAAGCCTCCAGCCTTTTTAGCATTTTTCAGGATTTGTAGCATTTAAAATGATGTAAAGTCCAGTCTTTCAGACTGACTGTCTCTTTTTTAATCTTCAGAACTTATGTCATTCTTTAGTTTTCTCCTTCTTCAACAGTCCACAACCATATATTATAGACTACCCATCATAATCACATGTAATTTATTTCAGGTTACTTTTTACATGTTCCAGTAATTGGATTTATTTCGTGTTGGCCGACTGAAAGTAACAATATCAATAGTAGTTCAGTGGTACGGAGGCATTCAAACACGAGTGGGCATGCAATACTTATTCATTTTGTATCAGCCGGTTCTTCATTATTTGACTACAGTAGTTGACCAAAGGGGCCTCCAACTCATTTTCAAGGCCATCCACTTTCTCTGTCTATCACGTGTCCTGAAGCGCGCCGTGGGCCCGAGCCTTGGGCCTTGGGGGAGGTCAGGGAAGGGACTGGAGAGGACCAAGGCAGCCCGACCCGACCCGGCAAGAATACTGGTGCTCTCTCCAGTTTGTGTTTTGTTGCAGCCCATTGCTCTTGAGTGCCAGTCACTGGTGCAATATTTTGCTCCTCTTGCTGCGTTATTGATACATATGAGTATTAAGAATTGCTTTTATTGAATTTATTATTGTAATTGGTTTTTAATATTCCGTTTCTGTCACCCCGGCGGCGCCGTGTGTTATGTTTCTTTTCAGATGTTGGAATTTCTTTTATTAATGTTTTATGGGTTGTAATAGATTATTTTAGTATTTTGACTGGCAATTTCTCGTTTTTGTTTTGTTTCGAGACTAAGTGGTCCCATTAGTTTACTGCTGTTGCTGGAATGTGGTTATATGCCTTAACGTGATTGTCTTATGAGCGCTTGCCATGATGAAGATGCGGCTAACAAATAAAAAAAACGTCCAGCTCTCAGGCTGTCACAAAATTGAGTGAGTGGTGCCTTATCCTCAGTTCCTTCCTCATAGGTTCAATGTCTCTCTCAAAAATCGTTATTTCTGATAGTCAGTCTTAAATGTTGGAAAGTCTTCCAGGTACTTACAAAATATTGAAATAAAATTTCGAATATTTTATAACAGATTTTAAAGAATATGAAGTAATGTTGTATTCAGATGTTCAGGTTCGTCTCCAGACGAGTGTGTTGCTTTCTACCGGTCGATATCAACTCTCTCCGCTTCTTGAATGATTCTCTCATCTTGGAGCTGTTGACTCCAAATTTGCGATACATGATGAATCAATGAGCGGGCTCAATCATAAAAGGCGACTAATAGGGGGGATTTTTAAAGGTCTTTTCGATTTTCTGGTCCCAATTATGGTTTGACCGTTGGTATAAAACATGCATGCCGTCAGAGGAAGGGCCACCAACTTGGCCTTCTGGCCAGAAAGCCTATTCCCCATCCCCTTAGGTGGGTGCGCCATGGACCTTAGTGGTAATATCCACCGCACAACGGTGGTCCCTGCATGACCCAATACTTGCGCCGAATATATCACTGTGCATTAGGGTGGAACGTTGGTATAGAGCAAAATATAGTTTTCTGTCTTACCCCTTCTAATAGTGATTAACATTTGTCTTTTTATGTGAGAAGTTATTCTCCAAAGTTTTATTGTGATAGAACCACATCCTGAGGTGCCGCAAAAGCCTTGAACATAACTTTTTGTCTTTAAATTTTCTTATTTTCTAGAATTTTATTATTTTTATTTTATTGATGTTTTTTATGTTTATTATTTCAATTTAATTGAAACTACGCCTAAAATAATGCAAAAAAATAAAAATTTGTTGTCCATCGTCATTTAATAGGCCAACTTAGTAGGTATTAAAACATGAATAAATAAAGGTTTTTCTTTAAAAATGTAATTTTTGGTTTTGTCATAGTAAGATAGGGGTAGATATGATATTGTAATGATTTTTCCTTGACTAAAACTTATTTAAGGTACTTAGAATGTCTCCTTTCATTTTTATAATACATTGAAAATATTGAACCAAATCAGAGAGTAGAAAATGTACTTAACCTAAGCAATAAAGTCATAACCATTGAGATAAGAACACACGTTTATTCATAAATGCAAATAATAGACAAATGAAACATTATAACAAAGCTAAATCAATATTCAATGTTCAATGATTCAAATACATTTTAGGTAAAGTGTTTCTTTGTTTCACACTTTGGCATCATCTTGTGTGTAGCAATTCTTTCTTTCTTCTAGACCACAAACACAGAGTGATGATTCTGTTATAAGCTCGATTACTCTTTCCATTGCTTGTGTATGACAGGGAAAACTTGGAAAATCAATAGAATGCATCAGGCCATCTTCTCTTGCTTCACTTATGTACTTGGCTAAGTCCTCATCATTTACGTGCTTTGCCATCGGTGGTTCCGTGATTGATACATCAGCCCAATTGATCATGTCGATGTAATCTTCAGCTTTGAAGTTTAGTTTAGGTCTCACAATCTTCCGTAACTCATTCTTCTATTCTGACCTTGCCTTCAAAAGTCGTCGGAGGCCTAAATCTCGTATGTGTTTTCTCTCATCACTTAACATACAGACAAGCATGTTTTCAGGGTGAGCGTAGTAGCCATTTCTTTGAATAACCGGGTCAATTACTTTGATATATTCGTTGCAAAGGTAACGTGAAAACGAAATCAGTCTCTATAAGTGTTTGGCTCCATTTACACAAAAGGGCTTCAGCTTAATGTAAAACCAGATGGGAGCATACACCTTAACTACATACTCTGTTAAGGTTTTCAGGTTTTATGAAGGGTTCTCTGTTCCAACATACAGCGGGAGAATACGGCTGGCCAACGTCAGCCATCGTGAATGTGCCAACTTTCCTGGTTTCTTCATGGCTAGATCAGGGAGGCAGATTCCACTTGAGATTGATTTACACATTTCATGTAAATACTTTTGATCGGTGCTTAGATCTTGTTTCATTTCGAGGTCTGGAAGGTTGTCCTCAATCGGAGAGTACGTAACTACTGGGAGCTCATAACATTTTTCAAGTGGTTTGTCTTTTACTCCCCCGAACTCATTAGGTCCTTTTGTATTTCCATCCAATGCACAAAATAGGTGACGCAACGGCAAGTCGTTGCAATGTAATAAACATATTAGCCACTGCAAAGACTTATGAATGTTATTTTCTGATAGAGCGATAACACGATTATAAGCTCCAGTGTTTGTAGCAGTGCCATCACATCCAATTGCAGTTACACTGTTCAAGTTCAAATCACAGTTACAGTACTATTGAAATACTCAATAATACTATATTTGATGCCTTTACCTGTACCGGAGGCAGAAGCAACGTGCGCCAGAAAAAGAGAACCAGGCTCTTCAACTAAAGAAACGTGTTCTTCAAGGACAATCTTTCTGTAAAATGTGTTACCTTTTATCTCATTTACAATTGTCTTATCCTTTCTGCCATCAAAAAACAACCCTTTGTTCCCTCCAACTTGATTGTTGACACTGGTTGCAACTGCTTTTTTTTTTTCGATTACTGGCTCTAGCTCTTCGAATTATCATCCTTGTCAATGACGTTAGTTTTATTCTGCTCAGAAATCAATCCCACATCTTTAAGAATGGCACTTGCTATGGCTGCTGCAATCCTGTCTGAAACCCCAGTTCTGTTAGTTAGTGCATCTTAGTCACCTAAAACTGCCATTTTTAAGCAGAAATTGATAAATACAACAATATTTTTAGCCGATCCAAATGTACTGAAATTTCGTAAATTTCACTAAAAAATCATAATTTCTAACCCTATGTGGCACTTCTTACCCTACTCCAATCGTGTTCAAACTTTACAATTGATTTAATAATAGCAAAAGGCAACTTGTTATCACTATTACGTATTGAAATTTAAAATATTATTTTTTCGTTCCACCCTACTGTGCATGCCATGCCGAAGAGTAAGTGCCTGTACGAGGCTCTAGGAACCCGGGCAATACTTACTATCGCCAGGTTGGTATTGCTTTGGCTGGGTGACACCCACAGTGATGGCCCTCGTTTGGAGTATGTAGGATTCGGGGAGGATGATTCGGGATGACCCACAAAAGGTCAAAAAATCATCAAAGGGTGACTCCTTTAAAGAGCCATCTCTGGAATGTCGGCTGAATCCCAAGGTGTATACGCCTCGGAATGAGGCATTTAATCAGATGTTTCCCGTTGACAGGTCTCGCTACCTGGTAGCTACCAGGACAGACGGGGGAGATTTTAAACTGGTGAAATCGACCCCTTTTACGGAATAAATAGAGGCGAAATATCGCGACCTTAACGGAATTTCCAAGCTCCGGAACGGGCAGCTTCTGCTGCATTCCGTTGACCGGCAGCAAACCGAAGCGTTGCTGGCATTTACGCAGTTCGTCGAAATTCCCGTTAAGGTTAAGAAGCACGATACGCTAAATGAGGTCAGTGGAGTCACCGCAGATCTAGAAAAAGAACGGTCGAGATGTGTCGGGGACATACACCCAGTCTTCGGACCGGGAGAAAGTCCCTCGACACCTCTGTCGCTCTACCCCAAGAGCGAGACAGGAAAAGTCCGATGAACGCTATGCGCCACCAAAGAGAGCACCCCTTCCATTTTCTTCGTCCTCAGACGGAGATATGGAGAATGAGGTGTGCTCTCCTCGTCCATCACCTCCAGCTAAGGATGGGGATGGGTGGCAATCGGTGAAGGATAAGTAGAAAAACCCCTTCTACTTAAATCCACACTATGCCACTATTGCAATGGAACTGTAATAGCTACTTTCGACATCTTGATGAGTTACGACAATTAATATCATCGTCTTCAGAATTTCTGGTTTCATCCTCGACATGAGACAAAAATGCGTCGCTTCAAACTCTTATCTAAAGACCGGGTGGACGGAGCTGTAGCCGCTGATGGCGTCTGTACTCTCGTCCCTCTAGCCTCTTTAGTGAAGATGTGCCACTGCGTACTCAGCTAGAAGCAGTTGCAGTTCGTACTTTGTAGCCAGTAATGGCAACAGTATGTAACGTGTACATCCCGCCTGTTTCTCAACTGGATTACAAACAGCTGATGGATCTAGTCTCTTAGCATCCCCCTCCTTTCCTCCTTCTGGGAGTCTTTAATGCCCACAATACCATCTGGGGCTCCAGTAGCGGTGTAGGGAGAGATTATGAGAGACTGATCAGGTGTTTGTTAAACACAGGGGAAACTACGCACTTCTCTGCTGCACACGGCATTTTTTTTGTCGACATCACCTTGTGCAGTCGTGCTCGGGTTCACCTGCTACAGTGGAGTGTACAACACCACCACCACTACAAAGAAAAATTACATGCCAGAATATATATAACTTTCAGTATCGATAATCTGCAGAATTTGAATTTTGAGTTATGAGTGACAGGTTGTATACACGGCTTCTATGATTAACGAAACGAAAGCTACAGAATTAGCTATTAGATAATGATGCATGGGGTTCAGGTGGAGTCCCTTACTCCGTCTCATTTTCAACTCTAATGCGTCAAAGTACTTAGAGGTATTGTTAATAACTTACCTGTCAGCTTTTCAGTATTGTTGGCACATAAGAAGTTGTTTACGGCGCGGGACCAGTCTTTGAATATATTCAACGCCTGCTTGTCGGAGTCGGAGAGGCAGGAACTCAAGCTGCTAATCAAGGGTGCCGTACAATTGGTTTCAACTTCATTGGATATCCTGAGAGAAAAATATTGAAAAGGATCTTATAATATTTGTGTTAGTAAAATGATCTCCAGTCGGTCAACACGTGACAGGAAAATGCAGTATTCTGGGTGGCTAAATTTAACAAATACGTTTAAGCTTTGGGACATAGATCTGAAAATGTGACCTCAGTCGAGATCCTTGCGAGCATCAAAATACTATATGATGAATGGTGTGATGTATGGAATTACGGAAGACCTTACTAGGGGATCAGAGCCCAAAGACATGCGTAAGATTACTTTTACTTCACTGACGCAACACTGACAGCTCTCTGACCGTTATACAAAACTGATCATAAAACCACAAAATTGCAGGCGTCTTTCAATTTGGAGCTAGATATGATACAAAATAAATAAATAAATAAATAAATAAATCTTCCATTATACTGTATATAAAAATTCAGCCTGCGTTTGTTTGTGGCTGCAAAATGCGAAAACTACTGCTCCGATTTCACTGAAAATTTTACATTTTGTTCTAATTATGGCGAAGAGTGTTGGTTGGTCCCTCAGTTTAGGGGTAGCGACAAAGTGGTCATGTAGCCCCGTGTACTTTGGGTGTGTGTAGAATCTGTCTGATGACCGGTGTAAATTGTGATGGCTGTATTAGCCTATTTTCGATTTTTGCAAAAAATGAAAGTAGACTTGAGTCATGTAGTTTCAAAACCCCCTATCTCCAAGTTTCACGAAAATGGAGATAAATGCCGTTTGGATTTTTCTGTGGACATGTCTACCGCTGTATACTACTAGTACGCATCAAAACCCGCTCTAACCGTTCGAAATTCAATGTCAAAGTTGAGGGTTATTTTCATATTCCGCCATCTCCAATGCTTTGCGCTCGGACATAAGTAACATAACCCGCCATCTCCAACTGCCAATAGGAAGGCAATACGCGGCCATGTGACAGGCAGGCAAGGAGCTCTTGGCGCGACTGTGAGAGGTAGCATTTGTGTTTACAGAGTGCCGTGTAGATGTATATTACTAATGGATTCATCTCATAAATGTATTGAGAAGTGTAGCCCTGGCAAGGGTAGGAAGAAGTTACGTAATGAGCAGCAGTGGAAATGCAATGAAGCAAAAATATCAAGGTATGTTTTCTTATAGTAACATTATATTATTACGTTCTCTTGTCAGCGTAATTGTAGTACTGTATCAGAAACTGCAGTTAAAAAAAAGCTTCAGAAAACATGCACTGTTGCATGAAGTCAGCGTGTGGTGTTGTGCCGGATCGGTTGTTCTCATCTCACAGAGGTGACCGCAGTTCGAATCTCGGCCAGTGCACATTCGATTCTCTAAAGCCCGTACCATTTTTGGTGGCATTATGCAGCTTCTGATAATTATTACCTTCTATGGTCACGTTGAGAAGGCAACATCCCTTTCTTTCCCTATGCAGGCCATTCATGCAGGCCATTCATAAATAGCTGTGATTTAGTAAGCATACACAATCTCGTAAGTGACAAGGGTGTTTATTACGCAGGTACTCGCCGGCTGGACCCCCTGTCTCACCAAAGTGCGGCCATAAATCCAAGGCTTATAAGTGCGGAGATATTTCTTTGTTGGATGTGAAGAAGTTTCACTCGGTATTCTACTCTACATCATCAAAACTGCAGCAGGATAGTTTCATTATCAAGCATGTTTCTTGTATACCAGTGGTGAGACGCAGGCCGGCTAATAATATCAGATCCGGAAAAGCGCACACATTCAAGTACACTATTCGGAAACAGGATGGTACGATGGTGCCAGTTTGCCGAGAAACATTTATGGGAGCTCTCCTATTGAAGAAGGACAGAATTCAAGGGGTAATAAAGCGTCATTTAAAATATGGGGGAATGCCTGTGGAGAGAAGATGGGGAGACAGAAGACCCTATGCCAATAGATCAAAACGTGCGGCGATCTGTAAATTTATTGAATCGTTTCGTGCTAAAGAGCCGCACTACTGCCGTACCAAGTCAGCGGCACGAATGTACCTGCCATGTGACCTAAATATTAAAAAAACTTTGGAGACAATACAATACCACTGTTGAAACTGAATTGCATGCAAACCACTCCTTCAGAAAGATCTTCAATCGAAACTACAATATTGGCTTTGGAAGTCCAAAGACTGATGTTTGTTCAACTTGCTCACAACTAGACGAGGAACTGAAAAATTGCACATCAGAAAGTGCAAAGGTTGATTTGCAGACCAAGAAACGAGTCCACAAGTTAAAATACCGGCATTCTATGAATATTTAAGAGAGGAAGATGAGTCTATTCAGACCATTTCCTTTGATTGACAGAAGAACATGCTATTGCCCAAGCTAAATGACCAAAGTGCTTACTTCAGCAGGCAAATAAATGTGTCTAACTTCACCGTAGCTTTTGGAAGCTCTAAGACGTCGCTGACGCCCGAAAATGTGATGATCTATTCGTGGAATGAAGCTGAATTTCGTAGAGGTGCAAATGAAATTGCAAGTTGTTTGTTTCATGCTCTTAACAGTATCGATCTGTCAAAAAAGAAAACCGTGCGTCTATTTGCAGATGGATACGGTGGACAGAATAAGAACAGTATTCTTTTATGGTTAGTAAATGGCTTCTATCTGCACCAGTGAATGTGAAAAAAAATGAAATGTACTTTCCTGTAGTTGGACATTCCTTTTTACCACCAGACAGGGTGTTCGCACGTATAGAGAAAGTTGTGCGAAAAAGAGAGGCTATCCTTAAGCCGGAGGTATACAATGAGATTTTCAGCGGACATGGTAAGCTTTTCCAGCCTGGTTGTGAAGTGTCAATATTTGACTGGAAAGTTCGAGATGTTTTCAAACCTGTCGGCTCGTGGCATTTTCAATTCAGTCCTGCGAAAAGAATTTTTCTAAAAAGGAGCAAAAACAACATATTGGTACAAGGAGAAGTTGCTTACCGTTGCACATTTGGCCTGCCATAGGGTGTGTTAAAGAGAGGCAAAACCTTTTCCGGACTGGTTCCACGGTTAATGGAAAAAGGTAAGGTTCCTTTAAACAATGCAAAAGTGAAGGATGTCTGCAGATTGATTGAGAAACATTACAGGGCTAAATGGAGGGAGCTTGCAGATCTCCAGTTTTATGTTTCACTGGAAACACGTCAGGCTGAACATCGTCAGAGTATGACAGAAGAGCAGGAGGAAGAAGAATACTGTGAACCAAGGAATGACTCCTTATCCTTGTTATATTAGATTGGAACAATCATAATATTTTTATTTTTCATCAGGCAAATACATTGCATATTCTCAACGAACATTTAAACATTTAATATTATTTCATGTTTGCAATTCGTTTTCCATCTCAGTGTGCTACATAGAAGTTCGTAAGTGAAGTAAAAGTAGTTTCTTTGAGCATTAGAGAGTACGAGTGTGTGTGCAATATCCATGTTTACTTCCAAAACCCGCCATGTCCACCTGTGACTTTCAAAACCCCCTATGTTCAAGACAAATATTGCCCTAGCACAAAAATGTAGAGATGAAACTGCATAAATATTGTATGTAATAATCAGTATGAGCTAATTTAAATACACATAAGAAAATTTTAAAATAGAATGTAAAATGCAGTCATGGCAGTTTTTTGCCCTTCCTGAAAAATTGATTTACTTGGAGATAGGGGTGTTTGAAAATACACGACTCACTTATGAGATCTACACAGGGCCAAAAATTGTGTGTCTGTGTGTGTGTGTGTGTGTGTGTGTGTGTGTGAGTGTGTGTACTCTGAATGTCTCCCCCCCCCCCTCTATCAATTCGAACACGGTGAAACCGAATTGAACAAAATTTGGTACAGAGGTAGCACTAGCAAAGGGCACCTCAGTGTCAAGTTTTATATCGCCGCCATCTTCACGGAAACGTAATGGCGGCCACCCAAATGTTCAAAGCTTCAATCAAATTACGACTAACCTAATCATCCGATCTCTACCAAATTTTGCAACATTATATGTTTATGTATGAAGGATCTTTTTACCAAACTACAAGGTCATCAGCCCTATTATTTGTGGATGGCGGCCATGTATGTGTGCAAATTGATTCCCTCTATCAATTCAAAAACGGTGAAACGGAATTGAACGATATTTGGTACAGAGGTAGCGCTAGCAAAGGGCACCTCAGTGTCATATTTTATATCGCCGCCATCTTGACGGAAACGTAATGGCGGCCACCCAAATGTTCAAAGCTTAAATCAAATTACGACTAACCTAATCATCCGATCTCTACTAAATTTTGCAACAATATACCTTAATGTGTGGAACGTCTTTTATCCAAACTACAAGGTCATCCGCCTAATAGTTTCAGGATGGTGGATGTATGAAACATGCAAGTATTATAGCCCAACCATAACTTACGATTCAACAAGGCCTGATCTCAACAATTCAGCTTATCGTACATATGGAGGTGTAAACTGTCCTCAAGGAGGTGACCGGTAGGATATTAGCCTATTATAATATAATATGTAACCGTAGAAGATACTTAACAGGTCTGCTTGACCATGCCATATGGTTGTGGGTCGTACACAAAATGGCCGCTATTTGTGCTCGTAAATACATTTATATTCGTAACTGCGTAAGTTTATATCCTTTTAGGAATGTACTGAACAAAATAATACCTATTTTGTATCAAATGGTTTATAGAAGCACCAAAAAAAGCTAATGAAATCGTTGATTACAACACAAAATATTATACATTCGTACAAAAGAAGTTATTTACAAACCTATCTTGTACCGCATTCGTTGCGTAGTGGTAGCGATCTAGCTTCATAGTGAAGGGTTCCGTGGTTTGAATCCCCGTGGTCTCTTTTATTTTTACTTCGTTTCTTTATTTATTGGTTCATAACTACTCACACGTTATAATGTTAAGCATATATTGTGTGTATTTGCAATCGAAAAGATGATATAATATGCTGTACTCATAAAACCACACATTTCAACACTTGACTAGAGCTATTTAAATTCTTTGTCCTTGATCCGCGGGTTGAGTCTATTGTTGTTATTTTTGTTGTTGATTCTTTGGGGGTTTTGCGGCATAATAGTCTTGTAGCCCCGTGTACTTGGGTGTGTGTAGAAGTTGTCTGATAACCTGTGTCACTGTGATGTCTGTAGGCTTACTAGTGTGTGTACTTTTATACGAGGCAGGATTTGGGTAAGAAGCTGTTGTTGCTGCTGTTTCATTTGAGATGCATGGGCATCATGGTCATTTAGTGCCGTGTACTTGGGTGAGTGTAGAATTTTGTCTCATAACTCGTGTTATTGTGATGGCTGTATTAGTGTGTGTATATATCATTCAGGTGAGGATTCAATCAATCAACGTATAATATCCGTATAGCACGTTGTATTTCAACAAGCTACTACAACCAACATTCAATTATAGGTACTCCTTGAAGAGGACAAACAGTTATAACTAAACCCATGCATTTAGGAGAAAGTAGGCTATATGTTCTTTACTGAAAATCTTGTTTGTGTGTTATCTGTATTTCAAGTAAGGAATAAGTAAGGACTGCAGACGATCAATTTCAAGTACTTCCTACTTTTGCTACCAAATGCTACCGTCAACGACACCTAGCTGTGAACTTGGCTACTAGATGTCACCGCAAACGGCACCTGGCAGCGAACGTTGGAACTTAATAGAGCGTTAATCAAATATAACCTACAAATTTAGCTTCACACAATTGTACTTAGTGGAAGGTTCTTTTATATGCCATAAATCTATGTCAAGGGCCCTCTGGCTTTACTTCCCCTCTGAAGGAAGGGATACTGAGGGATTTTTAACGCTCATAAAAAATCCGGCAACTTCAGCCGGGTGTTAACCCGCGATCTTCGGCATAGAACCTCTGCATTAACCAACTTCACCACCGAAGCAGCTTGAAAAGTGTTTAGAAAGTACTTTGAATGAAATCGGATAGGTAGTTTCTTTATGTGCAATTTTATGTAATTAATTTGAATTGCAAAGCCACACCAATATTGAATCTAATAACTTGACGGAGATTGCTTCGGTGGCGTAGTTAGTAGCAGGCTGAACTACTATGCACAAGATCGCGGGTTCAAACCCGGCTGAAGTCGTTGGATTTTTAAGAGCGTTAAAATCTTTCTGTAACTTATGCCTTACTTCGGAGGGGAAGTAAAGCTGGCTGGCCCATGTCATAGATTTATGGCACGTTAAAGAACCTACAACTGCAATTGGAAGTGTGTAGCAAAATTTGTATGTTATATTAAGCTAGTTAGACACGCTCTATCACGTTCCTATCAAGATACCAGCGACAGTAGCATCTGGTAACCAAAGTTGGAACTACTTGAAATTGACCTTGTTGGAGCCCTCGGACGTTCAATCAAAAACACCCAGCTATGGCCATTGGCTGCAATTCATATAATAACTTGACGGAAAGATTGTCGCTAGGCGACAACGACTGACTCTGTATCAGGATAGTCAAAGCTGCACCAATACTGTCTAACTTGATGGACAGATTGGTTGGTTGGTTGGTTCTTAAGTTTAAGGACTGCGACAACGCGGTCATGTTGCCCCGTGTACTTTGGGTGTGTGTAGAATCTGTCTGATAACCGGTGTTAATTGTGATGACTGTATTAGTGTGTTTTACCTGTTTTTTTTATTTAAGTACATACTGCAACTTAGAATTTTTCAAATAGTTCGTACTTTTGCCGCCAAGCACCACCGTCAACGACTACTAGGCCAAGTTCAGAACTTAGCTACTGGACGACACCGCAGTCGGCTCTTGACAACGAACGTAGAAACCTAAGAGCTTTGTTTACATTCTTAACCTATCCAATTTAGCTTAACACAGGTGTAATTAGTGGAAGGTTCTTTAATATGCCATAAATCTATGGCATGGGACCGCCGGCTTTACTTCCCCTCTGAAGGAAGGCATACTGAGGGATTTTTAACGCTCTTAAAAATCCGACGGTTTCGGTCGGGCTTGAACCCGCTATCTTGGGCATAGAAGCTCAGCATGCTACCGACTACGCCACCGAAGCCGCCCTCTAAAATACCCACCTATGGCCATTAAGCTGCAATGCATATAATAACTTGACGGAAAGATTGTCGCTAGGCGACAACGACTTACTCTGTATCAGGATAGTCCAAGCCGCACCAATACTGAATCCAACTTGATGGACACATTGACCGTCTTAAGGATTGTCCCTAGGCGACAACGGCTTACTCTGTATCATGATAGTCCAGTAATAACTGCTAAAGGACCATTGCCCATTTTAAACATGGTTGACCTAGGCTACGCCGTGAATAAAAAGTAGAGTGCACATCTTCATCGTGGTTTCCATAGTAGTAATGCGCATCCACTCAAAAATCTTCCTATTAAATAAACCCAAACCTCCTTGGCGACATAGCGCATCCCCTTAAAATTCTTCTATGAGCAAACAACACATCCCATAATATAATCTCTATGATCAATTCATGCAATAAAAAGTTCCATGATTTCAATCGAAAATAAGAAGAGCAGCACTATCATCTCAACAACGCCAAGAACAATTACATCAACAGTATGCGGTTGCAATATCTGAATGAGCTTCATATCTTCAAGTCATAAATGCCTCGCCAATGTTCAAACATAGGCCGCCGGTCTCGACGCACAATCACAAAACATCAAAGGAGATAAAACCACACTGGTCAAGAACTGTTACTAAACATACAATTCTCAGAAAACCCAACATGTAACATTTCAAACACATCAGGAATGGGAAAGGTTTTTCAGGCATGCCCAATTATTGTATGGGATGAGAGTACAACGGCTCACAAAAAGTAATTGGAAGCATTAGACCACACATTGAAAAACTTGCAAAATAATCAGGTTCCATTCGGTGAAGCATAGGTGTTACTATCCGTTGATTTCAGGCAAACGCTTCCAGTTATACCTCGCTCACCACCAGCTGATGAATTGCATGCCTTCTTAAAATATTCAACTTTATGGATCACAGTCAACAAAATGCATTTTACAAGAAGAGAGTTCAACTTCAAAACGACCCAACAGCAGGCATATTTTCAACAAAATTACTCGAGCTCGGTAACGGCACAGCAGCTAAAAATCCAGAAGCAAGGAAAGTTATATTCCCATCTCATTGATGCAATAATGTGAATTCAAAAGAAGAATTAGTACGCAAGGTTTTCCAAAACATCGAAACAAATTATTAAAATCACGCTTGGTTGAGCGGAAGAGCCATTCTAGGGACTAAGAATGTAGACTTACACGGTATGAACATCACTCTAAACAGAATTCCAGGTGAAACAGTGACATTGAGCCGGTTGAATAAAACGTAGGAACTAGGGGTTAGGAACTAGTGCCTAGAACTAGCTCTTGCTAAAATCCAGTTGAATAAATAACTGCTAGGACTAGGTAGGAATAACTAGGTGATGTTAGATGTTGCATGAAATTGTTAAGCAATTGCTAGGCCTGGCAATTGCTTGGCGCTCTAGCTACTGCTAGGCCTGCAGGTTGTAACTTGTTTGTCAGGAGCGTGTGATTGGCGACAACAGAAGACACTGATCACTGATACATCACAGTGTGACCACGTTGTTACTTGGTAGCGTCCAACTTAAGTGAAGTGTGTATTATCATGTCATCTAGTGAAGGCGAAGACGACACCGTTGGGGACAAAGGATTAGACCGGGCCCTATTTACTAAACTAATTTGTGTCAATCAGATTGTAGTAGAAAAGTCCAAAATTCCATCGGTGATTTCTGCTAAAAAAAAAAGAGCTTGGACCACAATTCAAGATGAATACTCAACAGCTACGGGAAAAGTAGTCACAGTGGCCCAGCTACAGAAACTGCTGAGCAACATGAAGGCCAACATTAAATTGAAGACAGTCAAGAATGCCACTGGGAATAAAATAATTATACTAAAAGACTGGGAAAAACAATTATTTCATGTATTAATCCAGCAAGAAAATCCGGTCTTCAATAAAATCCCAGGAAGCATTGGTGTTGGCTTAGGACCCGTGGAAAGAACTCAAGGAGACGGAGGCAGTGCTAAAGTGTTTTACGCTGAACCTCAAGATCAAGTGCCAAAAGCATCACCGGCTGCTACAAAAATAAGACAAAGCGTTAAGCAAGCTATGCAGTACGAATCAGAAGAGACAAAAAAATATGTCAACCACTCAACTGCAAAGAATTGTTTTGCTTCAGCAAAAAAAAGCTTCTAGATATTCAAATTCAAATAGAAGAGAAGAAACTGAAAGAGGCACAGAAATATGTCAGTGATGTATCAACGCAAACTGACCTAATTGAATATAGCAGATCTACTTCAATTTGTAAATCATCATCATCGGCTTTAACTCGAATCCGAGTATAAATCTTCTTCCTTCAGTCCAGTTTGTGGATGTGTTTACGGTGACTAAAGAGTCCAATCCTAGCATGGAACAAGCGACCACACAAGTCGCATAGTATTGCTGGAGGAGGACGTGGTTGGGCTGATCGAAGTTTCCTAGCTTGACGCTTGGCCTCTTCATGTATGCGTCGATCCCTTTCAAACGTCTTTACAGTATCCGAGATGGTACGGCGCCAAGTTGAGCGGTCTTCAGCCAGCATGTCCCAGGTTTGTGAATCAAGACCTGTCAATTTCAGGGTCTGCTTAAATTGGTCCTTGTAGCGCCTCTTAGGACCACCATGAGGTCTGGTGCCATAGCATAACTCACCATATAGCATTTGACGAGGTAATCTCACATCATCCATCCGATGGACATGACCAATCCATCTAAATTGGTGACCTATTATGGATGATTCTATGCTGTAGATTTGAGCCTTTTCCAGAACAGCAATATTGGTAATGCGGTCTTCCCATTTAATCCTCAGGATTGATCGAAGTTTTTGTAGGTGGAAACGCTCAAGCTTCCTAAGATCACGTCGGTAAAGGGTCCACGTTTCACAGCCATACAACAATGTAGAAATGACTACTGCTTTGTACACCATAAGCTTTTTACTCATGGACAGATCTTTATTCATGAAGACCCGGTGCGCTAATCGTCCATATGCTGCATGGGCTGCGCCAATTCTCTTATCCACATCCTGCTCACAGGTACAGCTCACAGAAATGGTACTGCCCAGGTACGAGAAGTGGTCAACCTGTTCTAATGGCAAATTTGAAATGGAGATATTGAACTGAGGAAGAGGTGTGCCTGGTGAAGGTTGTGCCAAGACTTTAGTCTTATTGACATTTATGGTAAGACCAAAGCGATCACATGCACTTTTGTAACAGTTAACTGACTCTTGCAGCTCTTCTGGTGTGAGAGTTGGTGACGCAGCATCATCTGCAAACAACATGTTAGTAACCTTAGTAACCTGAGATTTCCTCAAGGAGCGGAGACGAGTTAGGTTGAAAAGCCCTCCATCAAAACGATACTTGATCTCCACACCTGGGATGTTTTTGGGTGAATCATAAAGCATTGCAGCCAAGTACAGTGCAAAAAGCGTTGGAGCCAGTACACATCCTTGTTTCAGTCCATGGGTAATGGGTACCTTGTTAGGGTCCCTTGCCAGGGTTACGGTGAAGTCCTCAACGGTACCTGCAGTGAAAGAGGTGAACTCTGGCACAGTGTGGTTGGCGGAAGGGGCAGCCTATTGCTCAGGTTTAATAGGGCAAACTATTGTCCATAGTTATGATGGGTAGCGGAGGAGGAGCCAATCACTCTCATGGCTCCCAACGGTCATAGAGGCGGAAGAGGCCACGCCAGACGGACTGGCTGTAAAGGTGCCCCTCAGTAGTACTTGAGTATGCGGCAGTTCGTTGCAGTCTCTGTGTTCGGTCCTGCATGTCTCAGTCTTTGTGAGCCACAGGATAAGGCTCAGAGATCATAGTGTGTGGGTCTCGTCCTGGCAAGCTGAGATCCACCCTAAACAAATTCACGCCAGTGGCACTTCTTCCGAACGTCACATTTCAAAGTCCAACGGCGATGGGATATGGACGGTGGGGGCAGGTTATGGGTGTAACTGGAAGCCCCTAGTTCGGACCTGCACGTTGGCAGCAGATGTGTGATGGTCGTCTTCGGAGACTCTGTGACTAGTCAGGAATTCGGTCCTGCATCTGTGTTTGGGCTGGCCTATTTAGGATCACCGCTGGCCACCCCACATGGGGAAGGCCCTAGTAAAGGTGGGCTAAACATCGGAAGTCACAATCTTGGTCCGGCTGGGCAACCGCACTCAGCAGGTCACCCCTCATGCGGTCGAAACTCAAAAACAGTAAAGAATCACAAATTGATTTTTGGATCATGGAACATCAGAACCTTGCTTGATTTCGACAATAACATTAGACCTGAGAGAAGGTCAGCTCTCGTAACCCATGAGTTATCAAGACTCAACGTTGACATTGCTGCTCTCAGTGAAACTAGGCTGTCTGCTGAAGGCAAGATTACTGAATCTGGAACAGGATATACCATCTTCTGGAAAGGAAAGGAGGAGGGTGAATGTCGTATTCATGGTGTGGGCTTCGCTGTGAAGACCAAACTGGTAAATTATCACCAACTTACGCCCATTGCAATCAGCGAAAGGCTCATGACACTCCGCATACCACTCTCAGGAGGTTCCTTTATGACACTCATCTCTGCCTATGCTCCTACCTTAGATTCTGATGATGAAGTAAAGGCTCAGTTCTATAATCAGCTAAGTGAAGTCATCTCCAAGGTACCATCTGCAGATAAACTCTTGCTCCTCGGTGATTTCAATGCCAGAGTTGGGAAAGATCACAGGCTATGGAATAATGTGATGGGCAAACAGGGACTTGGAAAATGTAATCCCAATGGACTGTTGCTTCTTGGTCTTTGTGCAGAACACGAACTTTTCATTACCAACACACAGTTCCGGCTACCTGACCGCTTCAAAACCACGTGGATGCATCCTCGATCCAAACATTGGCACATTCTTGATTATATCATTACCCGGCAATGTGATAAGAAGGACACTCTTATTACCAGAACAGCAAGGAATTTAGACGATTGTTGGACAGATCATAAACTTCTTTTATGTAAGCTCAGGATATCCATCAGACCTAAACCACCTAGGAACATCAAAAATTTGCCAAGAAAGAAGTTTAATACATCCAAACTTCAGGATGAATCCATGTACAAACATTTTGGAAACTGGATCGTCACCCAGTTATCAGAAAACCCAGTAACAAATTATATTCAGCAAGAATGGGCCACATTACAGAAGATTATCACACAGTCAGCTGAGGAAACCATTGGTTTTATAGTGCGGAAACGACAAGACTGGTTTGATGACAACAATGAGGAAATTCTGTCTCTCATCAATGCCAAAAGGAATGCCTATCTTGCCCATCTTCAAGACCCAACTTCCAACACAAAGAGAGATAAACTACTGGAACTCAAGGGCAAATGCCAGACGCAGATAAGGCAGATTAAAAATACTTGGTGGCAACAGAAGGCTCAGGAACTGCAGAGACTATCGGATGCTCGAGACTTGAGGAACTTCTTTGTCGTACTCAAGGAAATATATGGACCATCTCGCTCATCATCAGGTACACTGAAATGCGCTGATAATTCTACTACCTTTACTGATAGTCAAGAAATCTTGGAACGCTGGAAGGAGCACTTCTCCAATCTCCTAAATCGTCCATCAGAAGCTGCTGAAGACTTCCTCTGTGATGTGCCGCAAGAACCTGAACAACTGTGGTTGGCAGTACCTCCTACTTATCATGAATTCAGTGCAGCTCTCACCCAATTGAAACCCAGAAAAGCACCTGGCCCAGATAACATCCCTCTGGAACTAATTCAAGCCGGAGGTCATTCCCTCAAAACAAGAATTTTCATCCTTATCCTCAGAATATGGGAATCAAGAAAGGTACCTGGAGACCTAAAGAATGCCACTATCGTCACTATCTTTAAAAAGGGTGATCGCAGTGTTTGTGGCAACTACCGTGGTATATCACTGCTATCAATTGTGGGGAAGATTCTTGCAATAATTCTACTTAACCGCCTCAAGGTTATCTCTGAGAGGATCCTCCCAGTGTCACAATGCGGATTTAGAACTTCCAGAAGCACTACTGACTTGATTTTCTGTGTGAGACAGCTACAAGAAAAATGTAGAGAACAACAGAATCCACTCTTCTTAGTCTTTTATGAGTTGGAAAAGGCAATTTGTAAATAAATCAAATTAAAACCCTTATCCTTATCCTTAATACATAAATTTGAAAAAAAAAAAAAACATGTCTTACACCCTTAGGGACGATTACACTTCAGGGTGTTGTCAACGTCCGATGGGTCGTAAGTTCAGTGTTGTCCCTCTTCGAGTTAGAATTGGTGGAACGGTTATTAAATCATCAGCTAGGTAAAAACGTTCCACCAACAAATACACGGGAACTGTTAGAATGGCGTTGCAACGTTGCATCGGACATCAGTCTACGTGTGTATACACGTATCTATCCAAGCATATTTACATTACTGGGATAAATATTATGAGTGAGTACGTTTTTCACATAGATAACCTAAAATCGGCCTAATAATTAGTATAAAAGATCGTGTATTTAAATGTGAATGAGTGGCTTACTGTTCTATAATAAATAAACACAACTTATGTTTGTATAAATTGAATGCGCTTATAGCGCTCAGAAAATTAACAATACATGTTTAACTTGCTCTGTTTGGAATTAATACCCGTATTATTTTTATAATTATTAATTAAAAAATCATTCATTCACACGTGCACGCTAAACATACGCAGTGAGAATGGTAATTAAATTAAATTCAACTTAAATTATTTCAATGTTGTTTTACTATGATCGATTCATTTAGCTACTTACATATTCATTTGTAACTGTTGGTCAAACTACTTACATAATGCTAAAGATTATCGTTTTCTCAAACAAACACTGAATAACAATTTAGTTCCAGTTCACTGATGGTTCATATGCGCCATCATTTGTAGTCTTTTTTGTTGCCCTCGCAGAACTGTAGCTGGTGTTTCATTTCGCTCTTACGCGATGCCTTCGTCTTCGTTACCAATCAAATCCTCCTCATCGTCCTCATCAAATGCATCATTCAAGTGTTTTCCTAAGTTTTGGAGGACAGCACAGCAAACTGTTACCTTGGGTATTTTGTCCAACAACTCTTACGCAGTTTCCTAATATTGGGAACCGCCTTTTCAATTGACCGAAACACCTTTCTATTACAACTCTCTATTTATCGTGTGTTAAATTAAAGTTTCGTTGTTAAACATCTACCGGTGGTTTGAACGGAGTAATTAACCATGGCGATATTGCATACCCAGAGTCACCAAGTAAACAAGAAGCTCCATCAAAACGAGATATACTCTCTCTAATCGCACTTCTCCGCCAGATTCGTGAGTCATGTACACTCCCAGGCCATTCCGCACTAACACTTGTAAACCGTTCTTTTGCGTCACAAATAGCCTGCACATTAATGCTGGTACGACCTTTCCTGTTTACGTACTCGTCGCCGTGAAGTAAGACCGAGGGATTTTTAATTTCGACATGTGTACAATCGAGCGCTCCAATAACAGTAGGCATACGAAAACGTTGTTGCCAAATAAGTTTTGCTTCTGGTGCTGTTGAAGGAAACCGTATCCATATGTGGGATCTTTCAATTATCTTGTCCAATACAAAACTTATAGTTTTGCAAACTGTACTCTTATGTACACCGATATCTTCAGCTATACCTAATTGAAACCCGGGGTCTGCCACAAACCTCAAGAAAATCTCCATTTGCTACCTCCGAGACAGGCCACCTCCTATACTATCACTTTAGTTTAAGAACTCAGCAGCTAAAAAATCAACACTTTCACTCTCAAACCTTAACAAATCTTTGCACTTTGTTATTTCCCGACGAACTGCGTGCTGTTTTTGTTCACGTACACGTACGAAAGCAGCCATATCTAACGCCTAACAACGACTAAGTAAAAAGCTAGCATGCTCCGGACCAGACTAGGATATTCCCTAGCAGTTGCTACACTCGAGATCTAGATATTTCTTTTTATTCAACTCACTTTCAAGCAATTGCTAGGCTTTCGTGAAATTCTGAGCAACCGCTAGGCCTAGCAATTGCTACCCAACTTTAATCAACCAAAAGCTAGCACTGGCTTGAAAATTACCTAGACTTAGCAATTGATAGGTTTTATTCAACCGGCCCATTGAAATAGTGAATTTTCCAACGGAATTTCTTAATTCTCCCGAAATTCCCGGATTACCGTCACACATTCTGAATTTGAACTTTGGAGTGCCAATTATGTGAATGCAAAACATCAATGAGCCCAATTTATGCAATGGCACACAATTAGTAGTTAAACAAGTAGTTCCCTGATGAACTATATAGCCTATTGTCATATGTCCTACATATGTTAACTGCCTCTATGAACATACTCAATTCCAGATGGATTGCTGTAATAGATTCGTAGATATTGAGAACCGTCTAAAGATTTTCGATTGTCGCCATGTTGGATTTTTATATATGTAGGTCTTAGAGATATGTACTATTACATGAAGATTATTGTGTAGGTGTAGTATTCAAACTTCAATCGCATGATTACGACACAATAAATGAAAAAGTGATTTTAAAATTTCGCACAGCTACCATCGTGTGGTTATGAACACAATTGAAATAAATTAGATGCCAATTGAATAAAAATTTTATGAGCACTTATCGTACCAAGTTTTACTGCACTCAGATGGTTGAAACGTGAGAAACGTCGATTTAAATAATTATATTTCGCGTCGCCGCCATGTTGGATTTGTGTTCACCATGTTATTGAAACTCCCATAGGTGAACTTATGTTCATAGACTCTATCAAAAAACAAAATTTTAGTTTGATTGCTGTTATAGATTAATAGATATTGAGAACCACCTAGATAATTCAGATGGTCGCCATGTTGGACATTAATATACTGTATGTAGGCCATAGAGTTATGTTCTATTACATGACGATTATTGCGTAGGTTCATTATTCAAACGTTCAATTCAATCGCTTGATTAATACATACGAAATAAAAAATCTATATATTTAAAACAGTAAGGTGATTTTTGTTACCACGAGATTGAGAGAACGACAGAACCGATTTACTTCGTAGAGCACTCTAACGAAAGCTCTTGGCCTCTAGATTTGCAGAGTGTCTATAAAATAAACAAATATATTACGGTATAGTTTTGAATTAATATAGAAAATAGCAGAATTCTTGCCTCTCACGCATGCGCACAATCCGCCTGGGGTCATGACAAAATGGCGGTGAGAAGTCCATTAAAATGTAAGTTATTTAATAAGCTTGCATGTAATTGAAAACATACATTAACCAAGTTCTGACAATAAAATATAATAACAGTATGAACGTATACGAATCTGCAACATTGATTTATTTGGATAATGAAATTGATTATTTCCTTCAGACAGCGGCTTTTAATGATAAAGAACGGCTGCGTCTGCTGTCGGCCACGAGTGCGCGAGTAGCTATGTGGTTAAGGCGACAGACTGTGGTTCCAAGGTTCACCGGTTCGATCCCAGCCCTCGCCGCTATTTTTTTTTTTTTTTTACCACTGAAATATTGTTTAATCAAGAGGTATTAGTATGGTTTTATGTCTGTTAAAGATACATATTTCTACATTCCCTCTCGGTATATTTTTGAATTAATATAGAAAATAGCAGAATTTGTCCCCTCACGCATGCGCACAATGCGCCTGAGGTCATGAGAAAATGGCGGTGAGAATTTCACTAAAATGTAAGTTATTTAATAAGCTTCCATGTAATTGAAAACATACATTAACCAAGTTCTGGCAATAAAACATAATAACAGTATGAACGTATACGAATGTGCAACATTGATTTATTTGGATAATGAAATGGATTATTTCCTTCTGACAGCAGCTTTTGAAGTTAATGAATGGCTGCGTCTGCTGCTGAACAACATTGCGCGAGTAGCTATGAGGTTAAGGCGACAGACTGTGGTTCCTAGGTTCGCCGGTTCGATCCCAACCGTCGCCGATATATGTATTTTTTCTTTTTTTACCATTGAAATATTGTTTAATCAAGGAGTATTAGTAAGGTTTTATGTCTGTAAAAGATACATATTTCTACATTCCCTCTCAATACGTTTTATTTCCGTTTATCCATTGCATTACAGCATGTGATCAAAAGAGCGAACTGTTGTCCTCAGTACGCCGTTTAAATATCTGCAATCAGTTCCTATAACTGACAACAGATGCAGTACATCGCCAATATAGTTCCAGTAACTGACAGCAGATGGCAGCACCATTGCATCGATATATTTAAAACCCAAGACATGGCACGTTTTCACGTGATGGAGAATTATAAAGGAGGGGAATATTTAAGAAGGGAAATTTTGAGGAACATTAACCGACAGTTGAATGTGTAGGCTATGTTGTTTATGTACCTTAATATTGCAAATTCTTCCCAATGCTTCGGTGGTCAAGTTATTAGCATCCTAGACTAAAAGTTATAATTATGCATCGTCGATATAATCTTAAATTATTAAAGAAAAAAGTAGTTTTCCAGGCACTCGCGCGTGTCCACAATTGCTTTCGCCATAAGAGACACTTGGCAAACATAATTCGTTTGAAGGGCTCCGACATCGTGGTCACTCAGCCCCGTGTACTTGGGTGTGTATGTGTGAAATTTTCTCTCACAACCTGTGTTATTGTGATGGCTGCATTACTGTGTGTATTTGTAATTAAGGTGGTAAATGGCAAGGAGACGGCCAAGGCCTTAAGTTAGGAACCATCCCGGTATTTGCCTTAAGTGGAAGTGGGAAACCACGGAAAACCACATCCAAGATTGTCGAGGTAGGAATTAAACCTTCCTCTTCTTAGTTATACCTCAAGAGACTGAATGTGTCCCGTTTTTGCCCTCAGCCCAGAATTCAATTTCTTGGCAGAGCAGGAAATGTAACCCGGGTCTCCGGGGCGATAGACAAGAATAGGTGGGCCTCCATGTGTTAATACGATTTTTGACATGCACGGGACATATAATTCAAAAACTGCCTCCATTAGGGTGACTGCCGAAGTGAGTATTGAGTATAGGCCTATGGTCGTTCCAGTAGTTGGCGAAGTGATTCTATGTTCCCCTGCAAAATGTACTGTCATAACCTATAACAGGTGATGGAAATTGCTTATTTAGAGCAGTTTCGTACTGTTTATAACAAAATGAAGAACGTCATTCTGAGCTGCGTTTTCAAGCTATCGCAAAAAATTTCGCTGGCAGGAACAATTATAAGGAATTTATTTTAAGCGATCAGTCTCATCGCATTCTCCTCACCAACCAACTTGAGTATGAAAGTCTCTGGACGGTCATGTTGAACTTCATTGTATAAGACAATTGTTTAATGATTATTTGTTTAGAGTACTGAGTCTAACTACGCAGTTGATTTCGGCAATGGAAGTATTGCCATGTAATATTTAGCGGCTCCGTTATTGCAGGACACTATAGTGTTATCGAATAATACGAAGCCACATTTAAAATCCAATATAAATAGGCCATTTCAGAAACAATTCCAGATATTATGCAGTACAGTGTACTGTAAGGTCTTTGACGATCAAATGTAAACATTGTTCTACATTGTACTTCTCTTGCGTAAAATCTATGCGTGGTTACTTTGGTCTTTACTGTTGTGAGGGTAAAATTGATCTGCTGGAATATAAAATATTTGCCAAGCTGCAACAATGTAATGATATTAATTTAAAAGTCATTGAACTTATATCCAGTAGGTCAAACACGTACATCAGCGTTAACAGATTGGATACTGAAGATGAAAGCCAGCTACTTCATTTCCCTATTATTGAATTTTTCAATTCCTTGGAATTAAGTGATTCGCCTCCACATACTCCGAACGTTTGAGCCATAGTTATGCTCCTTAGAAATCTGAACGTTTCCCAAGGACTCATATATGGTAATATATTAATTGTAAGAAATATGTAAGAAATTGCTTGGATTCGGATATAATAGGTGCAGTAATATTAGGCAGAGAGCTCAAATCCTACGACTTGATTTAACACCTTCCGATAAAACACTTGCAGGTACAGTACATTTTCTTTTAATAGGCAACAATGTCCTATTCGCTCGGCCTACTTTATCACAATCAATCAAGCTCAAGGAGAAACTCTTGAACGTATTGGGCTATTTACCTCATCACGTTTTAAGTCATGACCAGCAGGATAGTGAAGGTACCAAAAAGGTCCTGTATGGGATGGTAAAGAATAAGAGGCGGAAGGATCCTACGGATTATGTCAGAATGGTGAACAAAAGGGGACAAGGGATAGAAAATAGGGAAGAACTGAAGAAAATGTGGAAAGAATATTTTGAAGAACTCCTGAACCCAAATGGAAACCACGGCGAGGAAGAAGAAATCGGGGAAGAGGTACAGTAGATGAACTGCAAACAGAAAAGGACTTAACATAGAAAGAAGTGGAAGATGCAGTGAGGAATATGTAAGGAGGGAAGGCACCGGGTGTGGATGAGTTGAGTGTGGAGATGGTGAGAGCAGCAGGAGAGGTGGGGATACAATGGTTGTACCGAGTGATGAAGGCAGCATGGAAGGAAAGGAAGACCCCAGAGGACTGGAAAAAGGGAATAATTGTCCCGATCTTCAAGAAAGGTAGTAGAACAGAATGCAGAAACTATCGGGGAATAACACTCATGAGTCATTGTGCAAAGATGTTTGAGAAAGTTTTAGAAAGGAGAATTAGGACAAGGATAGAAGGAGGGATGAGGGAAGAACAACATGGCTTCAGAGCAGGAAGGTCCACAGTGGATTTGATTTTTGCTGTAAGTCAGTTACAAGAATAGCACTATGAGTATGGAACAGATCTACTGATGGCCTTCCTGGACATATGACAGTGTATGCAGAAACAAAGTATGGAAGTCCCTGGAGGATAGAGGAGTAGAAAAATGGACTATAAGGAGGATAAAAGAGATGTACAAGGGAAGCGTGAGCTGTGTGAAAGTGGGAGGAGAGAGATCGGACTGGGTGGAACAGAGAAATGGCCTGAAACAAAGAAGTGCACTATCACCGTTACTTTTCATTGTGGTGATGGATGACATAATGACCCGAGCGGCACAAGTAATTGGGGAAGGAAAGATGAAAGCAATGGTGTTTGCGGATTATTTGATGATTGTGGAAACAAGGAGGAGGAGGAGGTACTGGAACAGTTGGACGTGTGGGAAGGAATAATACAAGGATATGGGATGAAATTTAGCATAAATAAGAGTGAGATGGTGATCACAACAAGGAAGAAGGAAAGGACCACAACGGGAATAACAATTGGTGGGGAACAGCTGAAGAAAGTGGAGAGTTTCAAGTATCTGGGAAGCCTGATACAAGAGAATGGAAGAAACGGTAGAGAAATAAATGAGCGGGGGAGACAGGCAGAAGCATTTCGGAGGAGTGTGAGAAGCATGTTATGGAGCAGGGATGTCCCTCAGAACAGCAAGTAGATCATATATCGTACTATGTCCCTATCCTGACGTATGCCTCGGAGACCTGGGTTATGAAAGGAAGGGAGAAGAGCAAAATACAGGCCAGTGAGATGAGGTTCTTGAGAAGCAGTATTGGAGCTACAAAGAGGGACAGAATAAGAAATGAGAGGACCAGAGAATTAATGAAGGAGGAACCATTACAGGATGGTATAGAGAAATCTAGACTTAGATGGAATGGACATGTAAAACGAATGGAGGAGAAGAGGATACCCAGGAGGATACACGAGACGTAGTGGGAAGGAAAGAGACCAAGAGGGAGACCGAGAGACAGGTGGCTGAAGGGGGTGGAAGAAAGCGTGAAGAAGAGAGGAGAAGACTGGACAAGGGTGGAGGCTGAGAGATGGTGGGAAGACAGAAGACGTTGGAGAGGCTTGTGTTCCAAACAGACCCGGCCAGTGGCTGGAAACTGTGCAAGATGATGACCTCATCACGTTTTCAGTCATGACCAGCAATATGTTGCAATGCTGAGAGTGCTATCTTTTGACGCCCTTAAAGTTGCAATAGTGCTAAAAAGTAATCGTACAAAGAATGTAACTTATATAAGAAGCTTCTTCAGTAAATTTGTTTTCCATTGTCCGTCATGTTTTGACGGGTTTCATCTAGTTAATTTTAAAATTCCGCACAGCCGCCATCCTGAGGTTATGTAAACAATTGAGCTGTAGGCTATTAGATGGCAGTGCATTACTATGTGTGTAAATATTTCCTGTACCATATTTCACTGCGCACAAATGGTTAAATCGCGAGAAAAGGTTATTCAATGATTTCAACTTCGCTTTGACGCCATATTCGTTTTGTACCTTACAGGTTGTTGAAAGTTACATAAATGAAATTGTAGTACTACCCTTCATCACGGTATAAAATTTCAGGGTGATATGAGCAATAGTTTCGGAGATATAGAAAACCGGTGAAATATTTCACACAGCCGCCATCTTGAGGTTATGTAAAGAATTGAACTAAATTAGATGGCAATGCTTTACAATAGATGCCAATGCTTTACAATGTCTATAAACATTCGCTGTACCAAGTTTCATTGCGTTTGGATGGTTAAATCACAAGAAAAGTCTATTTAGAATTCTCAACATCTCTTGGCCGCCCGCCATGTTCGTTATGAAGTTAACAGGTTATTGGAAGTTACATAGGTGAACTTCTAGTAGTACCCTTTATTACCGTACAAAATATCAGGGTGATATCAGTCATAGATTCGGAGATATAGAATGCCGGTGATATATTTCCCACAGCAGTCATGTTGAATTGGTGAGACGTCATAAAATTTGAAGTGCATGGTCGGAGTGGCCGAAATAGTACTAAGACCTTACCGGGCTTCATTTAAATCGCTCCAGCCATTTAGAAGTTATTAGGGGGAGACACGTACTAATTCCTCGGATACCACAAGGCGTTCCAGTTCAATCAACTTCAATTTTCAATACGCCTTGCATTTGCTATGACTATCAATAAAGAGCAAGGACACTCTGTGCAAGTGTATGGTTTGAATTTAGAAAATGATTGTTTCTCTCTTGGGCAATTATAGGCTACGTCGCATGCTCCAGGGTCGGTAAACCATCTGATCTCTGTGTTTATGCAGAAAATGGACAAACGAAGAATGTAGTCAATCTACTAGCATTACAATAACAAATTATTGCATGTGAAAAATATAGTTTTCTTCCATTCCTTTCATTCCACAGCATAGACACAGCAACGCAATGTAGAATATTGTAATGAATGACGTGTTTTCTTGATGAATCTATGTTCGCTACAATACTTTCATTTACTTACCTTTTTCATATCAGTTTGAGTCACGGCGAAGCGTGGCATGGTTCAGCTAGTAATTAAATAAATAAACTACACTCCCCTCACTACGATCAGCCTTTTTGTTTCATTAACGAGAAGGTAAATATCTCCAACTGAGTTCTTTTAGAAATTAACTTTTTTATATTGTATGGCCTCGGATGCCGGGTGCAAGGTTTGTTATTTGACCCCAGAGGGCAGCTTTCATGTCAAATTTTGTTGTTCCTTGGAACGCTATGAAAGTTAAGGAGGTTATATATCTAAGTTCCTTGACACTATAGGGCTTTCTAGTAGAGAATGGTGGAACGCTGTATTAGCGGAAAATCCCGAGATTGATTTTGCCATTATGAACATGGCCTACTGAATTCAAATGGGTTCTTTAACATGCCAACAACGTATGACATGCGTGTCATAATTTTTGTCGCCTTTCAAAAATCACATACCGCGGCCAAGAGCGAACCTGCAAGCTTGGGATTGGTAGTCGAACACGATAACCACTCACCCACCGTGGCAAGCATTAAATTATCATTCAATAACTCTGAAACATTGCTCCACGTTGTTTCATCGTATAGATTTACATTTTACGATGACTTCGGATGGTAGTGAGATTTAATTTTGTTCAAAATTATAATTGGATTATTAACAATATATACATACCTGCACAATTGTACAAAGAATTCATGAGTCGGACTTGGAGTAGCCAATTTATGATGCTCTATAAGCTGTTCTTCTCCATGGTTGTAGCAATTTTCGAACTCAATGACTGCGTTCTGAAATATAGTGCCATTATGCATTAATAATTATTGTATTTTATTTTATTTTTATTTAGTCGATTTACCCTCTAGGTTGGTGGCTCCCACGGACTCAGCAAGGAACTCACCACTACCGCCTCTACGGGCAGTGTCCTGGAGCTTGGAAAATCCTGTCGTGGTGGATAAGTAGTGGAGTAAGGGGGGTTCCAAGCCACCCGGCGTTGCTCGGGCGGCGTTCATATTAAATAATTAATAACTCTCGAACCCATTGTCCGATTTTGACAAATGAGGTGTCGTTGGACTCGGGCTGACGCCCTCTTTCCAATGAACCACTCATTTCAACTCCCAAATAAAACCTACCCCTACTAGGGGGTGAAATTGTATTTTTTTTAGTGAAAGTCTCTTTTCAAATGCGACATGTATAAGGTGCGTTGCTAAAATGAACTTAAATGTTGTTGCTCATATCGCGCATGCGTTTTACGAGATGCCGCTATGGATTAACATTTTTGTTTTTCTTTTGTACGCATGCGCACTTGGGATTTTTGTAAGAGGGCGAGCGCTTTGAAAAAAATGATTGATAAGAAGGGGTTTTGGTGGTGAGGAGAGAGCCAGATAGTCGCCTACTTTCCTACGAAGTTTGCCGATATCTCTCGAACGCAACGTCGGATTTGGACGTGTGACGTGTCAAATCGCATGTCTCGAAGCCCTTTATATGTTATTAATAGGTTAGAGTTTTGAGAATGAGGGAAACAGGCTTTTTGGGGGTAAAACCATGATTTTAGACTTTTCCGATATCTCACGAATGCATGGTCGGATTTGGTCCTATGACGTGTCAAATGGCTTGTCTCGAAACCCTTTTTATTTTGGTAATAGGTTAAAGTTTTTGAGAGTGAGGGAAACAGAATTTTTTGTTGTAAAACCGTGATTTTAGACTTTCTGTTATATTTCACAAACCAATAACGCCAGAGACGTATACGAGGGGTCGTAGGACACGGGGTGACGCCCCTTCCCTCCCCCCCCCCCTTTCGAATATAGTATTTATGTTTTAAAAAATGTGAAAGGGCCTAACGACACTTATGTTGAAATCATTTCAGTTTTTAAAACTTTTCTTAAATCTGTCTAAAATGTTCATGACGAGTGGTTGTAGATAGAAAGAGACGATACCACTGGGCACGTGTTTCAACGAAGCTATTACTGGCCACGGTGGTGATATACCAATACAGTATTCGCTATTTCGATGAGACGGCGGGTCGAGGGTTCGTTTTCTGACTTTTCCTATGATGGAATTCCTAATTCCTAAACCCCCTGAAGGGGGTCTTTAACGTGTAAACGATTATGAGTGACATGACAAATGATAATTCCTTGATCCGATGAAGTTGGCTTTAGATAGAACAAACAGAACTTGGTTATATGTTGCTTGAAGTGAGTATAGAAAACAAACATGCTGGGGCAGACTGACAGGATGTGAATGTTATTTGATCTTATTGGAATGCATTGACTTGACAGGACAATGAAAAAAAGCACAGAGATGCTGAGGACACTTGAAGGTCAAACGATATGGCAACCATGGTGGGAGGGGGGAGCTAGGATGATGTCGCCGATCATGTTCAATATTCAATGGATGAATTTATATTTTGCGAAGCATTGTTCGGAGAGGGTCATGGGACGACTTGTTTTAAGGGTATTTATTTTTTCGATGTTTCCTATGGTGGACTCATTGATTGAAATAATCCAAAACTGCTAGGGCATGGCCTTGAGATTTTATAAACCGATAATGGGATTTTGACATACAAGATCCACTCAGAACTTGACATGATGTCATTCTTTTTATGGCTTATGAATTTCCCCAAAAAAGACCCAAAACAACAAGATCATGGACTTTTGCTTTTCTTAATATATTGCAAACCCATAATGTAAGATGTTTACTGTGAGTGACGAAATCTAGCTAGGTAAAGAAAGAATTATTGTAGGATATATGTATGGTGACTGACACGTCTTTGACCATTGGAACTTGTTTTCAGATCTGACTGTAGTACATAGGGAGTATAGGTTGTAGGCATGGATTGACAAACGATGCACACAAAATTCAATTTATCGATTCGAGAATTAAGAGTAGACTATCATTAATTAATTGGTTAAAGAGTGTAGCTAAAAATAAAAAAATGGTGACTACATTAAACTAAACTGAACCAAGTCGAATCAAACCCAACTGAACCAAACCAAGCCTAAAGCAAACCAAACCTAATCAAGAACAAGCCAAGGGCTTAAGTGTAAAACTTGTGGGGGAATGCAGTCATTGGCAATGTCCAAAGGAAGGGATAACGCTCTACCTCTAGAGGGTAAGGTAAAGCTAGCGCATGGTGCTAATGCATATTCCCAAGTACATGAACCACACACACACAACTATCCTATGCTGTTTTTATGAGTTAACTGTTAAAACTTACTCAGTGGTTACTGAGCAAGATGGTCGATACACACAACAAGCTTTAAATACATGAGGCTAATAATCTATACACACACACACACACACTTGTTCTAAACTAAACTGTCTTGCTGGCAGTGCTCACACAGTAGGCAAATGACAGAAATGCTTGGCTAACAGAAATACAATCATTTTCGTTTGTCTAATGTTACCAGCTAACCATTACATGCTATAGTGGTGAGCACATGTGCCTCTTGCACTGGAGATCGTAACTCGATTTCTAGCTCTAAGGCCTAGAATGAATCAAACTAAGAAAGAAGGGTATGGTGACGCAGTGGTTAAACTGTTAGCCTTTCACTAAGGTAGACTAGGGTTTGATTTTAGGTTAATATACATGTCATAAACAAACAAACAAACAAACAAACAAACAAACAAAAAAGCAGAGATAATGTTTAAAACTGATTACACTTGTCTCTTTTCAAATTATTACTTAGATTGCAAATACAAAGGTGGACTGGGTTTGATATTCAGTTAATGCTGCCTATCGCATACTAGCCTGTAAGAAAGCCAAACAAGCAAAAGGCGTAGGTAGAGCAGTGGTAAAATCGCTATGTGTAGAGAACTACCTAACGGTTTTATGAACTGGCAATGGTATGTCGCATAAACAGTGCAGGATACAATCCAGCAACCATAATTTGTATCTTGTGGAGCAGAGAAAACATATATATAGAGAAAGATATAGAAAGCTAGTGTATGTATGGGTAGCATTGATAATTTGACCAGAGAAAATACGATGAGGTAGGGTGGGGAGAGGGAGAATTAACACTTATATATGAATGAATGGTAAATAGTATTTTAGTTTTTTTTCCCCAATAGTTTTGTTTTTTAAATGCAGTGGTAGATAGTCGTTATTTTGTAAAACATTCTTACTTGCAGTAGTAATAAGACTCTATGGTTTCGCTAACACATAGATAGACTGTATTATTGCCATGGTCAAGCACTCACATTAAGATCATTTACAAAATCATAAAATGAAAAATAAAAAATCTTGTTTTGGAAATATCGTTTTTCAACATACACAAAATAAATATATAAAAAATTTGTAAACAGCAAAATGGAAAATCCATGGTCAAGCACTCACATTAAGATCATTTACAAAATCATAAAATGAAAAATAAAAATCTTGTTTTGGAAATATCGATTTTTTTCAACATACACAAAATAAATATATAAAAAATTTGTAAAAAGCAAAATGGAAAATCCATGTTTCCATATAGACAAAATTTAAAAACCTTAAACGGACATTTAAGAAAATATATGCAAATGGGAAATTGACAAATGTGTAAATATGAAAATGGAAAAATCCATGTTTCCATATCATGAAATTGAAAAACATCAAACTGTCATTTAAAAAAATGCAAATGGAAAATTGACAAATTGCAATGTGTGAAATGTGAAATTGAACAAATGGCTATCATTATTAAAAAAAAAAAGAACATGGTGCTCTATGGTTGAGGTGTGAATCAAACCCTTTCTACTTATTTGGACCACCCGAGACTGAGTAGACTAGTTTAAGTTGTCATACCACTTTTAAAAGTTTGTGTTAAATCTAGGAATTGAACCCAAGAGCTTGTAGGGGAGATCAAAGGTTATAATATGTTAAACAGATAGCCTTGAATGAAGGGTGTGGTAGCTATATAGAGATGAGACGTTTCGCTCGGGGCAGGGAGGCATGGAGATCTGCATCAAACCAGTCAAAGGACTAAAGACTCAAACAACAACATGTACGTTCACCAAAATAATGTTGTGTAACGGTAAATGTTAGTCAACGAACAGTAATGCATTACTAAAACCCATGACACGATACCTAAGAGCTTTTCTAAAATGATTTTAAAAATGCCTTTAACCCTATATTGAACACCCAGTTCACAAGACTCATAACTGCAATGTTATGGTAAAACAAAACAAAATCTATATTTCAAAACAAACAAGTGGTTTAGTCAATGTATACTGGAAAAAGTTTTGTAAACACTCAAGTCCTCAAGACCAATTAAATTAGTAACTGTCAGGTTGGCCGAGTGGTTAAGGTGTTTGACTTAAGATCAAATTTCTGTATAAGGAAGCAAGGGTTCGAATCCCTTACCTGACATAACTATTGCCTTAACATGGCTTGGCCACACTGTATTATTATGATACTCAGTACACAAACCATAGATATAGTGTATTGTTTAAGGCCACTCTCTTTCTGAACATAGTCAGAGACTGTTGATGGTTAACAATTGTATTAATAGTGGGACATGGGGATAGCAATTAAGAAAAAACAGCCAATACCCATACAATATTTTTATTCATTTTAGTTTTTTTTTACAATAGTTACACACTGAATACAACTTTTTATCTCTTTACCATTGTTTGATATAGATTTTAAACACAACGCTTGTTGTAGATCCTTTTACAACTTTCTCCAGGTACTCTTGTTCTTAAAAACTGGGGAAGCCGCAATGGTTTTATAGACATTAAACCCTCATTCTCTTCTTTTTCATCATCATCATCATCATTATTATAAATATTATCTTTATAATTATTATAGTCATTGTCACCATCATTATCATCATCATCATCATCCTCAACATCACTAGAACTATCCAATTCCATTTTTTCCTTTTCAAAAGGGATCTCTTGAAGAGTCTGTGTTGCTTTTGATAGTGTTACGGGTTTATTGAACGTTGACAACTGTCCTAACATGACTTTTTGAGGAGATAAATGTTTTTTCATAAGGAAGTCACTATGTTGAGTAACACTATGTTTTTGTCGGACTTGCTTTTTCTTGTTCTTTTGATCATGTTTTGTTAACACTAACGGTGTTTCATTTGGTATACCACATTGATGAGTACCCACACTTAAGACCTCACCATGTTTACTTTTTAGATGACCTAGACATTTTGTTGTTCTTTGTTTTGAGCACTGCCAAAATATGATGCCATTCGCATTTTCTCGCTTATAGTTATAAGAGTACCCATGATACAGGGCACGTGGTTTACCTTTATTGGTTATAGTATATTCCATAGTAGTCACTGACTTGTATAGTCGATCCGCCTACTACAAAGGTCTGAACACTTGTGGTGAAAGAATGATGTTGTGTTGACGTTTTATGCAGGATAATGTTGGTGGCATATGTGGGTGGCTTATGTTGATGACATGTGTTGTTGGCTGATTTTGGTGGCTTATGTTGATGGTTTATGGTGGTGGCTTATGTTGATGGCTTATGTTGGTGGCTTATGTTGATGACCTATGTTGGTGACTTATGTTGATAGCTTATGTTGGTGGCTAATGTTGATGACATATGTTGTTGGCTTATGGTGGTGGCTTATGTTGATGGTATATGTTGCTGGCCTATGTTGATGGTTTATGTTAATGGCTTAGGTTAATATCTTAGGTTGATGGCATAAGTTGATGGCTTATGTTGGTGGCTTATGGTGGTGGCTTATGCTAGTGGCTTATGGTGGTGGTTTATGGTGGTGGCTTATGTTGATGACATATGTTGGTGGCTTATGTTGGTGGCTTATGGTGGTGGCTTATGGTGGTGGGTTATGGTGGTGGATTATGGTGGCTTATAGTGGTGGCTTATGGTGGTGGTTTATGGTGGTGGCTTATGTTGATGACATATGTTGGTGGCTTATGGTGGCTTATGGTGGTGATTTATAGTGGTGGCCTATGTTGCTGGCTTATTTTTGGTGGTTTACGTTAATACCTTATTTGTAATGGCTTATTTGACAAGTTATTGTTGTCAATGTATTTAGAGGATTTTTCTCTTGGTTTTGGAAAGTATCTCAACTCTTTTTTATGGTAGCATAATGCTTACCGCCATGTTTGTAAGCAACAACAACACACTAAAATTCCAAGAATCCAAAGTACTCTAAGGTTAATGATTGTCTCTCAACTCCATTCAACGTCTAGTCAAAAAACATTATATATTTTTCACATTTTACAAAAAAGGTAAATTGGGAAAGTAAGCTATATGTTTAAACTAAAAATCATATCAAATCATATGCTAACTCCAACACCTACGTCTACCCCAATCTCAGTCAAAAAAATATAATATTCTTCAAATTTTTCCAAAACAGTATTTGGAAAGTAGGCCATATTTTGAAAACTAATCATCCTATAAAGTCATATATATATATACTGAAACCAATGGCTTTTATATCCTTAATCTTAAGAACAAAATATGGAATTTTTGACATTTTTTCCAAAAATGTTCATTTTAAAACGGGGCTATATTTTGGAAACTAGGAATTTTACAAGAAAGTTTGTTTAACGTAAATGGCAGGTATTTACCCCCACTACCCGCAAACCAAGTCCCAGGTCTCTGGGGAAAAATCCAAAAAAAGTTCAATTTGGAAAGTAGGCAATATTTTGAAAACTAATCATCCTAAAAAGTCATATATAGACTCAAACCAATGGCTTTTATGTCCTTAATTGGTAGAACAAAACTTAACATTTTTTCAGTTTTTCCAAAAAAGTCCAATTTTCAAAAATTGTCTATATTTTGGGAACTAAGAATTTTACAGAAAAGTTTGTTTAACGAAAATGAAAGGTCATTACCCCCCTCTACCCAAAATATAAATTTCAGGTCCCTAGGACAAAAACTGTGCAGTATATATATATATATTTTTTTTGGGGAGGGGGTCTATATTCACTTTACCTCCCCACTTCACAAGATGGCGGCCATAGCTTAACTTAACCTAGCCTAACCTAACCTGACCTACGAGGTGTGATCAAAAAGTTCCAAAAATGTGGCTGCAACTTAACCAAACCTAGCCTAGCCTAACCTAACCTCCCTGTTGACTAGCCCCCTTTGGACGGGTCCTTTTTGAAGGGAGTCATTTTTTTACGTGTCCCGGAGGACGGGTCCTTGTTGACGGGTCCCTGTGGGTAGAGGGGGGTAAAGACCTTTCATTTTCGTTAAACAAACTTTTTTGTAAAATTCTTAGTTCCCAAAATATAGATAATTTTTGAAAATTGGACTTTTTTGGAAAAACTGAAAAAATGTTAAGTTTTGTTCTACCAATTAAGGACATAAAAGCCATTGGTTTGAGTCTATATATGACTTTTTAGGATGATTAGTTTTCAAAATATTGCCTACTTTCCAAATTGAACTTTTTTTGGATTTTTCCCCAGAGACCTGGGACTTGGTTTGCGGGTAGTGGGGGTAAATACCTGCCATTTACGTTAAACAAACTTTCTTGTAAAATTCCTAGTTTCCAAAATATAGCCCCGTTTTAAAATGAACATTTTTGGAAAAAATGTCAAAAATTCCATATTTTGTTCTTAAGATTAAGGATATAAAAGCCATTGGTTTCAGTATATATATATATGACTTTATAGGATGATTAGTTTTCAAAATATGGCCTACTTTCCAAATACTGTTTTGGAAAAATTTGAAGAATATTATATTTTTTTGACTGAGATTGGGGTAGACGTAGGTGTTGGAGTTAGCATATGATTTGATATGATTTTTAGTTTAAACATATAGCTTACTTTCCCAATTTACCTTTTTTGTAAAATGTGAAAAATATATAATGTTTTTTGACTAGACGTTGAATGGAGTTGAGAGACAATCATTAACCTTAGAGTACTTTGGATTCTTGGAATTTTAGTGTGTTGTTGTTGCTTACAAACATGGCGGTAAGCATTATGCTACCATAAAAAAGAGTTGAGATACTTTCCAAAACCAAGAGAAAAATCCTCTAAATACATTGACAACAATAACTTGTCAAATAAGCCATTACAAATAAGGTATTAACGTAAACCACCAAAAATAAGCCAGCAACATAGGCCACCACTATAAATCACCACCATAAGCCACCATAAGCCACCAACATATGTCATCAACATAAGCCACCACCATAAACCACCACCATAAGCCACCACTATAAGCCACCATAATCCACCACCATAACCCACCACCATAAGCCACCACCATAAGCCACCAACATAAGCCACCAACATATGTCATCAACATAAGCCACCACCATAAACCACCACCATAAGCCACTAGCATAAGCCACCAGCATAAGCCACCACCATAAGCCACCAACATAAGCCATCAACTTATGCCATCAACCTAAGATATTAACCTAAGCCATTAACATAAACCATCAACATAGGCCAGCAACATATACCATCAACATAAGCCACCACCATAAGCCAACAACATATGTCATCAACATTAGCCACCAACATAAGCTATCAACATAAGTCACCAACATAGGTCATCAACATAAGCCACCAACATAAGCCATCAACATAAGCCACCACCATAAACCATCAACATAAGCCACCAAAATCAGCCAACAACACATGTCATCAACATAAGCCACCCACATATGCCACCAACATTATCCTGCATAAAACGTCAACACAACATCATTCTTTCACCACAAGTGTTCAGACCTTTGTAGTAGGCGGATCGACTATACAAGTCAGTGACTACTATGGAATATACTATAACCAATAAAGGTAAACCACGTGCCCTGTATCATGGGTACTCTTATAACTATAAGCGAGAAAATGCGAATGGCATCATATTTTGGCAGTGCTCAAAACAAAGAACAACAAAATGTCTAGGTCATCTAAAAAGTAAACATGGTGAGGTCTTAAGTGTGGGTACTCATCAATGTGGTATACCAAATGAAACACCGTTAGTGTTAACAAAACATGATCAAAAGAACAAGAAAAAGCAAGTCCGACAAAAACATAGTGTTACTCAACATAGTGACTTCCTTATGAAAAAACATTTATCTCCTCAAAAAGTCATGTTAGGACAGTTGTCAACGTTCAATAAACCCGTAACACTATCAAAAGCAACACAGACTCTTCAAGAGATCCCTTTTGAAAAGGAAAAAATGGAATTGGATAGTTCTAGTGATGTTGAGGATGATGATGATGATGATAATGATGGTGACAATGACTATAATAATTATAAAGATAATATTTATAATAATGATGATGATGATGATGAAAAAGAAGAGAATGAGGGTTTAATGTCTATAAAACCATTGCGGCTTCCCCAGTTTTTAAGAACAAGAGTACCTGGAGAAAGTTGTAAAAGGATCTACAACAAGCGTTGTGTTTAAAATCTATATCAAACAATGGTAAAGAGATAAAAAGTTGTATTCAGTGTGTAACTATTGTAAAAAAAAACTAAAATGAATAAAAATATTGTATGGGTATTGGCTGTTTTTTCTTAATTGCTATCCCCATGTCCCACTATTAATACAATTGTTAACCATCAACAGTCTCTGACTATGTTCAGAAAGAGAGTGGCCTTAAACAATACACTATATCTATGGTTTGTGTACTGAGTATCATAATAATACAGTGTGGCCAAGCCATGTTAAGGCAATAGTTATGTCAGGTAAGGGATTCGAACCCTTGCTTCCTTATACAGAAATTTGATCTTATGTCAAACACCTTAACCACTCGGCCAACCTGACAGTTACTAATTTAATTGGTCTTGAGGACTTGAGTGTTTACAAAACTTTTTCCAGTATACATTGACTAAACCACTTGTTTGTTTTGAAATATAGATTTTGTTTTGTTTTACCATAACATTGCAGTTATGAGTCTTGTGAACTGGGTGTTCAATATAGGGTTAAAGGCATTTTTAAAATCATTTTAGAAAAGCTCTTAGGTATCGTGTCATGGGTTTTAGTAATGCATTACTGTTCGTTGACTAACATTTACCGTTACACAACATTATTTTGGTGAACGTACATGTTGTTGTTTGAGTCTTTAGTCCTTTGACTGGTTTGATGCAGATCTCCATGCCTCCCTGCCCCGAGCGAAACGTCTCATCTCTATATAGCTACCACACCCTTCATTCAAGGCTATCTGTTTAACATATTATAACCTTTGATCTCCCCTACAAGCTCTTGGGTTCAATTCCTAGATTTAACACAAACTTTTAAAAGTGGTATGACAACTTAAACTAGTCTACTCAGTCTCGGGTGGTCCAAATAAGTAGAAAGGGTTTGATTCACACCTCAACCATAGAGCACCATGTTCTTTTTTTTTTAAATAATGATAGCCATTTGTTCAATTTCACATTTCACACATTGCAATTTGTCAATTTTCCATTTGCATTTTTTTAAATGACAGTTTGATGTTTTTCAATTTCATGATATGGAAACATGGATTTTTCCATTTTCATATTTACACATTTGTCAATTTCCCATTTGCATATATTTTCTTAAATGTCCGTTTAAGGTTTTTAAATTTTGTCTATATGGAAACATGGATTTTCCATTTTGCTGTTTACAAATTTTTTATATATTTATTTTGTGTATGTTGAAAAAAATCGATATTTCCAAAACAAGATTTTTATTTTTCATTTTATGATTTTGTAAATGATCTTAATGTGAGTGCTTGACCATGGATTTTCCATTTTGCTGTTTACAAATTTTTTATATATTTATTTTGTGTATGTTGAAAAACGATATTTCCAAAACAAGATTTTTTATTTTTCATTTTATGATTTTGTAAATGATCTTAATGTGAGTGCTTGACCATGGCAATAATACAGTCTATCTATGTGTTAGCGAAACCATAGAGTCTTATTACTACTGCAAGTAAGAATGTTTTACAAAATAACGACTATCTACCACTGCATTTAAAAAACAAAACTATTGGGGGAAAAAAACTAAAATACTATTTACCATTCATTCATATATAAGTGTTAATTCTCCCTCTCCCCACCCTACCTCATCGTATTTTCTCTGGTCAAATTATCAATGCTACCCATACATACACTAGCTTTCTATATCTTTCTCTATATATATGTTTTCTCTGCTCCACAAGATACAAATTATGGTTGCTGGATTGTATCCTGCACTGTTTATGCGACATACCATTGCCAGTTCATAAAACCGTTAGGTAGTTCTCTACACATAGCGATTTTACCACTGCTCTACCTACGCCTTTTGCTTGTTTGGCTTTCTTACAGGCTAGTATGCGATAGGCAGCATTAACTGAATATCAAACCCAGTCCACCTTTGTATTTGCAATCTAAGTAATAATTTGAAAAGAGACAAGTGTAATCAGTTTTAAACATTATCTCTGCTTTTTTGTTTGTTTGTTTGTTTGTTTATGACATGTATATTAACCTAAAATCAAACCCTAGTCTACCTTAGTGAAAGGCTAACAGTTTAACCACTGCGTCACCATACCCTTCTTTCTTAGTTTGATTCATTCTAGGCCTTAGAGCTAGAAATCGAGTTACGATCTCCAGTGCAAGAGGCACATGTGCTCACCACTATAGCATGTAATGGTTAGCTGGTAACATTAGACAAACGAAAATGATTGTATTTCTGTTAGCCAAGCATTTCTGTCATTTGCCTACTGTGTGAGCACTGCCAGCAAGACAGTTTAGTTTAGAACAAGTGTGTGTGTGTGTGTGTGTATAGATTATTAGCCTCATGTATTTAAAGCTTGTTGTGTGTATCGACCATCTTGCTCAGTAACCACTGAGTAAGTTTTAACAGTTAACTCATAAAAACAGCATAGGATAGTTGTGTGTGTGTGGTTCATGTACTTGGGAATATGCATTAGCACCATGCGCTAGCTTTACCTTACCCTCTAGAGGTAGAGCGTTATCCCTTCCTTTGGACATTGCCAATGACTGCATTCCCCCACAAGTTTTACACTTAAGCCCTTGGCTTGTTCTTGATTAGGTTTGGTTTGCTTTAGGCTTGGTTTGGTTCAGTTGGGTTTGATTCGACTTGGTTCAGTTTAGTTTAATGTAGTCACCATTTTTTTATTTTTAGCTACACTCTTTAACCAATTAATTAATGATAGTCTACTCTTAATTCTCGAATCGATAAATTGAATTTTGTGTGCATCGTTTGTCAATCCATGCCTACAACCTATACTCCCTATGTACTACAGTCAGATCTGAAAACAAGTTCCAATGGTCAAAGACGTGTCAGTCACCATACATATATCCTACAATAATTCTTTCTTTACCTAGCTAGATTTCGTCACTCACAGTAAACATCTTACATTATGGGTTTGCAATATATTAAGAAAAGCAAAAGTCCATGATCTTGTTGTTTTGGGTCTTTTTTGGGGAAATTCATAAGCCATAAAAAGAATGACATCATGTCAAGTTCTGAGTGGATCTTGTATGTCAAAATCCCATTATCGGTTTATAAAATCTCAAGGCCATGCCCTAGCAGTTTTGGATTATTTCAATCAATGAGTCCACCATAGGAAACATCGAAAAAATAAATACCCTTAAAACAAGTCGTCCCATGACCCTCTCCGAACAATGCTTCGCAAAATATAAATTCATCCATTGAATATTGAACATGATCGGCGACATCATCCTAGCTCCCCCCTCCCACCATGGTTGCCATATCGTTTGACCTTCAAGTGTCCTCAGCATCTCTGTGCTTTTTTTCATTGTCCTGTCAAGTCAATGCATTCCAATAAGATCAAATAACATTCACATCCTGTCAGTCTGCCCCAGCATGTTTGTTTTCTATACTCACTTCAAGCAACATATAACCAAGTTCTGTTTGTTCTATCTAAAGCCAACTTCATCGGATCAAGGAATTATCATTTGTCATGTCACTCATAATCGTTTACACGTTAAAGACCCCCTTCAGGGGGTTTAGGAATTAGGAATTCCATCATAGGAAAAGTCAGAAAACGAACCCTCGACCCGCCGTCTCATCGAAATAGCGAATACTGTATTGGTATATCACCACCGTGGCCAGTAATAGCTTCGTTGAAACACGTGCCCAGTGGTATCGTCTCTTTCTATCTACAACCACTCGTCATGAACATTTTAGACAGATTTAAGAAAAGTTTTAAAAACTGAAATGATTTCAACATAAGTGTCGTTAGGCCCTTTCGCATTTTTTTAAACATAAATACTATATTCGAAAGGGGGGGAGGGAAGGGGCGTCACCCCGTGTCCTACGACCCCTCGTATACGTCTCTGGCGTTATTGGTTTGTGAAATATAACAGAAAGTCTAAAATCACGGTTTTACAACAAAAAATTCTGTTTCCCTCACTCTCAAAAACTTTAACCTATTACCAAAATAAAAAGGGTTTCGAGACAAGCCATTTGACACGTCATAGGACCAAATCCGACCATGCATTCGTGAGATATCGGAAAAGTCTAAAATCATGGTTTTACCCCCAAAAAGCCTGTTTCCCTCATTCTCAAAACTCTAACCTATTAATAACATATAAAGGGCTTCGAGACATGCGATTTGACACGTCACACGTCCAAATCCGACGTTGCGTTCGAGAGATATCGGCAAACTTCGTAGGAAAGTAGGCGACTATCTGGCTCTCTCCTCACCACCAAAACCCCTTCTTATCAATCATTTTTTTCAAAGAGCTCGCCCTCTTACAAAAATCCCCAGTGCGCATGCGTACAAAACAAAAACAAAAATGTTGATCCATAGCGGCATCTCGTAAAACGCATGCGCGATATGAGCAACAACATTTAAGTTCATTTTAGCAACGCACCTTATACATGTCGCATTTGAAAAGAGACTTTCACTAAAAAAAATACAATTTCACCCCCTAGTAGGGGTAGGTTTTATTTGGGAGTTGAAATGAGTGGTTCATTGGAAAGAGGGCGTCAGCCCGAGTCCAACGACACCTCATTTGTCAAAATCGGACAATGGGTTCGAGAGTTATTAATTATTTAATATGAACGCCGCCCGAGCAACGCCGGGTGGCTTGGAACCCCCCTTACTCCACTACTTGGATACAACTGGGGAGGTGTGATCAGCACTTCGCCCAGGCGGCCTTACCTGAAAATCAAACAGGGGCCTCATGAGGGATGGGAAGGAAGGGGAAGATTAGGATGGATAGGCAAAGAACAGGGAAGGAGGCGGCCGTGGCCTTACAGTAGGTACTGTGCCCGAAATCACCTACCATCACCAGTTGAATCCCACGAAGACAGCCGGATCGTAGAACCTGAAAATGCCTGGCTATAAAAAAACAAGTCCTACCAACATGTGAATGGGGTAATAGGGACACAATTATATCTAACAAGATGGCATTAGGTAAGACCATGGCCAAAATCGCGCAATAGCTCAGAGAACAAGAGATTTCCACGAATGGAGCACCTCGGGAGAAGGGACTATTCCAAAAAAACAGCGATGACCTTCCTAATACTACCTTCCATCACCTGTTTAAAGCATCACTCAGAAGAATTTTAAAATGAAATTTAATTTATTCATAAAAAGGGTATAACATCCTAACATTCCTTGTGAAAGGAGAGAATTACCTCTAAAAACTAGGGTAAAATACTAAATGCCAGTAACAGATACTGGTAGTGCCTAAGACTATGGCAAGAAATCAGGTGTTCATATCGACACACACACATCAAAAAAATTAATATAAATCAGAACATTTGCTTGCAATTGGTCGTCGACGATGTAATAATAAAATCGACGCAGCTATCATAATTATCATATTTCAATCTTATCAATCAACAATAAATTAAATATTTATATTTTATACATTTCATCGATTTATACCTAATGTGTAAATTATTTACAAAGAAAAATATATGAGACTTGATTCGTCCTTCCAATTCGAAATTTACTTGTCAAAGATCAGGTATAGTGTTCATAATACGTGATATAATCTAACGAACAATCAAGTTTAAGTGGGGATATGTTTATCCAGGTAAATAAAAAAATTACTCATATGAATGCTATCATGAATCTGTTAACAATCTAAATTACTTTACTGCGTTAATTCCATCAACATAATGACATTCATAACACAGTGTTTTACTCAGTTCATAAATATATCACGGTGCTTATCATACACAGATGCCAAACAAAAACATCTGGTCCCAAAATACCACAAAAGGATAGACCTTAATTAAGCTCATTGTGTATAATCACACAATCTCAAACATGTGCTCTCACTGGCAGGATTCCACAACATTAATTACACTCAACAGTGTATCCAAAAATCACGATAACAGCATTTATCAAAATAATGCTCGATGATGAGTGCACCTCCTTACTAGTGACCCTATACCAAATAGATCCTACACTGATCTTCACTGCACCTGAATGCTGCACAAAAATATTTCACCTACAACGTGAATGTGTATACTGCAGTAAATAACACTTGTGTCGAAAGTCAGAAATGTCAAAGAAATGACCCTATTAATAATTAAGATTTGCCTCATATTATTCATTACAAAGATTTTTAATATTACTCGAGACTTCCTTGAAGTCTAGACTAGGATTTATTAATAACTGAGCGTTGATGCTTGCCAATAAGCTCTTCCAAAAATCGTATAATAATAAATATTAACAGCATAAAGAATGCTTCAACTACTTGTCATGAGAAATATGTAAACTGGATTAACGTGAAAATTGATCAAATCCAACTAATTATGAAGACTCCCCCCCCCCCCCCTCTCTCAGGTGAACTCGAGAATGATGTAGCAATACTACCTACAGCATGAATCTAGATTCATTAGGCAGCATTGGTAATCTCTCTCTCGCTCTATAGAGAAGAACGACGTCTTCCAGAAAGAATAATAAATCATGTTGTCCACTAATCCATGCTCAGAAAAACGTATATGTCCAAATGTCATTTAAGAAAATATAGTTCCTAATTTCTTTATTTAATGTAGCTTCTTCAAGCAGAAAATCAATTGTATCAACATAGCACACGTCTAAGTGTATCAAAGACACTTTCATAATCCTGTCAAAATTTCAAAGTGCTCCAGTGCACGAAAAATAAAAATGTGCATTATGCATGAAATAGTTCCTACCTCTATCAAAAAAATATAGATCTTCTCCTATGATGATTCTTAGCGACAAATGAAAATGTGCATTAATTACTCCAATAAAACTACTAGAATCAAATATAGTTACCAAACTACACAATTGGATGCATTTGGTTAACCCAAATCAAAATCCAGATTGGCCAAGAAGTCAGAGACGATAGAGCATCGAACCTAAACTTCTGTCCAACCATGCTACAATTTAATGAAACTATGGCAACCATGGCTACTTTCAAGTAACCCACCAGCCATTACTTAATAAAGTTGAAAGTGTTCCACCTTCTGCCAGACTTCGTAGCGATGATCAAAAAAGGATATTATCATGTCTTAGTAATCCACTATGCACCTAACCAGAACATAATGCTCCTCCATGGGCGTTCCGGGTGTCGAACCTGGGACCTCCTTACTACGACCAGGCTCCATGCCCCGTCCACACGGTTGCTTCACGCACGAAATGTCCTTGCGAACAAAGTCCACGTATTCGCGTCTCCCGACAGAAAATAGTAACTGTATGCGGCAACTGATATTCGATGGCAGCCATATGTCAGGCACATCTCAGCTGGAGATGTGAAAAGCATGTTCTCTAAAGATTACTCCATCTTATGCGAGAATAGCGTGTAGAATGTAGAATGCGGCTGCCTTTGGTAACATCTACCATGCTGTGAGTGCAGTGCTTATGTCATGATTTAGCCTCGCATGTTAATAATCACAAAATACTGTTCATTCCTTCCCCCTGACGCCTGCATTTTAAACATGTCACTTGGGAAGGGTGTAGTTCCTATACACATGCCGTGTATATCGTGTAAGCTGTCCGTAGCTTCAAACTTCAGCACAAGTTTAATACACTCTTGTTTAACACAAGCGATCTTTAATGGCGTCTCGGACCTCGTGTTCATATAACATTCCGCTCCCGCACTGCACATTGCAAATGACCTCGCTCACATGCTTGAGAGTCGAACACGACACTAACATTTATCGTACTGCATACTGTTACAAAGTATAGATCACAGTGTAATATTTCAACAGAGTCCGTTACTCCACGTACTCTTACTGTCTCACTCGGCTAACGACTAGCACTCGCGTAAAATATTTTTCGCACGGAAACATGTTGCGTTCTGACCTGTGGAAGAGAGTTGCTCCTACACGAGAACTCACCCCCCCCCCATCCACTCGAATGTATCTTAGTTCAAAACCCGTCACTAGGACTGTCATGAATACACATTTTTTAAATCATATATGACTTCTTATAATGTTGCGAATGCTTGCATACACTTTCTAGTATTCTGGCAAGTTATTTGATATATTTTCCAATGCGTAAATCACTCTATTTTACTCTAAAACATTATAATATTTCTTTTCAACTGAAGTTATTGATACCTGAACCAATAATGTAATTTCTTCTTCATTACTACCCAGCGTTCGTAGGCGCTCGTGATATATCGGCTACCCTCAAGTGACCCACACATCTGAGGTGTAATGGCCGCTCACCATATGGTTTCATGATCAGAACCGTAAGAGGGTTCTCAGTTCGTGGCACGCGGGCCATGAATTAATGGTTCAGTACCACCCCGTCATTTGCCCGAAGACGAAGTGGGAAACCACGGAAAACCACTTCGAGGATGGCTGAGGTGGGAATCGAACCCCCTCTACTCATTTGGACCACCCGAGGCTTAGTAGACCCCGTTCCAGTCCTCATACCACTTTTCAAATTTCGTGGCAGAGCCGGGAATCGAACCCAGGACCTCCGGAGCGGCAGCTAACCATGCTGACCGCTACGCTACGGAGGCGACTATTATTATTATTAATAATAATAATAATATCGTATGGCCTCGGATGCCGGGTGCAAGCTTTGTTATTTGAAACCTAGAGGACAGCTTGCATGTCGAATTTAGTCGTTCTTGGAACGCTATGAAAGTCAGGAAGGTTAGCTATTTAAGCTCCTTGACACTATAGCGCTTTCTAATAGAGAAAGAACGAACTTTTGGGTTAGCAGAAAATCCCGAGATTACTATTGCCTTTATGAACACGGCCTACTGAATTCACATGGGTTCTTGAATATGTCAACAACGTATTGTGCCCAACTCTAGGAATGGGTATTCCAAGTTTCAGACACCTAGATATCAAGGGAAAGGCTGTAGCCGCTTTTGAAAGTTCAGATATTTGAATATCGCGCTACATTGCTTCTCGAAGCATTTCGAAGGATTTTACCGATAGTTGGATGTCAAGTGACGTAGCGAGTAACAGCAGAGGTGGAGGCTATTTATTGATTAAATAGTTAACTACGGAGTAGAGACTTGAGACTGGGATCAGATTACTGGCACGGCCAAATGAAAGAGAATGCAATTTGTATCAAGTAAATCGGACCAGGGATTCAAGAGATATGAGGATTTCCAGATATCAGGCGATGACGCGTGACCCTGAGCGTTTTGAATAAAAGCCAGCTGGAGCAGGCATAGGTAGTTCACTTCAACACAAGCACTTGGCAAGCAAGTTGCGTCTACGCTGAGCCAAGGCACATGGTTGCCGTATCTACGCAGAAGTTCTTTTCAAATCGTGATAGTCACGAGAAGTGCTGCGCAAACGAGTTGGAACTTAGTAAGTTTCTGGTGAGGAGAATCACTGAGGTGATTGATTTCTACAGACATTGGTGGAAATATTTATATTTCCAAAAGGACATATGCTAGACTCTGTCTAGAAAATAGTATTTTGTCACAGTCCAATAGTAACTTAATACTTGGATGTTTAAATCCATTTCAAGTCAGTTTTCATTTTTGTAACTAGTTAACCACTTCGATCTGTCAGTACATTGAAGACTAGTCTATAACGGTAGCGTTCATTAGTCTACGCAAGGGAAACTGCAAGTTGTCTAGCGCATGGCAGATGGTGATATTAATAAACCATGCCCAGGGAACGATCTTCAGAACAGCCGTTAATTGCTTAGACTGTCAACGTTTTTCTTGTACTGATGAGATTACAGTGAGTTATGTTACAACTGACATATTTAAGAAGAGATCACTTAGATCTGACCCTATTTCAACAAACTGTTATGGCTTTGATAGAAGCCCATATTAAAATGGAACCACAGTTTATTAAAACGTCAAAAGATACTACCACTATGTCTGACTAGACGAATTGTGGGTCTACAATGGCGGCCGATACAAGGATTATACGTGCTTGTCCGATAGGGCATGTCTACGGATAAATCTGGTATAGACCAGGTTTACTACACTTCAAGACCATCAAGAAATGTAAGCCACATTTGAATTATATTATGCTTAGCTAATTGGAACAAACTATTTTTCTGCAGATGACCAACACATTTTTTTCGTCGTATTTAAAGCTTGCAATGATTTACGCAAGACTTATTAGAGTTATTCTGAGCATTTTCAGCACTCAGAACAGTTTAGGATCGATGACCGAGCATTTCGAGCATTTATTTGAATTTTTCATATTTTAAGGAAATCACGGTAATCAGCCGATGTAACTGTAAAAGTTAAATTTATTTTTGTTGAGGAATGGATATTTTTTCCATATTCGAAGGTTCGAACATGTGGATTCTCACATAATGAGATGATAATTAAACATATAACAAATAATAATAATAATAATAATAATCCACTAATAATAATAATAATAATTTTATAATTTTTCTAAATAATTCTTGGATATTATATTTTCTAATAATCATATGTATTGAGAAAGAGCCTATGAAGTAGTTTAATCATTTCTAGTCTGGAACATGAGATTTTCCGAAGGAGAGTGGTTAGCGCAAGCCCGCATTCAACCAACATTTCAGTTCTGGTTGAACAGTTGATATTTGCTATGAGCAAAGTATATGTTTCATATAACACGGAGAGGCATGAAACGGGAAGCAAATGATATTTGTATCAAATAGGATATTGTTGTATTTATATAAAATCATGACGTAAATACACTCGAAAGTGAAATGAAGCTTTTCATAAGTATGGTAAATTCACGGGTTGAACTGAATGGTAAAATAAAATAAACTTGTAAGTTTATTAATCTTCCAGTGTTGATAACAAGCAGAGGCTTGATTTATTGTATAAATTTTGGGAAGATAATTATGTGTGTGGAGTAGTTGAAATGCCATTCCCAGGTGCGCATGTTAAGTCGCAGGAATGAAGGTTTTTTCGAGCATCAATCAAATAGCAGGTTCGATGGCTCAGGTTTATAGTAGGAGTATTGGAGCCACACATTTCGTCGTATGAATAACCCGAAGGTTATTTCTTTGAAACCATCAGTTCTTATTTCAACCTCGTTTACGAATTCCATTTAGACTTTGATTTTGCTAGAACCCGGATTTGTCATGATAGTAGTTTATTCTTCTTCAGAGGAAGACCTTTGCCGTTGTTGTTATAATATTGTGTTCTTACACAAATAATAGAATGGGCCACTGCCAATTAAAAATAATTCTTTAACCACGAATAATTTGAAGGATATTTTCAATCCTAGTGCCATGAACTAAATGAATTTATTATTGAAACTACAATTCTTATTTCCGCATTCTGTCGAAGAATTGCAAGTTGTGAAAGTTACTAGAAATGGCCATAAATATAAATATTTTTTTTCATAATGATAATAATGTTTCCAAGTGGAAAATTGAATAGTTGAATGGTTCAACCATTTATTGATCAAGTTGATGATTCAGAAATCATGTATTTTGTTTGGAACTTGAAGTTCATAATCGAGTCACTTCTCGAATGTTTAATGTCAGAAGAACAATTAATTGTTGTTGTGCTTCGCACAGTTCTTCGATGCTATGCTCAATGGTCAAATACTTTTCAGATGTTATTAATATGTATAAATAATTTGTGTTGCTTCGATGATGATAATATTTTCAACGATATATTTTTGAAAACTGGAAAACAAATGAAAGTCTAAGAAATTCTATAAACATTTATTCTACGAGTGTTAATATCATGTAAATAGTCGAACAGTGATCAACGTTATTTCCAGTATGGACAATTAATTTTGAACTGGAATTAAATATTAATAATTTTGGAACACAGTCCACAGGACTATTAATCGGACTTGTGTTTCCAAAAAGATTACCAAATGTGTTTGGAAGATTTCTGTATATTGTGTGTAAATAAGAGTGTGGATCGCCACACGTGGATGATGCTGCTTTGAGCATTCTTGCAGTCAGATTTTAACTTTAAAATAAACTGAGATAATTTTACCAGATGTGTTTCACCCAATTAAATCTCCTTCTATCCTTATTGTTGCATTGAGCCAAAAATCAGTAAAGCATTTTTTTTATAAATTTGATGTCGTTTTTGCGATTTGCTTTAACCCATCTGGCGCTCCGGGATATTTTGACTCTCGTGCTGACTGATTATTGGTAAAATGCATATGTGGTCGTGCGGACTCCGGTCTAAACGGGCACATAAAATAAGATAGAGAGAGAAATGGCTTCGAACGTGGGTCCCGATTTAGACATGGTCAATCGCATGCCGATTTGAAATTGTGATAATTTTTATAGAAATATTTTGGGAGTTGAGAGATGTCTGGTTTGGATGAATAAATTAGTAGGAAACCCAATTAGTGGGGAAAATTAAAAATTTAACTTGGTTAATAATTAGAATGGGTTTGATTATTTTTGATAATGGCTTAACCATTAGGGCGTCAAGTAAATTCAGTAGTAAACGTTCGATGACTGGACATACACATTATTAGAATCCAGGTGGAGGATATTTGAGTACTTGCATATTTTCTTGTGATATTGTGGTAAATGTAATTCGTAAAAGTAGAGAATTTTGTTTTTCCATCACGTCGATATTAGGACAAATCTCATTTTATTATAGTGTTCCAATTAGCTATTCATATTTCTTGTTCTAGTTATAAGCTTGTGTTTGCCACTGTTGTATACCCCTAAGTTTGAATAATAATTGAAAATTATGGAAGAAATGATGAGGATGATGAGGAGTTTGGAGGAGAGTTCAAAAGAGGCTGGACGGCGTGTAGCCGCTATTATGAAAGAAAATACAGAGGCTTTAGAAAAGAAACTTAAAGAAAATTCTGATTCTTTAGAAAGTAAACTTAAAGAAAATTCTGATAATTTGAAAGAAAGTTTAGATGATAAACTTAAAGAAAATTCTGATTCTTTAGAAAGTAAACTTAAAGAAAATTCTGATAATTTGAAAGAAAGTTTAGATGATAAACTTAAAGAAAATTCTGATTCGTTAGAAAATAAACTTAAAGAAAATTTGAATGATAAACTTAAAGAAAATTCTGAGTCTTTAGAAAATAAACTTGAAAAAATTTTAAATGATAAACTTAAAGAAAGTTCTGATTCCTTAAAAAGTAATTTGAAGGAAAATTTAAACAGTAAATTTAATTCAATGGAAAGTAAATTTAAAGAGAATTCTGAAATTTTGAAAATGACACTTGAGAGTAAAATGAATAAATTATGCGATAAAACACATGAGCTCGAAACTTCATTAGCTACTAACGCTAGTTTAATGGACGATAAATTTCGCGATGCCGATCTTCGATCTCAAAGCTTAGCTGATAGGATAGAACATGGTCTTAGGAAAGTTGGTGAAGACATGGTCAACCTGGAAGTCAGAGTGAAGAAGGAGAGTAACGAGATGGGAATTCTAGTTGTTCAAAGTTTAACGGAACAATTCAAGGAACTTGTCATGGGAGAAATAAGAGAAGGTGTGATTAGTGAATTGCAAACTGAAATCAAAACCACAGTTGTCAATGAAATTAAAGACACACTCAAGCTGGAGAATCAAGAGGGAATCAAGGAGATTAGGGAATCTGTGTCATCCCATATTGAAGTAATTGCCAAAGATATCCAAGCAACTCAGAAGGACATATCAGATATGACAGGGTCATTGAAAAGTCATGAGGCTGTTATGAACCAGATATCCATTGATGTTAAAGACAATTGTAAAGAAACTGAAGCAATCAAGAAGACGGCAGAAGAAAACCAGAAGGAACTTGAGGCTATGAAAAGTCAAATAAAGGATGAGAAACAGTCTGATCATCTGTTAAAAATGCCAAATGTAAGGGGAAAGGAACAGATACAGATAAATCTAGGAGGAGCTAGAGAGACTGATAGACAGGATGAGGTCAGGACAGTATTTCAATCCAACCCCATAACTGTATTTAAGAATATAGAAGATAAGCCTTCTAAATTTTCAGGGCGAGATTCTGTAACACCCGTGGAATTTTTGAGAGAAGCAGGTGATTACCTGAAAGATTCTAAGATCCCTAAAGAAAGACAGATCCGAGTGATAGGGAAGTTCTTGGAAGGTCCTGCACTTTTGTGGTTTAGAGCATTTAGATCCACTCTAACCACTTTTGAGGAGTTTTCTCGTGGGCTATTGAAGAAGTTTTGGTCCCCTGAAACCCAACAGCAAGTCAGAGCAGAGTTATATTCGAAGAGATTCTCGACGTCACAACCTACTCGATACTCTACGTACTTTTCTGGACAGCTGTCTAAACTCCAACATTTAGATCCGCCGATGCCAGATAACGAGTTGATTACTGCATTGATACGTCAGTTTCCAGCAGACGTCCAGAGGACTTTGATCGCTGCTGATATCTATAATATGGAACAATTTGATGAAGTATTACAGAAGCTGGATCATACAAACGCTCAATTCTTCCATCAGAAGGGAGCAAAGAGTAACAACGCTGTGTACGCTGTTATGGCTGATAGTTATTCTCAGACACCTCGAGAGATTCGAGAGGAGCGAGAAGAGAAATCGCCGAGGGAAGATTCCAATAAGAGAGGATGGAACCAATACAGTAACAGATACAGTTACAAGCCATATGCGAGACCGGATGGTGGTAATCGATACAATACTCGATGGAGAAGACCACGAGATACTCAAGGAAGGTACCAGGAAAGAAGATCCTATGGTAGAAATAACTACAACAACAGAGGGAATGTAGATACTCGTCAGTCCAATGAAGAGTTTAACAAGGAGACGAGGTAAAATTTGGAAGCAAGACACCAAGATAACTTGCAATTTGTGGAGCAGAGGCCCAATGATCCAGGTCCATCGGGAACACAACAATCCCGGGGGAATGGTAATGAAAAAAAAAACTTCGAATTCACAGTAGAAGATAGAATTTTGAATACTTTCACTTCCAGAATTATTAAATGGCAAGCAGAGGATGATGACTTAATTCAACAGAATGACGAACGAAAAGAAATGGGTACCAGAATTAGAATGCCAATCATATCATGCGAAGTATTCGGTATGCCTGCCGATACTTTGATCGATACTGGGGCTATGCTTTGTCTGGTGAGTGAGAAGCTTTATATTCTGTGGAAGCTCAAAGAGAATTTAGAGGAAATTCCAATATCAGGAATTAAGATCCAAGGAATAATACCCAATAAAATATCTCTGTGTAAAACACAATTATACTTATGTATTACGATTGGAGGACATGATTTCCGACATGTATTTGTTGTAATGAAGGACATGGCTTTTGACATGATATTGGGAGCAGATTTCATTCAGAAATATCAAGCAGTGATAGATATGAAGACAGAGACGATCAAATTTAAGAATACCGAAGAGATTAACTTCGAGGGAAAAGAAGAGGAAGACATCGAGGGAGATGCTCAATGGTCTCTGATTTTTCATGAAGCTGAAGGAAGAGAAGTCTACACTGAGAAGGAGTCCCCAGAGCTAGGGAAAATTTTGGAAGAGTATCAGGATATTTTTGACATTAAACCTGGTGAAATTAAGGATTTTGAATATCATATTCGTGTAAATGATGATGCACCTTTTCATGCTAAATTGTATCCAGTAGCAGAAAAGCATCGAGAAAGAGTAAAAGTGCTTATCAAGGAAATGGAAAGCAACAATGTGATTGAAAAGTACACTACATCTTATGTCAATCCATTAGCAGTAGTGTCTAAGCAAGATGGAAGTCTGAGACTATGTTTAGACGCGCGAAATTTGAATTCGAGATTACTGCCAGAGTATGACAGACCACCAATCATTAGGGAACTGTTAAGGAAATTCCAAGGCAAGGTCTGGTTCTCTAATATTGATCTCACTTCGTCCTACCATCATATTAGGCTTAGTGAAGATTCTAAGAAGTTTACAGGATTTATGTTTGACCAGCAGACATATGTATTCCGCCGTTTACCATTTGGAGTCAAAACATCTGGATCCGTTTTGATCAGAGCCCTGGAACAAAATTTGAGTCCTGAAGTAAAAGAGATAGCAATTCGTTATATTGATGATATCTTAATTGCATCTGAGACTAAGGAGGAACATTTGCTACATCTTCAAATGTTATTCGCAGATTTGAGAAAAGCGAACTTCAAAGTAAACCTTCGAAAATGTCAGTTCTTTCGAAAGGAAATAAAATTTTTGGGTCACATTTTGGATGGAGAAGGATACCGTCCCAATGAGACGAAGATACAAGCAATTGCAAATTTCCCTAGACCTACTAGAGTGAAGAATGTCCGCAGTTTTCTCGGGACATGCCAATTCTTTGCAGGGCATTGTCCAAACTTCACCGAGACAGTTGCGCCATTGCAGGAATTGTTAAAGAAAGGAAATAAATGGAAATGGGATAAAGATTGTGAACAATCATTTCAAGATGCCAAGAGGTTATTGGTAAACAGTGTGAAATTGGAGTATCCTGACTTTACCAAGAATTTCATCATAGAATCTGATGCATCCACCGTAGGGATTGGAGCTATTCTACTTCAAGAAGATGAAGACCACAAGAGACATTACCTGGCGTTCATTAGCAGGAAACTTCGTCCATCAGAGATAAATTATTACACCACAGAGTTAGAAGCACTTGCTGTAATATTCGCATTGGAGTCGTGGAAGAAAATGTTAATTGGACATTCAGTCATTGTGAGGACTGATCACCACGCATTGGAGTTCATCTTGAGAACAAACTTTGCCAGTGATAGAATAACTAGATGGTCACTTTTTATTCAGCAATTCAACCTAGTTATTGAACACACTCCTGGAAAGTTGAATGTTGGAGCTGATTTGTTGAGTAGAGCAGTGGAGTCTACATCTAAGGTTTTTCAAGTTAACCTGACGCAAGAAGATGAAGATACCTTGAGAAGGTTAAGGTTATTGCATTTATCCCAGAGGAGAGACCGACGTCTTAGGAACATTTTTCGTTTTCTACAGGGAAACATGGATCCCAATGATGATGATTTTGTAGAAACTGAAAGAATTTCAAGAGATTTTATGATGTTAGATGGTTTAATCTACAAGTTTGCAGATCCCGACCATACGAAGCTGAGAGTAGTGATACCTCCACGATTGCAAAAACCCATTATTTGGATGGCACATAGAATCGCAGGTCATGCTGGAGTAGATAAGACAGTCAACATGATTCAAGAGAAATTTTCGTGGGAGCGAATGCGACAAACTGTCAGAAACACTATTCGAGAATGCGACTTATGCCAAAGGAGTAAACATAATTCTAGGTTATTGAGAGAATTACCAAGGCCTATTATTCCTTCTAAGCCTTGCGAAATCTTCGCGACTGATTTATATGGTCCTCTCCCAAAGTCTAAAAGAGGTAACCGATATATTTTGGTGACTATGGATGTATTCAGCAAATACACCATGTTACATCCAATTCAGAAGGCAAACGCAAAGTATTGTGCGAAGAGAATTAGAGACAGCGTGATTCCGGAAGCAGGCAAACCGGAATTCCTTTTATCAGATCGTGGACCTCAATTCACATCATTGGAGTTTCGAACCATCATGAATAATCTTGGGATTAGACAATTGTTTTGTTCTATTAGACATCCAGAGAGCAATCCAGCGGAACGCGTGATGGCTGAGATAGCAAAATTTTGCCGCCTCTATTGTCCAAATGAGCATTGGAAATGGATGGATGTTCTTTCTTTAGCATCCGAATCCATCAACTCTACGATTCATGAGAGTACTGGACAGATTCCTATGTTGCTTCATCATGGAATTAAACCAACACGATTATGGGATCGAATCATCTCTATTCCACCTGAGATTGAACCAAGTCATCAGATGAGGGAAACTCTAGCTTTAGACAAGTTAAGGAGTCAAGCTGAGAAGAGAGAGCGCAGAGTGAGAGGGAAGCGTTTTCGCAGACCCTTGCGCGTAGGAACTCTTGTTTTAGTGAAAAGACCTACACCCTCTGACGTGCAAAATCGAGTGTACTCGAAATTTGCAAGCCTTTACGCTGGACCCTACCGTATTGTGGAAGTAAACAATAATGGAAGCTATGAAGTAGCCAATACACGAACTGGTAACATCGTGGGAACTTACAATGCATCGAATTTGAAGATCTATTATTCAAGAACCAGATGATTTAATGTGTAGATAGGAAAAATTAAATTTTTTCAATTTTTATTTTTTTCTAGGTGTGGGGTGGTTGTGCCCAACTCTAGGAATGGGTATTCCAAGTTTCAGACACCTAGATATCAAGGGAAAGGCTGTAGCCGCTTTTGAAAGTTCAGATATTTGAATATCGCGCTACATTGCTTCTCGAAGCATTTCGAAGGATTTTACCGATAGTTGGATGTCAAGTGACGTAGCGAGTAACAGCAGAGGTGGAGGCTCTTTATTGATTAAATAGTTAACTACGGAGTAGAGACTTGAGACTGGGATCAGATTACTGGCACGGCCAAATGAAAGAGAATGCAATTAGTATCAAGTAAATCGGACCAGGGATTCAAGAGATATGAGGATTTCCAGATATCAGGCGATGACGCGTGACCCTGAGCGTTTTGAATAAAAGCCAGCTGGAGCAGGCATAGGTAGTTCACTTCAACACAAGCACTTGGCAAGCAAGTTGCGTCTACGCTGAGCCAAGGCACATGGTTGCCGTATCTACGCAGAAGTTCTTTTCAAATCGTGATAGTCACGAGAAGTGCTGCGCAAACGAGTTGGAACTTAGTAAGTTTCTGGTGAGGAGAATCACTGCGGTGATTGATTTCTACAGACATTGGTGGAAATATTTATATTTCCAAAAGGACATATGCTAGACTCTGTCTAGAAAATAGTATTTTGTCACAGTCCAATAGTAACTTAATACTTGGATGTTTAAATCCATTTCAAGTCAGTTTTCATTTTTGTAACTAGTTAACCACTTCGATCTGTCAGTACATTGAAGACTAGTCTATAACGGTAGCGTTCATTAGTCTACGCAAGGGAAACTGCAAGTTGTCTAGCGCATGGCAGATGGTGATATTAATAAACCATGCCCAGGGAACGATCTTCAGAACAGCCGTTAATTGCTTAGACTGTCAACGTTTTTCTTGTACTGATGAGATTGTTGTTGTTGTTTTAAGGGGCCTAACATCGAGGTTATCGGCAAAACTGATGAGATTACAGTGAGTTATGTTACAACTGACATATTTAAGAAGAGATCACTTAGATCTGACCCTATTTCAACAAACTGTTATGGCTTTGATAGAAGCCCATATTAAAATGGAACCACAGTTTATTAAAACGTCAAAAGATACTACCACTATGTCTGACTAGACGAATTGTGGGTCTACAATGGCGGCCGATACAAGGATTATACGTGCTTGTCCGATAGGGCATGTCTACGGATAAATCTGGTATAGACCAGGTTTACTACACTTCAAGACCATCAAGAAATGTAAGCCACATTTGAATTATATTATGCTTAGCTAATTGGAACAAACTATTTTTCTGCAGATGACCAACACATTTTTTTCGTCGTTAAAGCTTGCAATGATTTACGCAAGACTTATTAGAGTTATTCTGAGCATTTCTAGCACTCAGAACAGTTTAGGATCGATGACCGAGCATTTCGAGCATTTATTTGAATTTTTCATATTTTAAGGAAATCACGGTAATCAGCCGATATAACTGTAAAAGTTAAATTTATTTTTGTTGAGGAATGGATATTTTTCCATATTCGAAGGTTCGAACATGTGGATTCTCACATAATGAGATGATAATTAAACATATAACAAATAATAATAATAATAATAATAATCCACTAATAATTATAATAATAATTTTATAATTTTTCTAAATAATTCTTGGATATTATATTTTCTAATAATCATATGTATTGAGAAAGAGCCTATGAAGTAGTTTAATCATTTCTAGTCTGGAACATGAGATTTTCCGAAGGAGAGTGGTTAGCGCAAGCCCGCATTCAACCAACATTTCAGTTCTGGTTGAACAGTTGATATTTGCTATGAGCAAAGTATATGTTTCATATAACACGGAGAGGCATGAAACGGGAAGCAAATGATATTTGTATCAAATAGGATATTGTTGTATTTATATAAAATCATGACGTAAATACACTCGAAAGTGAAATGAAGCTTTTCATAAGTATGGTAAATTCACGGGTTGAACTGAATGGTAAAATAAAATAAACTTGTAAGTTTATTAATCTTCCAGTGTTGATAACAAGCAGAGGCTTGATTTATTGTATAAATTTTGGGAAGATAATTATGTGTGTGGAGTAGTTGAAATGCCATTCCCAGGTGCGCATGTTAAGTCGCAGGAATGAAGGTTTTTTCGAGCATCAATCAAATAGCAGGTTCGATGGCTCAGGTTTATAGTAGGAGTATTGGAGCCACACATTTCGTCGTATGAATAACCCGAAGGTTATTTCTTTGAAACCATCAGTTCTTATTTCAACCTCGTTTACGAATTCCATTTAGACTTTGATTTTGCTAGAACCCGGATTTGTCATGATAGTAGTTTATTCTTCTTCAGAGGAAGACCTTTGCCGTTGTTGTTATAATATTGTGTTCTTACACAAATAATAGAATGGGCCACTGCCAATTAAAAATAATTCTTTAACCACGAATAATTTGAAGGATATTTTCAATCCTAGTGCCATGAACTAAATGAATTTATTATTGAAACTACAATTCTTATTTCCGCATTCTGTCGAAGAATTGCAAGTTGTGAAAGTTACTAGAAATGGCCATAAATATAATTTTTTTTTTTTTTCATAATGATAATAATGTTTCCAAGTGGAAAATTGAATAGTTGAATGGTTCAACCATTTATTGATCAAGTTGATGATTCAGAAATCATGTATTTTGTTTGGAACTTGAAGTTCATAATCGAGTCACTTCTCGAATGTTTAATGTCAGAAGAACAATTAATTGTTGTTGTGCTTCGCACAGTTCTTCGATGCTATGCTCAATGGTCAAATACTTTTCAGATGTTATTAATATGTATAAATAATTTGTGTTGCTTCCATGATGATAATATTTTCAACGATATATTTTTGAAAACTGGAAAACAAATGAAAGTCTAAGAAATTCTATAAACATTTATTCTTCGAGTGTTAATATCATGTAAATAGTCAAACAGTGATCAACGTTATTTCCAGTATGGACAATTAATTTTGAACTGGAATTAAATATTAATAATTTTGGAACACAGTCCACAGGACTATTAATCGGACTTGTGTTTCCAAAAAGATTGTCAAATGTGTTTGGAAGATTTCTGTATATTGTGTGTAAATAAGAGTGTGGATCGCCACACGTGGATGATGCTGCTTTGAGCATTCTTGCAGTCAGATTTTAACTTTAAAATAAACTGAGATAATTTTACCAGATGTGTTTCACCCAATTAAATCTCCTTCTATCCTTATTGTTGCATTGAGCCAAAAATCAGTAAAGCATTTTTTATAAATTTGATGTCGTTTTTGCGATTTGCTTTAACCCATCTGGCGCTCCGGGATATTTTGACTCTCGTGCTGACTGATTATTGGTAAAATGCATATGTGGTCGTGCGGACTCCGGTCTAAACGGGCACAGTATGGCATGCATGCCGTGATTTTTGTCGTCTTTCATAAATCACATACCACGGCCAGGAGCGAACCTGCAAGTTTGGGAAGTCCTACACGATAACCACTCACCCACAGTGGCAAGCTATGCCTTAATGAAACGGTGGTACTTCTTAAGTCAGGTTCTGTGGTTAAGCGAGGACAAGGTTAGTGTACTCCCTGGTTTCTCTAAAATATTGCGCAGATACGTCAACTCACCTAATTTGACGAAAATAGGCACACTTGTTAGTCAGACCTGGAATTTCATTTGTGGTGGAAATGTTTCCAAATTTCACTCATTGCAACCCCGGAGAGGGCGAAATTTAACGAGTTTAAATACGCGCGCGAATTCAGCGCCCAGCAAGATGCGTGTGCTGACAAAGTTGTATTGTCAGCTACGCCTGTTACCACGTTCCTCGTTAGCCTGTACTGTATATGAAAAACACGCTTGTTTCATGGCTCTATTGACAAATGTCTTCACAGGTAATACAACGCACCGTTAACGTTCGGGACATCACAAAGTGCACTGATTGTACTGTCACCAACAGAAAAAGGGTTGCATCGTCATTGTATCATATTAGGCGAACTTGCTTCTATTTGCCGCAAAATGTACGGAAGAGACTGATACAGAGTTTGATATTACCAATTTCTGACTATGGATCTATTATTTAACATGATCTAGGAGAGATCCTCAATACAAAATTGCAAAGAATGCAAAATGCTTTCGTGAGGTTTGTTTGTAATATACGGTACCTCTGACTGTGATAAAAATTCTAAAATTCAAAATTACGTCTTATATTTACTGCACACTAACTCCCATCAGTGCATAACCTTGCGAATAGACACACTGCACAAATGCTCCAGATACCTCATCATAGAACCGAAAAATGCAAAGGATCATTCCGTATTTCAGCTAGTATTCTCTGGAATAAATATAACTTGCTACAGTATTCAAGACTCCCTTCATGGTAATCTATCATCTTTACAATTATCATGATCAATATGAACAGATGTAATAACAAGAACTTCTATTGTCAACTGAATGCATAGGTTAAGTATGTTCTTTTCTCCTCATTTATTTTATTGTATTCAACTGCCCTCTGAATGAAGAGAACTGCATAAATAGGTTTTGTAGTCTCAATAGACCAGTGTTCTTACATAATCTGAAAAGTTGCAATATCTCTCTGCATTGACAAAAGCTCCTCAAATGACAAGAGTTGTCTTGATTGTTGTGTTTGCGAGTGGTTTACAGAGGTTTTTTTTTACATCAGAATAGTGGTTGTGAAAGCAGCTTGTAGACATTCCACAATTCAGATGAAATGTAAATCCACAGCCTGCTTCCAGTCTCCGACCGGGTCAGGAATGGAATGAATGAAGCCCCCATCTAGCGGCGAGGATATGAACTGTGCCGGCTGCCGAAGCCTGTCGCACTCCTCTGGGGCAATGATTAAATGAATGACAGATGAAATGAAATGATAGTGGAGAGTGTTGCTGGAATGAAATTTTGACAGGGAAAACCGGAGTACCCGGAGAAAAACCTGTCTGCCTCCGTTCTGTCCAGCACAGATCTCACATGGAGTGACCGGGATTTGAACCACGGACCCAGCGGTGAGAGGCCGGCGTGCTGCCGCCTAAGCCACGGAGGCTTCACAATTCAGATAAGTCTTCAAATTAAATCTTTCAACGCATTATTAGTAGACAAACACTCCTTTGTATGTTACAATTCTAGGTTTATACCATTAACTCAGCAGAGTGCTCATAGGCCATCGCACATATTAGTTTACAATATTCTAGTTTAGAGTTAATTGATTAAGTGTATCACAGCAACACCTCCATAGATTAGTTGGTGGGGGGAGACAGTTTCTTGATAAGATTGTCAATTCTCAGTCTTGTAAAACTGATGATATTAAAATAAATACGATCAGTTCTTTCTTCTTGGTGTTTAATACGTTACACTTGCATAGATTTTGCCCTGTTCGTTGATTTTGCACGGCAGTGACAGTTAGTGGGTGTCATTGTGGGATGGGTAGTGTAGTGATTTGTAGAGCTATTTTGTGTTGTATATTTGAAGCCTCCGTGGCTTAGGCAGCAGCACGCCGGCCTCTCACCGCTGGGTCTGTGGTTCAAATCCCGGTCACTCCATGTGCGATCTGTGCTGGACAAAACAGAGGCAGACAGGTTTTTCTCCGGGCACTCCGGTTATCCCTGTCAACATTTCATTCTAGCAACACTCTCCACTATCATTTCATTTCATCTGTCATTCATTTAATCATTGCCCCAGAGGAGTGCGTCAGGCCTCGACAGCCGGCACAGTCCATATCCACGCCGCTAGATGGGGGCTTCATTCATTCCATTCCTGACCCGGTCGGAGACTGGAAGCAGGCTGTGGATTTTCATTTTTCAATTTGAAAATTAAACCTTAAGAAGGCAATGTTTGTAGGTTTTACAGTAACTCTACAGGCAGAAGGTGCAAACGAAGTCTGCTTTAGCCAGTGGAGTTCAGGGCGGGGCAAAGAAGATAAGGACGTTGTAGCGTAATCGAAGTATGACGTTACCTGTTGAGGGGGGGATGGTGTTAGCTGTTATATGCGAATAGTGGTGTTCGTCTTGTGGAACCCGTACGTAAGGTAATTGTGATTGTTGTTGTTGTGTTGTTGTTGTTGTTGTTGTTGTTGTTGAAATTTAACATAAATGTTTGGGATATTTGAACCAGTAGTACTGTGTACATGTGGATTGATAAATTGATTGATTTTATTGTAAAGGATAATATAATTTCGATAATCACCCCTGGTATGGAAGGATGTTTGAAATCGTATGTGAATGTCGAGTCTCTCAAGCTCTGTCCTTATATTTGTCACATGATCCTACCGAGATTTGAACGCAGGGATCTGTGAGGTCACAGTGAGTAACACTACTCCTAGGATTTAAATCGTTGAGTACAAACCTAGCAGGCTTCCTTTGGACCATCTCCAGGTCATTTTATGAGCCTAATTTGATATGAGTCTACCACTAGTTCTAGAATTAGATTCAGTGCTACCACCTGGAAAACTACTGTATAATTGGCACCAACTTAACGACTACTCTTGATTAACTCTCACATATGTGGAAAATAGTATCTGGAGCTCTTATGAGAACATCTTGTTTCCAAGTAGTCTGAACAATTTTCATGGCGATTAGGAAGTTCACGATATCTTGTTGGTTTACCAACTATTTTTTAACAAAAACAACTACCTATCCTCCTCTGGTAGTGTTCATTGTGTTAGAAACTTACCCTGCCACTCTGGAGAGAGGCATCATCACCGCGAGCGATACATGGCTGCAGCAATACTTCCGTCTCATTCAATAAAGGCAGGGGTACCAGGTTGACCATCAACGAGTTCATGAGGAAGGCCGCAGAACATGATCCTGGAAAAGATAAAAGTTAACTGATATAGCGAAGTAGTCTGCAGATTAGGAGGAACATGACTAGCCAGCCGGTAACATGTGAATCTCCAGGTCAGGAAGCGTCGAAAGACGTGAAAAAATATTGAAGAAGGTGTGTAGTTAAGAGGAAACAGTAGCAAAAGAACAGTACGTCGCATTCGGCAACACTGCTTGCAATCCTACTACTGTGTGTAAATACGGGAACAAGAATCAGAGACAGGCGCGTATCTAGAGCTTGCCTTTGGGGGGGTCACAGAATCGAAATTGTTAAGAACAAGTAGTTCCGTGAAGAACTATACAGCCTATTTTCATATATCCTGCTCATGTTAATTGTCTCTATCAACATACAAAATTTCAGTTTAATTGCTGTAACAGATTCGTAGATATTGAGAACCGTCTAAATATTTCATATGGTCGCCAGGATGGATTTTTATTTTTGTACTATTACATTAAGATTATTGTGTACGTGTGGTATTCAAACATCAATCGCATGTTTAGAACACAAGAAATAAAAACGAGATTTTAAAAGTACGCACACCAGCCATCTTGTGATTATGCAAACAATTGAAATAAATTACATGCCAGTGGATCAACATTTGTATAAGCATTTAACGTGCAACGTTTCACGGCACTCGGATAGTTAATTCGCGAGAAACGTCCATTTAAATATTTATACTTCGCGTCGCCGCCATGTTGGATTTATGCTCACAAGGTTACTGAATAGTCTCTATGAACATTAAAAAATTCAGTTTGGTTGCTGTAAAGGATTCAGAGATATTGAGAACCGTCTAAATATTTCGGAAGCTCCCATTTAGGATTGTTATATGTATAGGCCATAGAGTTATGTACCATTCAAGGACAATTATTGCCTAGCTTCATTATTCAAACTTTCACTTCGATCACAAGATTACGACACAAGAATGAAAACTTAATTTTAAAATTTCGCACAGCCGCCATCTTGAGGTTATGTAAACAATTGAATTAAAGTAGATGGCAATGCATTACAATCTGCAAAATCATTTACTGTACCACATTTCACTTCGCTCAGAGAGTTAAATCCCGAGAAAAGTATATTAAAATATGTCAAATTCGCTTGGTCGCCATGTTCGTTTTGTACTTTACAGGTTTATGAAATATACATAGATAAACTTGTATCAGTACCCTTTATCACCGTACAAAATTGCATGATGATATCTGTAATAGTTTCGGAGATATAGAATGTCAGTGAAATATTTCGCACAGCCGCCATTTTGAGGTTATGTAAACAATTGAACTAAATTAGACTCCAGTGCATTACAATGTGTATAAACATTTGCTGTACCAAGTTTCATTACGTTTGGATAGTTAAATAGCGAGAAGTGTCTATTTAAATGTCTCAATTTCGCTTGACCGCCATGTTGGTTTTGTAGTCACCAGATTTTTGAAAGTCTCATAGGTTAACTTCTAGTAGTGCCCTTTATCACCGTACACAATTTCAGGGCGATATCGGTAATAGTTTCGGAGATATTGAATGCTAGTGAAATATTTCGCACAGCCGCCATGTTGGATTGGTGAGACGTAACAAAATTTGAAGGGCACGGTCGAGGTCGCCGGGAATAGTGCTATGAACTTACCGAGTTTCATTGAAATCGCTCCAGCCGTTTAGATTTTATTAGGGAGGGACACACACACACCTCACACACACACGCACACACGCACACACACACGGACAAAAGGTGATCTCATAAGCCTATTTTTTTTTTCAAAATTGAAAATAGGCTAAAAATGGTATCACTAACAACGCAATCACAAAATAACCAAACGTACAAAACCAGACCAATTTTTTTGCAAGCTACATGGATAGAAATTTGATGCGTTTAGCGCACCAAAAATATTCGTACAAATTGCCACGGCGTGTTTTGCGACTTCTACATCGAGCTTCGAGAAAAGTATCAAGGTACGTTACAGTTTCGGCAAGTCGAGTTCGTACCGACAAAGGGAGAAAGTCACAGCTTAAATTGCCTACCAAGCTTGCAGTTTGGACGTCGGCAAAATTTTTTGGTGCGAAAACAGCCCCAAATTCCTATCCGTGCATTGCTGCACATTCATCGTGACATCACTATAGACATCGATTCGGTAATCACAAGGTTTGCTAAACAAAATAGACGAGTTGATTTTGTTATATAAATAATCGTTTCTATATAACAGGTATGAAGTTGTAAATATGTACAGTTGTAACAGAACATAATAATTGCAATCAAGATATTTTCAGTATTGAATAAAATGGAAAAAAAACTGTTTTTCAGTTAAAATTCGTTAAGTTTTATTTGTCTGGTTATTGTGTTTTCGTTTTTTGAGTTTGCAAAAAAATTTGGTCTCCGTTTTTGGGGGGGGGGGGGGTCATGACCCCCGTGACCCCCCCCCCCCTTGAATCCACGCCTGATCAGAGACGTGATAAACTGGTTTTCTGAATGAACACCAATATATCTGGGAAAAAATCGAATATATTTAGGTCTTGATGACACGAAAACTTGTTGCCTTGATAACCATAATAGAAGGCCTAAGTTACACAAACAATTGTTGCCTTGGTAACCATATTATAGAAGGCCTCGAATTTATTTATTTATTTATTAATCTATGGCTTTTAGTGCCGGGAGTGTCCGAGGACATGTTCGGCTCGCCTGAGTCTGCTTCCAGCGGACACCCTTATTAGGGTGTGCTACAAGTACCGTTCAATTTCAAGTAGTTCCAACTTTCGCCACCAGATATCAATGATACCTAGTGGTGAACGTTAGAACTTTGATAGAGCGTTCCGACGAAATCTAACCTAACAATTTAGCTTTACACAAGTTTAGTCTGTGAAAGGATCTTTTACATGCCATAAAGCTATGACATGGGACCGCCGGATTTACTTCCCCTCCGAAGGAAGGCATACAGAAAGATTTCTAACGCTCTTAAAAAATCCAATGACTGCGGCCGGGTTTGAACCCGCTACCTTGGGCACAGCAGTTCAGCATGCTACCAACTACGCCACCGAAGCCGCTAAAAAATTCGAATATATTTTTGGCCTCGATGACACGAAGACTTGATGCCAGACTTGCTTCAGTATATAAAACAGACTCCAATAAAATGATTGCAGTAATATACTCCTCGTACGTGGATTCACCCTGGTCATAATTTCATTATTTTGTTATATCGAACAACATATTGAAACATATTCACTATCCTACTAGACACGTTTATATAGGCTAATGTAATTAGGCCATTCTTCTCCGCTTTCACACGTCTTTTTGCGCTTCCTGTGGTGAGGAATCACATGTTATCTGAAGTACCTCTTAGTGCAGCAGTTAGCATTTTTGGCTGCCACCCATAGACTAGGCACGTTTTCAAAAATTAACAACGCAAGAATCATTTCATGTAACAATTGGGGAAACAACGTTTTGAGGGTATTTCGACCCCGCTGAATACGAATCTGCCTGTTGCCAAAGCGAAATTTGGACCGGAAGTCCGGTATCCAAGATGGCGGCCAAGAAGATCGTCAAAACTCTGTTGCCCTATATCTCTCTTGTCCGTTGGCGTAAAATATTTATTTAAACGCCGGGTTAGTGGTTTTCTCGGATTCTTATCATATTGACATGCTCAGAAATTACTTACCTTAAGTTTGGAGTGCATGGGATCCAAGATGGCCGCCGAAAGAAGTGAAGAAAACGACCATTCTCGAGTTCAAACATTGTTTATTGCAGGATTGTAAAAAAGATAATAAAAAACATTCTAGTGTCGTTAGCTGAAGGCAATAATACAAGAAAGATAATAAATCAACCATAAATCAAGCACTTAAAGAGTTAAGACATTGGTGAGAGCGGTGGCACAACTTGGTGCAAGTCAGTCCATTCTTTTTGCACGTGCACATTGATGTCAAGCAATGAGACGAACAATTGCAGGTTATTAGAATATCCGTGCAGGCTTTGGGGCCGGACTCAAGGGCCATAAGGATGGGAATGTACTCATCTTGGTGAAGCCTCCACCCATATGACTCCGGATTCTGGTTTCCTTTCTTAGCACTTCTCATAGGCTACTTCGCACAAAAAGAAACGGATCACAGGATCTACAGTATTTGCTCCTATCTAATTATTGCAAATACCATTTACAATAAGCATAATAATAACACACAATTTATTCAGCAATTCTTCTAGGTTTGTGCCGTGTCATGTGTGGGGTTTCACCTAGGACACCAAGCTGGCTCATCAGTGGGCTCTTGGAGTCCCCGCCCGGACTGAATTCACTGGCCGTGAAAGCCATTATTCCATCTTTTTGGAAGCCTTCATAGGGAGGTTATGGCTGCTTGAGCTTTTAGTCCTCGCAGTCATAAAAAGGGAGGTAGCGCGCAGTTCGCTACTCCTGTGGGGGTCTGGGCGGGGACACCAAGAGGCGCTGATGAGCCAGCTTGGTGTCCTAGGCGCAACCCCATACAAGACACGGCACGAACCTAGAAGAATTGCTGAGTTTTAATTCACTGGCCGTGAAAGCCAATAGCCTATACCATCTTTTTGGAAGCCTTCATATGGTGTTATGGCTGCTTGAGCTTTTAGTTCTCACAGTAAAGAGGCGCAGGGGTGCTTCATAGAAAGAGAGTTAGCGCGCAGTTCGCTACTCCTGTGGGGGTCCGGGCGGGGACACCAAGAGCCCGCTGTTGTGCCAGCTTGGTGTCCTAGGCGAAACCCCACACAAGACACGGCACAAACTTAGAAGAATTGCTGAGTTTTAATTCACTGGCCGTGAAAGCCAATATACCACACAATTTACTATTCTCAGAGCACATCCGAGTTCAACATATTTCTGTAAAAAAGAACACTGGCCTTTGTTTAAATTCGAATCTTGTTCTTTATTAGGACTGAATATTCCCGAAGGACGGCAAGCACTATCCCTTTCACGGGCTCTCTTTTTACCACTTTTATTATTATTAAGCTTATGACAAAGTACACAAAATAGGCTATATAACAACATTACAAACAACGTATATCTATAAAACAATCAACTAGGCACTTGATACATTTAACATTTCAAATCCAAATTTTCCAGCTAATAAGCCACGCATCCACTGTCTTTGAACTTACTGCAAAGGCCTGGCTGAATTCGAGTCGACAATGGCAGAAATAAACGAATCTATTCTTGTTTCTTGTAAGGAAGTGGCGGTCACATTGTCAAGCGGCTTCTTGTCATTAGTGGTTGTTAAGTTTTTGGTAAGGAGATATCGCTGTGGGTGGCTGGTTAAAGGGTGCTGGGTGGGAAATGTTACGCTACATCTTTTCTCAGAATTCCTGCTGGAAGGATCTACTGGTCAGTTCTTGTGAAATAAGACAGCAAAAGTACGAGTTTATTAGTCTTGAATGGTCGTGGGAGCTTCCCGTCTATGATAGGTTCATAGGTTCATGGATAGGAGGATAGCAATATTTGTTACAGAGTGTGAACAATCACAGCGAGCGCCCCCTCCCATTATCACTCTCTGCGCCCCTCACCCCACTTTGGGGGCGCACCCGCCGCCGCCCTCCCCTTCCCCGTCACTTGTGCCTTAAGGCAGCGGCTGCTTCCTTTCCAATCCTCACCGGAATTACAAATAATACGCCCACTAATACAGCCATCACAATATCACAGGTTATCGCAGGTAATTCGACATACTGGACTAAATGACCTGAAATGAAACATCAACAAATCAACAACAACAACAACAACAACAAATAATTCCTGATAATCAGCCCTGTGTACAGACGTGGTCAAATAAATGTAATAATTGCTATATTGACTTAAAAACACTCCGTAATGTAGTCGGAGAATAATTCCTTCTTACATCTATATACTGTACATATTAGTACAGTACTTAATATGCTTGGTACAGTACAAACAAAGTTTCAAGATTGAGAATTATTAGGTAGTTGGTAGGAATGATACCTCTGAAAGTATGCACAATCATATATATTATGGCATATACAGCATATAAGCAAAATGGTAGAAATCCATTAAATGTTTTGGAAGTTACATGCAGTTGAACATGAAACGTATAAACGTGCAGAGAATTATTTTTATAACTGTGACATATTTAATTTGCTCAACATGTGTCTGTAATAGTGTGCAGAATTTCAAATTAGTTGTATGAACTGTTTCAACGATATTGAGTCCATTGTAGGTCTCAAATATTCACAGAATGCAACGATGCAATTGGTAGCCCTGAAGACTCTGTACTTAAGCAAGGTTATGTTTCTTAAGGCATGCATTGCACGTCACAATTTGGTATATATCCGTTAATTAGTTATACGCATTTGAACATTGAACCGTTACTTGTGAACAGATTTGTGTTGCTGGCAATTTTGACGAGTTACTTCAAAGTAAGTACTGTATATCTAAAACATCTCGGACTAAGCATGACTTTAATTCCATGTACATACTCTGAGATGTTGAATAAGGTTTCAAAAGGTAACTAATACGTAACTGGTGGCCCCGTTGACTCTGATCATAAGCTCAGTTATAAATACCACACGACATATATTCAAAATACAAAATTTAGTTTAAATCCAGTTGTTGGTATAGAATTTACATGCATCGAAGCATTCAACCTATCAGCACGCGTGGAATTATAATAGCAACTTTGTCAAGTGTGGGCTTCTATATAAATCTGAAATATTATGGTGTGCAAAGTTTAGAATTGTGTACATGGATACTTTCTGATATATTGTTGAGACTAGGGTTAAAAAATGTATAAATCATTTTTCAACAGTTGGTAGACCAGGTAGCTTTAAATATAATCAGAATCGCTGTACATCATCTGAGACATATATTTCAAATATGTAATCTGGTTGAAATCTATTTGTTAGTATGGAAGTTCGATGCAGTTAAACATTGAACCCATTATCACGCATAAAATCACGTTGGCAACGCTGTCATATATGGGTTGCTCAAAATAACCTGCAATATCATGGGTATATGTGTGCAAAGAATAGAAATGTTTACACATAATACTTCCTGAGATATTGAGCCTACAATTTAAATTTCAAGAGAGCCCTTGACAACAGTTGGTAGTCCCATTGACTTTGAAAATTTGCATGATTATACCTCTGTATTTATACTACAAAATTTGGCCAAGTGCGGCCCTTGAGCTAGTCTAATCCGGCCCATGACATGATTTCGAATTAGACTACCTACAATTGCACATAGGTGATAATTTCTGTTCTGTGTACATAGAAGTGAAAAACTGTTTCAATCTCATTGTGTTTATGCGTTTTGTGTAATAGAGTAGCAGCTAGAACTGATTGAGTTACAATGTAACAATGAATTGAAGCAACTGTTCCTCAACGTTTCGAAACTTGAGTTTCACAAGGCCCTACCAAAATCAAGCTTCCCATACCTGAAATCTCATGAACAGAATATAACTGCAATGTTCGCAACTTCCTATATCTGTGAACAGGTGTTTTCTACAATGAAGCCTCGCAAAAGAAAGCGTAAGGAATAGATTGACGGACCACCAATTAGCTGCGCTACTAAGAATCAGCTCATCCCAGTTTCAACCAGATTATGAAAAACCATTAGAATCTCAGTCACAGTTTCACTTGTCACATACTCCTTCCTCTTCTACCAAAGAACGAAGGTGTATTCTTTTTTCCTAAGTTTTCTACCATTGTATTCCGCCTGGAATATATTGTATTGCATCTGGCCATGCCCCTAAAACGTTTGCACGAATACCTTATGGTATATAGGTACGTTTATTTTCAGTCACCATGGCTACCAACTGCGTACTAATGACCTTAAATCATTGTTTCAACATCTCAGAATATGGAATTAACTTCAACCTTAGCACACTCTAAGTCCAAGATGCTTTAGACATTCGTAGAGTAAATTAGTGCTACTAACACAATTCTGTGTGCGAGTAAAGGTTCAATATACAACACACCCAAGAGTACAGAACTCATGAACACGAAGGCTACAGCTCATCAATGGAACAACAACAACAACTAGTACATTGTATTATGATTTTCATTCAATACAATCGATCTTGACTCATTTAGAAACTTTGTTAACACTAAGCAACTCAAGAATTACCTAAGGAGTACAAGAGATCTTTGTTGGTGAATATGTAAAACATGAACGACGTTTCACGAGCGGATAGGCACTCCGTGATTGGCTGAACGCTGCCCATATATCATTGGCTGTTACAAAAGTGTTTAGTGAAGGTAAGGTTTAGCGGCTTGAGTGGCGTAGTTGGTACCATGCTGAGCTTCTATGGCCAAGATTGCGGGTTCAAACCCGGCCTAAGTCGTCGGTTTTTTAAGAGCATTACAAATTCCTCAGTATGCCTTCCTTCGGAGGGGAAGTTCAACATGCTACCTACTACGCCACCGAATCCGCCGATGTGCCAGTTGTCTTCGTAGTGTAAGCGGTTGCGTTGTAGACTCAGAGTTGATTATGCAAAGGACTTAGAATCCTACTTCGGATAGGCTTTTTATTTAATTCCGTATTCTTTTTTCTTGGTGTTAAACAGGGATGATATTTTATCACTTCATTGTCATAAACATATTTTATATTCATATGAATGAAAGTCCGTGTGAAACTCTGAAACAAACTGCCATTGAGGGATGCCCGTGGTAGAGTTTGGCTGTTTCCCTCCACTTAAACGATGCTTTGGAGAGTTGAGTGGTCCGATTATGGCCATGTAGCGTAATTCTTTGTTAGTGATAGGTTAATGAGCGTTTCTCTTTTGTAGAATGCAGAGCTTTTATGCCCAAATTCGCGGGTTCAAACCCGGCCGAAGTCGTCGGTTTCTTTAAGAGCGATAAAAATCCCTCAGTATGCAAAGTTAAATATCCATTAATGAAGAATTAATGCTTCAATACATCATGTTTCGCATTGGAAAATAATAGTCTATTATTTAATATGAGGTGATCAGTTTTAATATTAATGATCCATTAATTTGACGTTCCTTTCATTCTTTTTTCTTTCTTTCTCTCTTTCTTTCTGAAGATTCAAACACAGCAAAGCCCCGATAATAAGAATGTTAATTATATATGTGTCGATTGACCGGAAAGCTTTAAACCAACGTGGACCAACGAAACACAAGCATGTCTATGTAATAATTACTTGAATTTGAAATAGTATAATTTGCTCTCTAGGATGCAGTTATTGTGGGGAGAATTGCAACCGCCTCCCCTAGCGCGTCCCCAAAGGACGAGCCCATGTGTGAATGTACATTCAACTCACTGAACACAGTTCGATGACACTTACCCACGGCAAGGACCACTAAGACCAGTAGAGACTTCATCTTGTTCTTCTGCCGGCTAACACTGCACTAGAAATATACTGTACTTACAACTCGTTTATGTAGACCACTGAATCTTGACCCTCAGCAGTTATCACTGACAGATAACATGTTGACTTCTCAACTGCATTGACAGAGAAATCCCTGCACCCATAATTTGCTAAACTGGTTGTGTTTGGTTAATACATTGATAAGGAACCGAAATTCACAAAATACGTTTAGTGGAGGAATAACTTCTCAGTCTGTCAACGGGTATTTAGACCCTAATATATTAGGCAGGATATATATGTCATACAGTACTTATAATGTTGTTTTTTGAGTCTTCTGCCTTTGGACTGGTGTAATCCAGCTCTCCATGTCTCCCTGTCCTGAGATAATCGTTTCATCTCTAAATGGCTACCATAAATTACATCCGAGGGAATCTGTTTTTCATATTATAACCTTTGTCTACCCCTACATCTCTTGTCCTCGACCCTTCCTTCCATACCAAGTTTGCTGTTCCTGGGTGTCTTGGTATGTGTCCTACCGAACTATCTCTTTTCTTCATTAGCAGTCGTCAGAAACATCTCTCCTCTCCCACTCGACTCAATACTTCTTTATTTGTTACTCTATATACCCGTCCGATATTCATCCTTCTCCTGTAACACGGCATTCCAAATTCTTCTATTGTCCTCTTTTCTGTCGGGCCCATAGACCAAGGATCACTTCCATTCAGCGCCAAGCTCCAGACAAAGGCTTTCAAAAATGATATTCTATTACCGAAATCTATATTTGATTCGAACAGATTTATTTTCTGTAGAAATGATTTCTTTGCCTGAGCCAACCTACTTTTTATATCCTTTTTGCTTCGTCCATCACGGATTGTTTTGCCTCCTAATTAGAAGAAGTCTCCTACTTCATTTAGCCTTACTCCTGCCAATTTGACGTCTATATGGATCTCTGATTTCTTACACCAACCTTCCATCATTTTAGTTTTACATTTAAATCCATACTATTTATAAACTCATTCAAATCCCCTTGTGTATCGGCTAATCTGACAATGTCATAAAAATCTCAGAGTTGAATTAATTTCTCCTTGATTTCCTACTCCTACTTTAAATTCTAATCTAAATTCCTTCATTGTTTGTTCAATTTAACAAGTAGTTCCGTGAAGAACTAAAGCCTATTTTCATATATCCTACGTATGTTAATTGCCACTATCAACATACAAAATTTCAGTTTGATTGCTGTAATAGATTCGTAGATATTGAGAACTGACTAAATATTGCGGATGGTCGCCATGTTGGATTTTTATACATCTAGATCTTAGAGTTAGCCTATATACAGTTACATGAAGATTATTGTGTACGTGTAGTATTCAAACTTCAATCGCAGGATTAGGACACAAGAAGTAAAAACGAGAATTTGAAATTTCGCACAGCTGCCATCTTGTGGTTATGGAAATAATTGAAATTAATTAGATGCCAGTGGATTAACATTTGTATACGGATTTACTTTACCAAGTTTCACTACACTCGGATGGTTAAATTACGGAGTAACGTCCATGTGAATATTTATAGTTCGCGTCGCGGCCATGTTGGATTAGTGTTCACCAGGTTATTGAAAGTCCAATAGGTGAACTTATGTTCATAGCCCCTATAAACATTAAGCAATTCAGTTTGATTGCTGTAATAGATTCGTAGATATTGAGAACTCTCTTAATATTTCGGATGGTCGCCATATTGGATTGTTATATGTATAGGCCATAGAGTCATGTACCATTAAATGTAAATTATTGCATAAGTTCATTATTCAAACTTTCACTTCGATCGCATGATTACGACACAAGAAATAAAAACTTAATTTTAAAATTCGCACAGCCGCCAGCTTCAGGTTATGTAAACAATTGAACTAAATTAGACATCAATGCATTACAATGTGTATAAACATTTGCTGTACCAAGTTTCATTGCGTTTGGATCATTAAATCGCAAGAAAAGTATATTTAAAACTTTCAAATTCGCTTGGCCGCCATGTTCGTTTTGTAGTTAACTGGTTTTTTAAAATCTCATAGATGAACGTCCAGTAGTGCCCTTTATCCACATACAAAATTTCAGGGTGATACCGGTAATAGTGTCAGAGATATAGAATGCCGGTGAAATAATTCGCACAGCCGCCATTTTGAGGTTATGTAAACAATTGAACGAAGTTATATGACGGTGCATTATAATGTGTATAAGCATATACTGTTTCAATGCGTTTGGCTGGTCAAATCGCGAGAAACGTCTATTTAAAAGTCGCAACTTCGCGTGGCCACCAAGTTTTTGTTGTAGTTACAAGGTTTTCAAAGGTCACATAGGTGAACTTCTAGTAGTTCTCTTCATCACCGTACAAATTTCTAGGGTGATATCGGTAATAGTTTCAGAGATATTGAATGTTGGTGAAATAATTCGCACAGCATATTGCTATGAACTTACGGAGTTTCATTGAAATCGCTCCACCCGTTTAGATTTTATTAGGGGGGGGCCACACACACGAATCACACACATACGCACACACACACAGACACACGGACAAAAGGTGATCTCATCAGCCTATTTTTAGCATACTTTTCACATTTTGCAACAAGTTGTTCCGTGAAGAACTATATAGCCTATTTTCATATATCCTACTCATGTTAATTGCCTCTATCAACATACAAAATTTCAGTTTGATTGTTGTGATAGATTCGTAGATATTGGGAACCGTCTAAATATTTCAGATGGTCGCCATGTTGGATTTTTATTTATGTACTTTTAAATGAAGATTATTGTGTACGTGTGGTATTCAAACTTCAATCGCATGATTAGGACACAAGAAGTAAAAACGAGATTTTAAAATTTCGCACAACTGCCATCTTGTGGTTGTGAAAACAATTGAAATACATCAGATGCCAGTAAATTAACATTTGTATAAGCATTTAACGTGCGAAGTTTCACTGCACTCGGATGGTTAAATCGCGAGAAACGTCCATTTAAATATTTATTCTTCCCGTCGCTGCCATGTTGGGTTTGTGCTCACCAGGTTACTGAAATTCCAATAGGTTCATAGCCTCTATGAACATAAAAAATATCAGTTTGATTGCTGTAAAAGATTCGTAGATATTGATAAACGTCAAAATATTTCGGATGCCCGCCATTTTGGATTGTTATATATATATAGGCAATAGAGTAATGTACCATTAAAGGAAAATTATTGCGTAGCCTAATTATTCAAAGTTTCACTTCGATCGCATGATTACAACACAAGAAATAAAAACTTAATTTTAAAATTTCGCACAGCCACATTTTTGAGGTTATGTAAACAATTAAACTAAATCAGATGCCAGTGCATTACAATATGTGTAATGATTTACTTTACTACATTTCACTGCGCTCAGATGGTTAAATCACGAGAAAAGTATATTAATTTATTTTCAAATTCGCTTGGTCGCCATGTTCGTTTTGTACTTTACAGGTGTTTGAAAGTTACATATATAAACTTGCAGCAGTGCCCTTTATCACCGTACCAAATTTCACGGTGATATCCGTAATAGTTTCGAAGATATAGAATGCCAGTGAAATATTTCACACAGCCGCCATTTTTAGGTCATGTAAACAATTGAACTAAATCAGACGCCAGTGCATTACAATGTGTATAAACATTTTCTGTACCAAGTTGCATTATGTTTGGATGGTTAAATCGCGAGAAAAGTATATTTAATATCTCAACTTCCCTTGGCAGCCATGTTGGTTTTGTAGTTACCAGGTTTTTGAAAGTCTCATAGGTGAACTTCTTGTAGTGCCCTTTATTACCGTACAAAATTTCAGGGTGATATCTGTAATAGTTTCGGAGATACTGAATGCTGGTGATATATTTCGCAAACCCGCCATGTTGGATTGGTGAGACACAATAAAATTGGAAGGGCACGGTCGGGGTCGTCCTGAATGGTGTTATGATCTTATCGAGTTTCATTGAAATATCTCCAGCCGTTTAGAAGTTATTAGGGGGGACATACACACGAATCACACACACACGGACACATGGAAAAAAGTGATCTCATAAGCCTATTTTTTTTTCATAAAATGAAAATAGGCTAAAAATGAGGAGAAGTAGACTTATGAAATCGATCCGTGCAAATGCGTGTCTGTCTGGCTGTGTGTGCGTGTCGTCGTCGTCGTCGTGCGCCCCCCCCCCCCCCTCCCCCCCACGCGCCCTAGCAACTCCTAAACGGCTGCAGCAATCGAAACAAAATTTGGTAGGAGTAAAGATATATACCTGAACTAGCTGTTATGCCCGGCGTTGCTCGGGATGACAATTGGATATTAAGAGATCTAACTGTCCCCGTATAAATCGAGAAGCCCCTTGCTGGAAATCCCAAAACACCAGGATCGCAGGATCTCGAAAATCCCCGGCTATAAAAACCCCCAAAGACCTACCAGCGAGCATTTCAGGATTTACACAAAGCGGTGTTGATCTAGTTACGGTTAAAAAACCAATAAATGGGCGGTAAGGTTGAGAATCTTACCTTAATTCTCAGGGCGTATAGGTATAAAGAAATCCTTACCTAAATAGGGCTAGCATAACTAAGATCTCTGCATCATAGTTGAAATAAGAACACCCTACTCCAAGAATATATATATATATATATATATATATATATAAGAAACGAACAAACTCCTATAAATTAAATAACAATATAAAATACACTAACAATAAACAAAATAAGGATTGAACTCCTTCCTCTCAAACACACACACAAGTCTACACAACTTTACAACAAGTACACTGTTTCATATATACGGTTCTAAGAAGTGTCGTACTCCCGAACACTCAAATTATAACACCACTCCTTTCTCTGCTTTCAACCAAGCAGCTGAGATTTACGAGTCTCAAATGACATGCTTTTGTTTGAGTTTCCGGCTGATCCACTCAAACTTGGCCACCTGTGCCTGCTATATAATGACCTTCGCCAAGCGGCTCTCTCTCTCTCCACAGCTGCATAAGCCACACTGCTGCCTGACTGCATTCTCGGCTCGTATAAGCCGGTTGAAAGATTTCCATTAAATAAAATCTAACTCCGTTACATTCATGTCATTCTCGAAAGAATCCTTTCAAAATCAACAAATAAAATGTAATCACCAACTCAAAATGTTTAAAATATTTACGACAAATATTCTCGAAGTCTAATTATTTATAACAATTACTATGTTCAAGATTATTAATATTTAATAATATTAATGGTTAAATATACTACTTCTGATAGAATTAGTTTCCTTTCTGCCTGTGATAGATTTATGAAACGAACGTACTCGTCTTAAAGGAATCAATCACTTAAAATCCTTGTTTAAGGTGTAAATCAATTCATCAGAAAATTAATACACATTAAACTTTCTGAAGTAGACCATCGCTACAAAAACTATTGGATCTAACACACAAGAATCACAAAGTGTAATCCTGCTTACATTTATTTTTACTGTACTGGATAAAGATCAACTGATACATGACGTGTTAATTATTGTTTGATTCGCTTACAGTCCACATTGCATTCGGATGATAGAATGATAATTCCCTAATGACAGGTAAAGCGGTTAGACACTACACAGTTGCACTAGGCAACAGGCCCTTTCCCGACGGCTCAGATGATAATTCCCTAATGACAGGTAAAACGGTTAGACACTACGCAATTGTACTAGGCAAAAGGCCCTGTCCCGACGGCTCAAATGAGTGAATGCATATGACTGGAATCAACAATAATTATACTGTCAGATAGTAGTGACCCTGTTACGCTAAAGCGAATTAAATTCCATAGCCTAAAAGATCCAAACAAGAAAAAAACTCCCTGGGCACTAACTCCACACAATCATTATAATGCAAAAAATTATCAAAACCCCGACTGCAGGCCTCGAGTCTCTCAAATGCTCGATCAGAAAGAAACTCACTGAGCTCGAATTGCACTATAACTCACTATAAAAGATGATCAAATACCCTGCTCAATATCGTCGGTGAATAGCAAAGATCAGTGAAATGCCCTTGCCATCTCACATGGAATCCCCCATATATTAGCGAATTCATCAGGATGTTATTCAAAATATATAAAGATGGTGCCTCAAAAAATATTACTAAGGATATACCAGTGTGCCCATGGTCATGTCAATTCATATCAGCGTATTCATATAAGCGGTCACGTTACCTTCAGGATACTCTAGGTGGTAAGAATATTCATTCAAAGATCGACGGTAATCCAGATATTCATGATTAATTTCTCGCAGGATCGACCATTTCTTCATCCTGTACCATTGGATCAGCATTCATCTCGTCCTAATGCGGATCGTGGCACGGTCACTCGCCTTGGTAGGACTTGAACCCTACACTCCGTTCTGCCATCCAGCCTCTTCTTACGCCTAGCCCATCATGTCAATTCGTGAAATGTCCATCTCGGATACTGTCCAAAATTCCACTGAATATTGCGATCTAAATGGTACCCCACTATGTCCATGGCTACAGCTCGCCGCTGTTCTACGAGAATATGTCGATTGGCATCCACAAGTAAAGTTCTCGCTAATAAATATCAACTCGCATATTTTATGTTGCGTGTTCAAGTTTATCACACACCCTCTAGCTGAATATTATGCGACATGCATATACGCAAATGTTCGTAAATCATGGTCATTGGCATTCACTTCACCACTGCAGAAAATATGTGAAGTCACTTCCACTGTTCTGGTCGAATGTTCTAGTATAAATTGAGTAACCTCGTAGTCGCCTAAGCTTCACTGGATAAATTACATCAGATGTGCCTTCAAACATAATGTCGAGAATGTAATAATGTTCATCCGCTGGTAGGCATACACGTTGAAATAGTGAAACTAGAAAATGAAGCAAGTATTCGGACGATTATAATGCCTATGTCCAATACGCAGTAATGTTAATGTCGGTTACATTACCTTATAACACGACCTCCAATTTGTCACAAGATATCCGCTGTAATAGCTATGTTCCTGACTTGCAACACGCCGGTAACACAACGTTATAAATGGCTTCGTTAAACAGTAGATGTGCGTGAATATGTATCACAAAGTTCACTGTTATAATAGTTGCTTTCACGGTGTAAAATATTCCGTTTGCCTCATCTCGCAAGTTACAGTTCATGATTGAAATACTGGTTGAAAGAAAGCGTTATATTCTCCACGACAAATAACATGTTTTCCGTAACCGGTCGCGTTCGACAAGTACTCTGACATCGAGACCTCGTCTCCCGTACCCGACTCGCGTTCATCGTACTAACAATTGTATCGCATTAGCAACTGTGCTAGAGCTGATTGTGTTCTGAAGACGAAGCGTACAGTAATAAAATCTCTCCACGCAGCCCTTCTGCTGTCCACCTGGCAAGTCAAGTGACCTCGCTTCCCCTCACTCGTGGTAGGGTAGCCTGCTTGATGCGATACTCTGACGTCACATGGCCCAACCATGGCTAATATCCGCTTGTTGTAATGCTATAATTTTCCTTTAAGGTGTTATCAACCATCACTAGTATTAACAAAATACATATCCAGCATTATTCCTTATTCTCTGACATAACACAGGGTCGTAATTTCTAAATTACTCAAATAAATCTCTGTACATTCTTCCCATCATTAATTTCGTTGGAGGGGTGATCTTTCCTTCTCCCTGCTTCCTATACGTCACTTCCCATGCAGTCACAGTCGCGATACCAGCACTTTCTTAAATTCCAAATAATATATTTCCAATCACGACCAGCGTAGCCGATTGCATCAAGTACATATCGGATACAGTAATAACAACAATAGTTTAATGTGGGAGCATATATGGGTGCAAAAGTGGGAGCAAATGTGAGAGCAATGGTGGGGGTAAAAGTGGGAACTAAAAGTGGGAGCAAAAAAGGGGAAGCAAAATGTGGGAGCAAAAAGTGGGGGCAAATGTGGGAACAATGAGGGAGCAAATGTGGGGGCAAAAGTGGGAGCAAAAGAAACCTGGGAGCAAATATAAAAGTGAATGTGGAAATCAAAAGAGGGTGCAAATATGACAACACATATGGCAACAACTATGGCAGCAAAAGTGAATACACAAGTCAAAGTAGTTTAATGTGTAAAGAAAGTATGGAAGCAAATAGGAGAGCAAAAGTGGTGTTTTACTAAAACAACTAAAAATAACAAACTTTGTCATAACCTAACCTAACGAACCTATCCTAACCTAACTTTACCTAACCTAACCTAACTTTATCTAACCTAACCTTCAAACCCTCAGATCAAAATTAAATTCTTGGCATAGTTTAGTTGGAACCCAAGACCTTAGGGGTAGCAACGGAGTATACTGGCCACTACACTGCAAGATGGTCTGAACACTAAATAAAAGTTTCCTCTAGTGGAATTGATTGGTTGAGAACCATATTTGGGATTTAAACCCAGAACCTCATGACCCCTGGTTTAAACGTCGTCAAATAACACTTTCATTTCTATTAGTTGCTTTTAACAATATATGTATATACTTTAGAGTTGGCACATGGCTTAGCAAATGTGGGAGCAAAAAGTGGGAGCAAAATTGGGGGCAAATATGGGAGCAAATGTGGGAGCAAAACGTGGGGGAAAATATGGGAGCAAAAGAGGGAGCAAAAAGTGGGAGCAACCATGGCTGGTTGTTGAACTTTCACATTAACTAATACACATGAATGAAATTTTAGTACAGTGATCTGGCTAATAATAATAAAAGTTAAAAAGATGATGTGATTGATATTTTTCAAGGTGGAATTTTCAAAGTACTGTCAAAAATAATAATTACATGAACAGATTCAGAGAATTCTAGGGTACTTTAAAGTTAATGATTGGCTAGGAGTGAGATAGAGCTAGATAACCTAACTTAACCTCAGCTCACCTAACTTAACCTAACTTCACCTAACCTAACCTCGTCACATGCCATGTGGGCTGTGGGAGGCTGGGAAAAAAGGAAAATGTTTTTTGTTTGGTAAAAAGTCATGTCCAGTCAGCAATGCAATTATAATGTGAGGTTGAAAGGGACCATTGATACTGGAATGTATGAGTTTGTGAAGGAAATACGATGAAGTGGATGCCGTATTTAACGTTATGAGAACGTAATTTTGTACAGGATTCTCAGTGAGGAGAATTTACTGGAGCAATACGAGGATGTATGCCGTATTAGCTAATTATTGCATTTATTACTGTTGTGTTGTATATTCAATATTGTTATGTGTATTTTAGTTTATGAATACTCAAAGAAGTGAGTATATCTCCGACATTGAAGGGTCAGGCAGTAGAGTTGGAAGGCTGGAACAGTATTGCGAACAGATAATATAACCTTTGATCTATACACGTTTATTAAACATTTATTAAACCCGATAACGTAATAATCAGATGCCTGAACTTAAATGATGGGTTATCGTAGACTTACACCACAGATTGACCAAGGGCATAGTATCTTAACAAGAACTTATCATAAACAGAGATAGCATCTTTAAGAAGAAGAATAAAACTGAGACAGTTTTAATCTAACACAGATGGTGTTCTTTTGAGAACAGATTTCAATGATTTTTCCAGAGCTATGACACTTTGAAATTAATTAATGCTTGGATTGGATAATAATTATTTCAGTGAGTTGCATGTCGTTTAAGAGGTTGTCAAACACAGTTATAGTGACCACAGTTCTGATGGGTCAACTTTATTAATGCCTGAAGCCAGTATTACAATAAATGTGGATTATTAAATACGTTGCCTTTAGATATTTTTGCCAAGTGTTTGTATAAAGTTTGCTAGTATTTGTGAGGTTACCACTTTAATATATTAATGGTGTAGACTGAAGGTTAGTGAAGCCAGTCTTATTTTTTATTTATGCTGTGCCCTGAATAGTTGTGATGAATTTACGATAAATTGATCATGTTCAATTGTGATGTTTAATGAAGTGGTTCATGATGAATGAATTCAAGTGGTTATTAGTGGATGATAACGTCCAAAGTGGAGAAGTTGTGGCAATAAATATTGGTATGGCAATTGAGTGAAATGTAGGCACCAATCATCACATGTAAGTGTATAATTACGTCTGGCAATACATTCTCACTAGAGTGATATATTTTGACGACACCTCAATAATTAATCCTAGATTTTATTCTGGAAGTTTAGATAATCCAAGTTCCTTTAATAATTAATAGTTGAATATTACTCTGAATAATAAGTGAAACAGCTGATCTGACCTGATGAAAATTTAAGAAATTTTATGTAAACCGCTGATTGAGTAGTAGCTGATGTGATAAGTGATTATTGATTTTTTCAATGCTTTAAAATACCAGGTAATTATAATGATGACGATAAATAATTAAGATTTTATAAATAATTTTGTCAGGGTGATTGCAAGTGCTTTGAATAATTTTTGTTGTCGATTCCAATGAGTATTAATGATAGTCAGAAGTGAAACGTTTGAGATATTGACTAGTTGAAGTCAATAATATAAATAATTAGTGATGGTCAAGTAATTAAAATAATAAATGATCAGGATGATGCTATTAGTCATTAAAAACTTTAATAAATTATAAAATTTAAGAATTCTAATAATTCCAATGAGATTGGAATACAGGACATTCTGTGCTTTTACGAATGCTTAAACGTGTTGTAAATATAATAATTATTATGTGCAAGATTGTTCTAAATTTTAATGGTTCACGTGCTTGCTGTTATATTACCAACAATGATAGGTCTCAGGGTTCACAAATAAAACAGTGACGTGTGATTCAGTGCTTCAGTGACCCTGAGAATCCAAGAAACTCTTAGTTATTTTATTTGTGACACGTGAACATTTTTTTTATTAGAATGGAAATGGTTAGTTTTGAAAAACAACAATTGCATCCTAACTGTCGCAATCTACCATTATCCCAGGCAGGATTTTCATGTGTTTTTGTCTTGTCGTCCAAGTTCAAATAAACCTTCTTTTATTTTAATATTATATGTTCTCGTGATGATGTATTTTCCCAGTCCTTTCCTGTGTAATGTTAAGGCTTCACCAGGAAGGATGTGGTTTATTAGGAATCCAGTTAATGACGTCCTTTGCTTTGTATTATCATTAAATTAAACCCGTAAATGACCCAGAGATACGTTGTCTCGTTGTACCCACTGTTATTTGTTTAAATTTCAACTGGATCTCCGACACATTCCTTGTTTTGTTTATTGTTTCAGTCCACTCTGTCCCGGGACACCTGATATGCGATGCTATGGCAGTTGGGTCATCGCATACAAGGGAGGAACGGGTACATTACCAAGCAGTCTTTACTAGAGATTAGTTCATGTTTGACAGTTGATATGGAAGTATCAGTGACTAGGTATGGTAAGCCTTATGCATACTTATTTATTTTTATGTTCCGTGTCCGAATCAAACTAGATTTTGCCAGTAAGTAGCAACAGTTATAGCATTAGCATTTGGAGCCAAAATATCGTCCTTTGAACAAATGTCCTCCATCAAGGGGAAGATCAGCAGGTGTTCTGGATCTTGTAACATGCTGCAGTCACAGAACTCATCATTGTTGACGAGCATGTTCCATTTCTTGAGATTGTTCTTGCAGCGTGAAACCCCCGTCCTCAGCCTGTTCAATGATTTCCAAATTCCATATGGCAAGTTGTGACCAGGTGCCATTTTTCTGATAGAGGAATAGTTGGGTCTGTGATCTCTGTCTTCCATATCTTCACACGGGCAGCTTCTTGTGAGCCTTCGAGGGCTGTTTCTCCACTCAAAAAGCTGTTTCTGGACTTAAGTCCCTGTCGGGCTGGTTGTTGGCCGAAAAGTGGATGCCTTGAATCGGTTTCTTGCCGTTTCTTCTCAGATGCTGCTGCTACCATTCTTCGGACAAGAAGTGGAGAAATTCCAATAAGAGGGTAGATCTTTTGAAGTGGTGTTGGTCTAAGACATACAGATACAGTCCTGGAAGTCTCATTCAGAGCTATATCCACCTCATTGGAATGTTGAGAAGAAAGCCAAACTGGTGCTGTATGTTCAGCAGCTGAGAAGCTAAGTCCAAGGGCTGAAGTTCTGAGAGTGGTGGGGTGAGCACCCCATGTCCTTCCTGTTAGGCATCTTAGTATGTTATTTCGTGCAGATACTTTACTTTTGGTGTTCAAGCAATGTTGCTTGAATGACAGAGTTCGATCGAGGGTGACACCAAGATATTTTGGTGTAAAACAATGAAGGATTGTTTCACCTTGCCACTTAATGTTCAGTTTCCTCTTTGCTTCCAAAGAGGTGGATATAGCTCTTAATAAGACTTCCAGGACTGTATCTTGATGTCTTAGACCAACACCACTTCTTTATATCGCAAGTGGAAAGCCCAAACTTGCGTTTTGGCTGGATTTGGCTTCAAATTATGTCTGTGATAATATCGACCAAGTTCTTCCAAACACAGGACAAAGAATGCTCTACTTCTTCAAAGGTACGACCTTGCATGGCTACTGCAGTGTAATCTGCGTAGATAAATCGCCAGGTGCCTTCTGTTCTGGACTGGTCATTGGTGTATACATTGTAAAGCAGTGGTGCTAAGACGCTACCTTGTGGTAGTCCATTCTTCTGGAGGCGCCAACGACTATTTTTCCCAAGGAGAGACACGTAAAATCTTCTGTTCTCAAGTTCTTAGCAATGAGGTCAGTCTGTAGTCCTTTGTCAGTTCTAAAATCTTACGAAGTAGTGTGTTGTGATTAACAATGTCGTAAGCAGCAGTTAAATCATGTTAAACCTATGAAGGCTACACCAGTAATGCGCTTTTCCTGAAATCCATTCTCTATGTGCTGAGTAAGGTTCAGAATTTGTCCACAGCATGACCTGCCTGGTCTAAAGCCTGCCTGTTCAGAAATCAGTTTGCTATCGATAGAATCAGATATTCTATTAAGAATCATTTTCTCCAGCAACTTATAAGTGTAAAACAGAAGTGAAACTGGCCGAAAGTTCATTGGGCTATCAGGAGCCTTCCCAGGTTTTAGGATCGCAACTATGCGAGCTTTTCTCCATACCTTAGGAATCTTCAGCCTGGATGTACAGTTGTTCATCAATGAAAGTAACCATTGCCGTGTTGCTGGTCCAAATTGTTTTATTTGCTCCACTCTGAGATCATCCAACCCAGCTGCCTTGTTCGATTTCAGACCGTCGATTGCTTTCATAAGTACTTCCATCGTAAACAGGTCCTTAAGGAAATCAGTCTCTTCTTCAATACACCGTTCAAGTTTCTCTGTATTTGACTTAGATTTTGAAGTCTTTCCATTTAAGATCAGTTGGTGTGCTATCTGATTAGCAGTTACTTGAGTTAAGTTAAAAGGCGGGCTAGTTGGATCTCCACTGAGATTCTTAAGAAGACGCCATGCTTGTCTACTATTCTGTTTCATATCAATATTATAAACCAAGCTATTCCATCTGTCTGCGCGTGTCTGACCGAGAGAAATCATCTGTGCATGCCCAGCTTCCATTGTTTCCTCGGAGAAGGGGTCCATATTATACAAATTGCGGTAGTTATCCGAAAGAGATATATTCTGATCAGAAAGACCTGGGATATATTCTGTTCTGCATCCTCTTGGTATGTTCTTTCACGAGACTTTTTTCACTACGGAAATAAAGGTGTCATAGTTTTCTGGTTGTGGTTCTACTTCCCCTATGGCTACATCAAGTTCACAACTGAACTTAGGCCAGTTTGCCTTCTTGAAGTTGAACCTACGTTGGAAAGGTGCATTTTCTGGTTTAACAATTGATTCGATTCTGCATAGTAAGGGTCGATGCTGTGAGCGGGGAATAGCCTTACCAACAATTTTGGTGCACTGATCAGCTAATTTGTTGGTAATAAAAATTAGATCAGGATTATATCCTCTTCTCCATCGGCCGCTGTTAAACGAAGGTGGTTGTTTTCGGTCATGAACCAGACTAAGTCCATTATTTTCAAACCACTTTTTTTTAGCTCTGCACCATTTTCATCTGTAGATGAAGTAGTTCCATGACAGTTGAAATCACCAATTATTAAGTTGGCGTTACTATATTTGAAATTGATAGGTTCCTTAAACACAAAGCTCTCTTTGGTTGGCTTGTAAACAGATGTTACAGAGAACTGCGCTGATTCGATAGTGAGGATTTAGATGTTGTTTTCCTCAGACAAAGCAACAGGCGTGATATTTAATCCGCTCTTACAGAATATTGCACTACAATAATTATCGAGTGGCCGTTCCAGAATAAGTCTCATACCTTTGATTTTCGGTCTTCGTCCCGATGGTTCTCTATGGGTTTCTTGTACAGCAATGACATCACAGTTACAATAACTGCACAGATCTGCTAGTAGATATTCTTTCTGGCTGGATAGACCCTCGATGTTTATGGACATAACTACGAGTGCTGGCCTTGATAAAGGCCCACTGGTTTTAATTGATTCAGTAGTGAAAGGATCAGCCGTCAGATTACTTTTAATCATTTTCTGACGTTGCCCAGGGTACGCCCGATTGCTCTTCTGTCACAATCTTCGGGGAGGCTCCTTTCGTGCACCCCTTATGCATACTATAAAGGATATTCATATATTGTGAAACGAACCAATAAGGATGGAACTGTTATTTGGCGCTGTTCAAAGCTGCGATCTAAACAGTGCCGAGGAATGCTTAAGACAAGAGAATTTGACATACTTTCTTCAAACAATCATCATTGTAAACTCAATAATCATGCTAGTCTAAATGTAAAGAAAACCCAAACCAAAGTAAAAAACCAAATCCAAGAAAAATATACTACTGCTCAAGATAATATTAACCTCAAGTTTAATACACTACAACACACTCATGCTGTGAGCGAGTTGTTTGATGGGAGAACTTTAACACCTCCTGTAAAACCCGAGTTGAGGCATTCACCCACATCTGAAAAGCCCTCAACTCTATTAGAGGCAACACAGGCCATCAAGGAGTTGGTGGGGGAAGGTAAAAGAATGGTCAAGGTGATAATAATAATAATAAAACTATGTTAAAGCATTCCAGCACATCTAAAAAGAAGCTTTCAACACTATCAAAGGCAACTCAAACCATTGAACAGACTGTGGACAGAGGTCAAAATTATGATGGTAATGATCACGATAATGATGATGATGATGATGATGATGATGAGGAGGAGGATGGTAATAATGATGAAGTTTTAACACCTTTAAAACCATCACTGCTTCCCGAGTTTTTGAAACCATTCATCAATAATACCTATTTGAATGATCCTAATATATTAGTCGAACGTCTACAGCTCTTGCATGCATGTAAACAAGCTGGTCATATTGGTTATAAGAAAGAGCTATTAGAAATAGAAGATGAACTTGGTAATGCTGGTATTATTGTGTAGTGGGTCAACGTAGCAACAGCCACATCCCCTGAAAAATAATTTTCAACAAGTGTTATGTTTAAAACCCTATAACAAGCAATCATAAACAAAAAGAGCTGTATTCTGTGTGTGTATACCTATTGTAATATATATATATTTGAATTAAATTAATAAACATAGTTTGTGTACTGTATATTTCTTGCTTTTCGCATGTTGAGTGTATATTTGCTCAACCACATTTTTGGTTTTTCAATGAAGATTTTTGTTTTGTTTTTATTTTCCCGTAACATTACAGTTATCAGTCTTGTAAACTGTGTGTATAATATAGGGTTAAAGCCATCTTTAATAAAAATCGGAAGCCATATATTAGTCCGATATCATGTATAACATGCTACATGTTATCCTACATTCTACATAGGGCTCTACCTTCTTAACAGTAAACTCTGTTGGTCATTAAAATAACTACTTGTAAAATAATTCCAGAGGAAAATCATGTTAGCAATTATCATATATAAAAAATTTTCACACCATAGAACGACAACTTGAAAATCATTTATTGTAGGAATGACTTTAATCGGGCCACCAAACCTTCAAGTATGCCATATAAATTCCACATAGTGCTGTATTTTGGTCGACAGTGCCTTGAGTGCTTACATTAAATAAGAATACAGTAAAAGTATAAACATTTAATAAATCATAATTGTTTTCATCAAATATCATATAATAAATATTTTCACACCAAAGAATGACCATTTCAAGATGATTTATTGTAGGAATATGTTTAATGAGACCTCCAAACCTTCATGTAAACCATATGTAATGTACATTCCACATAGCTACATAACAGACAGTATATCGTGGTAGCAATTTCCGCCATCACGCGCGCTCATAGTTTGTGTTGCATTTCAGTTCCATTTGCCTTTTATTTATCTAAAATCACTCTAAAAACATACAGCAACCGAGTGGAAAGATGTTACACATCAATAATTTTAGAAAAAGCTCTCAGGTATTGGTATTGTATCATGAGTTTTTTTAGTAATGAAAGAAATAAAAATCCAACGATATGAACAGGAGAACAACCATCTTGGTACACGATTCACAACGGAAGAATTAAGAAATGTTATTCAACAGATGAAATACAAAAAAGCTGCAGGTTTGGATTATATAAGACCTGAGCAAATAAAACATTTTGGCCCCTTAACTATCGAATGGATCCTACAACTGATGAACACCTGTGAGACTAAAATGATAATCCCGAAGTTATGGCGTAAAGCAAAAGTTGTGGCCTTGCTCAAACCAGGTAAAGATCCAAATGAACCCAAGAATTTCAGACCTGTATCGCTTCTCTGTCATCTCTGTAAGGCCCTGGAGAGAATGATTTTGAACCGAATTTCCAATTTTGTTGACAGAGAGATCATTAAGGAGCAATCAGGTTTCAGACCAGGGAAATCGTGTACTGGTCAAATAATGAACTTAACCCAGTATATTGAGGATGGATATGAAAGGAAACAGATGACTGGAGTGGCTTTTGTGGACCTCACAGCTGCTTATGATACTGTAAACCACAAGCGATTGACAAAGAAGCTGTACTCAACAACTAGAGACTTTCGACTAACACAGTTTATTCAGTGTTTGTTGCAGAATCGACGATTTTTTGTCACCCTCAAGGATAAGAAAAGCCGATGGAGGAACCAAAAGAATGGCCTCCCACAGGGAAGCGTGCTAGCTCCATTATTATATAATATCTACACTAACGACCAGCCACTTAACACTAGGACCAGTGCATTCAACTACGAAGATGACACTGCTGTTGCTGCTCAAGGATCAACGTTTGAAGAAGTAGTGTTAAAGCTGACATCTGCTCTTGAAGACTTAGCCATCTACTACAATGATAACTACTTGAAACCCAACCCAGAGAAAACCCAAATATGCGCGTTTCACCTGCGCAATGGGGAGGCGAGAAGGTAGCTCAACATCACCTGGGAAGGTCACAATCTGAAACACTGTGTTCACCCTAAATACTTAGGAGTAAAGCTGGATCGTGCGCTAACCTTTAAACAGCATTGCATGGACACCAAACGGAAGGTATGCACCAGGAACAACATCGTTCGGAAGCTCACAAACACCAGATGGGGAGCTCAGCCTAGTGTCCTGCGTACAACTGCCCTTGCTCTGAGTTTCTCTGCTGCAGAATATGCTGCCCCAGTCTGGAGGAACTCTGTTCATGCCAACCAAGTAGATGTTGCCCTCCATGAGACAGGCCGCATTGTGACAGGCTGTCTACCTCCAACTTCTGTCGATAAGATCTTTCGGCTTATGGGAGTAGCACCTCCAGAAGTTAGAAGACAAGTAGCGGCAGAAGTAGAGAAGAAAAAGCAAGAAACAGATCCAAGACATCCAATGTTTGGACTTGATGTCCATCCTCCTAGGCTAAAATCAAGAAAGAGCTTCCTCCAAACAACAATGTCAATTCATTCCTCAGCTGAAGCTCGCCGAATTGAACTTTGGAAAGCAAAATCACCAGGAGGATCGTGGGAAATGAAGGAGAAGCCGGCAGCTGGCTACTACCTACAATACGAATCCTGGAAGACGCTAAACTGACTGACAACTGGTGTGAGTCGGTGCAAAAGCAATTTAATGAAGTGGGGATACAGTGCTGAAGAACTTTGTAGATGAGGTGAAAGACAAGACCCTGAGCACCTTCTGAATTGCAGCATGTTATCAAGACCATGTACTATGCAGGACTTGATAGAAGCCAATGACTGTGCCATTCTAACAGTTGAACACTGGAGTAATGAAATTTAGTGTAATTTATATGCATATATGTATGTGTTTTGGACTCGGATGAATGAATTTAGTAATTCATGACTGTTCGTTTACTAGCATTTACCGTTACACAACATTAATTTGGTAAGCTCTACATAAGTATCCTAATCGTCTTGTTTAACAAACATAGTTGCAGGGTTGTATATGACCCAAAAATGGTAAACTGATTTTGTAGAACTCTACTGACTGATCAATAACCAGCATAGTGTACAAAGTGTTTCCCTGGTAGCTAACACATGTTTGGTTAGTCAATTGCTATTGCAAGGTCAGTCAAGACCTAAAAAAAATAGCCTTAACGTATATCAATCATCAACACCATATCATTAAACAATCTTAAGGTATTTATTAAATTAAATTGAATGTTAGGAAGCTTGCAAGCATCCTGCAACCTTGGAAAGGAAAGTATACACAGGAATTGAAGAAAGGAACCCATGCAATCATTGGATGCAGTTAGCGTAAGAGGTCATCAAAGTCTATGTGAGGGCGTGGTTTTTACAGCCTTTCCTCACATCCACCTCAGAGACGAGTTTACGGGAGATGAAATTGAGCAATCATGTCGAATGTGGAGGTCCTAGCCTAGGAGAATGACATGTTGAGGTATTTGCCTCAAGGCAGTGTGGTAAACAAAACAAAAAGCATACATGTAAAGCGAATATTAGGTAATTTTCTAGTAGATCTACAGAATTTCAAAAAAATCATTAAATTCATGGTTTATAGTCCACTTGGGATAGGTTTGGTAAATTTTAGTGAATTTTCATATATATTGGGGGTAATTTTATATGAATTTGAGCTAGTTTTATCCATTCTTGGATAAATCAATGGCATTTGAATAAATCTGCTAGTCATTTGTTGGATTTTGGTGGATTTTGGTGAATTTGCCGTAAATTTGCTGGATTTTGATGAATTTGCGGTAAATGTGGTGGATTTTAGAAAATTCTAGTCAATTTCAAGGTAATTTTGAGGTATTTAGGTGTTTGTTAAATAACCTATGTCACTATGATGGCTGTATTAGTGTCTGCCTTTGACCATGAAGGGTAGGATTGGGAAGGAGGTGGTCATGGACTTGCGTGGATAGCCATTTATATTCACTTTCAGGATGGGTATTGTGTGAAATCGAACACTTTTCCTGTTAGTTTTGAAGCAAGACATTCTTAAAAGCCGCTAATCAGCTCCGAACATTGGGAGTTAGATCCATCTCACTATTGTTAAAATGGATGCTCATCACTTATAGTTTTAAGTACATGTTGTCATGTAGGTATGAAATTGATCCAAACATAACATGTTTTTGTTTTCTTTGCACTTGTCTCTGGGCAGCCATGGTATATGCCTGGAGTATAAGTGGAAAACCACTTGCAGGATGTCAGAGGTGGCAATGAAATCCACCTCTTGTAAATTTTGACTCGCAAGGGTAAGTGTGCCCCGTTCCAGCCATCCAAACAGAATTGTATTAAATGCTAGTCTCTACACAACAAAGCAGACTTGTCATGAACAAGCATTCTGCTTGTGTCTTATTGTCATTGATGGACCACAGGCACATTTTTTTCCGAACTCCTTGACAAACTGTATTGATCTTCAAATTTGATATCTAATTAACTTCTCTAATGAGTTTGACGTTTAGAAATCTCACCTTACCTCTCACCCCCAACTGCATGGGAGCAGGAATGATTTGGTTTTTTTTTCTTAGGGGCTTCGAAATCATGGTCATGAGTTCCATGTACTTAGACAAAATAATAAGGGGTCATGCACAGTATTATTAGGTAAGTATCTAATACAATTTGTCATACCCCTAGAATCACTATCGAATCATAAATGCATTCCATGTGTTACCGTCCTTAAAGCCAGTGATATAAAACAAAAGAGGTCTTTATTTCCCCCCTGGGAACTCACATCTAGTGGGATGTAGGTTGGCGACCACGGAGCCCCAGCTGAGTCCGTCATTGCTTCCACTAACTTGTGCCAGACTTCTCTCTGTCTTCTTTCCTGTCGACCACTCTTGGTCAACTCTTGTTCTCTGCCCACCCCGACATTATTAGGGTATCCAAGGCCTAGGAAAGCTCTTCCTTCTTTACCTTCATTGGTCTTTGTCTCATTTTTAGCCTATTTTCATTTTATGAAAAAATAGTCTTATGAGATCACCTTTTGTCCGTGTGTCTATCTGTGGGTGCGTGTGTGTGAGTTTGTGATGGTATGTGTGTGTGTCCCCCTAATAAATTCTAAACCACCGGAGCGATTTCAATGAAACTCGGTAAGATCATAGGACCATTCTGGCCAACCCAGATCGTGCCCTTCCAATTGTATTGTGCCTCACCAATCCAATATGGCGGCTGTGCGAAATATATCACCAGCATTCAGTATCTCCAAAACTATTACCGACATCACCCTGAAATTTTGTACGGTGATAAAGGGAACTACTAGAAGTTCACCTATGAAATTTTCAAAAACCTGGTTACTACAAAACCAACATGGCTGCCAAGTGAAGTTGAGACTTTTAAATAGACTTTTCTCGCAATTTGACCATCCAAACGTAATGAAACATGGTAGAGAAAATGTCTATACTCATTGTCATAAACTGGCGTCTAATTTAGTTCAATTGTTTACATGACCTGAAAATGGCGGCTGTGCGAGTTATTTCACTGGCATTCTATATCTCAGTAACTATTAGAGATATCACCCTGAAATCTTGTGAGGAGATAAAGGGCACAGCTACACGTTTATCTATGTAACTTTCAAAAACCTGTAAAGTACAAAACGAACATGGCGGCCAAGCGAATTTGAAACATTTTAATAGACTTTTCTCGTGATTTAACCATCTGAGCGCAGTGAAATGTGGTACAGAATATGACTATACATATTTTAATGCACTGGCATCTAATTTAGTTCAATTGTTTACATAACCTCAAGATGGCGGCTGTGCGAAATTTTAAAATTACGTTTTTATTTCTTGTGTCGTAATCATCCGATCGAAGTGAAAGTTTGAATAATGAAGCTACGCAATAATTTTCCTTTAATGGTACATAACTCTATGGCCTATACATATAACAGTCCAAAATGGCGAGCATCCGATATATTTTGACGGTTCTCAATATCTACGAATCTTTTACAGCAATCAAACTGGAATGTTTATGTTCATAGAGGCTATGAACATAAGTTCACCTATATGTCTTTCAGTAACCTGGTGAGCACAAGTCCAACATGGCGGCGACGCGAAGTATAAATATTTAAATGGACGATTCTCGAGATTTAACCATCCGAGTGCAGTGAAACTTTGCACGTCAAATGCGTATACAAATGTTAACCCGCAGGCATCTAATTTATTTCAATTAATTTTAGAACCACAAGATGGCAGCTGTGCGAAATGTTTAAATCTCGTTTTTACTTCTAGTGTCCTAATCATGTGATTGAAGTCTCAATACCACACGTACACAATAATCTTCATGTAATAGTACCTAAATAAAAATCCAAACTGGCGACCATCTGAAATATTTAGACGGTTCTCATTATCTACGAATCTATCACAACAATCAAACTGAAATTTTGTATGTTGATAGAGGCAATTAACATGAGTAGGATTTTTTAAATATGCTGTATAGTTTTTCACGGAACTACTTGTTTTCTGATAACCTCCTTCTCCGAGGGGGCCGCCTTGTTTTTATTTTCATGTTATTTCCTGCCTTGTGCTGAAGCCCCTCAACAAGGTAGGGTGTATGTAGGCCCACCACTTGTGGTGCACCCTGTATATGGCTACACCCTCAGGGGCTCACGGCCGATGAGTTCGGAAGTTGGCGACCCCAAGGGATTCCTGACCTGAGTCCAGTTTTCCTCCTTTTTATTCATTACCACTGAGGCGGCCCTCTCCTCTTTTTCTTTCATATCTACTTTTCAGGGCTCTCCTTCCTTTCAAGTCCCTCAATCCACATTCTTTGAGGGTTGAGGGCATTTTTTATTCGATCTGTCCTTTATTTGCCCTATTGTCCTTTGGTCTTCCATTTCTTTTTCTAGACTATAAGCGTGTAGTTAGTTTTAATTATAGTTTACATTTCATTTTCATCTTCACCACCAGTCAAACCATTAGGGGTCGATAGGACAGCTTGGTGGTTAAGTTTATAGAACAATTGTCTTTTGTCCGAAGAACTCTGTTAGGTTCACTTCTCAATAAATCACTTAGACTCCTCTAGAATGCATATTTTATTATTTGTTGTGGAAAGGTTCTCAATTCACTCGATACACACCATATTGTTTTTAACACTGAACTTCACTGATCAAAGAATACGTGAAAGATACTGCACTACCAACTCTTGTGCTTGCTGCCAACTCAACATTCTCCCACCTTGAGTTGTCGAAACAACTCAAATAAAACAATAAAATAACAATACATATATTTTCTCAAAATAAATGAACACAGAAATTAATAAGTCACTCAAAATATCTCTTTGGTTTAACCATCACTCTCCCACTACTGTTTCTGATGAGATCAGAAGTATTAGTAGATGGTTTAACTGTCTTCTCATTTTCATTCCGCTCAACTTGCAGTCTTCTCCAGATGTCACTTCAAGTGGATACACCCTCTGTACTGGCCTCAGTAGCTCTCCTTTTGTAGTCGCCAAGCGAACAACTCTCACGACACCACCTTTGCCAGGGATGACCTCTGTCACTCTTGCCAGCGGCCAGTCTAGTCTCTTCGTGTTGTCACTGGCTACCAGTACTACTTCAACTACGCAGGGTTTGTGATGACTTTTCCTCATGTGGTTCTTCTGTATTAGCTATCCAAGTTATTCATTCCTGAATCTTACCCTTAATGTTTCCTTTACTTTCTGTCTGTACCTGAATCTTCTGTCAAATTTTATGTCCTCTATCATGTCGATATCGGGCATTCCAATCTCCTTGACTTCCTGTAGGAACTTTCCTGGGGTGATAGCCATCAAGTCTTCTCCATCATTGGACAGGTAAGTAAGTGGTCGAGAATTCATGACAGCTTCAATGTCACACAGAACAGTCATCATTTCTTGGTACGACAGACATGAATTTCCCAGAACTTTCCTGAGCATTTGTTAGAGGACACCAATCAGCCTCTCCCACCATCCTCCCCACCATGCTGCAGTAATTTTATCCCACTGAATTGTCTCCAACATATCGCAGGTGCCTTGAAAGTTGGTCCCATTGTCACTATAGACAATCAATGGCCTTCCACGTCTGGACACGAAGCGCCGAAAATCTTCGAGGAATGTTGCAGTAGCCAAAGATGTTACTAGCTCCAGGTGTACTGCACGAAAAACCGCACACGTGAACCGACAGACCCAGGCTTTCTCTCCACCTTTCAAAATCAGAGGCCCGGCAAAGTCGACCCCTGTTATTTCAAAAATTGAGGCTTCTCTCACTCTGTCTATGGGGAGATGAGTTTGTTCTGCTTCAAGATGTTTTCCGTGGTGCCTTCTGCAGACAACACATGTTTTAATTGCACCCTTCACCGTTCTCCTTCCTCCAAGGATCCAATATTTCTGTGTGAGCCCACTGAGCAGAATCTGGGTTCCAGCATGACATAAGTCTTTGTGATTCTCCCTAATGAGAGCGTGAACTGTTGTATGCTTCGCAGGAAGGATAGCAGGACAGCAGAAAGCATAATCATCTTTGCGCGATATAATTTTTGTTTTCAGTCTCATCACTCCCTTATCATCCATGAAAACACATAGTGGGTTGAATCTTTCATCCTTTTCACCAACAAAACACTCCTTTTGTATGAACTTCATCACGTCTTTTTCTGCTTCTGTGGTTTCTTCATTGGATAGTTCGGTACTTCTTCTCCTATTATCTTTCTGTCGACAATTATTCAGAAACCTCAAGATCCATCCTATCATATGAACCGTTCTACGAAAACTTGATAAATAGTCAAGGTGCCATTCTTGGGTATTGGACTTGTCTTCTAACACCGTCATAGTGTTGACTTTCTTTTTTCTTTCTTGGAAGACTTCATCATCGTTTGTTGAAATGTTGGGGCTAGGCCATTGTGTAGTGGATTGTTTTAGCCATTTTGGCCCTTCCCACCATCTCTGTTGAAATAACTGTTTTGTGCTACATCTCCTTGATGCCAGGTCAGCCGGATTCATGGTTCCTGGAACATGCCGCCACTGTTCTATTCTTGACAGTCTTCGAATTTCTTGCACTCTGTTCCACACGAAGGTCCCCCAAGGTTCGTCTAACTTGATCCAGGACAACACAGTCGACGAGTCACTCCAATAATAAGTAACGATTTCTTTTGCAGTTAATGTTGGCAGTACTGACGTCACTAGTCGAACCCCTATTGTAGCTGCTAATAATTCCAGGCGTGGTATGGTGATACTCTTCTTGGGTACCACTCTTGTCTTGGCTTGTACAAATCGTAGCTCTATATTGTCAACCCTCTGTATTCGCAAGAATATAACTGCAGCATACGCAGTTTGACTGGCGTCGCAGAACACATGAAGAGATATATCTTCTACCGACTGGACACTACGGATCAAACATCTACATCAGACAGCTGAGGTAGTTCTGCCAACCACTTCATGAATCTTCTCTTTGTTGTTTCGTCTACTCTGGCGTCCCAACCCAAGTCAGTGGACCATAGTTCTTGCAAGATTAATTTTGGACAGAGAAATATCGGACATGAGAAGCCAATAGGGTCAAACACCTTATGTGCAGCTCCTAGAATAGCTCTTTTGGTGATTACATCATATTTGAAATCGTTAACATGAGTTAGATTCAGTTCAATGGAATCTTCCTTTATTCCAAATGAGCCCTAGCACATGAGTAAGATTTTCAGCTGTACCATCCTGAGAATACTCTCACCCTCGGAGATTGAAAGATGCCTTATCCATTATTATGCTTGCCTCTCGCATGAATGAATGAAGGTCATTTCTGTTGTTAACACTAATAGCACAGTTATCCACATAAAAACATTCATCCATTCTTTCAATTGTTGAAGTTGAGTAGGAACTATTATCGACTGTTTGTCTCTTCAACTCGTTCAAGTGGAGTTTGATGGTTGCTGACAATAGGAACGGAGAACATGCAAGTCCAAAGGCAACTCTATTGTGACGGAACACTTCTACCTTCCCTGTATTTTCCTCCTCCCACCAAAGGAATCTCAGAAAATCACGGTCTCTAGGATTAACATTTATTTGAAGGAATGCTTTTTCTACATCGGCCGTCACACCGATCTCATTTTCTCTGAACTTCAGTAGTGAACTCGGGATCAATTCTATGATGTTAGGCCCTTTTTCAATACATTCGTTCAGAGATGGAGCGTTTCTCTGCTTCGCCGAGGCATCAAAAACAGGCCTGATCTTGGTGGTGCTGTTTTCTTTGAAGACAGGTCGGTGAGGTAGATAGTGTCCACCATTCTTCAGTTCTTCTTCAGGTACCCTCTCGATGATTCCTTGCTCCAATCAACTTCGTAAGACATTATCGTACTCCTGATAATGTTGTTCAGCTTGTAGTTTCTTTGTAGTGATTTCTAATCTGTGCTGAGCAATTTCTCTGTTGTCAGGGAGAGGTGGATGTTGTTCACTCCAAGGCAGACACACTTCATATCTGTTATCTTCATTCAGTCGTGCAGTCTCAAGGAAGTTATTTCTAACACGCTCATTCCTCTCCACGATAGATTCTTTCACAACAGGGTCAGTAATTCCAAGAATTTCTAAGTCCCAGAGATCAGAAATTCATGTATGGTGGGAAAAGTATGATGACACTAATAATGATGCCGAATCCCTTTGGGCCTTGTTACCTATGACTTTTCCCATTAGTGTCCACCCTAGGGAAGTCTCCACCAAAACTAGGCCACATTTTAGTTGATGTTTCCTCCCAGTGAGCAGTTCACCCGCCTTATCGGCCCCAATCAGAATCTGCACAGGCCCTCGCTCTCGCACATCAGTTAAACATATTTTCAGATCCCTTATCTCCTCACTCCAAGAACTATTCTTAATATATGGGGCATCTTCACAAATAATCTCTTGGCTTAAAACTTCCAGCTCCTTGGAATAGCTTCCCTCCAATCGCTTTAAACTTATTCTGTAACAGTCGTGTTTTGCTTGTCGAGAACGTACTCCACCAAACAAGGAATGTATTAACGTTTCCTTCCTGATTGACTGATACCCCATTTCTTCGGCTAGGTCACGTGCAATGTAGGGTTTAGTAGACCCAGTATCAAGGACAGCTCGTACAGATTTTTGTTTACGCTTTCCTTTAACGATAACTGCCGGGGTTTGCAAGTACATCTCAGGAGAACAGACACATTAGCTAAAGCCTTATCCACATTATTGCCATCCTGGTGAACCAAATTCCTGTCTCCCTCTTAATTCTGTTTGGACACACTTTCATTTGCTTTGTCACGGAGCTTATAACACATTAATACCACATGTTTACCACCACAAACAATGCATCTGACAATCGATTTACAAGCTCTACTTGCATGGCCCTTCTTTAAACAATTGAAGCAACAGTGTTTATCAGTTTAGATTTTCCTTTTCTCCCCTCCAGTCATTTTTTGAGCTTCAATGTACTCTGGGCTCGAATGAGGTTTAAGGCAAAAAACACACTCCTGTCTCTTAGAAACATCAGCAAACAAAGCAGAAGCAGTAGGTATATTTGGTTCAATGACATCCCTTGGTTTCTTGTCTCCCTTAATCTTATATCCTTGGGATGGGCTAATACTAAACCCTTTCATAGCTAATGAAATTCTTTCTTCACTTACTACTTCATTTTGAAGAAAAGCCATGAGCTGCTGCAAACGATCTTTGGATACGGAATCACACCTGAAGGAAGTATTCCTCTGCCATGCTCTTAATAGGTCTTCTGGCAAAGATGATTCAATTAGGGGATACAGCATTGCAGTACATTTTTCTGTAGTAACGCCTAAACTTTCCAGCGATCTGAGATGTGACTCTAAGCTACTCAGTGTTGGCCTTTCTTTGGAATTGACTGCATTCGTCAATACTAGTTTGAGCAATTCCCGAACATAAACTTCCACCTGCAAGTCCTCTCTACCAAATCGAGCTTGAAGACTCTCTATAGCTTTGTCATAATTCTCGGCAGTGGGTGGAAAACTAGTAACTAATTCATATGCTCTGGAACCTTCTGTCATAGCCTGAATGAAATATTGGAACTTATCTTCCTTCCCAATGTCCTCATCCTCGTGAATTTTACGGAACTGACTCCAAAAATATAACCAATCAATTATTTCACCAGAAAATTTCTTAAATTCTATTCTTGGAAGTCTATATTTCTTTTTATCACAAACATTGTCATTCACTACACTTCGTGGAGGGGTAATGGAAACAACGGGATTCATAAAACATGTTGCTTTTGTTCTACAGCTAAGGAATTTGTGTTTGTAATCATCAGCTGATTCACTTTCCGTTTCTATTTCGTCATCCTCACACTCGTCGTCAATCATCTGTTGGAATATTAATCCATCTAAATTAGAGATATCATCATACTTTTCTTGAAGGATTTCAAGTTGCACTTGCACTTTTTTCGTTTCAATTTGATCATCTTCTAACGACACCATTAGTTGATTGTGTGAGCGCGTAAATAACCGCCGCTTTACGGTTCTTTCTTTAGCGAGTCTTTCCATCTTTCTTCACGGGAGCCTTTTACTATGAATGAGTCCTGTCACGGTCGCCATATAATGTTAGGTTCACTTATAAATCACATAGACTCCTCGAGAATGCATATTTTATTATTTGTTGTGGAAAGGTTCTCAATTCACTCGATACACACCATATTGTTTTTAACACTGAACTTCACAGATCAAAGAATACGTGAAATATACTGCACTACCAACTCTTGTGCTTGCTGCCAACTCAACAAACACCATGACTCATGAATTTTATACTTTGTTCACTTATTTCTCATGGCTTTGAAGCTGGGTGTCTGTAACGTGATCATTATTCAATTTAACTGCAGTGTACGGTGTAGGATTGGAAAGGAAGCGGCCGTGGCTTCGGAATTACAACTATGTTAGCGTTTGTCTAAAGTATAAATTCAAAAAGTTCAGGCATCATGTAGGACATGAACTATTTTTAAGTTCAGTTTTGTATTTCACAGTAAACACAATCATTCTCCGTCTTTAACTACCCATAAATTTCTTTTTTCTAACATGATAGCTTACAGGCTGGCATTGCTATAGCATACATGTAGTAGGGTCATCAGCTAAGGATTCCATTTCAATTACCTACACATCTCATGGTATGGCTCTCAGTCAATTCGTTAAACTACAGAAAACTTTTCTTTATGTTCTGTAACATTATCATTTGACCATCTCACGGTGCAGTGGTTAACATACTTGGTTGTCAACCCTAAGGCCTTGGCTTCCAACCTACTATACCAAGAAATTCATTTTCATTTTAAGGTTGCAATAAGGTTCACTGAGCCTTGTCATCCCTTACCTAATAACTATCTAGTCATGTATGTTAACACGGTCAGGGCACATCCACTATCAAGCAGACGAGTAATATGAAACTTGCCGGCAACACCGCAGTGCTCTTATCACCAAGACTCACTACACAAACAAAGCCAGTGTCTCTGTGAAGGTTCAACCAAGCTGTACTTTGAATGCGTATGCTTGTTTAAAATCCAACATTAAAATAGCTCCACCACAGAGGTCCGGATTCGATTTTCTAAAGGCTAAAGGCTGGAACAGGGTACACACAGTCCAGACAGGTAAACAGTTTTGGGTCAATTCATGAATCATGGGAAAGGGTTAGCCATTGTCAGTCCATACAACACCTTACTTCAACTTCTCCGATAATTAGTTTATAAAACTCAGGTCGATAACCGTAACGTTTTGGCTCTTTTGGGTAAATTCATGGAGCATGGCAACGGGTTGGCCATCCTGACTTGTACAACACCATACAACTCTTCATCCTTATTCATTAGCTATATACACATTAATCCATTATAATAATCATAATAATATTTAGCAAGCCGTCATCCTCCATACGCACGTCCATTAAAGCATGGCTTCACAAAACGCTTATGCTTTTTAGGTGTTTAATAACTTTTTCCCCAGTAAAATCACTATTCCCTGTTTTAGGGGTGAAATAATCAATCGAGGTAAAAGCGTATGTCATCACCTATTTTTTCAACTATCACACCTAATTTTAGGGTTCTTAGTTTGCAAGATATCGATTTTTATTTTGGGGTGGATTTCACCCCCTACTATTTTTCATGAAAAACAAAAGATCTTAGGTTCAATTATCATATTTACACTTTTACCATCATTTTCCCCGTGTAACATCACCATTGACAGTTTTAAGGGTGAAATGATCTATCCAGGTAAAATCGTATGTCATGACCAATTTTTAAGCTATCACACCTAATTTTACGGTTCTTATTTTCCAAGGTATCGATTTTTCAATTTGGGGGTAGTTTTCACCCCCTGCTATTTTTCATCAAAAACAAAAGATCTTATGTTCATTTATCATTTTTAAGTGTTTAACACGTTTTGTTCCCATAACATTACTATTTACTGTTTTAGGGGTGAAATGACCAATCGAGGTAAAAGCCTACGCCATCACCTATTTTTTCAGCTAACACGCCTAATTTTAGGGTTCTTAGTTTCCAAGATACTGATTTTTCAATTTGGGGGGGGGAGTTTCAACCCCCAAAGGGGGACGTTGCCCCAAGTGCTAGGACCCCTCATACAAGTCCCTAGCACGATAGGTTCGCGAGATATTAACAAAAGTGTAGTTAGGCCCTTTTGACTAATATGAATCATGTATTCAAAACGGGGCGTCAACCCAAGTACTAAGATACTGCCTATGGCAAAATCCCACCAGGGGTTCAGAAAATATTAATACAACTGTAGTTAGGCCCTTCTGACAAAAGCCGCCAGTGTGCATACATACATACATACAAAAAATACTATTTCACCCCCGGGTAAGGGTAGTTTTTATTTTGGGGTGGAAATAAGTTGTCCATAGGAATGAGGGCTTCACCACGAGTTCCATGACACCCCATATGTTTAAATCCGATTATTGGTTAGTGAGATACTAAAAAATAATATTAAAAAAATAACTCCTCTATAAATATAAATAATCTATACATAATAATTCAAAAATCCCGCTCTCTTACAAAAGCTCCCAAGTGCACATTGGGTAGGTTTTGGCCAGGGTTAAACACTACCCCCAAGGGAAGATGAAGAGAAAAGGAAAGGGAAGTGGGTTTCGGAATGAAGAAAAAGTGTGGGTAAATAGGACGAGAGTCCAACACCAAACAAAATGAATTTGAGCAAGTATTCAGTGACGAGTGTCACCGCAAAGCCCGTGAAGCACCTAAAGTGGGTATGGACCTGGACGCAGCTAATGGAAGATGCGGCTGGAGCTTGGGCTATTTGCAAGCAAGCAACGATAGTACTTTCCCTTCCAAGCCTATATTTGCCTACTACGGAGAAGGGTGGTAGTCTGGCAAGACAAAGAATGACAAATTTACTGTATATCCTTTCAAAGAAGTCAGGTTTAATCGAAGGTTTTGAAAGGCGCAAATAATTTGAATTCGCCGTGATGCTTTTAGTTCTTGGAATTGTAGAATTTCCAAGGAGCGATCGAATGTTTCCAGGAAGGGTAGCGATGAAGCAGTTATAGCGCCGACTAAATGTTTAGACAAGAAGAAAAACTTAAATTTGGAAAACCAACCATAATTTATAGAGAAAATCTCAACAAATCTACACTTGCCTTACTGGCTCGTTAGAATTAGCTAAAAAAGCTAAGAGCGACTTTGAAAAAGTTTTTGCGGAGAGTTTTTGTTCAAATGCAACAAATAGTGGAACCTTTATTAATTTGATGCTTGATTTTCTTAACGCGAGCATGAGCTTTTGGGTAGAGTTAGGGGAAGTAGGATCCTGCCTAATCGTTATTTTATAGAAAATGATGAAGCAAAAGGATATAGTTTGATTTGTTTAACAATGCGTAGAAAAATGATAAATTTAACAAATATAAAAGCTACAATTTGATTTTTAAACCTTTGAGATCTCAGACCTCTAAAATTGTTGAGGTTTGCACTAGGAAATTAACAAAATTTGGTTTGGAACCTCTTGTAAGCACCAAATCTGCATAAGATTTTAAAATAGTGCTGAGATTAACAAATTTAAAGTTTAACAACAATTAGCGCAATTAAAACTTTAACGATAAATCAGGTACTATATATGTACTTTGAGAATTCCTATAAGGAAGTTCTAAAAGTATGAACAAATAACAATTCGAAATTATAACAAAGAGAGGGAGAATACGAAGGAGTTTCTATAACTCCTTGTATTTAAACAGGGATCACGAGGAAAATGGGGCCAGTACCCTTTCGTGAATCCTGGAAAAGGAGAGTTAGAAAACTCACGTATGAGTAGAAAATAGAATTCCCCAATTGAAGAGGGATAGAATTATAATGCGGACTTGCCACACATAAGCAGATGTTAATTCGTTGAATGTGAAACAAAGTTGGGAGGGCACTGATAGCAAGCGAGGCCTCTTAGAAATTGACATAAGTCGTAGTTTAAACAGCTAGGTACATCAGTTGACTTAAATTTAAAGCTTAATTAAATAAAGTTAGTAAGGTGTTTAGGAAAAGGAAATAGGAACTTTAGGATAAAATTTATGGCCGTATTTATTGCTTTCGTTCGAACGTGACACGAATGGTTGTTGAACGGGCACTATTATGCACTGTAGTCCGTTGAAAAGTTCACCATTGCAACACGGAAAGTTTATAAGACGAAAAGTTATTGCAATTGTGGAGATCACTAGTTGAATTTTAGTTTGAGAAAGTTTATTGCGTTGTGACGTTAATAGATTGTAGTTGAATGCAGCGGACAAATTCCAACGAAGGAAGACAAATTATGCTGATTAGAGGTATTTTCAGCATAAATTCCTCAGTGAGGAACAAGCGTTTCCATATTTAGGTGGAAAGTACTTGACGGCATTACTTGCAAAAAGATAACTTGATGTAGAAAATTCTAGAGTTGCGAGAACAGTAGAATTGGGCAGAATATCCCACGGAGATGAAAGCTAAGTTTTTATAGACAGTGGGTTTAATAAGACTCCCACGGTGAGAACTCATTCCCAGATAAGCAGTACAAGAAGTACTTTTTCATTTTAGAAAGCTAGCTGAAGTAGCCACAAATAAATCAAGAAGATCTTTTGAAGGCAGATATTGCATCACATATAGCAATTTCACACTGTCTATAAAATCAGATTAAAACATTTAGCTGTTAAAACCGATTAAAACATGGTGAAACCCATTAAAGATTTACTTAGCTCATTTCTGAAGAGTAGGCAATGTTCCTGGTGACGGTTGGTTTCAAAATCCAGACATGGCGTCTGATTTAAAAGCTGTCTCTCGAGGAGAGCAGACAAGCTCGGGAAGAGCTTCGACTCTACGTGTAAACGTTTGACACACAAGTGAGAGTGAGAGCAGTTGCTCTCGGCACGGAGACAAAAAGTCAATTGGGCGAGCGGAGTGACGCGCTGATGGAGGAGAGCGACAACGCACACGTCAGAGGTAGGCGGGCGAGGAGAAGGGGAAGCGAGCGGGTAAGGGGAGGAAACAGCAGAGTTTACATAAACATAGCAAACATTGTAAAAGAAAAATTCTTCTTGGAGCGGTGTCTTCACGTAGTTGTTGGTTGGAGAAGAACACGACGCCTGGCGGATTGATGACGAAGTCTTCATGACTTGAGGCGTTTGATATTTAAAGGGCAGCTGCAAGACGCTGCCAAGCTGGTTCCGAAGAATATGCGTTTCTGGAACAGACTTACACCGCAAATGAACAAATATACGGGGAAAACAGGATGTAAGAGTTCGATGTTGGTGTATGCGGGAAGGAAATTTAATTAAATGAAATAATGTGAAATAATAAAGAGCAGCCAAAGCAAACTCTACCTTACCGTGTATTTCCAAAAATACACCACACATGCATATAAAAAAACATTACTTCACTCCCGTGTAAGGGTAGTTTTTATTTTAGGGTGGACATACCTCGTCCATAGGAAAGGGGGGTACGTCACGAGTCCTACGACACCCCATATGCCAAAATCCGATTATTGGTTAGCGAGATACTAAAAAGCCGATGACCTATTAGTTTTTTCCAAATATCTCGAAAAATAAGAGAAACGCATTTTTGACCAAAAAAACATGTTTCCAGCTTTTCACCTTTCCAATACCTACATCCTCGTAAAGAGGACGACGAGACGAAAACATCAATATGGCCTCGAAATCACTTAATCCGTTTTCCAAATATCTCGAAAAATAACGAAAACGCATTTTCGTTCAAAAAAACCATGTTTCCAGCTTTTCACCTTTTCCATACCTACATCCCGGTAAAGAGGACGACGAGACGAAACAAGATGTTCAGTAAAGAACATATAGCCTACTTTCTCCTAAATGCATGGGTATTGTTATAACTCTTTGTCCTTTTCAAGGAGTATGATTGAATATTGGTTGTAGTAGCTTGTTGAAATACAACGTGCTATAGGGATATTAACCATGAATATGAGGTGCCCTTTGCTAGTGCTACCTCTGTACCAAATTTCGTTCAATTCGGTTTCACCGTGTTTGAATTGATAGGGGGAATCGATTTGCACACATACTTGGCCACCATCTGCAAATTATTGGGCTGATGTTCTTGCAGTTTGGTCAGAATATGTTTCCCACATAAAGATATGGTGTTGCAAAATTTGGTAGAGACTAGATTCTTAGGTTGGTCGTAATTACATTTTAGCTTTTAACATTTGGGTGGCCGCGATTACGTTTCCGTCAAGATAGCGGTGATATAAAACATGACACTGAGGTGCCCTTTGCTAGTGCTACCTCTGTACCAAATTTCGTTCATTCAGTTCCACCATGTTCGAATTAATAGGGGGAATCAATTTTGACATAAAGATGGCCGCCATCCGCAAACTATTAGACTAATGATCTATTAGATTGGTCAAAGGATGCTCCCTCCATAAAGGTATGTTGTTGCAAAGTTTGGTAGAGATCGGATGGTTATGTTAGTCGTAATTTGATTTAAGCTTTAAAAATTCGTGTGGCCGCCATTACGTTTCTGTCAATATGGTGGCGATATTAATCATGACACTGAGATGCCCTTTGCTAGTGCTATCTCTGAACCAAATTTCGTTCCATTCGGTTTCACCGTGTTTGAATTAATAGGGGGAATCGATTCTGACACAAAGATGGCCGCCATCCGCAAACTATTAGGCGAATGACCTATTAGATTGGTCAAAGGATGCTCCCTCCATAATGGAATGTAGTTGCAAAATTTGGTAGAGATCGGGTGATTAGGTTAATCGTAAATTGATTTAAGCTTTGAACATTTGTGTGGCCGCCATTACGTTTCAGTCAAGATGGCGGCGATATAAAACATGACACTGAGGTGCCCTTTGCTAGTGCTACCTCTGTACCAAATTTGGTTCCATTCGGTGCCACCGTGATCGAATTAATAGGGGGAATCAATTTTGACATAAAGATGGCCGCCATCCGCAAACTACTAGGCTAATAACCTATTAGATTGGTCAAAGGATGGTCCCTCTATAAGGGTATGTTGTTGCAAAATTTGGTAGAGATCGGATGATTAGGTTAGTCGTAATTTGATTTAAGCTTTGAACATTTGTGTGGCCGCCATTACGTTTCCGTCAAGATGGCGGCGATATAAAACATGACACTGAGGTGCCTTTTCTTAGTACTACCTCTGTACCAAATTTCGTTCCATTCGGTTGCACTGTGTTCGAATTAATAGGGGGAATCGATTTTCACACAAAGATGGCCGCCATCCGCAAACTATTACGCTGATGTCCTATTAGTTTGGTCAAAGGATGCTCCCCCAATAAAGGTATGTTGTTGCAAAATTTGGTAGAGATCGGATGACTGGGTTAGTCGTAATTTGATTTAAGCTTTGAACATTTGTGTGGCCGCCATTACGTTTCCGTCAAGATGGCGGGGATATAAAACATGACGCCGAAGTGCCCTTTGTTAGTACTACCTCTGTACCAAATTTCGTTCCATTCGGTTGCACCGTGTTCGAATTAATAGGGGGAATCGATTTTCACACAAAGATGGCCGCCATCCGCAAACTATTACGCTGATGACCTATTGGTTTGGTCAAAGGATGCTCCCCCCATAAAGGTATGTTGTTGCAAAATTTGGTAGCGATCGGATGATTAGGTTAGTCGTAATTTGATTTAAGCTTTGAACATTTGTGTGGCCGCCATTACGTTTCCGTCAAGATGGCGGCGATATAAAACATGACACTGAGGTGTCCTTTACTACTGCTACCTTTGCACCAAATTTCGTTCAATTCGCATTCACCGTGTTCGAATTGATAGGGGGGGACAGACATTCAGAGTACACACACTCACACACACACAGACACACACACACACAGACTCACACACACACATACACACTCACACACAGACTCACACACACATACACACACACAGACAGACACACTTTTTTCGCCCTGTGTTGATCTCATAAGTCTACTTTCATTTTTTGCAAAAATCGAAAGTAGGCTAAAAATAACATGACACACGTCATTATCACTTTTTCGGTTTTCCAACTATTAGAAAATGTCAAAAACGCTTGTTTCACCCTTAAAACATAGCCTATCTAGTCACCTCAGCCATCACCCTAAACACCACATCGTTCTAGCCTTCACAAGCTCATTAAATATCGCCAAAATGTCAAAACAACATGTTTACCACAAATTGCACCCATTTTAAAAAATAACCTCACCATCAGTTAGAGCGGGAAAAATACCATCTAAACGACCCCTTACTCAACCCAGTCCTCCCCCACCACCTAACCCTTTTCCAACATAGCCATACGTATTCAAGCACGCACGCGATTATGGGTAGAACCGCTAAGTTAACACTACTCATACATAACGCCCATTTACAATGAACATTACGTGAAATCACTTTTTTCATTTTCTTTTGTCTTTTAGTACTTTATGTGGTTGGCAAATAACATTTGACTTACAATTTTGATTGTTATGAAAATAATATTCGCATTATTATTGTTATCATTATTACACTACTGAGAAGGGGTCGTGTTTGTGCTGTAGTCACGCTACTTGCTACTCACAAAGGCAGACGGAGTTTAATTCCCCGCCAAAGCACGGAACATTTTCGGACTGAAATATCATGTACTATGGTTGAGAATCCACGTAAGAAAGGAGGCCCCGTGCCTCATTTCCGTGTTAATCAAGGTCATGTCAACTACAAGCTTCTTTCCATTTTCACTACTATGTTGTGTAGACTACAAGCATCTTCACTCATCCAATTATTAATCAGAGGCAGGAAAGTGCGTCTATATACAGGAAATAAACATCAGCTTCTATGTAGTGACCTTGAAAATCCACAGCCTGTTTCCAGTCGACCGACCAGGTCAGGGAATGGAATGAATGAAGCTCCCATCTAGCGGCGAGGATATGAACTGTGCCGGAAGCCGAAAGCTGTCGCACTCACCTGGGGAAATGATTAAATGAAATAATGGTGGATTATGTTGTTGGAATGAAATTGTGACAGTGAAACCCGGAGTACCCGGAGAGAAACCTGCCTGCCTCCGCTTTTTCCAGCACAAATCTCACATGGAGTGACCGGTATTTGAACCACAAACCCAGCGGTGAGAGGGCGTGCTGCCGTCTAAGCCACGGAGGCTTCTATGTAGTAAAATTTAAATAACTTTTCATAAATATTGCACACCCTTCGTTTAACGTCCTCATACTACTGTACATTTAAAAAAGAACAATAGTATGCTAAAAATACAGCAAACTTGGTAGCAATTGTCATATCCGCAGTAAGTAATATTTTGCAAACTACGTATCATGCCTTGAATAAGAGTAAAGGAACAAAACAAACTGTAATCATTTCAAGTAATAATAACAAAACAATTTTAAACACATCAATAAATCTAAGTTTATGCCGTATCTTGTGAGGGGATTCGCCTAGCAACACCGAGATTGGTAATCAGCAAGCTCTTGTTGTCAACTTGGGGACCCACAAAGAGTAGCGAATGGCGCGCTACCTAAATTCTTATCTAGTGCACCTGTGGTACTTAACTGCGAGAGGTAAACGCTCAACAGCCTTTCACCTCCCTATAAAGGCTTCCAAAACGTTTGTATATTGGCAATCATGGCCAAGCAATTTTAATTCAGGTACATTTATAGATTTACGCTGTGTCTTTTGCGGGGTTTATTTGGCCGTGAAAGAAGAAATAACAATTTTATAAAAATATGTTGGCGCTTTGACCATTGAGATTTATAAGGCAAACTTAATAAACTAATGCGAGAGTTGGTAGAATACGTCACAATAGTCTGTGAATTGAGGTTGCTCAAAATGCTTGAAAACTACAAAAAACAGTTAAATATTTGCAAACAGAAGAATTCAACTAACAAAAAATAAATCTCTAAACAGTAAAAAAGCATATCGTACAAAATAGAAATAATCATACCTTGGTAAACCGACGTAAAGATCCAAATACTCACATACAATACGAGACGCAGAGACTATAAAATTGGATGCAAATTCAGTGTCCTAGCCTCCTATTTATAACTTTTGTAATTAATTGGAAAATAAATACTTTTTTCGTTACAGGAAGTAATGAGAATAATCTTGCTGTATAGAGCTATAAAAGACCTTTCGTACGACATATCACACGAGTAAATCGAAGGTAAATATAATAGGGAACCCCCTGGTCACCTTAAGCGCATTGCATGTTTTGTTGAAGTTTACATCCTAAAGTGATTCCGGGATGTTCTGATAGCCATTTGCAAATTTTGAACGAAATCTGTTGATCCGTTTTCAATTGATGGAGGAACAGACAGACAGAAGGACAAAAGTACAATTTTATATACAGGATGAACAAAGAATGCCGCACTTGCAGGTCGGCAAGCGGTTCCCCGTCAAAATTCACGACAAAAGTTTATGTTGCAAAACCTAGTCCCGCCAATAGGTTTAACTGAAATGCGTGTTACGAAAAAAAACAGGTCGCAGGAACTTGGCGCTCTGCCAGAGCTTTCTCTGTACATTTCGATGCACTGCAGGATGTGACAGTGTTGCCAACTTCTTGTTTTCATACTTGTGTTTTCAAACAGCACCCGATCCGATTTTGCTAGAGAAACTTTTATCTTGCAATTGGATGAGGAATCGCATGCCAACCTCCAAGTGCGGCATATTTTGTATACCCTGTATATAGGGATATCTCAATGCCGTATTTGAAAATGATGTCAGTGCTTTCAACTGCTGAAAAATCGCAGTTGAAATTTAAGCTCCATGTTGAATATCTTGGAAGGTATGAATGTGAGCTATTTCAAAAGTGGTACACGTATAGATAATAATATTTCAGTTTTATTTCCAGGAGGCCATACATGGCAGTGTTGCCAAAATGATTATAAGCCTGCTGATATGTCTAATTTTTAAGTGCATATAACTTCTTCACTATCAATTGGAATTCAACCAAATGTCGTATGTGCTATGTGTACATAAACAGATATGACTGAGCGTATTCTAAAGAGTCACCAGGGCTGGCAACTGTTAATAAATGCTCTCAAATTGTTTTATCCAAATACCAATATATCAGAAAGTATGCAAGCCGACAGCTTTAAACTATGCACACGTATAGTACCTGACATTCTATATTAATTTGGAGTAACATCTGTGCTACCAACATGATTCTGAGCCTGCTGTGAGGTCCAACTTTAAATACATGTAACGTCTATACTATCATTTGGATTTCAACCAAATTCTTAAGAGCAACCAGGGCTGCCAAATGTTAATTAATGCTGTCTCTATTTTTGTTACCCTAATATCAATATATCAGAAAGTATGCAAGCCAATAGCTCTAAACTTTGCACACGTATAGTACCTGGCATTCTAGATTAAGTTGAACTAATATATGTCAGTGTTGCCAATATGATTCTAAGCCTGCTGATTAGTCCAATTTTAAAATGCATGTAACTTCTATACTAACTAATGGATTTCATTCAAAATTGGCACAACAATAGATCATATTATTTCTGATTATTTCTGACCAATGCATACATGACATTGTTGACAGCATATTTTTACGCGCGCTGTTAGATCCAATGTTTAACTGCATGTAACGTCCATGCTATCCATTGGACTTCAACCAAATTTTGTATTCTGTACCTTAAGAGATGGAACTAAGAATATATTCAGTCACCAGTGCTGCCAACCGTAGTGTTCTATTAGGCTAATTATGCCAGGTATACAGTATTTCGAACGAATTAGAAATTTCGATAATACCAACTTAATTCCGTCATTATTCTGGAAAGATCCATATAGATTAATCATTGGCATGAATCTTAAATTTTAAGAAAAGTAGGCTCATTAGTTCGTCACGGAAATTCTTGTTTAATAATTGAAAATAGGCTAAAATTTGAAATGGTGGGTGATAAGTCGCAGCCTTCCTTGTACATGCGATTAATTACCAATTGCACATATTACAAGGGGATGGCTTCCAAGGATTATATATTTCGCTCGGTGGGGGAGCATTATTGGTTCCATTAGTTGTTTGTTATTGTTGTTTCATTCGAAGGGCTTGGACATCGAGGGCATTTAGCCCCTTGTACTGTACTTGGGTAAGGGTAGCAGTTATCTGATAACCTGTGTTATTGAGGTGTCTGTAGTAGTGTGTGTATTTTTAATTTAGGCGAGGATTGCGAAGGAAAATAAGGAGAGAATGTATTCATAGATAACTGCCACTGAGGCTAAAGAGCCCCTTTATGTAGCGTATACAATGTTCTGGCTTGAAATTATGTAATAAAAAATAAAAATAAATAAACCTAGCTTAACAACTAAGAAAACCTAAATATAAAATATACTTATAACTAAACGAGCCAATTAGCAGACACTTCATACAAAATGAATTATACAAATTAGAATATAGAATAATTAAATAAAAAACCAACCTAATGTATTATATCTATTAAATGAAAACAAATTATAGTACGGTAACAAAGGGTACAATTTTTATGTAAGCATAATATGATCTATTATTTAAACAATTACACGAGTGACATGATTACTAGAACTACTATCAATTCCACGGAAGTTGTATCTTGAATACTAAAAATATTATAGAAAGCTGTATGGCACGGATATATTTCAAAAAATTTGTATGGAATATTTATATCTTTGATTCGTATTCCTTTAGGAATCTTGATATTAGGTACTTCTTGAGTTGTGTAGTGTTAACAGAGTTTGTAAATGAGTGAAGGTGGAATGTATTCAAGAGCCGTGAAGCTGTGCAAAGGAATGATTTATTGTATTTAGTTGTACGGTGGATAGGAATATGTCGAGTGGAATCACTAAATCTATTTTCTCTGTGGTGGACGGAGTTCATAGGTTTAAACACATTATAGAGATACCCAGGAGTTTTTGTACACAATATTTTCTGGGTTAGGATCGTAATTGACAGCTGCCTACGTTCACGAAGTTTCAACCACTGCATTTGCACATAATAAGGTGTAATGTGTAGGGCCTACATCACGTCTCACGTCTAAAATGTAACGAACGCATGCATTTAGAACTCTCTGTAATTTTATGTTAAGTGTTTCTGATAAGCCGTTATACACTACTGATCAATATTCGATGATAGGAAGTATCAAAGTTTGGATTTGAAGCTTGCGTATTTTTGACGGCGTGTAAGGGTATTCCGCTTCAAGATATGCATTGATGATAGAGCTTTCTTTATTACAGCTGCGGTATGCTCTCCCCAAGATAAGGTTCTGTCAAAAATTACTCCTAGGTTGTTCACAGAGTTGCTGTAGGGGATATCATTGTCTAGTAATTTTATTGGTAGTAGCGAGTTAAGATGAACAGAGTTAAGAAGTTTAGTATAGCCAATGCATATAAGTTGAGTCTTAGAAATGTTTGACTGGAGGTTATGGTTTAAGGTCCACTGATGGAGGTGAGCGATGTCTTCGTTGAAAAGTTCTATATGGTGAGGCGCATCAGAGGGACTGAAATGGAAGTAGGCCTGCACGTCATCAGCGTACATAAGACAGAGACTGTTTTTGAATACACTGGACATATCATTTATATAAAGCGAGAAGCACAGTGGTCCAAGAACTGACCCTTGGGGTACACCACTTTTTACTGATTGCCAATTCGATGAGGAGCCATCAAAGAAGACCACTCTCAGTTGCAGACGTGCTAGGTACGATTCAAACCAAGACAATGCATTCCGCGATAAGCCAATGGAGTGCAGCTTCGCAAGGATCAACTCATGGCTTACGCAATCGAAGGCCTTACTGAGATCAAAGAGGCATAGAATTGTAAGCTGTTTTTGGTCAATTGCTGAGCGTATGTCGTCTGTTATTTTTCAGAGCGTGGTAGTTGTGCTATGACTTTTCTTAAATCCGGATTGATGAGGATTTAGGATGTGGAACTCGGTCAAATATTCACACATTTGTTCATGAACTATTCTTTCCAGAACTTTGCTTAGAGCACCAAGTATGCTGATGGGCCTGAAATCACTGCAAGACGCAGGTATTCTCTTCTTAGGCACTGGGCGTATATTCGCACACTTCCAGAGCGTCGAGAATACTCCGTTTTGTAAACAGAAGTTGAACAAGTGTAAAACGGCCGGCAGGAATATATCGAGACAATTTGAGAGAAGGGAGATTGGAATGTTATCCGGACCTTTGGCTTTAGTACGAATAGACCTAATCGCTTTCACTATTTGTTCTGGGTATACGTATTTGAAGTAGAATTTTTCATGGTTTGGCGGCGGAAGAAGTCTATAATGCTCTGCGGTCTGGGATATTCTTGTTGTGTTACTGTTGGGAACTACGTTTAAGTAATGATCGCTCAGCTCGGAGGGGGAAACTGGCATTTGGATATCAGGTGGGGGGCTGGCACCTATTCCAAGGGATTTTGCAGCTCTCCAGGATGCTGCAGAATTCTCACAGTGTCTGAAGAGGTTATATGTGTACTTAACTTATGCATTTCTTATCGCTTGTTTTGTGTTATTCCGTAGAATTCTGAATTTTTCATAGTCACCCGGAAGTTTTGTCTTTAAAAATTCCTTGCGGGCTCTGTCGCGAATCTTTATCAAGTCCTTAATATTGTTCTGTTAAACCGTGGAGTTGAATGGTGTTTAACGTTTACTATCTTCTGAGGGGCATGTTTGTCATACAGAAAGTGGATGTTTTGGTTAAAGAGACTGACCTTTTCGTCTACATTGTTTGTTTTATAAAACTGCTCCCAAGGGAGTAATTCTGCACCCGCACTAAAATCATTTGAACTACATTTATTGAAATCACGCACCAGGTATGTCTTGGGATTTGATTTTGGAGCAGATAAGGAAAATACAGCGTACAAGAGGTCATGCGCTGAGAATCCAGGAGCAGGCTCCTGTCCATATTCTATAACAAGATCATTGCAGTTGGAAGATATTATATCAAGAATGCTATCGCAGGTAGCGGTGTGGAAGGTTTCAGTGAATGGCAAACATTCAAGGTTGCAGGCGTTCAACATCTCACGAATACTTTCTGTTTCAAACGTACCCCTGCCAAATCTAGCATTTATGTCTCCAACAACAAAAATATATTTGTAATTCAGTAAATGTGTCTACATATCGTTCAAGAATGAGTCTAAATAGCCAGCTTTTGGTGGACGGTATACACAAGAAAAGAGTATGTTTATGTCTGGCAAGATCATTTCAAGTATCAAATATTCCGGTTTCTTACTGTATTCACCCGGAGATTTGCTAAGGATGTTGCATTTTATAGTGTCCTTGACATAAACGGCAACGCCACCTGAACCTTTGCCAAGTCTATCATTACGAAAGACGTTGTATCCACTGAGATAAGCATCCCGTATTGAGGGCTTAAGAAATGTTTCACTGGCTGCTATTACCGTATGTCAAAAGAACTGTTACTAAAAGTATGACGGAATTCAGAAATGTGGGAGGAGTCAACTAGAGATTGTGCGTTGATGTGTGCCACTTTAAGCCTGTTTGAGTTTCTCAAGCTAATGTTTGATAGTAGTTCAGCCAATACATGTTCATCATGAGACATAAAAGCAACGAATACACTCTTAATTACAGAGTTAAGGACATATAGACACAATATATACTATAAACTGTTTTGCAAACCTGAGATCACTATTGTAAAAATAATAAAACAAACGATAAAATGACCCATCGAAAACAATGAATAGCTTAATATACGCTAAAAATAAAAATAAAGTCTGGTGAGATATCGAGTACACAGTACTAGAATAATTTTGAAGTTAATATTAATACCTACAATGCTAGACAAAGAGAAAAGGGAAAGAAAATAATTAATTCTATGCTAGAGCAATGAATCTAATTCTAATTAATTAATAACATAAATTTCAGTAAGGAAGAAAGAAAAGTATTTTGATCTTCCATATTTCCAAGTAGCCTCTCCAGGTTCCATATGCTGAAGAGCTGAGTTACCATCAGCAGGATGGACCAGGTATTGTCAATCTTTTTGCTAAACATTTCTCCTCGGTCTATAAGGCACCAATCGTTAACACCCAAAAATTTGAAACTCCTTTCTCTATTAACGTCTCCACCTGCCAGGTTGAAAAGAGTGATATTTATAACAAATTAGAGAAACTCTCAAATAACAAATCATTTGGTCCTGATGGTCTCCCACCAATTCTATTAAAATCTTGTCGATTCATTATAACAGAACCATTATTCATCTTATTTAACCTCTCTCCTGGAACTGGTAAATTTCCTGATAAATGGAAGAGTAGCTATGTAACTCCTGTCTTGAAATGGGGTGACAAATCCAATGTTAAAAATGATAGAGCTATTTTTAAATTGTCCTTTATACCCAAATTCTTTGAATCTATAATTACTGACAAAATTTCACCCCAATTTTCCTCCTACATAATTGAAAAACAGCATGGCTTTATGCCAGGTCGTTCAACATGTACAAATCTCCTAGTTTATTTGGAGTACTTACTGAAAGCAGTAGAAGAGCTCAATCAAGTGGACTGCATCTACACTGATCTAGCCAAAGCCTTCGACTCTCTCGACCATAAGATTCTTATTTCAAAATTACAATCTTATGGTACATAAAACCCTCTATTATCATGGCTGTCCTCATATTTAGAAGGCAGAACTCAGATTGTCAAAATACTCAATTTCGTATCTCAACCAATAGCTGTCTCTTCTGGCGTTCCGCAAGGAGCCCATCTTTCTCCTTTGTTATTTTTAATCTTTTTTAATGATATCAATACAGTTTTCAAACATGCCAAAATCCTCCTGTTAGCCGATGATACAATGTTCTTTATGAAAGTTCAATCTCTACAGGACTGGATACTTCTTCAGGAAGAACTTTGGCGTCTAGAGGAGTATTGTACTTTAAATGGGTTACTGCTCAATGAAACTAAATGTAAACTAGTTAGATTCTCAAAGAAGAAACAGAATATTGAATTCTCTTATCACTTTCTATCGTCTACTCCACTTCATGCTGTTAGAAGTATTTGTGACCTGGGAGTAAAATTATCAGACACGCTTAATTTTATTGAGCATATGGAAAATATTTTTAAAAAAGGCTTTGCAGAGATTAAGTTGCATAACTCGTTATTCCAAGGAATTTTGTGACTCAAATATATATTTCCTACTGTACTTGGCCCTTGTCAGACCCTTAATTGAATATTGTGCACCGATTTGGAGCCCTTTCAATAAAACACAAATTGAGAGTTTAGTGAAAGTATAACACAAATTCCTACGAATGTATGCGTATCGTTTCCTACGAATCATAACTACAGGCCGGACGTTTGTTTTAGACGATTGTCCTTGATCTTGAAGCCAGCGGGTGAGCCTGCACACAGTCACTCTCTCACCATATCGCTTCACACTTGTCACCACCGATCTGATGTAATGGAATTCCAGACTTGAACACGTGGCGACATCGCCTTGGGGACAGTACAGTCCACGTCGAAGTATTGTGTGACGGGGAAGTACAGGTTACGTAGTTACGAACAAAACGTCATTATATTTGCCAATGACTGTACTTCAGCAGTAGTGTCAGACATCTTTGTCAATCATCGTACCGCTTGGGGCAGCTGATAACAACACAGGTACTGTAGTAACTCGCATCCAGGCTTCCATTAAGATTTTTCACTCGTCTAAAACAAACGTCCGGCCTGTTCACTGAAGTAATGATGCAATTGAAGCTGCCAACTCTTAAATCCCGTCGTGATAATTTTTATATTCTTAATATGTACAAGATTGTAAACTCTCACATAAACTGCCCAGAATTACTAAATAAAATCAATATCTATGTGCCACCCCGTTCGATGCGCAAGCATCATGTCTTTGAAACAAACTGGCATCCGACTAATTAAGGTCTAAATAGTCCCATTGACAGAATGATGCGAATCTCAAATGGGGTCAGCATAGACTTGTTCAATACCGATGAAAGACCCCTGAGAAAATATCTGTTTTCCACTTCATTTGACAATCTGTATGAATATAGTTGATTGTAATAGTAGGGTACCATACCTTACTTCGTATTACTCTTAATGTATTTTATCCTGTATAAAAGAAAATGGTGGAAGACGTCAATAAATATGTATGTATGTGTGTATGTATGTATGTATGTAGCTGCGCGGTTCTCCAAGGGGTCCTTACTTCAAGGGTGTTGGGTACCGCTTCTTCAACGCCTCGAGGTCTCGGGCTGTTGTCAGTCTGTGTTTTGTATCACCCACACGTACCATGATAACACCGTCAATGCTCCACGTGTAATTTAGGCCAAAATGGACGACAGTCTGTTTTAGTAGGTCAGTGCGGGCCTTCGTTAAATCTTCCCGCACCGTTATGCCGGCGTTCTTCAGAAATTTCTTCTATTTGAAGAAAGCATTACGATCAGCAAGGGACACGAATTTTACAATAATAGGTCTCCTTTTATTAGTTCCTCGGAAGCCTACACGATAAGACCTATCAATCTTGGATAGCTCGAGTGGGACGTTAATTTTCCTGGCGACATCTAGAACACATTGATCTGTATCCTCGCTGGGAATTTCTGGTACCCCGAAAATCCTCAAGCTGTTCCGCCTCTGTTACATTTCAATACTACCCGTTTTCTCGTGTAATTGCTGCTCGAGGCCAGCTATTGCCTCTTCCCGTTGTGCGAGTTCAGTTTTTAGTTCCCTTATGATGTCCGTATTAAAGTCAATGCTCTCCTTCAGTTTTTCAATGACCTTGGTTGCTACACGTTCTACAAGGTCGTCTAGGAGATCGTTGTTACTTAGCATATTGACTAGTGATCGCGACACTGTGGAGTCCAGATTGTATGCACCAAGTTGAGTGCTCGGGGTAGTTTTCGTACACTCTAATTTAGATCACGTTGCGGGTCAGTCTGTCCTGCAACACTAGCGCTTGCTGAGCTTTCACTGGGGTCAACGTCTGTAGCATGATTAGGTTGGACAATGTCCTTTCTGAAGGGTGCAGTGGGGCTATCTACCGGGGAGCATCGCATTTCACCATACTCGGGCCTTGAGCTCTTCGCGACGGCTGACCTTGTACCACAGGGCCTTGACTACGAGTAGTCTGGGTAGTTCTTGCTTTTTCGCCTGGGCTGCGCTGCTGCTCACCATCTGAATCATTGTCTTTGTTGGCAGCACTGCGCACAGATTCTGCATTCGCTTGGCGGCCTTGATTTGTTTCTGTTTCCTACCCAAGCTGTTGTAGAATGCTTTGTTTTTTTCGAGCTAAAAACTTAAAGCCGCACAAACTCTCTACGTATTTCGAAGGTAACTCAGGTAAACTGCTGTTATACAAGATGGATCAGCACAAATTGTTCACTCTTCACCTTCTTTGAACACCTACACAGCCAAGGTAACACTGGAGTGGCTAACTCACGTTGCAACTATTCCGCCATTTGCAGAGCAGACAGTCGTGGCCTTATGTTATGAACCATCCCGGTATTTGCCTAAAGTAGATGTGTGAAACCATGGAAAAGCACTTCCAAGATAGCTCGGGTGAAAATTGAACCCCTCTCGTGTCAGTTTTTCCGACGAGGCTGAGTGTACCCCGTTCCAGCCTTCAAACCAGAAATAATTTTCTTGGCAGAGCCCTCAATTGCTGTACATTCTTCTTCAAGTAATGTAGAGATTTGAAGCCATTATTTTCCAGTGTTGCCTATACAAATTGCCTTTTGCGGCTTTTCAGTCGGTCACACATTCAGCCATATGCGAACACATGTATGATAACAATCATCGTTTCACTTACATAATTGGTAGCATGCTGAACTGCTGTGCCCAAGATCGCGGGTCGTTGGATTTTCTAAGAGCGTTAAAATCCTTCAGTATGCCTTCATATCGGAGGGAAAGTAAAGCCAGTGGTCCCATGTTATAGATATATGGCATGGGAAAGATCTCTCCACTAACTAAACTTGTGGGAAGTCAAATTTCTAGGTTAGATTTCGTCGAACGCTCTATCAGAGTTCCAACGTTCACCACTAGGTGTCAGTGACACCTGGTAGCGAAAGTTGGAACAACTTGAAATTTAACGGAACTTGTAGCTCACCCAATGAGTGTCCGCTTGAAGCAGCTACAGCCTCTGGCCAGCCGAACATGTCCTCGGACACTCCCGGAACTAAAAGCCATATGCTAAATAAATAAATAAATAAATAAATAAATAAATAGAAACAGACTTGAAAATTTTACACCACGAAGCAAAAGGAAATTCCCTCGACATAAAAGAATCCATTGAACTATATCTAGCGAAGAAAGATAATCCAGCGAATCTGAATGAGCACACATCTTTAGAAAGATCAGCACTCTTCATGCTGCTAAAAAAAAAACAAAAAAAAAACACCATTAATAAAATGAGGAATGCGAACAGGAAGGGATAATTGGGAAATATGTTATAGGATGAGGATGCACATTGTGTCTATTTTCAACAAACAAAACCTGTATGTAGGTAATTTCGTAGGGTCTTATATCGTCTAATAGACCGGGTGGCAACAGATGATCAGATGTCTAATTTGTGGCAAGACGGCTGAAATGGCCTACGATAGTAATGAAAACAGTTCCTGAGTCCATAGCTTACACTTTTAGTAAGTCATTCCAACCTCATTCTGTCGGTTCAGGTACAACGATAATTCATTCATAACTTCAGTTAACATTTCCGATAACAGATAGGGTGCAGGATGACAAACGAGCTAAGGCTAGATGCAAACCTCACCACGCCAGTAGCGGTGTGGATGTCCATAAGTGAGCATCGATGTGAGGAGAACAATACCAAGTTAAGTGTACATAATAATTAGTTGTTTCTAGTGCATGCTAAAATGTGTTAATTGATTTATTATTATCACAGTGTGTTATTCTAAATTGTACACACATAATTCACAAAACCTTGTAACACAAAACAAACCTAACGAATAACGAGATCCAAATTGTGAATCAACATCATACTATAATCATCAAACGACGTGCTATTGAACCAGAGTAGTGAATTTACAGTAGTGAAAAATTAACACATTGATCAGGATCTGATGATGGCCGCTTGAGGGTCGAAACACGGAAACCCAAATTGCCCATTTAAGTGTGATAATTAATTAATACATGTATTTTTTTCAGGAGTGTGTTTACATATTTATAACTTGTACTCCGACAATTCATTGGGCACAATCGTGTTGACCGACTGAATGGCTGCAAAAGACTCCTTCAAGTAGCCACGCCTGGATAACATGGAGTTACCCAAGACTGACTCTAGTGGCCAATTAGACTCTTATCTTGTTTAGTCTGGCCATTTTTAACCTTCAGCGATCTTCAGTTATCAAGTTAACGCCAACTTTCAGCCGACAGTAATTGTAATCCATTTTTACGTGACCCTGACCTTGACCGGATGGCAAGGATTCAGACATAATAATTACATAAGTTATGGCGGTAAACAAGTGTGTTCGAACCCTATCGTGGGCAGTACTTGGAAATGGTTTACATGGTTTTCAATTTTCTACTCCATTCTTGCGTAAATTGTATATTGTATTATATTGGCAAGCCTTTCTTCTTGTTTCGTTTCGACCAACTAAGGACCACGTCATTTAAACTGTTTTCTCTTAGCTTTAAAATTAGCCCAGTATTCCTGCATTCGTAGGTGTTGTTCTTTCCTCTCGTTTGTCCACGCCTTTCCAGTCTTCAGCGTTGGCTTAGGTTGGAAACTGATGTTCAAAGAGTTTTCTCTTAACCTGGTCATGCTCCTAGATATCTTCATATCTCGTGCATATAATTTAGTATCTCACTGAACCAGGCTTCCTTTGTCTTTTCTTGGAGAAAAGTGAAGATGTGATAAGTTAATCGTGTTGAAGTCATTTGGACCACGTGCCCATAAAACGGAATCCGTCTTCTCGGCATTACGTCAGTAATTTTATTATTGTTATTACCACCGGCTGTTCTTACTAATATTATTATTATTATTAGGCTATTATTATTAATATGAATCTGAAGCTATTGATGATGCCAAACACACCTTTTAAGCCTATTTTAATTTATGAAAAAATAGGCTTATGAGATCACCTTTTGCCCGTATGTCTGTCTGTGTGTGCGTGTGTGTGTGTGATGGTGTGAGTGATGGCGTGTGACCCCCTAATAACTTCTAAACGGCTGGAGCGATTTCAATGAAACTCGGTAAGTTCATAGCACCATTCCGGGCGACCCCGACCGTGCCCTTCAAATTTTGTTACGTCTCACCAATCCAACATGGCGGCTGTGCGAAATATTTCACCAGCATTCAATATCTCCGAAACTATTACCGATATCACCCTGGAATATTTTCCGGTGATAAAGGGAACTACTAGAAGTTCATCTTTGTGACGTTTGAAAACCTGGTAACTACAAAACGAACATGGTGGCCAAGCGAATTTGTGACTTTAAATTAGACGTTTCTCGCGATTTAACCAACCAAACGCAATAAAACGTGGAACAGTACATGTTAATACACATTGAAATGCACCGACAACTAACTTCGTTCAATTCTTAACATAACCTCAAGATGGCGGCTGTGCGAAGTATTTCACCGGCATTCTATATCTCTGAAACTATCATCGGTATCACCCGGAAATTTTGTACGGAGATAAAGGGCATTACTGCAAGTTCATCTATAAGACTTTCAAAAACCGGTTAGCTACAAAACGAATATGGCGGCCAAGCGAAGTTAAATTTTTAAATAGACCTATCTAGCGATTTAATTATCCAAAAGCAATGAAACTTGGTACAGGAAATGTCTATACACATTGTAATGCACTGGTATCTAATTTAGTTCAATTGCTTACATAACCTTAAGATGGCGGCTGTGCGAATTTTAAAAATAGTTTTTATTTCTTGTGTCGTAATCATGCGATCGAAGTGAAAGTTTGAATAATGAACCTACGCAATAATTTTCCTTTAATGGTACATGACTCTATGGCCTATACATATAACAATCCAGCATGGCGACCATCCGAAATATTTAAATGGATCTCAATATCTACGAATCTATTACAGCAATCAAACTGAATATTTTAATGCTCATAGGGGCTATGAACATAAGTTCACCTATAGGACTTCCAATAACCTGGTGATCGCAAATCCAACATGGCGGCGACACGAATTATAAATATTGACTTGGTCGTTTCTCGCAATTTAACCATCCGAGTGCAGTGACACTTGGTACAGTAAATCCTTATACAAATGTTAATCCACTGGCATCCGATTTTTAGCCTATTTTCAATTTAGAAAAAATAGGCTTATGAGATCACCTTTTGTCCGTGTGTGTGTGCGTGTGTGTGTGTGTGTGTGTGTGTGAGGTGTGTGTGTGTGTCCCTAATAAAATCTAAACGGCTGGAGCGATTTCAGTGAAACTCGGTAAGTTCATAGCACTATTCCCGGCGACCTCGACCGTGCCCTTCAAATTTTGTTACGTCTCACCAATCCAACATGGCGGCTGTGCGAAATATTTCACTAGCATTCAATATCTCCGAAACTATTACCGATATCGCTCTGAAATTGTGTACGGTGATAAAGGGTACTACTAGAAGTTCACCTATGAGACTTTCAAAAACCTGGTGACTGCAAAACCAACATGGCGGCCAAGCGAAGTTGAGACATTTAAATAGACTTTTCTCGTGATTTAACTATCCAAACGTAATGAATCTTGGTACAGCAAATGTTTATACACATTGCAATGCACTGGAGTCTAATTTAGTTCAATTGTTTACATAACCTCAAAATGGCGGCTGTGCGAAATATTTCACTGACATTCTATATCTCCGAAACTATTACAGATATCACCCTGCTATTTTGTACGGTGATAAAGGGTACTGATACAGGTTTACCTATGTATAATTCATAAACCTGTAAAGTACAAAACGAACATGGCGACCAAGCGAATTTGAAATATTTTAATAGACTTTTCTCGTGAGTTAACTCTCTGAGCGCAGTGAAATGTGGTACAGTAAATGATTTTGCAGATTGCAATGTACTGCCATCTAATTTAATTCAATTGTTTACATAACCTCAAGATGGCGGCTGTGCGAAATTTTAAAATTAAGTTTTTATTTCTTGTGTCGTAATCATGCGATCGAAGTGAAAGTTTGAATAATGAACCTAGGCAATAAGTGTCCTTGAATGGTACATAACTCTATGGCCTATACATATAACAATCCTAAATGGCGAGCTTCCGAAATATTTAGACGGTTCTCAATATCTATGAATCTTTTACAGCAACCAAACTTAAATTTTTATGTTCATAGAGACTATGAACATATGTTCACCTATAGAACTTTCAGTAACCTGGTGAGCACGAATCCAACATGGCGGCGACGCGAAGTATAAATATTTAAATGGACGTTTCTCGCGAATTAACTATCCGAGTGCCGTGAAACGTCGCACGTTAAATGCTTACACAAATGTTGATCCACTGGCATCTAATTTATTTCAATTGTTTGCATAATCACAAGATGGCTGCTGTGCGTAATTTAAAAATCTCGTTTTTACTTCTTGTGTTCTAATCATGCGATTGAAGTTTGAATACCACACGTACACAATAATCTTAATATAATAGTACAAAAATAAAAATCCAACCTGGCGACAATCTGAAATATTTAGACGGTTCTCAATATCTACGAATCTGTTACAGCAATTAAACTGAAATTTTGTATGTTAATAGAGGCAATTAACATGAGCAGGATATATGAAAATAGGCTGTATAGTTCTTCACGGAACTACTTGTTTCAATTGTTTCCATAACCATAAGATGGCAGCTATGCGAAATTTTAAAATCTCGTTTTTACTTCTTGTGTCCTAATTATGCGATTGAAGTTTGAACGACTACACGTGCACAATAATCTACATGTAACAGTACATAACTCTAAGACCTACATATATAAAAATCCAACATGGCGCCCATCCGAAATATTTAGTCGGTTCTCCATATCTACGAATCTATTACAGCAATCAAACTGAAATTGTGTATGTTGATAGAGGCAATTAACATAAGTAGCATATATGAAAATAGGCTGTATAGTTCTTCACGGAACTACTTGTTTTCTCCTGCAAGAGATGGATTGATAAGAGGGAATTGTTTCAAAAGGAGATTGGACAACAGATCTTCCCAGACAACGTAGTGGAAATGATGCTTCAATAAGAGTAGCACTGGAACAATGTACAGTAGCTCATTTCAACGAAGAAAAAGATCTAGACAGTCATGGATGAACAATAGTTGAGGATAAGTGTCCTAGCATATGGTTATAACGCGAAGTAATGTGCTAAACGGTTCAGGGTAAGTTCCAGAAATCACGGGGGAGCTTTAGTCGGAAGTCTAACACTAAGCAGTCTGACACTACGTGCGCAAATGCATTTCTTTTCCTCCGTAAAAATGTATATATATTCGAATCGTTACTATCAGAATGATCGAGGAAGCAGGCTGATGGAATTCTGCACCGAGCATGAGTTGGTCATAGCTAACACCTTATTCAATAACCACAATAGAATAATATACACATGGATAAGACCAGGAGATACAGCGCGTCACCAAATCGACTTCATTATGGTCAAGCAGAGGTTTCGAAACCAGATTTTGGATTGTAAAACGTATCCTGGTGCTGACATAAACTCTGACCACAATCAGGTTGGTATGAAATGCAGATTAAAGTTGAAGAAAAGTCAAAAGCCAAAAAGGTGGGCAATAGACAGGCTGAAAGTGAAGGATGTAAACGAAAGATTCAAGAAGAGTATAAAGGAAGGACTAATGAAAACCCCTAAACAAACTTCAATTGCAGACGAATGGGCACTTTTGAACAATGAAATAACAAAATCCGCAGAAGAAAACATTGGTAGGAAATAAAGAATAGGTAAAAAACCGTGGATCACTCAGGATATACTACAATTGATGGATGAAAGGCGGAAACACAGGAATGTAAGAATTGAAAAGGGGAAAACAGAATACAGACGACTGAGAAATGAGGTTAACAAGAAGTGCAAGGAAGCGAAAGAAGAATGGTTGAAAGAGAAATGTGCAGGTATAAAAAATTGTCTGAAATTAGGAAAAGTAGTCACAGCTTATCGAAGGATTAAGAATACTTTTGGGGAAAAGAAGACTAAGTGCTGTAATATTAAGGACACAAATGGAAAGCCTCTAACAGAAAGGGAAGAAAAGGTTGAGAGATGGAAAGCTTACATAGAGTGTTTGTATAAGGGAAAGGAGATTGAAAATCATATAATGGAAAGGGAGGAGGAAATTGATGAGGATGCAAAAGGAGATTTAATATAGAGATAAGAATTTGACAGAGCATTGGAGGACTTAAGCAGGAACAAAGCACCAGGCATAGATGATATACGGATTGAGTTGCTACGCTGCATAAGAGATGAAGGTCTGAACAGGTTATTTCACTTGGTGTGTAGGATTTATGAGACAGGTGTGATACCCCCTGATTTCAAGAAGAATGTTATTATCCCTATACCAAAGAAAGTGGGAGCTGACAGATGTGAAGATTACCGTACAATCAGCTTGATTACTCATGCTCCAAAGATCCTGTCTAGAAAAAATTACAACAGGATGGAAAGACAGATAGAAACGGAGTTGGGTGAAGACCAGTTTGGTTTCAGGAGAAATGTAGGAACAATTGAAGCTCTACTAAGTCTTAGGCTGATTTTGGAAGGTAGAATAAGGAAAGATAAGAGAACGTTCATGGCATTAGTAGACTTAGAAAAGGCTTTTGATAACGTTGACTGGACTAAATTGTTTGACATTTTGAAATCTATTGGAATAAAGTACAGGGATAGGAGGGTGATCTACAATCTATACAGAAACCAGACAGCAGTCATTCGAGCTTAAGGACATGAGAGAGAAGCTGGTATTCAGAAAGGTGTAAGGCAAGGCTGCAACTTATCACCCATACTTTTCAATCTTTACATTGAACAAGCAATAAAGGAAATAGGAGAAAAATTTAAAGTGGGAGTGAAGATTCAAGGAGAAATAATTTCAACTCTGAGATTTGCTGATGACATCGTCATTTTGGCCGACACGCCTGAGGATTTGAATGAGTTTTTGAGTGGTATGGACTCCGTCTCACAGAAAGAATACATGTTGAAAATTAATAAATGTAAAACAAAAATGCTGGTCAAAACAATAAGGACACTTCCCATAAACTGGAAAATTGAGGAAAACTGAGTTATAACGAGGAATGTAGAAGCGTGTCTCAAATTTTTGGCGGCGATATTGATTGCGTCACCAGCACCGCTAGAGGGCCAGAAAAATTTGTGTCCCGGGCTTTTTAGACTTGTCTATCCATGTACTATCTGAATCCAAAGGGGCGCATTGGTTGCCAGATGTGAAATATTCTGGCATAATTTTAAGCTAACTTACCCCACTTAATACGTTCAAAAAATTTAAGAAGTCTTAAAAATGTGCATGTTATGACACTTTGTGTAATCATGTTACTCCTTGAAAAGACATGCCCACTTTTACCTGAGCTTATCTGTTTGCGGAGAATTTCTGAACTAATGGAGATAAATTTTTGAATGTACTACCATTCCACTTGGTAAAGATCAATTTTCAATTTGTTAGCGGTGAAACAGCATTGCAAATAAAAATATTCTCCGTGTTGTATTCCGGCTCAATTTTCAACATTTGTCCCAGCAGCTTTCCCCTGTTCTATACATCTCATGGCATAAACGTACCTGATATTGACTTCATAACCATGATCAGTAGACTTCGATGTAATAAAGTTCATCGAAGAAACTAGCACAGTTGCGCTCGGATGGTTTAATTGCGAGAAACGTCCATTTAAATATTTAATATTAAAATTTCGCGTTACCGCCATGTTGGATTTGTGCAGACCAGGCTCTAGAATTAGTGGTTGAAGACATGACTAAAGGGAAGTAGAACAAATAGGAATCTTAAAATACTAAGGAGGATGAAAATAATCCAGATTATGGGGCAGGAAATTTCTGAGATCCATCACAGGTAAGAAATTACACTGAAAATCTTTAGCTTCAATTTTCTCAGTTGTATATTTTTTTGTACTTTGGTACCATTTATGCTAGGCCAGTGAAACTTTTTCTGTGGTTTAATAAGTTCTCTTCTACTGGTAATAGGAAGGGATTTTTCAGTATGTTACCTATGAATAAAGTTATTAATTTATTTTAAGAAACATTTTGGAAAAGAAATAATGTATTTTTAAAAACTTCATTCTGAAAAGACTATCCAATTTCCGTAAATGATCCTTCCTATTATTACAGAGAAAGATGCATATAACAATCTCTGAAAATGCCATTGTAATAACCCAAATAGATTTTGAATAATTTGTAACAAAAAATTGAAAATTTAACATGGGCAAGATAGGGAGGTGGTTCTCACCTTAAACTACAGTACACCATAAAACAAAATAATACTACATTCTTCCGTGTCTTTAAGAAGCATTTTACCAACTTTTGTCCCATGTTACTACAACTGCTGGGTCGGCGGCTGTCCGTTCCAACTCCGGCCGCCTCTTCAGAAGTCAACAGGTTATCTGTCGGTGTTAGCTGCTGAGAGTGGTCCACATAAACAAGTTGCAAATACAGTATATTTATAGAGTAGTGTTAGCCTACAGAAAATGAAGATGAAGTCTCTACTTATGTAAGTGGCATCGATCTGTGTTCAGTGAGTTGAATGTACAATCCCACATGGGCTCGTCCTTTGGTGACTGCGCTAGGAGAGGGGGATTCAATACTCCCCACCATAACTGCATCCTAGTTAGCAATTCATACCATTTCAGATTCAAGTACTTATTACATAGATATGCTTGTCTTTCGTTGGTCCGCGTTGATTTATCAAATTCAGGTATAAATATTTCCGACTAATGAACACTTTAATCATTAACACACTTAATGTCTGGATATATTTTAGATATTAATCAGACTGGCTGCTTGGTTCAGTGATAATGTACTCGCCTGCCGTACCCAAAGTTGTAGGATCGAATCCTTGGGCAGTCAGTTAGCATTTGAAGGTATGTAAATGCGTGGGTGACGAGTCAGTAGATTTACTGGCACGTTTAAAAGCCCACTCCAGGCAAAATTTTGGCACCCCGGGGTCTCTGAAAACCGCATTAGTTAAAAGGGGCGTAAAGCCAATAACATTAGCCTATTAAGATATTAATCGGTCGCCTCCGTAGCGTAGCGGTCAGCATGGGTAGCTGCCGCCCCGGAGGTCTTGGGTTCGATTCCCGGCTCTGCCACGAAATTTGAAAAGTGGTATGAGGACTGGAACGGTGTCTACTCAGTCTCGGGTGGCCCAAATGAGTAGAGGGGTTTCGATTCCCCCTCAGCCATCCTCGAAGTGGTTTTCCGTGGTTTCCCACTTCGTCTTCGGGCAAATGCCGAGATGGTACCTTCTTCAAGGCCACGGCCGCCTCCTTCCCTCTTCCTTGTCTATCCATCCTAACCATCCCTTACCTTCCCTCACGAGGCCCCTGTTCGCTTTGCAGGTGAGGCCGCCTGGGCGAGGTGCCAATCCCACCTCACCAGTTGTATCCCTTCGATTCGATGTTCCCCGCTCTAGGACACTGCCCGTAGAGGCGGTAGTGGTGAGTTCCCTCGCTGAGTCCGTGGGTTCCACCAACCTGGAGAGTAAACGACTAAAAAAAAAAAGAAAATGTTAATCGTAAATTAATATCCTTCATCAGCCGTTTGAGATTTTGTGCTGAACAAAACAGTGAATTGCAGCAAATGTTTCACTGTACTACCACACCCACACTATAACTCACTCAGCTGACAAGGGAATATCATTTGTTGTTGTTGTTGTTGCTTAACTTCGCGGCCATATAGCCCCGTGTGTTTATGGGTGTGTGTGATGTCTGCACTAGTGCTTGTATTTGTAAATTTGTTACATGATTGGGAAAGAGATGGCCGTTGCCTTAAGTTAGTAACCATTCCAGCATCTGCCTGGAGTTGAGATGGAGAATCCTTGGAAAAATCACTTAAAAGATGGCTGAGGTGGGAATTGAACCCTCCTTTTCACAGCTTTACCTCACGAGGCTGAGTGTACCCCGTTTCAGCCCTCACCTCAGAATTATATTGGTTTCTAAATTAAGGCCACGGCCACCTCCTTCTTACATACCCATATTTACAAATACACACACAGAACCAGGTACAAGGTGTTACAAGATATATAATGTTATTAATCAAGCCAATGGCCATTTATTAGCCTATTTTCATTTATGAAACAAGTAGTTCCGTGAAGAACTATACAGCCTATTTTCATATATCCTACTTATGTTAATTGCCACTATCTACATACAAAATTTCAGTTTGATTACAGTAATAGATTCGTAGATATTGAGAACCGACTATATATTTCAGATGGTCGCCATGTTGGATTTTATATATGTAGGTCCTAGAGTTATTTACTGTTACATAAAGATTGTTGTTTACGTGTAGCATTCAAACTTCAATCGCATGATTAGGACACAAGAAGTAACAAGGAGATTTTAAAATTTCGCACAGCCGCCATCTTGAGGTTATGTAAACAATTGAACTAAATTAGATACCAGTGTATTACAATGTGTATAAACATTTCTTGTACCAGATTTCATTGCGTTTGGAACATTAAATCGCGAGAAAGGTCTATTTAAAATTTTCAAATTAGCTTGGCCACCATGTTCGGTTTGTAGTTAACCGGTTTTTGAAAGGCATATAGATGAACTTCCAGTAGTACCCTTTATCTCTTGACAAATTTGCAGGGTGTTACCGCTAATAGTTTCAGTGATATAGAATGCTGGTGAAATATTTCGCACATCCGCCATCTTGTGGTTATGTAAACAATTGAACCAAGTTAGATGTCGGTGCATTACAATGTGTATAAACATATACGGTACCAAGTTTTATTTCGTTTGGTTTGTTAAATCACGAGAAACGTCTATTTAAAAGTAGCAAATTCGCGTGGCCACCATGTTCGTTTTGTAGTTACCAGGTTTTCAAAAGTCACATAGGTGAACTTAGTTCCCTTTATCACCGTAAAACATTCCAGGGTGATATCGGTAATAGTTTTGGAGATATTGAATGCTGGTGAAATATTTCACACAGCCGCAATGTTGGATTGGTGAGACGTAACAAAATTTGAAGGGCACGGTCTCGGTCGTCCGGAGTAGTGCTATGAACTTACCGAGTTACATTGAAATCGCTCCAGCCGTTTAGAAGTTATTAGGGACACACACACACACACACACACACACACACACACTCCTCACACATACGCGCACACACACGGACAAAAGGTGATCTCATAAGCCTATTTTTTCAAAATTGAAAATAGGCTAAAATAGGCTTATGGGATCACCTTTTGTCCGTGTGTGTATGTGTCCGTCCATGTGTGCGTCCCCACCCTAATGACTTCTAAATGGCTGGACCGATATCAATTAAACTCGGTACGGTCATAGTACTATTTTGGCTGACCCCAACCGTGCCCTTCAAATTTTATTACGTCTCACCAATCCAACAAGGCGGATGTGCGAAATATTTCACCGGCATTCTTCCGAAACTATTAGCCTACTCATATCACCTTGAAATTTTGTACGGTGCTAAAGGATACTACTAGACGTTCATCTATGTGATTTCGAAAACCTCTTTACTAGAAATTTAACATTGCGGTCAAGCGAAGTTGAAATATTTAAATAGACTTTTGTTGCGATTTTACCATCCAAACGCAATGAAACTTTGTACAACAAATGTTTATACACATTGTAATGCACTGGCATCTAATTTAGTTCAATTGTTTACATAACCTCAAGATTGCCACTGTGCGAAATATTTCAGCGGCATTCTATATCTCCGAATCTATTACTGAAAAGTTGTACCGGTGATAAACGGAGCTACTTAAAGTTCACCTGTGTAACTTCCAAAATTCTGTTAACTACAAAAATAACACGGTGGCTAAGCGAAATTGAAACATTTTAAATAGACTTTTCTCGCAATTTATCCATCCGAACGCAGTTATACTTGATACAGTAAATGGCTATAGAAATTCAATGCACTGACAATTAATTTAGTACAATTGTTTACATAACCTCAGGATGGCGGCTGTGCTAAATTTTAAATTTAAGTTTTTTTTTTCTTGTGTTCTAATCAACGTTTGAATAAGGAACGTACACAATAATCCTCATCTAACAGTACACAACTCTATGCCCTACAGTATATTAAAATCCAACATGGCGACCATCCGAAATATTTAGACGGTTCTCATTATCTACAAATCTATTACAGCAATCAAACTGAAAATTTGTATGTTGATAGAGGCAATTAATATCAGTGGGATATATCAAAATAGGCTATTTAGTTCTTCACGGAACTACTTGTTATATTTTCAGGTCAGGCCACGGAGGGGGATTTAGAAGGAAATCAGCCGGAGACAGGTATTTGCCTGGTGATGAAAATGGGAAACCACGAAAACTGTTTTCAGGACGGTCAAGGTGGGATTTGAACCCACGGTCTCTCGACGCCAGAAAAGCACGAGGTAGCTCGTTAGCATTCTCGGGCATCGAGGCCGGTAACAAAGAAATATATGGGCCTATGCAGAATATTGAATATTTTTGAATATTGGTTTACACATTCACCAGCAGAGATTTTTGATGTGTAACATCTTTCCAATCGGTTTCTGGATATTTTTGTGGGAATGATTTTGAAAAATGGGACGGAAGTGGATCGGACGGAAGTGCGTAAGACGCACTGGCAGCTGGATCGCTAGAAGCGATCCAGCTAGTAGTGGTACCATGTGGAATGTCTGCCACATACGGATTACCTCAAGGTTTGGAGGCCCCATTACAGATATCTTATATATAAAAGTGAAAGTCTGTATGTATGTATGTATGTATGTATGTATCCTATGTATGTATGTGGGTGGATTTGTTCCGTAAACAAATCTACACCGTTCCACCAATCTCAACCAAATTTTGCATACACATAGTTTTGGACCTAGAAGGAACGGCTGGCTACATGAATTTTCGATAGTCTTTCTCATTCTTCTGATTTCGGCCTTTTTGCACTCAAGCAAAGGCTAATAAGTCAGAAAATTAACTGATGAAGTAATAGCAAGGCCGACCATCTCCATGGCAACAATAGCTCAAGACGGGACCACCAAGCTTCCAACAATCTCGGTAAGAGGCCATGGTACGCCCACTGCCAGCTAGATCGCATCCACACCACCAAGCTTAATACCATAATTCACATTCCAATGAATGAATAAACTATATATCTGGGTAATGTGTTTCTGCTGAACCCCTAAAATATGACAATAACGTGTAACAAAAGACAAACCATAGCCGACACAAACTTATACTTTAACCTCAATTAATAATATTTCTATTACAGCCAATGGCCAAAGAAAATATAAGAACTATAACTATACGTAACTATTCACTACAAATTTCCTTCAAGGACTTATTTCTCTTCATGCAAGTAGCACGGTGATAACGCTCACATGTTTTCTCGCAGAGAGAACAATCACAGTTTATGTTAGGGGTGTGAAACTGTAATGTGCGGCAAACTCTATGGCGAAAACCATGTACCGCATATCGGGTAACAAGATGACGCAATACGTAGTTGGCAACTGACCACTCTCTGTAAGTAAGTTTAAAATGTAATTTATTATATTTCAAATAATGCTAAACCAGATAATATCTCATCACAGATAATTCCAGAGCGTTCTTTGTAAGAAGTTATTTCGGCACTGTGGCTTCATCGTTTTTACAGTTCTACATCTGGTGAAGTATTACCGTATAATCTTTACAATACATTTCCATTGTCACTGGTGATTCTATTTGACATGTTGACATCTTCTCGAGGGCTGTCACGGAGCAAATTATATCTCGGTTAACGTCTGCAGACCGGCGACCGCAGTGAGGCAAAACTGATACAGAGGTGAACCATTACCATTTCATTGGCGTCTGCAAACCACAATACTACATGTGTTTGTCTTCAAATTCGTAATTGTTTTGCCGCATGTTTTTCGTAAGAATTAGACCACATGACTGTTTCCCAAATGAAGAGTGCACAATACAGTGTTCTTCAGGAAAGGGTGACATTTTGGAGTTTGTTCATATTGTGTTTGGTTTTCAAATTTCAAATATTTCTTTCTTTCTTTCTTTCTTTCTTTCTATTCAGTCACTTATTTTTAATGTATCTTTGGGGTAAGCATCTTCCACCTTTCCATTATGGTGCACCATAATAGGGTTATTGATGGGAATGTTTTTTGGTGTTAAGCTTCCCAACCACCAGTTTTCCTTGATATTTAAATCTATATCGGCTGATGAAGGGGGCAAAACAATTCGGCCTCGAAACATGTACCCAATGACCACCAAGTGATCATTTATCAAAATAAAGGTATTGATTAGGCGGATCTTTTGCCACAACTATTACTAACTTACATACTATACCAGATGAAAAGAAAAGAATAAGGGCAATAAAAGGCAGGGAAAAGAAATGCCACCGGCCGCCGAAGAATGGGATGTTGATTAATTTAGGGGATTTGCAACATCGTGCTCATGTAGCCCCATGTGCTTGGCTATGTGTTGAATTTGTCTGATAACCCGTCTTATTGTGATGGCTGTATTAGTGTGTGTATTTATAAGTCAAGTGAATTGTCCGATGGTAACTCATGAAATGGGATTCCTCGGCCTTCAAACTTGCCCTGTTCTGATTTACAAAAGCTCACATAACAGTACGCCATCATAAAATACAAAACGCAACTTCACCATTAACATCAATACAAAACAAATATCTGTAACAGTGACTTCAAAAAGCGGTTATCACAATGAGTTGGTGCTGCTCTTAGCGTCTATATTTGGAAACGAGGTTGTACGCATAAACCAATGAAAGGAGGTTGCTGTAACATTCAGTTAGGAACTATCCCGGTATTTGTTTCGAGTAGAAGTGGGAAACCACGGAAAACAATTACCGATTCTGTTGTTGTTTATTAATGTAGAGGCTTTGTGACGACATGGTCATATAGCCCCCTGAAATTGAGTGTGTATGGAATTTTTCTGATAACGTGTGTTACTGTGATGGCCGTAGTAGTGTGTGTATCCGTAATTCAAATAAGGATTGAAAAGGAGGTTGCTGTGGCCATCAGTTAGAAACTATCCCGGTATTTGCTTCGAGTAGAAAGGGGAAACCACGGAAAACAAACACCAAGTTTTGCCTCGGGAGGCACAGACCAGACAGAAATTAAAATTTCTTGACATAGACGAGATTCAAACTCGGAACTCCAAGGCGAAAGCCGAGAATGTTAGCCGCTAATACACGTGGTCGTCTGAATGATTTTTTCATTTTTTGTTTAATTTTATTTAATTTTTAGTCTTTAGGGCACCGAAACCTATGTGAGATTTTGAGTCTAATTTTACACTCTTGATACCGCTGCTGTTACGGAAGATTTTGAATCTTTACATTATGACGAAATGTATCACGCGTAATATATTGTATGCAATATCTACTAGAATTGAAGTGTTATACACACCGTTAAGGTGTGTTCTACAACTTACTGGTAAGTTGACGTTTATGATTTATTAATCATAATGTCCTTATGCTGCATTTTTAGGTAGATTTCATTAGAAAGCTAACTATTGCTATGGGTCCCATGTTTCGACTTCCGGAAAATTTCGACATATCTTCGCGTTTCACATCCCCCAGACCCCAAAACCACCTTCAGTTCAAAAGTTTATATATAATTTATGTATATATATATGTATATACAGTACATATATATATGTATATCAGTTCCTTGTGGACACGATAACTGTCGTAATTTTGCACCAATCACTTTGATTTTTTTACATAATATGTATACCCTTAATATCTCGGTTTAGTTCGTTAATGAGCAAAATCGGTGAAAGGGGGTGAAAATGGGAGGCTTTTTTCGAAAAAGTGAAATATCGCTATAACTCTCTTAATATCTGAAATGTTGAATCCATTCCAAGTTCATACTATGTGTCAGACAAGGCCCTAAAATTTATGTTTGAAATGTTTTTTGACAGCACCAACCATTGACCAAAGGGGTGGGAAAAAGTGGGTTTTTCGGGAAACATTAATCATATCTCTGTTAATAGGCACAATATCAAAACCGTACAAAATGGACAATATTCCTCCAATAATTACCTAAAACGTTTGTCTGAAAGAATTTTTGATATGACCCACCATTACGCCACGGGGTGAGCAAAATGATTTAAATTATAAGAAAATGCCAAGTGCCAAGAGAGGTTGCCATGACAACTTTACTTTTAATTGATAAGGGATGAGCCATCACCAGTTGGTATGACAACGCCACTGCACGAGATCACATTCAGTTTTCATATGTCTGTGGGAAGCGACTTCGATATCGGAACTGGTAGCATGCTGAACTTCTATGCCCAAGGTCGCGGGTTCAAACCCGGCTGAAGTCGTCGGATTTACTAAGAGCGCTAAAAACCCTGAGTTTGCTTTCCTTCGGAGGAGAAGTTCCAACGTTCGTTGGTGAGTTGATGGTTCCGGTGGCATCTAGTAGCCAAGTTCACAGATAGGTGTCGTTGATGGTAGTATTTTAGGTAGATTTCATTAGAAAGCTAACTATTGCAATGGGTACCATGTTTCGATTTCCGGAAGATTTCGACATATCTTCGCGTTTCACATCCCCCAGACCCAAAAACCACCGTCAGTTCAAAAGTTTATATATATATCAGTTTTTTCTGGACACGATAACTGCCGTAATTTTGCACCAATCACTTTTAATTTTTTACCGAATATGTATACCCATAAAATCTCGGTCGAGTTCGTTACTGGGCTAAATCGGTCGAAGGGGATGAAAATGGGGGACTTTTTCGAAAAAATGAAATATTGCTATAACTCTCTTAATATCTGAAATATCTAATCCGTTCAAAGTTCATACTATGTGACGGATAAAGCTCAAAAATTTATGTTTGAAGAGTTTTTTTATAGCACCAACCATTGACCAAAGGGGTGGGAAAAAGTGGGTTTTTCGGGAAACATTAATCATATCTCTCTTAATAGGCACAATATCAAAACCGTACAAAATGGACAATATTCCCCTAATAATTACCTAAAACTTTTGTCTGAAAGAATTTTTGATATGACCCACCATTACGCCAAGGGATGAGAAAAATGATTTCGGAATTATAAGAAAATGCCAAGAGCTATCAGTGGTGTTGCCATGGCAACACTGCTAAATTGATGAGGGATGAGCCAACAGACGTTGCCATGACAACGCACTTGCGCGAGATCAGATTCAGATTTCCATCTGACTAAGTGTGAAGCGGCTTCGGTGACGTAACTGGTAGCATGACCAAGGTCGCGGGTTCAAAGCCGGCCAAAGTCGTCGGATTTTCTAAGAGCGCTAAAAATCCCTCAGTATGCTTTCCTTTGGAGGGGAGGTTCCAACGTTCGTTGTGAGTTGCTGATTGCGGTGGCATCTAGTAGCCAAGTTCACAGCTAGGTGTCGTTGACGGTAGTATCTCGTAGCAACATTAGGAACTACTGCTTGAAATTGAGCGTCTGCATTCCTTACCTGAATTACAGACTAATACAGCCATCACAATTCACACCGTTTATCAGACAGATTCTACACTCACCCAAAGTTCACGGGGTACACATGACCGCGTTGTCGCAGCCCCTAAACTGAGGAACCAACCAACATCTCTGCGGGAGATATAATTTTGCGTGAATAAGTAACAGACCGTTACATAGTTACACATCAGTGTCGAAACCTTGCATAAGGACAGTGTGACCACAAGTATAAAAATGGACTCCAAATGACAAGAAGGTTACCGTCATCATAAGACAATAAAATGTTTAAAATATGCATAAAATGACGAAAATCAAAGTTAATTAATCTCCAATTATAAAATACTTTCATGCAATAAATGAGGTCTGATCTTTCTACGAAAACCTGCATATTCTGCCTATTTTCGCCTATCCCCAAGTTTGTCCGGTGAAATCTACCTCCGCCTTCCGGCGTGCCGAGAGGCCTTTTTTAAATTCTTGACAGTGTTTACCTCTACAAGTAGTCTTTTGTATTACAAAACAGAAATACAGTAACTTTTGCGTGATATTGCAGATTGTTCTATGAAGAGTATTTGCCTTTCTTATTCGGGTTATATTGGAATAGGTAATTACCCTGCTCTATAACTATGCTAATTTGTAATAGAACCGTATGTTAAATAATTTATTTATTTCATAACATGTTAATAACATAATTAAACTACTAAACGTTCACAATGTTTTTCCTATGTTTATGTATTTATATTAGCCATTTTAGTGCTTACTGAAAAAAGCTATTGAATAGCCTGATGTTATAATTGTCATGAGTTCAAATCACAGTGGGTCCCACTATAGCATTTTAGAGATTATTATGGATTGAGTTTAGAGAATGTATTTCTTATCTTACGAAATACTTTAGAGGCTAAGGAACTCCAATACGTGCAGATTCTAAGCATCTTATTTGACAATATACTGGGGTTATACTTTGCTTAATTTACTTTAACTTGATGTGGATGAGATCATATGCATATAAATTATCCTTACAGCAATAATGTTCCTTAATATGCTGTTACAAGTGTAGTACACACTGACCTACGTACAGGAATAAGTAATTTGCCATTATTCACGTAGTTTGTGCGGGGTTAAAAATCATAAGACGTATATTTGACTCCACAATGATGACTTTATCTTCCAATCATTGAATAATTTAAATATTATTTCGTAACAAGAAGGTAATTGCTACATTTGGAAAATAATAGAGATAACTATGTGAACACTGCTATAAGACGTCTTACATTCCGCATTGAATCAAAAATAAACACTATCAGGAAAATAATTGTGAGACTGAGTTCTCGAGGAATTGTGTATATACATCCCCTTTTACTATTGTTGCATGCTCTGCTACGTTAATGTATTACACTGTACATTTCGACTAGGTTTACAGTGAGTTAATATTGCACTTGAGTAACATGAGAGTCGAGGAGAACTATGCTCTAAAACTCATTTATGGGCAGAATGAATATACTCTGCGAAATATATTACCATGTAACTTTCTACAACATATAAAGACACCTCCCGGGCAACGCCGGGCACAATAGCTAGTTTCTACTATAAATCATCTTCAAGTTGTCGTTCTTTGGTGTGAAAATATTCTTTATATCATATTTGCTGAAAACAATTACGATTTACATAAATCTTCATACTTTTGTTGTATTTTTAGCCTATTTTCAATTTTGAAAAAATAGGCTTATGAGATCACCTTTTGTCCGTGTGTGTGTGTGTGTGTGCGTGTGTGTGTGTGTGTGTGTGTGTGTGAGGTGTGTGTATGTCCACCCCTAATAAATTCTGAACGGCTGGAGCGATTTCAATGAAACTCGGTAAGTTCATAGCACTATTCCGGGCGACCCGGACCGTGCCCTTCAAATTTTGTTACGTCTCACCAATCCAACATGGCGGCTGTGCGAAATATTTCACTGGCATTCTATATCTCTGAAACTATTAGCGGTATCACCCTGAAATTTTGTATGGAGACAAAGTCCACTACTGGAAGAACATGGCGGCCAAGCGAATTTGAAAATTTTAAATAGACCTTTCTCGCGATTTAATGTTCCAAACGCAATGAAACTTGGTACAGGAAATGTTTATACACATTGTAATGCACTGGTATCTAATTTATTTCAATTGTTTACATAACCTCAAGATGGCGGCTGTGCGAATTTTAAAATTAAGTTTTTATTTCTTGTGTCGTAATCATGCGATCGAAGTGAAAGTTTGAATAATGAACCTACGCAATAATTTTCCTTAAATGGCAAATGACTCTATGGCCTATACATTTAACAATCCAACATGGCGACCGTCCGATATATTTAGACGGCTCTGAATATCGACGAATCTATTATAGCAATCAAACTGAATATTTTTATGTTCATAGGGGCTTTGCACATAAGTTTGCCTATCGGACGTTCAATAACCTGGTGATCACAAATCCAACATGGTGGCGACGCGAAGTATAAATATTCACATGGACGTTTCTCGCAATTTAACCATCCGAGTGCAGTGAAACTTGGTACAGTAAATCCTTATACGAATGTTTATCCACTGGCATCTAATTTTTTCCATTGTTTCCATAACCACAAGATGGCAGCTGTGCGGAATTTTAAAATCTCCTTGTTACATCTTGTGTCCTAATCATGCGATTGAAGTTTGAATGCTACACTGTAATGGTTTTGAGAACTTAATGTCCCTCGTTGAGGCAGCCATTTGTAATGTGTTTGATAGAACTGAATCTTGTTAATAAGAATGCTCCTCTGTTGGGCGTTAAAATGTAATGGTTTATTATAATAATAAGAAAAATGTTAATATGCAAAGCTGGATTATTTAAATAGTCGCCCACTTTTGGGCGATCAAAATGAAACATTTAATTGTGTATTAATCTAAAGAGTGTATCTGTATTGTTGTCAGCTTCACTAAAAAAAGGACATAATGTGTAGTATTATATGTAGCCAAGGGTGCCAGACCATTTATATATCATGATCAAAATAATATATTATACCTTGGTTAAACAGAGGTAGAGCATCGAAATTCCTATCTCCAGCCGTAGTGAAACTTACGTAATCTAACCTTACGATAATTAGTTCAGGAGTATGGTGTTGCCTTATAGTAATTTCTAGCTACTAAAGGAAACCAGTCAAACATTTGAATTTAAAAATGAATTTAATATATAAAAACAACAAGTGCAAAAAGAATAAAATACTAAAGATAATAATAATAAATTAAATTAAAGAATCTACTGAATTTACTTGTATTATGGGTCTTGATTGGAAATTGGAGTATACTGAGTTAATTGAATAAAATATAGATTGAATTTAATAAGCATGAGAGCCTTCTGATTTGACTGGAGTAAAACTGTTTAAATCGCTCACCGCATTGAAGATCATTGTAGTTGGATTGTTGCGTAGAGAGTTCCTGATGGCCCTGATCTCCCTCAAAGTAATGAATTTATATGTGGATGACGGAATAAATTCCAAAAATCATCCCTGTGACAATAGCCTCGTACACAACCATGTCACAGTTTGATAAGACAGAATGTCTTATCAAATTCACATACTTAAATAGTCAACTGTCTAGTTTAGAACTGCGTTACAGACTCCATCTCGCTACAAGTTCCACTCTTCTGCTCCACACAGCGCCATTCCCTCTCCTCCAGCAATTCAATAAAAATAATCCATTTGAGCGGCCGTCATATATATAACGTTCCCAGGTAAGGCACGTGTCTATCCCCTCTTCTGAAGTCGCTAGGCAATATTGGCCCGCCTTTCACGTATCAATAATGACAATACTTCTTTGTAGCATTTCTCGGGAGGTCCAGCCCACCTTTTGTATAAAGTTGCAAAGGACTCATTCATCGGTCCAGCATTGTTAGTGGCAAGTCTTCATAGAATCCCTTCTTAGTATGATTTGTATACTGGTAGAATACTTGATGTGAAAGTCATAAGTGTCTATTTATGTCATTTCCAAGAAGCCGTGGATAAGCCGGCCTTCCGTGAACACCCTCTTATTCTCTTGTTCGTATTTCCTTCAGAAATAATATTCAGTCAAGCGTATAACTTATTTCAAATATAATGTGTATCGCTCCATGTCCTTTCAATTGCCATAATATTCTACCTTACCGCATAATAATAGATATAAACATATTAGTTAACATAATAATTAATAAAAGGTAAAATGTAAACTTAAAAAATATTGATAATAATAATAATAATAATAATAATAATAATAAAATATATAAAATTATTTCATTCTGGTCACAAATTGGGACCATCACAACACGTACACAATAATCTTCATGTAACAGTACATAACTCTAGGACCTATATATATAAAGTCCAACATGGCGACCATCCGAAGTATTTAGTCGGTTCTCAATATCTACGAATCTATTAGAGCAATCAAACTGAAATTTTGTATATTGATTGTGGCAATTAACATAAGTAGGATATATGAAAATAGGCTTATAGTTCTTCACGGAACTACTTGTTATTTAATGTAAGCACTCGTACTGTCAGACATATGGCTATGTGAAATCTATATTGCACCAATAAACACTCCAAACAACGTAGGAATTCAGTATATTAACACCGACTACTAACAATAATTGAAACTTTGTTGGTCTAAACGTATCACTGGGAGAAACACATTCAATATACCTTCTGCACACCTAATTTTTTAATCGCACCTATACTTGGCAGTGCGCTCTTTCGGCTAAAAGAGGCCATTTTCAATAACATCGGTGGCATGGGTTCACTAACTGGCCGGTATAGAGCGCAGCTCGCATCAAGTAGGTAGTGGATTGGTTCCGCCACGGCCGACTGGATGCGATCCGCGCTCTCTAGTCGGCCGTGCTCCCGTATACCGTAGTTCAACTAGTTAAAAGGTAGATGCCACTACTGCAGATCCATTGGAGAACTTTGTTTTAATTAAATAATATTTTCCATTGTAAAATGCATAATGCAACGCTCAATTGTTTAACGCCTCAGTACTAAAAAAAAACAATAAATATAAACAAATCAAGCAAGAAATACAACTCTATTAGGATTAGAACCCCAGCCGGCCGGTTGAGAGACCAACGCTGTAACCACAGACCTAATTATGTCCTGCCTAAATGAATGTTATCAATTGATTAAGATACAACGTCTTAGCCAATAATTACTTTCACTAAACGATTTCATCACTGGAGTATATTTCAAACAAAGTTCATTTCATACAAAGTTCCTATTATTTTTATATCTGTAGGCTATATTGCATGCAACATTAGTGAAATATAGTTCAGAACGAGAGATCAGCTGCCATCTTGTCTGCAACCGAGACGGCTCAGCTTTTTAAAGCCACTTCTGCACTATAATATTACAATATACACTTTTAATTTTCCATTGCAAAATGCACAATATGTTGACAATCGATTAAGATACAACGTCTTAGCAAATAACAATTATGATTTATTACGGACAGGATTAATTGGCAGTGGAGTTTTACAAGTAGTTATTTCAATGACCAACATAGTTCACTGTTAAAAAGGGATTTGCGCTCCGGGGACACACATAGTAGGATAACATGTCACATGTTACACATCATATGCTGTAAGGCTCGTATAATTCTTTTCAGGAATCTAGATTTTGGCTATTTTTTTAAAATTAATTGCTAAGTGATGACAAAGATTCTAAATGAGCAAAAATCGAAAGTATTGACTGAAAATCATTTGTTGTTTTTGTTGTTGTTGATTCAATTAGAGGATTTGTGTCACCGTGGTCATGTAGCCCCGTGTACTTGAGTCTGTGTGGAATTTGTCTGATAACCTGATTTGTTGTGATGGCTGTAATAGTGTGTGTAGGTGTAATTCAGATGAGGATTGGGAAGGAGGCGGCCATGCCCTTAATTTAGCAACCATCCCGGCATTTGCCTAGAGTAGAAGTGGGAAACCACGGAATACCACTTCCAGGATGGCTGCGGTGGGGATAAAACCCGCCTCTTCTCAGGTTTTACCTTACGAGGCTCATGAAGTATTTGTCCGACGAGTTCTTCGGCTGATTTTTAAATCCAAATGCTTCTGCGTTGCCATCGCTGGTAGCGATTCAGCCTCTTTATTATCGTCCTACACTAAAACAGGAAGGCTGACACTTGGTACCTTAAACAGGGGTTTAGGAACATTGCCAAATTGTTCCTTAAGTAAGCAGGCCATTAATTCCCGTTATGGGAGTAATTGTGACCGAGGTATATAAACACAGGAGGAGCTAAATCAGTACAGTGTGAGGACAACATGAAGACTCCAGTCCTTCTACTGCTGCTCGCTGCATGTGAGTGCACTCGTACCGTATTTCTACCAGAGCTTTGGAAAGTAGGCTAGAATTTGCCAGTGTTTTAAGCGTCGCGCTAAGGTATAATGCACAGTGCCGCGTTGTAATGGTGTTGGTGAAGATATAGGTCATGTACCAAAGATTCAGATTAAAACTCAGCAATTCTTCTAGGAAGCCTCCGTGGCTTAGGCGGCAGCACGCCGGCCTCTCACCGCTGGGTCCGTGGTTCAAATCCCGGTCACTCCATGTGAGATCTGTGCTGGACAAAACGGAGGCAGACAGGGTTTTCTCCGGGTAATCCGGTTTTCCCTGTCAAAATTTCATTCCAGCAACACTCTCCACTATCATTTCATTTCATCTGTCATTCATTTAATCATTGCCCCGGAGGAGTGCGTCCTGACACCTCGGCAGCCGGCACACTTCATATCCTCGCCGCTAGATGGGGGCTTCATTCATTCCATTCCTGACCCGGTCGGAGACTGGAAGCAGGCTGTGGATTTTCATTTCAATTCTTCTAGGCTTGTGCCGTGTCTTGTGTGGGGTTTCGCCCAGGACACCAAACTGGCACATCAGCGGGCTTTTGGTGTCACCGCCCGGACCCCCAAGGGAGTAGCTAACTGCGCGCTACCTCCATTTTTATGAAGCGAACCTGCGCCTCTTTACTGCGAGAACAAAAATCTCAAGCGGCCATAACCTCATATGAAGGCTTCCAAAAAATGGTATATTGGCTTTCACGGCCTGTGAATTAAAACTGAGCAATTCTTCTAGGTCTGTGCCGTGTCTTGTGTGGGGTTGCGCCTAGGACACCAAACTGGCTTATCAGCGGGCTCTTGGTGTCCCCGCCAGGACCCCCAAAGGAATAGCGAACTGCGCGCTACCTCCCTTTTTATGAAGCGTGCCTGCGCCTCTTTACTGCGAGAACTAAAAGCTCAAGCGGCCATAACCTCCTATGAAGACTTCCAAAAATAATGGTATATTGGCTTTCACGGCCTGCGAATTAAAACTCAGCAATTCTTCTAGGTTTGTGCCGTGTCTTGTGTGGGGTTTCACCGAGGACACCAAATTGGCTCATCAGCGGGCTCATGGTGTTACCGGCCGGACCCCCACAGGAGTAGCGAACTGCGCGCTACCTTCCTTTTTATGTAGCATGCCTGCGCCTCTTTACTGCGAGAACTCAAAGCTCAAGCGGCCATAACCTCCTATGAGGCTTCCAAAAAAATGGTATATTGGCTTTCACGGCCTGTGAATTAAAACTCAGCAATTCTTCTAGGTTTGTGCCGTGTCTTGTGCGGGGTTTCGCCCAGGACACCAAACCGGCTCTTCAGCGGGCTCATGGTGTCCCCACCCGGACCCCCACAGGAGTAGCGAACTGCGCGCTTCCTCCCTTTTTATGAAGCGCACCTACGCCTCTTTACTGCGACAACTAAAAGCTCAAGCACCCTCAACCTTCCTATGATGGCTTCCAAAAAGATGGTATATTGGCTTTCACTGCCTGTGAATTAAAACTCAGCAATTCTTCTAGATTTGTGCCGTGTCTTGTGCGGGCTTTCGCCCAGGACACCAAACTGGCTCATCAGCGGGCTCATGGTGTCCCCACCCAGACCCCCACAGGAGTAGCGAACTGCGCACTACCTCGCTTTTCGTGAAGCGCGCCTGCGCCTCTTTACTGCGACAACTAAAAGCTCAAGCAGCCATAACCTCCCTACGAAGGCTTCCAAAAAGATGGTATATTGATTTTCACGACCAGTGAATTAAAACTCAGCAATTCTTCTAGGTTTGTGCCGTGTGTTGTGTGGGGTTCCACCTAGACACGGCACAAACCTCGAAGAATTCCTGAAAAATTGGAAAAATCTTAAGGTAATGTAACATTTTATAGCTGAAACTGCTGGATTTATGTGTTTATGTGTACATAACCTTATATCCATACGTTGATTGGTTTCTGGTAACTGGGGCGTGGTGGCTCAGTGGTCTAGCTGTATGCCTCTCACCAAGGCGGACCGGGTTCGATTCCCGGTCAATGCATGTGAGATTTTCGATGTGAAATGCCATGTCCTGTGGTTCGGATTCCACGTAAAACGGAGGTCCCGTGGCTTATGATCTCGAGATTAACGGTCACGTTAAACTACAAGCTTCCTTCCTTTGGTTTCTGGTAAGCTATCACCATATGAAAGCGTACTGGTATATTTCGTTATTAGTCTCAGACGCATTGGTGCCATAAATCTATGACATGGGACCGCCGGCTTTACTTCCCCTCCGAAGGAAGGCATACTGAAGGATTTTAACGCTCTGAAAAAATCCGACGACTTCGGCCGGGTTTGAACCCGCGATCCTGGGCACTGAAGTTCAGCATGCTACCAACTACGCCACCGAAGCCGCTTTTAGGATGATATCAACGGCTTACAGTGAAATCTGATGTAATGAAATCATGTTTCAGGCTCGTGTTCAGCCAGCTTCCTGACGAACGCTGTGTTTGAGGATTACAACCCTATACCTACTCTAAACGACACGGATACATTACTGTGGCCATGTGTAGCTCGTAAGGACTACAAGGCACTGCATAGAGCCATGGTAAGTACATTTCACTACAGTTGGTCTTCCGCACAACCATCCTCTTGAACTGACAGTAATACTCCTCGTTTCCTTGTATTTTCTACTGCTTATCCTCCCAGCTGGGTCTCACCCACGGACTCTATGAGAGCAAATACGGGGTCTGGGAGCTGAACACTGCAGACACAACTGGGGGTAGTTACAGGCCGTCGCTAACTTGGGTCTAAGTAACGAAGGATCCGGGAAAGGATTTAGAAGGAAGTCAGCCGTGAAGCTGTTGAAAAGAATCACCACGGCTTTGCGTGGTGGTGAAAATGCAAAACCACGAAAACCATTTTCAAGACGCCGTGGCGGGATTCAAACCCACGCTGTAGAGCGTTTGCATGTTCCTCGTTTGAAGATTTAAAAATATACTCAAGTTCTCCCTGACAACTAAATGGGTGACTCTAAGAAGGAACATTTGTGAAGTGTTTGACTGGTTTGACCCATACGACGAACGCTCTGTTTGTTTTGGTAAACTATTATTAGAAAATATAGAAATGTCTCTTTTTAGCAATGTGCGCCATTGTTTGTAGGATTAAAATTTGAATTCATACAAATATTTAGACATATGTTTTGCAATACTTGGTATGGATTACCTTGTTATTGATAGTTTATTTATCGTATGGCTTTTAGTGCCGGGAATGTCCGAGGACATGTTCGGCTCGCCTGAGTCTGATAATAATGTTATTGGTTTTACGTCCCTTTTAACTACCCTGGCTTTTAGAGACGCCGGGGTGCCAGAATTTTGCCCCGAAGGGGATCTTTAACGTGCCAGTAAATCTACTGACACGGCTCCCTCGCATTTGCGCACCCTCAAATACCAGCTGACTGCGCCAGGGCCTGAGTCTGTAACTGCTTCCAGCGGACTCCCTTAGGGTGAGCTACAAGTTCCGTTCAATTTCAAGTAGTTCCAACTTTCGCTACCAGGTATCAATGATACCTAGTGGTGAACGTTGGAACATTGATAAAGCATTCCGACGAAATCTAACCTAACAATTTTGCTTCACACAGTTTAGTTTGTGGAAGGATCTTTTACATGCCATAAATACGAGGCACGTCCAGAAAGTAAGCTCCGTTTGGTAATTAAATTAAATTGTGTACAGATACAGAAAAAATATTTATTGCACAACATTCTACACCTCTTAAACTACTTTTCCACATAACTGCCGAACTTTTGCAGGCTTTTGTCATAGCGTGGCACAAGTTTTTGGATACCTCTTCATAGAAGTTTGCCGCCGACCCGTAAACGAGAGTGAAGACTCCCCTTAAGATATCCTACTGTTTGGTCACTACTGTTAGGCAAATTGCGTGCTTACCAGGAGAACTGCGTATGTTTAGGAGTTCTCCTGACCACATACGCAATTTGCCTAACAGTGATGGCCAAACAGTAGGAAATCTTAAGGGGAGTCTTCACTCTCGTTTACGGGTCGGCGGCAAACTTCTATGAAGAGGTATCCAAAAACTTGTGCCACGCTATGACAAATGCCTGCAAAAGTTCGGCAGTTATGTGGAAAAGTAGTTTAAGAGGTGTAGAATGTTGTGCAATAAATATTTTTTCTGTATCTGTACACAATTTAATTTAATTACCAAACGGAGCTTACTTTCTGGACGTGCCTCGTAGATGACATGGGACAGCCGGCTTTACTTCCCCTCCGAAGGAAGGCATACTGAAGGATTTTAACGCTCTTAAAACATCCGACGACTTCGGCCGGGTTTGAACCCGTTATCTGTGGCACAGCAGTTCAGCATGCTACGAACTACGCCACCGAAGCCGCTGTGACCGTGAGTATTTATGATTCACATTGAATCTTGTTATTTGAAAAGGTTAGTCTATTTCATGATCTTTAATTGTATGTTTGCAATCTACGTGTGAATATTATGCACGTGTAAATAGATAAGCTACACAACAATATATTAGACTACAATTAGAGAATGCACAATAATTTCTGCTTAAGGTTATGAGTACTTAACCGTTAGAGTATCCTATTCCGGCCCAGTCGTCGCACAGGTATTCACACTTAAATGAAAAGTATAATTGTATAGTTGACTGTTTCTAACTACATTTCAATACTTTCGGCACTTCCTGGGGTGGTAAATTATGTTACCGGCAGCCTGGTCACACCCCGCAAATCATGTATTGGCATTAGGTAAATAATTGACTTTCAAAACGAACTTCTTGCTGGCGAATGAGTCGAAAGAGTGCCATCTGGCAGGATGGTTGAACTGCGCTAATTGGATTAAACCCAGAGAGTGTCCAGTCAGCTTAAGCTAATGGGTTTGGCGAGAGAGTAGGGGTAGGCAACATCTCCTATTTTTTACAAATATTTTAATTAATGGTACTTGGTGATTAGCCCAAACATGTTGTTTGAGTCTTCAGTCTTTTGACTAGTTTGATGCAGCCCTCCATGCTTCCCTGTCCTGAGCTAATCGTTTCATCTCTACATAGCTACTACACCCTACAACCGAGGAATCTGTTTAACATATTCTAATCTTGGTCTACCCCTACAGTTCTTATCCCTGACCCTTCTATAACTAAGTTTGCTATTCCTGGGTGGCTTTATAGGTGTCCTACCAACCTAACTCTATATTAGCAGTAGCCAGAAATATCTCTCCTCTCCGACTCGTCTTAATACCTCTTCATTTGTAACCCTATCTACCCATCTGAACTTCATGATTCTCCTGTAACACCACATTCCAAACGCTTCGATTCTTCTCTTTTCTGCTGCACCAACAGTCCAAGTTTCATTTCCATAGAGCGCCACGCTCCAGACAAAGGCTTTCAAACATGACTTCCTAATACATAAATCTATATTCGATGTCAACAGATTCCTTGTCTGTAGAAATGCTTTCCTTGCCTGTGCTAACCTACTTTTTATATCCTCTTTGCTTCGTCCATCACTGGTTAATTAGCTTCCTAAATAACAGAAGTCTCGTACTTCCTTTACCTTTTCGCCTGCCAATTCGTCGTCCATAGGAGTTTCTAATTTCTATCGACTGCATTCCAATATTTTAGTCTTACATTTTATTAATTTTCATCGTGAATTCTTTCCTCAAGACAGAATCCTTGCCATTTAAAAACCCATTCAAATCCTCTGGTGAATCGTCTAGGATGACGATGAAATCAGCAAATCTCAGAGTTGAAGTTATTTCTCCGTGAAATCTTTACTCCTACTTTGAATCTTTTTTTCTATTTGTAATGTTTTGCGTTGAAGTACTACACTAGAAAATTATATTGTTTCAGAATGCAATCAATGAATACCATGATTGTTATCAAAAAGGTTGGGAGATGCTCAGCGCTACTCAGAGTGCCGGCAACAATACATTAACCCCAGAGATCTTCTCAGCACTGTGCAGGTAACAAGTCAACCGTTTGATCTAGTAGATAATTTTAAATACTACCTTTACCTGGAGCTGAAGTTTTGAACATATCTTTAAGTGCATGATAGGGACAATAGATTTCCCAGATTCCAACATCGTAGTAGTTAATGTTACAAATCATTGCTGCGAATACCTCCAAAATATGTTATTTCGTTCTGAACCAAGTATAGCAATGAAACTACAAGGATTGAAAATAGTGTCTTTCTTGTTAGCCTACTTCCAGAACAGAATACTTCCATCAAGCAAATTTCTTGAAAAGATTATATAGTCTTGATTCTGTTTTTTTTTAGTGAACGCCATACATAATTATAGCTTTGTAATTATATCACAAAGGGGCGTGGAGGTGCAATGGTCAATCTGCTTGCCTCTCCCCAAGACGGACTGGGTTCGATTCCCTCCTAATGCATCTGAGATTTCCGAAGTGAAATATCACTTCCTGAGGTTCTTATTCCACGTAAAATGGACGTCCATTGACCCATGAACGTGAGATTAACGTTCACGATAAATTACAAGCTTCCTTCGTTATATCATAAAATCTTCCAAGGCATTTAAGTGAGGAACCTATAGTAGTTTTAAAAATGAATATCTTTAAAAAGTTATTTTTTTCCACTGTGTTAATTCCCATGATGATTATAAAACTTTGTTTCTGGATATTACGAGCTGTATTAACAAAATAATCATTCAAGTAATTAAGGCAGTGAAAAATGATTGTATACATTACATTGCCCACTCTTGAAATCAAGTTTCTCGCTATTGTTTTCCATTAGCACTGTTCAATCCTACATTCAATTTTCTGCCATGTTTTTGTGCTACCTAACCAATTGAATGCAATACTAAACTAAGTTTTGAACTTTGTTAACTACATGAAATATAGCACTTAAACACAACACCCAACCCTATCAGAATATAACTTATACATTAGCTGGCTACTACGATAATTTGAGAATTTCCACAATCTAATTGGTTGAAATGGTCGTGTCTACCTTTCGTATGGAGGTATCTGAATCTAAGATAAGCCACATGCTTTAGCATTAATATACAACGCGATTTTTTATTATTATTATTACATCATTTTTGCCCTTATGGACAGTGTATGAACTTAAATATCTCATGATGTCACAATTTTCACTTCTTTACCTTCTTCTCTTCCCAAAATCTCTTCATCCTTTGACTGTGTTCCTGTTTCCTTTGTTCCGTCCACAATGTTCCTATCTTCTTCCTTTCACTTACTAAAAATTTGGCATTCTTAATTTTGTTTCTGAATTTTTCTCTGTCTTCTATCATTTGCTTGTTGATCCCTAATTGCTTTAAGTCGTCTTCTATTTCATGATACCAATTTGTTTTCCTTTTTGAACTGTTGACTACATCAAAGATTTTCTTTGTAAGTCGTTTATTGTTCATTCTCTGTATGTGCCCGTAGAAAGTTAGTCTGCGTTTTCTAATGATATCTGTGAGTCTGTCTGTGTGTTCATATAGCTCTTTGGTAGGTCTTTTCATCCATATCCCATCTCTGTGTACTGCTCTAAATATATTTCTCAGAATATTACGTTCAATTTTTTCTGTTTCTATGATGCCAGATGCTCCAATTGTGGTCGTTTCTGACGCATACAATGCTTCTGGTAATACAACTGTTTTGTAGTGTCTAAGTTTGGCCTGTCTTAATATGCTTTCTTATTATAATGTGACCATGTAAGTTTGTATGCTTTCTGGAGTTTTTCCGTTCGTTCTATGTTAGACACCTTGTTTGATCCTCCTATTTGTATATATTCTTCTAAGTACTTAAAATTTTCACTCTTTGTATGGATCCATATATGGTATGCATGGTTTGTACATTGTTGGTGTGTCGTTCCATGTATTGGGTCTTCTCATAAGATATCTGTAAACCTGTTTTAGCAGCTATTTCATGTAATCGTTCCAGTGCTTCCTTTGCCTCCTGTGTGTTATTGCTGAGTAAGGCTACGTCATCTGCAAATGCCAGACTTTTTATGATTGTTTTTGTTTCGCGGGTTCTTCCTAGCTGTATTCCTTTAACTTGTTCCTCCCACTGCTTAACAATTTTGTCTAAGACCATGTTGAACAAGATTGGTGAGAGGCCGTCTCCTTGTTTGACACCTGTGCGTATATGAAAGGGTTCTGAAATTTCCCCCATGAGCTTAACTTTAGAGGTGGTGTCCTTGAGCGTTAGTTGTATAAGTGCCCTGTTTTTTTTTTTTTTTTGTGCCATATTCTTCCAGTAGGATACTGCAAAGAGCGTTTGTCTATCAATGCTGTCGTATGCTTTTTTAAAGTCCACAAAGGTAACTACAGTGTTTTTTGTCTGTCTGACTTTCAGTAGTGTTCTCAAGTTCCAGATCTGTTCGATGCATGATGTCCCTTTTCTGAAGCCTGCCTGGTATTCTCCTATTTGTAGATCTGCTTGTGGTTCTAGTCTGTTCAATAACACTTTAGAGAATATTTTGTAAGCGACTGGCACTAGAGAAATCCCTCTGTAATTATTTGGATCTGACATATCACCCTTTTTATGTAATGGGTGGATCAATGCACATTTCCATTCCTCTGGCATTTTCTCTGTGATCCAAATATCTGTGATGATCTTATGAATTGTTTTGGTGATGTTTTTATCTTGAAGCTTCCATACTTCAGCAATAATGCCATCTTCTCCTGCCACTCTGTTATTTTTAGCCTACTTTCGATTTTTGCAAAAAATGAAAGTAGACTTATGAGATCACTACAGGGCGAAAAAAAGTGTGTCTGTCAGTGTGTGTGTATGTGTGTGAGTCTGTGTGTGTCTGTGTGTGTGTGTGTGCGTGTGTGTGTGTGTGTGTGTGTGTGTGAGTGTGTGTATTCTGAATGTCTGTCCCCCCCTATCAATTCGAACACGGTGAGCGCAAATTGAACGAAATTTGGTACAAAGGTAGCACTAGCAAAGGACACCTCAGTGTCATGTTTTATATCGCCGCCATCTTGACGGAAACGTAATGGCGGCCACACAAATGTTCAAAGCTTAAATCAAATTACGACTAACCTAATCATCCGATCTCTACCAAATTTCGCAAAAACATACCTTTTTGGGGGCAGCATCCTTTGACCAACCTAATAGGTCATCAGCCTAATAGTTTGCGGATGGCGGCCATCTTTGTGTGAAAATCGATTGCCCCTATTAATTCGAACACGGTGAAACCGAATGGAACAAAATATGGTACAGAGGTAGTACTAGCAAAGGGCACCCCAGTGTCATGTTTTATATCGCCGCCATCTTGTAGGAAACGTAATGGCGGCCACACAAATGTTCAAAGCTTAAATCAAATTACGACTAACCTAATCATTCGATCTCTACCAAATTTTACAACAACATACCTTTATGGAGGGAGCATCCTTTGGCAAATCTAATAGGTCATTAGCCTAATAGTTTGCGAATGGCGGCCATCTTTGTGTCAAAATCGATTACCCATATTAATTCGAACACGGTGAAACCGAATGGAATGAAATTTGGTACAGAGGTAGCACTAGCAAAGGGCACCCCAGTGTCATGTTTTATATCGCCGCCATCTTGACGGAAACGTAATGGCGGCCACCCAAATGTTCAAAGCTTAAATCAAATTACGACTAACCTAATCATCCGATCTCTACCAAATTTTGCAACAACATACCTTTATGAAGGGAGCATCCTTTGACAAATCTAATAGGTCATTAGCCTAATAGTTTGCGGATGGCGGCCATCTTTGTGTCAAAATGGATTACCCCTATTAATTCGAACACGGTGAAACCGAATGGAATGAAATATGGTACAGAGGTAGCACTTGCAAAGGGCACCTCAGTGTCATGTTTTATATCACCGCCATCTTGACGGAAACGTAATGGCGGCCACACAAATGTTCAAAGCTTAAATCAAATTAGGACTAACCTAATCTTCCGATCTCTACCAAATTTTGCAACAACATACCTTTATGGAGGAAGCATCCTTTGACAAATCTAATAGGTCATTAGCCTAATAGTTTGCGGATGGCGGCCATCTTTGTGTCAAAATCGATTACCCCTATTAATTCGAACACGGTGAAACCGAATGGAATGAAATTTGGTACAGAGGTAGCACTAGCAAAGGACACCACAGTGTCATGTTTTATATCGCCGCCATCTTGACGGAAACGTAATGGCGGCCACACAAATATTCAAAGCTTAAATCAAATTACGATTAACGTAATCATCCGATCTCTACCAAATTTTGCATCAACATACCATTATGGAGGGAGCATCCTTTGACCAAACTAATAGGTCATTAGCCTAATATTTTGCGGATGGCGGCCATCTTTGTGTGAAAATCGATTCCCCCTATTAATTCGAACACGGTGAAACCTAATGGAACGAAATTTGGTACAGAGGTAGCACTAGAAAAGGCCACCTCAGTGTCATGTTTTATATCACCGCCATCTTGACGGAAACGTAATCGCGGCCACCCAAATGTTAAAGGCTAAAATGTAATTACGACCAACCTAATAATCTAGTCTCTACCAAATTTTGCAACAACACATCTTTATGTGGGAAGCATATTCTGACCAAACTGCTAGATCATCAGCCCAATAGTTTGCAGATGGTGGCCAAGTATGTGTGCAAATCGATTCCCCCTATCAATTCAAACACGGTGAAACCGAATTGAACGAAATTTGGTACAGAGGTAGCACTAGCAAAAGGCATCTCAGTGTCATGTTTTATATCGCCGTCATCTTGACGGAAACAGAATGACGGCCACCCAAATGTTAAAAGCTTAAATCAAATTTCGACCATCCTAATAATTTGATCTCTACCTTATTTTGCAACAACATGCCTTTTTGTGGAAAGCATCTTATGACTGACTACAAGGTCATCAGCCCAATAGTTTGCAAATAGCAGCCATGCATGTGTGCAAATCCATTCCCCAGATCAATTCAAACACGGTGAAACCGAATTGAATGAATTTTTTTACAGAGGTAGCACTAGCAAAGGGCACCTCATATTCATGTTTAATATCCCTATAGCACGTTGTATTTCAACAAGCTACTACAACCAATATTCAATTATACTCCTTGAAAAGGACAAAGAGTTATAACAATACCCATGCATTTAGGAGAAAGTAGGCTATATGTTCTTTACTGAACATCTTGTTCATTTGTTGTATGATCTCCTCTATCTCCTCTATTGTAGGTGGAGTAGAATCGGGATTAGATGTGGTTTTTTGGAAGGTCAATTTCTCCGTGGGTTCTGTACAATTGAGAAGATTATTAAAGTATTGTTTGAGAATTGTACAGTTTTCTTTCGTGTTCGTTTCCAGGGACCCATCTGTTCTTCGAAAGCAGAGGCTAAGAGGCTGATAACCCTTAATATTTTCTTTGAATGTTCTGTAAACATTTCTTGTGTTATTTCTCTTAAAATCTTCTTCAATTTCTTTTAGCCTGTTGTTGTCGTACGCTCGTTTTTATCTTCTGATTTCCTTTGATGATTGTTTTTGAACTTCGTGAAATTCCTTCCATGTTTCGGATGTTCTGTTTCTGCTGAACTTCATCCATGCCTGTGTTCTTCTCTCAGTGGCTTGATCACAAATTACGTTCCATCACCTATGTTTTAGTTTTCTAGGAGGTTGCGCCCAACGCATTGCCTATTGAACTGTGGTCGCAAGATCTGTCCAAGTGTCTGTTGGATGCCTATTAATTTCTTCAATGATTTTGTCCCTGTTTATCTTCAAATATTCTGGATCAGGCTTCACAATTTTGTTTTTTGTTGTCTTTTTCTGCCTTGTCTTTACTGTCTAATCTTGACTTGTAACAAATAATGGTCAGACTCGAAGAACCCTTTACGCGTTCTGACATTTAAAAATTCCTGTGTATTTTTGTTAGAAATGGCCACATGATCAATCTGGAATTCTCCCCATACGGTGTTGGGTGCTTTCCATGTTGTAAGTTTTCGTCTTGGCTCTTGAAATTGTGTCGACATAATTTTGAGGTAAAAATTTTGACAATATTTTATGAGGTGTTCCCCATTTTTGTTTGTTCGATAGTGTGCTGAAGACATATTTCATAGCCGCACCAACTAGGTGAACAGACGCTGACCAATAATCGCTGGATACCAGAACAGACACTATTGGATGTTGTGTGTTTGGTCCGCGAGAGCTATTTTATTTCGCTCAAGTCCGCCGGCAAGCCGGTGAGGACCCCCTATCCGCCACCTGGGACGCGCCACGTCGGAGTATCACCTCTCCGCCTGCTACGACAACGTAGTAGGTTCGTGGACAACGCGATTTTTAATAAATTCACGGTATAATACTAAAAACATAATAGTGTTAGAATTTTATAAATCTGTGGTCATCAAATTTAGATTTAGGTATCAGGAAGTTATTTTTGAAAGCATTTGTCTGGAGCGTGGTGCTCTATGGAAATGAAACTTGGACTGTTGGTGCAGCAGAGAAGAGGAGAATACAAACATTTGAAATGTGGTGTTACAGGTGAATGATGAAGATCAGATGTGTAGATTGAGTAACAAAAATATTAAGACAAGTGGGAGAAGAGAGATGATTCTGGCGACTGCTAATGAAGAGAAGAGATGGGTTGGTAGGACACATACTAAGACACCCAGTATTGCAAACTTAGTTATAGAAAAAAGGGTCGAGGATAAGAACTGTAGGGGTAGACAAAGGTTAGAATATGTTAAGCAGAATGACTTGGATCTAAGGTGTAGAGATGAAACAATTAGCTCAGGAGAGGGCGGCATGGAGCGCTGCATCAAATAAGTCAAGAGACTGATGACTCAAACAACAACATAATTTTAGGCTAACGTGTTGATATGTTTATATAAAGCATTTTTTGAACGGAGCTTTCACATTTACAGATGAATTCTCGCGTTTAATCCATCCATGGTGGAAGCTTAGTCAATAAATAATGAAAATAGAACATATTATACCAGTTTCGACCACATTGTGACCCTCTCCGGTAATTGTCTTGTTAAATAAATCAAAACTAATTGAATTACGAGTAAAGTTGACCAATATTTACCTTGGCCTTTCGCTTCCCTCGATAAAAAAAAAATCATAAAAAGTATTCAAGAAACAGATCTGTAACAATGTGTGCTTTAAATTGATGACACTATGAAATGCTTTTCTGAAAAATACGTGTATCTAAAATGGCTGGTGAGGGTAAAAATTATTTTATTAATAGACTTTAAAAAATTTAAAATTTATTCATTTTTTATTTTTTTAGCGTATAGCTTTTAGTGCCGGGCGTGTCCGAGGACATATTCGGGTCGCCAGAGTTTGTAGCTGCTTCTTTTTGGACACCCATGGGGTGATCTACAAGTACCGTTGCGTGTGGAGTGTTGTATGGGGAGGAAAGTGTGATTGTAAGGACGAGGAATTGGAAGGTAGTGGCTGTGGCCTATAGTTAGGGACCAACCCTGGCAATTGCCTGGAAGGAAGGAAGATGGGAAACCACAGAAGACCATTTTCAAGGTTGCCGGCGGGGTGATTCGAACCTCCTCGCCTCCCGGATATGAGCGACTGCCTACAGCCACGCCGTAACGACCATGGCTAACTCACCCGGTTTCTTGAGATGGTTTTTCATAAAATTAATTAAGGCTCTCTACTGAGGGGAGCATGCTTTGGAAATATATTGTATTTATTCCTTGCTTCATTGAGAATTTTATGTATGGTATGGATGAAGCTGACGGTCTTCGAGAAAACATTGCGTAGATATCTATGGTGAAGTTGGATTACAATAGGTGTTAATGTGTGCGTTGGTTTTTATAGTAAGTTAGTGCTCATGTATCCTTCAAAACAAAACTACTTCACATCCAGGCATGAAATACGAGCATGGGTCCACTAGGCAAAGGACTCAATCAAATCCCATGAACTTAACGGAGGGTTAAGTTTATATCATCTGTTTTTCTTTTCAGGATATCCAGATCTGTTGAAAGCAAGTGCACGGATGTGTTTGTGGTCAATGTTCGTCCATGTGTTAGTGGGTTGGACATCGACGCACTGCAACTCTACAGGGACACTTCCATGGCTATACATAAGTATCTCTGTTTTGACGACGGCCGTCACATGATAGGTATTTACATTATATCACTTCCATCTGCTCGTTTCAATTGATTAGTAATCATTCACTAAGGTTCGGGTGTATAGGACCTACTGAAACGAGAAATATGCAGGCTAATATGCCCTAAAAATGCTGAAATATGATCCCAAAAAGGTACAATATGGCCTACTATATTTACATGCTTTCTAAAAACACATATTAGTAAAATGTTATTAGCCTATTTTCATTTATGAAAAAAATAGGCTTATGAGATCACCTTTTGTCCGTTTGTCTGTCTGTCTGTGTGTGCGTGTGCATGTGTGTGTGTGTGAGGGATTTTTGTGTGCCCCCCCCCCCTAATAACTTTCAAACGGCTGGAGCGATTTCAATGAAACTCGGTAAGTTCATAGCACTATTTCGGGCGACCCCGACCGTGCCCTTCAAATTTTGTTACGTCTCACCAATCCAACATGTCGGCTGTGCGGAATATTTCGCAGCATTCAATATCTTCTAAATTATTACCGATATCACCCTGGATCTTGTACGGTGATAAAGGGAACTACTAGAAGTTCATCTATGTGACATTTGAAAACCTGGTAATTACAAAACCAACATGGCGGCCAGACGAAGTTGCGACTTTTAAATAGATGTTTCTCGCGATTTAACCAACCAAACGCAATGAAACACGGTACAGTACAGTATATGTTTATACACATTGTAATGCACTGACATCTAACTTCGTTCAATTGCTTAAATAACCTCAAGATGGCGGCTGTGCGAAATATTTCACCGGCATTCTATATCTCTGAAACTATTACCGGTATCGCCATGAAATTTTGTACGTAGATAGAGGGCACTACTAGAAGTTCATCTATGAGACTTTTAGAAACCAGTTAACTACAAAACGAACATGGCGGCCAAGCGAATTTGAAAGATTTAAATAGACTGTTCTCGCGATTTAATGATCCTAACGCAATGAATCATCGTACAGCAAATGTTTATACACATTGTAATGCACTGGTATCTAATTTAGTTCAATTGTTTACGTAACCCCAAGATGGTGGCTGTGCGATTTTCGAAAATTAAGTTTTTATTTCTTGTGTTCTAATCATGCGATCGAAATCAACATTTGCATAATGAACGTGCACAATAATCATCATCTAATAGTACATAACTCTATGGCCTACAAAAATCCAACATGGCAACCATCCGAATTATTTAGACGGTTCTCAATATCTATTAACCTACTACAAACCGGGTGAGTTAGCCGTGGTCGTTACGGCATGACTGCTGGCAGTCGCTCACATTTGGGAGGCGAGGAGGTTCGAATCCCCCCGCCGGCAACCTTGAAGATGGTCTTCTGTGGTTTCCCATCTTCCTTCCAGGCGAATGCCGGGGTTGGTCCCTAACTATAGGCCACAGCCGCTACCTTCCAACTCCTCGTCCTTACATTCCAACTTCCCTCCCCAACGGTACATGTAGCTCTCCCACTGGGTGTCCGTCTCGAAGCAGCTACAAAACTGGGGAGCCAAACATGTCCTCGGACACTCCCGGCACTAAAAGCCATAAGCTAAGAAAAGAAAAATCTACTACAGCAATCAAACTGAAATTTTGTAAGATTATAGAGGCTATAAGCATAAGTTCACCTATGGGACGTTAAATAACTTGGCAAGCACAAATCCAACATGGTGGCGACGCGAAATTTAAATATTCAAATGGACGCTTCTTGCGTTTTAACCATCCGAGCGCAGTGAAACTTGATACGGTATATGCTTATACAAATTTTCTTCGACTGGCATCTAATTCATTTAAATTATTTTAATGACCACAAGATGGCGGCTGAGCGAAATTTTTAAGTCCCGTTTTTATTTCTTGTGTCCTAATCATGCGATTGAAGTTTGAATAAAACACCTACACAATAATCTTCATGTAATAGTACATAAGTCTAAGGCCTATAATATAGAAATCCAACATAGTGACCATCCAAAATACTTAGACGGTTCTCAATATCTACAAATCTATTACAGCAATCAAACTGACAATTTGTATGTTGATAGAGGCAATTAATATTAGTAGGATATATGAAAATAGGCTATTTAGTTCTTCACGGAACTACTTGTTTTTATTATTAATTCAACATTCAAACCTAAATAGGCCATATGTTAAAATCTCCGCTGATTTCAATGATAGGCCTACGATAAGAACGTTCTCCTCAAATTTGTATCGCAGAATGTTTCAAGAGACTCGCGGAAAGTAGCATATTCTTCACCTTATCTCGCGTTAAAAACTGCGACACAAATCACATTTCCTGTAAAAGAGAAAGAAATGCCCTAAGTTAAAAATACTACCAAGTTTAAGTTAGTTACAATAAAATATTTCTGATAGTCGGTAACAATTGGCAAATTTTTTAAATTTTTACCGCCGCTAACTCACAGAAACCTTGCAGTGGCCAGCGGATACCATATTTTAAGTCCACCACCAGCCCCTAAAATATTACCAAAATACGACCTTTAAACATTAGTATTGATGAAATATGATAATAACTATAAAAATTGCAAAATATGCATTTATATGCTCTATAAAATCATGATGAAAATTAATAAATGTAAAACAAAAATATTGGAATGCAGCCGAAAGAAATCAGAAACCTTTATGGACATCAAATTGGCAGGTGAAAATCAGAAGGAAGTAGGATACTTCTGTTACTTAGGAAATAAAATAACAAGTGTTGCAGGAAGCAAAGAGGATATAATAGGTAGGTTCGCTCAGGCAAGGAAAGCTTTTCTACCGAAAAGGAATCTGTTGACATCGAATATAGATTTAGGTATTAGGAAGTCATTTTTGAAAGCCTTTGTCTGGAGCTTGGCGCTCTATGGAAGTGAAACTTGCACTATTGGTGCAGCAGAAAAGAAGAAAATTGAGGCGTTTGAAATGTGGTGTTGCAGGAGAATGATGAAGATCAGATGGGTAGATAGGGTGACAAACGAAGAGGTATTAAGACGAGTGGCGAGAGGAGAGATGTTTCTGGCGACTGCTAATGAAGAGAAGAGATAGGTTGGTAGGACACATACTAAGACACCCAGGAATAGCAAACTTAGTTATGGAAGGAAGGGTCGAGGACAAGAACTGTAGGGGTAGACCAAGGTTAGAATATGTTAAACAGATTGCCTCGGATTTAGGGTGTGGTAACTATGAAGAGATGAAACGATTGGAGGGCTGCATCAAACCAGTCAAAAGACTGAAGACTCAAACAACAACATAAAATCCACCCAAAAAGAATGAGGAACAGTTGTTAATGAAAATGGAGTCAAGTAAAAAAACATATGACATTTTATAAATATCCAAACCTTAGTAATCACCCTTCATAATTTCGCATCGCAGTTGTTGGAATTAATGAACATTATTCAGCTGATGACTGGGTTAAAATTTGAAGTATCTGCCTGTGTTAGCGGTGTGTGTTAATTTGAACAAAACACTACTTAAATAAGCAATAACTTGAATTTTAATCTTTTTTTTTTCTGAATTTATTAAAGATTTCTACAGTACGATGACCCCAAATGTGACGGAGTGCACTCGAGAAAAGTGGCAATGTCTGCGGACATACCTCCAGGGCGCCTACCGGACTGGTTATGGCTTCCTTCAGCTCCAGAGATTCCTGCTTAGCCCTGAGGGGTGCAGGTAAGGGCACTCTATTGTAAGAAAGCAAATATCTTAATGATAGATTAATTAATGTCATACATCTCATTCTAGTTGCCAACGGTTCACCCAAGAGTACCATTGGGTTCGCCATTTGGTATGGCACACGTCACCAAGGGCAGTCGACTGCAATGCATAAATAAGCAAGAACTGTATCAATCTACAACGGTAGATTGAATCTGCACGTTCCAAAATTTGCCTGTCTGTCAGTTTATAGTAAGAACTTCTATGTTTTCAGCGAAAGCCAGGATTTAGCATACAATTGAGAATATCAAATTCTAGATTCTAATTGATTCTGCTACTAGATTGAAAAGACTAAAAATAATAAGCTCCTCTGAATTAATATTCTCTATTGGCATGTAAACATTTCGTTTGGAATCCGATTTATTTCACCTTTAAAACTATTATATGCATGGCTTAGTTCTGACAGCACGTAGCCTAATACCTGAGAAAAGAGAGTAATTTTTTTACGGATCTTACGTCCGCTACAAAGGTTCTCTTCACAATCACGGCATTTTGTTTATATTCAATTCTTCTTCTTCTTAAGACTTCGTCCCCGAGCGGAGGTTGACGATCCACACAGCTAGCTGTGATCTTGACATTGCTGCATGAAAGGCCTCTTCAGATGTGCAACCTTACCCTCTTCGGATATCCTTCAGCCACGAGTTTCTTCGTCTTCAAATAGACCTTTTTCCATGAATTTTCCCTTCAATAATTAGTTGTAGTAACCGGTATTTTTCGCCTCTCATAACATGTCCCAAGTATCTCGTTTTTCGTTGTTTATAAGCTTTATCATTTGCTTTTCCGTCCGACGAAGGACTTCGTTCTTCAAAACTTTCAGTATCCATGAAATACGTAGGATACGTCTGTACAGATACATTTCAAATGCCTCAATTCGTTTCTCAGTATTTGGGTCCAAAGTTCAAATTCCACACCCTTAAAGGAGGACAGAGAAAATGTAGCAACGGATAATTCTTATTCTCAGTGGTAAGCTGAGATCTGATCGTATGAAGAATTTATTCATGTCGATTAATTGTTCCCAGGCTTGTTCAATTCTAGATTCTCTCTCTCTCTCTCTCTTAGAGTCACATTGACTGTCCAAAATAGTGCCTAAGTATTTGAAGGAGGATACATGCTCAACTGCTTTGCCTTTTATTGTGAAGTTTATTTGGATGTTCCTTTTAGAGAATACCATAATTTTGGTCTTGGAAGTGTTAATAAATAGGCCGGATTCCTCACTACATTGAACTAGTTGTTTATCATGCGTTGAAGGGCAGGTAGCTCATCTGATATGACGGCAGTGTCATCTTTATATTCAATTAATATTATTATTATTTATTTTACGCATGCGCTTACTCATTTTCAGCATATTTGTTGGAAAGAAAACATTTACAATCCCAGATATTAAGTCCTGTATATCAAAAGGAACAACTGCTCAATCTCTCGGTGACTGAATTCTGTAGTAGCATTGCTCTATTCCCTCATTCCATCAGGTTTCATTACCCAAGAACAACAGGCATCACGCAATAGCTCTGGGGTGAGCGAGAATTTGCTGGAGGAACCACCTCAGGTAAAATGAATCACCCACGAGGCGAGGGGGCGGACAGTCAAGAGTTCAGAGGGAGTTTAGTCCAGGGCAGATCATAGGGAGCGCGTGGGTCGCGGTAAAGCTCTGCTCTGGATGTTCTGCCAACCAATGAAGAATTAATTTTACCACTAAGGTTCCGTAGTTGGCACTCATGAACGCTCACATCAAACCGACTGGCGGAAGCGGGAATAGTCTGTTTTGATTGATTTTCCTCGTGGTGATGTTGGTTGTTTTGATTTGTTCGGTATTTTGATTATTTATTTGAATTGAATTGAGAGTCAATCATGCCACTGCAAGGGAGGAAAAATTACCAAGTACCGGGATGTAAGAACTATAATGATAGCAAGAACAATACGGCAATTTTCATCTTCCTGGTGTTGACCATGTGTAAAACTAGTGGGCAATATGGACTACTCTCGAATAAAAAATATATAGAAAATAAATGTGTGCATTTCATTTCTTGTTTGTTTTCTTACCCATTCTCCTTTGCATTGCAATAAAATTTGTGGTTTAGGGCTACGGGGAGGGGTGGGTGGTAGCCGGCATGCTAGGCAAAAAGTGAGGTTATGGCAATATAGTGTGTGCATTTGGACAGTTTTTCTTTATATTCATCGAATATCGCAACAATTCTGTAGAGTAGGAGAGCAATGTTTAATTAGCCTAAAGGTGAATTAAGCTCTAGAACGGCATAACTGTGTCCTTCGTGACAAATCTATTGCCAACATTGATATATATATATCAAAATGTATTATTTTCCTATCTGGACGTATATTTCAGCGCCTAGCGAAAGGCGCAGTTATGTTTGTGTCGTTTCCATCAGTAATCAACAACTCATCGCAGAACATACTGTTCAATTACGTGTAATAAAGGCTACATTCATATGGCTTTTTACTTCTTATGTTGCCAGAATTGCCGGAGCAGTACATAGCCTCAGACGTTGCTCTCTCTCGGAAATTCTATAACCAAAAGTGACGAATCTCTTATAGTTACATGATCCTTGGTTTAGTCTAGTCAGTCATGCAGTGTTTGCGAGACAGCCCGCGACAAAGTACCGGACGTCTACTGCTCGGTTCCAAGCTCTGTGAACTTGCGGGGTGCGGTGACGTGGGAGAGAGGAAGAGAAGGACCTTTCAACAGCTCACCATGTTATTTGGAATTTCTGTCTATTCCAATACTACTAATATAGGACCGTTGCCTAAACCACTGTGGTGTTGCGAATGAGTGAGTGACTCACCGACCAATGCATTTGGTTCTGTTACTACACACGGACCGAGAACCCTCCCACATCACTACTCATCGTCCGGGATCCACATTCCTCTGATGTTCACGGAGCTTGGATTCGAGCTATAACAGAGTACAAGCCTATCTCCTACCAGCGCAGCAACATTGAGTCGGGAGTGTGAATGCTTGGGGTGTCACGGTCAAAGATCTGGGTTCGGCGCCAAACGAGCAGGAGCGCACAAGAAGCAACAGGGGGGACTGATGGTAAGTGAAGCGGCAGGTGCGAGGCTGTATAGATTGTACGTGTAAGTGCAAGCTGTGACGACGACTCACGGACAGAGTGAAGATAAATATAGGGTTCAGTTGAGTTGAGTTAAATCAGTGCAGTGCCGCTCTTGCAGGGACAAGGTGTGGATATAAATGTGAATATAAATAGGCTACTGAGTATTGGAGAGACATCTTCTCTCAAAGTACAGTGTAAATACATTCAGTGATACATCATTGAATTGGTCAGCGGAGAAAAGAATTAAGTCCATTTTATAGCTTTTCATTGTTTAACGTATAGGTAATGTGGTGGGCAAGACACACACTACTGTGGTGAAAGGAACTTTGTGTTACCATGGCTGAAATGAACCTTGAATGTTATATTGGATTTGTATTCGTCTTTTAGTATATCAGCTTGATTAGTGTAGGGTTATTTATATGCTAAAAGGTGTTATTTTGGTTTTCTTTTTCTTGCTCGAAATAGTTACTAAGACATTTTCAGTGATATGTAGGGCTCGGATTCGAGCATATTTGCATATTTTTTTCCTGAATAGTACACATTGAAATAAGCCTTTCGGTGGTATTTTCACCTGCCTGGGACCAACAGAATTGAAATTTATCGAGCATATAAATGCATAAAACCGAGGTTTTCAGAATAGAAGCATATAAATGCCTATTCTTGTGGGTTTCGTCTAAATAGTTTGTTTTTCTTCGAATTCTTCCCCGAATTCGGGCCCTGACCATCCTTAAGGTTCGAAAACAGAAATAATTATTGAAAAGCCTATCTGGTGCGAATAATAGAACCACAGGTTTTTAACCTTTAGTGAGGTCGTTCTCGTCATTGAAACTTTTATTGACTGATTGAAGAAAATCATTCAAAACTGAAAAAAATAGAAAATTTCTTGTTGTACAGACCAATGCAGATCTACTTCATGGACTCGCCTAATTTTGAAGAATTTGTAATTGAACTTTTAAACTGTAACTTTTATAAGAACACTTCTCTTATATTTACTTGAAAAACTTGAATGCGAGTTGTTTTTTTCGATTCACTTTCCTTTCTATAGTTTTTAACGGTGTTTTTCGTGCATATTCTGCATATTTAACCGCATATAATGGGGGTTTCGAGCATATCTATCGAGCATATAATGTTTTTTTCGAATATATAATGGTTTTTTCGAGCATATCTATCGAGCATAAAACACATGGTTTTCGAGCATATCTGGAGATTTTATCGAGCATATCGATCCGAGCCCTAGTGATAAGTCTTACAATAGTGACATGTGAAAAGGAAATCTTACTGTTCTTATGCTGTTTATTTTGAGCTATATGTATCGGAATTAGTTAATAGGACTCAGGTTGAAACTAATATTTGTAGAATTGAAACATAAATAAACTGATTTTTTGCTTGGAATCTGCCAGCGAGTAGAGAAAGTAATTAGGTCCATTTTTTTCAAATCATTATTATTTAAAATGTTTTGCACTATATTTTAATTCAAAACGATGGTAGTTGCCATAAACAAATTTAGGAGAACACGACTGTTGTAATTTGGTGAGAAAATAGTTTTTTCCTTCTCCTAAAAAAATGCGAAAATTTGACTCCTAGTTTCTTTCTCCTCCAACCGATTAAATTGTTTGGAGCGTGTGTGACTCAATGTGTGTGTAAGTGTGCGTGACTAGGCCTAAATTGTTTTAATGTTTATTAGTGTGAGTTATTATAGCAAATAAGGAACTAGAGTACTATATGCCTGACTTGTTATTCTATAGGCCCTAAAAACGTGACACTATATTCGAAAAACAAATCGACCCCGATGCCTCCACTGAGTATATTTCCATTGCGTGACTCTGACAGTAATACAGATTATCAGACAAATTTCACATACTTTCAAGTAAGCTACACGGGGATCATGACCAAAGGTGTCCCTGACCTTTAAACTAGGCAACAACAACAATCATCTTGTGAACAGTGGACAATTTAATATCTCTGTATATGGACATGATGGTGTGGTGAGATCTGACATCGCTGCTTCTGATTGCAGATCACGAAATGAGGGAATCGCCTGTGTATCTCAACCCACGTCACTCTGCATTGGCGAATCAACTGGAAGTGTCATAGAAGGCTTCTTTAACGCATCCATGGCTGTGAGAATGCCGTGTATTATGGAAGACAGCAGATGGTGATCAAACGGCAGATTATACTTGTGTTATCATCTAACTCTAAGTTGAAAGAATTTCGAGGAAGATTATTTAGGAGTAGTATAGATCGCAATACCTTACACTACACAATTACCCTAGACACAAAATGGCAGCATCATTGACGTCATGGACTACACTAAAGATTTAAACGATGCATCACATTAAATTCTATGTATTAATAAGAATTTACATACAAGCATAAACTTAACCGGGGGCTTAACCGCAGACTCCCTTCCTTGTAGTCCGAGCATAATTTTCGTCTGGACAGACGTGCAACCTATTAGCGGACAATGGTTTAATCCAGACAGTCGTCTAACCTAGTACCACTCAATGGTTACGTCCGGCCGGTCGTCTACCCTAGTAGCGACCAATGGTTTAGTCCAGACAGTCATCTAACGTAGTAGCGACCAATGATTTAGTCCAGACAGTCATCTAACCTAGTAGCAGCCAATGGTTTCGTCTAAACAGTCTTCTACCCTAGTAGCGACCAATGGTATCGCCCAGTCCGCTGTCTAACCTAGTAGCGGCCAATGGTATCACCTAGTCCGTTGTCTAACATAGTAGCGACCAATGTTTTCGCCCAGTCTGTCGTCTAACCTAGTAGCGGCCAATGGTATCGCCCAGTCCGTCGTCTAACCTAGTAGCGATCAATGGTTTCATCCAGTACGTCGTCTAACCGAGTAGTGACCAATGGTTTCGCCCAGACATTCGTCTAACCTAGTAGCGACCAATGGTATCGCCCAGTCCGTGGTCTATTCTACTAGCGACCAATGGTTTCGTCCAGACAGTCGTCTAACCTAGTAGCGGCCAATGGTTTCGTCCAGACAGTCGTCTAACCTAGTAGCGGCCAATGGTTTCGTCCAGACAGTCGTCTAACCTAGTAGCGGCCAATGGTTTCGTCCAGACAGTCGTCTAACCTAGTAGCGACTAAAGGATTTGTGTTGCCATGGCTTTATAAGAGTAGAGTACAACTTTTCAATTAAATTGAACAACTAAAAGAGTAATATATGAGCATTAGTAACTCACGATCAAACCTCGCACTTTAACACATGTGGCTGCAACCGCATGTAACGACGCACTATTTGAAATTTCATACAGCTGAGTAATATGATGGCAATTCAACATCAATCAAACTAACATCGAAATCCGCACGTCAACCGTGACGGCATCGACTAACTTATACTGAAATCTTCCCCAAGACACGTAGACTACGTATCGCGGTATATACTTGAACCAATTATTTTAATCAACACAATTCTAACCAGCAACGGATCCTCTTTAAGTGAAAATCAAAATATTCCCTGATTTGTTCTATAGTGATAGATATTCACTAAAAATATGCATTGTCAAGACATTGACTGTCATGTTGCACTGGCTGTTGTCTAACGAAACAGAATTTCCTCCGTTTTCAGCGCTCTCATGCTACTAATATCATGACAACGTTCGTTACGAGCGCTTTTTTTAGCGTATGGCTTTTAGTGCCGGGAGTCTCCGAGGACATGTTCGGCTCGCCAGGTTTGTAGCTGCTTCGAGACGGACACCCAATGGGTGAGCTACAAGTACCGTTGGGGAGGAAAGTTGGAAGGTGAGGACGAGGAGTTGGAAGGTAGTGGCTGTGGCCGATAGTTAGGGACCAACCCCAGCATTTGCCTGGAAGGAAGATGGGAAACCACAGAAGACCATCTTCAAGGTTGCCGGCGGGGGGTTTCTCGCCTCCCGGATGTGAGCGACTGCCAGCAGTCATGCCGTAACGACCACGGCTAACTCACCCTGTGTTACGATCGCTGATTGCGCACTAGTAGAGCATGACATATCCACCAAAATGAGCGAGATATTTACGTGGAACTCTTTAAAAGTCGTAAAATTTGAAGTTTTCGTCGTCGGGAAGACGAGTTCTACCGAGCTTTTATCCTACTCACGCGCTTCGTGCGTGACCCGCACGGTTGTTGAAATCGATAGGTTAAAACAGGAAATGCTGCGTCTTACCTCGCATACAAGTTGCCTTGCTGCTCAGAAATCCCAAAAAGGAATGATAACATCTGACGAATACCTAGGCGAATAAATACGCGGGAAACGGAGTACGCATGCTCAAAACTGGCAACTGATGAACCTGCTATTATTCTAAATGAATCAACATCAACAGTACAGTAAATTTTGGAACCGAGCCCTTCCTCCCCAGCCGCCCATGAAGGGCGAATATTTCACATGCGTCAGCTGGTTATCTGTCATTTATTAATGGATGAGGATATGGACGTGGACGGCAAAGGGGATGTAAGCAGTGGCTCCTGGATGTGTTAAGCGAGTCATGTGGTAGGGGATAGCTTGGAGCTGCAGAATCAAAGCTTGCATCCTCACATTTGACCAGCCATGGCGTAGAAAGGCAACAGAAGAAATTCTCATACCTAGGAGGAAGCGGGATCTTGAAAGAAAACTGGGAGAGTTAGAAAAGTATGGCGCTGAGATGGGGCTAAAGATAAACCAGTCAAAGACCAAGTACATGCTGGCATCCAGGAGAAAATACAGTGAAACGACGAAAGTGCATTTAAATGGCAGTGAATCTGAACAATCCAAGGAATCCAAATAGCTTGATCAATAGTAACAGAAAATAACAACATAAGAGAAGAAATATATACCAGGATTGCAGCTGGTAACAAGAGTTACTATGCGTTAGGCAAGGTATTCCAGACGAGAAGCTTAAGTAGGAATCTGAAATTAACTATATATCGCGATATATATGGATCAGAGACATGGACTAGGACGCGAGGGGATGAGGAGTTATTACGAAGATGGGGAAGGAAGTTACTTAGGAAATTATATGGGCCAGTGAATGATAGTGGATTTTGGCGAATCAGAAACAATAGAGAGATCAAAGAACTATATGGAAAACTAGATTTAGTAGCCGAAATAAAAAGTAATAGACTTAGATGGCTAGGGCATCTTGAAAGAATGACAGAGAATAGGATGGCAAAGAAAGTCTTTGAAGGTAAACCTGGAGGGCGTCGTATGACGGGTAGACCAAGGATTAGATGGTTGGATGACGTAGAGGATAACCTGAGGAGAATGGGAGTAAAAAGATGGAAAACCAAGGCCACGATTGTCCAGGAGGCCAAGGCCCTACATGGGCTGTAGCGCTAAGGAGTAAGAAAGTAATTTCTCTATCACTGGACTACGGGAAATGAGCAACTTTCCCTTCACGGTTGATCTACACTCGATGTCTAGAAATCCATAAATTCGTTATCAATGGCACAATTGAGGTGCTTATTACCAAAGTATCTTACAATCAAAATTGTTGATTTTAATATTTAAATATGAAAAGTTTATTAGAAAAATATTAATAGGGGCGGATGAATGACTATATTTGCATTCCTCTATCTTGTAACACTTGGTTGTGTTCCTAGGCGGCTTATATCACCTATTAAAAATGTTTTGAAAATAGATCATCCAGTAAAAGAAGAAAGGTTAAAATATATTAAGTCACTTTTAAATAAATTTGACATAACTGAGCTGGATCCTGCAGAATGTATTGTTAGCAAGTGTAATGTCACATTAAATTGCCTTCATGTAAACCACACTAATGACAAATAATAAATATCTCATTATATTGTGTATCGGACTTTATTTCTTATTGTAACACCATCCTCAAATGGTTTTTTTTTACCTCCAAAGTGGCTTAACTTCAAATCTTGTGGTCCTGCTACTGCCACTTTTAATGGTCAGGGATGTTTGTATGTCAGTGCCAAAGTTGACTAGAGAGTGGTAACTCATAATCATGTGGAAATTCCTTTTTCAGAGTTGCCTATACAAATTGTCTCTTGCTGCTTTTCAGTCGGTCAACACGATTGTGCCCAATGAATTGGGCGGGTTGTTGGTTGGTTCCTTAGTTTAGGGGCTGCGACAACGCGGCCATGTAGCCCCGTGTACTTTGGGTGTGTGTAGAATCTGTCTAATAACCGGTGTTAATTGTGATGACTGTATTAGTGTGTGTATCTGTTTTAGGTAGATTTCATTAGAAAGCTAACTATTGCAATGGGTACCATGTTTCGACTTCCGGAAAATTTCGACATATCTTCGCGTTTCACATCCCCCAGACCCCAAAACCACCGTCAGTTCAAAAGTTTATATATAATTTATGTATGTATATATGTATATCAGTTTCTTGTGGACACGATAACTGCCGTAATTTTGCACCAAGTACTTTGAATTTTTTACCGAATATGTATACCTACAAAATCTCGGTCGAGTTCGTTACTGGGCTAAATCGGTCGAAGGGGGTGAAAATGGGGGCTTTATTTTCGAAAAAGTGAAATATTGCTATAACTCTCTTAATATGTGAAATATCGAATCCGTTCAATGTTCATACTATGTATCGGATAAAGCCCAAAAATTTACGTTTCAAGAGTTTTTTATAGCACCAACCATTGACCAAAGGGGAGGGAAAAAGTGGGTGTTTCGGGAAACATTTATCATATCTCTCTTAATAGGCACAATATCAAAACCGTACAGAATGGACAATATTCCCCTAATAATTACCTAAAACTTTTGTCTGAAAGAATTTTTGATGTGACCCACCATTACGCCAAGGGATGAGAAAAATGATTTCAGAATTATAAGAAAATGCCAAGAGCTATCAGAGGTTGCCATGGCAACACAACTAAATTGATGAGGGATGAGCCATCACACGTTGCCATGACAACGCACTTGCACGAGATCAGATTCAGATTTCCATCTGACTAAGTGTTGGTTGGTTCTTAAGTTTAGGGGCTGTGACAACGCGGTCATGTAGCCCCGTGTACTTTGGGTGTGTGTAGAATCTGTCTGATAACCGGTGTTAATTGTGATGACTGTATAAGCGTGTGTTATCTGTTTTTTAACTTAAGTACTGCAAGTTAGAATTTCTCAAATAGTTCCTACCTTTGCCGCCAAGCGCCACCGTCTACGACTACTAGGCCAAGTTCAGAACTTAGCTTCTAGACCCCACCGCAGTCGGCTCTTGGCAACGAACGTAGAAACCTAAGAGCGTTGTTTGCATTCCTAACCTATCCAATTTAGCTTCACTCAGGTGCAATTAGTGGAAGGTTCTTTAACATGCCATAAATCTTCGACATGGGACCGCCGGCTTTACTTCCCTTCCGAAGGAAGGCATACTGAGGGATTTTTAACGCTCTTAAAATTCCGACGGCTTCGGCCGGGTTTGAACCCGCTATCTTGGGCATAGAAGCTCAGCATGCTACCGACTACGCCACCGAAGCCGCTTTGAATAAGTGTGAAGCGGCTTCGGTGACGTAGTCGGTAGCATGCTGAGCTTCTATGCCCAAGATAGTGGGTTCATACCCCACCGAAGCCGTCGGATGTTTTAAAAACGTTAAAAATCCCTCAGTATGCCTTCCTTCGGAGGGGAAGTAAATCCGGCGGTCCCATGTCATAGATTTATGGAATGTTAAAGAACCTTCCACTAATTACACCTGTGTGAAGCTAAATTTATAGGTTAGGAATGTAAACAACGCTCTTAGGTTTCTACGTTCGTTGCCAAGAGCCGACTGCGGTGGCGTCTAGTAGCTAAGTTCTGAACTAGGCCTAGTAGTCGTTGACAGTGGCGTTTGGCGGCAAAAGTAGGAACTATTTGAAAAATTCAAAGTTGCAGCCCTTACTTGAATTAAAATACAGATACACACACTATTACAGCCATCACAATTAACACCGGTTATCAGACAGATTCTACACACACCCAAAGTACACGGGGCTACATGACCGCGTTGTCGCAGCCCCTAAACTGAGGAACCAACCATAATACATGAAGGGAAGGGAGTGGGAAGGAAGTATGCCGTGGACATTTTGAAAGGGACCAACCCAATATTTGCCTCGGAGTAAACATGGGAAACCATGGAAAACTCTTTTCAGGACGGCCGAGATGGGGTTCAAATCCACGCTCTCCTGATACCGGCTAGGGACGAGGTACCACCGCGGCCGGTCACATTCCCATTGACCGATGATATCATCCTGAGAGTCACATAGAGCAGAAAATTGGTGTGACGTGTTGGAGTCACATGTCCAGGTTTGTTTTGTGTCTCCTCAAGTACAGGAAGAAGCCACTTACGAGAGCAATGCCAGCCAGCCCTCCTCTGCAATGAAATAAAGCAAACATTAGCGTAATGGGCCTGGCAATCTGACATAGCAGCTGTGGATCAAGATGAAGTGTTTGCTTGACCTACTTAAATACTCTACTGTTTATCTAGACCAGACCAGAGGGTAGCACCATGCACGCACCTACCCGGAAAGAGGTTGAGGGATGTCCTGAACTCTCCTCAAAAAGTTCAGGGAATATGTTTGAACCCCCTGAAGATACAAGTCGTTTATTTCCAAAATCATTCTTTTCATGACTTTATTTATGATATTAAAAGAGCAAATTGTTCATCAGTTTCTGTGTTTTTTTTATCGCTTATTCTTCCAGCTCAGCTTCACCCACGGACTCTGCGAGGGACCATTCCTCTACCACCACCACCAGGATAGTGTTTTTGAGCTGAACAGACTTAGTCAGCAGACAAAACTGGTATTCAGGAAGGTGTAAGGCAAGGCTTCAAATAACCACCCATACCTTTAAACTATACATTGAACAAGCAATGAAAGAAACTAGAGAAAAATTTAAAGTTGGTGTAAAGATTCAAGGAGAATTCATTTTAGCTCTGAGATTTGCTAATGACATTGTTATCTTAGCCGATTCACCGGAGGATTTGAAGGAGTTTTTAAATGGTATGGGTTCTGTCTTGATAAAAATCAATAAATTGTAAACAATAAAGATGGAATGCAGCCGAATTAAATTGTAAAATATATTGACGTCAAATTGGCAGGTGAAAATATCTGCTACTTACGAAGCAAAATAACCAGTGATAGACGAAGAAATGAGGATATAAAAATTAGGTTGGCTCAGGCAAGGAAAGTATTTCTACAGAAAATGAATCTGTTGACATCGAATATAGATTTAGGTATTAGGAAATCATTTTTAAAAGTCTTTATAGCGGCTTCGGTGGCGTAGTTGGTAGCATGCTGAGCTTCTATTCCCAAGAAAGCGGGTTCAAACCCAGCCGAAGCCGTCGGATTTTTAAGAGCGTTAAAAATACCTCAGTATGCCTTCCTTCGGAGGAGAAGTTAAGCTGGTGGTCCCATGTCATAGATTTATGGCATGTTAAAGAACCTTCCACTAATTACACTTGTGTGAAGTTAAATTGTATAGGTTAAGAATGTAAAGAACGCTCTTAGGATCCTACGTTCGTTGCCAAGAGCCGACTGCGGTGGCGTCTAGTAGCTAAGTTCTGAACTAGGCCTAGTAGTCGTTGACGGTGGCGTTTGGCGGCAAAAGTAGAAACTAATTGAAAAATTCAAAGTTGCAGTCCTTACTTGAATAAAAAAAACAGATACACACACTAATACAGCCATCACAATTAACACTGGTTATCAGACACATTCTACACACACCCAAAGTACACGGGGCTACATGACCGCGTTGTCGCAGCCCCTAAACTGAGGAACCAACCAACCAACCAATGTATTCATCTGGAGCGTGGCGCCCGATGGAAATGACTGTTGGCGCAACAGAAATGAGGTGAATAGATGCATTTGAAATTTGCTGTTACAGGAGAAAGATGAAGATCAGATAGGTAGATAGAGTACCAAATAAATAGGTATTAAGACGTGTGGGCGAGGATATAATATGTATCTGGCGACTGCTAATGAAGAGAAGATATAGGTTGGTAAGACACATACTAAGACGCCCAGGATCTGATGATGACTGCTTGAAGGTTGAAATGCGTAATCCTAAAATTGTCCCGTTATAATAGTGATCATAACTAATACCTTTTCCAGAAGTGTAATTTACTTATTATTCATATAGGTCTATAGTATATATTTTACCCGATCGACAGCGGTAGCTACACTCGCCAACGCGCTGCGCTAGGCCATTGGACACGCTATCTGCGGACTCGGTAGACGTAGGTTCAAGCCCCACCGTCGGCAGTTGTAATGGTTTTCCGTGGTTTCCCATTTTCAACTCCAGGCTGGATGGGATGGTACTTTTTGACAGGCCACGGCCGCTTCCTTCCACATCCGTGCCCAGTTTCATTCATCTTTCATTCCATCTATAATTAACTCCTCTCATGAGCTTGGCGTCAGGAAAGTCATCCAGCCGTAAAACCACCCACCAGAATTCCATCACATCTCATCCCCGACCCCGTTGAAAAGAGGAATAATAAGGGGTGGACATATATTATATATATGTCATTGAGCAAATTCATGTTGACCGGCTGAAGAGTTACAACTGAGATTAATAAATGACCTCATGGTTTACAATGAATTTATTAATCTCAAGCAATGTCTTCAGGCGTAGGGAATAACATGCATTACAATTGAGTATAATCTTGTTGACCGACTGAAAACCACTTCAAAAAATGGTAACTCAGAAAGAATGTAAGAATTGTGGAATCATGTACACGTATTTCAGTTTCGAAGCAACAATTTTGTATGATTATTTTATAATTGTAAGATATTTATTTCAGGTTACTTATAAATTAAACAAACAAAAAACAACCAATGTATTAACATTTTTTTAACTTTCTTTTTTTAATATAACTGATTTTTCAGTTAACTCAGAAACATCCAAAGCAATCCAACATGGTTTAATCCATCCCTTTATAAGTTAGTGATTTGTATGTTAACTACCTACTATAAGGACAATTTATATTTTTAAAGATGCTGAAGTTTGAATTTTCTTTTTCAAAGTGAAAAGCCATGTCCTGTGGTTCGGATTCCACGTAAAAAGGAGGTACCGTGACTCATGAACGCATCATTAACAGTCACATTAAGCTACAAGCTTTTATATTTTTCCTTTAAGTGTTAATCTCTCCAAAAACTATTTATTTATGTCCTTGACCTAAGGTGCTTTCTAAAACAAAACAATTAAAATTAAAAAGTGAAGAATAAATATGACAATAAAATTAATATCCTCCCTATATTATTCTGTTAAGGTCCCATTCCGGTTTTGTAACGAAAATAAGGTCCTGTTAACACCAACCTACACATATGGGGTACCTACAGGTTCCGCATAACCCCATGTGTGCCCGAAACGCACTCACTTCCTCTTTAAATGTCTCACAATTAAATAAATACCTTAAAAATGTACATTTACAATGGGAGCACGGTAACCTGGCGAGCCTGGCGCTAGAGCGCAGGGCAGCGCGGTTCCCCACTACCCCATAAACCTACATTCACGTTGCGAAAGCTCTCACAGGCCCACTATACAGTAAGAATTAATACGTTTATGAAAGTTTAAATTTTTATAATTATACGAGCTTAATTTTAATAGCATTAAAATAATACATAACTTATAATTTTAAAAATAAATATGAACATTAATATGCTAAAGAAAACAAAAGTTAAAATTATTACTATTTAAAATTGGGAAAATGTAAATAAAATTTAATTTAATTGTATTAATGTAGCCAATGGTCGTGTACGGTCGTTTTCAGGACGGGTCAGGGAAGGGATATTGGTAGGAAATCAGCGGTTGACCCATTGAAGGGATTTGCCTGGTGGTGAACAAGGGAAACCACGAAAACCATTTTCAGGACTCGAACCCACGCTTTCCCGATGCCAGCGTTCTCAGCCTCCGCGGCATTATAAATAAATACATAAATAAATAAATAAAAATACATTTAATAATATTCTCTTCTAAAAAGGAATGTTGTTGTTGATCTTTTAGGGGCTTTGCGATATCATGGTCATGTAGCCCCGTGTATTTGGGTATGTGTAGAAGTTGTCTGGTAACCTGTGTCACTTTGATGTCTGCATTAGTGTGTGTACTTGTAATCGAGGTACGATTTGGGTAGGAAGCGGCCGTAGTCTTAAGTTAGGTACTATCCCGGCATTTGCCTGGAGTATTAGTGGGAAACCACGGGAAATCTTTTCCAGGATGGCCGAGGTAGGTTTCGAAGCCGCCTCTTGCCAGTTTTGCCTCACGAGGCTGAGTGTACCCCGTTCCAGCCCTCAATCCAAATTAAATTCCTTTGCACAGCCGGGAATCGAACTCGGACCTACACGATTACAGCCACGGATGTAAACTACTACGCAACGAGGTTGACCCCATATAAAGGGTTTAGGCTTGTTAGGCTTTTGTTGTAGCTATTTAGGGACGTGGTGGCGGTTCGATTCCCGGTTAAGGCATGTGAGATTTTCGAAGTGAAATACCATGGTCTGTGGTTCGGATTCCACATAAAAAAGAAGGTCCCGTGGCTTATGATCGCGAGATTAACGGTCACATTAATCTACAAGCTTCCTTCCTTCCTTCCTTCCTTCCTTCCTTCCTTCCTTCCTTCCTTCCTTCCTTCCTTCCTTCCATTTAGCTATTTGCTACTATCACTCTATTATACATGTTGTATTAACATAATTATAAAGAGATTTACGATCGGGAGCCATGAATTGAATTATTCAGCAGCACAGGAAGTGGACACTTAGAGAGGCATTAAGATTGCAGGAAGAGTGCCAACGTTCCTCATGATGACAGTCGATCAGCAAGTGAGGCAGGTTCAACGTTAGCTGCTGCGACTGATGTACACCATGGAGAACTTTGTACCGGTACTCATGCTGCTCATTGCTGTGGGTGAGTGCCAATACTTAAGATAATTCTTCAGAGGCATAATATGGAACAAATAATCCTGGAAACTATTTCATTGCAATGACAAGGATAATATTTCATAGTGATTGAAACAGTGTATAAAATAGCGGTTAAACCTATCTGTAAGACTTCTTGTTCAATACAATGTTTATTTTTGTACCCCCGTCAAAGGATTTACAACAACAACAAATATTTAAGTAACATAAATAGAATATCTTAAACTCCAAGTTTTCATAGTAAAATACTGTACATTTATATTTTTTTCAAATGCTGCTTTTTTAATTATAAGTCTTAAGAGAGAAAAACTATGTATTTCCTAAAAATCATCAAATTTCCGTATTTAATTGCTGCCAACAAGTGACAATGTGTACAATATAAAAACAAAAATTGTAGAAAAATACTACGTTGTCATTTAAAGGCTTGATTTTCAGAACCAACGCATGCGAGGTGCGATAGGTTATAGGTTGCGATACTTTTATATTAATCTGCCAGCAATATAAATAGTAAAATATTAACAACAAATCAACACAATGCTAAGCGAATACAAGTGCTTGTTGTTTTTCGTTTTATTCTATCAATTATATTTGATCCTTTCAAAGTGCATTCATAATTTTTGTTTGAAATCGCATTAATAACGTTAATTAATAAATGAATATGGAGCAAATTTGCGTTCCTCCGCTACACTGAGAAACATCTAATCATGCAAATGTATTTATTCGTCTATTCGTATTGTATCTGAGTGTACTTGCCCTTGTCGGCATCGTAACTAGTTGTCGGAAATTTATAAATGTATTGTCACATTTTACATTTGTGTATTCCAATTTGTTGCACACTATTTAATGGATGTTGGTTATTTTATTTCTCAACGTATCCATACATTATATTTTGGCTTGGCAATATCCAAATTGTTTCATACGTCTTGCACATATCAAATACTAGGTCAGTTTGGATTAAGATTGTGTACTGCATTACCAAATTGGACAGCTAACTTCAACAGAACGATCCAACTAGTAAGAGTCTTATGGTTTATTTCAAGGTTAGACCACATCAATGTGATACAGACTGCCATGTCCATTAAGGTTGATTTGTAGTCATATTACGTCTGATAATATTAAACCACACTGGAGTTGATCGTGATATAACTGGAAGATACATCATATAGCAGCGACGTCCGATTCACTGTTATCGAACCATTCATATGTTTTTTAATTCTTTTTGAGAACTTTATTTTTATTTAAATTTCTAATACGGTAATGTTTTGAAAGGATATCCATTTTCTCTTTTACCTTTGTAAACTTAGTTTTAAGATTATTTTAATTCAATAGGCCTATATGCTGACGAAGGTGTCAATGAACACAGAAACATGTACGTTTAAGCAGTGATTAAACCACATTCTTTAGTGTGTGACAAGGCGGTTTTGAATAAGATAGTGTCGGAAATTTGTCGATGCATCAAGCTTCAACAACTGGGATCTAAGTGTGCTTGTCTTTGTTGCCTTGGCAACTAGTTGTAGGAAATTTGTCGATGCACCACGCTTCAACAACTGAGATCTAAGTCTGCTTTTCCTTGTAGTCATAGTAACTAGTTGTCGCAAATTTGTCGATGCGCCACGGTTCAATAACTGAGATGTCAGTCTGCTTGCCCTTGTTGCCATGGTAACGAGTTGTCAGAAATTTGTCTATGCAACACGCTTCAACGAATCCGATTTAAGTCTCTTATCCCTCCCTATATTATTCTGCTAAGGTCCCATTCCAGTTTTGTACCGAAAATAAGGTCCCATTAACACCAACCTGCACATATGGGGTACCTACAAGTATCTTCAGCATTACCCAATGCGTAAGCGAAACGCACTCACTTACTCTTTAAATGCCTCACAATTAAATAAATACCTTAAAACATGTATATTTACAATGAAATAATGAAAGAATGCAACACGGTAACCATGGTAACAGAATCTCACAGGTCCATCTATTTCTGTAAGACGAAATGCAATTCCAATTATTACATTATTGTTAAAGTTTCCAGACGGTTATAAGGTTATCACTGAACCAAATTAAGCTGTAAAATTCATCAATACATACAGTATAATGCGCTTAAGGGGGTTAAGGGGCACTCTAGATTTTTTCACGTGTGAGTGTGGTACGAAAGGTCATTTTTACCCGAACTGAACCAAATTAAGCTGTCAAATTCATCAATACATACAGTATAATGCACTTAAGGGGGTCAAGGGGCACTCTAGAATTTTTCACGCAATTTTCACATGTGAGTGTGGTACGAAAGGTCTTTTTCACCCGACTATAAAGGGTCTCCGAAAAAACACATTTAAAGGCCCTTAAATTAGCAGTGTCTGTGATATTCCCTGAAAACTAACTTCGCTCTGATAGGCCTATACCTATGAAGTAATGACAAACCCCTAACCACTGCACCAGTAGCTGAATTGATAAAGTCTGATTATTCACACCAAGGATAAATCAGTCACAGCATTCATGATTGAGATTTTGCTAAGTGTACTCTTTACAACTAGAATATTCGCGGGCGAAGCCGCGACGGGCAATGCTAATTATTATTATTCAAGTGCCTTGTCCTCCAAGAACATTGGCGATCAGTATCATGAACTACTGTTTGTTCATAGCTTTTCTAAGCAGTGACACAGTATTCTGTCCTAACCACTGGCTTAATTTCTTTAGCCAGGATATTCTTCTACGTTCTGGATCCCTAATGCTTACAATATTCCCTTAAATAATTAATTGCAACAGGTTGCATTTTTTAATTTGTTGTTGTAACTATGCATTTCATATATTTCGGTGTGATATTGTCACAATATATCCCCAGAGTTGGGTGCCATTTTTTAACTTACCCTTCATATCCCCATTTTGTGAAGCTATTTTGTGACTGCTCATATCTTTCACACACTTACCTCTCCTTCTCGGGTTGACGTTGGTCGCCAGACTATTAGGAGAACAATCAAATAAACTATATTCAGAGCAGAGACATTCTCCTCTCAGGGCTGCAGGGCATACAACACGCTTGTGAGATAACACTAAAACATTAATCCATAGTATCTAGCCACAGCATAAGGAGCATGTAAGGAGAAGGGTTTTCAGACCGAAGGCTGGTTTGCAACTCCGAAGAGGCGGTCCTGAACTGGTGCTTATTTCCGGTAGAATGGCCAGTTTCTTTCCACTTATCCTTCCCTTCCTCACCAACAGCACGTGGTCCCCAGAATCGTTAATCCAGCCTAGTTCTGACCACGCTCAATGTAGCTTAATTTCGGAGATCTCATTGGGTCAAGCGAAGCCATTGGTCAAGGATCATATACACATGACTATCTATTAGAATAAAAGAATGACAATTAAACAATTCATTTCTATTAACGAATATACACAAAGGCAAAAGTTCGACGTTTACAAATTCTATATTTATCTTTACTTTCCCTAATGGCATGACTGACTGTGTCGAGGACCAGTGGCCTATCTTCACTTAATTTTAGTCTCCCCCCCCAACAGTTGTAGATTGAGTTAGATAACTTGTCGATCCATCACGGGCGGTATAGCGGAGTCGCGATGTATCATTCCTGCATATCACTCAGAATACTTCCACTAATTCCAGGATATTCTATCACTGCAATACACATTACAGGATTATGCATATATTTTGATAAGCTCTTTCGCACGTGGATAAAACTAATCGTTTACCATTTTATGCCACTCATAAAATATCAACCCTTGCGAGTTGCAAATAATTTTTACCAGAGGAACTTCAAGTCCGATGAATAGTGACAATCTGCCACTTTCTGACAGTAATAATACAGTAGTGGTAAACAGCTGCAACAGTAACGTTGCCTGAGACAATAATAAGTAAGGCAGTTTCCTAAATGACCCGATCATTCACGTGACGACCATCCCTCCGACAGCTTTCTGGGTCAGTTCGCGCCACTATAGCCCAATCACAATAACCATACATCCACACAAGGTAACGCTGAATTCGAGATTTTAAGTTTAAACAAACCAACGATCTGGTGTTCACTCGCCGCAGAATACCATTTCTGCATACAACTGCCTTTATTAGCCTTTCAAGACGCGAGTGGCAGTGGCCGAGATGAGAATTAATCTGTATTACTTGTGTTTGGCTGTCAGTCTGCTTGGTTGAAAGGAACAGTTCCGTGGGTAGAATATAACAGAGCTCCAGTAGTCCCAGTCATCGTTCTCCTCTCGGTGATGACAAGTGCTCCTGTTGCGCTTAGCTGTGCTGTTGCGAAACAATTAGAAATGCACCATTCTTTATTTGTGTATTTTTATCAATATTTTCGTTCACAATTCACAATATTACTTCTGTTTAACACAAGTAGCCCGCGTAATGCTGCTTGACTTATGTGCAGACTGCACTGTGTCATCGCTGGCAGTATAATAATTATGATACTCGCTGATTGTATACATTCTAAATCCATAATAAGTGGGTTCGAAGATTTGAAGCCTTCTTTTCAGTGTTGCCTGTATAAACTGTCATTTGTAGCTCTTCATTCAGTCAACACGATTGTGCCCAATGATTGGGCGGGGTACAAGATATAAATATGACCGTTTTTTTTATTATAAATCCAAGCGACAATCCCTTCGAGAATAAATTGTTAACTAAATTTCTTATTCCTATTTTCATATGAATTTTTGGATTATACGTGTTTAAGTGGATATTTACAGTCTATTTCTGTAAGCACTAGTTCCTGATCGGTAAGTTGAGCAAGATTGCACACCTACAGCTGCCATCAAACTACCGAAATATGACGTTCTTACCAAACAAATGCTCAAAATATGACATAATGGTAAAGAATGTTCGAAATATGCATTTATATAACAAATAAAATCCTCTGTATTGTGACGATAATCACATCATTTACATCAGAAACCAATCGGGCATGAAAATAGAGGAAAAGAAAAAAATATGATTTTTCCTAAACAACCGAGCCCTAGTCATAACTAACACATGTAATTTTTTCCAGGAGTGTATTTACATATTTATACCTTTTACCCCGCCCATACATTGGGCAAATTCGTGTTGACCGACTGAAGAGCTACATATAACAGTCCATTTAAACATATAGATAGATAGATAGAGATAGATAGATAGATAGATAGATAGATAGATAGATAATGCCTTTATTGGTGGCGAAGTTAGGGCTCAAGGCCCTCTCTTACACTTAACCACTACTGTCGACCAAAGTATTATGTGTACTCGAGTTTGAAGGTTGTTTGTGAAGTAACCAATAGACCTACATAAAATCCAATACCATCAACATTTTCCTCGTTCTATTCTACGTTAGTTCATGTAGGTTTGGATTTTTTAATTTATATTTTAATATTTCTTATCGCAGTTGAAACGCAAAAAGTGCACACTTTTCAACCTTGCGTCACATTTATGAATTATTATCACAAAAGCCCGTCATCAGATCGAATCCAATTTTAACACAATATACATTGGAATGTTGTTTAACTGGTTTATTAATTTAACAATTTTGTGTGTCCAAGAAACAACGTTGTTATATCATTGTTGTAAGGTAACTTTTTCTCGGCTCGGGGTGGTTGGAAAATGTAGTTCTTGGTTGCGTTGTAATCGTTATACATCAAAAAGTTATGCTGTATGACTGTGAAATACGTAAATTAATTCACTTATTTTATATCGTTTTGTATTTGTACGAGGAAATAACACGTGGTTCACCAGCTAGCCGCTCCGGGAAAAGCTGTACAGAGTTGCTGAGATGGAGCCCATCACTTCCGAGCGAGACGCGCCATGATGCGTATGGGCACTATTTCGGCAACGCTGTACAGCTTTTCCCGGGGCGGCTAGCTGGTGAACCATGTGTTATTTCCTCGTACAAATACAAACCGATATAAAATAAGTGAAATAATTTTCGTATTTCACAGTCATACAGCATAACCTTTTGATGTATAACGATTACAACGCAACCAAGAACTACATTTTCCAACCACCCCGAGCCGAGAAAAAGTTACCTTACAAAAATTATAACAACTTTGTTTCTTGGACATACACAATTTTTAAATTAATAAAACAGTTATACAACATTCCAATGTATATTGTGTTAAAATTTGGATTCGATCTGATGACGGGTTTTCGAGATAATAATTCTTAAATGTGACGCATGGTTGAAACACGCTTAAAAACGTGCACTTTTTGTGTTCCAACTGCGATACAAAATATTAAAATATAAATTAAAAATTCTAAGCCTACATGAACTAACGTAAAATAGAACGACGAAAATGATGATGTAATTGGATTTTATGTAGGTCTATTGGTTACTTCACAAACAACCTTCAAACTCGAGTGCACATAATACTTTGGCCGACAGTAGTAGAGTATACATCTACATGATTTATAATTACAAATACCAATAGCACAAATAATATTAATAGCAATAAGAATTTTGATAATATTAATAATGATAGCATCCTTAATGTTAAAATAGGTAGGTTACAGGTGCTATTTGACTTGGGGAATCATATGTTCTCACCTACCTAGTGATATCCCACCCACCATGCAATTACAGAACACAGTAAGATGAGAGGCAGATGAACTCGTAGTCCCGCACCTTAAAACAACAACAACCAACTATCCAACAGTAACATGTTTTGGTTTCTATTTCAGGCCAGAGCTCTGCAAGCTACTTGGGGAACACCATGTTGTCAAATCTCTACCACCTACCTAGCATACATTATTCCAGTGTAACTATGGAGCCATGTGTACAGCGGAACGACACTGATGCACAGGCGAAAGTAGTGGTAAGTGAGCTAGTAGGCTACTATAAAACCATAACTTAAGGGGTTATCAGACATACACGATACCAATGCAAGTACACGGGGTTGATGAACAAAGATGGTCCAAGCCGAAACTGATGCAGCTGTATCAATGTTTACTGTGTCTGGCTTATTTTTCACAATTAAATGAGCCAATTTAAAAAAATAAACTGTTATTTCCGTTTGGTCAATGGTTGTTAATTTTACACTAAACAAAGATCTAACCTAAGCCACTTGCTAACAATAAATATGAAATATTATTGTTTCATTTTGTACAGGGTGTTCAGAAAGGTCACTGAAAGAAATTCTAGTATACACATTTCTCAAGTTTGGTGCTCTTTACTTGAAACTTTCTTGTCAAGTATCATCATCATCATCTTGAGCAGTTTCCAACCGCTGGTCGGGTCTGCTTGGAACATAAGCCTCTCCATCGTTTCCTGTCCATCCACCATCTCTCGTCATTTACTGTGTCCCAGCACACTCCTCTTTCCTCCACACTCTTCTTAACTCCTTTTGTCCATCTGTCCCTTGGTCTTCCCCTTGGCCTCCTTCCCGTCATTTCCATTCCAAACATCTTCTTCGGTATCCTCTCCTCTTGCATCCTCCTCACATGTCCATACCATTGTAGCCTAGATCGCTCTATTCTATTTTGCAATGGTTCCTCTCTTACCATCTCCCTGACTCTCTCATTCCTTACTCTGTCCATTCTTGTCACTCCTACCCTACTCCTCTGGAACTTCATCTCCACTGCTCGTATTTTATTCTTGTCCCTTTCCTTCATCACCCATGTTTCTGAACCATATGTCAAAATTGGCACAAAGTAGGTCTTGTAGATGATTCCTTTACATTTTTGTGGTACATCTTTATTCCATATCATCCCCCTAACACTCTTGAAAAATCCATCTGCGCACCTTCCCCTCTCATTTATTTCCATCCTATTGCCTCCCTTTTCTTCAATTATGCTTCCCAAGTACTTGAAGCATTCTACTTTCTGCAACTGCTGTCCTCCAAATGTTATGCCCATATCCAGTCTGTTCTTCTTCCTCGTTGTGATGACCACTTCACTCTTTTGTGCTGAGAACTTCATCCCATATGATAACACTACCTTCTCCCACTCATCTAATTGCTCTTGTACTTCTTCCTCATCCTCTCCCCGTACCAGAAGGTCATCAGCAAACAACATTGCCTTCATTTTCCTTTCCCCAATGCTATTTACCACTTTTCGTATGATTTCATCCATCACCACTATAAATAACAGGGGTGAGAGGGCACTTCCCTGTTTCAGACCACTCTCCAGTTGAAACCATTCCGTTCTCTCTCTTCCCACCTTTACACAGCTTTTGCTTCACTCGTACATTGCTTTCACTCTTGCCACTGTCTCCTTGTTCACTGCCTTTGCTCTCATTGCTTCCCATACCTTGTTTCTATTAATACTATCATATGCTTTCTCAATATCCAAGAAGGTCATCACCAGATCTTTCCCATATTCATAATGGTGTTCTTGTAGCTGTCTTACTGCAAAGATGAGGTCAACTGTTGACCTTCCTGGCCTGAATCCATACTGTTCTTCCCTCAGCCCATCTTCAACTTCTGTCCGAATTCTTCTCTCCAGTACTGTGCCCAACTCTAGGAATGGGTATTCCAAGATTCAGACACCTAGATATCAAGGGAAAGGCTACAGCCGCTTTTGAAAGTTGAGATATTTGAATATCGCGCTCCATTGCTTCTAGAAGCAATTGGAAATTTTATGCAGCTAAGAGCATGTCAAGTGACGTAGCGAGTAGTAGCAGAGGTCGAGACTATTTATTGATTAAATAGTTAGCCATGGAGTAGAGACTTGAGACTTGGATCAGATTACTGGCACGGCCAAATGAAAGAGAATGCACTTAGTATCAAGTAAATCGGACCAGGGATACCAGAGATATGATGATTTCCAGATTTCAGCTGATTCAGCGTGACCCTGACCGTTTTGAATAAAAGCCGGCCGGCTCAAGCAACTTCAGCTCACTTCGAAACAAGCACTTGCCTAGCAAGGTGCCGCTACGCTGAGCCAAGGCACATGGTTGCCGGATCTACGCAGAAGTTATTTTCAAATTGTGATAGTCACAAAAGTGCTGCGCTACAAGTGGAACTTAGTAAGTTTCCGGCGGAGAGAATCACTAAGGTGATTGATATTTTTCTACAGACACTGGTGAAATATTTTTATTTCTACATGGACATATGCTAGACTTTGTCTAGAATAATACTTTGTCACAGACCAGTAATAATCTAATACTTGGATATTTTAGTCCAATTCAGTCAGTTTCATATTTGTAACCTGATAACCACTTCGATCTTTCAGTATATTGAAGGCCAGTCTATCACGGTGTTGTTCATTAGCCGACAAGGGAAACTATATGTTGCTTCGCGCATGATAGATGGTGTGAAGCCATGCCCAGGGAACGATCTTCAGAACAGCCGTTGATTGGTTAGACTGTCAGTGTTTTCTTGTACTGAAACGATTACCGTGATTTATGTTACAACTGACATATTTGAGAATAGATCACTTAGATCTGACCCCATTTAAGCGAACGGCTATGGCTTTAATAGAAGCCAATATTAAAATGGATCAACAGTTACTTCAAACGTCAAGAGATATTACCACTATGTCTTGTTAGACGGATTGTGGGTATATAATGGCGGCCGATACAAGGATTAGACGTGCGTGTCTGACAGGGCATGTTTCTGGATAAATCTGGTACAGACCAGGTTCACTACGCTTCAAGATCATCAAGAAATGTAAGCCACATTTTGACTTTATATTATGCCTAGCTAATTGGAACAAACTATTTTTTTCTGCAGATGACCAACACATTTATTTTTCTTCGTATTTAAATCTTGCAATGATTTACGCAAGACATATTAGAGTTATTCTGAGTATTTTCAGCACTCAGAACAGTTTAGGATCGATGACCGAGCATAACGAGGATTTATTTGAATATTTCATATTTTTGGGAAGTCACGGAAAACCGTCGATGTAACTGTAAAAGTTAAATTATTTTTTGTTGAGGAATGGATATTTTATCCATATTCGAAGATTCGAACATGTGGATTTTCACATAATGAAATAATAATTAAATATATTTAAAATAATATAACTAATAATAATAATAATCCACTAATAATAATAATAATGATTTTCATAACTTTTCTAAATAATTTTTGGATCTTATATTTTCTAATAATCATTTGTATTGAGAGATAGATTATGAAGTAGTTTAATCATTTCTAGTTTGGAACAGGTGATTTTCCGAAGGAGAGTGGTTAGCGCAAGCCCGCATTCAACCAACATTTCAGTTCTGGTTGAACAGTTAATATTTGCAATGAGCAAAGTATATTTTTCAGATAACACGGAGAGGCATGAAACGGGAAGCAATTGATAATTGTATCAAATAGGATATTTTTGTATTTGTATAAAATCATGACGTAAATACACATTCGAAAGTGAAATAAAGAGTATCATAAGTATGGTAACTTCACGGGTTGAACTGAATGGTAAAATAAAATAAACTTGTAAGTTTATAAATCTTCCAGTGTTGATAACAAGCAGAGGCTTGATTTATTGTATACATTTTGGGAAGAAAATTTATGTGTGTGGAGTAGTTGAAATGCCATTCCCAGGTGCGCATGTTTAAGTCGCAGGAATGAGGAGTTTTTTATTCGAGCATCAATCAAATAGCAGGTTCGATGGCTCAGGTTTATAGAAGGAGTATTGGAACTACACATTTCGTCGTATGAATGACCCGAAGGTTATTTCTTAAAAACCATCAGTTCTTATTTCAACCTTGTTTACGGATTCCATTTAGACTTTGATTTTGCTAGAACCCGGATTTGTCATGATAGTATTTTATTCTTCTTCAGAGGAAGACCTTTGCCGTTGTTGTTGGAATATTGTGTTCTTACACAAATAATAGAATGGGCCACTGCCAATTAAAAATAATTCTATAACCACGAATAATTGAAGGATGTTTTCAATCCTAGTGCCATGAACTAAATGAATTTATTGTGAAGCTACAATTCTTATTTCCGCATTCTGTCGAAGAATTGCAAGTTGTGAAAATTACTAAAATGGCCATGAATATAAATATTTTTCATAATAATGATTCCAAGTGGAGAGTCAAATAGTTGAATGGTTCAACAATTAATTGATCAAGTTGATGATTCAGAAATCATATATTTTGTTAGGAACTTTAAGTTCATAATCGAGTCACTTCTCGAAACGTTTAATGTCAGAAGAACAATTAATTTTTGTTGTGCTTCGCACAGTTCTTCGATGCTATGCTCAAAGGTCAAATACTTTTCAGATGTTATTAATATGTGTAAATAATTTGTGTTGATTCAGAAATAATAATATTTTTTGACAATATTTTTTGAAACTGGAAAAATAAGTGAAAGTTAAAGATTCTATGAACATTTATTCTACGAGTGTTAATATTATGTAAAAATTTCAAACAGTGAACTACAGTATTTCCAGTAGAGACAATTAAATTTGAACTGGATTTAATCACAAATAATGAATATAATTTTGGAACACAGTCTACAGGACTAATAATCAGACTTGTGTTTCCAAAGATAATTGTCAAATGTGTTTGGAAAAATTCTGTACATTGTGTAAATAGGATGTGGGTCACCACATGTGAGTGATGCTACTTTGAGCATTTTTGCAGTCAATTTTAAATTCAAAATAAAATGAGATAATTTTTACATGATGTGTTATGCCCAGTTGAATCTCCTTCTATCCTTATTGTTGCATTGAGCCAAAAATCAGTAAAGCATTTTTTTCATTTGATGTCGTTTTTGCGATTAGCTTTAACCCATCTGGCGCCCCGGGATATTTTAACTCTCGTGCTGACTGATTCTTGGTAAAATGCATATGTGGTCGTGCGGACTCCGGTCTAAACGGGCACAGTACCTTCTCAAATATTTTGGCGCAGTGGCACATGAGTGCAATTCCCCTGTAGTTCTTGCATTCCTTCCTACTTCCCTTTTTAAATATGGGTATTATTATCCCTCTTTTCCAGTCCTCTGGTATTTTCTTCTCCCTCCATATCACTTTCATTACTCGAAAGAGCCACTGTGTTCCTATCACCCCTGCTGCTCTCACCATCTCCACACTCACTTCGTCTATTCCCGGTGCCTTTCCCCCTTTCATCTTCTTTAATGCTTCCTCCACTTCTTTCCATGTCAATTCCTTCTCTGAAATGTCTTGGTCACTGTCTGTTTCTTCCTCCACAATGTCCACTACGCTGGTTTTAGTTGGATTTAGGAGTTCATTGAAGTATTCTCTCCAGATAACCTTTACTTCTTCCATATTTTCGACCTCCTTTCCATTCCTGTCCACCATTCTGACATTTTCCCCTGTATCTCTTCTCTTTGCCTTTATCATTCCATACAACACTTTCTTACTGCCATCACAGTCCTCCTCCATCATTTCTGTCCATTTCTCCAGCCATTTATTTTTCTCTTCCTTCACTACTTCTCCTGCTTCTTTCTTCCGCTCTTGGTATTCTTCTCTTGTTCTGTCTGTCCTCTGTTGGAACCATTTCCTGAATGCTTCATTTTTCTTTTTCACTGCTTCCTTAGTTCTGGGGTTCCACCATGGTGTTTCCTTCCACCTTTTCTTTCCACTAGTTCTGCCTCACACGACTTCCGCTGCGTCTACCAACACGTCCTTGAACCTATTCCATTCTTCTTCACCTGTTTTCGGATCATCCTTCGGTAATTTGTTCCTCACTAATATCTGGAACTTCTCCTTATTTCCATCCTCCTTCAGCTTCCATGTCCTTATTCGTCTTTCTTGGTTCTCAGTTCTCCTCTTTTCCTTCAGTCCTCTCACCTTGGCGACCAGCAGACGGTGGTCACTGTCCAGGGCTTCTGAAGGTATTACCCTTATATCCGTGATACTCTTCTTTGTCTCCTTCCCGCATAGAATATAGTCCACCACTGATTTCCTAGTCAAATCCCTGCTGTACCAAGTAATTTTATGGCTCTCTCTCTTCTTGTACCATGTGTTTCCAACCATTAGCCCATTTATCTTGCACAGTTCCAACAATCTCTCTCCTTCCTTATTCCTGTTTCCCCAACCTTCACCACCAATCACTTCCTCAAAACCTCTTCTATCAGTTCCGACATGGGCATTTAGGTCTCCCATGACTATCAGGTCTCTCCCCACTAACTGCTTCTGCAACTCCTCTTCAAACTCGTCCTTCTCGCCTTCTGTGCATCCCACCTGTGGTGCATAGACTTGCAGAATGTCCAGGTTTCTACCTTTCACAGTGATTCTGGCTCTAATTATTCTATCACTTACCCTCTTTACTTCCTCCCTCAGCCCTTCTCTCACCACCATTCCCACTCCATTTCTCTTCCCCTCCTCATTTCCTATCCAGTATAGCTGCAAGCCATTTCTCAGTTCTTTTCTTCCTTCCCCTCTCCATCTGGTCTCTGCCAGTCCGAGTACATCCAGTTTTCTCCTCTCCATCATATCCACAACCTCCTCCACTCTTCCCGTCAATGAAGTTATATTCAAAGTTCCGATTCGTAGTCCATTTCCATAGCCAGGTCTGCTTCCTTTAGATCTGTCCTTTCCGAGGCCCGTTCCCGTTTTAAAAGCAGTTTCATATCCACTACTGGCTTGCTAGGCCTAACGTAGCTTCACCATAACCCTGGCGAGGGGCCTGTTTTTGGTCCGCGAGAGGTATTTTATTTCCCTCAAACCCTCCGGACAAGTCCGGCGAGCCCCCCTATCCGCTACCTGGGACGCGCCCGATAGAGGAACAGGCAAACCCCCACGGGTCTTGTCAAGTATACACAAATATTTTCTGAAATGTAAAAAACAATTGGCGTGATAAAATGAAAGGATTGTTTTTTCTAAAATAATTATTTTGAGCCGTTTAAATATTAACAAACTCAAAAAAAATTGCCTCTTAAAATGTATGATTTTTTAAATTTATAAATTGAAAATATAACGTTTATTTTAAATATATGTCCATTCAATCTATTAAACTACATGGTTACCAACACATTACAAAAGATCAGGCCTGTAACTTAAGTAGTTCCTGAGAAAAGTGTACCAGAATCTCTAACATTTTAACTTGCGGGATTGTTTTCTGTCACCTTGTTTTTGAACACCCTGTACAAAATCAGACAATAATATTTCATATTTATTGTTAGCAGATGGCTTAGAAAGGTTAAATCTTTGTTTAGTGTAAAATGAACAACCATTGACCATTCAATTGCTCATTTAATTGTGTAAAATAAGCCATTGACACAACCGAGTGTCCTTAATGATGATGATGATAATTGTTGTTTTAAGGGGCCTAACATCTAGGTTATCGGCCGCGTCCTTAATGAAACAAAGGATACAACGGCGAGAGATGTCAGTGCTATTTAGCGATGAAATGATGCAGCGTAGTTTTGCAATAGACGCACCTCAATAATTTGTTTTGAACAGTCTCAATTGAATTAATATTCTTTCTGTGGAATGAATCCCATATCTTTGAGGCATATTCTAACTTACTTCTGACCATTGTCGTATAATTTATTTGTAGCTTTAATGTTATTAAATGATTTAGAATTTCTGATTACAAACCCAAGCATCTTATTTGCTGTGTTAATTACATGTGTAACATGATCATCAAACATGAGAATATTATTGGATATCACACCGAAGTCTTTGATTAGGGACACAACCTCAAGTCTGATATTACTTATGTAATGATTTAGGTCTATCTTTTCAAATTTTCAAATGAATGTCAAGGTTTTACATTTCGACACAATAAGAAGGAGATGATCTCTACACCAAGATACTACGGAATTTATGCTACATTGAGGAAGATAATCGTCATTCCCACAAGTAATAACTTTGTATAATTTCAATTCATCCACAAATAACAAACAATGTGAGTGTTTTATCACCTTCGGTAATTCATTTATCATCAGCAAAAATAATAGTGGTCTTGATTTGAGCCTTGGAGCATTCCCGATGAGCTTTTGAAGATTTCAGAGTATTCATTTTGAAAATGAACGTATTGTTGCCTATTTTCTAAATAATTACATACACGTTTTAATAAATTAAGGGAAAATCCACATAATGGAGATTTATTTAGCATTTCTTCATGATTTACTTTATCCAAAACCTTAACAAAATCCATGTATATAACATCAGTACGTAGTTTTTTACGGGTATTATTATACTCGTACATATCTTGTGTCGAATCTAAAAGATTAGTCAAAATTGATGTCTTGGGAATGAATCCATATTGAAAACGTGATAATTCTGGTTTAACATGATCAAATATGAAGGGTACAGAGAAAGAAAGGGTGATGTGCGTTCATTAACATTTTTTTGCCTGAATGAAAGGTCCTTTCAATTTCCTAAACAATACCCAAGGTGGTTTTGAAAACAATTAGTTAGATCCATGTATACCGGGAAAACAAGAAACAGTGTACTGAGAAAGAACGGTTCATAAGTTTATCCTTTCAACAATATAACGGTTATTTCACTCATTATATAAGTTAAAATGGTTTAAGAATTACACAGGTAGTAAGAAAGGAAACAAATATAACTGATTATTTACTTCTTTAAATAAATGTGGTAAACAGAGTTAAACTCTTCAAATGCATTTACTAACCCTATAGAAATTGTGTCTTAGCCCCTTCTTTCCCTGTGCCTTTCATATGTTCTTGTAGATGATATATTAAATCAAATTTGCCATTGAATTGATTATTACAACAAGACTTGAATAAACGGATATTTAAAAAAGTACTCAAATAATGGTTAATGACTCCTCCGAAATAATGATCGTAACATTTCAATTTATTTTAAAATTACTTCAAAGTACATGTAAATAATATTTAAAATTATATGAGAAACACCAGTTACGGTGATTTCATCCATCTTTATAAATTAACGAACATTTTCGTTATAGTTGCTGAATTTAATTACTGTAAAGTTAATGGCGTTACAAGTAACGCTGCCAATTACTGTGTATATGCTATTTTAGGAAGCACTGATGGCGTATCGTGAGTGCTTCAAGGACACCCGGGAACTTCATGCAGCCTACGTCGCTCATAACAGTACTAAGAACACTGAGTACCGAGCGACGATTTGCAGGTATGTACAACATAGGATATTGCGATATTCTAAGCGCAATGTACTGTATGTCTACCCCTTATTATTCCCGTTTCCAGCGGGGTCGGGGATAAGATGTGATGAAATTCAATGTGGCGGTTGGATTTTACGGCCGGATGCCCTTCCTGACACCAAGCTCATGAGAGGAGTTAATGAGAGATTACTGATTGAAGATGAGCGAAAATGGGCATGGATGTGGAAGGAAGCGGCCGTGGCCTGTGAGAGGTACCGTCCTGGCACTTGCCGGAGTTGAAAATGGGAAACCACGGAAAACCGTTCCAAGGACGGCCGACTGTGGGGTTAGAACCCACGCCTACCGAGTTCTCATAGAGCTTGGCCCCATGGCCTAACGCTGCGCTTTATCGAACATAGCTACCGCTGTCGGTATATTCTAAGAACTATATAGGCTAGTATTCACCCCCACCCCTTCCTCGGTATGCCGCGACAGTGGCAATTTTCTTTTCCATTCTCTTCCTTATTTATTCATTTATTTATTAGGGTTGTAAACTTCGGTATACTGTGAATGATTTCTTGTAGGTCATCCCTCCCTATATTATTCTGCTAAGGTCCCAATCCAGTTTTGCACCGAAAATAAGTTCCCATTGACACCAACCTAACCACATGGGATACCTACAGGTTCAGCATAACCCAATGCGTTAGCGAAACGCACTCACTTTTTAAATGCCTCACAATTAAATAAATACCTTAAAACATGTATATTTACAATGAAATAATGAAAGAATGCAACATGGTAACCATGGTAACAGAATCTCACAGGTCCATCTATTTCTGTAAGACGCAATGCAATTCCAATTATTACATTACTGTGAAAGTTTCCAGACGGTTATATGGTTATCAATGAACCAAATTAAGGTGTAAAATTCATCAATACATTCAGTATAATGCACTTAAGGGGGTCAAGGGGCACTCTAGAATGTTTTCACGCAATTTTCACGTGTGAGTGTGGTACGAAAGGTCTTTTTCACCCGACTATAAAGGGTCTCCGAAAACCATATTTAAAGGCCCTTAAATTAACAGTGTCTGTGATGTTCCCAGTAAACTAACTTCGCTCTGATATACCTGTGAAGGAATGACAAGCCCCTAACCACTGCACCAGTAGCTGAATTGATAAAGTCTGATTATTCATACCGAGGATAAATCAGACATAGCATTCAGGATTGAGAATTTGCTAAGTGTACCCTTTACAACTAGAATATTCGCGGGCGAAGCCGCGACGGGTAATGTTAGTTGGTTATTATTCTACTATACAATTGTTGCGGTCTTTCAGAGATGATACGAAGTTAAATATTTTCTTTGTTAGCCTATTTTCATCCATTTTGTATAAAATGTGACCATACAATTTCAGTCTCCTTTCTCTGATGGAATCTGTGAAAATTTTCCAATACTCTCATGTGGATATGAATTTTCACAAATACATGAATAATAACTCACGGTATGAGTGAAGACCTCAATGGCACCTGTGGTGGTGAAGGAGTCCTTCGGTACAGCGAAGTTGGCGGAAGAAGCAACCCAGTGCTCGGGGTTAATAGAGTAAAATATATTTGTCCATATTATGGACTTCCGTAGCGTCTGTACTCCAGAGGAGTGGCTACAAAAGGCGTCTGTTCTCCATGTTAGGAGCGGCCTAGTTCATACCTGGCAGTAGGTCATAAAATGCATTTGGGAGTGGCGACCCCATCTTAATAATAGCTTAAAATAAAAGCAAATATGGTTCAGCCTCGGAAAATGCTAGGGCGTCCCCTGCAGGCGACGCGCAGTTCTTCAGATACTGGGGGAGCTCTGAAAAATGGGCGACCAGCATCGCAATACATCCGAATAAGGACAGTCAACATCTTAACACTGACGGACAAGACTGAGGAGCTAGTGGACTTCATGATGGAGAAGGATATAGCCATCCTCGGTCTCAGTGAAACGAAATGGAAAGGAAAAGGGGAAAGAAAACTAAAGGAAGGATATAGGCTGTTTTACAGTGGAGAACAGAAGGCAAAAAATGGAGTAGGAATGATTATAAGAAAGGATGTCCTAGAGTATGTGGAGGAGGTGAAGAAGATAACTGACAGGGTGACCATAGGAGGGATACAGTTCTAGACAGGGACAAAAGATCTGTTTCAAGTATATGCTCCACAAACGGGGAATAAAGATGAGATCTTAGAAGAATTCCTAGAAGATGTGGAAAAATATATAGAGGATAAGGAAATAATGGTAATGGGAGATTTGAATGCACAAGTGGGAAGAGAGGAGATTTTGGGACCATATGGTTATGGCAGTAAGAATCCAGAAGGGGATTTCTTAATGGACTTCTGTCAGTGGAACCAATTGATTATAGGGAATACGTGGCTCAGAAAGAAAAATAGTCAGAAGATAACGAGGTATGGATGGGGAGATAGAAGAACGAAAACTCTGATAGACTATGTTTTAGTCGAAAAAGGACATCGGAAAGAGCAAATGGATGTCACAGCCATGCCAGAGGAAGCCTTTGGAGGAGACCATATGGCAGTGGTAGCAAAATTAAAAGTAGGAAAAGTTATGAGATTACCAGAAAAAATGGAAAGAAAGATTAAGGTCTGGAGACTAAAGGAAAAGGAGGTTGCGGAATAGTTTAAGAAAGAATTGCAAGAACAGACACCAAGGACGGATATTACCCATGAGGAACAAGAATGGGAAAAATTCAAGAGTGCATTTGTAAACAGTGCGGAGAAAACATGTGGTAGAACATCAGGAAAGGTACGGGAAAAGGCGACAAAATGGAGGAATGATAGAGTGAAAGCAAAGGTAAGGGAGAAGAAGAAAACTTGGAAGGAATGGAAAGCAAAAAAGACTGAAGAAAGTAGAGCAAAATATATAGAAGCAAACAGAGATTGCAAGAAAGTAATTACAGAGGAAAAGAAGAAAAGCTGGGAAGAATTCACTCAGGAAATAAGGCTGGATTTAAATTGTGGAAAGAAATTGCTGTTTGGAATTATAAAAAGTACAAGAAATGAAAAGGTGATCACTGGGTTCGTGAAAAACAAAAAAGGGGAAATATTGACAAAACCAGAAGAGATAACGGACAGATGGAAAGAATATTTCAGCGAGCTGTTGAATGTGAGACGCCAGGCATACGGAGAAGTTAAGCAAACAGCCAAAACGGTGGAGGAAAAAATAGAAGAAGAACCAGACATTACTATGGCAGAAGTGGAATAGGCAGTTAGGAAGATGAAGATGGGGAAAACTGTGGGAATCGACGAAGTGGCAATATAAATGATCAAGGCGGGAGGACCAGTGTGGAACCCATTTTCATTCTGAGACAGAACATTGAAAAGAGTTGGGAATATGGGAAGGATATTGTAATGACTTTTATTGATCTAGAAATGGTCTATGATAGCATCCCTAGAACAAAAGTTTGGGAAAGCTTAACAAATAGGGGGATAGGTAAGGAACTGAGAGACATGATAAATGAAATGCGCATGGATTGCTACAGTAGTGTGAAGACTAGAGTCGGGACATCGGAATGGTTTAAAATTGACACTGGACTAAAGCAAGGAAGTGTGTTGTCACCATTGTTGTTCTTAATGGTGATGGATGACATCATGAAGGCAGGAATGAAAGACTATAGTAGGGCAAAGATGAAGGTAATGTTGTTTGCAGACGATGTTGTGATCTGGGCGAGGATGAGATGGAGGTACAAGAGCAGTTAGACGTAATAAATGGAAAGATTGAGCAATGGGGATTGAAGATAAAGGTGGAGAAGAGTAAAACAGTGGTGGTGAGTAGAGGTAAGTAAGAAGGAAAAGGAGTAATCAAAGTAGGAGATAAGGAATTGGAAGTGGTGAAACACTTCAAATACTTGGGAAGTGAACTGACTGAAGATGGAAGACTAGATTTGGAAATTAGCAGAAGAATACCCCTCGGGAGTGCTTTCTACCAACAGGTACGGGGACTAGTATGGAACAAGGATATACCAATTAAGGCTAAAGAAGTTATGTACAAAGCATATTATGTTCCTATAATGACATATGCAGCAGAAACTTGGACAGTGACTAAGAGGGATGAGAGCAGTGTACAGGCAGCTGAGACGAGATTCCTGAGAAGAATGGTCCAGAAAACGAGGAGAGGCAGAGTGAGAAATGAAGATATACGGAAAGAACTGGGAGTACAGAAGCTAAATTACAAACTGGAGCTAAACAGATTGAGGTGGTTTGGACATGTCAAACGGATGAATGAAGTAAGGCAACCAAGACGAGCACTGGAACGACGGATGACAGGGAAGAGAGGACGAGGAAGACCAAGGATGCGTTGGATGGACTCGGAGAAGAATAGCATTAGTAAACGGAACCTGGATTGGAACAGCGTGTCGGAAGAGGAATGGTGGAACGACAGAACAAAGTGGAAAGGAACCATATTTGCCCCCACCCAGTGTCAGCTGGAAAAGGAGAAATCAAGATGATGATGACATGAATAATAGTGTTTTCATTACAAGATTTGGCAGTCCATTTTGTGAAATAGGACTTTTTAATCTACATTAGAAGCAACAAGCATTGAACTCTTGTCTTCGGTTTGCGTTCAATCTAAGATACGATGCCCACGTAACCCCAAGCTACCGCACGCTTTCTTGGTTTAAACCTGATGAACGCCGTAAATCTCACTTCTTGACATCCGTCGATTTCTGCATAAAAATACCCCCACGTAGTCATCAAAATTTAGTTACTTGTCCTCATATCATAACCGAAGCACTCGATCTGGCTCTTTCCTCGCCATCACCATCAATTACTCATACATGTCCAACTGCTCTTTTGCTGTAGTTCTGGAATTCAACTCCTGCCGATATCAGAAATTGTATAACAACAAAGAATTTTAAGGCCGCATGCTGAGATTACCTTTTGAATACTGCTGATTGCCCCGTGTGAATGGTGATGGGTGATAGGACATATAACTGAGCTAGGTTTATTTTTAGAACATTACTAGCAGAAGTACCCGTTCTTAGAACGGTGTTATATATTAACACCAGACATTATCAATTGAGCTACTGTTGCAATGGTTAGCAGATTGTCATTCTTTCATAAGTTTATCAGAACGAAGTTAGTTTTCTGGGAATATCACACACACTGTTAATGTAAGGGCCTTAAAATGTGGTTTTCGGAAACCCCTTATGGACTCGCGAATTTTGTGTCTCACAATGAGAAGCGCAACATATGCTTTGATCGTCCTTCTAGGATAATTTTTATATTTCGCCTATTTTAGCATGTATTTTGAGAAGTTTTTCCCTATATCCACCCTTCTACTGTATGAAAAGTACGGTGAGGAGTTTTATAAATGATTGGTGTATTGACTCGTGTTTACCATACCTAATTTTACGATGCACCAAGCATCCGAAGACGATTTATAGGCGTACATAAAGATACACAGAAAGACAGACAATTCTATTGTCTACAACATATCACCCAGATTTCCAAATATGGGTATATCTACCATACGTATCAAACAAAATCATCCTTACGATGAACCCGTATGTCGACAAAAAAAAGATTAGTTAAAATCTGCTTTCAAACTAAATTCACCTAACGTGTACTTCATGACGTGAAATAGAATTGAAAGCCTTGTAGACGAAACGCAATACACCTCACATAAAAAATGTCCCTCAACGTTGTGTTAGGTCCCCTTACACAGGAAGACCTCTTTCATAAATTATAAAGGCTTGTGGTGCATGAAAATTCAGATTCTTTAGCCTCAAATGGCCCAAATTCCTAAAAGCCGCAAAAAATGCTGATTCAATTCAGGAATTTTTGAAAATAATGTTTCTGTTTGTAGATATAATAGACTTTCTGTACTATATGTCGCACGTGAAATAGCATGAAAAAATTCTAGGTTTCCCCTTGACCCCCTTAATTGCATTGTCGAATTATCCAGTCTACATTGGTTCCGTGATAACCTTATAGCCATTTGCAAACTTTCACAGAAATGTAATAAATGGAGTAGCCTAATAATAATGATATCGTATGGCCTCGGATGCCGGGTGCAAGCTTCGTAATTTTACACCCAGAGGGTAGCTTGCATGTCGAAATTTCGTTGTTCCTTGAATCACTATGAAAGTCAAGGAGGGTAGATATCTAAGCTCCTTGAACACTATAGCGCTTTCTAGTAAATAAATGAGGAACTTTGTGATGGCGGAAACCCCTGAGGTTAATTTTGCCATTATGAACACGGTCTACTGAATTCAAATGGGTTCTTTGACATGCCAACATCGTATGACATGCGAGTCGTATTTTTGCCGCCTTTCAAAAATCACGTACAGGCCGGACGTTTGTTTTAGACGATTGCCCTTGACCTTCAAGCCTGCGGGTGAGCCTGTACACAGTCACTCTCTCACCCTATCACTTCACATTTGTCACCACCGATCTGATGTAATGGAATTCCAGACTTGAGCAGACAGTACAGTCCACGTCGAAGTATTGTGTGACACGGAAGTACACGTTACGTAGTTACGAACAGAACGTCATTATATTTGCCAGTGACTATACCTCAGCAATAGTGTGAAACAGCTTTATCAATCATCGGAGCGCTTGCGGCAGCTGATAACAACACAGGTACTGTAGTAACTCACCTCCAGGCTTCCATTAAGATTTTTCACTCGTCTAAAACAAACGTCCGGCCTGTACCACGGCCAGGAGTGAACCTGCAATCTTGGGGTTAGTAGACCGACACGCTATCCACTCACCCACCGTGGCAAGGTATAAATGGAGTGATATTGCTTCTTACAGAAATAGATGGAAAGTTGGATGCCACCCCTTGAGATAATGTTGTCATGGTTACCGATTTCCATTCCTTTATTAGTTTGTTAAATTAAATTAGTTTTCTGGGAATATTTCAGATACTGTTGGTTTTAGAGCCTTATAATGTAGTTTTCGAGGCCCCCAAGTTTTGTTTCTGGCACCGAGGGGCTTTGTATCGTCGTTGTACGCCATAATATAATACTAATAATAATAATATAATATAGGGATAGGAATATAATAGACCTGCCGTACCACACCCGCAGGTGTAAATCGCGTGAAAAAATTCTAGTGTACCCCTTGACCCCCTTAAGCGCATTATACGTATTGATGAATTTTACAGCTTAATTTGGTTCCGTGATAACCTTCTAGCCGTTTGCAAACTTTCACACCAATGTAATTAATGGAATTGCATTGCATCTTACAGCAATAGATGGACCTCTGAGAATCTGTTGCCATGGTTACCGGCTTGTATTCGTTCATTAGTTTATTAAATGAAATTAGTTTTCTGGGAATATCTCAAAAATGATTGGTTTAGGGCTTTAAAATGTGAATTTCGGGGACCCTTTAGGGCCCCCGAGTTTTGTCTCTCACATTGAGGGGCTGAAATTGATCTTTGTCTCGTCCTTCTACTCCTATTTCAGCGTGTATTTTAAGGGGGTTGGCCCTCTTTTATGAGAGGTACGGAGAAGGGTTTCATCAATGATTAGTGTCGTGCCTCTGATGGATATCTGTACCAAATTTTACGTTGATACACCCAGCCGTTCTCGAGTTATAAGGGAACAAAGTTGTCCACAGACAAACAGACAGACAGACAGACCAAAAAATTATTTTCGCGCGCATCCATAATAAAACAGTCTGAAACGCGTAAATAACTCAAATTTCAGTAGAAATTGCGAAAAAAACATACAAACTTTAATTTTTATGTACGTAGAGATGTACTGCACCGCTCGGTGTTAACCGTGTTTTATTGCACAAATTTAGGTTTTACTCGCTAACCGTTGGAGATACACGAAAAGTGATAAGGACCTTTTGGATAGAAAATTAAATGTTAAATCTCGTGTATGCATCAAACGTTTGCTATTTCTTAGCGTTATCTTTTTATTTGAAATGGAAATATGAAATTTTGAAACCAAAGGGTGTAGTGTCGTCACATATGTGGATTTTACTCGCTAACCGTTGGAGATACACGAAAAGTGATGAGCACCTTTCGGATAGGAAATTAAATTTTAAACCTCGTATGTGCCATCAAAAGTTTTCTATTTCTTAGCGTTCTCTTTTTATTTGATATGGAATTATGAAATTTTGAAACCAAAGGGTGTAGTGACGTCACTAAAATGGTTGCCATTTTTTAATAGTGAATAATATCGAAATTAAAAGTATCCTATATGTAAACATGGTAAATCAGCTACATCCATGCAAAATTTCATTTAAATCGGACCAGTGGTTCTTGCGTTATTGAGTAACAGACAGACAGACAGACAGACACACACCATCTAATTTTTATATATTAGTATGATAGAAAGGTTTGTGATATTGTGATTTTTTTTTTGTGGTCGTGTGGCCTCCTGAGAGGCAGAGTACAGGTCTTTCTAGTCGACGCACGTGGGCGACCTGCGCGGCGGAATAAGAGATGGAATGGATGAAGATGAATGAAACTGGGCAAGGATGTGGAAGGAAGCGGCCGTGGCCTGTCAGAAGGTACCGTCCCAGCATTTGCCTGGTGTTGAAAATGGGAAAACACGGAAAACCATTTCAAGGACAGCCGACGGTGGGGTTCTAACCCACGCGTCTACCGAGTCAGCAGAGAGCTTGGCCCCATGACCTAAAGCTGCGCTTTAACCAGCGTAGCCACTGCTGTCGGTATTATTATTATTATTATTATAACTATTAATATTATTATTATTTTTCATGTGTCTTTTTCATTAATATTAGTACAGTATTAATATAATTAATTTACTCCTTGTTTATCATCATAATTATGTTTAGCCTATTTTCATTTTATGAAAAAATAGGCTTATGAGATCACCTTATGTCCGTGTGTCTGTCTATGTGTGCGTGTGTGTGTGTGTGTGTGTGTGTGTGTGTGTGTCCCTAATAAATTATAAACGGCTGGAGCGATTTCAATGAAACTCGGTAAGATCATAACACCATTCTGGTCGACCCCGACCGTGCCCTTCAAATTTTATTATGTCTCACCAATCCAACATAGCAGCTGTGCAAAATATTTCACCAGCATTCAGTATCTCCGAAACTATTACCGATACCACTCTGAAATTTTGTACGGTGATAAAGGAAACCACTAGAAGTTTACCTATGAGACTTTCAAAAACCTGATAACTACAAGACCAACACGGCGGCCAAGCGAAGTTGAGATATTTCAATTGACTTTTCTCGCGATTTAACTATCCAAACTTAATGAAACGTGGTGCAGCAAATGTTTATACAAATTGTAATGCACTGGAGTCAAATTTAGTTCAATTGTTTACATAACCTCAAAATGGCGGCTGTGCGAAATATTTCATTGACATTCTATATCTCCGAAACTATTACAGATATCTCCCTGCAATTTTGTACGATGATAAAGGATACTGACACAAGTTTATCTATGCATTTTTCATAAACCTGTAAAGTACAAAGTGAACATGGCGGCCAAGCGAAGTTGAAACATTTTAATAGACTTTTCTCGTGATTTAACCATATGATCACAGTGAAATGTGGTACAGTGAATGATTATACATATTGTAATGCACTGGCATCTAATTTAGTTCAATTGTTTACATAACCTCAAGATGGCGGCTGTGCGAAATTTTAAAATTAAGTTTTTATATCTTGTGTCGTAATCATGCGATTGAAGTGAAAGTTTGAATAATGAAGCTACGCAATAACTTTCCTTTAATGGTACATAACTCTATGGACTATACATATAACAATCCAAAATGGTGGAGCATCCGAAATAATTTGACGGTTCTCAATATCTACGAATCTTTTACAGCAATCAAACTGTTTTTTTAATGTTCATAGAGGCTATGAACATAAGTTCACCTATATGATTTTCAGTAACCTGGTGAACAGAAATCCAACATGGTGCGTCGCGAAATATAAATATTTAAATGGACGTTTCTCGTGATTTAACCATCCGAGGGCAGTGAAACTTTGTACGTTAAATACTTATACAAATGTTAATCCACTGACATTTAATTAATTTCAATTGCTTTCATAACCACAAGATGGCAGCTGTGCGAAATTAAAAAATCTCGTCTTTACTTTTTGTGTCCTAATCATGCGATTGAAATCTAAATACCACACGTACACAATAATCTTCATGTAATCTTATCTTATCTATATATATATAAATCAATGTAACGTGATAGTTTGTCTGTGGGTATGTCTGTGGGTATGTCTGTGGGTATGTCTCCTATGCGTTCATATACCATTAGTCCGATTGCGATGAAACTTGGGTGAGATGTTGAGTACAAGGAAGGTTTCTGACTTAGTAAATCCATTTTACAATAGGTAGCGCACGCGTAGATTCAACAAATGAGCGACAATGCGCGAAGCATTTCAACAAAGTCCCGTATGTGTTCATATACCATTCGTCCGATAGCGATGAAACTTGGGTGAGGTGTTGTGTACACTTACGTGAAGGTTTCAAAATTAGTGAATACATTTCACAGTAGATAGCGCACAAGTAGATTCAACAAATGAGCGACGACACGCAATGCGTTTCAACAAAGTCCCGTATGCATTCATATACCATTCGTCCGATAGCTATGAAACTTGCGTAAAATGTTGTGTACACTGCAGGGAAATTTTCTGGCTTAGTACATCCACTTTACAATAGGCAGCGCACGAGTAGATTCAACAAATGAGCTACGACGCGCGAAGCATTTCAACAAAGTCACGTTTGCGTTCATATACCATTCGTCCGATAGCGATGAAACTAGGCTGAGATTTTGTGTGCACTCCAGGGAAGGTTTCTAGCTTAGTAAATCCCTTTAAAAATAGGTAGAGCACGAGTAGAATCAACAAATGAGCAACGGCGCGCGAAGCGTTTCAACAAAGTCCCTTATAATTTCGTATACCATTCATCCGATAGCGATGAAACTTGGGTGAGATGTTGTGTACACTCCAGGGAAGGTTTCTGGCTTAGTACATACATTTTACAATAGGTATCGCACCAGTAGATTCAACAAATGAGCGATGACACGCGAAGCGTTTCAACAAAGTCCCGTATAAAGTCATATACCAGTCGTCTGATAGTGATAAATGTTTGGTGAATTGTTGTGTACACTCCGGGAAAGGTTTCAGGCTAAGTAAATCCATTTTGCAATGCGAAGCGCACGTTTATATTCAACAAATGAGTGACTACGCGCGAAGCGTTTTGACAACGTCCCGTATACGTTCACATACCATTCATCCGATTGCGATGAAACTTGGGTGAGATTTTGTGTACACTCCAGGGAAGGTTTCTGGCTGTGTACATCCATATTACAATATGTAGCGCAAGAGTAGAATCAACAAATGAGCGACGACACGCGAAGCGTTTCAACCAAGTCCCGTATGCATTCATGTACCATTCGTCCGTAGCTATGAAACTTTGGTGAGATGTTGTGTACACGTCATGGAAAATTTCTGGCTTAGTAAATCCACTATACTATATGCAGCGCTCAAGTTGATTCAACAAATGAGGGACGACGCGCGAAGCGATTCAACAAAGTCCCGTATAAGGCCATATACCATTCTGCCGTTAGCGGTGAAACTTGGGTGAAATATGGTGGACACTCCAAGGAAGGTTTCTGGCTTAGTAAATACATTTCACAGTAGGTAGCACACGAGTAGATTCGACAAATGAACGACGACATGCGGAGCGTTTCAATACAGTCCCCTATGTCTTCATATCCCATTAGTCCGATAGCGATGAAACTTGGGTGAGATGTTGTGGACACTTACGTGACGGTTTCTAACTTAGTAAATACATTTTACAGTAGGTAGCGCACGAGTAGATTCAACAAATGAGTGACGGAGCGCGAATCGTTTAAACAAAATCAGGTATGCGTTCATATACTATTCATCCGATTGCGATGAAACATTGATCAGTTATTGTGTACCCGCCAGGGAAGGGGACTTAGTAAATCCATTTCACAATAAGTAGCGCAAGAGTAGATGCAACAAATGGGTGACGATGCGCGAAGCGTTTCAACAAAATCCCCTATTGCGTTCATATAACATTCTTCGATTGCGATGAAACCTTGATGAGTTATTGTGTACGCGCCAGGGAAGGGCTTCGACTTAGTAATACATTTCTCAATAGGTAGCGCACGAGTAGATTCAACAAATGAGTGACAGCGCACGAATCGTTTAAACAAAACCCCGTATACGTGCATATACAATTCATCCGATTGCGATGAATCATTGATGAGTTATTGTGTACACGCCAGGGAAGGGTTTCGACTTAGTAAATCCATTTCACAATAGGTAGCGCACGAGTATATGCAACAAATGGGTGACGACGCGCGAAGTGTTTCAACAAAATCCCCTATGGGCTCATATAACCTTCTTCGATTGTGATGAAACCTTGATGAGTTATTGTGTACACGCCAAGGTAGGGTTTCGACTGAGTAAAATCCATTTCTCAATAGGTAGCGCACGAGTATATGCAACAAATGGGTGACGACGCGCGAAGTGTTTCAACAAAATCCCCTATGCGCTCATATAACCTTCTTCGATTGTGATGAAACCTTGATGAGTTTTTGTGTACACGCTAGGGTAGGGTTTCGACTGAGTAAAATCCATTTCTCAATAGGTAGCGTACGAGTAGAATCAACAAATTAGTGACAGCGCACGAATTGTTCAAACAAAATCCCGTATACGTTCATATGCCATTCATCCGATTGCGATGAAACTTTTGAAAGTTGTTGTGCACGCTCCCACGAATGGTTCTAAATTAGAAAATCCATTTTACGATAGCTTAGAGGCAGTTAACGGAAATTGAAAAACATGTTGTGTATCCAAAAGCACTTCAAGAAACAGAATTTCAACGCCAACACTTTCTTTGATTGGCATTGCAACGCTGTGCCGGGTACAGCTTGTATATATATAAAAAGGAATGTCTGTGTGTTCATCTTTTATGCGTTCATAAACCATTTATCCGATTGCGATCAAATTTTGGTGAGTTGTTGTAAACACCTCCGGGATGATCATAGGAATAGTTAGTCCATTTCACAATAGATAGCGCGCGAGTAATCTAAAGAAATGCGTAATAGCGATGCGATCATATACAATTCGTCCGATTGCGATCAAATTTTGGTAAGTTGTTGTGCACAGTCCTCGAAAAGTTATAGGAGTAGTAAATGCAATGTAAAATAGAGCGCGCGAGTAGCTTCAACAAACTGGCGTGCGTATGTTTCAAGAAAGTCCCACATGCGTTCATATACCATTCAACCCATTGCAATGAAACTTGGGTGAGATGTTCTCTACACTTCAGGTAAGCTTTCTGGCTTAGTAAATCCACTTAACAATAGGTAGCCCACGAGTAGATTCAACAAATGAGTGACGACGGGAGAAGCGTTTCAAATAAGTCCTGTATGCGTTCACATACCATTCATCCGATAGCGATGAAACTTGGGTGAGAGGTTGTGTACACTACAGGCAAGGTTTCTGGCATAGTAAATCCATGTTATAATAGGTAGCGCACGAGTAGATTCAACAAAGGAGCGACGACGTACGAAGCGTTTCAACAAAGTCCCGTATGCGTTCATATACCATTCGTCTGATAGCGATGAAACTTGGGTGAGATGTTGTGTACACTACAGGGAAGGTTTCTGGTTTAGTAAATCCACTTAACAATAGGTATCGCACAAGTAGATTCAACAAATGAGCGATGACGGGCGAAGCGTTTCAACAAAGACCAGTATGCGTTTACATACCATACGTCCGATAGCGATGAAACTTGGGTGAGAGGTTGTGTACACTACAGGCAAGGTTTCTGATTTAGTAAATCCATGTTATAATATGTAGCGCACGAGTAGATTCAACAAATGAGCGACGACGCGCGAAGCGTTTCAACAAAGTCCCGTATGCGTTCATATACCATTCGTCCGATAGCGACTAAACTTGGGTGAGATGTTGTGTACACTTCAGGGAAGGTTTCTCGGTTAGTAAATCCACTTAACAATAGGTATCGCACAAGTTGATTAAACAAATGAGCGACGAAGCGCGAAGTGTTTCAACATAGTCCCGTATGCGTTCATTTACCATTCGTCCGATAGCGACTAAACTTGGGTGAGTTGTTGTGTGCCCTCCAGGGAAAATTTTTGGCTTAGTAAATCCATTTTTCAATAGGTAGCGCACAAGTAGATTCAACAAATGAGCGAAGTTGTGCGAAGCGTTTCAAGAAAGTCCCGTATGCGTTCATATACAATTCGTCCGATCGCGATGAAACTTGGGTAAGATGTTGTGTACTCATCAGGGAAGGTTTGTGGCTTAGTACATCACCTTTACAATAGGTATCGCACAAGTAGATTCAGCAAATGAGCGACGGCACGCGAATCGTTTCAACCAAGTCCCGTATGCGTTCATATACCATTCATCCGATTGCTATGAAACTTTGGTGAGTTGTTGGGAACACTTCCGAAATCATTATAGGCATAGTCAATCCAATTTACAATGGACAGTGCGCGAGTATTTTAAACAAATGAGTGTTGGCGATGCGTTCATATATCCTACAATTCATCCGATTGCGACCAAATTTTGGTGGCTTGTTTGGCACACTTCCGGGATGATTATAGGCATAGTTAATCCAATTAACAGTAGATAGCGCACCAGTAGTTTAAACAAATGAGTGTTGGTGATGCGTTCATATACAATTAATCTGATTGCAATCAAATTTCGGTGAGTTGTTGTGCATACGCCAGGAAAAGTTATAGGCATAGTAGATCCAATTAACAATAGATGGCGCGCGAGTAACTTCATCAAAATGGCGTGCGTTTCTTTCAGCAAAGTCCCACATGCGTTCATATACCATTCACCCCAATGCGATGAAACTTGGGTGAGATGTTGTATACACTCAGGGAAAGTTTCTGGCTTAGTAAATCCACTTAACAATAGGTAGCGCACGAGTAGATTCAACAAATGAGCGACGACGCGCGAAGTGTTTCAACAAAGTCCCGTGTGCGTTCATATACCATTTGTCCGATAGCGATGCAACGTGGGTGAGATGTTGGGTACACTTCAGGGAAGATTTATAGCTTAGTAATTCCATGTTACAGTAGGTAGCGCACGAATGGAATCAACAAATGAGCGACGACGCGCGAAGTGTTTCGACAAAGACCCGTATTCTTTCATATACAATCGTCCGATAGAGGTGAAATTTTGGTGAGTTGTTGTGTACACTCCAAGGAAGGTTTCTGATTTAGTAAATCTATTTTACATTGGTAGCAAACGGGTTGATTTAACAAATAAGCGACAGCGCGTGAATCGTTTCAATAAAGTCCCGTATGCGATCATATACCATTCATCCGAGTGTGATAAAACTTTGGAGAGCTGAGTACAGTCCTGCGAAGGTTCATGAATTAGTAAGTCCGTTTTTCATTGGGTGGCGCACAAGAAGATTCAACAAATGAGTGACGGCGCGAATCGTTTAAACAAAATCCCTTATGCGTTCATATGCCATTCATCCGATTGCGATGAAACTGTGATGAGTTGTTGTGTACACGCCAGGAAAGGTTTTCGAGTTAGTAAATCCATTTTACAATAGGTAGCGTACGAGTATATTCAACAAATGGGTGACGGCTCTCTAATCGTTTCAGCAGTCCCGTATGCGTTCATATACCATTCATTTAATTGCGATGTAACTTTCGTGAGTCGTTGATCACGCTCCCGTGAATGTTTCTGAGATTAGTAAATTATTTTTTTATAATAGTTTAGAGGTGGTTAACGGAAAAAGAAGAAAATATTGGGAATCCAAAAGCACTGCAACTAACAAAGTCAAACCCCCACCCCTTTCTTTGATTGGCAGGACAACGTCTGCCGGGTCAGCTAGTAGTACATAAATAAAAATCCAACCTGGCGACCATCTGAAATATTTAGACGGTTCTCAATATCTACGAACCTATCACAACAATCACACTGACATTTTGTATGTTGATAGAGGCAATTAACATGAGTAGGATATATGAAAATAGGCTGTATAGTTCTTCACGGAACTACTTGTTTATATTTCAGAAATTGTCGCATATGTACTGGTACCATATTGCGTGGTTAAGTGTAAAAGAGGGCCATGATCCCTAACTTCGCCACTACTGAGAACATAATATATAAATAAATAAAGTAAAGTTGCACATTCGATTCGACTGTCCATACAAAATGTACCTTAATTGCACAAACCATGCAAGCAGTTGTAGCATGCCTGGTGAGTGGTGAATCCCTAGCTATTTCAGCACTTCAGAGGGAGAGAGAAATAGGAAAAGGAAAGAGAGGAGCATGTTTGTAGCGCTATTAATACATTTGATTTAATAATAATAATATCGAATGGCCTCGGGTGCCGCGTGCAAGCTTTGTTGTTTGACACCCAAAGGGTAGTTTGCATGGTGACTTTCGTTGTTCCTTGAAGCACTATGAAAGTCAAAGAGGTTATATATCTAAGCTCATTGAATACTATAGCGCTTTCTAGTAGAGAAATTAGGAACATTGTGTTGGCGGAAACTCCCGAGATTTATTTTGCCATTATGAACAGGGCCTACTGAATTCAAATCGGTTCTTTTACATGCCAACATCGTATGACATGGTGTCGTAATTTTTGCCGCGAACATGCAAGCTTGGGGTTAGTAGACCGACACGTTGAGCACTCACCCACCGTAGCTATATTAGGTTGCACCAAGAGTCGAGGGGTTAAACTCGCCTTGCCTCACTAAGAGCCTCTTACAGTAAGAAGGGATACCATGAAAACAGAGATCTAACTCCTTGAAAACTATCAGGAAAGAAAATAAAACAAGGGACAATTAAGGCGGGAAAATGAAAGACACCCTAGGCCTCAGATACAATAATACCCTGGGGATCCAAAGAGAACAGGAGTTGACCCATGAAGATCGTCAGAGAGGAGCCTGGTACAAGTAAGTTGAATCAATATTGAAATATCTGGTCCCCCGTGGTCATCAACCCAAGTCGTACTAGTTGTAAGCCCCTGGTTGAAGGTCATTCTGTAATCCAGCAGCGTCCAGAGTGCTTCACACTGTGCAAAGTCGCACAGCTGCCACACCTATCAATGTACAGTGCAGAGTCATGGTAAGCGTGACGCCTGGTCGGTAGAAAACTGTGCGCGCGCATTATGGGAGGGACGTATATTGGAATGCTACTCGTCGTGAAAGCCCTAAGTTTGAAAATTACGTATGTTCTCTCGAAGACGTGAAAGAGCAATTTGTAAACAGATTTCAAGAACTTTCAGCTTTGTTCCCTGTGTTTGATTTTCTTTTTCACGGCCATTTCTTTTCTCAGTGATTAGCGCACCAACTAACTTACAATTGGAATTAATTGGTTTACAGTGCAATGCGCGGTTGAGGGACAAGTTCTTTGCTGCAAAAAACTTGACCGAATTCTACGAAAACTTACCCCATAATGAATTTCCTCGCCTTCATCATGAGACCGCCAAACTTATGAGTATATTCGGTTCTACCTATGTATGTAAAAGATTTTTTTCCAAATTAAAACGCAACAAACCGAGGTTCCGAGCGGGCATTTCAGATGAGATTTTGAGAAGTTGTTTACGTTTGTCTGTAACACGTTCATTTGCGCCTCATTATAACAAGATTTTTAACGCAAACAAACAAGGCGTACAGTAAATGAGAACAGCAATAACCATTATGTGTATCAGCCAACATGCACGGTATTAGTTTTTAATTGGTATGTGAAATTAGTAGTACCTTGGCATTGTATAATCACTATGTAGTTTGTCTTTCAGTAAAGCTGTTATTGTGTGATATTAGGCACAGCAGAAATATGTTGTATATTTCCCTTTTGAATAGAAAGGGAGATATGTGTATGAATGACTATACATTTTGTGGGTGAATCAGTCCAGAGTTAACGTGAACATGATTTTGAAAGGAAACGTTTTGCAGCTATTTCCTAGCTCCTCCCTTCATATGACAAGTGATTTGATTAATGCAAAATGCTTACCACGGTGGATGAGTGGTTATCGTGTCGGACTACCAATCCCAAGCTTGCAGGTTCGTTCCTGGTCATGGTACGTGATTTTTCAAAGGTGACAAAAATCACGACATGCATGTCATTTTAATTCAGTGGGCCGTGTTCATGGTGTCAAAATTAATCCCCGGTATTTTCCGCCAACACAAAGTTCCTCCATTCTCTACTAGAAAGCGCTTTAGTGTCAATGAGCTTAGATATCTAACCTCCTTGACTTTCATAGCGGTCCATGGAACGACGAAATTCGACATGCAAGCTACCCTCTGGATGTCAAATAACAAAGCATGCACCCGGCACCCGAGGCCATATGATATTAATATTTCATGAACAATTCGCTCGGAGTTCTTGCTACGTTGCCTGCAAATACATTCGTCACCTGCTAATTGATCTCCACATGTTTCTTGAACGATGGCACACCCCCACCGCGCGGAGTGGAGAGGAAGTAAGGATGTACTGACGCCATGGTGAACAGGACGTGGACCAACGAGAACCAAGAACAAGGAAATATAATAACGAGACTCGACATTCATGACTTTCAACATAAGATTTGCTCTACCAGATCTTTCCATAGCCCAAGTGACAAATATGTATGTGTACTGTGTGATGAAAGGTGTACCAAGTACCATAGAACGACCTAAAAGGAAAAGGAAGCTTTTAGTTCTACGTGACCGTTAATCATGGGATCATGAGCCATGGGACCTCATTTTTAAGTGGAATCCGAACCACAGGACATGGCATTTCAGTTCGAAAATCTCACATGCATTGACCGGGAATCAAACCCGGTCCACCTTGGTGAGAGGACAACAGCTTGAACTCTGTCCCACCTCGCCCCCATATATATATAACAACATGCCCCAAAAGAACAAAATCACTTAGTGAATATAGTAAACATTAATGCACATTCAAGCGATCCTTCTTCCTTTATTGTGTGTAATCCTGTTAGGATGTTTATTTTAGTTTAGTTATTTCAATAAATGAAATCTTTCATAGCATGAAGCGTGATGGCGAAGTGGGCAAGCTGCGTGCCACCTAGCTAGGTTCAATTATTGCCTAATGAATGTGGGATTTTCGAAGTGAATTATCGCATCCCGTGGTTCAGATTCCGTGTAAAAATAGACAGTCAGTCTGAAAGACTAAATTTTATATCATTTTAAATGCTACAAATGCTGAAAAATGCTAAAAAGGCTGGAGGCTTCTCGCTTCACTCGAAGCCAAAGACACTTGACATGTTAGATGATCAAGAAACAATCGGAACGCTAGAAAGTTACAAGTCATGAGGGAGCGGTGAAAGAAGGGAGCTGGCTGGACGACGTCACGCTCGCCCTGACGTTGCCGTCTCGTAACTCCAGAGCTCACCAGTGAACTCAGTACACATGCACCAAACGGTAGTATGACGTCACACACCTGAGTGCATTCTTGGTACATTTCGTGACGTCGCCGTAACGTAACGACTAAGTCGACTAGATCATTTAAAATTATAAAACAGGAGATCTCGATGTTCATGATCGCTAGATTAACGGCCACGAAAAACTACAAGCTTCTTAACCTGTGGCATGTTCTTCTAGAACAGGCCTGTCCAGGGAAAATGCCATGGTGGCAGTCAAATGCCATGGTGGCAGTCGTCTGCCACGCTAGTGCCACGGCCTTTCCTTAGTGAATCGGGGCTTGTGTGGGAAAGGTGGGGGTCCAGATGTTGCGGTAGCGAAGGTAGCGAGCTGGCGGAAGGACGGGCAACGTTTTGCATGGCGTTGAATGGGACATTAGTAACCAATATTCAGTAGCTATAACAAATCCTTTGAATCATACTGCCTGCTTTTTATTTGTTATTCTTTAAAATAGTGTGACATATCAAACGCATGCACTTGCCGTCCGCTTGCGCTGGGGTGGGTACTACTAAATAGGCCTAATTAAGTTCCCAGGAAGGGTTGCTTCCGCCACCCACCTCTGATATTGAACATCTTTTTGCCTTTCGCAACTTTCCTACAACTGATGTACCGTTCTATTTAAGAACATGAAATCAGAATCTCCTTCATGCCTTGCTTGACACTTGGCTTATGTGTGGTGGCGAAGGGGAGTGGAGGGATGGACAAGTCCATCTTCTCCTCTCTAGCAAGAGGAGAAGCTGCCGGAAGTGGCGGTAAAGCTGGGTTTTCCTAGGCGCGGAAGCGGAGAGCGGAACGCGGAGAGCGGAGTCGGCACTCCGTTCGTGAGTCATCAGGTAGCTGAATTGTGTTTTCCTAGACACGGACTTGTCCTCTGGCGGAGAGCGGAACGGTTGCTCATTTGTATACTAGGAGTGATAAGGTGAGGTCGATATGGACGTGGAATCTAGACTTTCTAGTTTATTACACTTGGAAAAGGAGGAGGAGGAAGAGTTACTACTGCATTTAGTGCAAGTGACATATGCCATCTTTCTTCACAACATTCGTATATTCGTTCTCTATTAGATTCCATATTATAGGATGACCATGTTCATCTTCGGAAGCAGTAAACCGACACACACTCATGGTGCACACACTCTATACTAAACACACAAGGAACACAATTGAATAAAACTACACACAACTTGTACAGACGTCCAGCCACTCCGCCAGCCGACAGCGGACTCGTCTGCTCTCGGAGCAGAGGAACGCGGAGGAGCGAGTTCCGCTCGTTCAGCGGCGGTCCGCTCCGCTTCTAGGAAAACAGTACCATTAAAATTATATATGACCAGAGAAGAGCCGACTCCTCTCTCCGCGTTCCGCTCTCCGCTTCCGTGCCTAGGAAAACCCAGCTTAAGTGGGGAAGGGCGGGGCTTAATCTGCCACGAAGCAAGTCTCGTGGCAAGCCATGGCGCCACAGCCACCGGTGTCATGGCTGGACAGGCCTGTTCTAGAAGAATTACTGGTTATTAATTGCTTAATTACTTGACCATGAAAGCCAATAAGAGGCTGATGACCTCGATATTCCTCCCCTTAAAACAACAATAACTAAATAAAACCAACAAGCCATGTTAAAATTAGTACAATAATATTTATCTTTGGTATTTTAGGGTGTCCGAGCATGCTGAAAAGAACTGCACAGAAGAACTTATGCAGAACGTCCGTCTATGTGCCAAAGAGTCTGATGTGAAAGCCATGCAGCTGCACAGCGAAATGGGTCTCGCTGTACACGAATACTTGTGTTCCAACAACGGAGCTCATCTGACAAGTACACCACTCACTTTATTTTCAATTATTTCAACAAATTATTCAATTAAACGGGAAGATCTTTTTTGACATTTGGATAGATTCCTCTTTATTTTCTCTTTCCTTTTTCGGTTTTATTTGATAAATTTGAATTTGTAACAAAGCTTAAGTAACTTTTACTCACATTTTCTTATGTGTTCTGATAATTTGGTTTAGTATTGGCTATGGATATGATGAAATACATTCATAATAAAAACACATAGGCCTACAACCAAGCCAAAGATTGGAGTCGAACAGGCAGCAAAAGTATTGCTGTCAACAGTCTCGAGCTATACCTGCCAGCGTATAGTACCCAACGTTGTGAGTGAACCCAGGCACTGACACTTGGCATTTGAGGGTGCTTAAATGTTGAGGGATCCAAGGGAGTAGATAAGGTGGCACAGGGACGCTACGTCATTAAGGGTCAAAAGGGCCCTTCCCACACTGGGTCGTTAGGCCGTATTCTACAAAGTTTGTTTTATTAATGTCTTTAAAGAGTACTTAAAATTGCAGGTATCCTACTTAAAATGAATGTACAATAAAGCCCCAATTATCCGCGGTATTGGGTGGCAGGGCACCATGGATAGTGAAACATCGCGGATAACGCAGAAAAAATAAAAACAAGTGTACTGGTCGCCATGACTTCATTCTCGTCTTCACAAAATATTTTGGCTCACATTTGTTTCGATACGCGGAAGGCGTATTCTCCATGATTTAACAAGTGTTGAGGGTTTTATGGAATCCCATACATACGCAATATCGTAAATGCTATCCAAAATTGTATAGGCTAATTGTTCCAAAATTATTTAAATCGCAGCCTTCTTCAATTTTTGACAGTAGTAACTCTGTTCTGTATGTTTTCTTCATGGTTGCAATAACTCCCTGGTCCATAGATTGAATCAGCACCGTATAATTAGGGGGCACCTTTTTCGCGGCACTCGTCGTGGATAATCCGCACCGCAGATCACCCGCTCGCGGATAATCGGGGCATTACTGTATTTCCCTCTTTGAATCTTTAAAGAGAATTCAGTATGCATAACTCATCCCTAGCTTAAGTTCCTGACAGCCTCGTACAGCACATTGTAACAGCGAGGGCCGCCCAATAGAATCTAACATGTAAATTATATGGAGTGAAGGGCCGGGTGATAAAACAGTGGACTGTCTTTCACGCGAATTCTTCTGTGCTGTGATAGGATATCCTTTTCTCTTCAAGGGCCTGGAGAATTGGCCCTTGACGTTGCGTTGGAGTGAAATAGAAGATCTCTCCATTTCGCTTCCTGCTTCTGTCTCTGTTTGAAGGTCAACCCGGTTTAGGAGAGATGGGTCCACCCCACACTCTTGAACAGGTACTTAAGCATCGCTCACAGCGTGTTGAAGTTAGGATTTTACACAAAAGAATATTTATACATTTTCAAATGTCTGGTGTTCCAAGTAAAGTACACGTGTGTTAATGAGCTCTGTCAATGACGATAATTTCTATAAATTAAAGTTTTTCTTTAACTTTATTATTATTATATATGAACTGCAGGCAATGGCCATGGCAGGTTATTTTAATTGAACGCACGTAGGCTCCCAGCAAGTTTAAATTTCAAGTAGTTCCAACTTCGGCTATCAAATGCCACTGTCACTGACACCTAGCAGCAAATGTTGGAACTTGATAGAGCGTTTTTAACCAAATAATCTACAAATTTGAATACACACAATTAATTGGGGGGGGGGGTAGGTTCTTTTACATGCCATACATCTATGACATGGGCCCGCCGTCTTTACTCCCCCCCAAGGAAGATATACTGAAGGATTTTAACGCTCTTGAACCCGCGATTTTGGGCATAGCAGTTCAGCTTTTGTGGTACGGTCATTTGATATGCTGATTGTGTGCGGCATAGGGAAATGGATGAAGTGGATTTATTTTATATAAAAAGTCCATTTCCTTCTAAACCTCTAAACAGAAACTTAGAAATTAAAAATAGGACCTTATCAATCAATGTGATGGAAAAATTTACCTTATCCAAGCACAGGAGTGGAGAATTTACTAACAAACAATGAGGCATGTGAGTACAGTTTTTTATGCATGAACTAGTCTATTTATTAAAATGTGTTTCAAATGTTGTGTTGTGTGGAATGATGATAATGGCAACATTGGCAACAATAAATGTCGTATCTAAAACAATGTTTAAGATGAAACACTATTAATATCATCTGGACCACCCTAAAAATTGTAATCACATTAACGATCCTCTCCCGGTCCAGCGCATCGATGTCTCTAAAACCACAGTAGTTAAAAGGGACGCTTACATTATTGTAAGTTACAAATACGTACATTCGTTTTGTATTGTAATTATCATAGTGTTATGGGTACGTCATTTTAACTGCGGTGGCTTTTAAGTTAACGGGCTGCCAGAATTTTGCTCTGGAGAGTATCTTTAACGTTCCACGAGGTCATCGCATTAAAACAACCAAAAATTTTACCAGACTGATCTAGGTTTGAACTCATAATCATCGATTCTCAAAGCCATCGCTAACGCTAAACGATGCCTATTTGAGTATCTATTTCACTCAGTTCAATGGCAATTCTTTCTACCTGTTTAGAGGCTATTCCACTAGTCTTAAAGACATTTTTGACTACGTACTAGTCCTGCTCATTTCACTCGTATAGTATTATGCATGCTGAAAGGGAACATTGTGCCATAAACCCAAGGTGTGCTATAAAATTGCAGTACGTGGCCATACTAAGGTTGATGATGATGCTAATTGTTGTTTTAAGGGGCCTAACATCTAGGTTATCGGCCCCTAATTGTTTGGGTGATCGTGAAAATGATAAGGAAAAGTAAACTATAACTAAAACTAACTAGTAATTTATATACTAGAAGAATAAATGGAAAACAAAAGGAGAATAAGGCAAATAAAGGTCAGGAGGAAATAAATGCCCTTAACCCTCGATGAATGCGGATTGAGGGACTTGGAAGGAAGGAGAGCCATGAAAGGCAGATAGGAAAGTGAAAGAGGAGAGGGTCCGCCCCAGAGGTAATGGAAAAAGGGAGAAAACCGGACCCAGCTCAGGAATGCCTCAAAGTCGCCAACTCACGAACTCACCAGCCGTGAGCCCCTGAGGGTGTAGCAATATCCAGGGTGCATCAGAAGTGGTGAGGCGACATACACCGTGCCTCCTTGAAGGCCTTGAGCAGAAGGCAGGAGATAACATGGAAAGAAAAAGAAGGTTGACACCTCGCAGAAGGAGGGTATCAGAAAAGATGAGACAAGGGTCAATTAAGGCGGGAAAGGAAGTGACTCCCTAGTCCACGGATACCCTAATACCATCGGGGTCGGAAGAGAACAAGAGTTGACCAAGTGAGGTCGACAGGAAAGAAGACGGAGAGGAGCCTGGCACAAGTAAGTGGAAGCAATGCCGGACTCAGCTGGGGCCCCATGGTCGCCAACCCACGTCCCACTAGATGTGAGTCCCTGGGGGGGGGGGGGGCATACTAAACATATCTGCAGTGAAATGTCGGTGTTTTGGTGATCTTCAGTTTGTGCACTGTAGTAATTCAGAAGATGAAGACTGTGGTACAGTAAATTTCCTCATCATTTTTACCCCTCGTGTTTGTGGCATGATATTCTATCCACTACAAATATTTTATTGTGTAATTTTTCTGCTTAACTCGTAACTTACATGCTGAAAATCTTCACGCTGCTTACACTCAGGGGTCCCAGGGATCTATGTATAAACCTACTTCTAGGAAACACAAATTTTTGAAAGCATTCTTTTTTAAAATTGTATAACATACTCATGTTTTGCTGTACATAATTTTCTGTCACAGAGGAACAGAATTTATTAATCTGAATATGGTTTAGCTCAAAAGCGTAATATTTTGCAGGGATTTTCAAGGTGGACATAGGCGCTGCTCCCTGTAGCAGGCCGAGAATTGAAACAATCAGTTTCGAGATCAAACCTTTGAAGAATAATCTGAATATTGTAATAAGTAAGAAAGGAGCTTTAGTATGTTTACTTCTGCAGATCATTACAAAATTCCTTCGTAAATGAGCACACTTGAAGAACGCACATCAAAAATTACTTTCCTTGTCCATAAGCGCCCCACGGACACAAACTCTGCAATTACGTACAAAAGGATAACATGCCGTGTTCACACATGTCAAAGTCATTTAGAGGACTGATGGAAAGGACAGTACAGAGCAGCCAATACATGAAACATTATTTAGAAAATAAGACACTCGTGGGTCCCAGGAACCCATCCGTTAAGTTACGGGTTAATACACAATCATGTCTAAGTTCTCTTAATCCTCATTCTGACTTGATGTCTTGTTTTGTAGCCCTCTTCAATATGAAAGGAAGTGACGCCTTATCTAACTGCACGCAGAAGGCCTACGATTGTGCATATTCCGTTCTGGAGGATCCTAAAGTTGGCGGACACAACTTTCTTTTGATGGAGAAGTATCTTTTGTCACCTTTAGGCTGCAGGTAAGAGTTATCATTTCACTGAAAGAATGCAGATATTTCCTTAGCTAAATATATCTGAAAGCTTGTCTTTGTAATCAGAATTTCGATGGTAAAAAATGTAGGAACAATCCTCGATACTTTCTTTTTTACCAACCATACCAACAAGGTTTTTATATAATATACAACGTAGTTTAATGTCCATTACTCAGAACTAAAACTCTAAAAACTTTCTACATATCTTCATATCTTATTCCTAAGGCTACTTTCCTTATGCTTTCCCACAATCCTATTAGAAATCACACCAAAGTACATTTTTATTTTTATTTCTATTAGACACAAAATAAACTTTTAAGAAAGAGGCTGCGTTAGAAGCCAGGGCAAACGGACATCGAACAACAGCAAACTGAATGGTAGTGCTTCAAAATTAATGAAGGGGAATCCTATGGTAATGGCATGTTCTAACGATCGGTAAGATTTTTGATTCCAATTTCTCGCTAAAATTATTTCTAGATATAACAATTCCATTTCGTTTTGGACATTTCGAACATATAAGGCTGAACGTTTATGATGTAATGCCTCCTTATGTGCGTGATTCAAAATTTACTTTAGTTTAATTTTGCCGGATAGAAATGTTCATGAAAAACATTGAAAAATACTTTCAATTTCAAAAAGCATGTCTGATAGTAGGAGAGAGTCTTGAAGAACACCCATGAAAAAAATCAATTAGTTTCCGTTATTAGCTTGTGGAAAAAGGTAAATAAAAAGTTGGAAATTAGCATAGACAATATAGGACATGTTTAATTTATTATTAGAATTACAATAATTGGGATCTTTGTAGGGGGACCGTGTAGTCAAAATGTTCATGAAAAACATTCAAAAATACATTCAACTTCAAAAAGCATATCTGAAAGTAAGGAGGGAGTCTTGAAGTACACCCATGAAAAAAATCAATTAGTTTCCGTTAATAGTTTGTGGAAAAAGGTAAATAAAAAGTTGGAAATTAGCATAGACTATTTAGGACATGTTTAATTTATTATTACAATTACAATAATTGGGATCTTTGCAGGGGGACCGTGTAGTCATGGACCCATATTTTCTACATTTGACATGCAACGTACACATTCATTTTTCTCCTTTTCTAATTTTCACGTGTCAGTTAATTGTAGACCATACAATATGTGGATTACTTTGTTTAATTTAACACAGAATACATTCATTTATCTTATTGCATTCTCACACAGGGTGTCTCCAAATTTTTATCCACGAAATAATTATCACAGACAACTGTCAACATCGAGTACCAGTTTCCAATACAATAATATCACCAGAACAGCCATATTTTAACATATCTTTGAGCATATTCTGTATGACATAATAAGCGTAATAATGTTTTAGGTTTTTGGTATTTTCGATAATTTTAGAATACATTTATTTGCACAAATTTGTTTGACTATAAAATTGAAAAATTTAACGCTGTGTTCTGAACCATTATTAAGAAAATCCAAAATCTAACTCGCTCACTTTAAATAGTATAAGCAACTTATGTTTTGCAGATATTATCAGCTTGTTAGCTCAAACAGTTTCAGAGAAACGTGTACCCCAAATTGACAGACGTATTTATATCCAATTGTATTAGAGGGGAATTATGAGGTTCTAATTGGAAAAATTACAAAATTAAAATGCTCTTCAGTTGGTAAACACGATTGTATTAATGTAAATAGTGATGGGTATTATTCCTTGAAAATCATTTAAATATTGTTTAGTCGGGCAACACTGATAAAATCGCTTCCAGCTCAAAAATTTAAAGTTTTGAAGCCATTCCTTCAGTGTTGCCTGTACGAATTGTCAGTTGTAACTCTTCAGTCGGTCAAAAAATTGCCCAATTACTGGGTGAGGTACAATATATGTACATAAGATATGAATAATGAGTAAATAACACTCCCGGAAATACAGTACATGGAGTTACAACTAACAGCACGATAATGTAAAAATTCACATGTGATTAATTGTTATTAGTACAGATATACACCTAGATGTCCAGTCTAATTGGACATAAGTATGTGTTGTCAATAACAAATTCTTCATTAGGGACACTGAAAATAGATTCACGGCTTTCCATACTGGTTTTATTTATTTATTTTATTTATTGCGCATCAGTGTCCTCGTCCCCCCTAGCCGGGTTTCTATAGTATAAATTCTGTAATTCTAACTTGAAACAGAACACAAATCATTTTCTAATCGAAACTTTGACTTAACCTCAAGCCTATACTTTCAGCTAACCTCATTGCCAAGAGAAGTCTTTTCCTACCACGTCGTGTTTCTTTTGCATGCTGCCGTTTTGATTGGCTTATGGATCTTTTAATCATAAAAAGGCATCTTTATTGATGATACACAGAATGGTGAAGTATTGTAATTCCACATTTGTCATCTCAAGCTATTAACCTTTACTTAAAACGGGACTGTGAACTTCATTAACATTTGCAGGCCGAATACTATCACCGTCACCAACTACTTCATTTTGATCTATACTTAAATTTTCCCTACAACGTATATGGTGCACCATATTAAGTTAAATAACCATATTTCAGTGCTACGGTTACCATAATTTCATTATGTTAATGCTTTACAATTGGCTGATGAAGGCGATAAAATTTGTTAATTAATCCCAGAAACATGTACCAAGACCAACTTTATTAATAATTATTGTCATTAAAGTATTGATTCAGGCGGTTATATAAATCTTATTAAAACTACTTGGTCCAGTGTAGTAATTAGTTTCTTCTCTTGATCTTCCCATGACTGTCCACAGATTGCGTCCAACAGCGGAATCGTGTATGGCAGCTGTCACAGCTCAGTGCAAAGGCGATAAGGAGGCCGAAGTATTGCTGGGACTTCTCAACGCCGCCCTGAGTACCATACCACCCTGTGTCGCCAAGAACAATACGAGTAGCTGAATCTCTGAGTTTTATAACCGATGATTTGTTGATATTTAGCTTCGCTTGTACTACGAAGGAAAATGTAACCAAACATGTAAGCAAAAGCACAGCAAACTGGTAAAATAAAACTGTCTCCAGATTACATCCAAGTCTCCTACTAATTAATTAATTAATTAACGCCCTAAATTAATTAATTAATTGAAATTATGTAATAATTTATTTACCGACAGTAGTAGCTACGGTCGCTAAAGCGCAGCGCTAAGGCAAGGGGCCAAACCCGTTGGTTCAAGCCCCACCGTTGGCGTCCTTGAAATGGTTTTCCGTGGTTTCCCATTTTCAACTCCAGACAAATGCTGTGACGGTACCTTCTGACAGGCCACGGCTGCTTCCTTCCACATTATTGCCCAGTTTCATTCACGATCATTGGCTGTCTAAGACTCAACGTGAGAAACTCTACTGTTTGGCAGGTATTTCACCCCCAGGTATCAGGTGAGATGTGGCACCCACGCCTGAAGTCCAGGAAAAGCTTCCTTCATGCTATTAAATACTTAACGGATTCACCACAGTTATCAAGAATTACTTCTTGGAAGTCCAGAAGCTCTCATCTTAACCAATCGATGATTTCATCTGAAGGCTCCCAGCGGGTCATACAGAAGCTTGTACAACATGGAAGTCTCTCAACAGACTACGATCTGGAGTTGGGAGATCGAAGACTAATATTCAGAAGTGGGGCTTTCGTTGCGATTCTGTGTTTTTTGAAGGGGGTGAAGAACAGTCAATGAACCATTTGCTATAGTGTAGTTTGTGTCTTCTACATTATATATAGATTGAGGTTAAGGATTGGACATATCAGCATGCGTTAAGACATGTTGGCAGCCCTGTCATATAATGGTTACGGAGAAAAATCTGCAATTTCATGTTCTATTCGTGTGCAAAGTTTAGAACTGTTGGCCTGCATTCATTCTCATACATTAAGACTGGGATAAATAAATAGCGAGAGCATTTATCAACAGGTCGCAGCTCTGGTGATTCTAAGGAATACGTATAGTTATGTCTGTTTTAGTGCACATATGAAATTTGGCTGAAATCCGATTGATAGTATGGAGGTTACAAGCATATACAGATTGGATCTATCAGCATGCGTAGAATCATGTTAGCAACACTGTTATGTATGGGCTTCGAAACATTAATTTGAAATATTATTATCTATGTATGTGCCAATATTGGAATAGCTATCATGGATACTTTCAGAGATATCCAACATAGAACTCAATCTTCAAAGTGATTTTTCAGTAGTTGGTAGCACTGACGTCGTTTTCAAATATGGCTTTGAGATGTTCAGGTCATTACTCATACAAAATTTGTTTACGATAGCTGCAGCAGTGTAGGAGTAGATAGGGAGGGGACACACACACGGACAGTCAAACACGCACACATTTGCCCAGATTGATCACACAAGTCTGCTTTTTCATAATTTTTACAAACTGTGGAAAGTAGGCTAAAGACTGTTACATAAATGCTTGACGTTTCATTTATGAGCTTGGACATAGTGTCATTTCTGCCCAGTGTAGTTGGATGTGTGTAGAATTTGTATGATAACCTGTTTTGTTGTGGTGTCTGTATTAGTGTGTGTATTTTAACCGAGGCTAGGATTGGGATGGAGACGGTCGTAGCCTTAAGTTAGGAATCCTCCCGGCATTTGCCCGGAATGGAAATGGGAAACAATGGAAAACCACATCTAGGATGGCTGAGGTGGGAATCGAACTCACCTGTTCTCAGTTTTGCCTCATAGGGCTGAATATACGCCGTTACGGCCATCACGGGTAATTATAAAACAACAAATATAACAATTCACACATTTATGAAAAAATTTACCAGCCTTACAGTAGTCGCATTTGATGAGTAACATGTGACTTCTTATCCTATCATGTGTCTGCCGGGAGCGCAAATCCATTGTTAACAGTGAACTCTGTTGGTCATTGAAATAACTACTTGTAAAACTCCAGTGCCAATGATTTATTGTAGGAATATCTTTAATGGGACGTCCAAACCTTGAAGTAAACCATATGCGATATACATTCCACATAGGGCTGTATGTTGGCCGACAGTACCTCGAATGCATACATTAAATAAGAATACAGCAAAAGTGTGAAGATTTAATAAATCATAATTGTTTTCAGCGAATATGATATAATGAATATTTTCACACCATAGAACGACAACTTGAAGATGATTTATTGTAGGAATATCTTTAACGGGGCATCCGAACCTTGAAGAAAAGCCGTTTGCGATATACGTTCCACATAGCCACATGGCCGACATGCGCGAACCCGTCAGGATTTGGCACTGGAGTTTTACAAGTAGTTATTTCAATGACCGACAGAGTTCACTGTTAACAAGGGATTTGCGCTCCCGGCAACACATAGTAGGATAACATGTCACATGTTACACATCATATTCGACTACTGTAAGGCTCTGAATATTTTCACACCAAAGAACGACAACTTGAAGATGATTTATTGTAGAAATATTTTTAATGGGGCCTCCAAACATTGAAGTAAACCGTATGCGATATACATTCCACATAGGGCTGTATGATGGCCGACAGCACCTCGAATGCTTATATTAAATAAGAATACAGCAAAAGTATGAAGATTTAATAAATCATAATTGTTTTCAGCAAATATGATATAATGAATATATTCACACCAAAGAACGACAACTTGAAGATGATTTATTATAGGATTATCTTTAATGGGGCCTCCAAACCTTGAAGCAAACCGTATGCGATATACATTCATCATAGCCACATGGCCGACAGTACGTCGTGGTATCAATCTCCGCGCGAGCTCATGGTTTACACCCCATTACCGTCCCATTTCCGTCCCTTTTCCAAAATCACTCCCACAAAAAATATCCAGCTACCGAGTGGAAATATATTACACATCAACAAGTTTTACATATTCGAATCCCGGGTATACGGGTGAGAGACGAGCATCTAGACCAAAGTACCATATTGAGTTACGAAGTCGATAATAGATTCAGGTAGTAGGCTAGCGTAATGATTGGAAATGAGAGAAATCTTAAGCATAGTATAAGGAGGTATAATACAGGGGTAGATGGCATCGCTGCCCCCCCCCCCCCTCTTATAAAAACAATCAATCAACGTATAACACACCACGTTGTATTCCAACAAGCTACTACAACCAACATTCAATTATACTCCTTGATAAAGACAATACACCCATACATTTAAGAGAAAGTAGGCTATATGTTCTTTACTGAACATCTTGTTGTAATTGAAACTGAGACTGGGAATCATGCAACAACTAAACAAGTGGTTAGCAAACTGCAAGCCGCAGAAAGTAAGTTCCTGCGAACTATGGCCCAGGAAACAAGGAAGGACAGAGTAAGGAATGAAAGAATAGGGGAGGAAGCAGGTGTGTACCCATCCTTGAATGAAAGAGTGACACAGGCTCGTTTGTAATGGTGTAGCCATGTCAAACGAATGGATGATGGTAGGACAGCAAAACATTGGCTTCAGACAGTGGTGGTTGGAAAAAGACCGGTTGGAAGACCTAGGAAGAGATGGCTGGACCAAGTGAAAGATTGATATAGGAAGAAGAGGAGTCAACTGGGATACAGTCCTGAGAGAAGAGTGGTAAATGGACAGACATAAGTGGAGAGCACTCGCATATCACACCCGGGCAACCGGAGTGGATAACCGATGATGATGATTGGTAATGAGGTGGTCGGGGCTTTAAGTTAGGAACCACCCGAGCCCTTACCTGGTGTAGAAGTCAGGAACCATGTCTAGGATGGCTGAGGTGGGAATCGAACTCACCTCTTCCCAGTTTCTTGGTGCAACCGGGAATCAAACCTGCACCTCAGGGGCGATAGGTAAGGAAATATTAAGAGAGAAAATCAGGGACATGTCTATGTGAATTTATTTCCGTACAAAATTGATTCTAAGTAATTTTAACTGTCATTTGTAACTCTTCAGTCGGTCAACACGAATTTGCCCAATGACTGGGTGAGATACATTGTATTGAACCCTTAATGAGCTGTCACTATTAAGGATTCGAATTAATAGTCATTTGAAGATGTACATTTGTGCTGGGAAATTATTTAGACAAAGCTTCCCACAGACAGCGAAATTTCAGGCGACAAGAAGTCGGCAGGTCTTGCCACGAAAGTGACCAGTTTCAATACACCAGCGGATGGTTTGATTTTACGACGTTTTAAGGAAGAGGGACATGTACGGACGGGTCAATGACATCGCAAGCAGCGTGAGAAGGGAGGCGCAGGAATGTATTTTCGCTGAAATGAGTGAGCAAGAAGGCAGAGGAAATTAAGAGACAGAATACTCCGAGATTACGCCTTGTTGGCGTATCGCGGAAGTGAGAGTCGGCGAAAGAAGGAAGTTCGGATCGAACGAGAGCCAATGAAATGAGATGACGCTTGATTGCCCGCCAAAGATGCATCACCCTCAAAAGGCCAGGATATTGGTGGAAATTGATTAGCAATTAAGCCTACGATCGACTTTAAATCCGAGTAAATAAATCATAACCTGCGAGTCGTGCACGCCATTTTGATATTAGTCGCATGTTCGTGAGACGGGTTGTTCAGAAATTATGGATCAACTTGCCCTCTCCATTGTTTCTTGGTTGACAATGATATAAATACTGTGCCTAGGACACAGCACATCAGTCCAATTTCAGATTGCAACTTCCAATGTAGGATTCCAATATTCATATTTCAGTGTTGAGTATTCTAAGACAGTGTTAGTCTTCGTGTTATTTTGAAAACTCATGAATAAGAGTTATACTTTGAAAGTTATTACTACTGGCGCGAGCCACCGCGAATGTACGGTGAAATTCATACCAGTGTAGAAAACGTGTGTGATAGTGTCAGATAGCCACACCGGGAAAGTTACATACAGCTACCAGGTGGAACAGTTGAGTGAATCGAGTAGCTCAGCAGTAGCAAGTAGGCAGATAGAACGCAAGTGTGATAAGGTTGTGTCGAAACCAGTGACGTGGAGTACACGATAATAACTAGTGTTTTAATTATTCATCAGCCAGGAGAACGTGAACGTGGAACGTGGTAATTACTTGGCTGAAACCAGGATACAGTTCATCTCCTGCGACCTGATGGTCTCTATGGAATAGAGATATATAGTTACCTCACTTTCCTGGTTAACGAGCGGAGACTCAAACGTACTAGTAGCACGCGCCGACAATAACCATTCTTGGCTACTGACCAATAGCTGATAGGCATTGAATAGACCAATAGAATGCTTCCTCTGTCACGCCACGTGGACTGCAAGGTCCCGCCCTGGCAGCCAGCTCGTGTCTCGCGGAGGTATCAGGTGTCCAGTGTTGCACATCTGTCCAGTCTCGCTGCTTCCTCTCAGTGGAAGGAGAGGAAGGAAGATTTTAGTTTTACGTGACCGTGAATCTTGTGATTATGAGCCATGGGACCTCCTCTTTACGTGGAATCCGAACCACAGGACATGGCATTTCACTTCGAAAATCTCACATGAATTGACCGGGAATCGAACCCGGACCGCCTTGGTGAGAGGCATACAGCTAGACCGCTGAGCCACCACGCCCGTCCTCTCAGTGGTTACAATGGAAAGTCAACAACGCTGAGCCTCGCGCTGGGAAAGCCTTGGCTCCAGGCAGCTATGGAATGTTAACATATTGTTGTGTTGTGGAACCGACATCGGGACATAACAATATTCACCCAGCTATATTTCAAAGTGAGCCGCACGTTAACGAGGAAAGTGCAAGAACTATACGCAAGGGCATGTCTGGTGACGTGACCTAGAGGCTGAGGATGAGTACAAAATTTTAATTATATTCATTTTAACGAGGTCTGTTTGTCAACAGGGAATACGTTTGTAAATATTTGGTTGATTTCATTGTGTGTTTATTTTAATTCTTATGTTTATTTTAGTCACTGACGTGCTATTTACTGTTAAAGTGCGACGCGCTCGTCTCTATGTATTTAATTTGTTTGTATACCCGTGGGGTGTATTACATAGCAAGGAACGGGAAGCGTAGTCCCTGGCGTGTTGGATATTTTAATAATCAAATCAGAATAGATTGGGAGGTTAACTTGAATTGTGTGGGATTTAATAACTCAGGCCACTTAATGTTATTTGTTGCTTGAAGTGAGTTGTTGCTGAAGGCTGGCAATGATCTCGCGTGTTATGAATGGTGTGAACCCAGGTAAAGTAATGGTCATGTGATTTGTGCCCTAATGTATGCCGGGGTGTGGTGGCGCAGCGGTCAAGCTGTTGACCTCTCACCAAAGATCCTGGCGCAGTCAGGTGGCATTTGCGGGTGCGCAAATGCGAGGGAGCCGTGTCAGTAGATTTACTGGCACGTTAAAGATCCCCTTCGGGGCAAAATTCCGGCACCCCGGCGTCTCTAAAAGCCAGAGTAGTTAAAAGGGACGTAAAACCAATAACATAAAAAATATATCTCACCAAGGTGAACCGGGTTCGATTCCCGGTCAATGCATGTGAGATTTTCGAAGTGAAATGCCATGTCCTGTGGTTCGGTTTCCACGTAAAACGGAGGTCCCGTGGGTCATGATCGCATGATTAACGGTCACGTAAAACTAAAAGCTACCAGCTTTCCTTCCTAATGTATGCCATGGAAGGTTAATGCCCATGATGATTGTAAGGTGAGGGTCGTTAGCTGGACCTTTGACTGAGGTCATACACTGGACACTGCGAACGCTATCACAGGAGGTGTCTGCGGAACCACTATGCAAATACCTTATGTGACGGATCTTGAGGAAGCGATTGTAGCTCCTCGGGCACATTATGAATGACCAAGGTGTTTCTGCGAGTAAAATGGTTCACTGAAAATACGCGAGCATCATTAGCCTGAGCCATTTACTAGTCACTTGGATGACATTAATTAATATCCATTTAATTTGTGGAGAGCTACGTGTTAACTTATTAAAAGTTGATGTTACGTTCTTTAAAGAGGATGTGTTTATCCATGCCGAGATGATATGTCCCTGGTTACGCTACGTTTCTTTACATCTTGGAGCATGTTTGTCTGACATGCTTAGCAGGTAAGTTATGTGAGTGGCTTTGTGTACACTGGTTTATTTTACATTTGTTTGATATCATTTTGATTTAACGGCGACGAGCGGCCGGCCGGAGTGTGTGTTCATATTAGGGTGACGATCACGTGCGTACGGTGTTATAGATTTGCATTTGAACCCTTGTTTCGGGTTGCATATTATTAGTCAGTGTAGTACGCGTGTACTGGGGTGTACTTCCGTGGAAGTATTTGTCTTGTATAATATTAAAGGGTAGGGCACGTCAGTTGGTGTTTTGTCAAATAACTGAACTTTATGTAATTTTTTGTGTTCCGCTTTGTGCCAAACGACTTTGCAGGAGGCTGCAACTTGACGCTTGTGCGGGTGGAAGCACCTTCCTGCTTAAGTAGCCATTCCAGATTTCATAACAGACGCACGTGCGGCATATTTCAGCTGCTTGAACTTTGACTTTGTAATCAGTATCTCTGACTGATTTTTAAGAACTTTGCATCATTTGAGATAATTTGTCAGTGGCGTTTGCTAACCACTTGTTGAGGGTGACCCTCGAGGCACCAAGGGATTCATGTTTTTCAAGGGAGTTGATGTTGTTTCATTTTTGTTTACTTGTTCTTGTATGGTTCTTTTATTTAAATTCAGTGAATAAATCCTTTTTATTAGTAAGCTGGCACATATAATTTCTAGGTTAAGACCCTATGATTACTGCACATTTTAGCCCTTGGATATTAATTATGATAAGTATAAAAACTGAGCGCGACCCCGAGGCAGAGCCCATCCAAGGTGCATTTTATTAAAGGGCACAGTATATAGACTAATATGTAAATAACACTGCTGGAAAAAATTACAGATATTACTTATGATCACAATTACCGACATCGGTGGCCACGGACGCTAAAGCGCAGCGCTAGGCCAAGGGGCCAAGCTACCTATGGACTCGGTAAACGTGGGTTCGAGCCCCACCGATGGCCGTCCTTGAAATGGTTTTCAGTGGTTTCCCATTTTCAACTCCAGGAAAATGCTGGGACGGTAACTTCTGATAGGGCACGGCTGCTTCCATCCACATCATTGCCCAGTTTCATTAATCTTCATCCATGTCATCTCTCATTAACTCCTCTCATGTGGTTGGTATCAGGAAGGGCATCTGGCCGTAAAACCATCCACCACATAGAATTTCATCGCATCTCATCCCCGGGAATAATAAGGGGTAGGCACACTTAAGATCACTATTATAATGATCACTATCCTAAAAATTGCCCCATTAGGCCTATAATAGTGATCGTAACTAATACATGTATTATTTTTTTCAGGATTGCTATTTACTTATTATTCATATATTATATACAACCTGTGACAATAAAGTTCGGTGAATAGTCCTGTACTATCAACATAGATAAAAAATGCACGACAGTGACCCTATTGTCCTTCGAAATAGTCCCTCCCGTAACTATGCAATGCTGAGATCGGCGGTACATGTCCTGGAAACTTTGCAAGAAGACGTCCTTTGGGATGGTGTTCAAAAGCATCGTTCGTTGCGTTCGGTGAATAAAGTCAGAAGGTCGACTTGGCAACATTTGCGACACACAACGCAACGTGTAAGACCTGTTTGACACAGTGCGTGTTTAGAAGGATGAATTTATGCAACCTACCATGCTCATCTGTTCAGCGGGGGCAGTGAGAAGGATGAATTTATGCAACCTACCATGCACACCTGTTCAGCGGGTTGCAGTGAGAAGGGTGAATGTTCTGTGGAATGGTATGACGTCCATCGTCACGGGTGACGAGAACTGGTGTCTGAGGTACGACCCCGAAGTCAAGCGTTAAAATATGGAGTGGCGGGGTCCAGGTCCAGGGTCACCGAAAAGCTCTGAAGAGTCAGAGGTATTCGGACATTTCGGACATCCAACGTAATGTGACGACCCAACTGAAGGCTATCCCTAAAGAGTTCCAGGACTTGTACAGACATTCTAAGAAGTGTATAACCATCCTCGGGGATTACTTCAAAGGACAGAAACTCCTGTTTCAGGTAAGCCAATAATCCGTTCTTAATATAGAACAATTCACCGAACTTTTCGGTCAGAGGTTGTGTATTGTACCACGCCCAGTCATTGGGAAAATTTATGTTGACCGACTGAGGAGTTACAACTGAGAGTTTTGTACAGGCAACACTAATAAAACGGCTTCAAAACTTCACATCAGGTAACGGTAATTTTAATGATCACATCCCCGAGTCTCCAGTAAACTCTGACGTTTGACTCGTATAAAGCGTCAGTCCAGCAGTCAGAAGTGGGGTAGTATTAAGTCCAGTAACCCAACAGCTCTCTTCGTCCGCGAGCTTTCTTCAACAGGACATGGAGGAAGAATACCAATGGTAGCGTTCAGGGCACCGGTAAGTATCTCCAATCCTTGGTTCCCACTGCACGTGATCTGCATGGACTCTATCGCGCAACTCGCCACCCGCTTGAACAATCTGAAAGTACAGTATATCATAGAAACATAATCAGATGTATTTATTTAGCGTATGGCTTTACAGATACAGTATGTAATTTTCCACAGAATAAATAGTATACACAATAGCATATCCTTGCAAATATCTCGTTTGAATTTCCCCTTTTTCAACAACTGACAAAGTATTCCAAGTTATGCTATTAATTTGGTTTTACACATTTTAAAGCAACAAAACAGATATATATTGCTTAAATTTATATTTGAAGATCAATAATTTATACAAGGGCATTCCAATAAGTATAACCTCCAACTTGAAGTTTTGGCGTTAAAAGTCTCTCAGTATGCCTTTCTTCGGAGGGGAAGTAAAGCCGGTGGGCCCTTGTCATAGATTTATGGCGTGTAAAAGAACCTTCCACTGACTACAATTGTGTGAAACTAAACTAGTGGGTTAGATTTGATTAACGCTCTATTACGTTCCAATGTTCGCAGCCAGGTGCCGGTTGCGGTGGCATCTAATAGCCAAGTTCGCGGCTAGTTGTCGTTGACGATAGCATTTGGTAGCAAAAGTAGGAACTACTTGAAAAATTGATCGTCTGCAGTCCTTACCTGAATCACAGAACACACACTAGTAACACCGGTTATCAGGCAGATTCTACACTCACCCAAAGTACATGGGGCTACATGACCGCGTTGTCGCAGCCCTTAACTGAGGAATCAACCAACCAACCCATTCCCCCGAAATATCGAGAGAAAATTACGACAAAAACTTCGAATATTGAAAACCCACAAGTTATGCTTGTGTAGCTTGCATCGTTTTCGAGACAAAAATAATGAACGAGGGTGATTTGAAAATTCAGTGACTGTGATGTGAAAAAAAACAACTAAATTTCACTTTACTTTCTCTTAATGTCTACATACAGTACCTGCATCCATCAGGGGTGTTCAGCATTCTTGGTAAAGCGAGTATTGTGGGGTCTGAGCGCCGGGCGTTGTCTACGAAAGAAAGCTGGCATTTATTTAAGGCTTCCCAGCAAGTCTCAGGAATATGCATATCTCCAGTTGAATGACTGCCCTCTGAAATGAGATAAAACTAGAATTGCATAGCTATTTTTAAATTCTTCTTTGACCTTCAACAAAAGATAAACCTACTTGTGGTCGTGAAGGCGCAGCTTTCAGACTAATCGCCTCTCACAATGCCGAATCGGATTCAATTTCCGGTCAATGAATGTGAGGTTCTCAAGGTGAAATGCCATTATGCATGGTGGTTCCAATTCCGCGTTAAAAAAGCCCATGGCTTACAATTGTGGGGTTAATTATCACGTAGTACTACAGGGGCAGATGACCTCTTAGTTCCACCCCTTAAAACAACAATAACTTTCTAACACGTAGAACAACAAGTTTCACTCCTTATAAACAGTATTAACCTCCGGCGCTCAATACTTGTAAGAAGTGTAGCGCGAAGTGTGTAGGTTATTTAGGGCGAAATGTCGCTAGAATATTTGCTGAGTTCTGTTATACATCAGTAGAATGGAAGGAACATCTGCAAGGCCATCAGTACATATGCTATTCCAACGGTGACTTTTAAGGTTGATCCACAATGCGCAGTCAGCAGTCGGTAGTGGATAGTTGGCAGTCCGTAGCTGCAGTCGGAAGTCGGCAGTTCACAACCTAGCCACCCACAATGCGCAGTCGTTAAAATGCTAGGAGTAAATAATAAATTGACTTTCATTTATGCCTTGAGAAAGTTGCCAATTTCTTGTCGAATAAAGATGGCGGCAGTATCATATGAACACGTTAAAAGTGCTCTGCAAACATTAAGAAATATCGCTGAAATGGGCGGATATATTAAAAAAGATAACAAGGAAGAAATGTTAAATGCGGTGAGTACATTAGAGACACACTTTAATGTGATGGAAAACATTATGTACACAGGAAACAATAAGAATAGAGATTTGACAATCCCAGGGTATGAGGTTAACAAATGTCATGTCATTGATACAACAGAAGGTGCAGAGAGCTGCACAGGAAGACAAGTGGCGCTGTCGAGCGATAGTATTGAAGAATCACCTGACATGAGCAGGCAGGTAATGACACCTCAACAAATGGCGCTGTTTAGCGACACTATCGATGAACCAATAGACATGAGCAGGCAGGTCGCGACACCCAGCGGCACAACGGGTAACTCCCACAGCCTAACTCCAGATCTCCACAGGATCGAAGAGATTATAAGGGGGGAGTTACACCTTTTAAGGTAAAACAAATTGCATTTTTTTAGATCCTAAAATGATTAATAGACTTTGCTCTTTCCAATAGTGAAATAATTTTTAAGAAATCTTTAATGGTTTCGGACATATAACGTAAAATATAAATAGGTGTCAGCTGATCTGAAGCACTGTCACGCCCACGTCTCAGCGCCGCCTTGGATTGTATTACTTCCCTCCTATTGCAGACTGGTGCTTCTAAATCTCTCTCAGGCATGCTCCGTAGTACATTTTCCCTTGTATCTCAGGAACAGGAAGTCACGAGATGCTTTTGTTTACCAATATAACTTAGTTTCCGCGATAACGGAGCACATGTTAACTTGTGTGAAAGAAAAAAAATTGTTCACCTGTGTTTCAGTACAATTTTTGCAAGTGGCTGAGTTCATAACTTCGAAATGGGTAAACGGAAAGCAGTATATAGGCCTAAGAAAGTGAATTTCCGTGGAAATAGGCATACAACTGCAAATGTTATCATTCATGATTCACCTAACCTAAAAAGTGCCTCAGCCAAGAAGCTTCCCAAAGACTGTGGCAATAGCAGCAGTGGTTTTGATGAGGTAAATATTATTTTCAACGTAAATATTATGTTCGAACAGTTGGAAAAGTGCCTTCGGTGTGTATGTGGGGGAAATGTGAAACTCAGTATACATACAATAGTAGGTTTGGGTTGTAATGTAACAATAGTGTGCCAGAAATGTGGTGTAATTGGTTCCTTTGACAGCTGCCATAAATTAGGAACAAACAACCATGTTTACTCCATAAACAGTCGTGTAATATATGCTATGAGGTGTTTAGGGCAAGGTTTAGCAGGATTAGGTATGTTTTGTGGCCTAATTAATTTACCACCACCTGTAAAGAAGTCCACTTACTCGCTGGTGTACCAGCGGATTCTGTCTGCCACCAACGAAGTAGCTAAAGAATCTCTAAGTAAGGCTGCTGAAGGGGAAGCAAGTCTTACAGGCAGTAGGGATGTATCTGTAAGCTGTTATGGCACATGGTTAACGAGGGGTCACAGTTCACTACATGGTGTGTGCACTGTTATAGGTGCAAAAACTGGAAAAGTGATAGATATAGAGATTTTGTCATCATCTTGCAAAGGATGTGATCAGTGGAAAGGCAAGACTGGCACCCTAGCTTATCAAGAGTAGTGGGAGGTACATGAAGAGGTATGTGACATCAACCACAAAGGAAGTGCAGGCAGCATGGAGGTGGAGGGGATGAAAATGATTTTCATCCGAAGTGTAGCCAGTCACAATTTACGGTAAGTTATGTCAATTATATTGGGGATGGAGATACCAAGAGCTACAAGTCTGTTTCTGATGACCAGCCATATGGGACAGATATTAATATAGTGAAAAAGGAATGTGTTGGCCATGTCCAGAAAAGGATGGGGTCTCAGTTGAGAAAAGTGAAGGAGAATATGAGAGGGAAAAAGTTAAGCGATGGGAAGCCACTCGGTGGCAAAAACAGACTGACTGATGATGTGATAAGTACCCTCACTGTCTATTATGGGAATGCCATTAGAGCTAATAGCTTATCTGTAGATAATATGAGAACAGCCATCTGGGCCATATGGTACCACAAGGCTTCCACAGATGATCACCCGCAGCATTAGTTTTGTCCAAACGGTCTAGACTCTTGGTGTCTTTACCAGCAGGCTGTGGTACAAGGCAATGCAGACAAGTATAAGCACAAAAATAATCTAGCCCCTGCCATTATGGAGACAATCAAACCTGTTTTCCAGAATCTTGTGAAAACCGAACTGTTGATAAGATGTGTTGGTGGCCACACATAAAATAATAATGAGTCATTGAACTCTAAAATCTGGAAGATATGCCCTAAAACAATGTTTTCTGGAAGAAGAACTGTTCAGATTGGTGTTAATGATGCTACCATGACTTTTAATGATGGAATGAGGGCTAGAATTAAGGTGTTGCAGCAGTTAGGGCTTGTGGTGGGAACATACTGCTCCCAGTTCCTGCAAGATGAAGATGAGAAACGCATACCTTCGGCAAATAAAAGGGTTCTGGAGACTACAAAAGAAGCAAAGAAATGCAAAAAGAGACTGAGGTTGGAAGAGGAGGCCAAACTGATCCAGAAAGAGGGCCCTGTGTATGAAGCAGGGAAGTTTTAATGGACATACAACCCTTTGGTATGTTTATCATGCATTTTCTCAACTTTCATTTTTTACACAGCGTTTTCACCATAACTCTCTTATTTTTTAAGCTACTGAAATACTATTTTGCATGAGTGTGAAGTTTGATCATGCCAACAACATGTACTAGGATCTTTCACATAACATGTTCCATTACATGAAAAAAAATCAAAATAAATATTCAAATTTTTCCTCAACTTATTTAAATAAGCGAAAATAAATATTGTTTCTTATGCGATGTCTAAGATTCTAGTGTATGTTGTAGCCTTGGGTCTTACAAGCAACGCAAGAAAAAAAAATCAAATAATTACTTAATTGGGGTAGTTATTGTGTAAACGCTGCGTGACTGCACAAATTACGCAAGGAAGTTTTACAGTGTACTGATGACCAATGGATATTTTTTTAAATTTTATAATGTTTTAACAGTATATAAGTTATAAATACTAAACCTGTACATTTTCATTTTTCTAAATCATAGGGCTTCAGAAAAATAAAATATTGAAAATTCATAAATTTACAATAGCGAATGGTGTACCTCCCCCCACAGTAAACGTCACAAAGAACATAAATCAAATGATTGAAGCTTTCATGACCAACATAAAAAGCTTTATAAAGGAAGAAATAAAGCAAACACAATCACAAGCAGCGCAACAGCACGAGAATTCCGTATCCATAAAACGATGGGAGGAACTCAATCTGGGATGTGAGGAACAACCACCTTCACGAAGTGAGGGGGCTCAAGAGCAGGAACTTGAAGCAGATGTAAATGATGGGCAATGGACACAAGTAACACATAGAAGAGGGAAGCAATCCGCAAGACAGCACGCACCAATATCCGGCGCTGGGCCGAGTGATGACGATTTACAACCAGCAGACAAGATGGCATGGTTATATGTGGGAAGATCAAAACCTCAAACAAACCCCGACGCGATAAAGAAATTCCTTAATAAAAAAGGAATTAATGAAAATGTCATATGTGAAGAACTAACTAAAGTTAGGAGCGCGAAAGCCTTCAGGGTAGGAATACCATTTAATTACTTGGAAAAGGTAAATGTGGCAGAGTTTTGGCCTATAGGAATAATCGTTAGACGTTTTCGTTTCCACCGCTTTTTTCGAGGAGACGAAAGGCCATTTTTCGAATGAATATCCCTCAAATAAGGATACAACACTTAGGGTTCTACTATGGAACAGAAGGGCTAAATAATGTGATGACCAGTAGTCCAATAACATTCATAGATGAATATGACGTAGTGATTTTAGTAGAAACCTTTCTTACGGACGATTGGCAACAGAATGGTTTCTATTTTACTCAAGCAATGGTGGATCACAGACCAAGAGGGAGGCCTAAAGGTGACATTGCATGCTGGATTAAACCCACATTCTGCCCGTTCAAAATAATAAAGAGCACAAAACATCTCATAGCCTTGAAAACGAATTATTTCACATTATTAGCAGCATACTTCCAACCGGAACTGACAGAAATTGATATAAGAGATGAATTAATCAACACAATAGCTGATATTGACACCAAAATACCGCTTATATTAGCGGGAGATTTAAATTGTAGAGTGGATAAAAATGAATCCAAATCGAGAGCAGTGTTAAGATTCATAGAGGAGGAGTGCCTCTCACCCATCAACAAAATTACAGAACTGACATATATACTGCTGAAAAAATTAAAGCACCACTTTTTTCAATGGCCACCAAATTTGGAAAGTTGACTGCACAAGGTCGAAATCTCAGTATGACGTTTGCCTCGACGCCTACCAAGCACATGCTTCAGCACAACTCCCCAACTTGTGTAGTTTCGGGATAGCGCCCCCAAAACCAGCCCATTTTTGAAAACCGTAAATTGAAGTTTGCGAAAAACGCTGTAGGACTTGTCGCAGGTTGCCAAAGCAGTCGAAAATGAATGAGTCTTGCTCTTAAGGTTCCATGAACACGTTGAAATCGTTACATTTGACGTTTGGGCATTTTCAAACCCCTTCATCATCCCCTAAACATGGACTACCATTCGGGGCGCCTGAGAAGGTACTGGATGTGTTTAACCACCTGAAAACCTGCACACCGTCCTCAGTTGCTGATTGCAGTAAGTTCTTAAGGCCTCCGGCAATGTTCACCCCTCCTAACACCCTCAACTGGCAAGGGACCAAACCACCCCGTCTTGATTCACCCCTAAGGAAGGTTTAAATCGAGATTTTTATCAGTGCTGCTAATGGGGGGGTCTTCCCCTAACGTTTCAAAAGAGGACCTGCGTCTGTGTCGCCACCCCTTCCCCTGCAACCCCCGTTTGTATGATTTTTCGAATCAGGCCCTTTTTAAGGGCTGAAACCTCGTCTTAATCGCTGAAAGGGCTGTAAAGGTCCTTAGAAGTAGTGGTGACACGAAATCCACCCCTTCCGATGTTTGATTGACATTCCATCCCCCAAAGTTGACATTTTTGCACCCTCAACCCTCCCTCTCTGGACGCGTAACGCGTCATGGCAGAGTTTTCAGAGTTGGATCAAAATGAAGCTTATGGCCTGAAATGGAGCCCAAAACAGCAGGTTGGATGGAAATTCATCGGTAGGGTGGGAAACGGGACCAAAAGGTTTTCAAAAAAGTTAACAGCCTCTAGTAAGTACACCAATGCATAGGCAACCCACATCACGTCATTTTTCTCCCATTGCCAAACTTTGTAACCTATTGCCGATCATAGGCAACCCACACGCACGGACGTGGTGTGGGTTGCCTATGCATGGGCGTACTTACTGTAGGCTGTACACTTTTTTGAAAAATGTTGGTCCCGTTTCCCAACCTACCGATGAATTTCTATCCAGCCTGCTGTTTTGGGCTCCATTGCAGGCCATAAGCGTCATTTTCATCCAACTCTGAAAACTCTGCCATGACGCATTACGCGTCCAGACAGGGAGGGTTGGGGGTGCAAAAATTTCGAATTTGGGGGACGGAATGTCAATCATCGATCGGAAGGGGTTGATTTCGTGTCACCACTATTTCTAAGGAACTTTACAGCCCTTTCAGCGATTAAGACGAGGTTTCAGCCCTTAAAAAGGGCCTGATTCGAAAAATCATACAAACGGGGGTTGCAGGGGAAGGGGTGGTGACAAAGGCACAGTTCCTTTTTTGAAACGTTAGGGGAAGACCCCCCCATTAGCAGCACTGATAAACATCTCGATTAAAACCTTCCTTAGGGGTGAATCGAGAAGGGGTGGTTTGGTCCCATGCCAGTTGAGGGTGTTAGGGGGTGTGGACATTGCCTGAGGCCTTAAGAACTTACTGCAATCAGCAACTGAGGACGGTGTACAGGTTTTCAGGTGGTTAAACACACCCGGTACCTTCTCAGACGCCCCCAATGGTAGTCCATGTTTAGGGGATGATGAAGGTGGTTGAAAATGCCCAAACGTCAAATGTAACGATTTCAACGTGTTTGTGGAACCTTTAAGAGCAAGACTCATTCATTTTCGACTGCTTTGGCAACCTGCGACAAGTCCTGCAGCGTTTTTCGCAAACTTCAATTTGCGGTTTTCGAAAATGGGCTGGTTTTCGGGGTGCTACCCCGAAACTACTCAAGTTGGGGAGTTGTGCTGAAGCATATGCTTGGTAGGCGTCAGGATAAACGTCATACTGAGATTTCGAGCTTGTAGGTCAACTTTTCAAAATTTGGTGGCCTTTGAAAAAAGTGGTGCTTTAATTTTTTTGAGCAGTATATATGTCATAATGGGCAAAATGTCATTGACCTTATGTTCACAAATTACAAGGATATAATAGTATCAAAACATCTTGTAAAAAAAATATACCCTTAAGGAAACATCTTCCAGTAGAAACACCCTTTTTCGTGGAAAACAGACTGCGTAGACTCATCAAAGAGCAAACTAAACTATCCAGGAAACTAAATAGAGAGGATATACGGAGTAAAGGCCAAGAAATTCAGATGATCATACAGCAAACAAGCTGCAATCTGGATGAAACACTACAACATCTGGAGGACATCTTAGTAGCTGCAATAGAACCGGTAAATCACACAAAGAGGAGATCCAAGCCGTGGTTATGAAGCACGAAAATCAACATTGAACGCCTTACACGGATGCCTGAAAACAAACACAAAAGAATCAAGACAGGACTACGCACATAAACGGAGACTATACAAGAATCTTATCCGGGACACAAGAGATAAATATCAGAAGGTGCAAGAGGCAGCATTAATAGAACAAGCAAAAGAAAAACCATACAGGGTCCTTCAACAAAGGAAACCAAAATTCTCCAGAGAAATACCCATGGAAAGGTGGACAACACACTTTAAAGCTATACTACAGAAACCGGACACATCTCCAATCGCTGCTCCCATGGTAGACGACTCAGCAGTAATGAAACCTATTAAATGTGAGGAAGTCAAGGATGTAATTCAACAAACAACAAGTAGTTCCGTGAAGAACTATACAGCCTATTTTCATATATCCTACTCATGTTAATTGCCACTATCAACATACAAAATTTCAGTTTAATTGCTGTAACAGATTCGTAGATATTGAGAACCGTCTGAATATTTCAGATTGTCGCCAGGTTGGATTTTTATTTTTGTACTATTACATTAATATTATTGTGTACGTGTGGTATTCAAACTTCAATCGCATGATTAGAACACAAGAAGTAAAAACGAGATTTTAAAATTACGCACAGCAGCCATCTTGTGATTATGCATACAATTGAAATAAATTAGATGCCAGTGGATCAACATTTGTATAAGCATTTAACGTGCAACGTTTCACGGCACTCGGATAGTTATTTCGCGAGAAACGTCCATTTAAATATCTATACTTCGCGTCGCCGCCATGTTGGATTTGTGCTCACCAGGTTACTGAAGTCCTATAGGTGAACATATGTTCATAGTCTCTATGAACATAAGAAAATTCAGTTTGGTTGCTGTAAAAGATTCATAGATATTGAGAACCGTCTAAATATTTAGGAAGCTCGCCATTTAGGATTGTTATATGTATAGGCCATAGAGTTATGTACCATTCAAGGACAATTATTGCCTAGGTTCATTATTCAAACTTTCACTTCGATCGCATGATTACGACACAAGAAATAAAAACTTAATTTTAAAATTTCGCACAGCCGCCATCTTGAGGTTATGTAAACAATTGAATTAAATTAGATGGCAGTGCATTACAATCGGCAAAATCATTTACTGTACCACATTTCACTGCGCTCAGAGAGTTAAATCGCGAGAAAAGTCTATTAAAATATTTCAAATTCGCTTGGTCGCCATGTTCGTTTTGTATTTTACAGGTTTATGAAATATACATAGGTAAACTTGTATCAGTACCTTTTAGCACCGTACGAAATTGCAGGGTGATATCTGTAATAGTTTCGGAGATATTCAATGTCAGTGAAATATTTCGCACAGCCACCATTTTGAGGTTATATAAACAATTGAACTAAATTAGACTCCAGTGCATTACAATGTGTATAAACATTTGCTGTACCAAGTTTCATTACGTTTGGATAGTTAAATCGCGAGAAAAGTCTATTTAAAAGTCTCAACTTCGCTTCACCGCCATGTTGGTTTTGTAGTCACCAGGTTTTTGAAAGTCTCATAGGTGAATATCTAGTAGTACCCTTTATCACCGTACACAATTTCAGGGCGATATCGGTAATAGTTTCGGAGATATTGAATGCTAGTGAAATATTTCGCACAGCCGCCATGTTGGATTGGTGAGACGTAACAAAATTTTAAGGACACGGTCGAGGTCGCCGGGAATAGTGCTATGAACTTACCGAGTTTCATTGAAATCGCTCCAGCCGTTTAGATTTTATTAGGGGGACTCACACACACACCTCACACACGCACACACACACACACGGACAAAGGTGATCTCATAAGCCTATTTTTTCAAAATTGAAAATAGGCTAAAAATGGCAAAGCTTGTGGGCCGGACGGGATCTGCAATGAACATCTCAAAGAAAGTAGCCTTATGTTGATAGAGGCTTGGACAGTACTACTCAATCAATGTCTCGCGCAGGCCTCAATACCAGAGAAATGGAGATAATCCATAATGAAAATGCTATATAAAGGCAAGGGTCAAACGGATGATCCCAATTCATATCGTGGTATAGCATTGGAAAATACAGGCCTTAAGCTATTGTCAAAGATACTGACAGAAAGACTAAGAGAATTAATAGACAGCGAACTGCCTGAAGAACAGTTCGGTTTCCGGAAAGGCCGGTCAACGATACATGCTATTCAGTGCCTATTAGATAATATTGGCGATGCGCTAAGATTTCCTAGAGGTAAACTACATGTGATATATATAGACTACGCTAAGGCGTTTGATTCAGTTGACAGGGAAAAAACAATAGGAAAGTTGGAATCGATCATAGGAAGAGACCATTATCTGAGTAGGATAATAACGGCAATACTCATGACAAATTACGTACTCATTGATGACAATCTTACAAGATTGGAGCCTATCCTCCAGACAACAGGAGTCCTACAGGGCGATCCATTAAGTCCGTTGCTGTTCAATATCGCAGATAGAGATGTTGTCGATGCCATAGAAACACCAGGAGTAAACATTTATATGTACGCAGATGATATGGCAATAACGTCGATCTCGCAGCAAATGTTACAAGAGGCGTTCGATAACCTTGTAAGATGGGCAGATAGCAATGACCTCAAGCCTAATCCACATAAGACAGTACACATGACGTTCAGGAATGCAGGTAGGCTACCAGCATCAGTGAAAATCATGTATGGCAATGTGGAGCTAACAAGGGTAAACTCCTACAAGTATCTTGGCCTGATACTCCAAACGACTGGACGGAATTTCTCCAAACATGTAAAAGATAGAGCTGCTACAGCGGTTATAGCCATGAATGAGATAAAACTAATAAGACAACTCTCCATACAGACTGCATTAGAACTCTTTCACATAAAAATTTCTCCAATCATGACATATGCAATAGAATTAATATGGGAGCATCTCTCGGAAAAGGATCTTGCTCAGATAGAAAGGGTAAAGGCCACATACATTAAAAAGATTCTGTGTCTAGGACAAAATGCACCGTCAAGGACGACCTATGAACTAACGAGACAACCATTTTACATAGAAGAGTCACGTATAAGAATGTTACTGCCTTCTACAAAGCAATATCAGTTATTACTGCAAGAACTTCAAGAGAAGAAAGCCAACATCTGGAGGGATTTCTACCAGACAGATGCCATGACATCAGAGTGGAGGAATTCTATGTATGAACTTCGCCATTTCATGACACGTTTCGCTGTTCATGGTTTTCATTTCAAGCTGTGCTGCAAGAAGGTCTACCATGACCCAGACGAGAACTGAAGGTGTGAATTGGGTGGAAAGTCGTGTGAAAGATATCATGCAAAAGTTTGTAGTAAGAGAACAGAGACATTAACAGAATTCTGTACATGACTTCATTGTGCGCAATTTTAATTATTATTGTATTTGACCATTGGCTGCAATAAATATCATTAATTTCTTGTCGATAACCTACAATTAGGAAATTTGCAAAGATGGAAGACTTGGAGTTTTACGGCTTATTTTTATTGCTGGTAACTGGTACAGCCTTGTTAAAATTCAGATAACTTTAATTATTATTGATGTTAAATGCTAGTGACTAGGTCTGTTATTAATTGGATATTATGATATACCTTTCCAACCCATTGCATCTGCAATCAGCCTCCACGTCTGATCTTTGAAGAGGTTATTTTTGTACGTGGGCTCACTCATATTATAGAGCCAACGGCGTTCCCTGACAAGATCTATGAAATTATTTTCTTCATTATTAATAAAATCAGCCCATTCCATCATCATCTTTTTATATTTGGTTCAGTTTATTATACAACGAAGAATACCCCGAATACAACTACTACAGCTGATGACCAAAGAATATGACGGCCGGGGAAACGACAAAGTGACGTCAGCTTGTAATCTGTACTGATTGGCTCTTAAATATGCAGTCGGCAGTCAAAGGCTGGCGTATGCAACTGCATGTTGTGAATGGTGCTTATAGTATACACGGGGACGGCCGCGACTGCCGACTGTCAACTACCAACTACCGACTGCCGACTGCGCATTGTGGGTAGACCTTATACCCTTTATATAGTAAAATGGACACAGACACGCACTACCTTAACGAATCACAGATGTCTACACCCAAAGTCAGCAGTTGAACGACTGACATTGCAGCGTTCAGAGGCGTGCTTACTGATATTAGCTGCCAAGCAGGTGAAGATAAGGTGGAGAAGACGAACTCTCCATTGCATCATGCTGTTATTAAGCCAGATGACAAGTACACGCCATTGGACCTTCTCCATGCCAGTTAGTGTAAACATTATTCGGACAACCGCAGTTATCGCGAGGAGGCGGACAAGGTGCGTGAAGACGGGGATATAGCGGTTTATGAATTGCATTTTCTGTCCACTGACATCTGCATATAATCATACAGTACGTAGCAAAGAGATATAACCATATCAGTAACAATGTCTGGTAAATCACAATAAGAAAGAAGTAGTCTCTTTTTGCGGTGACAAAACGCATTCGGACACCTGGACATTTGGGGGTGTACGCGGAGATCACGAGTGCGATGACGTGGTCATATGATCAGTATCAGACGAACAGGCCAGTGGATGAACGCTAGTGAGTCAATATGGGTCGCAAAGTACGGGAGACAACGGAATCAGAGCGCAAGTTGATTGTGCGGCTGCACAATCAATGTGAAACACTCCGAGGAATTGCAACGCTTACTGGAAGGCCAAAATCGACGGTGTATGATGTCATTCAACGATTTGGGCACCGGAAAATGGAGGAAAACAAGCCAGGAAGTCGGCGCTCTCGCTCCCTCGCAGACGCGGTCGGTCCATCGTGCGACAGATAAAGAAGAACCCCAAGACCAGTGCCCCTACAATAGCGGCCGACATACGCAAGCGAGGAGTGAATGTATCCGTGATTACAGTGCGTAATGTGTACCGCGCAGATAGTACATTATGCAACGAGCCTATAATGGCTATAATTAAGACACGAGTATGTTTATAAAATTACCATTATAGGCGAGTTGCATACGACTGTTTATGTTCGACGATAATTATAACTTTATTATATGTTTTAACATAAATATTCATAAATATCTGTTCAGTAACTAGACTTTTGTGATCGGGTGCTGCGGTGGGTTTGATATCTCTGTGTTCCAAGCTCTCTGGCCGACCGACGCATGCGCTCTGTGTGGTTCAATGCTTCATCGTGACTGGCGCCGAGCACTTTTAAATAGTCATGCTAGGCGCTAAACCATTAATTCCTTCCTGCAGATTGTGAACCAGTATTCAGTAAAAATGTCACCGTAGTCGTTTGAAAACAACGCGCTGTGTAGAAATTGGTTTTGGGGATATTAAGGTACAGTGCTATTTCTTGTCTCATATTCACCAGTTTATTTACGCGAACATATGGACGGTGCACTTTCGGTAATGTATATAGACATGTTGGATTTGGAGCGCATGCGTGAAGGTATCCTTATCTAATTGGTCAAACAACTGTTTCTTGAGTTGTGATTGGTGGGAGAAACTGTTTCATAATGAAAAATAGTGTTATAATGACCATCATTATGATACAGTTTTCAGAAGCCCGTAGAAAGGGATCGATAAGTTAAGCATTCGTAAGAAGCGACTGCTGCTCGCGAAGGAACATCGCAATGACTCCCCTGAGGTCCAGGACAAGGTTATATTCAGTGACGAAAGTAAATTTAATATTTTTGGTTCAGATGGACGCCAAACGGTATGGCGGAAGACAAATAAGGAACTACAACTAAAAGCTACGGCGAAACACGGAGGAGGCTCGGTGATGGTGCAGGGCTGTATGAGCACCTCGGGGGTCGGAAAACCTCATGTAATCGACGACATCATGGACCATATGAAATGTATCGACGTTTTAAAGAACAAGCTAGTGGCTAGTGCAGAACTGTTAGGAATTCGTGACAATTTTGTGTTTCAGCACGACACTCGGCGCTTAACACGCGGCTGTAGGTGCTATATAACACGCCCAAACGACTACAAACGCCACCTCAGTCGCCAGATATAAACCCCATCGAGAACCTGTGGAGTTTTCTCGAGAAGGCAATCCGGAAGAGAGACATTTCGAGTAAATCAAGTCTCATAACAGCATTACAGGAAGAATGCGATAAAATACCAACATCTTTAACCAAATCTCTCGTCAGATCAATGCCGAACCGTCTTCAGGCTGTAATAAAGGCCAAGGGACACGCAAAAAAAGTATTAAGTTTGTGATATTTGGACAATATCAGGACCCGGTCCTGCATTAAATCATAGTTATACTGGAGTGTCCGAATACTTCTTGTCGCCGCAAACGAGATCTTTTCTTTCTAATATTGTGATATACCAGGCATGGTTACTGCTATGTTTGCGTATTTTTGCTACGTATGAATAAATCCAGATGTCAGTGGACAGAAAATGCAATTCTTAAATCGCTATATCCCAGTCTTCACGCATCTTAGGGCGCGTCCTCGCGATAACCGCGGTTGTCCGAATACTTTTCACACTAACTGTTCGTCAGAAAAGCATATAACTAACAAGCTTCCACAGTGGACTCAGAAAGTACTGCATGGCCGTCATCCGTATGATCTCAGCCAGGAATAGGCCTACGTCGGCTCGACATAGATTCATCTAATAGCTGGCTGACCCATGCGGACCCATTTCCTGTACTGACGGATTCATGGTCGCGATACAAGATCAAGTGGCGGCAACAAAGAACTACCTAAAATACATCATTTTATTTCCGCCCCTTCTTTGTCCATTTCTTCATCAAGTGTGTAAGTAGTAAGCTTTAGTAGTAGTTCTCATTTTCATATTAATTTCCGCCACCACCTATTTCAACGGACATCAGTGGCTACGCTGGCTAAAGCGCAGCGTTAGGTCATGGGGCCAAGCTCTCTGCTAACTCGGTAAGAGCGTGGGTTCGAGCCCAACCGTCGGCCGTCCTTGAAATGGTTTTTCGTGGTTTCCCATTTTCAACACCAGGAAAATGCTGGAACGGTACCTTCTGACCGGCCGTGGCCGCTTCCTTCCACATCCTTGCCCAGTTTCATTAATCTGCTTGCCACGGTGGGTGAGTGGTTATCGTGTCGGTCTGCTAACCCCAAGCTTGCAGGTTCGATCCTGGCCATGGTAAGTGATTTTTGAAAGACGACAAAAATCATGACACGCATATTATACGTTGTTCGCATGTTAAAGAACCCATTTGAATTCAGTAGGCCGTGTTCATAATGGCAAAATTAATCTCGGGATTTTCCGCCAACACAAAAAGTTCCTCAGTTCTCTACTAGAAAGCACTATGGTGTCAAGGAGGTTAGATATCTAACCTCCTTGACTTTCAAAGCGCTCCAAGGAACAACTAAATTTGACATGCAAGCTGCCCTCTGGATGTCAAATAACAAACCTTGCACCCGGCATCCGAGCCCATACGATATTATATTATATTATTATTATTATTCATTCATCTTATTCCATTCCATCTCTCATACCGACGCGCAGGTCGCCCACAGGCGTCAACTAGAAAGACCTGCACTCGGCCTTTCAGGACGCCACACGACAAAAGAAAAAGTAGGGACAGATGACCTTGATGGTTCTCCCCGAAAAACAACAATCATACCACACAACAACACTTAGTAACTGAAACAAATGTTGAGGTCGTGATACATCCAACTCCTTTATCTGGCTGTTTGCAACTACTGTAATATAAATGCACTACCTGAAAGCACACCGCCTAGTGGATTGCAGAGGTAGTCCAAGACGGCGGCAGGAACTCGGAGGTACAGCTGCAAAGCCGCCATGTCCGTGTCTGCTACACAGGGCTCAAGATTGCTGACCAGTTCCTGAGAGCAGGCAGTATTGGCACCTTGGAGCAACCTGCAAACAGTCCAACACTCAGTGAGCATGTTCGTTGGGCGTGATCGCCACTGAATGGATTAATAGAAATTTTAACAGCTGAATATTTGCATATTATTCTACAGGGTTCCAGGAAATGTTCTCCGCAGTGACTGCCGGCTTCTGCCAGAGCTATCATCAGCAGTTTAGTTGGCAGCACGGTGTCCTTGACAGGGTGAATCCCACACGTGTGGGCTGTAGGCTGTCCAAATCGTCAGTGTGTATTGCAATTAGCGAGCGTGTGTGTCATCAGCACTTCCAGCATCAGTTATGAATGGTTCTGGTAAGTACAAAGTTTACTGTTCGTTTGTTTTGATACAAGCGACAGTAGTGCTGCGAACGTAACTACTGATGCTAGCTCTCGCAGACTCATGTAGGCACTGCGGAGAACATGGTGCCCTGTAAGAGTTGAAGCTTTTCATTCAGTCAACGCTGTGGGAAGGGAAGTGAAGTGGATGTCAGTGCAGGTGCATTCGGAAATCAGCTAAGTCTATGAAACACACTTTATCAACTCTGTTACATTTAAGTGTTTGTTTAGATGATTTAGGGCCGTTTTCACCAACTCTTTACTAACGATTAGTTAGTTAATTCCTATTTAACGTAAATGAAAAATGAAAATCCACAGCCTGCTTCCAGTCTCCGACCGGGTCAGGAATGGAATGAATGAAGCCCCCATCTAGCGGCGAGGATATGGACTGTGCCGGCAGCCGAGGCCTGACGCACTCCTCTGGGGCAATGATTAAATGAATGACAGATGAAATGAAATGATAGTGGAGAGTGTTGCTGGAATGAAATTTTGACAGGGAAACCCGGAGTACCCGGAGAAAAACCTGCCTGCCTCCGTTTTGTCCAGCACAGATCTCACATGGAGTGACCGGAATTTGAACCACGGACCCAGCGGTGAGAGGCCGGCGTGCTGCCGCCTAAGCCACGGAGGCTTATATTTAACGTAAATACGAAAGTTAATGCATGGCTATCGTCAATGCATTTCACGAGGCTATTCGGGTTCATAATTACTTAAAATACGTTTTACGCCAGTCACCTCCGTAGTGGTCAGCATGGTTAGCTGCCAACCGGGAGGTCCTGGATCGATTCCCGGCAATGCCACGAAATTTGAAAAGTGGTATGCGGACTGGAACGGGGTCTACTCAGCCTCGGGTGGCCCAAATTAGTAGAGGGGGTTCGCTTCCCACCTCAGCCATTCTCGAAGTGGTTTTCCGTGGTTTCCCACTTCGTCTTCGGGTAAATGCCGGGATGTTATCTACTGTAGGGCCACGGCCGCCTCCTTCCCGCTTCTTTGCCTATCCATCTCAATCTTTCCCTCCCTTCCCATCCCTCGTGAGGCCCCTGTTCGCTTTGCAGGTGAGGCCACCAGGGCCAGGTGCTGATCACACCTCCCCAGTTGTATCCATCCCGACCAGATGTTCCAAGCTCCAGGACACTGCCCCTAGAGGCGGTAGTGGTGAGTTTCCTCGCTGAGTCCGTGGGAACCACCAACCTGGAGGGTAAAATCGATTGAAACAGGACGCTTTACGCCTCTTGCGCAGGCGTAGACTTGGTTACACCCTGGAGGAATATGGCCTACAGAACAACAACTGATCATTGTTTGCGATGCTTCCTTGAGATTTTCTGGAACATTATTATAAAGGAAGAGAAATACAGAAGACCTTGGTTGGTTCTTAAGTTTAGGAGCTGCGACAACGCGGTCACGTAGCCCCGTGTACTTTGGGTGTGTGTAGAATCTGTCTGATAACCGGTTTTAATTGTGATAACTGTATTAGTGTGTGCTATCTGTTTTTAATTCAAGTAAGGACTGCAGACTTTTGAATTTTTCATATAGTTCCTACTTTTGCCGCCAAACGCCACCGTCAACGACTACTAGTTCAGAACTTAGCTACCAGATGCCACCACAGTCGGCTCTTTGCAACGAACGTAGGAACCTAAGAGCGTTGTTTACATTCTTACCTTATACAATTTAGCTTCACACAGGTGTAATTAGTGGAAGGTTCTTTAACATGCCATAAATCTATGACATGGGACCGCCGGCTTTACTTCCCCTCCGAAGGAAGGCATACTGAGGGATTTTTAACGCTCTTAAAAATCCGGCGACTTCGACCGGATTTGAACCCGCGATCTTGGGCATAGAAGCTCAGTATACTACCGACTACGCCAGAAGACCTTATTCATGGCAACAGCTTAAATGGTATGAACAAAGTATTTAGGAGAACTGGCAATTGTGTGTACTGTTTACTTACCTAAAAAGGGCATGCAATCCCACTTGTCGTCGCAGCGTAAGTGGTTGCGTTGCACACTCGGAGTTCATTATGCAGAGCTGGAAGGGGTTCGAATCCCACATCGAATATTTTTATCATTTTAAATGATCTTGTCGACTTCGTCGTTGCGCTGAGGTCTGGCGTTACGTTACGGCAACGGGACGAAATGTACCGAGAATGGACTGAGGTGTGTGACGTCATAGTACCGATTGAGCTCCCTCCTTTCCCCGTGCGCTCCGGGGAGCGTGACGTCATCCAGCCAGCTACCTCCTTTGACCTTGGTTTGCACTTGCTAATGGACTTTGAATTCACGCAGTTCGCTGCATGATCATGAGGCTTTCATCCAGCATTTTTAAGCAGTTGTAGCTTTTGTAGCATTTAAAATTATATAAAGTTTAGTCTTTCAGACTGACTATCACTCCTTTTTTAGTTTCGGTATTCCTCTTTCCTGGTTTTAGTAACATGTATGAACTTTTATAATTTCAATGTCATAAACATACAGTATGTTATATTCATATCGATGAAAGTTCGTTGGTAACTTGGAAACAAACCAATTCCCACATTGCAAGATGCGCGGTGTAGAATTCCACTGTTTCGCTCAACGATACTTTAGGGAGTTGAACGGTCAGATTTGGCGATTTAACATTATTTCTTGTTAGTGGTAAGTTAACGAAGAAATGCTCGTGCAAAGTAAAATAACCTTAAATGATGAATTAATAGATAATTATTGACGTTGGTGAAAATAGGAAACCACTAAGTAAGTTAGTTAGTTATTGTTGTTTTAAAGGGTGGATCTACGAGGTCATCTGCCTCTAGGAATCCACTAAATCCATTTTCAGGACGGCCGAGGTGAGATTCAAACCCACGCTCTTCCGATGCCAGCGAGGCACTAGTTAGCGCTTTGTATAACATATAGGCCTACAGTATTTAGAAGTGGGAAAATTTCATCATAATGATAACTCTCAAAAAATAAAACAGGAAGATTGCCTTTTAATGACCTGAGTATTGTACAATTTATTGAAATTAATCATATCATACTATATTGGTGCCAATATTGCCACCTCTAAAATAAATTAACCTCCTTGAAGAACAAATTATATCCCTACGGTTGATAACCTCTCTCTACTTCAGTGAATGTTCTCTAACTCTGGCAACACTGATCTCCTTGACAAAGTGAGGTTCAGCTCTTTGGATTTTAGGCTTCGGTTGGAAAATTCAATTTTCTCTCTTCTGATGTTTTGGGTCCTCCGCATATTGAAATATTATAGGAACTTAGTTTGGAGCAAAAATGTTAATCTCTTTCCGAGATAAGGGTTGTTGAAGTTTCTCAACATTGACAAACATCTACCAAATCTTTATACATCAACCTTTGCAGACATTTAATTGACAGCCATTGTTTACAAATTTTATTTTTATGCAAATAAGATATATTATTACCCTTTTACGAATTGATTGCCGGTGATCGAGATGGGAACTATTCTTTGTTTACTTGTGTCACGTCAGCCTGCTTCGTTGACAAGTACAGTTGCGCGAATAGGATATGACTCAGCTCCAGTAGCCTCAGTCACCGTTTAACTGTCCGTGGTGACATGAGCTCCTGTGACGCGCAATGCTGCTTGACTTATGTGCAGAATGCACTCTATCATCGCTGTGTTCCTCGCATCGTTCCGCGGGGCAGCCGCTACTTAAACAACAACACTGGCGCAGCCACGCTCAGCGGCAATCAAATCTTAAATGGGTAATGTCTCAGATATTACTGCATCGATCTGCTTGACATTTTCACAGTATCTCTATATGCTTATTTGCCTTAATCTGACTTAGAGTAATGGCTGAAGTATTTATGCAACTTAAGGAATAATGCATTGCTTCAAAACATTTTAAACTTATCAAAGAAAAAATTAGGCTACAAATACCTAAGTAAAACGTTTGAAACACTAGAATCATAATTCTAATTTGGATTGCAAGCCATGTATTAAGTTACAACCCTGTAACTTCAATAGTTATGTCATAAATGTACCGTTTGCTTAACATTTTTTTCTTCAAAAAATCATTAATTGTAAGGTTATTAACAGTGAATATGAATATCCACAGCCTGCTTCCAGTCTCCGACCGGGTCAGGAATGGAATGAATGAAGCCCCCATCTAGCGGCGAGGATATGAACTGTGCCGGCTGCCGAGGTCTGACGCACTCCTCTGGGGCAATGATTAAATGAATGACAGATGAAATGATGGTGGAGAGTGTTGCTGGAATGAAATTTTAACAGGAAAAACCGGAGTACCCGGAGAAAAACCTGACTGCCTCCGTTTTGTCCAGCACAGATCTCACATGGAGTGGCCGGGATTTGAACCACGGAGCCAGCGGTGAGAGGCCGACGTGCTGCCGCCTAAGCCACGGAGGCTCCTTATTAACAGTGAATGATAATGCCATTTCTGTAACTTAGTAACTTAGCAATTTTATCTAATGGAGGTAAATGTTGATAAATTTTCATTACATTGATACAGTAGTTGGTGAGGTAGGATTACATTAATAAACTGAACTGTACTGTTCAATCCCCCAAGTGCTCACATCTAGTGGGACGTGGGTTGGCGACCACGGGACCCCTGCTGAGTCCAGCATTGCTTCCACTTACGTGTGCCTGGCTCCTCTCTGACTTCTTTCCAGTCGGCCTCTCTTGGCCAACTCTTGTTCTCTTCCAACCCCGACGGTATTAGGGTATCTGTCTCTTCCTCTCCTGTCTTAATTGGCCCTTGTCTCATCTTTCCTGATCCCTCATTCTACGGGGGGCCAGATCTCTTGTTTTCTTTTCATTGTATCTCCTGTCTTCCGCTCAAGGCCCTCAAGGAGGCAGGGTGTGTGTAGCCCCACCACTTATGGTGCACCCTCGATTGTGTTACACTCTCAGAGGCTCACAGTTGGTGAGTTCGGTAGTTTGCCATCCCGAGGGATTCCTGAGCTGGGTCCGGTTTTCCCCCCTTTATCCATATCCTTTGGGGCGGGCCCTCTCCTCTTTCCCTTTCCTCTCTGCCTTTCTTGGCTCTCCTTCTTTCCAAATCCTTCAATTCTCATTCTTTGAGGGTTGAGGGCATTTCCTTTCCTCCTGTCTTTTATTTACATTCTTTTCCATTTTGCATCCCACTTCTTCTTGTTGTTTATAAGTGAGTAATTAGTATTAGTTCGGCAATAGATTTCATTTGATCATCTTTCATTTTCACTATCACCCAAACCATTAGAGCAGTGGTTCTTAACCGGTGGTCCGCGAGTGCCTCGGGAGTTGTCTGCGGAGAAAAGGGTCAACCAGCACGTATAAAGAAGTGGCCAATAAATGGGGATGTCGAATACGATGGGCGTTGAACGAGAATCGTCCAAATGTATTCGCGCCGATGACTATCAGGTTTTGAATTGAAATATCTTTAAAATAAGTGTTATTGAGGAAGGGTTACAACTGATAAGGTGTATTGGGGGTGAGGAGGGGAGGGGGTGGGGGGGAGGTGGGAGGGAGGAGGGTTGGTGGACCGTTGATGATTCAATTTCAGGCTGAGTGGTCCGCAGACTTCTACGGGTTCAGAACCACTGCATTAGAGGCTGATAACCTAGGTGTCAGGCCCCTTAAAACAACAATTATCAACATCATGTTTTGTTCAACTATTCAGTTAGCGCCCCCTTAACAGCAGCTCAGCTCACCCAGACAACTAGGCTATACAGTACTTACTGACACACGTCGTCCTCCGTTGAAAGCAATACGGCTTCTCGCTCCCTGATGCTGCACTCTATCAGAGCAGTCCCTGCACCCTGCAACATTAAAACACCGACAGTAGTGGCTACGCTGGCTAACGCGCAGCATTAGGTCATGGGGCCAAGCTCTCTGCTGACTCGGTAGACGCGTGGGTTCAAGCCCCACCGTCGGCCGTCCTTGAAATGGTTTTCCGTGGTTTCCCCATTTTCAACACCAGGCAAATGCTGGGACGGTACCTTCTGACGGGCCACGGCCGCTTCCTACCACATCCTTGCCCAGTTTCATTCACCATCATTCATTTCATCTCTCATTAACTCCTCTCATGAGGTTGGCGTCAGGAAGGGCATCCGGCCGTAAAAACCATCGCCACTAAGACTTCCATCGCATCTCATCCCCGACCCCATTGGAAAACGGGAATAATAAGGGGTAGACATACACTGTACTACTCAAATCATAAACACTATTTATTTTTAATTCCCTAACGGGTGTTCATACTATTTCAAGAATGAGTAAAAATAAGACACGAAATTTAAGAGGGTCGGTATAGCTTAACACCGTGGAAATTACATTGTTCAAATTAGTTTTAAAAATATAACCCTACATTTCTAGTGCATTTTGGTGAAATAATTTTACAAATATTTGCATTAGTTTAGGAGCTTTTCACAAAACTGTATTTTTCAAATCCGTTTCCCTTGTAACTCCTAAAGTATCAGGCATATTATAGTCTAATGATTATTTTATTTCTCATATGTTCTTACTAATAGGGTCTACAGAACTGACCAAAGTGAGACTTGGTGGATGGTGGTTTGTAAAAAAATATATTTCCACGAAACAAATATACAAATGTAGACTACTCTATGTTTTGTTATTCTATCAAATTATTATTATTATTTTATATGAATTGCAACCAATGACCAACGCCCGTTGGCTCCAAGCTAGTTCAATTTCAAGTAGTTCTAACTTAAGCTACCAGATGGCACTGTCACTGACACCTAGCGGCGAACGTTGGAACTTGAAGGAGCGTTTCTAACAAAGTAACCTACAAATTTGTCTACACACTACCAATTGTTGTGGTAGGTTCTTTTACATGCCATAAATCTATGACATGGGCCCGTCGGCTTTATTTTCCTTCTGAAGGAAAGCAAACTGAAGGATGTTAATGCTCTTAAAAATCCGATGTATTCGGCCAGGTTTGAACCCACGACCTAGGGCATAGCAGTTCAGCATGCTACCGACTACGCCACTGGAGCCATTATTATCAAATTATTAAAAATACTAAATTTAATAACAGTGATCTGAATTAGATCGGTATTGTAGGTGTTAGCTTACAAGGGAACCTCCAACAAAGCAAAATCTACTGCTCGGTTCCAAGTTCTGTGAACTTGCGGGATGAAGGGCAGAGGCAGAGTAGGAGCAGGCGAGAATTGAGAAGCCTGTCGACAGCCCGCCGTGTTACCTGACATTCTCGTCTATTCCAATACTGCTAACATGGGTCTATTCTGAAACCAGTGTGGCGTTGGGAATGAGTGACTGAGTCACCGACTACTGTCGACCAAAGTATTATGTGCACTCGAGTTTGAAGGTTGTTTGTGAAGTAACCAATAGACCTACATAAAATCCAATAACATCATCATTTTCGTCGTTCTATTCTACGTTAGTTCATGTAGGTTTGGAATTTTTAATTTATATTTTAATATTTTTTATCGCAGTTGGAACACAAAATGTGCCCGATTTTAAGCGTGTTTCAACCATGCGTCACATTTAAGAATTATTATCTCAAAACCCCGTCATCAGATCGAATGCAAATTTTAACACAATATTCATTGGAATGTTGTGTAACTGGTTTATTAATTTCAAAAATTTTCGTGTCCAAGAAACAAAGTTGTTATCATTTGTGTAAGGTAACTTTTTCTCGGCTCGGGGTGGTTGGAAAATATAGCTCTTGGTCGCGTTGTAATTCTTATACATCAAGAAGTTATGCTGTATGACTGTGAAATACGTAAATTAATTCACTTATTTTATATCGGTTTGTATTTGTTCGTGGAAATAAGGCATGATACACCAGCCGGCCGCTCCGGGGTAAGCTGTACAGCGTTGCTGAGATGGAGCCCATCACTGCCGAGCGAGGCGAGGTCGTATTTTCCCATTCAAATATAAACTGATATAAAATAAGTGAATTAATTTACGTATTTTAAAGTCATACAGCATAACTTTTTGATGTATAAGGATTACAACGCGACCAAGAACTACATATTCCAACCACCCCAAGCCGAGAAAACGTTACCTTACACAAATGATAACAACTTTGTTTCTTGGACACGAAATTTTTTGAAATTGATAAACCAGTTATACAACTTTCCAATGTATATTGTGTTAAAATTTGGATTCGATCTGATGACGGGTTTGTGAGATAATAATTCCTAAATGTGACGCATGGTTGAAACACGCTTAAAAACGGGCACTTTTTGTGCTCCAACTGCGATAAAAAATATTAAAATATAAACTAAAAATTCCAAACCTACATGATCGCACGTAAAATAGAACGACGAAAATGATGATGTTATTGGATTTTATGTATGTCTATTGGTTACGTCACAAACAACCTTCAAACTCGAGTACACATAATACTTTGGTCGACAGTAATGTATTTGCTTCTGTTACTACGCAAGGACCGAGAAACTGCATCACTCGTCACCTCCACTACTTATAGTCTACGATGCACATTCCTCTCAGGTCCACGCAGCTTAAGAAGCGTATAGGCCTACACTTGCGCGCCGCGCCGTGCGCGCGCAGCAAGTTCACTAGATTAGTACGTGGTTTCGAAGCTGCGCGCGCGCGGCGCACGACGATCCATCTCCGGTCGGTTTTTTCCACGCGCACTTTGAGTGTTCGCAGTTCAGATTTTGACGGGATTATGAGAAGTTCGTTGTTTCTCGCGCGCATCTGATTGCAATATTTGTGTGTTTTGAGTGGTGATAATGGAGTGGTCAGACGAATCTGTGATAAAATGTTCGATGCTTATCGCAAAAAGGCTCTTCTGTGGGATCCTCAACATAAGGATCATTTTAAGAAACCAATAGACTAAAATCAGATGCTGAGATGGATATATCTGCGGACCAATGCAAGAAGAAGGTGATATCTCTGCTGTCTTCCTACCGGCGTGAGAAAAGTAAAATAAATCGTAGGGCGGAAATACGTATCTTCTTTGGAAATGTGGGGTCCAATCTTCTGCAGCAGATTCTCAAAGTCAGAAGGTGACATTCGAGTAAAATTCTTATACTGGCCGCTTATTTCTTGTGACTTCAAGTCCATCATTAGCTCCGCACCATTCCTTTTTTAAACATGTCAGTGTGCCACCAACGTCGTCGTCGTTTCTTTTTCTTTTTGCACAAACCTGCCGTTAAAAAAAGCCGCACAACTCATCACCGCAATCGCGAGGTTTTCCTCGTACGGCGGAGACATGATTATATTTACCACATTCCAAACTGACTAGTGAATGTTCGTGGGTTTCCTATGGATCTCGAGAGGTTCGTTTAAATAATAATTCTGGTCGAGCAACACACGCGCCGCGCATGCACCGCGCGCAAGTGTATACCCACCTTTAGACTCGAGCAGTATATACGAAGTACGTCCAGAAAGTAAGTTCCGTTTGGTAATAACATTAAATTGTGTACAGATACAGAAAAAATATTTATTGCACAAAATTCTACAACCCTTAAACTACTTTTCCACATAACTGCCGAAATGTTGCAGGCATTTGTCGTAGCGTGGCACGAGTTTTTGTATACCTTCTTCATAGACGTGTGCCCCCTGTGTCTTCAACTAGTTGTACGTTCCGCTGCAGCGCAGTTCCGCATATGCGCGGTAGACGCTCTGTATCAAGGAGAAGAAACGTGCGCCATTAGGAGAGCGCTGTCATCCACGTACGCGTTGTTGTGCATGTTTACTCGTACAATGTCGGTGTTGATTGAAAATCCCGCCGCTTGTGAAATCACATCTGTGATTCGTTTTCTGAAGGCTGGGAAAGTGAAACCAATTGAAATTGTCGGCAAATTTGCGAAGTGTATGGACAAAATGCGATGAGTGATTCAATGGTGAGAAGATGGGTCCGACAGTTCAATGAAGGACGTAGTGAAGTGCACGATGAAGAACGAAGTGGGCGTCCACCTTAGGTTACAGAAGAACTGGTTCACGCGATTGATGAAAGATCCGGGAAAACCGCAGGTTTACAATTAGTGCTCTCACTATGGAATTTCCCCAAATCTCACGATCACTAACATGAAATTGTTACCGAAAAACTGAACTTTCGTAAACTTTGCCGACGTTGGGTACCAAAGATTCTTATGGAGCAACACAAAACAAAACGGATGGGTAGTGCACTTCAGTTTTTGATCGTTACAATGAAGGCGGCGAAGAATTTCTGACACAGATAGTCACAGGAGATGAAACTTGGGTTTCTTACGACACCCCTGAAAGTAAGCGGTAATCAATGGAATGGAGACACACTTCATCCCCGGCAAAGGTTAAGCCGAAACAAATCTTCACACCTCGGAAAATGATGTGCACAGTGTTCTGGGACTGGAAAGGCATCTTACTCATTGATTTCTTACCGCGTGGTCAAACAATCAACGCAGATGCTTACTGCGAGACACTTAGAAAATTGCGCCGCGCAATACAGAATAAGCGCCGAGGGTTGCTGTCAAAAGGTGTTGTTTTTCTTCACGACAACGCATGAACACACACTGCAAATGTGACGAAAAACCTCCTACAGGGATTTGGCTGGGACGTGTTTGACCACCCTCCGTACAGCCCTGACCTCGCTCCTAGCGACTTTCATCTGTTGAAACATCTCGAGTCTTTCCTTGGTGGTCAACACTTCAACAATGACGACGAGCTGAAAGAAGATGTTTTCAACTGGTTGAAGACACAGGCGGCAAACTTCTATGAAGAAGGTATCCAAAAACTTGTGCCACGCTATGACAAATGCCTGCAAAAGTTCGGCAGTTATGTGGAAAAGTAGTTTAAGAGGCGTAGAATGTTGTGCAATAAATAACTTTTCTGTAACTGTACACAATTTAATTTTATTACCAAACGGAACTTACTTTCTGGACGTGCCTCGTTTATAAAAATCAATGTTACGTGATAGTTTGTCTGTGGGTCTGTGGGTCTGTGGATATGTCTCCTATGCGTTCATATACCACTCATCCGATTACGATGAAACTTGGGCGAGATGTTGAGTACACTCCAAGGAAGGTTTCTGATTGAGTAAATCCATTTTACCATAGGTAGTGCATGAATAGATTCAACAAATGAACGAAGACGCGCGAAGCGTTTCAAAAGAGTCCCGTATGCGTTCATATACTATTAGTCCGGTAGCGATGAAACTTGGGTGAGATGTTGTGTACATTCCAGGGAAGGTTTCTTGCTGAGAAAATTCATTTTACAACAGGCAGCGCACGTGTAGATTCAACAAATGGGCAACGGCACGCGAATCGTTTCAAGAAAGTTCCGTATGCGTTCATATACCATTCATCCGATTGCGATGAAACGTTGGTGAGTCGTTGAGTTCCCTCCATGGAAGGTTTCATGCTTAGTAAATCAAAGTTAGAATATGTAGTGCACGAGTAGATACAACAAATGAGTGACGGCGCGCGAATCGCTTAAACAAATTCCCGTATGCGTCCATATGCCATTCATCCGATTGCGATGAAACTTTCATGAGTTGTTGTGTACACGCTAGGGAAGGCTTTCAATTTAGTAAATCCATTTCACAATAGGTAGCGCACGAGTAGATGCAACAAATGAGTGACGACGCGTGAAGAGCTTCAACAAAATCCCGTATGCATCCATATGCGATTCATCGATTGCGATCAAATTTTGACGAGTTGTTGTGTACACTTACGTGAAGGTCTCTAACTTAGTAAATCCATTTCACAGTAGGTAGCGCACGAGTTTATTCAACAAAGGGGTGACACAGCACGAATCGTTTAAAAAAATCCCGTATGCGTCCATATGCGATTCATCCGATTGCGATCAAATTTTGGTGAGTTGTTGTGAACACTCTCGGGATGGTTATAGGCATAATTAGTCCAATTTACAATAGATAGCGCGCCAGTATCTTCAACAAAATGGCTTGCGATTCGTTTTAAAAAGTCCCACATGCGTTCATATATCATTCATCCCATTGCGATGAAACTTGGATGAGATGTTGCGTACACTTCAGGGAAGGTTTCTGGCTTAGTAAATCCACTTTACAATAGGTAGCGCACGAGTAGATTCAACAAATGAGTGACGACGCGTGAAGCGTTTCAACAATGTTCCATATGCGTTCATATACCATTCGTCCGATAGCGAGGAAACTTGATGAGATGTTATGTATACTCCAGGGAAAGTTTTTGACTTAGTAAATCCATTTTACAATAGGTAGCGCACGAGTAGATTCAACAAATGGGTGACGACGCATGAAGCGTTTCAACAAAGTCCCATATGGATTCATATACCATTCGTCCGATACCGATGAAACTATGGTGAGATGTTGTGTACACTCCAGGGAAGATTTCCGGCTTAGTAGGCCTACATGCATTTTCCAATAGGTAGCGCACGAGTAGATTCAACAAATGACTGACGGCACGCGAATCGATTAAACAAAATCCCGTAAGCGTACATATGCCATTCATCTGATTGCGATGAAACTTTTTCGAGTTGTTGTGCATGCTCCCAAGGATGTTTCTAATTTAGTTAATCCATTTTATGATAGTTTAGAGGCAGTTAACGGGAATTGAAAAAAAATATATTGTGTATCCAAAAGCACTTCAAGAAACAACATTACAACGCCAACAGTTTCTTTGGTTGGCATTGCAACGCATGCCGGGTACAGCTTGTAAGTTAATAAATATTTCATTTATCAGGGAAACAGTGAAACCCGACAACTCAACAGTCGCCATTTTTAATATTTTTGGTTTGTTTACCTCTGCTCATATCAGTTTTAACAAGTAGTTCCGAGAAGAACTCAATAGCCCATTTTCATACATCCTACTTATATTAATTGATTCTATCAACATACAAAATGTCAGTTTGATTGCTGAAATATATTCTTAGATATTGAGAACCGTGTAAATATTTCGGATGGTCGCCATGTTGGATTTTTATATATGTAGGCCATGTACTATTAGATGAAGACTAATGCGTAGGTTTATTATTCAAACTTCAATTGCATGATTAGGACACAAGAAATAAAGACGAGATTTTAAAAATTCGCACAGCCACCATCTTGTGGTTATGTAAACAATTGAACTAAATTAGATGTCAGTGCATTCCAATGTGTATAAACATTTGCTGAACCATGCTTTACTGCACTCGGATGGTTAAATCGCGGCCGAAGTCTATTTAAATGTTTCAACTTCGCTTGGCCGCCTCGTTGGTTTTGAACTTAATAGCCTAGGTCTTTGAAAGTCACATAGGAGAACTTCTAGTAGTACCCTTTATCACCGTACAAAATTTCAAAGTGATATCAGTAATAGTTTTTTTTTTTTTTTTAGTCGTTTACCCTCCAGGTTGGTGGAACCCACGGACTCAGCGAGGGAACTCACCACTACCGCCTCTACGGGCAGTGTCCTAGAGCTGGGAACATCGAATCGGAAGGGATACAACTGGTGAGGTGGGATTGGCACCTCGACCAGGCGGCCTCACCTGCAAAGCGAACAGGGGCCTCATGAGGGAAGGTAAGGGATGGTTGGGATGGAGAGACAAGGAAGAGGGAAGGAGGCGGCCGTGGCCTTGAAGAAGGTACCATCCCAGCATTTGCCCGAAGACGAAGTGGGAAACCACGGAAAACCACTTCGAGGATGGCTGAGGGGGGATCGAACCCCCTCTACTCATTTGGGCCACCCGAGGCTGAGTAGACCCCGTTCCAGTCCTCGTACCACTTTTCAAATTTTGTGGCAGAGCCGGGAATCGAACCCAGGACCTCCGGGGCGGCAGCTAACCATGCTGACCGCTACGCTACTGAGGCGACACTCAGTAATAGTTTCGGAGATAAAGAATGCTGGTGAAATAATTCGCACAGCCGCCGTGTTAGATTGATGGAACGTAATAAAATTTGAAGGACTCGGTCGGGGTCTATGTCCTTATCGAGTTTCATTGAAATCGCTCCAGCCGTTTAGATGTTATTAGAGGGGGGGACACACACACACATACACACACACACGGACAAAAGGTGATCTCATAAGACTTTTTTTTTTTTTTCATAAATGAAAATAGGCTAAAAATTGCACATGTACTCTACATAGGCTTTGAGGTAGTTTTCATGTAAAATGTTGCATTGGTATTTACATGTTAGGATCAGAGATAAAAATTGGCGGCTTCGGTGGCGTAGTTGGTAGCATGCTGCGCTTCTATGCCCAAGATCGCGGGTTCAATCCCGGCTGAAGCCGTCGGATTTTTAAGAGCGTTAAAATCCCTCAGTGTGCCTTCCTTTGGAGGGGAAGTAACGCCGGCGGTCCCATGTCATAGATTTATGCCGAGTTTAAGAACCTTCCACTAATTACACGTGTGTGAAGCTAAATTGTAGGGTAGGTTAAACATTTGACAAACGCTCTTAAGTTCCAACGTTCGACGCCAGGAACCGACTGTGATGGCATCTGGTAACCAGTTCTGAACTAGTTGACGTGGCGTTTGGCGGCAAAAGTAGGAACTACTTGAAAAAATTAAATGTCTGCAATCCTTACTTGAATTGAAAACAGATAACCCACATTAATACAGTCATCACAATTAACACCGGTTATCAGACAGATTCTACACACACCCAAAGTACACGGGGCTACATGACCGCGTTGTCGCGGCCCCTAAACTGAGGAACCAACCAACCAGAGATAAAAATTGTTTAAAATCGTTAACTTCCAAAGGTCAAAGCGGAGGCAGACAGGTTTTTCTCCGGGTACTCCGGTTTTCCCTGTCACAATTTCATTCCAGCAACACTCTCCACTATCATTTCATTTGTCATTCATTTAATCATTGCCCCAGGGGAGTGCGACAGGCTTCGGCAGCCGGCACAGTTCATATCCTCGCCGCTAGATGGGGGCTTCATTCATTCCATTCCCTGACCCGGTCGGACGACTGGAAGCAGGCTGTGGATTTTCATTTCATTTTCAACTTCCAAAGGTGTTAAACTATACCGATCCCTGTAAATGCATTTCAGTTAGTTAACACGATTGTACCCAATTGTAATACCAAACTTTAACCCTCAAGTAGTGTGTACTTAGGGGCCTATAACCTAGATGTTAGGCCCCTTAAAACTACAATTATCATCAAGTAGTGTGGTGCGGATCGAATCGCCATCACGTACGGTATCCGGACAGTTCCCCACACTGACACTTCCACACACTGCCCAAAATACTGACACTTCCACACAGCCCTTGGACGCGGCTACCTGTTTAATGACTCAGAAATAATCTCGACTGACAGTTCCACACACATCTCCCCTCTCCCCCAAGGCTACTATGGAAACGATCAAGTTGACTACTTCGTTGACAACTGGCTAGATGACCAAGACATTCCAATCGAGATGTGGAACTGCCAACAAGCACGACACAGGACAACAAATGCTGTTGAGGGCTGGAACAACCGATTCAACAATCTTGTCGGGAGACCTCACCGCAAATTAAAAGAGGTTGTCAAAGTGTTCAAGACGGAAGCTGACAAGACCAACTGCGCATTTTTAAAGGCCGTGCTCAACATGGAAGGGAAAAGAAAGAAGACGAAAATATGTCAAACTGGACGGACGGATTGAGAACATTCAGAAAAAGTTCGAAAATGACAAAAATATGAAAAGTTTTGAGAAGGCAAGTTGCCTATTCACAGAAAATGGAGCAGGTTAATATTATTGTTGAACAAATATGACAAAAACAAACAAAAAACAAAAAAACAAAAAAAATACAAAACAACTGACGAAGCCTAGAAAGCTGATTTTAAACACGCCAAACTGATCGGTTTTGTTATTATTTTGCCAGTCCACAGCCTGGATAAAGTGTGATGGAAATCAGACTCTACATTTATTTTATTTTGATGGTAATTACACTACATCACAATTATATTTTCGAGACCGTGGTATGTAATGAAGTGCATAGACCGAGCGCTTTTCTTCGCTCCAAATGAGTATTATGTTAAGGTACATTGACACAGGTACGGCTGTAACGATGATCACTGAAGCCTATAGCCTTAGGGGTGGGGGAATGTGTGTGGAACTGTCAGTCGGGAATATTTCTGAGTCATTAAACAGGTAGCCGCGTCCAAGGGCTGTGTGGAAGTGTCAGTATTTTGGGCAGTGTGTGGAAGTGTCAGTGTGGGGCACTGTCATGTAATCCTCACGTACATACTTTCCACTGTAACTTCCCGGGTTTCCCCGCCAGAATGCGTTTCTGCTCAGTAGCTGCATCTCTTATCGAGGTCATTCAATGCCAGTAGTTGTCTTATCGCTGTTCTGTGCTGTTGTGAAATTACAGTCACGGTTGGTCAATCTGACCTGCACCACACTAAGTACGTAACTCTTTTCTTTTTTTGGCACTACATGATTCCGTTTTATCGCTCTAGATATTACAATTTTATCAAATTGTTTCTTCCCCGAATTAGCGACTTCGGTGGCGTAGTTAGTAGCATGCTGAACTGCTGTGCCCAAGATAGCGGAATCAAACCTGGCCGAAGTCATCGGATTTTTAAGAGCGTTAAAAATCCTTCAGTATGCCTTCCTTCGGAGGGATAGTAAAGCCAGCGGTCCCATGTCATAGATTTATGGCATGTAAAAGATCCTTCCTCGGACTAAACTTGTGTGTAGCTAAATTGTTAGGTTAGATATCGTCGGAACACTCTATCAAAGTTCCAACGTTCACCACCAGGTATCATTGATATCTGGTAGCGAATGTTGGAACTACTTGAAATTGAACGGAACTTGTAGCTCACCATACGGGTGTCCGCTGAAAGTAGCTACAGACTCAGGCGAGCCGAACATGTCCTCGGACATTCCCGGCACTAAAAGCCATACGATAAATAAATAAATAAATAAATAAATAAATAAATAAATAAATAAATAAATAAATTTCCCGAGTTTTTCTGTATATGTGTTTGTTTGTTTCAACCTACAGGAGACGTGACTGCTTAGAGAAATGGTGGGAAATTCGAGCAGGAATGTGTTATTCCAATCTGAAGACATAGCACGTATTAACGTGTGTTGACAATGCCTGCAATTGAGCTTTGCTGAACGGGAAATCCTCTACCCTTCAGAATTAGCAATTGACAGTATTTCATTAAAACACTCGTCCTTAGTATAAATATACACAGTTAACAGAATTCAGAAAGACTGTACACATTTTATGAATTTCCTTACAACTCCTACTTATTGGTTTAACCTGTAAATTTACATTTATTAAATTACATTGTTACAATATGATAAAGACACGTCGAAATAGGATATCAAATTCATACAGAGCAGGAGGAACAATCATATATGCCACTAAAAGATGCAACCTTGAGTGTGGAATGCATAATAACATTGATTACTATTTCATAAAATTGTATAATGGTTTAGTCGAATAACACGCTCTATGTAAATGCCTTATGTACTAAAAATAATGAATAAGAAGGAAAATTGAATTTGCGTTAGTATAAACTTGTAGGCTCAACTAATTATATTTTTAATTTTAATTTTGTTTTCCCTAAGAAAATATTTCATATGCATCCTTAGGGTTGCATGATTTCCTTTAAATTCGTTTAATTTAATTAGTAGAATGTTATATAATTTTGGTGAGAAATACAGAAAGTTACGCTTCGCTATACTTAACTTAGCTTAATATAAAATAGAGTGATTCTCTGTAATACTTCTGATTTCATACCCGTGATTTACAACTTGAATTATAATTCTATCTTTAAAAATGTATTTATATATGTGGCAACAGTTGGTAGCACAACTGGATATGTGTTTTTTATGTTGTAGCTTTGTTGATGCCAAAGGGGAGGAAGTCTTAAGCTGCCATTCACATTGCAACACAGAAGAACAGTGATCCCATCCTTGTACGATATTCCATCAAGGCACTTATCTTCTTTGAAACCATAAATACATTTGGAATTGGCATAAAAAACACATATCCAGTTGTGCTACCCACTGTTGCCACATATATTTCAAAAACATACAATTGTTGAATGTTGAAGACAGTCTCATAGTCGGATGTAATCTATCTTTCTTCAACATGACAAGCAGTATGAGATTCTGTAGGCTACTGGAAGAAAACAACTGATTTAAATATATTCCAAAACAACATTTCGAAATTTACGGTGAGAGATATCTAAACTTCCCCAGAAACTCCTAACAATGACCATAATGTCACATTTCCAATGTTGCCTGTAGCCAGATTCCAGCAGTTACTTTCAGCCACAGAGCAGCGAGTGGCTCGTCCTCCAAAACAGCCGAAGGTCAAAACAGAATTGCCAACATCTTGGATTAAGTGGGATGAAGTGGGATCTGTTATTGCTAATTATTATTGTTATCATTGATTTAAGCCCACTAAGGAGCGTTTATGACGAGTTCTTCATCAATGCTCTCTTCCGTTCCCAATATCTCTTGAGCCCGACTGATATAATTTTTCCTTTTTCTCCTGTGAGAGGGGTTTCCTGCACTTAGGCACTTTGGGAGGCGGGGACCAACAGTTAACCATATCAGCAAATGTGGAGTGATGTTGGACAGAAATCCCAGCGGAATCCAAGTCTTTTTGGGCTTCATTGAGCCACAGGCTTCCAGTCTTGTAGCTCTCAATCAAGGAGAAGATCCGCTTGGTAAGCCTGCTGTTTTCCATTCATAGAAGGTGGTCGTAGAACTTCAGTCACCAACGTCGCATGCTGGTATTGGCTGTTTCCAACCGTTGATATAGTTCGGAGTTTGCTTTCAGTCGGTAGGTTCCTTCTGGGAGCAATCTGGGCCCATGACTTTTTCTGCGGATACATCAATGGTACCATTCCTCTTATCAAGAGGGTCTCTGCAGCGTACAAAAACGCTGTCTGTGTCTGAGTTAGTTTCATTGTCATCGTTTCGTTTACGTTTAGCATCGTGTTTTAATATTTTTGTTTCCAGTTTTACTTCGTTATTTATTTTCTTCTTCTTTCTTCGTTAGGGTCTTCTGAGGACCACGAACCAATTTCAATGTTTAGTCCTTTGTTGTTCTTTCTTCTTCCTCCAGTGCTCCTTCATCTTTTCGCTGTGTGTCTTCTTTCTCTCTTCCGACCATTTTGAGCCTATTTTCTTATATTGCCTTCCTTGGAGTGCTTCCATTCTCAATACCTTTTTTTTTTAATTTCTCTCTCTAGTGCATCTTTTTCTCTTACATTGTTTTTTTTCCTAAATCTTTCTTTACTTCTTGAAACCAGGTTGTTGTCGATTTCTTTTTCCAAAGATATTTAAAAATCTGATTGGTTAACCTGCTATCATTCATTCTATATAAATGTCCGAAAAATAACAATCGCCTCTTCTTTATTGTCTCCGTTATGTTTTCAATGTTCCGATATATTTCTTCGTTACTTCTTAATTTCCAAAACTCTGTAGTTCTAAATGGACCGAGAATTTTGCGTGTAATTTTTCTTTCTGATACTTCTAATTTATCCAATTTATAACTTAGTATTAGATATTCACTGGCATATAAGCATTCTGGTTTAATTACTGTTCTATAGAGCTGTATTTTCAATTTCTTAGATAAACATTTTTTGTTATAGATATTCCTGGTTATACCATATGCACTTTGAATCTTGTGCACTCTTACTTCTACTTCTGAGCCATTCTTCTGAATTATTTCCCCTAAATATTTTATTATTGTTATTATTATTTTCTAATTTTCAAGCTCTGTCATTACAAAACCGTTGTCAGGCATACTTAAGTACAAGTTTTTCGGGCTTGTAGACCGTGGTCCAGACAGGATATCTCCCGACGTTTCACCGGAAACTGCGTCCGGTATTTTCAAGGGTTCCGCTCCTTTCCTTGGTCAGCACTGCTTGTATTTAATTATGAACGCTGGCCGAGAAAGCCTAAGTTATTATATGATGTCAGTCAGACAGAAAAACTCCCTTTTATGAACAGCCATCTTGAAATTAATTTGAAAATGGCGATAATTTGTGTGTTGAGTCTAGTGATTTGAACAGATCCGAATAGTGTGATAATCTGTAATGTTTAGTAAATGGTCAGGTTGGAAATAAATTAATGAACTTATCTGCTTATTTGAGCAATGTGGTATCCGTTCTCGCACAGCTTCTCTCACTATTCGCTGTCAGTTTCGTCGTTTACTAAGGCAACATTAAAATAAGGCTTCCAACACGATACTAAACTTAAGACACTTGTCCAGGGCTGGAGTTACCCCATAGGCCCTGGCCTAGTGGCGCACCATTCTGAGGGGCGCAAAATGAATCCGCATTTTTTTTTTGTCAGAAAATTTCCATAAAATGCTACAATACACGTATTTCGTATAATTTTATGATTTAAATTAAACTTTCCAAAATTTTGTAACTTTTCCAATTTATATTGTGGCCATCAGTTTCCAACAAATGTTTTGCAACAGCAGATTTTTCGACTTCAGCTTTAGAACAGGAATGTTTTATGATTTATTAGGAGAATATTTAAGTCTTCAATATTAATATCATTTTAATGTGAATAATTCATTATGCATAGTTTTAGGTTGTATGATGTAGTGTATATGTATATCTGAATATCTGTAAGTGTATAATGAGTCTTAGATAGTTTAAACGTATTTTAATATCTCGTTGGCCTATTTATTTATATAATACAAGCTGTGCCCGGCATGCGTTGCAATGCCAATCAAAGAAAGTGTTGGCGTTGAAATTCTCTTTCTTGAAGTGCTTTTGGATACACAACATGTTAACTGCCTCTAAGCTATCGTAAAATGGATTTTCTAATTTAGAACCATTCATGGAAGCGTGCACAACAACTTTCAAAAGTTTCATCGCTGTCACTCATTTGTTGAATCTACTCGTACGCTACCTGTTGTGAAATGGATTTACTAAGTCGAAAACCTTCCCTGGCGTGTACACAATAACTCATCAATGATTCATCGCAATCGGATGAATTGTATATGCACGTATACGGGGTTTTGTTTAAACGATTCGTGCGCTGTCACTCATTTGTTGAATCTACTCGTGCGCTACCTATTGAGAAATGTATTACTAAGTCGAAGCCCTTCCCTGGCGTGTACACAATAACTCATCAAGATTTCATCGCAATCGAAAAATGTTATATGAACGAAATAGGGGATTTTGTTGAAACGCTTCGCGCGTCGTCACCCATTTGTTGCATCTACTCTTGCGCTACTTATTGTGAAATGGATTTACTAAGTCCCCTTCCCTGGCGGGTACACAATAACTGATCAATGTTTCATCGCAATCGGATGAATAGTATATGAACGCATACCTGATTTTGTTTAAACGATTCGCGCTCCGTCACTCATTTGTTGAATCTACTCGTGCGCTACCTACTGTAAAATGTATTTACTAAGTTAGAAACCGTCACGTAAGTGTCCACAACATCTCACCCAAGTTTCATCGCTATCGGACTAATGGGATATGAAGACATAGGGGACTGTATTGAAACGCTCCGCGTGTCGTCGTTCATTTGTCGAATCTACTCGTGTGCTACCTACTGTGAAATGTATTTACTAAGCCAGAAACCTTCCTTGGAGTGTCCACCATATTTCACCCAAGTTTCACCGCTAACGGCAGAATGGTATATGACCTTATGCGGGACTTTGTTGAAACGCTTCGCGCGTCGTCCCTCGTTTGTTGAATCAACTTGTGCGCTGCATATTGTATAGGGGAATTACTAAGCCAGAAATTTTCCATGACGTGTACACAACATCTCACCCAAGTTTCATAGCTACGGACGAATGGTACATGTAAGCATACGGGACTTGGTTGAAACGCTTCGCGTGTCGTCGCTCATTTGTTCATTCCACTCTTGCGCTACATATTGTAATATGGATGTACTCAGCCAGAAACCTTCCCTGGAGTGTACACAACATCTCACCCAAGTTTCATCGCAATCGGATGAATGGTATGTGAACGTATACGGGACGTTATCGAAACGCTTCGCGCGTAGTCACTCATTTGTTGAATATAAACGTGCGCTTCGTATTGTAAAATGGATTTACTTAGCCAGAAACCTTTCCTGGAGTGTACACAACAATTCACCAAGCATTTATCACTATCAGACGAATGGTATATGACTTTATACGGGACTTTGTTGAAACGCTTCGCGTGTCATCGCTCATTTGTTGAATCTACTGGTGCGATACCTATTGTAAAATGTATGTACTAAGCCAGAAACCTTCCCTGGAGTGTACACAACATCTCACCCAAGTTTCATCGCTATCGGATGAATGGTATATGAAATTATATGGGACTTTGTTGAAACGCTTCGCGCGTCGTCGCTCATTTGTTGATTCTACTCGTGCTCTACCTATTTTTAAAGGGATTTACTAAGCTGGAAACCTTCCCTGGAGTGCACACAAAATCTCAGCCTAGTTTCATCGCTATCGGACGAATGGTATATGAACGCAAACGTGACTTTGTTGAAATGCTTCGCGCGTCGTAGCTCATTTGTTGAATCTACTCGTGCGCTGCCTATTGTAAAGTGGATGTACTAAGCCAGAAAATTTCCCTGCAGTGTACACAACATTTTACGCAAGTTTCATAGCTATCGGACGAATGGTATATGAATGCATACGGGACTTTGTTGAAACGCATTGCGTGTCGTCGCTCATTTGTTGAATCTACTCGTGCGCTATCTACTGTGAAATGTATTCACTAATTTTGAAACCTTCACGTAAGTGTACACAACATCTCACCCAAGTTTCATCGCTATCGGACGAATGGTATATGAACACATACGGACTTTGTTGAAATGCTTCGCACATCGTCGCTCATTTGTTGAATCTACGCGTGCGCTACCTATTGTAAAATGGATTTACTAAGTCAGAAACCTTCCTTGTAGTGTACTCAACATCTCACCCAAGTTTCATCGCAATCGGACGAATGGTATATGAACGCATAGGAGACATACATACCCACCCACAGACAAACTATCACGTTACATTGATTTTTATATATATAGATACTGTAGGCCTATATACAAATTTAGAAATAATTGATTCTCTTATTATTTTAATTGATTTAATTGATTTTACTTCACGATACATTAGAATAAAATAAAAATTACCTTCACAAAGATCTTTCTGAGGTCTAAATTCTGCCCCCTTCACGATGGTATGAAGAGGGGGCGGCAAAAACCCACGGGCCTAGGAGCGCATACAATCTAAATCCGGCCCTGCGCTTGTCATGGGAAGAGGAAACTAATAACATTGCAGTACTGACGCCCATTTGCCATACGTTATTGCTGGTGCCAAGTCTCACAGACCCAATACCATGCTCATTTCTTCGGGTTATGAGAATTTTAAAGTAGATATTTTTCACTGCTGTTATTATTTCCAAGGTATACTTAAGATGTTGTTCTTCTTTGAGTCTTTAGACTTTTGACTGGTGTGATGCAGCCCTAAATGCCTGTCCAGAGCTTATCGCTTCATCTCTCCATAGCTACCATACCCTACATCAGAGTCAATCTGTTTAACATATTCTAACCTTGGTCTACCCCTACAATTCTTATCCTCGACCCTTCCTTCCATAACTAACTTTGCTATTCATGGGTGTCTTAGTATGTTTCCTACCAACCTATCTCTTCTCTTCATTAGCAGTCGCCACAAACATATCTCCTCTCCCAATCGTTTTAATACCTCTTCATTTGTCACCCTATCTACCCATCTGATCTTCATCATTCTCCAGTAACTCCACATTTCAAACGCTTCAATTCTCCTCTTTTCTGCTGCTCCAACAGTCCAAGTTTCACTTCCATAGAGTGCCACGCTCAAGACTAAGGCTTTCAAAATGACTTCCTTATACCTAAATCTATATTCGATGTCAACAGATTCCATTTCCATGCTTTCCTTTCCTGTGATATCCTACATTTTTATCCTCTCTGCTTTGTCCATCACTGGTTATTTTTCATCGTAAGTAACATAAGTCTCCTACTTCCTTTAGCTTTTCACCTGCCAATTCGACGTCCATAGGGGTTTCTGATTTCTTTCGGCTGCATTCCAATATTCTACTTTTACTTTTATTAATTTTCATCATGATTGTTTTCCCCAAGACAGAATTGATACCATTTAAAAAGTCATTCAAAACCTCTGGCGTGTCGGCCAAGATGACGATGTCATGAGCAAATCTCTGAGTTGAAATTATTTCTCCTTGAATCTTTACTCCTACTTCGATTTTTTCTCCAATTTCTTTCATTGCCTGTTCAATGTAGTCCTATACATTGAAAAGTATTGGTGATCAGTTGCAGCCTTGCCTTACACCTGGTGTATTCCCTGGAATACACGTTCAGTTAGAGTTAGCTTTTGCTACTCTTTGTCTTTTTCAATTAGCCTCCTTTATTTAATATCCCTCCTTGCAGACACCTACAGCGACTTTCTGTATTCTATTTGCTCCGTACATGCGCTTATGTTGTTTTTAAGTTTGTTCTAGATATGTATCTTCTATGGAACCTACCTAGCATCATCTTGCGGCTACCCGCTGAAATTCTTCAAACTCCTCAAGTCAAGAGGATTTACACACCAATCCACCAGGCGTCGTCTTCGTCGTCAGCTAACATCTCCTTGAAGACACTGCTCCATGAAGAATAATAATTATATATACAGAGTTTTTATTTTTTCAAAGTTTCCCAACCTGGTATATTCTCTTTTGTTCCCTTCCCCTTCCTTTTTGCCCACGCAGCTACCTCGTGTGCTCGCTTGCTCGCTCTCACTTCTTATCGAGTCGTCAACGTGTGAGTTCGGCCTTCCTCAGAGGCTACCTCCTCTCAACCTAGGTACAATTTTAAATCGCCGCCATGTTGTGGTATTGGATGTAAGCTAACGGCTACCAGGAGCCATCAACCTTCAGCGGCTATGAAAAAGTTAAGTACAAATCTGCAATGACTTTAAACACATTTTAATGGTTTTAATCTAAGCTGAATGCTTTTAGTCGAAATTTATAGACAGTGTGGGGAATTACGTACTATTGTGCAATAACCGCCTTCGTGGGATTTTCTTTCTCATGTTTTAGCTAACCAAGCTTGCTTGAAAACATGAAATTTAGTACTTCTTGTACGAAATAAAGGGGATAACTTCCTCACATCGTGGGATTTCTGCTAATACTCATAGCTGTCTATAAACTTAGCTTTTTCCACCGTGGAATTCTTACCGCTCCATTTAACTGTCTACAGTTCGGGAATTTTCCATTTAAATAAATTTCAAACCGCAAAGAACTATGCTCAATACTGAAAGTTGCTGAAACTTCAAGTTAAATAGAACCAATAACTGCAACCAACAAACTTTACAACGCAATAAACTTATTCAAGTTCAAATTAAACTAAGTGCCCTCCATAACCTGCAATAACTTTTTCGCTTGTTCCATGAACTTTCTGTGCTGCAATAGTGAAATTTTCCAATCTATCAACAGACTTAAGTGCAAACCAGTGTCCGTTTAACTATCTACCGCGCCGCGTTTGACTGAGAGCAATAAAACTAGCCAGAACTTTGAATTCCTATCTCCTTTTTCCCAAATACCTTTTACTAACAAAATTAATTTAAATTTTAAATTTAAGTCAAATTTCTACGAGGCTTCGCTTAGAATTAAGCGCCCTCACAACTTTGTTCTATTTCCCACATATTCATTCTGTGTCAATGTATGTGGTTAGCCCACATTTTAATATGTAATGGTTTTTCCCTTCTAAAACTAGGGAGCTCTACTTGTTTCCAATTATAAAATAGTTATCTAATTTGTCTAATCCAGGCTTCACAAAAAGTGGCCTGCCCCATTTGAATTTATCATATAGCCAATTCTGCGAAAATAGAAGAAGTTGTAGAAACTTCTAATTAATCTCTTTCTTTTCTTATCCTGCTAGCTCAGGAATTGTTAACTTTCTAATTATTGAACTTTTGTACCTGATCCTTTTGCTCCAGGCTTCGTTAATTCGACCTGACCATTTTTGAACATATAATATTGTTAACTTCTGCTTAAAACAGCGGTAACCTCCACTTGTAATTTTCCTTTTTCCTCCTGTTACGATCAGGAATTTAATCTATTTGTTTATAGCCTTTTCGCTTGCCACAAGGGCATTCTACTCTTTTGGTGTTCTACCTAACTAATTTAACAAAATGTTACATTAAATTGCAATCTTATAATTAACCCAAAGGGTTCAAAACTTTTTATTTATAAGCTTGTTCAACAACCCTTTTAAGTAGTTTGCAAAATAGGGGTCTCAGACTTCCAAGTTGTTAATCTCGTACTTTAGCTTAAAATAGCTAAGTTGTTACTTTACACTCAAAATAAGATTCTAATAATTGTTAAATAAATTCTTTATTGTTTTCCGCTTTATCTCTCTTGCTAGAATCACGGTTAGGCAGGACCTTCTCTTCCCTGACTCTTCTCCCAAAATTATTGCTTATTTCAAAATAGAAAAGGCAATCTCTAAATCAATAAAAACTTTACCACTTTTTGCGTTTAAAACAAAGCTTCAAGTAACAACATTTGCAAAGTTTCTCTTAGATGATACAGCTAATTCTAGTAAACGATTGAGGCAAATACAGCTTCCTATTTGTAGAGACTTCTTCTCTAAACTTTTGTTTTACACTTCAAAATTTCAGTTTTGTTTAAGTTAGGTCTGAGGGTTTCCTCCGTTCTAAGCTTTCAGTCAGCACTCCGCTGGGTAAAATCTTAGCCTACTTTGAGTGCAACAATTGGTATTCTTAAAAGATTTTCACTAATAACAGTAAAAAGTATTGTCAAAAGCAATAGAGTTGCTTCATCTCTTCCCACTCTGGGGACATTCGGCTGTCCTGAGGGAGATCCAACAGCGTCCAGAAAGAAAAATTATCACAATAAATTCAAATCCTTCTTGCATTTTATAATGCGTAGTAAAGTCTAACTCTTTTGAAGGGAAACTACAAAAATCCACTTCCTTTCCGATATATTTGCCTTCTAGCGTACTACCTATCCCCATAATACCATAATACTGGCTTGGGAGGGAAAGAGCACTTTATGGTTGCTTGCGGGTGACCTCAGCTCACGCTGCATTTCCCGTTGGCATAGTTCAGGTCCCCAAACCTTTTAAGTACTTAAAAGGCTTTGTACAGTGGAATCTTTCGCTAAATCCTTATTTTAATTGTGGTTTATTTTCGGTTTTGTGTTGGATTCTCGTCCTTTCTACCTAAAATTGTTTCCACTCCTAAACACACCTCTTTTTTTCTCTCATATCTTCACTTAGGTAGTTTTAATATTCAGTAATAACCTACCAACACCTTCTTGAATACCAGCTTCTTTCTCATGTCCTTCGGCTCGAATAACTGCTGCATAGTTTCTGTATAGATTGTAGAGCACCCTCCTATCCCTGTACTTAATTCCATTCGTTTTCAAAATGTTAAGCAACTTACCCCAATCAACGTTATCAAAAGCCTTTTCTAAGTCTACATAAGCCATGAACGTTCTCTTATCCTTCCTTATTCTAGCTTCCAAAGTCAGACTAAGACAGATGTACAGTACAATTGGATTTTTTCATTTTTACACATTTACTATATATTTTGTTAATAACTGAATAAGACACGTTAAACACAACATGGAGGAAACATATTCACTACAAAATTAATTTGAATAACAGACTGCTTAAAAATTATGATTCAGTTAAAAATGCCTGAAATATAGTATAAATAGTTCACAGTCACACGCTAATGAGCGCAGCCAGAACAAGAAAATGTGCATAACGTAGACATGATTTTTATTGCATGTTTCAATATAGTACCTGTACTTTGTCACGCTGTCATTTTTCAAAAATGGCATATTTTTTACTCCTTCAGGAAACATTTCAGCAGTCACTGAATGCGACACTTCTTGTCTCCATTTCCGTACATCAGGTGGAATATTTGTTAGAGCAATGGAAGCCTACACCAGTGTAATTAAACACGTAAATATGGAAAACAATGTTTAACGAAAATGGGTGAATATATGACTCAGTTGGAATCTTCTGCCGTCATTGTTGTTGCTATACTTCTTATTATTATTGTTACTACTATTGTTCTTGTAATTAGGACCCTGAGATATCAGCTCCGTCAGACAGATTGCCTCGGATGTACAATGTGGTTGATAAGCAGAGATGAAACGATTAACTCAGGGAAGGGGAATGGAGTGCTGCATCAAACGAGTCTAAGACTGAAGACACAACCACAACAGATCTATCCTGTAGGCCTATCATCTATATTTTTAGCAAATAATATTGGTTACGTATAACCTGATAAATGATAAATAGGCCAATACTACACACATCAAAAAAAAGGTTTGCATATTGTCATGGAGCACAGTGGGGATTAAAGTGAGGATGGGCTTATTTATTAAGCAGTGTCCACACCTGCTCTACACAATATTGAGATCGGGAGCTTAGGCAGGCCATTCCATTCTGTGAATACCATTCTCCTGAAGAAAGGGTGAGCGTTATCGTCCCCAAAAGTAAAAGTTGGGCCAAAATTGTCAGCATAGCCTTTCACTACAGGTGCCAGGATAGTATCACTCTAACGTACGCCCAGGGCCGGATTTAAGAGTATGCCGCCTATAGGCTTTAGTCCATTTGCCGCCCCCTCTATAGTTCATATTTGCTTAATACAATCGTTTTATACACCAAAAGGAGAGAGTTCGTTGGTGTTTTCATATTTATTAAACATAAAGTTCACTTAGTTTAGATAAAACTACAATTTTAATGGTTTACATAATAAATTATATCAATTAGTTATCTACTTGTTTTTTCTTTACTTACTTTTTTATATAATAATAATAATAATAATAATAATAATAAAATTAGCCTATAGACATCCCGTAAGGGCAAAGGCCTCCTGTTTGCACAGGGAGGTGCTCATGATTAGGTTCCGAAGGTGAGCATCCTTGGGAGCTTTTATCTTGTTGCCTCATTGTCATTGTCTTTCAGTCCTGTTTGGAGCATGTTGATTCCTGTTTGGCTCCAGCTGTCTCCATGCTTCCCTGTCTCTTGCCACTCTCAACCATTGTTTTCCTGCTTTAGCTCTAAAATAGTCCGCCCATCTGGTTTTTTGGCGTCCCACGTTTCTTCGTCCTTCTCTCGGGTCCCACATTGTGGTGCGATGCGTCCATTTCTGGTGATCCATGCGTGATACGTGTCCTCCCCATTTCCATTTTAGGCTTTTTGCCCTTTCTACCACGTCGCGTATGTTTGTCCTTCTTCTTAGTTCCTCGTTCCTGATTCTGTCTCTTAGAGAAACATTTAGGATCTTACGCTCCATTCTTCTTTGACATACCTGTAGCTGCTTTTTCAGTTTTTCTGTCAAGGACCCTGTTTGACAACCATAAAGTAGTGTTGGCATAACACATTTGTCCAAGATTTCTGCTTTTGTGTTTACTTTTAGTCTCTTGTCTGTGAGTAAGAACTTAAGCGACCAAAATGTGTTCCACGCCAGTCCTATACGGCGTTTGATTTCACTCTCTGTGTCTTTGCTCAGGGAGATGCTTTGTCCTAGGTACACATACTGTTGCACTTACTTCTTTTAAGATTCGTTAAATAATGAAATGGGTTTCCAACTTAATTAATTAATTTGTTCTTGGAGATCAGTGATCACTAGAGACGAGAATTATAGGCACTAAAAACAGTAAAACTAGGCAGGCATATAGGCTCTTAAAATAGCCAAAATAGGCATGTAAATAGGCACTAACGTGTAAAATAGGCAACAAAATAGGCATGAAAAAATTTCTTGTAATTTAATAACATATTTAATTACTATAAAAAGAATTAACAATAAGCAACTTATAATTTAATAACATACTTATCTTATATATCAAAGTGAAAGTCTGTATATATGTATGTATGTATGTATGTATGTATGTACGTATGTATGTGGGTGAGTGGGTGGGTGGATTTGTTCCGTATACAAATCTACACCGTTCCACCAATCTCAACCACATTTTGCATACACATAGTTTAGGACCCAGAAGGAACGGCTGGCTACATGCATTTTTGATAGTCTTTCTCATTCTTCTGATTTCGGCCTTTTTGCACTCAAGCAAAGGCTAATAAAAGCAGAAAATAAACTGATGAAATAATAGCAAGGCCGGCCATCTCCATAGCAACAGTAGCTCGAGCCGGGACCACCAAGTTTCCATATATCTTGGTAAGAGGCCATGCTACACCCACTGTCAGCTAGATCGCATGCCTCCAAGCTGCTTTAAACTGTCTGCCCATTCAACACAAGATAGGTTACAGCACCAACGCACTGATCGCCGCTGCATTTTCACTCCCAGCTGGACCGCATCCCTCCTGGCTGCTTTAAACTGCCTGTCCATTCAACACAAGATAGGTTACGGCACCAACGCACTGATCGCGGCTGCATTTTCACTCCCAGCTGGATCGATCCCTCCTGGCTGCTTTAAACTGCCTGTCCATTCAACACATGATAGGTTACAGCACCAACGCACTGTGATCGCCGCGGCATTTTCACTGCCAGCTGGATCGCATCCCTCCTGGCTGCTTTTAACTGCTTGCCCATTCAACACTCAGACGCGCACAGGATATACTGTATATTAATTCACTGTTAGGTTGCAGCGCCAACCTAACGCGGCTTTTGAAGGGGACGATACCTGAAACGAAGGGTTTTTAACTTTGGAGGCTTAATATCGAGATTGAAAAAACGCGAAAACATGGCACTAAGTTAGTTCTTTTGTTATTCAATCAGCATAAAGTTTGATATTAATTCACACATTTACTAACGGGTAAATTTTTAATATAAAGAAACGCGAAATACAAAGCGAAGGGTTGTTAAGTTTGGAGGCTTAATATCTTGTTCGTGGGGTAAACACATATTGAGAAATGAGAATATAATTCTGTCGAGCACACCCACTGCAATATAATGCACTTTAAAATACAGTCAAAAGGCATCAAATAGGCAATTATACTACAAATAGGCACAAACCCTTGAAATAGGCATTTATAGGCACAATAAAACCAACGAAATCTAGCCTCAAAGAACCTAGAATGGATTTATATCTCGAAAGCCTACGTTTCTAAACACAGGAATAAAATAGGCAAATAGGCAAATTCCCGTCTCTAGTGATCACTATTTAACACATTTATTTTTATGTTTAATGCTAAGGACTATCATCTGCGTAATTGGATAACTGTGTTCAATTTGAATTAAGATGTACTACACGGTGAAATGAAATTACACAAAATGTAGTTAATTACTGACAACACGTAATCTTAATGTTCAAATTTACATAGCTTTCTTAGGAGATTTCATAATGGCAAAATCGTCAATAATGTCCTCACATGAAAGTGTTTTTGTTGTATTTGCCTCGATAAAAAGTAATGAAAGTGAGTTTAACCGTATTTTAGAAATACTACAGTAGTTCGCAGATATTTCTTAACTCTTCTAAGGCAGGAAAAACTGTAGAACGACTAAAACATATTTTTAAGTAACATGTAGGCCTATTCTTAAATTAGTACGGAAAATATTAACGTCTGAAATACTTAATTTTAACTTTTGAATAAATTGCCAAACTGCCGCCCCTGAAAAATTGCCGCTCTAGGCTGCAGCCTACTTAGCCTATTTAGAAATACGACCCTGCGTACGCCTGTCATATAACCAGGAATGTACACAAGAGGGGTTCGGCGACCATACATGATACAATCCCAAAGCAGTGCACCACCTCCTCCCTGTTGGTATCGGTCTCGGATTTATTGGTCGTGCATACGTTCACCGGGTCGTCTCCACCCTCGCACAGATCTATCCTTATTGACACAGGTGAGTGTACACAGCTGATATACACGCACGCAAGAACGACTAATGGGTTTGATCACTACGACTCTTGGCTAGCAAAATACAAAACTCTTTTTGACGTGTGTAGTACACACCAACTAATATACGAAGGAATAGAGGATTTAGATACTTACCCGTGCTTTTTCTAACGCTGCCGTGTTGTTGCTGTCTATACATCGCTGGACAGTTAAATCATCAACGGCATATGTAATATTTTCCGGAAGTAAAGAAGATAAGATGTTGTTCGCCGTTGTTGAACCTTAAAAAAACACAAGACCATTCTATATTGCCACATGGAAGCCGTAAGATATTAGGTCATGCAATGTATAAATAGTGGAAGCCATGTAGAATTTAAATCAAATTGAGCTATTCGGCCCACGTGGAATTCGAAGCAGCAACCTTCTGCTTCGTACACCAATTTTTTACTGTCAATGCATGTGAGATTTTCTAAGTGAAATGCCATGTCCTGTGGTTCGGATTCCACGTAAAAAGGAGGTCCCGTGGCTCATGATCTCGCGATTAACGGTCACGTTAAACTACAAGCTTGCTTGCTTTTCAATTTTTTACTTTTTTCTGTTTATTGTTTTCCATTATTTGGTTTCTTCGTACGTGAAGACGTCACAAACACCCAGACCCGAGGCAGAGAAATTAACCACCGTGGCCTGGCCAGGAATCGAACTGGTTTCCTTCGAGCCAAAGCCTACCACGCTAACCAATAATCCACGGAGCCGGTCGATACTGAGCCATTGGGCGACTCGATAATCCTCACTTGGTAAGGAAACATCTACTGTATGCCGCTGGCTTGTGCCAGCATACTGTGATTGCTGCCCGCTGTTGGCACCCGTACAATCCAAGATTGTTGTTGTTGATCCTTTAGGGGCCTTGTAGCCCCGTGTACTTGCTTACGTTACAACAAACGCACTACCAATCAGTGCAGTATCAAGGCATCTAAAATATTGGGTCATCGAAAAATAATGCCTAGATTTTAAATAATTGCAATAAAGAAATTATTAAAGGTAATGTAATGGTTTTAGCCTTAAAATGCGTGGAAAAGACAACACTTTGTTCTTCATAACTTAGTAAGTTCTAATAGGTCGCCTCCGTAGCGTAGCGGTCAGCATGATTAGCTGCCGCCCAGGAGGTCCTGGGTTTGATTCCCGGCTCTGCCACGAAATTTGAAAAGTGGTACGAGGACTGGAACGGGGTCAACTCAGCCTCGGGTGGCCCAAATGAGTAGAGGGGGTTTGATTCCCTCCTCATCCATCCTCGAAGTGGTTTTCCGTGGTTTCCCACTTCGTCTTCGGGCCGCCTCCTTCACACTTCCTAGCACCCTACCACTCTTCCTATCCCTTCAGCAAGCCCCTTTTCGCTTTGCAGGTGAGCCCACCAGGGCGTCGTGCTGGTCACACATCCCAGTTGTATCCCTGTCCTATAGTCGCAAGTTCCAGGACACTGCAGTAGAGGTGGGATCCCTCACTTAGTCCGTGGGAAAAGCTGATCGTAGAGGGTAAAATGATAGAGAAAAAAAGCGAAAGTAAGCATCAATGTGAGCTCAGTTTGTTGTTCTGCAGACATCTGATCTGTAGTCCACTTCGTGCCACGTGCGTTGAATCAAATCTGAAGTAACAGTAGAAATGGCGGCATGCACCAAATCACGAATCTTTTCTGAGTAAACAACGTTTTTATGTACTCCCAGAAAAGAAATCCTAAGAGGTTAGGTCTGGACTTCTGGGAGGCCAGGAAATGGGGGCTTCTCTACCAATCCAACCGTTTGGAAAGCGTGCGTAGATTGTATCGCGTACCGCGCGAAGGTAGTGAGGTGAGCCCCATTTTACACACAAATGGCATGCTGTCCACTCTGTTGTCCGATATCTTCTATTTGAGGAAAGACAAACTGTTCAAGAATGTCGAGGTAAATTAGAGCTGTCATTGTTTTTTTTGTTTTCTTTTCAGCGAAAAAGAAAGATCCAATAATTTGGTCACGAAGTAGCCCGCACCACACATTGACTTTGGGAGAATTACGAACATAGGCTACTCGTGGATTTCGCTAGGCAACTAGTGCGCGCACACCAAGGTCACGCAAATGCATTAAACAAAACTTGCGCTAACCAGTTACCACACAGTGAAAGAATCACTCATTTAACATGAAAGCTTTCGTTGTTACAACCTTTTTTTTAATCTAGGCATTATTTGTCGATGACCCTGTATTATGTAGAGCTGTGCTGTCAACTCAACGGAATTATCACTAAAGCGATTTTTAACGTTGCCAGCGAAAATGGCAATAATTGGAAAACCTACAAAAAAAATATGTTTAGTTTTTATATATATTTACAACGTTAGACATCGCTAATATAGTGAAAATTCCGTTAGTTGGCAACACAGCCCCACATACTGTATGTTTTAGGTGACTTGCTATGGATTCGAAGCGCGTGTAGTGTATCGAAAGCCCTATGTACGAGAGCAGCTCTATACTAGATCTGACAGTCCGAATGCGATTGAATGACCACAATGACCAAGTATTGTCAAAAGTTAAGTAGGCCTAAATAATTAAATTCCATTTGAACACTAGTTCGTTGTAGTTGATTCATTTAGGAGATTGCAACATTCGTAGTCGTGTTTAGCAATTGAGACTAGGATTGAGAAGATGGCAACCATGGTCTGCAGTTAGAAATCATTCTCGTGTTTGCCTGGAGTAGAAGTGGGAAACCACGGAGACTCACATCTAGGATGGTTGAGGTAGGAATTGAACCCACCTCTTCTTCCTAACGAGTACCCCGTTCCAGCCCTAAGACCAAAATTAAATAGAATGGGTGAGCCGCAAATCGAACCCAGGACTGGAGACTACACACGTATCACCAGACCAGAGAAAGCAGCTAACACTAGCTATTAACATCATTATGAGACGCTCCATTTTGTTGCAGCATTCCTCTATGTTCATTGTAGTTCGAAAATTAACACAGTAGGCAACACTCAAGCCTCATTGCAGTTAAAGAAATATCGCAGTTGGTAGGATTCAAACCTACGCTCCCTGAGGGAATCAGATTTCTAGTCAGACGCCTTAACCACACGGCCACGACTGCAATTAGGGCATGAAAGTCCCGTAGATGTTTTGAAGCATTCCTCTATGTTCATTGTAGTTTGGAAATTACCGCAGTCGGTAGGACTCGAACCAAAGCTCCCAGAGGGAATCTGAATTCAAGTAAGATGCCTTAAACACTCAGCCACGGCTGCAGTTACCACATATATGTACCGTAGATGTATTGCAGCATTCCTCTATGTTCATTGTAGTTCAAAATTTATCGCAGTCGGTAGGACTAGAACCTACGCTCTCAGAGGGAATTTAATTTCGAGACAGACGCCTCAACCACGAGACCAGTTAGCACATTTAAGTGGCGTAGATGCATTGAAACATTCCTCTAAGTTCATTGTAGTTGAAAAATTATCGCAGCTGGTAGAACTCGAACCTATGTTCCCATGGTGAATCAGATTTCTAGTCAGACGCCTTTCCCACGCGGCCACGACTTAAGTTCAAGTATCATGTGAGCATAGATTTATTGCAGCATTCCTATACGTTCATTGTAGTTCAAAAATTACTGCAGTCTGTAGTACTAGAATCGACACTCCCAGAGGAAATCTAATTTCGAGCCAGACGAGTTACCCACGAGAACAGTTAGCTAATTAAAGTGACGAAGACGTATTGCAGCAATCCTCTACGTTAATTGTAGTTCATAAATAACCGCAGTCGGTAGGACTCGAACCTAAGCTCCCAGAGCGATTCTGATTTCGAGTCAGACGCCTTAACCACGGCTGCAGTTATCACATGGAAGAAGCGTGATGTATTGAAGTATTGCTCTATGGCAGTGCTTGATTTGTAAAAAAAAAAGAGGTTCCGGTACTGTGCGCTACCGGGTAGTGGTGGGGCTTTAGGGAATATTGAAATACAGAGTTCTAAAGACGATATTTTTACGCTTTTCTGAACACCTTTAAAAATTAATCAGTGGTCAAAATAGCAATCTATTTTTTTCCTTTTTTTTTTCTTTTCTTAGTCGTTTACCCTCCAGGTTGGTGGAACCCACGGACTCAGCGAGGGAACTCACCACTACCGCCTCTACGAGCAGTGTCCTAGAGCTGGAAACATCTAATCGGAGTGGATACAACTGGTGATGTGTGATTGGCACCTCGCCCAGGCGGCCTCACCTGCAAAGCGAACAGGGGCCTCATGAGGGAAGATAATGAATGGTCAGGATTGATAGGCAAGGAAGAGGGAAGGAGGCGGCCGTGGACTTGAAGAAGGTACTGAGACCGTATTTTGTTATGAGTTGGATCTATGTTGGACAGGTGTGTACTCACGTGCATTCCTGCGGCGCTATTTGCACGGCACACAGTGCATGGATGCTCTGTGGCGAGGTTAGGAGCAACTAGGCAGCCCGCTCTACTTCCTTGAGCACGTGCTTTGTTTAGTAGAAGAGAGGTCTACCAAATGGAGACAGCAGTAACGTCAATCTGATGCAACATGATATACTTTGAAATAGTAGCCATGAAACAGAATAGTAATTGACAAATGCATTATGTTTAGAGAAGAGGAAACTTGAGTGTATTTCACACATAAATAAATGCAGATAACAAAATAGAATATTATCGAACATGATCCAGTGTCGATATCGATAGTCAATATCGAACGAACAGCACTATGGGTTTCGCAGAGCAGTAAGCAAAGATCTGTCCAGGCAGAGACACGAGATTGCAATATACTTCGCTGGAAGTACGACACTCATATCGTGCGCAAGCAACGCGGACGTGTATTTACTTAAAGTTAGACAGTTCGTACCGCAAATTTTTATGTCTCAGCTTATTATAGCTGAAGACTGTGTTAAACTTCATCATCAGGAGCAGTGAACTTTGTATTCACCAGGACTTGTGTGATATTTTCTATGCCAGTACAAGACTTTATTCTACAACAGTACAGTTTACAGTGTACAGAGGAATGGAGAATGGCTGTAATCCACCCAATTCATAGAAAGGGTGATAGATCAGACCCGAACAACTACCGTGGGATTTCTTTGATTGATGTAACATACAAGATTCTATCTAGAATTATCTTGACAAGAATTCAACAACAACTCGATCAAGAACTAGGAGAATATCAAGGAGGGTTCCGACCAGGTCGCAGCTGTCCGGATCAGATCATCAGTCTGAAATGGATAATGAAATATCATAGAATGAGACAAAAGGATTTGGTCATTACTTTTGTGGATTTTAAGAAAGCTTATGACAGTATCCATCTAGGGTCATTACTTAACATCCTTAGGAAATTTGGGTTACATCACAAGCTTATCAACCTCATCGGCGTTACTTTGAAAGATACTAAATCAAAGATTAAATTTCGAGGCGCCTTGTCTGAACCATTTGATATCCGGACTGGACTTCGACAGGGAGATGGTCTATCACCGTTATTATTTAATTGTGTTCTTGAAAAGATCATGCGTGAGTGGAACAAAACTTGTCCTCCAAATGTAAAGATTGGTACTAATATAAAACTGAATTGCTTGGCCTTTGCGGATGACCTTGCACTGCTTTCAACCAGTATAGATGAGGCTAAACACCAAATTGAAGAACTTGGGTCTATTGAAGCAAAAGTAGGACTTCAAATTTCATTTGAAAAGACTGAAATCATGGCATCCTTTGATGTGGAAACACAAGCTATTACATTGATCAACAATAAAGAAATTAAAGTTGTACATACATTTACATATTTAGGGGAGATTATAACATGGCATTTGAATGAGAAAGCGTCAATCGAAAATAGAACAACAAAGTTAAGACAAGCGCAATATATTACTTGGTCTAGTTACAAAAAAACTCACTCTCCATAAATGCCAAATTACGACATTACGAATCAGTTATTAAACCGGAAGCAATATATGCTTGTGAAACACTTTTCAAGCTAAACACTCGATCAGTTACTGACACATTACAGAAGATTGATAGAAGAATTCTCAGAACTATAATTAATAAACAAGATGTTCAGTAAAGAACATATAGCCTACTTTCTCCTAAATGTATGAGTATAGTTATAACTCGTTGTTATTATCAAAGAGTATAATAGAACTATTCTTTGTTGAAGACCTTAGAAACGATTTACCTCTACCAAACGCCACAACCTAGATAAAAACTGCTACCATCATTGAAGAAAGAAAGAAAGAAAGAAAGAAAGAAAGAAAGAAAGAAAGACAGAAAGAAAGAAAGAAAGAAAGAAAGAAAGAAAGATAAGAAGTATATCAAGAATGTTATGGATCTGGAGACATAATCGACCGGACTGGCTGCGTGGCTCAGCGGTAACGTTCTCGCTTGCTGGGCCCTAGGTTGCAGGTTCGTATCCTGGCGCAGTCAGCTGGCATTTAAGGGTGCAAAAATGCGAGGGAGCCGTGTCAGTACATTTACTGGCACGTTAAAGATCCCCTTCGGGCCAAAATTCCGGCACCCCGGTGTCTCTAAAAGCAGCAGTAGTTAAAAGGGATGTAAAACCAATAACATTATTATTATTATTATTATTATTATTATTATTATTATTATTATTATTATTATTATTATTATTATTATTATTACATATACGACCTGCCGTGGGCAACATCCAACTTTGAGTTGAGGCATGTCTTTACACGTCTGGTTGTGCATGGCTTTCACAACCCTAATTGAATTAACAAATCTTTCCATGACCCTACAGAGACGTGTGTATACAATCTATGTGGATATTTTCGATTGCTATTTGCCTGAAATAAAAGTAGTAATTAATAACCTGAACTAACACCAACGGCTTGAATTCAGTTACTATGTGAAATCGTTTTGTTCTTTACTTCAAATAACATTTTCAAGTAACGCAAAATAGGCTGTTACAAACCCTTTAAAATAAAAAGTAAAAATGTATCGTAGTATCATCTTGTCATTCTTCAAATTCGATGCGCATAGAATGCCAATGGTATAGTAATCAATGGAGCCCCACGTAGACTAGTCGTGACATCTAGTGGTGAAATATCGAACAATATAATCCTAACAGAGCGAGTGCATTCTAGCGGCCAGAAGAAGAAACTTTTCAATAAAATCTGGAAGTTAATAAGTAGGTCAGCGTGCAGTTACCTTTTTGGCAGCTAGATGTCTCGAGTAAATCTGCTGGCGAATTATGTTTTAATTAAATATATATTTTACACCATAATATGCACAATATAACGCTTAATTTTAAAACGTCTGAGTCATTACAAAACAATAAACATATAACATTTCAAGCAAAAAACCTAGCTCTGACCGGGTTTGAACCATAGGCATTTGACCGATAGACTAACGCTCTACCACTGAGCTAATTGTGTCAACGAATATCGTTCTATATAAAATGACATACATAGGACTTGTTAGCAAATAATGATTTATACTAAACGATTTCATCACTGGAGTATATTATTTATATATAAAGCATTTCATACAAAGTTTATTTATTTTGTATCAGTACGCTATATTGCATGCAATACTCAAATTAGTGAAATATAAGTCAGGCACAAGATATCCGCTGCCATCTTGTCTTATTACTGAATCGGCTCAGCTTTTTAAAATCCCGTCTGCACTATAGTATTACAAAATAAACTTTTAATTTCGAACGTGCCTCTTCCTTTAGAACAGTTAAAACGATTCTCGGCTCGATAATCGGAACTGGTGGGTCCCATGATATGGATTATAAAGTTTGCATAATTCGCACGGCCGCCATCCTGAAATGGTATGGTGGACGACCTTGTAGTTTAGTCACAAGACGCATCCTATACGAAGGTATGTTGTTACCAAATTTGGTACAGATCGGATGATTTGGTTAGTCGTTATTTGATTTTACGTTTTGAACGTTTGAGTGGCCGCCATTCAGTTTTAGTAAAGATGGCGGCGATATAAAACATGACACTGAGGTGCCCTTTGCTTGTTCTACCTCTGTACCAAATTTCGTTCAATTCGGTTTCTCCGTGTTCGAATTGATAGGGGGGGACAGACATTCAGAGTACACACACTCACACACACACAGACACACACACACACATATACACACACAGACTCACACACACACAGACAGACACACTTTTTTTCGCCCTGTGTTGATCTCATAAGTCGACTTTCATTTTTTGCAAAAATCGAAAGTAGGCTAAAAACATCAGGTGGATGGTCAATGGCGTCTATTACCAAATGAAGTGGTTTATAAAGAAACTGAGTCTATAGTTGATAATATGCGAAAAAGGCGAATTGCTTTTTTTTGTCATATCTCACGCCTGCCGGATACCAGACAATTAAAAGTATTATTTAATTATTTTTTCAAAAGTAAAACAAAGAACTCTTGGTTTATGGAAATTAAAAATGATCTGGATGAACTCGGCTTGACAATGTCCCAAATTGCTAACAAAGATGAGAAGAATATCTTGAAAAACAAGAACATCCGACTTCCCTTAAAAACCTTTACCCGCAAAACTTACACCATACGCGATGCAGAGAGAGCGGCAAGGTCGACTAGAATGAAAATGTTTTGGGAAAAGAAGAATAATAAGAAGCTGAATCTTTAATATTGTTTTTGAGATATGTATATACTTGTTTTGGTTATGTGCTCCAATGAGGGCGTAACATATGTAAATAAATAAATAAATAAATAAATAAATACAAGCATATTATCATTATGACTTCAGAACAGAAGTTGATTGAACGGATACTTCACCAAGACATGACTATGTCACTTATGGGCTAAAATGGAAAGCAGGAATGCGATGCAATAGTGGAATTGACTACTTAGGATGATCACCAGCACCAAACGTGGATTATTATAACAGCAGAAAACTCTTTAAGAAGAGGTGGAAGACGTCTTGGAGATGTTTATTGTACATTCATACTGTAACTGCATGAAATATAATGGCATACTACGAATAAGCTCCAGCTATATCTTGGGAACGTGTGAGAGCGATGAACGTGTTTCGCGAACAGCTGTTTATCCTTTTCAAACGTTCGGACTCGGGTTCGGTTCTCTACAAGATCCAGTCGTATCGAGGACTACGCGACCTGATGAACGAGGGTTCAGTTCCAGAACAAGGAAAGTGTGTTTCTCGCATACTCATATTTCAACCAGATGGCAACGTACAAGGTAGCTGACCACCCATTTTCATAGTAGACAGTATGAATTAGACATACTCTAGAGTGTTCCTTTTCACCAATTTTTCTTAGTAGTTAGAAAATTCATTCCAAGGCTAGACCCGATTCTCTATCGCTTTTGTCTTGTAGTGTATTTTATTTTTGTAGTCAATATTAATATTTTATAATGTTAATTTTTATGCATTAATTCACTTCTTTTTCTTTTTAAATTTGAGCATTTAATGGAATTATATAACTTGTTGAGAAGATTAATATGAAGAGTAGGGAGAAGACTACGATAACTTTATATAAGAATAGTAGTTAGCAAGCAGATGACTAATACGCTACGTATACTTGAAGATTATTGGAATAGACATTTCTACGAATTTCGAATTTTGAATTTGAACACTTATGCATTTCATGCGAGTTTCTTTAATAGACGTGCGGATCTATTTTCATCAAGTGTAGTATAAATATGGAAACAAAATGATCTATAGAGCAGATATTTGCGATTTATGGATTACTTTTGGCAATCTACAGCCTTTGAGATTGTTCTTTTTGGAGTTGTCTTAGACACTATTAGATCGTTCAGTTTCTATTCTTTATTCATGATTCGTTTGTTGAACTCCATCCTAGTTAAGCGTTGGATTCTAATAGTTTTCGTGTACCTTCTTAAGACAGGCTCATTACTATGGTGTAGGATCTTTCGTGTTTCTTTGGGTGAGGATCTCCAGTCGAGTTTTAGTCTAGTAGAGCTGAATCGTTCTTTTTACAGTGATCTATCCACAATTTCTTGAAAGATATAGCTATGAGCATGAGATTATAATGAGTAATAAATTACTATTGTAAGATGATTGTATAAAATATTTTCGTTACAAAGCGAAATGATAATGTCCAAAATTCTCAAGCACTGTTATTAAAATAGCTGATTATATTGTATTTGCCTTAGTTCTGATAAAAATTGTCCATGATACTTTAACTTATGTTAATTTGATGCACGATATTTCATGACTTTTATGTAAAAGCTTAGTTGAACTTAATGATGTTTGGAAAAATGTTTACAAGCTATGGAGAGCTTATCTATGAATGAAGCAACGTGTGTTTGCGAATTTGATTGTTATAATGAGATATTATACATCAATGGATGATCCATGTCATTTTTCTGTCCAGTATAAATTAGCTATTGAGCTACCGTATGTCTGAATACAATTATGTGTATATTTTGAACGTGCAGTATAGTCACGAATATTAATACTAGAAGGCTAGTATGAGGTTAATACATCCAACATTTAAGTAAAACAGCATTGTGATAATTGTTCTAGAATGGATTGTTCAAATTAATAACATTTGTTTTTGGAGAAAGGTTAATTGGAAAGACGAGTAATAATATTGATATAATCCTGTATCTCTAAAATCTTTAGAGATAATAATAATAACATGAATAACTACGTGATTTAAAATGTTGTTAACATTTTTATGCTATGATGATGCGTTCGATAAACTTAACCATTCGTCGAACATGCCATGATTTGACTATACCTAATACTGTAGAATGCTTATTGATGGAATCGAATTTATTACCGATGAAGAATTTGAACGTGTATAATAATGTATAAATGTAAATAATATCATAAACTTTCAGGATCATTTAAATATGTAACGAGTGTATATAATAATGTTTAAATATTTTTGAAACTGTCTTTATATGCGATTAGGATGCTGTATTTTGGATAGCATTTTGATTATGTTTCGATACTAATGTCATTATGAGATTTCTTCGCTTCAGTAGAGACGAATTATTTTTTTTTGTGGAGAGATAGCCCACCATGCAACAGTCTTTAGATTAATAAACTGTTGGTCAATTTTAAATACTTCGGATGTCTTGGTCATCGCTACGAGGACCAGTGGGTCAGTTTTTAGGATGCCTAGCGCCACGCTCGATATTAATTTAGTCATTTTTTTAGAGTCTCGTTAGCTCACTTTGAGTTACTTTTCGTTTTCATTTCATCGACCACTGGCATCTCCCTACCACATTCTTTATAAGAGAGATATCTTTATCCCTGGTTGATCCTAGTTGGTAGAATTTTAGGGGCATTTCAGCCGGGCGCTTCCAGATTCTACGATCCAGCAGTTCCATCGGATTTCAACAGGTAAGACCACGTGGATACGGGTGCAGTACCATCCCGGCATTTGCCCGAAGACGAAGTGGGAAACCACAGAAAACCACTTCGAGGATGGCTGAGGTGGGAATCGAACCCCCTGTACTCATTTGGAACACCCAATGCTCAGTAGACTCCGTTCTAGTCCTCATACCACTTTTCAAATTTCGTGGCAGAGCCGGGAATCGAAGCCAGGACCTCCGGGGTGGCAGCTAACCATGCTGACCGCTACGCTACGGAGGCGACAATCTAATTTTGACAGCACTTTTAAATTATATTGAGACGCTGTAGCAACATTTTTCCTACCATAATCGTCGCCCTGTATTAAATTTTAATGAAAGCCGACTAGGCAACCATTCAAACAATGTACTTTTTTTTTCTTCTTTTCTTAGTCATTTACCCTCCAGGTTGGTGGAACCCACGGACTCAGCGAGGGAACTCACCACTACCGCCTCTACGGGCAGTGTCCTAGAGCTGGGAACATCTAAACGGAGGGAATACAACTGGTGAGGTGTGATTGGCACCTCGCCCAGGCGGCCTCACCTGCAAAGCGAACAGGGGCCTCATGAGGGAAGGTAATGGAAGGTCAAAATGGATAGGCAAGGAAGAGGGAAGGAGGCGGCCGTGGCCTTGAAGAAGGTACTGCCCCCGGAATTTGAATTATTTAGGGACAAAATGAGAGTATTTTCCGTCCCCATGATAAAATTTAACCAGCAAATATAATTTCTGGAAGTGTGACACAGGAGTTTAGTTTTACAAGCTCGAGGCTGTGGGAGAGCCCGATCACGTGATATATTGCACAAGAGACGCTTCTAGAAGGCTAAAATTGGCATAGCAACGGCGAGTCTGGAGATTAACATTATAAATATTGTTATAAATTATGCTATTGGATCCCAGCCCAGAGCCCATGAGAAGAGGTCTTATTGAAGACGGGGTCAACTTCAATTACACAATTTGATGAAATTATGCATTTAGGCACATAGAAGAAGATTTTCTTTTTTGGTAATGAAGAGAATGTTAAAAGAAATTATGTCTGATACTTTAAAAACCGCAGATCGGTTAATCTACGCAGTAATAAGCATTAGTAATCTACGCGCTAAAATTATGGTGGGAGTTTGATATGGCCGCCAAAAATTCGACTTGGAGGGGGAGATCCCAGGATCGAGGTTCTTATTCCAGCAGTCTTTGAAGAGTGAGGAAGTGTTTTTACTGGGTTAACGGAGATTCCAAAGCTTAGTCCGAGTGCGACGACTGTCGACTTGTGGAGACGCGAGGATAGCTAGGTGGAACGTAGGAGATCACCGCACTTCCATTCTATGTGAAGTTGTGAGGAACATTGAATTGATTATATTTCTTATCTAATTGAGATCTGAATTTAAATAAGCGAATATATATAAAGAACAGGTCGCAACTACACTCTGCGAAAAGTCGAGCGTTTAAAAATTCACCGTTTCGACAATATAAGCCTGTTAAGTCAGATTTTCAAATGTGTTGGAAATAAAGCTGAATATCATTTTAAATTGCAACGTGAAGTTGGCGAACGCAGTTCAAGTGAACAGTAGCGGAGAACTTTTAATATTGGCGCAACACATAAACATTAACAGAATGACTATTATTCTTCTTCAAATGTCTTCATTCAACATAAGTAACAAAGTTGATATGATGAACTAAATAGTCATGCGCCAGAGACATATTCGATAACAGGAGTTAAGATACAACGATGGAGATTCGTTAGACAACGTATTCTTGAATACAGACGTAGTGTACGGTCCATCTTGTACATTTTAGTCAGTCTACGAACACTAATATAACATCAATTAGCAATGGAAATATTTCATTCACCATTTATATGAATATTTCTATAAATTATTCAAATGATGAGGCTGATACATATTTACGACGGAGAATGAAGACTCTACAGAAGAGATTTGTCAAGATGCTAGGGAGGGTAGCCCAGTAACACAGAAGAATTTGCCAGAAGGATGTCGTTCGAGCCCAGGCGAATGTTGGTGAATTCCAGAGAGGGACGTTTCCTATCTCTGAGGTCGCAGATCCGAGGTTCGAATGCAGACCCATCTCAGCGTCTTGTACTGAGGAAACATCTAAAGTATTGTGGGAATACTTACATAGATCTTCAAGTTTTCGTCCAAATAAGGTAGCAGTGTATCTCATTTATAGTATAGAGTTTGATTAGTGACATCTTGAGACAACGATCTTATTCGATATTTCTATATTTTCACATTTCACGTATTTCAGTGTTTTCATGTATTTTACACTTCAGATGTGTGTTGAGATTTTTATGCTTCAAGATTATTTAGGAGATGATTGCCTTTCATCTATTTTTCAATTTTATTCTACGGCTCAATTGTGGAACTGACATTGAAAATTTTGTTTGAGGAAATATATTGCCTCATAGAAGACTAGTCGTTTCGACTCTCAAATTTTAATAATTTTACTTTAACCAAGTATTCTGACGTTATGTCATAGCTTCAAATTAAATTCTTATTAAATTTAATTTGAGCACTTTAATGTAACGACATATAACTTCAAGAACAGAAGAAATATCGAATGATATTGTTACATCATTATTGTATATAAACTGTCGACGATCTAAGAAATACTAGTCGTTTGATAAGACCGAAGTCTTAATCCCTTCGAACATTCTTTGTGTAGAGTGGAAAAACATTACGACATTGACAAACCTTTTTATTATTTGAAAAGCTAAGAGCTTTGTTCATTTAATATGTTAGAGGAAATACCTTTTGATAGAAGATTATTCAAATCTTTGGCTAGGAATTCAAAGCTAGTTGATCCGGTCAAGATTGAATTCTATCTGACACTATAAATAACATGTGTGTTATTTTATTCTATTTGTGTAACATCAAGTCATTTTGTGGACATGATATTACAACGATAAACAATTTAGAGTTTGACAAGTGAGGGGAGACAGGAGAATTATTTTTATTACGTGTATTTGCGACAGACGAGTTAACAGTTAATTATCTTGTTGTGGAGTAAACTTTAGGAGGTTAATCACGACTGTCTAATATCGTTCATTACAATTGGAAGTTTCGTTTGAAGAACTTAAGCGTGTATAATTGTAGTCCAGTAGTCATTTGGAATGATACTGAGGGTCATGCCATTATTTGAGAGAAGTGCCTACAGAAGATATGTTAATAACAATTAATCCTTTTTGGTTATTGTTTAACATAGTGGATGATAATTGTTTATGCCATATATACTGTTATATGAGGATTTGTAGAGCTATGAAGAGTGCTCGTTCGATGGAAGTTCCGCATTTTAAGGGAAGTCAAAGTATTGTTGTTCTTTGATAAGAAGGCATGGATTTTGATAAGAGCCGTTGTATACAAGTAGTCCAGTTCTTGTGAAGTAACGATTAGTTGTGTTAACAGGAGGGTTTTAGCGGAATTACAACTTGAGAACGATTGTCTACTCATGTATATAATACTATTATTATATTTTATTAAACCAGAAGTTATGTAATTACGTACAGTGAACTTTAATTAGTCGACTGTATTATACCGACAATGTAATGAAACCTATATAAGACGATGTGTAAGCAGTATATTAAAACTACGGAACGTTAGAGAAGGGTTATGAGAAAAACCAGTGTATATATTTAGTTGAGAATTGTATTGTAACCGAGAAGCCATAATCTCGAAAGTATCGTGTTTGCAACACTAAATAATGGATATTATTATGAACATATTACATGTAAATAATTCTTTGAAAAACGATTTAATTGGTTAAATAATTTAGTAGGATTTATTAATCAATTGTTTTGAAATAGCGTGTGATTTATGAGCGGATGTTTTTGGTATGAATGATTGTTCACTGTTAAGAGTAAATGTGGAACCGGATTGGTCATGAACAATTGCGGGGTGCGAATGAAAGAGTGTATAAAAATTTTTAGAATGATTGTTTAAGAAACAGAGAAGTTATGTGCATTTTTGTGGACACTCACCGCCTTGTATATAAATTGTATAAACCAGTTCCGAGTACAGCGTGGTTATGGTATTTCATTGATAAAACAAGGCCGCTGCAGGTGCGTTCTACAAACGCAGGCTAATGAATGAAATCAAGTGTCAGGAATGCCACGAATGTAAGAGCCTTCATTAAACTGTTTTATTTTTAAGCTGTGTAGGCCTAAAACAAGCCAAGATTTTATGCTCATAATTTTTATACACAGCATTGTAGTAAGATGTATAGTTGAAAGGAAGTGTGAATGATTGCGTGTTTTTATGTTAATTTCTATTGTTAAATTAGTTTATTGTTATTTTGTTTATACTAGATTAGTTTACACTATTGTTAATAATTTATATTCAGTTTGTTATCCGTTGTTGTTGGAGTGTGATTCATTTTAAATATAAGGAGAAGAGTATTGTGGATGAATTGTAGGCGAAGCTGAATTCCCAGTCCCCGAGAAAGTAAGTAAAGGTAAGTGCCCCGTGTAGTTGGTTGTTGATCCACAATATTCTTGTAACTGCTGTATGTAAATCCCTAAAGGCTATGTTGGAAGCGATTTCTAATGTAGTATTTGCCGGTGCTGTTAGAAATAGGTAATCCAGCTGGGGCAATGGATATTCCAACAGGATCCTTTCCGGATTATCGGGTGCAGTACTGTACCCGTATCCTCGTGGTCTTACCTGTTGAAATCCGATGAAACTGCTGGATCGTAGAATCTGGAAGCGCCCGGCTGAAATACCCCCTAAAATTCTACCAACTAGGATCAACCAGGGATAAGGATACCTCTTTTATAAAGAATGCGATAAGAAGATGCCAGTGGTCGATGAAATAAAAACGAAAAATAGCTCAAAGTGAACTAACAAGACTCTGAAAATAATTAAATTAATCTCGTGCGTGGTGCTAGGCATTCTAAAAACTGACCCACTGGTCCTCGTAGCACATCCTTTTTCTAGTATAAATGACCAAGACATCCGAAGCATTTAAAATCAACCAACAGTTTATTAATCCAAAACTGCTGCAAGGTGGACTACCTCTCCACTAAACAAAATAATCCGCCTCCACTGAAGCGTAGTCACGGCTTAATGCCATTAGCATCGAATCTTATTGAAAATGCTATTAAAATTATAGCATCATAATCGCATGTAAAGACAATCTTAATAATATTTTTAAACATGGTTATATACACTTGATACATATTTAAATAACCCTCGAAAGTTTATGGCAATATTTACATTTTAGTTCACGTTCAAATTATTCGTATTTTATGTATTCGACTCCATCGATAAGCATTCTAGTGTACTTGTTAAGATCAAATCATGGCATGTTTGACGAACAGTTAAGTTAATCGAACGCATTGTCATTGCATAAAAATATTAACAACATTTTAAATCACACAGTTAATCATATTATTATCTCTTAAACTTTCAGTCATTATTATTACATGATTATACACATAGTATTACTCGTCTTTCCAATTAGACCTTTCTTCAAAAACAAATGTCATCGATTTCAACAATCTATTCTAGATCAATTATTACAATGCTACTTTTACTAAAATATTGGATTCATTAACTTTATACTAGCCTTCTAGTATCTATAATCGTGACTATACTGCACGTTCAAAATATACACACAAGTGCACTCAGTAATAGCTCAATAGCTAATTTATACTGCAAAGAAAAATGATATAGACTATCCATCGATGTCTAATATCCCCTTATTACAATCAAATTCCGCACTCAATCATTGCTTCATTCATAGATAAGCTCTCAATAGCTTTCAAATATTTTTCCAAACATTATTAAGATCAAATAAGCTTTTACATAAAAGTCGTAAAATATCATACATCAAATTAACATAAGTTAAAGTATCATGGACAATTGTTATCAGAACTGAGACATATATAATATAATCAGCTGTTCAAATAACAGTGCTTGAGAATTTTCGACATCATCATTTCGATTTGTAACGAAAATATTTTATACAATCTTTTTATAATATTTATTTATTTCTCATTATAATCTCATGTTCATAAATATTCCTTTCAAGAAATTGTACATAGATCACTGTAAAAAGAACGATTCAGCCCTCTACTAGACAAAACTCAACTGGAGATCTTCACCCAAAGAAACACGAAAGATCCTACACCATGGTAATGAGCCTGTCTTAAGAAGGTACACGAAGACCATTAGAATCTAACGCTTAACTAGGATGGAGTTCAACAAACGAATCATGAACAAAAATAGAAAAACTGAACGATCTAAAAAGTGTCTAAAACAACTTCAAAAAGAACAAGATGTTCAGTAAAGAACATATAGCCTACTTTCTCCTAAATGCATGGGTATTGTTATAACTCTTTGTCCTTTTCAAGGAGTATGATTGAATGTTGGTTGTAGTAGCTTGTTGAAATACAACGTGCTATAGGGATATTAAACATGAATATGAGGTGCCCTTTGCTAGCGCTACCTCTGTACCAAATTTCGTTCAATTCGGTTTCACCGTGTTTGAATTGATAGGGGGAATCGATTTGCACACATACTTGGCCACCATCTGCAAACTATTGGGCTGATGTTCTTGCAGTTTGGTCAGAATATGTTTCCCACATAAAGATATGGTGTTGCAAAATTTGGTAGAGACTAGATTATTAGGTTGGTCGTAATTACATTTTAGCTTTTAACATTTGGGTGGCCGCGAATTCGTTTCCGTCAAGATAGCGGTGATATAAAACATGACACTGAGGTGCCCTTTGCTAGTGCTACCTCTGTACCAAATTTCGTTCCATTCGGTTTCACCGTGTTCGAATTGATAAGGGGAATCGATTTTCACACAAAGATGGCCGCCATCCGCAAAATATTAGGCTAATGACCTATTAGTTTGGTCAAAGGATGCTCCCTCCATAAAGGTATGTTGTTGCTAAATTTGCTAGAGATCGGATGATTAGGCTAATCGTAATTTGATTTAAGCTTTGAAAATGTGTGTGGCCGCCATTACGTTTCCGTCAAGATGGCGGCGATATAAAACATGACACTGAGGTGCCCTTTGCTAGTGCTACCTCTGTACCAAATTTCGTTCATTCGGTTCCTCCGTGTTCGAATTAATAGGGGAAATCAATTTTGACATAAAGATGGCCGCCATCCGCAAACTATTATGCTAATGACCTATTAGATTGTTCAAAGGATGCTCCTTCCATAAATGTATGTTGTTGCAAAGTTTGGTAGAGATCGGATGGTTATGTTAGTCGTAATTTGATTTAAGCTTTACACATTCGTGTGGCCGTCATTACGTTTCAGTCAAGATGGCGGCGATATAAAACATGACACTGAGGTGCCCTTTGCTAGTGCTACCTCTGTACCAAATTTCGTTCCATTCGGTTCCACCGTGTTCGAATTAATAGGGGGAATCAATTTTGACATAAAGATGGCCGCCACCCGCAAACTATTAGGCTAATAACCTATTAGATTGGTCAAAGGATGCTGCCTCCATAAAGGAATGTTGTTGCAAAGTTTGGTAGAGATCGGATGGTTATGTTAGTCGTAATTTAACTTAAGCTTTGAACATTTGTGTGGCCGCCATTACGTTTCTGTCAAGATGGCGGCGATATAAAACATGACACTGAGGTGCCCTTTGCTATTGCTACCTCTGTACCAAATTTCGTTCATTCGGTTCCACCGTGTTCGAATTAATAGGGGGAATCAATTTTGGCATAAAGATGGCCGTCATCCGCAAACTATTAGGCTAGTAACCTATTAGATTGGTCAAAGGATGCTCCCTTCATAGAGGAATGTTGTTGAAAAGTTTGGTAGAGATCGGATGGTTATGTTAGTCGTAATTTAACTTAAGCTTTGAACATTTGTGTGGCCGCCATTACGTTTCCGTCAAGATGGCGGCGATATAAAACATGACACTGAGGTGCCCTTTGCTATTGCTACCTCTGTACCAAATTTCGTTCATTCGGTTCCACCGTGTTCGAATTAATAGGGGGAATCAATTTTGGCATAAAGATGGCCGTCATCCGCAAACTATTAGGCTAGTAACCTATTAGATTGGTCAAAGGATGCTCCCTTCATAGAGGAATGTTGTTGAAAAGTTTGGTAGAGATCGGATGGTTATGTTAGTCGTAATTTAACTTAAGCTTTGAATATATGTGTGTCCGCCATTACGTTTCTGTCAATATGGCGGCGATATAAAACATGAAACTGAGATGCCCTTTGCTAGTGCTACCTCTGTACCAAGTTTCGTTCCATTCGGTTTCACCGTGTTTGAATTAATAGAGGGAATTGATTTTCATCCAAAGATGGCCGCCATCCGCAAACTATTAGGCTAATGACCTAGTCATTTGGTCAAAGGATGCTTCCTCTATAAACGTATGTTGTTGCAAAATTTGGTAGAGATCGGATGATCAGGTTAATCGTAATTTGATTTAAGCTTTGAACATTTGTGTGGCCGCCATTACGTTTCCGTCAAGATGGCGGCGATATAAAACATGACACTGAGGTGCCTTCTGTTAGTACTACCTCTGTACCAAATTTCGTTCCATTCGGTTGCACCGTGTTCGAATTAATGGGGGGAATCGATTTTCACACAAAGATGGCCGCCATCCGCAAACTATTACGCTGATGACCTATTAGTTTGGTCAAAGGATGCTCCCCCCATAAAGGTATCTTGTTGCAAAATTTGGTAGAGATCGGATGATTAGGTTAGTCGTAATTTGATTTAAGCTTTGAACATTTGTGTGGCCGCCATTACGTTTCCGTCAAGATGGCGGCGATATAAAACATGACACTGAGGTGCCTTTTGTTAGTACTACCTCTGTACCAAATTTCGTTCCATTCGGTTGCACCGTGTTCGAATTAATAGGGGGAATCGATTTTCACACAAAGATGGCCGCCATCCGCAAACTATTACGCTGAAGGCCTATTGGTTTGGTCAAAGGATGCTCCCCCCATAAAGGTATGTTGTTGCAAAATTTGGTAGAGATCGGATGATTAGGTTAGTCGTAATTTGATTTAAGCTTTGAATATTTGTGTGGCCGCCATTACGTTTCCGTCAAGATGGCGGCGATATAAAACATGACACTGAGGTGTCCTTTGCTAGTGCTACCTTTGTACCAAATTTCGTTCAATTCGCATTCACCGTGTTCGAATTGATAGGGGGGGGACATACATTCAGAGTACACACACTCACACACACACAGACACACACAGACTCACACACACACATACACACACACACAGACTCACACACACACATACACACACACAGACAGACACACTTTTTTCGCCCTGTGTTGATCTCATAAGTCTACTTTCATTTTTTGCAAAAATCGAAAGTAGGCTAAAAATGTCAAAAGCTGTGGATTGCCCAAAAATTAATCCATAAATCGGAAATATCTACTCTAGAAAGCATTATGTTTCCATATTTATACTGCACTCGATGAAAAATAGACCCACGCGTCTATTAAAGAAACTTGCATGAAATGCATAAGTGTTGAAGTTCAAAGTTCAAAATTTGTAGAAGTGTCTATTCGAATAATCTTCAAGTATACGTGGCGTATTGGACATCTGCTTGCTAACAACTATTCTTATATAAAGTTATCGCAGTCTTCTTCCTACTCTTCATATGTGTCTTCTCAACAAACTATATTGTTCTATTAAATGCCCAAAAATTAGTAAGAAAAAGAGTAAATTAATGCATAGAAAATAGCATTATAAAATATTAATGTTTACTACAAAATAAAATTCACTACAAGACAGAAGCGATGAAGTATCGGGTCTAGCCCTGGTATGCATTTTCTAACTACAAAGAAATTTGGTGAAAAAGGAACACTCTAGAGTATGTCTGATCCATACTGTCTACTGTGAAAATGGTTGTCAGCTACCTTGTACGATAACATCTCGTTGAAATTGGAATATGCGTGGAACACACTGTTCTCGTTCTGGAACTGAACCCTCGTTCATCAGCTCGTGTAGTTCTCGAAACGACTGGATCTTGAAGAGAACCAAACCCCGATCCCGAACGGTTGAAAAATAAAACAGCTGTTCGCGTGACAAGTTCATTGCTCTCACACGTTCCCAAGATGTTCTGTAGCCTATTCGTGGAATGCCATCATAGTTCATGCAGTCACAGTATGAATGTACAGTCAACTTTTCCAATGCGCCTTCCACCTCTTCTTAAAGAGCCTATTCGTGGAATGCCATCATAGTTCATGCAGTCACAGTATGAATGTACAGTCAACTTTTCCAATGCGCCTTCCACCTCTTCTTAAAGCTTTCTGCTGTTGTAGTATTTCATGATTGATGTTGGTGATCATCCTAAGTAGTCAACTCCACTATTGTATTGCATTCTTTCTTTCCATTCTAGCCCATTCGTGACATAATCATGTATTGATGAAGTATTCGTTCATTCAACCTCTGTTCTGTAGTCATGATGATAATATGCATTTATAGACTTACTGAACTATCGTAGAATATAGTCTTGTATTGTCATTGAAGTATCAGAAGTCCTAGTGAAGACTGAGTTCACTGCTCCTTAATAACGAAGACTAACACAATCTCCAGCTATAACAAGCCGAGACAAAAATGTTGCGTTACGAACTGTCTAACTTTTAAGAACGTACACGACCGCGTTGCTTGAGCGAGATAGGAGTGTTGTACTCCAAGCGAATTATATTGTAATCTGATCTCTCTGCCTGGGCAGATTTTTCTCACTGCTCTTGCGAGACCCATAATGCTGTTCGTTGTGAAACGATATTGACTATCGATACTGACACTGACTAGTGTTCGATAATACTCTGATATTCTGTCATATGCATTTATCTATGTGTAAAATACACTCATGTTTCCTCTTCTCTTAATATAATGCATTTACCAGTTGTTGTTGTTTCATAAATACTGTATCCAAGTGTATCATGTTGCATCAGATTGACGTTACTGCTGTCTCCATTTTGTAGTCAACTCTTGTACTAAAAACATAGCACATGTTCAAAGGATGTAGAGCGGGCTGCCGAGTTGCTCCTAAGCTCGCCACAGAGTATCAATGCGCTGTATGCCTTGTAAATAGAGCGGCAGGAATTCACCTGAGTACACACATGTTCAACATAGATCCGACTCAATACAAAATACGGTCTCAGTACCATCCCGGCATTTGTCCGAAGACGAAGTGGGAAACCACGGAAAACCACTTCGAGGATGGCTGAGGTGGGAATCGAACCCCCTCTACTCATTTGGAACACCCGAGGCTGAGTAGACCCCGTTCCAGTCCTCATACCACTTTTTCAAATTTCGTGGCAGAGCCGGGAATCAAACCCAGGACCTCCGGGGCGGCAGCTAACCATGCTGACCGCTACGCTACGGAGGCGACATGTACATTATTTCAAATTGTTTTTTTTACGTAATTTAAAAAGTTCAATACATTCGGTTTGAACATACACACAATCCTTAATTTCTTGTTTTATAATTTTGTCTTTAGAGTTGCATGAAATAAGTATTAATTATAAAAGGTACTGTACTTAAACATGTTTTACCTCACAGTTTATAAAATTGTCCAAAGGTTAGAAAAGGATTCGTTGCATGTGCCTCCTCTCTCTCTCTCTCACCTTGCTGTTAGTATCCAGAGCGGAGTGTCGTCCCCGAAGCAGCCAATATTCCACGTACTTTGAAGTACAGCCCAGTCAAAGACCAAGTTGACCTTGACTTACAACTAACGTTACACCGTTCAAAAAGTATGTTATAGGCAACATTCGACTTTTCCCCCGATCAGAAGATTAGGTACGGCGTACCGGTGCGTACCGTCATAAATCTAGCCCTGCTCTATGGTCATTGTAGTTCAAAAATTACCGCAGCCGGTAGGATTCGAACCTACGCTCCTAGATGGAATCTAATTTCGAGCCAGACGCCTTATCCACGAGAACAGTTAGCACATTAAAGTGGCGAAGACGGATTGCAGCATCCTCTACGTTCATTGTAGTAAAAAAGTAGTGCGGTCGGTAAAATTCGAACTTACGCTCCCAGAGGGAATCGGATTTCGAGACAGATGGCTTAACCACTCGGCCACGACTGCAAATAATGCACAGAGTGGTGTAGATGTAATCCGGCGTTCCTCTACGTTCAGTGTAGTTCGAAAATTATTGCAGCCAGTAGGACAAGAACCTACGCTCCCAAAGGGAATCTAATTTCAAATCAGACGCCTTCACCACTCTGCCACGACTGCTACTCTAGCATCAAGGTGGCGTAGATGTATTGCAGCAATCCTCTACGTTCATTGCAGTTCGAAAATAATCGCAGTCGGTAGGACTCGAAATTACACTCCCTGAGGGAAACTGACTTCTAGTCAGACGACTTAACCCCTCGGCCACGTCTGCAGTTAGAACATATTGGGAGCGTGGATGAATTGCAACAAACCTCTACGTTCATTGTAGTTCGATAAGTAGCGCAGTCGGTAGGACTCGAAATTACACTCCCAGCGGGAAACTGATTTCTAGTCAGACGACTTAACCCCTCGGCCACGACCGCTGTTCAAGCCGCAAAGTGGCGTAGATTTATAGCAGCAATCCTTTAAGTTCATTGTAGTTCGAAAATAAGCGCAGACGGTAGGTCTCGAAATTACACTCCAAGAGGGAAACTGATTTCTAGTCAGACGCCTCAACCACTCGGCCACGACTGCTGTTAACGCACGTAAGTGGCGTAGATGTATTGCAGCATTAATCTACGTTCATTGAAGTTCGAAAATTACTGCAGTCGGTAGGACTCGAACTTAAGCTCCCAGAGGGAATCTGATTTTGAGACAGACGCCTTAACACCCGGCTGCAGGTATCGCATTAAAGTGGCGTAGATGTATTGAAGAATTTCTCTACGGTCATTTTAGTTCAAAAATTACCGCTGTCTGTAGGACTCGAACTTACGCTCCCAGACGGAATCTGTTTTCGAGACAGACGACGTAACCACGGCTTCAGGTATCACATTAAAGTGGCGTAGATGTATTGAAATATTCCTCTACGTTCATTGCAGTTCAAAAATTGACGCAGTCGGTAAGACTCGAACATACGATCCTAGAGGAAACGCATATCTAGACACACGCTATAACGACGCTGCCAGGGTTCCAGTTTTTGAATCGTAGTGCTGAAGATGTATTGCAGCAATCTTCTACGTTCATAGTGGTTGGAAAATTGTCGCAGTCGGTACGATTCGAACCTAAGCCCCCAGAGGGAATCTGATTTCGAGACAAACGCCTTAACCACTCGGCCACGACTACAGTTAACGCGTCAACGTGGCGTAGATATATTGCAGGAATCCTCTATGTTCATTGTAGCGCAACATTTATCGCAGCCGGACTACAATCTACCCTCCTAGATGGAATCTAATTTCAAGCCAGACGCCTTATACACAAGTACACATAGCACATTAGAGTGGTTAAAATCCCTCAGTATGCCTTCCTTCGGAGGGGAAGTAAAGCCGGCGGTCCCATGTCATAGATGTATGGCATGGTAAAGAACTTTCCACTAATTACACCTGTGTGAAACTAAATTGTATAGGTTAAGAATGTAAACAACGCTCTTAGGTTGATACGTTCGTTGCCAAGAGCCGACTGCGGTGGCGTCTAGTAGCTTCGTTCTGAATTAGTCCTAGTAGTCGTTGACGGTGCGTTTGGCGGCATAAGTAGGAACTACTTGAAATTAAATGTCTGCAGTCCTCACTTGAATTGAAAACAGATAACACACACTAATACAGTAATCACAATTAACACCGGTTATCAGACAGATTCTACACACACCCAAAGTACACGGGGCTGTATGACCGCGTTGTCGCAGCCCCTAAACTAAGGAACCAACCAACCAACCACATTAAAGTGGCGAATATATATTGCAGCAATCCTCTACGGTCATTGAAATTCAAAAATGACCGCAGTCGGTAGGAATCGAACCTACGCACCCTGAGTGAAAATGATTTCTAGTAAGGTGCCTTAACCACTTTTTTTATTAGCTCTCTACAGAATTACAGAATTTTCAGATATTATAAATACCATACTATTACATCACAAGAAAATCCAGATAGTGTCCATATTTATCGTACAATTGTCCTCTTTCACTAAGCTTCCAACGCTCTTTCTGCAGGTGATACATGAGATCCAGGAACGAGAAATGTTGATCATTGTCCATCACGAAGTGTACATATTGGCCCATTATCCACACAATGGCAGTCTGTTTAATTTGGGGGAAGGCGGTCACCGACAAACGAATCAACTTCCTGTCATCAAGGTCACCCGTGGGCACATTTAATAGTTGACATGCTTTTCCCTTACACCACAGCCACGTGGAGGCAACTCGCGTGCATGATGTGAAGCGGTGTATCGCCGTATCAGTTTGACCACATATAGTACACCATGGGTAAGCTTCAAGACGGATGGTATATCGCCGTAGAGCCGTTGGGATGAGATCGTTGAGGAAGATAAAAACCTGGGAGTGTACAGCAGAAGAAATGGTCATAGCCCCAAATTTTTTCCAAACAGTGGGCCAATGGACGTAGAGGGTGGTGGCCTCGATGCGCGGTTTGGAGTGTACCACTTGCCGCAACATGTTATAAATACTTTTCGTCGTTGGAACAGTCCCTGAAGGCATTTGGCGAACAGTTTCCAGAAGGTGCTGTTGATGGTCCCTAAATATCTTCGGCAAAGCTCTATCACAACCATGGGCTGTGTTTCGAATATCTTTGTATAGCGCTTTCGTAAAAGTGTCATGTTGAGAAAGGATGGTGATATCGCTCTTGCAGAGGAGTGCACGGCATTTCATGCCATGAGCTGTTAGCCCTAGCCCGCCTTGCCGGGATGGGAGATACAGCTGTTCCCGTTGTACTCGAAACAGAAATCCTTGCCATATAAACCAACCTGTATATTTTGACAATTGGCTCTCAAACATTTTGGGAAGTGGGAAAAGTTGTGCGACATACCATATTTTAGAGAGCGCAAACACGTTGAGGACCATGACCCGTTCCACAATATTGAGGTTTCTTTGACCAAATTGGATCAGCACTCCCCTAACTTTGGCAATGACCTTAGTCCAGTTTGCTTGCACTGTGTCCAGAAGCGATTGCTTCCAGGTAATGCCAAGAATTTTCACCTCATTTACTATCCGGAACCAGGGCTGCTGGGTAATCACTGAGTTAGTATTGAGCGGAAGCAGAGCAGTTTTCTGGGGGTTCGATTGTGCTCCAGAGGCGATATGGTAGAGCTGAAGGACGCTATCGATGTGGGAGATGTCTTCATTATTGCGGATCAATATTGATACGTCATCAGCATAGGCGCACATGCCAAAAACATGTGTGGACAGTTTGTAACCCTGTAGCTTCACCAGGGTAGTCCGAATGAACGGTTCAAAGCCAATGACAAAAAGTAGCATGGAAAGGGGACATCCTTGCCTAACTGATCGTCGTATTGGAATCAGAGGGGAAAGAAAACCGTTGACGAGCACTCGAGACGTAGCATTACAATTTATCATACGAATGCAGTCAATGAGGATTGCAGGAAATTCAAAGTGCTGCAAGACCATGTACAAGTATTCATGACTGATGCGGTCGAAAGCTTTATCAAGATCTAAGGTGAGAAAACTCATTGGCTCAGTGGGGAGCATTTCGGCTTTTAGGTGTAGGTCCCGTAGTATCGCTAAGTTTGTTAACAGAATTCTTCCAGGAATACTGCAACATTGTTCATCACCAATGATATCATGTAGAACAGTCTTCAATCGGCATGCAAGTACTTTGGTAAGGACTTTATAATCACTGCAGAGCAGAGTAACTGGTCAGAAGTCACCAACTGCCATGGGAGAGGATGTTTTTGGTATGAAGACTATGTTACCCTCGTGATGTGATTGACAAAGAGCACGACGTTGGAGAATGGTACACAAGACGTGACAAAATTCTTTGCCAATGAGAGGCCAGAAGTGTTTATACAGTTCATATGGCAGTCCATCAATGCTAGGTGAGCGGTTATTTGGGAGGTGCTTAACCACAGAGTGAATCTCTTCATCCGTAATATCCGCGCTGAGCAGAGTTTTGTTGTCCGGAGATAGTTGGGTACTGCAAGATGAAAGCAATAGGGTCACCTGCTGTGGATCAATTGGAGTCTTAGCGTAGAACCGTTGATAAAATAATGATATTTCACTACGTATAGCGTCAGGGGAGGTGACGACACTTCCAGTACTGGTGCGGAGGCGGTGGATATATTTAAGTTGCCGCTCACGTTGTCCTTTGGCGATATGGTATACACTTGCACTTTCGTCCGGGAGCACTGTACGATCTTTTAAAGCCACGTTTATATGAGCGAGCGTTCGTTGCTGTAGAGACAGGAGCTTGGTTTTAACTTCCCGAATCTGGTCATACATACGCTCCCCAGCATCAGATCTTTGCTGGAGCTGGTGAAGAACTCGATAGTAAAATTCAACTGTACCCCGTCTTTCCCGACCTCTTTGGTAGGATATGTTCTTAAAGACGTGGCGGATCCCTGGTTTAACTAATATATCCCACCAGTCTGCACAGTCGCGAAAGTTGCATTTTTGTTGGACCCATCGAGTCCAGTGTTGTCTGAAAATATCTTGGCATTCCTCCTCCAGTAACAGCGAGCAATTCAATTTCCAATAACCTCTTCCTATGTGAAATATGGGATGGGGGTAAGAGATTGTACATACGACTGCGTGATGGTTAGTGAAACTGGCAGGTATCACTTCATATCGTCTAGGCTGGATAAGATCCTGGGAAAAGTAGATGCGGTCAATTCGTGATGAGGAGTTGTGACTTATACAGGTGTAATGGGGCAGGGGCACCCTTAAACTATCCACAGCATCAATGAGGTGTAGGGAGGTAAGGAGGGTCCAGAGAGCCGGGTTGACACCTTGGTATGGACTAGTGGAATCCTCTGGGCGTTGAATACAATTGAAATCCCCTGCAAGAATAAGTTTTTCCTTAACGTCGTGCAGATGAGGCAGTATACTCTGTTGAAAGAACATTTTCCGTTCCACACGTTTATTGGACCCGGATGGGGCATATACATTTATCAGGGTGGTATTGTTTATGTGTCCAGATATTATGCGTCCTGATGGATGACATAGCACACCTTCGAGTGGGATATCATGTCTTATGAGGAATCCGGTCCCTCTATTAGTAGTACAGGTATTGATGTATTGTTTGTAGAAGGCAGATATGGGAAGACAGGGTATAGCAACTTCTTGAATGAAAGCAATGTCAATGTCTGCATCTCGAAGGAATCTCTCCAACAGTTGAAATTTCAGGGGGCATTCTATTACATTGATATTCACAGTGGCCACAGTGAGAAATTGCGCCATTAAGAGAAGTATAAAAGCTGTGCTAGACATACTGGAAGGTGCACTCGAGAGAGAAAAAAAAGACACGGGTGAGAAATATACTGGTGCACTATGTCAAATTAGGGTGCGATAGTTCCTTATGACTGCCATTCATAGGCCGGCTGTCAGCGTTTGAGAGCGTTCGTGGGTCCCTAGATGACGTAGAATGAAGTTTTTGTTTCTTTTTCACAGCTGCGGGAACGTTTGTAGAACCAGTTTGAATTTTCGGGGCTGGAACAGCAATCGAGGCATTTGTTTTAATCTTCTTAGATACGTTCTCAGATCCCCGATCAACCTGCTTAAGTGAGTCGGTAGGTACCAGAGAAGGTGGGGGCAGTGAAGACAAAATTTCTGTGGCAGCCTGTAGTGACGGCAGAGTTGGCTCTAAGGCTGCCATACAGTTGGCCGATAGCACAGGGGCACTCTGTGGCTCGCTGATCTGGTCAGTGCAAGGTACGTGTTCTGCGTCATGTGTGTCAGAGGCCACTTCTGCTGGTATCCCAGCTGACTGATCAATAAGCATGTTTTCATGTGACGTTTGCTGTGTCACAACATCCGAGTATTGGACACGTCGTTGATGTGTAGGAGTTATACCGAGGGGAATCATTTTCTTTGGGCAGTTGATATGTAGATGTGTGTTAGCATTGCAAATTAAACAGGTCTGTTTCTGTCCATTATAGGACATATAGCCAGAATGGCCACCAAAAGTTTCAGTGGAGGGGATATCTTGTTTGATTTCCATAGTGACTGCACGTATTCCATTATACACCGGGAACTGATAAGCAGAAGACCATTGTTCTTTCCTGACATCACTCACAGTGCCATATTTCGACAGGACGAATTTCAAAATTTCAGGGGGAACTTCGAGTGGGACATTAAATATACGCACTGTGATAAAATTGGAATCCGCTGTGGAGAGCTTAACATTAGTCATTTCGCCTGAGTCATACTGAAATTTAATAGGAGCTGCAAAAGTATTCAGCAATTTCTGATAAGTAGATATGCTGATTACCTTGATGTACATGGTTCTTTCTTGCGCATTTAACTGGATGGCTTCTACTTGGTCGACAGTCAACCGCAGGGTATCGCTAATCCAGCGGTGAATTTCTCCCGGTGTGGGGCGAGAACTCTGCCTGTCCCATTGACAGCGTACGGTGTTTTTCCTCTGGTATCCGGACATGATTTTCAGCGGGGTATTCTGGGTTTCTGGATTTGTTGTCCTATCAGGAACACTACTTGAAAAAGTATTGACCGAATGACACACGGAAGGTCAGTACAACCGTGGAACTATCGGAAGCACCGGTATTAGGAAACGTACACTCTTCCAATGCGGGCACACAGCTCGCACACACGCACTTCACTCGGCCACGACTAGTGACCAACTGACTCGGCCACAACCGCAGTTAATTTATCAGAAAGGCGCAGATGTATTGCAGCATTCCCCTGCGTTCATTGTATTAAAAACAAGATGTTCAGTAAAGAACATATAGCCTACTTTCTCCTAAATGCATGGGTATTGTTATAACTCTTTGTCCTTTTCAAGGAGTATGATTGAATGTTGGTTGTAGTAGCTTGTTGAAATACAACGTGCTATAGGGATATTAAACATGAATATGAGGTGCCCTTTGCTAGTGCTACCTCTGTACCAAATTTCGTTCAATTCGGTTTCACCGTGTTTGAATTGATAGGGGGAATCGATTTGCACACATACTTGGCCACCATCTGCAAACTATTGGGCTGATGTTCTTGCAGTTTGGTCTGAATATGTTTCCCACATAAAGATATGGTGTTGCAAAATTTGGTAGAGACTAGATTATTAGGTTGGTCGTATTTACATTTTAGCTTTTAACATTTGGGTGGCCGCGATTACGTTTCCGTCAAGATAGCGGTGATATAAAACATGACACTGAGGTGCCCTTTGCTAGTGCTACCTCTGTACCAAATTTCGTTCCATTCGGTTTCACCGTGTTCGAATTGATAAGGGGAATCGATTTTCACACAAAGATGGCCGCCATCCGCAAAATATTAGGCTGATGACCTATTAGTTTGGTCAAAGGATGCTCCCTCCATAAAGGTATGTTGTTGCTAAATTTGCTAGAGATCGGATGATTAGGCTAATCGTAATTTGATTTAAGCTTTGAACATTTGTGTGGCCGCCATTACGTTTCTGTCAATATGGCGGCGATATAAATCATGACACTGAGATGCCCTTTGTTAGTGCTATCTCTATACCAAATTTCGTTCCATTCGGTTTCACCGTGTTTGAATTAATAGGGAGAATCGATTTTGACACAAAGATGGCCGCCATCCGCAAACTATTAGGCGAATGACCTATTAGATTGGTCAAAGGATGCTCCCTCCATAAAGGTATGTAGTTGCAAAATTTGGTAGAGATCGGATGATTAGGATAATCGTAATTTGATTTAAGCTTTGAACATTCGTGTGGCCGCCATTACGTTTCAGTCAAGATGGTGGCGATATAAAACATGACACTGAGGTGCCCTTTGCTAGTGCTACCTCTGTACCAAATTTCGTTCCATTCGGTTCCACCGTGTTCGAATTAATAGGGGGAATCAATTTTGACATAAAGATGGCCGCCACCCGCAAACTATTAGGCTAATAACCTATTAGATTGGTCAAAGGATGCTCCCTCCATAAAGGTATGTAGTTGCAAAATTTGGTAGAGATCGGATGATTAGGTTAATCGTAATTTGATTTAAGCTTTGAACATTCGTGTGGCCGCCATTACGTTTCTGTCAAGATGGCGGCGATATAAAACATGACACTGAGGTGCCCTTTGCTAGTGCTACCTCTGTACCAAATTTCGTTCCATTCGGTTCCACCGTGTTCGAATTAATAGGGGGAATCAATTTTGACATAAAGATGGCCGCCACCCGCAAACTATTAGGCTAATAACCTATTAGATTGGTCAAAGGATGCTCCCTCAATAATGGTATGTTGATGCAAAATTTGGTAGAGATCGGATGATTAGGTTAATCGTAATTTGATTTAAGCTTTGAATATTTGTGTGGCCGCCATTACGTTTCCGTCAAGATGGCGGCGATATAAAACATGACACTGAGGTGCCCTTTGCTAGTGCTACCTCTGTACCAAATTTCGTTCCATTTGGTTTCACCGTGTTTGAATTAATAGGGGGAATTGATTTTGACACAAAGATGGCCGCCATCCGCAAACTATTAGGCTAATGACCTAGTTATTTGGTCAGAGGATGCTTCCTTTATTAAGGTATGATGTTGCAAAATTTGGTAGAGATCGGATGATTAGGTTAATCGTAATTTGATTTAAGCTTTGAACATTTGTGTGGCCGCCATTACGTTTCCGTCAAGATGGCGGCGATATAAAACATGACACTGAGGTGCCTTTTGTTAGTACTACCTCTGTACCAAATTTCGTTCCATTCGGTTGCACCGTGTTCGAATTAATAGGGGGAATCGATTTTCACACAAAGATGGCCGCCATCCGCAAACTATTACGCTGATGACTTATTAGTTTGGTCAAAGGATGCTCCCCCCATAAAGGTATGTTGTTGCAAAATTTGGTAGAGATCGGATGATTAGGTTAGTCGTAATTTGATTTAAGCTTTGAATATTTGTGTGTCCGCCATTACGTTTCCGTCAAGATGGCGGCGATATAAAACATGACTCTGAGGTGTCCTTTGCTAGTGCTACCTTTGTACCAAATTTCGTTCAATTCACATTCACCGTGTTCGAATTGATAGGGGGGGACAGACATTCAGAGTACACACACTCACACACACACAGACACACACACACACACAGACTCACACACACACATACACACACACAGACAGACACACTTTTTTCGCCCTGTGTTGATCTCATAAGTCTACTTTCATTTTTTGCAAAAATCGAAAGTAGGCTAAAAACAAGAAGTTCCGTGACGAACTAAAGAGCCTACTTTTCTTAAAATTTAAAATTCATGCCAATCTATATAGACCTATCTAGAAAAATAGCGAAATTAAGTTGATGATATCGAAATTTCTAATTAGTTCGAAATATACCTGTAGCCTAATAGAGCACTACAGTTGGCAGCCCTGGTGACTGAATATATTGTTAGTTCCATCTCTTAAGGTACAGAATACAATATTTGGTTGAAGTCCAATTGATAGCATGGACTTTACATGCAGTTAGACATTGGATCTATCAAGGCGCGTAAAATCATGTTGGCAACAATGTCATGCATGCTTTGGTCAGAAATAATCTGAAATATTGTGATCTCTTGTTGTGCCAATTATGGATGAAATCCATTTGTTAGTATAGAAGTTATATGTATTTAAAAATTGGACCTATCAGCAGGCTTAGAGTCATGTTGGCAGCACTGGCGTATATTGGATTCTCCTAATTATTCTAGAATGTTAGGTACTATACGTGTGCAAATTTTAAAGCTGTTGGCTTACATACTTTCTGATATATTAATATTTGGGTAACAAAATAGAGACAGCATTTATTAACAGTTGGCAGCCCTGGTTGCTCTTAAGAATATGCATAGTCATATCTGTTATGGTACACATAGTTTTTTTTTTTTTTTTTTTTTTTTTTTTTTTTTTTTTTTTTTAGTCGTTTACCCTCCAGGTTGGTGGAACCCACGGACTCAGCGAGGGAACTCACCACTACCGCCTCTACGGGCAGTGTCCTAGAGCTGGGAACATCGAATCGGAAGGGACACAACAGGTGAGGTGGGATTGGCAACTCGCCCAGGCGGCCTCACCTGCAAAGCGAACAGGGGCCTCATGAGGGAAGGTAAGGGATGGTTAGGATTGATAGACAAGGAAGAGGGAAGGAGGCGGCCGTGGCCTTGAAGAAGGTACCATCCCGGCATTTGCCCGAAGACGAAGTGGAAAACCACGGAAAACCACTTCGAGGATGGCTAAAGGGGAATCGAACCCCCTCTACTCATTTGGGCCACCCGAGGCTGAGTAGACCCCGTTCCAGTCCTCGTACTGCTTTTCAAATTTCGTGGCAGAGCCGGGAATCGAACCCAGGACCTCCGGGGCGGCAGCTAACCATGCTGACCACTACGCTACGGAGGCGACCCAGTACACATAGCACATGTGAAATTTGGTTGAAATCCAATTGTTAGTATAGAAGTTAAATGTATTTTAAAATTGGCCCTATCAGCAGGCTTAGAATTATGTTGGTAGAACTGAAGTATATAAGTTACTCCAAAATTAATCTAAATTGTCAGTTACTATACGTGTGCATAGTTTGAAGCTGTCGGCTTGCATACTTTCTGATATATTGGTATTTGGATAAAAGAATAGAGAGAGCAATTATTAACAGTTGGCAACCCTGGTGGCTCTTGAGAATACGCTCAGTCATATCTGTTTATAGGCACATATTACATACAAAATTTGGTTGAAATCCACTTGATAGTGTAGAAGTTATAGGCGTTTAAAAATTGGACCTATCAGAAGGCTTAACATTATTTTGGTAACACTGTCATGTATGTCCTCCTGGAAATTAAACTGAGTTAGTGTTATTTACATGTGTGTCAATTTTGGAATAGCTTCCATGCATACCTTCCAGGATATACAACATGGAGCTCAAATTTCTAGTGCGTTTTTTCAGCAGTTGGTAGCACTGACATCATTTTCAAATATGGACGTGAGCTATTCCGGTATACATCTTTACACATACTAAATTTGTTTTCGATTTCTGCAGCCGTTTAGGAGTTGATAGGGGGGGGGACACACGCACAGCCAGACAGACAGAAGGACAAACAGACAGACACACATAAGTCTACTTTTTCCTCATTTTTGCAAAATGTGAAAAGTAGGCTAATTATCGCACTCGGTAGGACTAGAACCTACTCTCCCAGAGGGATTCAGATACCAAGTCAGACGCCTTAATTACTCGGCCACGACTGCATTTATTGATTGATAGTGGCGTAGATGTATTGCAGCATTCCTCTACATTCATTTTAGTTCGAACATTATCGCAACTAATATGACTCCATCCTACGCTCACAGAAGGTATCGGAATTTCAGTGAGACGCCTCAACCATGATTGCAGTTATCGCAGATAAGTGCCATAGATGTATTGCAGCAGTCCTCTAAGTTCATTGTAGTTCGAAAATAATGGCAGTCGGTAAGACACGAAGTAACGCTCCCAGAGGAATTCTGATTTCAAGTCAGACGCCATAAGCATCGGCCTCGACTGCTGTTATAGCATCAAAGTGGCGTAGATGATTTGAAGCATTCCTCTATGTTTATTGTAGCTCGAAGATTATTGCAGTCGGTAGGACTCGAACCTATGCCCCCAGAGGGAATCTGATTTCGAGACAGACGCCCTAACCACGGCTGCAGTTATCACATTAGAGTGGCGTAGATGTATTGAAGCATTCCCTTATGGTCATTGTAATTCAAAGATTACCGCAGTTGGTAGGACATTGATGCATTCCTCTAGGTTCATTGTAGTTCGATAAATATCGCAGTTGGTAGGAACCGAACCTACGCTCCCATAGGGAATCTGATTTCAAGTCAGACGCCTTAAACACTCGGCCGCGACTGCTGTTCTGGCGTCAAAGTGGTGTAGATGTATTGCATCAATCCTCCAAGGTCATTTTAGTTCGAACATTATCGCAATCAATAAGACTCTATCCTACACTCACAGAAGGAATCGGAATTCAAGTCAGACGTCTCAACCATGACTGCAGCTATCCCAGATAAGTACCATAGATAGAATGCAGCATTCCTCTAAGTTCTTTGTAGTTCGAAAATTATCGCAGTCGTTCGGACTCGAACTAACGGTGCCAGAGGAAATCTGATTTCAAGTCAGACGCCTTAAGCACTCGACCACGACTGCTGTTATAGCATCAGAGTGGCGTAGATGAATTGCAGCATTCCTCTAGGTTCATTGTGGCTCGAAAATTATCGAAGTCAGCAGAACTCGAAATTACGCTCCCAAAGGGAACTGATTTCCATTCATACGCCTCAACCACTCGGCCACAACTGTAGTATGTGCATTGTAGTGGCGTAGATGTATTGCATCAAACCTCTACGTTATTGTAGTTCGAAAACAGTCTAAGTCGGAAGGACACTAAACTACGGTCCCAGAGGGAGGCACTCGAACCTAGGCCACAAGAGGGATTCTCATTTCGATACAGACGCTCTAACCACGGCTGCTGGTATCACGTTAAAGTGGCGTACGTGTATTAAAGCATTCCCCTACAGTCACTGTATTTCAAAAATCACCGGAGTCGCTAAGACTCAAACATACGCTCCCAGAGTAAATCTGATTTCTAGTCAATCGTCATAACCACTCGGCCAGAATGAAGTTAGTACAATCTTGGTGGCGTGGATGTATTGCATCAATCCTCTACGTTCATTGTATTTCGAAAATTATCGCAGTCGGTAGGACTCGAACCTACGCTCCCAGAGGGAATCTGATTTCAAGTCAGACGCCTTACTCACTCGGCCACGACTGCTGTTCTGTCGTCAATGTGGCGTAGATGTATTGCAGCAATCCTCTACGTTCATTGTACCTCGAAAATTATCGCAGTAGGCTTCGAAATTACGCTCCCAGAGAGAAACTGATTTTTGTCAGATGCCTTAAGCACTCGGCCACGACTGCAGATCGTACACCGTAGTGGCGGAGATGTATTGCATCAAGCCTCTACGTCATTGTAGTTCGAAAACAAAGTCGGAAGGGAACTAAACTACGCTCCCAGAGGGAGGGACTCGAACCTAAGCCACCAGAGGGAATCTGATTTCGAGAGAGACGCCCTGACCTTGGCAGCAGTTATCACATGAATGTGGCGTAGATGTATTGAAGCATTCCTCTACGGTCATTATAGGTCAAAAATTACCGGAGACGGTTAGACTTGAACCTACACTCCCAGTGGGAATCTGATTTGTAGTCAGGCGCTTTAAACACTCACCCACGCCCGCTGTTAACACATCTAAGTGGCTTAGATGTATTACAGTACTTGCTACGTCAATTGTTGTTCGAAAATCATCGCTGTCGGTAGGACTACAACCTACGCACCCTGAGGAAATCACATATTTATCCAGACACCTTATCCACGAGTACAGTTAGCACATTAAAGAGGCGAAGACGTATTGCAGCAATCATCTACGTTCATTATCGTTTTATAATTACCGCAGTCAGTTGATCTCGAACCTATGCTCCCAGAGTGAATATGATTTCAAGACAGACGCCTTAACCACTCGGCCACGAATGCAGTTTCCGTCGATTAGTACTATACCTTAGACGTTTAACAGCATTCCTCCATGTTCATTATAGTTACAATTTATCGAGGTCGGTAGGCTTAGAATCTACGCTCCCAGATGGATCAAATTTCGAGCCGGACTCCTTATCCACGAGTACAGTTAGCACATTAACGTGGCGTAGATGTATTGCAGCATTCCTCTATGTTCATTGTAGTTCGAAAATTACCTCAGTCGGTAGTACACGAACCAACGACCCCAGAGGGAATCGGATTTCGATACAGACGCCCTAACTACGGCTGCAGTTATCACATTAAAGTGGCGTAGATGTATTGAAGCATTCCTCTACGCTTATTGTAGTTTAAAAATTACCGCAGTAGGTAGTACCCAAACATACGCTTCCAGAGGGAATCTGATTTCCAGTGAAACGCCTTAACCACTCGGCCACGACTGCTATTAACGCTTCGAAGTGGCGGAGATGTAATGCATCATTTCTCTACGTTCATTGTAGTTCAAGAATTACCGCATTCGGTAGGACTCGAACCTACGCTCCCAGAGGAAATTTGATTTCTAGTCAGACGCCTTAACCACTCGGCCACGACTGCATTTAACGCTCGGAAGTGCCGTTGATGTGTTGCAGCAATCCTCTACGTTCATTGTAGTTCAAAAATTACCGCTGTCGGTAGGACTCGAACCTACGCCCCCAGAGGGAATCTGATTTCGAGACAGACGCCTAACTACGGCTGCAGCTATCACTTTGAAGTGGCGTAGATGTATTGAAGCATTCCTCAACGGTCATTGTAGTTCAAAAATTACCGCTGTCGTTTGGAATCGAACCTACGCTCCCAGAACGAATCTGTTTTCATGCCAGACGCATTAAGCACTCGGCCACGACGGCTGTTATAGCACCAAAATGGCGGAGATGAATTGCAGCAGTCCTCTACGGTCATTGTATTTCGAAAATTATCGCAGTCGTTAGGATTCGAACCAGCGCTCCCAGAGTGAATCCGATTTCAAGTCAGACGCCTTAAGCACTCGGCCACGACTGCTGTTATAGCATCAAAATGGCTTAGATAAATTGGACCAGTCCTCTTCGGTCATTGTAGCTCGAAATTATCGCAGTCGGTAGGATTCGAACCTACGCTCCCAGATGGAATCTGATTTCCAGCCAGACGCCTTAAGCACTCTGCCACGACTGCAGTCAATGATTCTGAGTACCGTACATGTATTGCATCAATCCTCTATGTTCATTGTAATTCAAAATTTCTCAATGTCTGTAGGACTAGAATCTACGCTACCAGATGGAATCTAATTTCGAGACAGACGCCTTATCCACAAGCACAGTTAGCACATTAAAGTGGCGTAGATGTATTGCAGCATTCCTCTATGTTCACTGTAGTTCGAAATTTAATGCAGTTAGGACTCGAACGTATGCCCCCAGAGGGAAACGCATTTCGGGACAAACGCCCCTACCAGGGCTGCATTTACACTGAAGAAAATGGAAATTGCAACACCATAATGGCATTGGTCGTATGTGTTGATTTCCATGATATGGAACGATACCATGTAGGTATGTAAACGATCAACGTTTCAGACCCATTGGATTGTTGCTACATGTCTCCCCACGTGATTGGTCGTGGAGGAATCAACTCCAGTATACGGACTCTGGTGTAGCGTAGTTGACTTGCAGTCTGTGCAGTGAGGTGTTCCCCGTCAAACATGCCTCGACGACAGAGAAGAGCACGCTATCAACAACTGTCGCCGTTTGAGAGGGCTCGGATAATTGGGCTGTGTGAGGCTGGATTATCGCTAAGGACTGTCGCTGCACGTGTTGGCCGACAGGCATCTACGGTACAACGTGTATGGCAGCAGTGGTCAAATGAAGGTACCCACACTCGTAGACCTGGCACAGGCCCAGCGCGACAGACAACTGTAAGAGAGGATCGCCGCATCATTCGGATGGCCCGGATGGAACCCCATGCAACAGCACCGCAAATTCGAGCAGCTGTGCCACCCCACGTCACACAACAAACTGTTGGTAGTCGCCTGCGTGCAGCTGGCTTACGATCCCGTGTCCCTGCCGAAGGTGTTTCATTGACCCCACAACAGTGACGTGTAAGGCTGGCCTGGTGTCGAGAACGATCGACGTGGGTCGACGAATGGCATAGGGTCGTCTTAAGTGCTGAATCGCGCTCTGTCTTGCCCGCAGTGATCGCCGGAATCGTGTGCGCCGACGTACCGGGGAGAGGGGCCGCCCAGACCTTATTGTCGAGAGGCACACAGGGCCAACACCAAGCATTATGGTCTGGGGAGCTATTGGCTTTAATGTGAAAATCACAATTAGTGCTTGTTGAGGGCACTATGACTGCTCGACAGTACGTTGATAGGGTACTCAATCCAGTGGTTGTCCCTATGATAGCGAACATTGCTAATGGGATGTTTCAGCAGGACGATGCCCGGATTCACACTGCACGCATCTCCAGAGAAGCTCTCCACGACATCACAGCCTTAAATGGCCAGCCAGAACCTCGGACCTCAGTCCTATTGAGCATGTGTGGGACATGACGGGGTGACAACTGGCCAACCGTCCTCAGCCACCCACAACTCTGGAACAACTGACCCGTGCAGTGCAGCAAGCATGGGCCACAATTCCTCAGGAAGCGATCCAGGGCCTTAATGACTCCATGCCTCGCAGAATTCATCAATGTATTGCAGCTCGTGGTGGGCACATCTTGTATTGATTGTTGTCCAAACTTGCGGTTAGAGGGACCTGAAAGTGTAATCATCGAATCACAACCGAACACTCGTCCTGCATGTTCAATTGCAGCAGTGTAGCACCACTCCTTCTGGGTGTTGCAATTTCCATTTTCTTCAGTGTATCACATTAAAATGGCGAAGATGTATTGAAGCATTCTTCTACGGCCATTGTAGTTCAAAAGTACCTCTGTCGGTAGGACTCGAACGTATGCCCCCAGAGGAAATCTGATTTTGAGACATAGGGCTTAACTACGCCTGCAGTCATCATATTAATGTGGCGTATATGTATTGAAGCATTCCTCTACGGTCATTGTAGTTCAAAAATTATCGCAGTCGGTAGGATTCGAATCTACGCTCCCATAGGAAATCTGATTTCGAGTCAGACGCCATAACCACTCGGCCACGACAGCAGTCAAGGTATCGAAGCGGCAGAGATGTATTGCCGAAATCCTCTATGTTCATTGTAGATCAGAATTTTGCACAATCTGTAGGATTCGAACCTACGCTCCCAGAGGGAATGTGATTTCGAGTCAGACACCTTAACCACTCGGCCACGACTGCTGTGCTAGCATTAAAGTGGCGTAGATGTATTGCAGAAATCCTCAACGGTCATTGTAGTTCAAAAATTAGCGCCGGCGGTAGGACTCGAACCTGCGCTCCCAGAGGGAATCAGGTTTCTAATCAGACGCCTTGAACACATGGCCACGACTGCTGTTAACGCACCGGAGTTACGTAGATGTATTTCAGCATTCGACCACGTTCATTGTAGTTCAAAAATTATCGCAGTCGGTAAGATTCGTACCTACGCTCCCGGAGAGAATCTGATTTCGAGCCAGACGCCTTAACCACTCTGCCACGACTGCAATTCATCGTTTAACGTATCGTAGATGTATTGCATCAATCCCCTATGTTCATTGAAGTTCAAAATTTATCAAAGTCGGTAGGACTAGAATCTACGCTCCCAGACGGAATCAAATTTCGAGCCAGACGTCTTATCCACGAGTACAGTTAGGACATTAAAGCGGCGTAGATGTATTGCAGCATTCCTCTATGTTCATTGCAGATCGAAAATTACCTCAGTCGTTAGGACTCGAGCCTACGCCCCCAGAGGGAATCTGATTTCGAGACAGATGCCCTATCTACGCCTGCAGTAATCACATTAAATGGCGTAGATGTATTTAAGCATTCCTCTACAGTCATTGTAGTTCAAAAATTACATCAGTCGGTAGGACTCGATCATACGCTCCCAGAGGGAATCTGATTTCAAGTCAGGCGCCTTAAGCACTCGGCCACGACTGCCGTTAGGCATATTGCATCAAAATGGCGTAGATGAATAGCAGCAGTCCTCTACGGTCATTGCAGTTCGAAGATTATCGCAGTCGGTAAGGATCGAACCTACGGTCCCATAGGGAATCTGATTTCGAGTCAGACGGCGCAACCAATCGGCGACGAGTGCTGTGCTAGCATAAAAGTGGGGTAGATGTATTGCAGAAATCCTCTACGGTCATTGTATTTCAAAAATCACGGCAGTTGGTAGGACTCGAACTTAAGCTCCCAGAGAGAATCTGATTTCTAGTCAGACGCCTCAACCAATCGGCCACGACCGCTGCTCTAGCATAGGAGAGGCGTAGATTGAAATGAAAATCCACAGCCTGCTTCCAGTCTCCGACCGGGTCAGGAATGGAATGAATGAAGCCCCCATCTAGCGGCGAGGATAAGAACTGTGCCGGCTGCCAAGGCCTGACGCACTCCTCTGGGGCAATGATTAAATGAATGACAGATGAAATGAAATGATAGTGGAGAGTGTTGCTGGAATGAAATTTTGACAGGGAAAACCGGAGTACCCGGAGAAAAACCTGTCTGCCTCCGTTTTGTCCAGCACAGATCTCAAGTGGAGTGACCGGGATATGAACCACGGACCCAGCGGTGAGAGGCCGGTGTGCTGCCGCCTAAGCCACAGAGGCTTAGCAGGGGCGTAGATGTATTTCAGAAATCCTCTACGGTCATTGTAGTTCAAAAATTATTGCAGTCGGTATGATTCGAACCTACACTCCCATTGGGAATCATATTTTAAGTCAGACGCTGTTAGCACTCGGCCACGACTGCTGTTATTGCCTCAAAATGGCGTCGATGAATTACAGCAGTCCTCTACAGTCATTGCAGTTAGAAAATAATCGCAGTCGGTAGGATTCGAACCTACGCTCCCAGAGGGAATCTGATTTCGAGTCAGACGCCTTAACCATTCGGCCACGACTGCTGTGCAAGCAAAAAAGTGGCGTAGATGTATTGCAGAAATACTCTACGGTCATTGTAGTTCTAAAATTATCGCAGTCGGTAGAACTCGGACCTACGCTCCCAGAGGGAATCTGATTTCCAATCAGACGCCTTAAACACACGGCCACGACTTGTCATAACGCACCTAAGTGGCGTAGATGTATTGCAGCATTCATCCACGTTCATTGTATTTCGAAAATTATCGCATTGGGTAGGAGTCGAACCTGCACTCCCTGAGGGAATCTGATTTGTAGTCAGACGCCTTATGCACACGGCCACAGCTGCTGTTACTGCATCAATGTGGCGTAGATGTAGTGCACCAATCCTCTACGTTCATTATAGTTAAATAATTACCGCACTCGGTAGGACTCGAACCTATGCTCCCAGACGGAATATGATTTCTAGTCAGACGGCCTAACTTCTCGACCGCTGTTTTTCAGCAAAGTGGCGTAGATGTATTGCAGCATTCCTCTACTTTAATTGCAGCCAGACGTCTTAACCACTCGGCCACGACATTAGTTAACGCATCAAATTTCCGTTAATATATTGCAGCATTCCTCTATGTCCATTGAAGTTCGGAAATTATCGCAGTCGGTAGGACTCGAACCAACGCTCCTAGTGGGAATCTGATTTCTAGTCTGACGCCTTAACGACTCGGCCACAACTGCAGTTATCACAGATAAGTACCGTAGATATATTGCAGCCTTCGTCAATGTTCATTGTAGTTCAAGAATTATCGCAGTCAGTAGGACTAGATTCTACGCTCCCAAACGCCTTCATCACGAGTACAGTTATCACATTCAAGTGGCTGAGACGTATTGTGCCCTTGGGATAGGCACAAGTATCGAACCCACACTCTTTTACTTCAGGAAAAGAAGATATTATACAAGTTTTAGAACTGTTTCAAGGGTTCCTGAAGGGTTAATATGAAATCGCCCGTGTGTGATGCATGGACTAGTGATGCAACTTGGAGGCAAGCACTCGCAACTGGGCGTGAGGTCACTTTGACAGCTCGGCGAAAAAGGGTTACTCATGGGATGGAAATAGATCAACGAAACTTTCCACTCTAGACAAGGATAGAAGATCCTTTAATAAAACCCTTAGTCAGCAGTTATATGCCAACGCTGTAGAGAAGGTGTGGCCAAGAAATTAGAGAAATAATTAAAATTAGCCAATTACGTGCATTAATCTGAAGAAATCACACCGCCAATGTTATTTGTTCTGGATGATAGAATTATTTTGAAAGCAAGAAAAGTTAATAATTATTGCACCGTATAGAAGTGTCATATCAGCACTACGCAATCGGGTATTCACCAAGCCAGGAGTTAGTTGTGGTGGAAAAAAAACGAAGGCACTACCTACGCAATTCAGGAGCTCAATTTAATTGATATCATTATGACCTACGATCGGCTTTTAGATATTTTGATATATTTTGGACATTTAAGTTGTGAGCATTCAGTAGGTAATGTTTTATAATCGTGCGACGATTACTTCAGAAGTTAGATCTGGAAAAGAAGCGAAACTGATCTTTTTGTAGCAGAATCAAATATAAACCCTGGGAGCGCCAGGAAATTCATGCAGTTTTCATTTGACCGTGAAGGGTCACGTTGCAACACAGCGTATGCAGTCTTCATCAGTCCGTGGGACGTTATACTGCAGCCGACGTATAGCACTCCTGGAGGGAGTTGCTGTTCCAGTAATTGTTCAACAGTGCCGCCGTGCAATTGGCAACTCCAGCTATCTGATATGACATCTAGCGGTCAAAATGAGAAACTTACCAAGTAGGGTACATTTGTCACCTGGTGACTGTTTGTATATGGATTTTTGTATTGGTAAGCAGATCGTGGTAAATTCTTCGTGTCTTTATACATAAGTAATAAGTTTTACTCGTTGATAGAGTGCAAAATTAGTAAAAGCAAAGTATATTGCTCAGTTTACGGTTGTAAGTCGATATATAAGAGGGTTGCGGATATAAGTTTTGATCACTTTCCAAAAGATGCAAATAGCAATAGCCGAAAGGTGACGATACCATGGGCAACAGGAGTGGGTTGGACCACTCACTGACGACAGGGTGGGTTTTTCACTGTTACGCCCTGTCAAGCCGCACCTAGACAGTCAAGCACAGTCTCGCGAAGCCTACAACAGCCAAGCTTCATCAGTCAGGTAACCTTCCCCGCTCCCTAGTTCATTTCCAATAACCCTACCAACCGCAATCACCTCGCTCTGCGATATCCGATCCATTCCACTACGAGTCATATAGGCCTAATTTGACTTCGCAGAGTACTCTGCGAGATCCTGCTACCAGTCGGATATTGAAAACCAAACCCACCTGCTAACCATCCAAATCAAGCAATTCCTGTATCCCCCGAGTTTTAATACAAGTTAAACTCATCTCTTCACCCTACCAAGCAGTAAATAATTTCTAGAGTCTATGGTACAGTGAGCAAACTCAAATATAGCTTTTAAACGTAACAGCGCCATGACTCGAACTGCTCAAAAACAAATACCAGCAGACAACCGATGCTTGATAATATACAATTGACACATAAAATCCAGTGGAACACACAAATTAGATCACGTGTATCGCACAGGTATACATGTACACAATTAAAAATAACACTGTCATTATTTTAGGGACCACATTTACTGATTATAACCGAAAAATAAAAAGTGTTCCATATCAAACGCGTGTTATTGAGTATTTTTACCCTACTTATCCAGACCGACCGCAGCGCCCCAAGTGTTAGTTTGAGTTGCCAATTGAAGCGTCGTAATCCTTGTCAGAAGGAAAAATACTGTCAAGCTTCCAACTTTAAAAATTAATCTACAGATTTAGGCAAGGTAGTACACTTTGGCCTTAAATACTTTAGCCGGCAAGGGCATTTAAGCATTACAAATTCAGTGAAGAAGAAGCATCGCAATATTTCAAAGTAATACGAGACAACGAAAGAGTAGTGAACTCTATATCTTTTTATCCAGTACGTTAAATAACCGAATTAGGGTAAACGTAGGATGAACGACTAATTTTCCTGAACTGAGGAGATTAGAGCCAGTGACGATAGATTTTAGGAATCTACATTTGAGGCATCATTTGCCAAGTCATAACGCCGTAGGACTTTGGAATTAGTCCACAAGCAGACACTACATTGCATCAGAAATAAAAGTCCGGGCGTGGACCACAAAAGAAGCAAATACTAGATCGCAGTAGTAGCAAACGCGGTGAATCTAGGAGAGAACGTCAGTTATAAACATTTGCTAGACAAATATTTGCGCATTGAACGAGATACGACATCGTGCAGTAACTGTAAGAATGCCGATAGTCGAAATAGCCCGAATAGGAGAGTCAGCCGTACCAGTAGAGTAGAGTAGGAAGTCGACGTAAAATACTTGCATCCCTTGGAGGCGGGAAAAAAGAAGAGATCACGTGTGTAAGGCAACAATACGAGCCTAAAAGTGAATATAATGTGTAATATAATCTTTTGTGAAAATATAAGTGTACTAGCAGTAGTGCCCGGCTTCGCCCGGTGGATTTATTTGTTTTATGGATGATAATGAATACTACTACAGAACTGGCACATGATACTTAAACTAACAGAAAACAGTATTTTAAAAATATATCTTTTTGAGGTGGTGGTGGTTGTAGTGGGGGTGATAAGTAGTGCAGTATAATGGACGTAACATTCAGGTCAGTTTCCCGTAATGAAATTATGAATAGGGAAACAGCTATTTACTAACTACAGCACTGACACATGTAATTTACAAACAAATTTACTAAAAAAAATAGAAAGAGGAGTAAGTGAAATAAAAGACTCTAACTAGAGCCTATATCTCATTGGCTGTTAGAAATGTAGAGACCAATATTGTCGTCTTTTTTCGCATAGCGCCGTAGGAAAATAATCAGAACTCTTTGGAAAACTTCGGCTGTCCCGAGCTACTGAGGTAACAATAATATCATGTATCGCCACAAAACGCTTAACGATAAGTTTCGGATAAATGAGGGTAAATGTGAAAGCACCAACGCTTATTGCAGCTGATAACCTCAATGTACTGCAACAACACCACTGCACTTATACAGAGGCATAATATTTTCATGATGATAACTGTTTAAAGTGGCCTAAGAAATCTTTTGGCACTAATTACACCCCCCCCCCCTGTCTGCAATTTATAAACAGCACAAGATGCAACTATTTTCGCAATTCTGCTCCAGAACACTGGTGGGGGTGACGTGATGCAGCCCGAACTGCCTGTCAACAATAGACTTATTAAAATACTCTTACAGTTACACTACTACGGACATGAATGGTTCTAGGGCCTTAATACGTGGTTTTCAAGTTCATTTTGTCTGTTATTCTAAATGTAGGGAATGGGGAGCATTGTCCAAAATATCAAGTGGACACAGTGTTACCAGCAGGGTTTCAATGTGTATGTAAAATTTGGTGCAATTAGGAGAAACGGTGTAGATTTGTGATGAAGGGCCTAAATGCAGGGAATGGAGTGGTCTGTCCAAAATTTAAAGTGGACAGTGTCACCCGCAGGGTTCCAAAGGGTAATTATACAAAATGTGGTTCAGATCGGTGAAACTGTGTGGATTTGTGCCAAAGGACCTAAATGCAGGGAATGGAGTGGTCTGTCCGAAATTTCAAGCAGACAGTGTTACTCATCGGGTTCCAAAGGGTAAGTATGTAAAATTTGTTTCAGATCTGTGAAACGGTGTATATTTGTGCCAAAGGGCCTAAATACAGAGAATGAAGGGGTCTGTCCAAAAATTCATGCAGACAGTGTTACTTGCAGGGTTCCAAAGGGTAAGTATACAAATTGCCGTTCAGATCGGTAAAACGGTGTACATGTGTGCCAAAGGGCCTTAATGCAGGGAATGGAGTGGTCTGTCCGAAATGTCATGTAAACAGTGTTACTCGCAGGGTTCCAAAGGGTAAGTATACAACCTTTGGTTCAGATTGGTGAAAGGGTGTAGATTTGTGCCAAAGGGCCTAAATGCAGGGAATGGACAGGTCTGTCATAAATTTCATGAAGACAGTGTTACTCGCAGGTTTCCAAAGGGTAAGTATACAAATTCTGGTTCAGATCGGTGAAACGGTGTAGATTTGTTCCAAAGGGCCTAAATGCAGGGAATGGAGTGGTCTGTCCGAAATTTCATGCATACTGTGTTACTCGCAGGGTTGCAAAGGGTAAGTATACAAATTTTGGTTTTGATCGGTGAAAAGGTGTAGATTTGTGCCAAAGGGCCTTAATGCAAGGAATGGAGTGGTCTGTCCGAAAGTTCATGTAAACAGTGTTACTCGCAGGGTTCCAAAGGGTAAGTATACAAATTTTGGTTCAGATCGGGAAAAAGGTGTAGATTTGTACCAAAGGCCCTAAATGCAGGGAATGGACTGGTCTGTCGTAAATTTCACGTAGACACTGTTACCATCTGGGCTCCAAAGTGTAAGTATACAAATTTTGGTTCAGATAGATGAAACTGTGTACGTATCACTAACCATAACGCTAGCGCATGCGGATAGAGCAGTTCGGGAGCGCTTGTTCTACCGACTTACTGAACAAAAATCAATCTTAAATGTTACCTGAGAGGCGTAGCCGAATGCTACATAGCCTGGCTATCGTATAAAAAAAGAATTTTTCGAATCGGACTGGTAGTTCCAGAGATTAGCGCGTTTAAACACATAAACACACAAACACACAAACTCTTCAGCTTTATTATATTAGTATAGATTAATATTTTTAGTGATTTTTAAATGGTAATTAATACCATGAGGGCATTTCTTAAAAATAAGATAACCAGTGTATGTTATTTGTGTAAATTGAAAGAAATGTTAACGTGTGGGAATATGAGTGTTAATATGGTGTGAATACCAGTATTTTATTTTATTTAGTCAATTTACCCTCTAGGTTGGTGGTTCCCACGGACTCAGCGAGGGAACTCACCACTACCGCCTCTATGGGCAGTGTCCTGGAGCTTGGAACATCTGGTCGGGATGGATACAACTGGGGAGGTGTGATCAGCACTTCGCCTAGGCGGCCTCACCTGCAAAGCGAACAGGGGCCTCATGAGGGATGGGAAGGGATGGAAGATTGGGATGGATAGGCTAGGACGAGGGAAGGAGGCGGCCGTGGCCTTACAGTAGGTACCATCCCGGCATTTGCCCGAAGACGAAGTGGGAAACCACGGAAAACCACTCCGAGGATGGCTGAGGTGGGAATCGAACCCCCCTCTACTCATTTGGACCACCCGAGGCTGAGGAGACCCCGTTCCAGTCCTCATACCACTTTTCAAATTTCGTGGCAGAGCCGGGAATCGAACCCAGGACCTCCGGGGTGGCAGCTAACCATGCTGACCGCTATGCTACGGAGTGAATACCAGTGAGTGGGCAAAATGTACCGTCATTGGAGACCGGGTCGCTGATCTGAGTAATCATGTAAGTACCCAAATTTGATTATATGTGGTGTCTGGGAGGGCTCATGTAACATGCATATGGAGATATAATTCTCAAATTTGAAACAGAGATGTATAAAACAGTGTATAACGATGTATTGCGCGATCTGAATAAATAATTTGGTGATAAATATAACTAATTAAATGTGTTAAGTGATACTCAATGAAAAGTATTCAGTCGAATACCAGTAAATGATAGAATGATGTTATAATTTATACAAGCAATATAATAATAATAATAATAATAATAATAATAACTTCATGAATGAATTATTTAATTAATTTTCATGTGATAATGATGGACACCGTAGAGCTCCTTATAATGATAAAAAGTTTATTGAACTGTTAGAGTTCTTGAAAATATAATGTTTATTAAAGGCACACGCTAATAATTTTGGGACGAAGATCAATTAATTGATGTGAATTAAATATTTTTGCTTTGGAAGGCAACTTGGCAATATTGAAGTAATTAACGCCTTGGAGTGCATGTATTGTAGTTTTTTTTTAGCGTATGGCTTTCAGTGCCGGGAGTGTCCGAGGACATGTTCGGCTCGCCAGGGTTTGTAGCTGCTTCGAGACGGACACCCAATGGGTGAGCTACAAGTACCGTTGGGGAGGGAAGTTGGAATGGAAGGACGAGGAGTTGGAAGGTAGCGGCTGTGGCCTATAGTTAGGGACCAACCCCGGCATTTGCCTGGAAGGAAGGTGGAAAACCACAGAAGACCACCTTCAAGGTTGCCGGCGGGGGGATTCGAACCTCCTCGCCTCCCGGATGTGAGCGACTGCCAGCAGTCATGCCGTAACGACCACGGCTAACTCACCTTGGAGTGCATGTATTGTAGTTATCACGCTAGAAACGCTGTGAAAATATGCTAGGCAAAGTAATTATGGGGAACAGTTGGATGAGTTAATTGATTATTTGTGTGTATTGCTGTATGCAATCTTTAAAAGGGTGCTAATTTATAATGAATATGATCGCAGGGATTTGCATTATTGTCACCCAGAAGACGCTATTGTTGGACGACTGGTCTGATACCAGCGATCCTGCCACTGTTGGGTCCTAAGTCCTCAAATTTGGAAGTTGTTCCAGAGGCCGGCCAAGGAACGATCCGATGTTCCATTACCTTGAGAGCCCCTTATATTTGTTGGTGGTGTTGAAGTATCTTACCTGCCAATGCTAAAACTCCATAATTATACTCTTGCCTGAGCCAGATGGATAGGTTATAAGAACCTCATAATGTATTGTATTGATATGACTTAATCGCCTTGCCTTCCCAAGTTTTAAAGAGAGCTGCTGTCTGCAGGCTCGTTGAATGTATCGTCCAGAAGGGAAGAAGCCGCGCGCTCCCCTTTAGAGTCGTAAATCTTGCCTAAGTGTTTGACACACTAACAGACCCCTCGGGTTGAGATAGGTCTTGTATGAACCGTAGTTTCCCGTGGTAGACGGAAGTAATTAATGATGCTTTAAGATGACCCAGTAGTTGTACTGAGATCCATTCAGGTTAAATATTCTTGCTTGCAAAGTTCAGATCCGCGATTCACAATGATTAAATTGTCTGTGGAGACAAATATAAAATCCCTTCTTATTGTTACATGACCGTACTATTGTTCCCGAGTTATGATGGAAACATTTGGGATAACTGGGAGTTTATCTTGATTTGATTCAATCAGTAGTTTCCACAAACTCAAGACACATGAGTTCTCCCAACACAAGTGTAATTTGGTAGTATTGATGAGAGAGATGGTAAATTTGAATATCATGTGAGCCCAAATAAATGGTAATTATCAGTACCATTGTAATTATAATTCAGTAATAAATAATACCCCATTTAAGGAGTAGTAAGTGTGGGTTTAATTATGAAAATCCCCCTTGGGGATCAAATACAAGAGCATGGCGATGAAATAACCACCGCTTGTAGACTGCACACGGTATCAAGCCAGTACAAATTGAACTCTAAATAAACACCGAATGATATTAGTCAAATGTGGAACGAATGCCCTTGTATATTATTCCCAAAGCTTAAAATGTGTATAAAAATATTTGGCGGTGGTGAGATTTGAACCCAGCTCCCAAAAACAGGACGATTATCTACTACGCACATAGAACATTACGCCACGGCTACTTGTCCCTTCAGCTTGCCTGAAAGCATATGAGATGTGATACAGCTTTCCGCATCGAAGATTCATTCACGTTTTTTATCAGTAAGCCACCGTACCTAGCGTCAATTTCGTATCCAACTGAAACCGTATCATTTGCATGTTCTTTGTACATGCCCGTATGACAGTTAGGTGCTTTGAATTATCACTTGTCGCACACAAGTTTTTGTAAAGATCTTGCTTCCATGTCGTCATAAATCTTGTAAAGTAGTTTAGGGTCTTTGTGGCTTGGCTATTGACGGGGAACTGTCGACCATGTTGGCATCAGACGTTGGAAGTGTGGCCGAAAACTAAAGAATAAGGGGCGGCTGACTCACCTGGTATAAATACCATTCCTGAATATGCTGTACAGGCCTCAAACTTTCTATCCACCTGCTCGCTGATCATTACGAACTCTATAGGCTAATCGCGACCCTGTCTTTAGTGTTTCAGGAATAAAGAACATTCACAACACACTCACCTACAGTCTGTAAGACTCGCAACTTGCACGCTGCAGTGCCCTATAAGTTACATCTCTTTACAGAGTAGCCAACATAGACTTGTAATTTACTTAGAATTAATCGCAAATGTCTATGTAATGTGTGTGTTGAAATTCTCTAAATATTGAACTAAATATGTACACCAGGTGAATCAGCTGCCCCTAATAATATTGATGTATGCAGCCCAACTAACGCGTGTTGTCAGGAAGGTCAATATTTCTCTGCTTGCATCCCGTATGGTACTAATGCACCGCAAGCATATCCCGCGAACGATACTGAACACTAATTTCCCTCTTATTAGTCTGTAATTCGCCTCCGTAGCGTAGCAGTCAGCATGGTTAGCTGCTGCCTCGGAGGTCCTGGGTTCGATTCCCGGCTCTGCTACGAACTTTGAAAAGTGGTAAGAGGACTGGATGGGGTCTACTCAGCCTCGGGTGGTCCAAATGACTAGATGTGGTTCGATTCCCACCTCAGGCATCCTCGAAGTGGTTTTCCGTGGTTTCCCAAATCGTCCTCGGGCAAATGCCGAAGGGCCACGGCCGCCTCCTTCCCTCTACCTTGCCTATCCATCCTTCTTCTTCCCCTCCCTTCCCTCACCAGGCCCCTGTTCGCTTTGCAGGTGAGGCCGCCTGGGCTAGGTGCTGATCAATCCTCCCCAGTTGTATCCACTCCCACCAGATGTTCCCAGCTCTAGGACACTCCTCGTAGAGGCGTTAGTGGTGGTTCCCTGGCTGAGTCCTTGGGAGCCACCAACCTGGAGGGAAAATCAATTTTTTTTTAAGTGTCGAGATATTGCAGAAGTTTCATCATGGTGCCCTTTGCAATAGGTAGCCTCCTCATGAAATCTACATAGAACTAAGGAATGCCTCACCAAAAATTTGGAGGGCAGGTACGCAAGGGTGTATTACATTAGGTGTGAATACAGTCCCATTCGCACGAGAATTCACAAGTCCATGTTCTCTAAACACCGTTTACAATGACTGAACAACTCACCGGCTATGAACAAAGTCAAGAGCAGTGCGGTCTTCATGTTGTTAGCTGAACTCAATGACTGTTTCCAATATGCATCTGACAAGTTCACTCAGTGATGGACTGAAGAGGACGTTGGCCCCAAGAGTTATCAACACTGACCTTATTTAACACATAACTTATAGATAGGCTCTCTGCCATTACATAAAACATATATTTAATTATATCAATGTAGATAGCCACACTTGAAGAAATGAAATAAGAAGGATTTTCTGTTATAGGCAGGTCTGAATCTAAGAGGTGTTCCTGATGCGGTGTTTACTCGTCGTAGGGTGGACAGATCCTTTCCACTTCTCCCGCCAACTGTACTGGTCCCCACAAACCAGTCATCTATCCTAGTTATGACCTCGCCAAATAAGGCTTAACGCCGGAGATTTCACGGGATTCGGCATTTCAACTTGACCAAGCCATTCGCGAAATTAAATAAATAACACCATGGATGTTACGTCACTTTAAGAGACTGTAGTTTTTAGAGACGCCGCGCCGGTGTGTCAAAAATTTCCCTGAAGGGGATCTATAACGTAATGGAAAGGAATATTTTTTAAATCGATTTTACCCTCCAGGTTGGTGGCTCCCACGGACTCAGCGAGGGAACTCACCACTACCGCCTCTACGGTCAGTGTCCTAGAGCTGGGAACATCTCGTCGGAGTGGATACAACTGGGGCGGTGTGATCAGCACCTCGCCCAGGAAGCCTCACCTGCAAAGCGAACGGGAACCTCATGAGGGAAGGGAGGGGAAGATTAAGATGGATAGGCAAGGAAGAGGGAAGGAGGCGGCCGTGGCCTTACAGTAGGTACTGAACACGAATTTGAAGATGGCCATGATCATGAAATAGTACATTATGCAACAAGCCTATAATGGCAATATTTAAGAGTATGTTTATAAAACGAGATTATGCGTGTTTTATAATTTCCATACGAGTGTCTTAATTACCATTATAGGCGAGTTGCATACGAATGTTTATGTTCGACGATAATATTATTATAACTATTTTATGTTCGAACATAAATATTCATAAATATCTGTCGAGATTTCGCCAGTTTTATGTACTGAACAGAGCGCATGAGACGCAGAGAATGCCTTGTATTTGGCCATGGCCTCCACGATTACCCTACTATGACAGTAGGCCACGCAGTGAAATTTAAATTAGAAGGCCGTGGAACTCAGCCTCATTACAGTACAGTTTTCTGACGTACAACAGTCAGGGTCGAACATAAAGGATATTTTAAAACTCATGACAAATTTTAGTGTAGAAAGAAGGAATTTTGGATATTGCACAATATCGTGAATTTTCAACACTGAAATAAAGGATTCTGATTATATCAAAGTGAGGACAATGGCGTATTTATGCCAAGTTTTAACCTTGCCTCGTGGCGTATAAATCGCAGGAAACAGCATAGCAACAGGGAGGTTGGTTGGTTCCTCAGTTTAGGGGCTGCGACAACGCGGTCATGTAGCCCCGTGTACTTCAACAGAGAGGAATTAATGTGATTGGTCAATCCAGTTTGTGGACATGAAGGGTAGAAAGGGAAATTGGCGGCCAAAGAAAAGCTCTTCATATGAGATTGTCACATATATTTTTATGTAGAACGGAGCAAATTGAGTTTTGGAACAATGGACATACGTAGGATCTGATGAGGAATATTGTTGATACTTTTGGAAAGAAGTTTGAAGTCCAATCAACAAATATTTATGCAATTATGTGGAGTATTGGTCACTTGCCGCAAATTTGCTAATAAGGCGCCATGTTATAGTCCTAGGTGGGGGATGACGCGAGGTGAAGCGTGGTCTTCATCGTGGTAACGCTCGGAGACGTAATGCGTATTTTGAACGTGGCCCTGATTGATAATTTATACGTGAGTGCGTGCGAGAAGATACTTGACAGCCGGAGAGCCAATCGTTTGGGACAAATGTAAGAAAATCGTGCTCAAGTGAATTGAATATTAAAGTGGCTTCGTGATTAAAACTCAGCTTTTGTTCTAAATAACTGTGAGGAAGTATATTATCACTTCAGTATACAATAGTACATCTGTGCTCCGTTGATATTTTAACGATATTACGAATCTGTAAAGCGATATTTGAGACGAAGGAGACTGTTTATACAAAAGTGATAATCTCTGAAGACGAATAACATGTTTTGCGTGTGAGTTGAAGCTTCACGTTATACTGGCAAGCGAACAATGACAGTGCAGTACATCCCTGAATATAAACGCGTACTAGAAAACAATGACTGTGAGCGTCTACATTGATATTATCTATTCTCGATATATTTCCTCGATGTTGAATATTGGAAAGTTGAGAGGAACGAGCCTATGCATTGATATGAAGAGTTTGATGTCGGCGTGAGTAAACCATGCGCTAGGAATGTGATATATGCTGAGGAGCCGGAATATTTTGAGCAACCATCTTTAAACAAAATTTCCAATAATGAAGAAATGCCAGAACAATTCTACATATTCTAACTACATAATGAAAGGAAGGATTCTTCTCAGATCATCGATCAGAAGAGGACAAGACAACTACAGAGATCCCGGTTTAATGCATGAAGTTGGTTCGAGCCTGGATGAGAGTCAGGTGAGATGGAGTTTGATTCCAGACGGTACAGTTCGACACCAGGGAACGGAGTTCTAGGTTGGACGAGGCAGTTCTCTTGGAGGAAGAAGATGCTGGAGGGCGGTAATCCAGAATGGGGAATACTGCATTACGGTATTTTCCATCATTCTATATTCTTCAAGAAACATCCAAGATAGTTAGTTATTGTTGTTTTAAGGGGCGGAACTACGAGGGCATCTGCCTCTAACATCCAAGGTAGGAGAAGCTTCCTTATGTAGTTTTCGGTTGAGTAGTCATGCAGATTAGCATATTTTGGAGCAAAACCATTTCACCATTATTTTAATAAGTTTACACTTCATCGGATTTAATTTAGAGGTTAAGGATTTTCCACGAGTTGTATTTAATCGTCAATTTCAACATTTAGAGGATTTCATCTGCGTTGTGAATTTTATTTTAACTTTGAATTTCGATTTTCTGCATTAATGAATTTAAGACTAGTTTCTTAATTAGCATTAATATTTTTCGACTACGATATTAGCATTGGGAATTTTCATGTAAGAAGAAGATTCATCGACTATAAAACACTATTCTCATGTTTTACAATTAGGGCTCGGATTTTTAGGTAAATACATATTTTTTTATGTAAATACTTATTTTAAGCATTTTTTCCAAAAAGACATACGGTAATATTTACATTTTTAAATCAGTGCATTTTTGTTCTGTATTACTTCAACGGGGAGGAACCTGTAAGCTATCTAATCTTCATGCAGAGCGTGTGTCATCTTGCAACTGTGCTATTCTTAACTTGTCGCCCCGTGCCTCTCACTGTGGAAGCCGGGGATCTCCTTGTCCATAGCCATATTGCCCCCACGTGCCTCTCCCCCAGCTACCTGGAACCAGTGTCACCCACATGTAGTTCATTTCTGGCACTGTGAAGTGTAAGGCAGTTCTACGATGCCTAAAGTAAAAGCAACTACAAGTTATCGTCTGCAGCAGTATGTTGCAGAATTTAGAGATAATTTTACTTCTGTTCTGTTCTGCCAGCCATGTGGGAAAGCAATCATGGTTGAACTGCTATCTCAAGTTACACAACACCTCAACGGCAAGAAACATATTGCCGCATTTTCGCGCCTTCAGAAGAAGTGTTTCGCGATAATCGTCGGTCATTTGTGATGGACAACCTGAAGATGTATCTCGTTGTGTATTGTAATGCTTCATCAGTCAGTGAGTACTGCATATTGTTTATATACACATTGACAAACTAAATTTATTACTAGTTGAAACCCGTCAAAACATGACGAACAATGGCAAAAGTATTTACTGAAGTGGCTTCTTATATAAGTTACATTCTTTGTACGATTACTTTTTGGCACTATTGCAACTTTAAGGGCGTCAAAAGATAGCACTCTAAACATTGCAACATAATGCTGGTCATGACTGAAAACGTGATGAGGTAAATAGACCAATACGTTCTAGAGTTTCTCCTTGAGCTTTATTGATTGTGATAAAGCATGCCGAGTGAATGGGAAATTGTTGCCTATTAAAAGGAAATGTACTGTACATGTAAGTGTTTTATCGGAAGGTGATAAATCAAGTCGTAGTATTTGAGCTCTCTGCTTAATATTATGCACCTATTATATCCGAATACAAGCAATTTCTTAAAATGTCTTACAATTAATATGTTTCCATATAGGAGTCCTTGGGAAACGAACAGATTTCTAAGGAGCATAACTATGGCTCAAACGTTTGGAGTATGTGGAGGCGAATCACTTAATTCCAAGAAATTGAAGAATTCTATAGTAGGGAAATGAAGTAGCTCGCTTTCATCTTCAGTATCTAATCTTTTAACGCTGATGTAAGTGTTTGAACTACTGGATATAAGTCAATGACTTATAAATTAATATCATTACATTGTTGCAGCCTGTCAAATATTTTATATTCCAGCAGATCAATTTTACCACACAACAGTAAAGGCCAAAGTAACCACGCGTAGATTTTACGCAAGAGAAATACAATGTAGAACAATGCTTACATTTGATCGTCAAGGACCTTACACTGTACTGCATTGTTTCTGAAATGGTCTATTTATATTGGATTTTAAAAGTGGTTTCGTATTATTCGATAACACTATAGTGTCCTGCATCAACGGAGCCGCTAAATATTAAATGGCAAATAATACTTCCATTGCTGAAATCAACAGCGTAGTTAGACTCATCACTCTAAACAAATAATCATTAAACAATATTGTCTTATACAATGAAGTTTTACATGACCAGTGTATTCACCGTCCAGAGACTTTCATACTCAAGTTGGTTGCTGAGGAGAATGCGATGAGACTGATCGCCTATAATAAAATCCATATAATTGTTCCTGCCAGCGAATTTTTTTACAATAGCTTGAAAACGCAGCTCAGAATGACGTTCTTCATTTTGATATAAACAGTACGAAACTGCTCTAAATCAGCAATTTCCATCACCTGTTATAGGTTATGACAGTACATTTTGCAGGGGAACATAGAATCACTTCGCCAACTACTGGACTGAGCATAGGCCTATACTCAATACTCACTTCGGCAGTCACCCTAATGGAGGTAGTTTTAGAATTCTATGTCCCGTGCATGTCAAAAATCGTATTAACACATGGAAGCCCACCCATTCCTCGCTATTGCCCCGGAGACCCGGGTTACATTCCCTACTCTGCCAAGAAATTTAATTCTGGTCTGAGGGCAAAAACGGGGCACACTCAGTCTTTTGAGGTAGAACTAAGAAGAGGAAGGTTCGATTCCCTCCTCAACAATCTTGGATGTGGTTTTCCGTGGTTTTCCACTTCCACTCAAGGCAAATACCGGGATGGTTCCTAACTTAAGGCCTCGGCGCGGCTACTCCTTGCCATGCCCCACCTTAATTACAAATACTCACATTAATGCAGCCATCACAATAACACAGGTTATCAGAGAAAAGTTTACACATACATATCAAAGTACACGGGGCTGAGTGACCATGATGTCGGAGCCCTTCAAACAAATTATGTTTGCCAAGTGTCTCTCATGGCGAAAGCAATTGTGGACACGCGCGAGTGCCTGGAAAACTACTTTTTTCTTTAATAATTTAAGAGTATATCGACGATGTATAATTATAACTTTTAGTCTAGGACGCTACCAACTTGACCACCGAAGCATTGGGAAGAAATTGCAACATTAAGGTACATAAATAACATACACATTCAACTGTCAATTAATGTTCTTCAACATTTCCCGTCTTTTATAACTCTATGCCAGGATACATATCGTACACACATCATAGAAAATATTCCCCTCCTTTATAATTATCATAAATAACGAGGCCTATCAAGCCTCCGTGGCTTAGGCGGCAGCATGCCGGCCTCTCACCGCTGAGTCCGTGGTTCCAATCCCGGTCACTCCATGTGGGATCTGTGCTGGACAGAACGGAGGCAGACAGGTTTTTCTCCGGGTACTCCGGTTTTCCCTGTCAAAATTTCATTCCAGCAACACTCTCCACTATCATTTCATTTCATCTGTCATTCATTTAATCATTGCCCCAGAGGAGTGCGTCAGGCCTCGGCAGCCGGCACAGTTCATATCCTCGCCGCTAGATAGGGGCTTCATTCATTCCATTCCTGACCCGGTCGGAGACTGGAAGCAGGCTGTGGATTTTCAACGAGGCCTATCACGTGAAAACGCGCCATGTCTTGTGTTTTAAATCTGCCATCTGTTGTCAGTTACTGGAACTATATGGGCGAGGTACTGCCATCTTTTGTCAGTTACTGGAACTGATTGCAGATATTCAAACGGCGTTTTGGTGAGTTGTTGGCGATTTACAAAAGAAAACGCCTTGTGTTTAAATATATAGATGACAACGTAAATCGTGGAGATTTCCTTACCGTAATTTACGGGAATAATAAAATTAAAATATGCTAAGACAATGTATTACCAATAGCCAGAAATAATAATTGGGAAATAATATATATGTCTGAGTTGGGATTCGAACTGCTTTTACTATGCAATAATTCATTCCGGGGTCCGCAATGTTACCCCTGAGCCACCCAGACAACGGACTTCGATTGCAATATTAAGTTATCTAAAACATCAAACGCACTCAAATGCCTGTTGAAGTTCTTCGGTATATCCCTTCCTTTATGTATCTACTAGCTGTTACCCGCAGCTTCGCCCGCAATAACATTTGGAATCCCGTTATAACATTAGTTATATAGATTTTTCCTGTAGTAGAAGATAATGACGGCAACATGGAGCGTTGAAATTGCAAATCGGGTGCAATATACGACGGGGAGCTTTGATTTAAGGCAGGTCCCCTAACCTACTGCCATGTCTATCGAGAGTGTTTTAACGCCTAAGCACTTCTCGGTAATCTACATTTCTGGTCTTTCTCTCATGCTTCAGAATGACTAATCCACCAGAAGAACTGACTCTGGAACATGCCACGTACAGTTGACCATGTGCGAAACAGTCACTTCTCAGATCCACACCAGCTAGTTTTAAACACTGCCCCTGAGCCTTGTTAATTGGCATGGTGTAGCAGACTTTCAAAGGAAACTGCAGCCGTTTGAATTGGAAAAGGAAGTTTGATGGGATTAGAGGAATGCGGGGTATGAAGACAGTTTCGCCTTGGCCAACACCCGTAAATATGGTGGCTTCAATCACAAATTTATGCAGAGCTTTAACCTGCAGCCTGGTTCCATTGCAGAGTTTAGGAGGGTTTAGATTGCGCAATAACATGACAAGAGCACCAACCTTGAGGATCAGGACATGAGGCGGTATTCCGGGCGGGTTAAGAGTGTTTAAAAACTCCACAGGATAATGAACTGAATCTTCAACCTCTAAAACTGAGTCTACTGATTCGTATACCAATTTTGTTGTTGATAACTTCTTAAGGATGGCGATATTTATACTATCAGCAGAGTAATTTGTTGGGATAAGAATAGCTCTTTCTTCCATCCATGAATTATCAAGGTTGGAATTTACAAACACTTGGGGATAGATCTTTTCGATCAAATTCTCTAAACTGTCAACAACTTCGCACAGTTGAGCTGGAATAGTTATTTTTCCGTCACTTCCCTCCAACTTTCCATCGCCAATGCTTAGAAGGAGACGGAAAAACTCCTCAGCCATAAAATCACCATGGAGGTGTACGCGCATGTTGACAGTCAAGGAAATTGATGTGACTTTGGGCCATATGTATGATGATTTTAGACAGGCATTTACTTCGTCAGCCCGTGTTCCACGGGGTATAATAGGAAGGGTCTGTCTAAAGTCACCGGCAAGTAGTACTGTGACTCCACCCATAAGTTGGTTGTTACCCCTAATGTCCCTAAGTGTTCTGTCCAATGCCTCGACTCCTCCTTTGTGCGCCATCGTGCATTCATCCCAAACAATGAGTTTTGTCTCTCTCAGCACGCGAGCTGTGCCACTTTGCTTAGAGATGTTACAGAGGGCAGATGCAGCGTGACTGAGGTTAAGAGGGAGCTTGAAAGCAGAATGAGCTGTTCATCCACCATCCAGTAGGGTTTCTGCAATACCAGAGGAGGCGACTGCGATGGCAATGTTCGGTCGACTTCTAAATGTACTGAGCAGGAGATTAATCAGGAAGGTTTTGCCAGTTCCGCCTGGTGCATCTAGAAAAAAGAGCTGACCACATTCTGAAACAACACTTCGAACTATTTCGTCATAGGCCAATCTCTGCTCGTTGTTCAATTTTGGAACATTATCAGCAACCACTTTGGACAACTTAATTGTGTCATAAGATAGTTCACTGACATATTCTCGGTGAACAACGACGGAGTCTTGTTCTCTAGAAGGCGACATAAGTCCAAAGCGTTGTAGTTATTGACCAGACACTTTTAGTACTAAATTCTCAAGAAGCACCAGACACCTGTTGTAGATAACGCCCATGATCAGGTTGACAACAGCACACTGCCTCTGAACCTCTCTCACCACATCTTCCGCGAGGCTGTCTTTGTGTTTTACCTGACCATGATGGGATCACTCACTTGACAAAACACCAGTAAGATGGCAAACAGCTCGCGTATCTTGTGGGGAGAATCGATGGAGGACGCTTCCTCTAGTGTGTGGTCCCAGTGCTAAGTGCTTTACATGCCGCTTGAAATGTTGGTTGACCCACCCCTGCCACGGTTTTGAGGTCAGTAAAAGACTGAGGGCCAGGGAGTTTATGTAAAAGGAGGCGGAGGTAATAACACTAGGCATTACCAGTGTGAACGGTGTAAACTCTGCCAAGGGTCTGATCTTTTTTCAAACCAGGATAACCTGGGACTGGTTTTCCTTGATCCCTCTACAGAACTTATTACCTTTCCAAACGAAATAGGATGGAACTTCACAATATAAAAGTGTTGAAGCAAATTTATCGGATCGGCATAGTTCGAAGAAAGCAAGAGGAGTTGTGTTTGTAGGGCTGTTAAACTGGTCACGAACGTTGTCTTCATTAAAGTAAACCCGCTGGCCGTTCTCGAGGTGGACGGCAAGTTGCATGACCGAAGGATAGCGTTCATGTATGAGGAAGCAGAATATGCGCCAAGCCGCCTCTGAGCTGCTGATGTTGCGTCCTGATTCATATCTTGCAACTTCGTCAAACTCTCCGATGCTAAAAGTAGCTTGGTCGGAACTTTTGTTAATATACTTGCAAATGTATTTTATTGATTTTACAGAGTTGCAGTACTCAACATTGATATGAGCTGAGAAGGTGCGAGATAGGACGGGGTTATAGGCTACCGCCCAGTTATTGTCAATTTCCACTCCCTTTTTAATAATAGATACCCCACCCTCCAACGTGAGCAGCCTGTGATATTTGGGATACCCATCTTCCCCGGTTTGGGTTTCCTTGATGAGTGGTCTGGGGTACTTCTTGGTGCATACTCCTTCCACCATGCAAGACGAACTCCTGTTGAGAACTCCACATGGACCGTGGATCATGGTTGCCTTGACAATTTCATGGAGAGCAGGGTCAAGATTTGGGTCAGGATTCTCAGCACTGGTCACCTTGTCGATGTCTTAAGGCCTTAGCTTTTCTTCCAGCCACAGAAGTATGTGAACGTGAGGTAATCCTCGCTTTTGCCATTCAATGGAATACATGTGACACCTTGAATGACCAAAGATACAACCCTTAGTAAGAAGTCTTATCATGTGCTTAACTTTCAAATCTAATACCCGCGCTATCAAATCATGCCTCTCTTGAAGTTGTTGACCTTGTTTCAGGTGCTCGACTACTTCGGACCATTTTGGATTGCAGGTGAATGTTATACAAAGATCAGGACGTCCAAAATGGCGCACGTAAGTCATGGCATCCTGAGTGCGTTCATGCATATAGCGCGGGCCTCCAGTGAAAGTCGACGGCAACACGACCATTTTACCAATATCTGACAAACGGCCGTCAGCTTTACTCATTGCATCCTTCTCAACTTTTTCTGATTGATGCGAATCCAAAGTAGTCTCTCTGTCTCAATCTTTACGTACATATCAACCAGAAACTGATTGAGAAGATTGCGAAATAACAAAAGATAAGAATTATCATCCTCACGCTCAAATATTCTGAAGCTGTAAAATTTAGTGGCAGACACGGTCTTCTTCAAAGGTGCTTGAGAGCAGTTGTGACGTTGAGGGATATTAATGCAGTAGCCATCTTCTCCACGGCAGAACATAAGCGGATAGTGCAGAGCATCATACGCGCGATGTGTTTCACTAATACGAAGCAATCTGCTATTTCTACCGTGGAGTACAATATCCCTTTTCTCAAACTTCTGACCAACAATTAAAACCGCCACTTCCTTAGTGCTAAGGGCGTTATAGCGGCCTTTGTGCTCGTCAAGAGGTCTTTTGTCAGCTTTGATAACTACCCGGATGTCTTGATTGCCATCAGGAACTGATTCCATTGCTGTTATAAAATCCTGAATGTATCTATTATGCTTGTGTAACAGATCCTGCAATTGGAGAACTATCTGAGTTTTAACGTCAGGGAAGATGCCACATCGGATGTTTTTAGCCTACTTTCGATTTTTGCAAAAAATGAAAGTAGACTTATGAGATCAACACAGGGCGAAAAAAGTGTGTCTGTCTGTGTGTGTGTATGTGTGTGTGTGAGTCTGTGTGTGTGTGTGTATGTGTGTGTGTGAGTCTGTGTGTGTGTGTGTCTGTGTGTGTGTGAGTGTGTGTACTCTGAATGTCTGTCCCCCCCTATCAATTCGAACACGGTGAAACCGAATTGAACGAAATTTGGTACAGAGGTAGCACTAGTAAAGGAAACCTCAGTGTCATACTTTATATCGCCGTCATCTTTACCAAAAAAGAATGGCGGCCACTCAAATGTTCAAAACGTAAAATCAAATTACGGCTAAACTAATCATCCGATCTCTATCAAATTTGGTGACAACATACCTTTATATAGGACGCGTCTTTCACCCAAAATTCAAGGTCATCGGCCATGCCATTTCAGGATGGCGGCCGTCTGAATTATGCAACCATTTTAATAAATAGCTTAAGACCCACCAATTCCGATTATCGAGCCTAGGGGGGTTTAAGCTATCCTGAAGGTCGTGATCCGTTATTTATTATAATTTAATATTATAATATTATACAGTACGAGTGGCTTAAAAGAGCTGAGCTGTTTGTGTCACACGACAAGATGGCAGCTGTCCTCATGTGCCTGTCTTATATTTCAGTAGTTTTAGTATGTTGTATGTGATATACCGTACTGATACAATAATATAAACTTTGTATGAAATGATCTTTAATGAAGATGTACTGCAGTGAAGAAATCGTTTATTTAAAGTCATTATTTGCCAACAGTTTGTATCTAATATGTCAGTTAAGAACAACTGACGTCATGGATACGGTTAGCTCTGGGCTAGCATGTTAGTCTGACACGCAGTTGACTGGGGATCGAGTACTGCTACAGTTAGGTTTTTTTTCTTGAATTCTTTTACAAATGATGTGCACGAGCTTTTCCCACAGATACTGAATAAAATGTCATTTAGCTCAAAGGAGAGGATAAAGTATACACTCGTATATTAATAAAATCACAGTCCCAGCATCGCACATAAACAGAAGACATTAGAAAAAGGAGAATAGAAGAACTAGATACACGTTATCATTAACCACAGCCTTCTTAATGCCTCTGCACGGTGCTGTCCTCTTGTGGGTTATGTGGGTAATATTGTTCCAAACATAACGCTGTGTAAATGCCTGAGCTGGCCTCCTGAAGTATGGCAATTTTGTAATACTGGTAGTTCAACTATTAGCCACGATCGCGCTCCGAATACCTTTAAACACTGCCAGCTGGATCGCCTCCCTCTTGGCTACTTTAAACTGCCTACTCATTCAACACCCATAGAACACTGCCATCGTAGTACATTACGATGGCAGTGCATAGGCGTACAAGATAAAGATTAATTCACTGATAGGTCGCAGCACCACCTACTGTGATTGGGGCGGAAGATTCTTAATTTTGCAGGCTGGCTTAATATAGAGATTAACGGACGTGAATGCATTACAATAAGTTAGTAGTTTTGTTATTCAATCATCATAAAGTATATAATATTGATCTTGACACTTACTGGCTTATTATCAATATAAAAGAAAACAAACAATACATTGTGGTTGGGGTGATTGTTTTAGGGATGAGGACAAAGAGTCATAAAGATACCCATACATTTAGGAGAAAGTAGGCTATATGTTCTTTGCTGAACATCTTGTTTTCTATGTCTTCATCTCCAACAAAGTAAATTTGTAGAAATTAAGGCTGCTGTTCAGATTATGGTAATAAGCTCTCGATTCGATGGTATACCTGCCCTTGCACTTTAAAAGTTGGCATGACATTGCCTTCTTTTACATTCTTTGCACCAAAAGATGTCATTTGAAAACAACTATTATATTTACGTGTATTAGACAGGATACTGGGTGCTGATGGTTAAGTAGGCTGTGCAAGGGTTCAGGATATTTTTGGATTGGGGAAAGCTGTATTTTTCCATTACTGCAACACATTCCAGGAGATTAATCCTTCCATTTCTTGGCTTTGCAAAATGTACAAACCACCTGAGAGCCAATATTCAATGTTTTGTTCGCAGAATAATCAGTTTGCGGATTATATTGAAAGCCGGACATTTTTAGTACTGTCCAAGGAATAATCTTGACTTGAGCTCTTTTAAAATTATGTGTAACAACAGCCTTTCTATTTACTTCTGGGTGGCTCTTTGTATATTTGGCCACTGCATCCCTTTTGACTATCTTATTGCTTTCAACATACTTCTTAACTGCCCTAAGGTTTACTTCAGTACGTTCTTTCACGTATTTGTTTACAGCTTTATTTAATTGTATTTTACGGATGTTGTTAGTAAATCGTTTTCTACGTTTTGAACCTCTATTTCATTTAGTTTGAGGCACTGACTCGAGGAGGATTTTCGCGGTAGAAGGAGAATATGTTAATGAAGAAGGCTGAATGAGAAGAGGGTATTCACATTGTAAAATTGTAGGCGTGAATGGCTCGTAAACATCAAAATGTCCCTGCGTGAACTCTCCCGTAAACATAAACCTTTTAACAGAAGCTGCAGGACCATACGTATTTCCAGTTCGGAGTACACGATTACAGTAGACCTGGAATTGGAAAGGATAAATCTCTGCCGCTACTTGCAATTCGATTGATGTACCGTATGTGTAAGGCATAGACATAACAGATTCATATTCAGCCTTGTTTATGTAAGGCTAGCCATCTCGTGTCATAGCATACACCTGTAGTCTTTCCCAGTTGTTAGATAATAATAATAATGTTATTGGTTTTACGTCCCTTTTAACTACATTGGCTTTTAGAGACGCCGGGGTGCCGGAATTTTGCCCCGAAGGGGATCTTTAACGTGCCAGTAAATCTACTGACACGGCTCCCTCGCATTTGAGCACCCTCAAATGCCAGCTGACTGCGCCAGGTTTCGAACCTGCAACCTTGGGCTCAGCAAGCGAGAACGTTACCCCTGCGCCACGCAGCCAGACTCCCAGTTGTTAGAGGCGTGTCTGACAATGTCAGCACGCACTGTATGTGCATGTGATATGTTGCCATACATTGTGTGAGATTGAGCAGAGAAGAGACAGGCACCATCTCCGGGAATTTTATAGACTTGGTGGGGAACTTGGGTGCCATCTACCTCTAACATTTCTACTGCAGCCATCGTGAAAACAAACAATGAACAGCAAATATAAAAGAAGAAGAAACTCCCTTGAGTAATAAAAAAATGGAATACACCTAACGTAAAAACTAATCTCTACTTAAAATAGATGTTCAGTAAAGATCATATAGCCTACTTTCTCCTAAATGCATGGGTATTGTTATAACTCTTTGTCCTTTTCAAGGAGTATAGTTGAATGTTGGTTGTAGTAGCTCGTTGAAATACAACGTGCTATAGGGATATTAAACATGAATATGAAGTGCCCTTTGCTAGTGCTACCTCTGTAAAAAAAATCATTCAATTCGGTTTCACCGTGTTTGAATTGATAAGGGGAATGGATTTGCACACATACATGGCCGCTATTTGCAAACTATTGGGCTGATGAACTTGTAGTCAGTCATAAGATGCTTTCCACAAAAAGGCATGTTGTTGCAAAATCTGGTAGAGATCAAATTATTAGGATGGTCGTAATTTGATTTAAGCTTTTAACATTTGGGTGACCGTCATTCCGTTTCCGTCAAGATGGCGGCGATATAAAACATGACACTGAGGTGCCCTTTGCTAGTACTACCTCTGTACCAAATTTCGTTCAATTCGGTTTCACCGTGTCTGAATTGATAAAGGGAATCGATTTGCACACATACTTGGCCACCATCTGCAAACTATTGGGCTGATGATCTTGCAGTTTGGTAAAAATACGCTTCCCACATAAAGATATGTTGTTACAAAATTTGGTAGAGACTAGATTATTAGGTTGGTTGTAATTACATTTTAGCTTTTAACATTTGGGTGGTTGCGATTACGTTTCCGTCAAGACGGTGGTGATATAAAACATGACACTGAGGTGCCCTTTGCTAGTGCTACCTCTGTACCAAATTTCGTTCCATTCGGTTTCACCGTGTTCGAATTAATAGAGGGAATCGATTTTCACACAAAGCTGGCCGCCATCCGCAAACTATTAGGCTAATGACCTACTAGAATGGTCAAAGGATGCTCCCACCTTAAAGGTATGTTGTTGCAAAATTTGGTAGAGATCGGATGATTATGTTAGTCGTAATTTGATTTAAGCATTGAACATTTTTGTGGCCGCCATTACGTTTCCGTCAAGATGGCGGCGATATAAAACATGGCACTGAAGTACCCTTTGCTTGTGCTACCTCTGTACCAAATTTCGTTCCATTCGGTTTCACCGTGTTTGAATTAATAGGGGGAATCGATTTTGACACAAAGATGGCCGCCATCCGCAAACTATTAGGCTAATGACCTATTAATATGGTCAAAAGATGCTTCCTCCATAAAGGTATGTTGTTGCAAAATTTGGTAGAGATCGGATGATTAGGTTAGTCGTAATTCGATTTAAGCTTTGAACATTTGTGAGGCCGCCATTACGTTTCCGTCAAGATGGCGGCGATATAAAACATGTCACTGAGGTGCCCTTTGCTAGTGCTACCTCTGTACCAAATTTCGTTCCATTCGGATTTACCGTGTTTGAATTAATAGGGGGAATCGATTTTCACACAAAGATGGCCGCCATCCGCAAACTATTAGGCTGATGACCTATTAGTTTGGTCAAAGGATGCTCCCCCCATAAAGGTATGTTATTGCAAAATTTGGTAGAGATCGGATGATTAGGTTAGTCGTAATTTGATTTAAGCTTTGAACATTTGTGTGGCCGTCATTACGTTTCCGTCAAGATGGCGGCGATATAAAACATGACACTGAGGTGTCCTTTGCTAGTGCTACCTTTGTACTAAATTTCGTTCAATTCGCGTTCACCGTGTTCGAATTGATAGCGGGGGACAGACATTCAGAGTACACACACTCACACACACACACACACACACACACACACATGATTATGAAGTAATGGTGAAAGTGCGAAGTACAAACAGAAATGAACTCTACAGTTACTTCAACTATAGGCTAAAATGATTATGAAGTGATGGTGAAAGTACAAAGTACAAACATAAATTACAGAGAAGTACTGTTTGAACAGAGAGAATGGGTAAAGGTCGGGAGCGCAGACAACAACAATGACGTGCACGTTATGACGGTAAAGAACACACTGAGGATTGCCACACAGCTCACTGCTTGCAAATCACCAGAACTCTGGTAGGAGCGACGTGATGCATCCCGCATTACCTGGCAACAATAGACTTAGGCATTATTGAAGCTGTTCATATAATCTCGGTTTTCGCGGTTTGACCATGATCCCGAGTGAAAATTTTGAAAACCTTTCTTAGCGAGCACCTACGGCCCTTGAGGAAGCTGCATACCAAATTTTATTCAAATCCGGTCGGTGGTTTCTGAGATTTCGTGATGAATGAATGAGTGGTATTTGACAAATATATAGTAGAAATGGTGGTTTCCGCGGTTTAACCATGATCCCGAGTGAATTTGTTGAAAACCTTTCTTAGCGAGCACCTACGGCCCTTGAGGAAGCTGCATACCAAATTTCATTCAAATCCGTTTGGTGGTTTCTGAGATTTCGTGATAAATGAGTGAGTGGTATTTGACAAATATATAGTAGAAATCGGGGTTGTCGCGGTTTGACCATGATTCCTAGTGAATATTTTGAAAACCTTCCTTAGCGAGCACCTACGGCGCTTGAGGAAGCTGCATACCAAATTTCATTCAAATCCGTTCGGTGGTTTCTGAGATTTCGTGATGAATGAATTCTCATAAACAAAGATCACACTACGATATGGTGGGTATTTTATCCACCATTTCTCTCGTGAAAGAACGCCATTTTGCGCACGCGCAGTCGCCACAAATAGTACATTTTTCTTTAATCATTTAAAAATATACCCTAACATATATCTTCCTTTTAAGGAGACTCTGCAAATCTGCATGACAAGGGCTCTCGTTCTAATGCATTACGAAGTCAATCGGTCAAGACGTTTTCTCAATCTCGATGTTACAAAAATCACCTTAGTGTTTTAAATATATAGATAATTAAATATGTTTACTCTTTTGTCACATATTTCAGGTATTTTTAATACATAAAAATATATATTTTCCTGATTTTTAGCACCTAAAAATCCGAGCCCTATTTATATTTTCGACGATCTAGTTAAGCATATTGGCATTATCTAAAGCCAAAGTTATTCGTGATATAACATGAATAGGACTTGAATTACATTGAATATATATTGATTCGGACTATTGAACGTCGTTTAAAGATTGTGATCTTTAATTAGACTATTTGAGCGTTGATAATAATTATCATTATAATTTATTGACATTTTATAAATATATCAGATAGAGGAGATTTTCTTCTAATAAATCGAGATATGTTGACAATTGAGAATTCTTTTAAAACCTTTTGCAACATTAATATCGCACTATTAAGATAATTTTTGTTGATTTTTTAAATATTGCATTACGGCAATCAGTAACGACCAGTGAGGTGTTACTAAACTGTATATTTATTACATACTAGCAGAAGTACCCGTTCTTGGAACGGTGTTCGGTGTTAACACCAGACATTATCAATTGAGCTACTGTTGCAATGGTTAGCGGTTTGTCATTCCTTCATAAGTTTATCAGAACGAAGTTAGTTTTCTTGGAATATCACACACACTGTTAATTTAAGGGCCTTAAATGTGGTTTTCGGAGACCCTTTATAGACTCCCGAACTTTGTGTCTCACACTGAGAAGCGCAACATAAGCATTGGTCGTACTTTTAGGATAATTTTTATATTTCGCCTACTTTAGCATGTATCTTTAGAAGTTTTTCCCTATATCCACCCTTCTACTGTATGAAAAGTACGGTGAAGAGTTTTATGAATGATTGGTGTATTGACTCTCATGGTTACCATACCCAATTTTACGATGCACCAATCATCCGAAAACGAGTTATAGGCGTACATAAAGATACACAGAAAGAGAGACAGACAATTCTACTGTCTACAACATATCACCCAGATATCCAAATATGGATATATCTACCACACAGTATCAAAAAATTCATCCTTACGGTGAACCCCTAAGTAAAAAAAAGAAAAAAAAGATTTGTTAAAATGTGCTCTCATACTAAATTCACCTAACGTGTACCTCCTGACGTGAAATAGAATTTAAAGCCTTGTAGACGAAAAGCAATACACGTCACATGAAAACTGACGCTCAATGTTGTGTTACGTCCCCATACACAGGAAGACCACTTTCATAAATTATAAAGGCTTGTGATGCATGAAAATTCAGGTTCTTTAGCCTCAAATGGCCCAAATTCCTAAAAGCCGCAAAAAATGCTAATTCAATTCAGGAACTTTTGAAAATAATGTTGCGTTTGGATATATAATAGACCTCCTGCACTATATGTCGCACGTGAAAATTGCATGAAAAAATTCTAGGTTACCCCTTAACCCCCTTAATTGCATTGATGAATTATACAGTCTACGTTGGTTCCATGATAACCTTATAGCCATTTGCAAACTTTCACAGAAATGTAATAAAAGGAGAGGGAACACCATAATATTTGATGCTCTACCTCAAATCATAAGTGTCCTTCGACAATAGGCAAATTCTAGATGCTTTCAATTTAACATAGCCCTACGTACGCAAGAATCTCCATAGATTGATTACATTTATTTTAGAGATTGAAGACACTGTGAACAAAATGAATGGTTGTGCATAAACAGTATTTTAACTTGTCCAAAGACATAAACTTAACAAGAATTGAATGACTGAAAATGCGAGGAGCATTACATGCTGTATTCATGGTTGTTGCTGAATTTTAATTAATGTGTTTTAAGCTCGTAGTTGTTAATATGTTGTGGCTTTGTAATTTGTGATGTGTATTTTGTGTTGTTTTATTACGGGATTTCGAATGTGTCATACGATGTTTGTAGTACCAAAAGAGGGCTGAGGAAGGAGACAGAAGGGTCTCCGAAACATGTACCCATAGATTTGTCTATAAGTAAAGTATTGATTCGGCGGAAAATTCAGGTTTTACTTACTGTAATAAAAGGAGTGACATTGCTTCTTACAAAAAAAGATGGAAATTTGGATGCCACCCCTTGAGATAATGTTGTCATGGTTACCGATTTGCATTCCTTCATTAGTTTGTTAAATTAAATTAAATTAATTTTCTGGGAATATTGCAGAAACTGTCGGATTTAGAGCCTTATAATGTAGTTTTCGAGGACCCTTTGGGGATCCCGAGTTTTGTTTCAGGTACCTAGGGGCTTTGCCTCGTCGTTGTACGCCATAATATAATACTAATAATAATCTATACTAATATAATGAAACTGAAGAGTTTGTGTGTTTATGTGTTTAAACACTCTAATCTCTGGAACTACCGGTCCGATTCGAAAAATTATTTTTTTTGTATGATAGGCAGGTTCAAGAGGAATAGTTTAGGCTATGTAGTAATAGGCTACATCTCTCAGATAACCTAAAAGATTGATTTTTGTTCAGTAAGTCGGTAGAACAAGCGCTCCCGAACTGCTCTATCCGCATGCGCTGGCGTTATGGTTAGTGATACGCACACCGTATCACCTATCTGAACCAAAATTTTTAAATATACCCTTTGGAAACCTGAGAGTTAAACTGTCTACGTGAAATTTAAGACAGACCAGTCCATTCCCTGCATTTGGGCCCTTTGGTACAAATCTACACCTTATCACCGATCTGAACCAATATTTGTATACATACCCTTTGGAACCCTGCGAGTAACACTGTCTGCTTGAAATTTTGGACAGACCACTCCATTCCCTGCTTTTAGGCCCTTTGGCACAAATCTACACCGTTTCATCGATCTGAACCAACATTTGTATACACACCCTTTGGAACTCTGCGAGTAACACAGTCTGCATGAAATTTCGGTCAGACCACTCCATTCCCTGCATTTAGGCCCTTCGGCACAAATCTACACCGTTTCACCGATCTGAACCGAAATTTGTATACTTTCACTTTGGAACCCTGCGAGTAACACTGCCTACATGAAATTTATGACAGACCAGTCCATTCCCTGCATTTAGGCCCTTTGTCACAAATCTACACCTTTTCACCAATCTGAACTAACATTTGCATACTTACGCTTTGGAACCCTGAGAGTAAAACTGTCTGCTTGAAATTTTGGACAGACCACTCACTCTATTCCCTGCTTTTAGGCTCTTTGGCACAAATCTACATCATTTCACCGATCTGAACCAAAATTTGTATACTTACCCTTTGGAACCCTGCGAGTAACACTGTCTGCATGAAATTTTGGACAGACCACTCCATTCCCTGTATTTAGGCCCTTTGACATAAATATACACCGTTTGGCACAAATATACACCGTTTCACCGATCTGAACCACATTTTGTATACTTAACCTTTGGAACCCTGCGGGTGACACTGTCCACTTTAAATTTATGAAAGACCACTCCATTCCCTGCATTTAGGCCCTTTATTACAAATCTAGACCGTTTCTCCTAGTTGAACCAAAATTTACATACACTTTGAAACCCTGCTGGTAACTGTGTGTCCACTTGATATTTTGGACAACGCTCTCCATTCCCTACATTTAGAATAACAGACAAAATAAACTTAAAAATCACGTATTAAGGCCCTAAAACCATTCATGTCCTTAATAGTGTAACTGTAGGAGTATTTTAATACGTCTGTTGTTGACGGGCAGTTCGGGCTGCATCACGTCTCCCCTACCAGCATTCTGGTGCAGAATTGCGAAAATAGTTGCATCTTGCGCTGTTTATAAATTGCAGTCACGGGGAGCGATTAGTGCAAAAAGATCTCTTAGGCACCTTAGAACAGTTATCATCATGAACATATTATGCCTCGGTATAAGTGCAATGGTGTTGGTGTAGTACATTGAGCTTACCAGCTGCAATAAGTGTTGGTGCTTTCAAATTTACCTTCAATTATTCCGAACCTTATCGTTGAGCGCTATGTGGCGATAAATGATACTATTGCTACCTCAGTAGCTCGGGACAGCCGAAGTTTTCCAAAGTGTTCTGATTATTTTCCTATGGCGCTATGCGAAAAAAGACGACACTATTGGTCTCTACATTTCTAACAGCCAATGAGATATAGGCCCTAGGCAGTGTCTTTTATTTCATTTATTCCTATTTCTAATCATTTTTTAAATTTGTTTGTAAATAACATGTGTCAGTGCTGTAGTTAGAAAATAGCCGTTTCCCTATCCATTATTATCATTATTATCATTACGGGAAAATGACCTGAATGTTGCGTCCATTATACTGTACTACTTATCACCCCCACTACAACCACCACTACCACCATCACCACCACCACAAAATGTTATATTTTTAAAATATTTTTCTGTTAGTTTAAGTATCATGTGTCAGTTCTGTAGTAGTATTCATTATCATCCACAAAACAAATAAATCTACCGGGCGAAGCCGGGCACTACTGCTAGTAATATAATATGGGGATAGGAATATAATAGACCTGCCGTACCACACCCGCAGGTGTAAACCGCGTGAAAAAATTCTAGAGTACCCCTTGACCGCCCTAAGCGGTATTGATGAATTTTACAGCTTAATTTGGTTCCGTGATAACCTTCTAGCCGTTTGCAAACTATCACACTAATGTTATTAATGGAATTGCATTGCGTCTTACTGCAATAGAATCTGTTGCCATGGTTACCGGCTTGCATTCGTTCATTAGTTTATTAAATGAAATTAGTTTTCTGGGAATATCTCAAAAACGGTTGGTTTTAGGGTCCCCGAGTTTTGTCTCTCACATTGAGGGGCTGAAAATTAGCTTTGTCTCGTCCTTCTACGCCTATTTCAGCATGTATTTTAAGGGGGTAGATCCCCTTTTATGAGAGGTACGGAGAAGAGTTATATCAATGATTAGTGTCGTGCCTCTGATGGATATCTGTGCCAAATTTTACGTTGATACACCCAGCCGTTCTCGATTTATAAGGGAACAAACTTGTCCACAGACAAACAAACAAACAAACAGACAGACAAAACAATTATTTTCGCGCGCATCCATCATAAAACAGTCTGAAACGCGTAAATAACTCAAATTTCGGTAGAATTCAGAAAAAAAAGGACAAACTTTCATTTTTATATATTGAGAAATATACTGCACCGCTCGGTGTTGACCGTGTTTTATTGCACAAATTTCAGTTTTACTCGCTAAACGTTGGAGATACACGGAAATTGGTAAGGACCTTTCGGAGAGAAAATTAAATGCTAAAGCTCATGTATGCCATTAAAAGTTTGCTATTTCTTAGCGTTCTCTTTTTATTTGAAATGGAAATATGAAATTTTGAAACCAAAGGGTGTAGTGACGTCACTAATGTGGGTTTTACTCGCTAATTGTTGGAGAAACACGAAACGTGATAAGGACCTTTCGGATAGGAAATTAAATTTTAAAGCTCGTATGTGCCATCGAAAGTTTGCTATTTCTTAGCGTTCTCTTTTTATTTGATATGGAAATATGAAATTTTGAAACCAAAGGGTGTAGTGACGTCACTAAAATGGTCGCCATTTTTAATAGTGCAAAATACCGAAATCAAAAGTATCCTATATGTAAACCTGGTAAATCAGATACATCCATGCAAAATTTCATTTAAATCGAACCAGTGGTTCTTGCGTTATTGAGTAACATACAGACAGACACACAACATCTCATTTTTAGTCTATTTTCAATTTTGAAAAAAAAATAGGCTTATGAGATCACCTTTTGTCCGTGTGTGTGTGTGAGTGTGTGTGTGTGTTAGGTGTGTGTGTGTGTCCCCCCCCTAATAAATTCTAAACGGCTGGAGCGATTTCAATGAAACTCGGTAAGTTCATAGCACTATTCCGGGCGACCCCGACCGTGCCCTTCAAATTTTGTTACGTCTCAAAATATCAACATGGCGGTTGTGCGAAATATTTCACCAGCATTCAATATCTCCGAAACTATTGCCGACATCACCCTGGAATTTATTACGGTGATAAAGGGAACTACTAGAAGTTCACCTATGTGACCTTTGAAAAACTGGTAACTACAAAACCAACATGGCGGCCACGCGAATTTGCGACTTTTAAATAGACGTTTCTCGCGATTTAACCAACCAAACGCAATAAAACTTGGTACAGTATATCTTTATACACATTGTAATGCACCAACATCTAACTTCGTTCAATTGTTTACATAACCACAAGATGGCGGATTTGCGAAATATTTCACCGGCATTGTATATCTCTGAAACTATTACCGGCATCACCCTGAAATTTTGTACGGAGATAAAGGGCACTACTAAAAGATCATCTATAAGACTTTCAAAAACCGGTTAACTACAAAACGAACATGGCGGCCAAGCAAATTTGAAAATTTTAAATAGACTTTTCTCCCGATTTAATGATCCAAACACAGTGAAATCTGGTACAGGAAATGTTTATACACATTGTAATGCACTGGTATCTAATTTAGTTCAATTGTTTACATAGTCTCAAGATGGCGGCTGTGCGAATTTTAAAATTAAGTTTTTATTTCTTGTGTCGTAATCATGCGATCGAAGTGAAAGTTTGAATAATGAACCTACGCAATAATTTTCCTTTGATGGTACATGACTCTATGGCCTATACATTTAACAATCCAATATGGCGACCATCCGAAATATTTAGACGGCTCTGAATATCTACGAATCTATTATAGCAATCAAACTGATTTTTTTATGTTCATAGGGGCTATGAGCTTAAGTTCACCTATAGGACTTTAAATAACCTGGTGATCACAAATCCAACATGGCGGCGACGCGAAGTATAAATATTGACATGGACGTTTCTCGCAATTGAACAATCTGTGTGCAGTGAAACTTGGTACAATAAATCCTTATACGAATGTTAATCCACTGGCATCTAATTTATTTCAATTGTTTCCATAACCACAAGATGGCAGCTGTGCGAAATTTTAAAATCTCCTTGTTACCTCATGTGTCCTAATCATGCGATTGAAATTTGAATGCTACACGTACACAATAATCTTCATGTAACAGTACATAACTCTAGGATCTGCATATATAAAATCCAACATGGCGACCATCCGAAATATTTAGTCGGTTCTCAATATCTACGAATCTATTACAGCAATCAAACTGAAATTTTGAATGTTGATAGTGGCAGTTAACATAAGTAGGATATATGAAAATAGGCTGTATAGTTCTTCACGGAACTACTTGTTATATATTAGTAGGCTATAATTAACGACTATTGTTTTTCAACCAGAGTAGCAACCTAGTAAACCAAGGAAGTTCATGTACTGTAATTAAAGGTCAAGATTAATGAAAATATTTAGTTAACGAGAGGATTAATATACTGTGAACATCGTATTGAAATATTACTGTAAAGGAGAACTAGTGTGACAGTTCTAAGGTCAAGTTGTAGTGACAAGTACGTATTATAATTGAAGTGAGGATTAATATTGCTATGGTAGAGTGATAGCTCTAATACATATTTAGGCGTATTATGGAGGATGGAAATGTTTATTGAAGTGATAATGCTTTTTAGAGAAAAGATTTTATGTGGAAGCTCTAATACGTAGTGTAAACGTATTATTGAGGAATATATCGCAGTATAAAACAGTGTTGATGTAAGAGAGATTGTGGAAGAATATAAATTTATTTTAAATGTCCTACAGTCGAAATGACAGAGAGGAAGCTTAGCTTAATGGTTCGGCCATATTAGACCTGAAGTGACATAAACCCCAATAAAATTGTAGCGATGGTGATGAATAGTACATTATGCAACGAGCCTATAATGGCTGTAATTAAGACACGAGTATTTTTATAAAACGAGCGTATGCGAGTTTTATAATTTCCATACGAGTGTCTTAATTACCATTATAGGAGAGTTGCATACGACTGTTTATGTTCGACGATAATTATAACTTTATTATATGTTTTAACATAAATATTCATAAATATCTGTTCAGTCACTAGAATGTTGTGATCGGGTGCTGCGCTGGGTAGTATATCTCTCTTGTCCGAGCTCTCTGGACAACCGACGCATGCGCTCTGTATGCCTCAATACCATATGTTCAGATTGCGCACCAGTATTCAGTAAAACTGTCACTGAAGTCGTGTCAAAACCACGCGCTGTGTAGAAATTGTTTTTGGGGATATTAAGGTACCGGTACAGTGCTATTTCTTGTCTCATATTCGCCAGTTTATTTACGCGAACATATGAACGGTGCGTATTCCATGTCGGTAATTTATTATAGTTCGATGTTGTGTTTATATCCGACATGTTGGATTCTGAGTGCATGCGCGAAGGTATCGTTACCTAATTGGTCAATGAACGAGCTCTGATTGGCTGGAGAAACTGTATCGTAATGAAAAACGGTGTTATAATGACCATCAATATGATACAGTTTTCTGACACATAATAGTGAGGGTCGAACATAAAGTAATGAATAGTAGCGATGGTAAAGAAAGTAATGAAACCCAGTTATAGTAATGAAAGTAATGAACACTAAGGAACAGCAATAAAGCTAATAAAGTGAATCAAGCTATTAAACAAATAAACAGCTGATTAAACAAGCATTAATAATAATGCAAGTAGCATGCATGAATAATATATGTATAATAATAAATATTAATATTCAAATATAAACAATTAATGAGATTGTCTAACTATTAATTGACATTAATATTGATAAATAATTGGATTTTTAAATAATTATTAAATAATTATTAATAATAATATTAGGGATTATTAATAACATGTATAAACAATAATACATATTTTGAAGTGAGGATTTAAGTAATTTAATGTTGATAGTTTGAAGGAAGGTTGTTTGACGAACATTAAGAAATTGTAATTGTTTACATTATCGATGCTTGACAATGTTGACGTAGGATGTTGTACGACAGGTCAATTCTTTTGAAAGTTTTGTACCGGTATTAATAGTGTAAATTGTTTGTGGAGATTTGTAAGAATGGAAAGAAGGAAAGAATGTTAACGTAATGTTTTTATTAAAACCAGTGATGCATTTATTTCTAAGTGAGTGGTGTATAAGAGGTTAGTTGATATGTCAGAAATAGCTATTCGGTTTATTGATGTCAATGTAAGCTGTAGTTCGGAGTCGGATTATACATTCAGAGGTTAATGTATAGATTAAAGGAGGTGTATGTTAAACTAAATAATATTTCAATAATATTATAAACTAGCAGTAGTGACCGGCTTCGCCTGGTGGATTTGTTTGTTTTATGGATGATAATGAATTGTTTGACATTTTGAAATCTATTGGAATAAAGTACAGGGATATGAGGGTGATCTACAATCTATACAGAAACCAGACAGCAGTCATTCGAGCTGAAGGACATGAGAAAGAAGCCGGTATTCAGAAAGGTGTAAGGCAAGGCTGAAACTTATCACCCATAATTTTCAATCTTTACATTGAACAAGCTATGAAGGAAATTGGAGAAAAATTTAAAGTGGGAGTGAAGATTCAAGGAGAAATAATTTCAACTCTGAGATTTGCTGATGACATCGTCATCTTGGCCGACAAGCCTGAGGATTTGACTGAGTTTTTGAATGGTATGGACTCCGTCTTACGGAAAGAATTCATGATGAAAATTAATAAATGTAAAACAAAAATACTGGAATGCAGCCGAAATAAATCAGAAACCTCTATGGAGATCAAATTGGCAGGTGAAAAGCTGAAGGAAGTAGAAGACTTCTGTTACTTAGGAAGCAGAGTAACCAGTGATGGACGAAGCAAAGAGGATATAAAAAGTAGGTTGGCTACGGCAAGGAAAACATTTCTACAAAAAAAGGAATCTGTTGACATCGAATACAGTATAGATTTATGTATCAGGAAGTCATTTTTGAAAGCATTTGTCTGGAGCGTGGCGCTCTATGAAAGTGAAAATTGGACTATTGGTGCAGTAGAAAAGAGGAGAATTGAAGCAATTGAAATGTGGTGTTACAGGAAAATGATGACGATCAGATGGGTAGATAGGGTTAAAAACGAAGAGGTATTAAGACGAGTGGGAGAGGAGAGATGTTTCTGGCGACTGCTAATGAAGAGAACAGATAGGTTAGTAGAACACATACTAAGACACCCAGGAATAGCAAGCTTAGTTATGGAAGGAAAGGTCGAGGACAAGAACTGTAGGGGTAGACCAAGGTTAGAATATGTTAAACAGATTGCCACGGATGTAGGGTGTGGTAGCTATGTAGAGATGAAACGATTAGCTCAGGACAGGGAGGCATGGAAAGCTGTATCAAACCAGTCAAAAGTCTGAAGACTCAAACAACAACAACAATGAATACTACTACGGAACTGGCACATAATACGGAGAGTCAAGTAACACCGTAACAAAGCGTACTGTGTTTCCGCTATCACTACGTAGGTTCAATTCCGAAATTTCTAAGTTTTAACCAACAGATGGCAGTAGAAACCAGGAATTCAGGAAGCCCTTGCGCTCTATCTTTGACCAACTCAATGAGGTTCAAAACAAAACAGAGAGTTGACATTTCACCAAGTTTCCCGTGAAATTTGTGGTGAAGTAAAAACTCAGCAATTCTTCTAGGTTTGTGCCGTGTCTTGTGTGGGGCTTCGCCTAGGACACCAAGCTGGCTCATCGGCGGGATCTTGGTGTCCCCGCCCAGACCCCCTCAGGAGTATCGAACTGCGCGATACCTCACATTATATACAGTGCAACTGCACTCCTTGACTGCGAGAACCAAAAGCTCAAGCAGCCTCAACCTCCCTATGATTGCTTCCAAAAACATGGTATATTGGCTTTCACGGCCGGTGAATTAAAACTCAGCAATTCTTCCAGGTTTGTGCCGAACCTTGTGTGGGGTTTCGCCTAGGAAATTAAGCTGGCTCATCGGCGGGCCCTTGGTGTCCCCGACGGACCCCCACAGCAGTATCGACCTGCGCGATACCTCCATTTATATAGAGAGCAACCGCACTCCTTGACTGCGAGAACCAAAAGCTCAAGCAGCCTCAACCTCCCTATGAATGCTTCCAAAAAGATGGTATATTGGCTTTCACGGCCGGTGAATTAAAACTCTGCAATTCTTCCAGGTTTGTGCCGAACCTTGTGTGGGGTTTCGCCTAGGAAACCAAGCTGGCTCATCGGCGGGCTCTTGGTGTCCCCGCCCGGACCCCCACAGGAGTATCGAACTGCGCGATACCTCCATTTATATTGAGTGCAACTGCACTCCTTGACTGCGAGAACCAAAAGCTCAAGCAGCCTCAACCTCCCTATGAAGGCTTCCGAAATTATGGTATATTGGCTTTCACGGCTGGTGAATTAAAACTCAGCAATTCTTCTAGGTTTGTGCCGTGTCTTGTGTGGGGTTTCGCCAAGGACACCAAGCTGGCTCATCGGCGAGCTCTTGGTGTCCCCGCCCGGACACCCACAAGAGTATCGAACTGCGAGATACCTCCCTTTATATAGAGTGCAACTGCATTCCTTGACTGCGAGAACCAAAAGCTCAAGCAGCCTCAACCTCCCTATGAAGGCTTCGAAAAAGGTGGTATATTGGCTTTCACGGCCGGTGAATTAAAACTCAGCAATTCTTCTAGGTTTGTGCCGTGTCTTGTGTGGGGTCTCGCCTAGGACACCAAGCTGGCTCATCGGCGGGTTCTTGGTGCCCCCGCCCGGACCCCTACAGGAGTATCGCACTGCGCAATACCTCCCTTTATATAGAGAGCAACTGCACTCCTTGACTGTGAGAACCAAAACCTCAAGCAGCCTCAACCTACCTATGAAGGCTTCCAAGAAGATGGTATGTTGGCTTTCACGGCCGGTGAATTAAAACTCAGCAATTCTTCTATGTTTTTGCCAGGTCTTGTGTGGGATTTCGCCAGGACACCAAGCTGGCTCATCGGCGGGCACTTGGTGTCCCCGCCCGGACGCCCTCAGGAGTATCGAACTACGCGATACCTCCCTTTATATAGAGTGCAACTGCTCTCCTTGACTGCGAGAACCAAAAGCTAAAGCAACCTCAACCTCCCTATGAAGGCTTCCAAAAAGATGGTATATTGGCTTTCACGGCCGGTGAATTAAAACTCAGCAATTCTTCCAGGTTTGAGCCGTGTCTTGTGTGGGGTTTCGCCTAGTACACCAAGCAGCCTCATCGGCGGGCTCTTGGTGTCCCCGCCCGGACCCCCTCAGGAGTATCGAACTGCGCGATACCTCCCTTTATTTAGAGTGCATCTGCACTCCTTGACTGCGAGAAACAAAAGCTCAAGCAGCCTCAACCTCCCGATGAAGGCTTCCAAAAAGATGGTATATTGGCTTTCACGGCCGGTGAATTAAAACTCAGCAATTCTTCTAGGTTTGTGCCGTGTCTTGTGTGGGGTTTCGCCTAGGACACCAAGCTGGCTCATCGGCGGGCTCTTGGTGTCCCCGCCCGGACACCCACAGGAGTATCGAACTGCGAGATACCTCCCTTTATATACAGTGCTACGGCACTCCTTGACTGCGAGAAACAAAAGCTCAAGCAGCCTCAACCCCCCTATGAAGGCTTCCAAAATGATGGTACGTATATTGGCTTTCACGGCCGGTGAATTAAACCACAGCAATTCTTCTAGGTTTGTGCCGTGTCTTGTGTGGAGTTTCGCCTAGGACACCAAGGAGGCTCATCGGAGGGCTCTTGGTGTCCCCGCACGGACCCCCACAGGAGTATCGCACTGCGCGATACCTCTCTTTATATAGAGTGCAATTGCACTCCTTGACTGCGAGAACCAAAGCTCAAGCCGCCTCAACCTCCCTATGAATGCTTCCAAATAGATGGTATATGGGCTTTCACGGCCGGTGAATTAAAACTCAGCAATTCTTCTAGGTTTGTGCCGTGTCTTGTGTGGGGTTTCGCCTAGGAAACCCAGCTGGTTCATCGGCGGGCTCTTGGTGTCCCCGCCGGACCCCCACAGGAGTATCGAACTGCGCGATACCTCCCTTTATATAGAGTGCAACTGCACTCCTTGACTGCGAGAACCAAAAGCTCAAGCAGCCTCAACCTCCCTATGAAGGCTTCCGAAAAGATGGTATATTGGCTTTCACGGCCGGTGAATTAAAACTCAGCAATTTTTCCAGGTTTGTGCCGTGTCTTGTGTGGGGTTTCGCCTAGGACACCAAGCTGGCTCATCGGCGGGCTCTTGGGGTACCCGCCCGGACCCCCTCAGGAGTATCGAACTGCGCGATACCTCCATTTATATAGAGTGCAACTGCACTCCTTGACTGCGAGAACCAAAAGCTCTAGCAGCCTCAACCTCCCTATGAAGGCTTTCAAGAAGATTGGTATGTTGGCTTTCACGGCCGGTGAATTAAAACTCGGCAATTCTTCTAGGTTTTTGCCAGGTCTTGTGTGGGATTTCGCCAGGACACCAAGCTGGCTCATCGGCGGGCACTTGGTGTCCCCGCCCGGACCCCCTCAGGAGTATCGAACTACGCGATACCTCCCTTTATATAGAGTGCAACTGCTCTCCTAGACTGCGAGAACCAAAGGCTAAAGCCGCCTCAACCTCCCTATGAAGGCTTCCAAAAAGATGGTATATTGGCTTTCACGGCCGGTGAATTAAAACTCAGCAATTCTTCTAGGTTTGAGCCGTGTCTTGTGTGGGGTTTCGCCTAGTACACCAAGCAGCCTCATCGGCGGGCTCTTGGTGTCCCCGCCCGGACCCCCTCAGGAGTATCGAACTGCGCGATACCTCCCTTTATTTAGAGTGCAACTGCACTCCTTGACTGCGAGAAACAAAAGCTCAAGCAGCCTCAACCTCCCTATGAAGGCTTCCAAAAAGATGGTATATTGGCTTTCACGGCCGGTGAATTAAAACTCAGCAATTCTTCTCGGTTTGTGCCGTGTCTTGTGTGGGGTTTCGCCTAGGACACCAAGCTGGCTCATCGGCGGGCTCTTGGGGTCCCCGCCCGGACTCCCTCAGGAGTATCGAACTGCGCGATACCTCCATTTATATAGAGTGCAACTGCACTCCTTGACTGCGAGAACCAAAAGCTCAAGCAGCCTCAACCTCCCTATGAAGGCTTCCAAATAGATGGTATATTGGCTTTCACGGCCGGTGAATTAAAACTTAGCAATTCTTCTAGGTTTGTGCCGTGTCTTGTGTGGGGTTTCGCCTAGGACACCAAGCTGGCTCATCGGCGGGTTCTTGGTGTCCCACCCGGACCCCCACAGGAGTATCGAACTGTGCGATGCCTCTCTTTATATAGAGTGCAATTGCACTCCTTGACTGCGAGAACCAAAAGCTCAAGCAGCCTCAACCTCCCTATGAAGGCTTCCAGAAAGAAGGTATATTGGCTTTCACGGCCGGTGAATTAAAACTCAGCAATTCTTCTAGGTTTGTGCCGTGTCTTGTGTGGGGTTTCGCCTAGTACACCATGCTGGCTCATCTGCGGGCTCTTGGTGTCCCCGCCCAGACCCCCTCAGGAGTATCGAACTGCGCGATACCTCCCTTTATTTAGAATGCAACTGCACTCCTTGACTGCGAGAACCATAAGCTCAAGCAGCCTCAACCTCCCTATGAAGGCTTCCAAAAAGATGGTATATTGGCTTTCCCAGCCGGTGAATTAAAACTCAGGAATTCTTCTAGGTTTGTGCCGTGTCTTGTGTGGGGTTTCGCCTAGGACACCAAGCTGGCTCATCGGCGGGCTCTTGGTGTCCCCGCCCGGACACCCACAGGAGTATCGAACTGCGAGATACCTCCCTTTATATACAGTGCAACGGCACTCCTTGACTGCGAGAAACAAAAGCTCAAGCAGCCTCAACCCCCCTATGCAGGCTTCCAAAATGATGGTACGTATATTGGCTTTCACGGCCGGTGAATTAAATCTCAGCAATTCTTCTAGGTTTGTGCCGTGTCTTGTGTGGAGTTTCGCCTAGGACACCAAGGAGGCTCATCGGAGGGCTCTTGGTGTCCCCGCCCGGACCGCCACAGGAGCATCGCACTGCGCGATACCTCTCTTTATATAGAGTGCAATTGCACTCCTTGACTGCGAGAACCAAAGCTCAAGCAGCCTCAACCTCCCTATGAATGCTTCCAAATAGATGGTATATGGGCTTTCACGGCCGGTGAATTAAAACTCAGCAATTCTTGTAGGTTTGTGCCGTGTCTTGTGTGGGGTTTCGCCTAGGACACCAAGCTGGCTCATCGGCGGGTTCTTGGTGTTCCCGCCCGGACCTCTACAGGAGTATCGCACTGCGCAATACCTCCCTTTATATAGAGAGCAACTGCACTCCTTGACTGTGAGAACCAAAACCTCAAGCAGCCTCAACCTCCCTATGAAGGCTTCCAAGAAGATGGTATGTTGGCTTTCACGGCCGGTGAATTAAAACTCAGCAATTCTTCTATGTTTTTGCCAGGTCTTGTGTGGGATTTCGCCAGGACACCAAGCTGGCTCATCGGCGGGCACTTGGTGTCCCCGCCCGGACGCCCTCAGGAGTATCGAACTACGCGATACCTCCCTTTATATAGAGTGCAACTGCTCTCCTTGACTGTGAGAACCAAAAGCTAAAGCCGCCTCAACCTCCCTATGAAGGCTTCCAAAAAGATGGTATATTGGCTTTCACGGCCGGTGAATTAAAACTCAGCAATTCTTCCAGGTTTGAGCCGTGTCTTGTGTGGGGTTTCGCCTAGTACAAAAGGCTGCCTCATCGGCGGGCTCTTGGTGTCCCCGTCCGGACCCCCTCAGGACTATCGAACTGCGCGATACCTCCCTTTATTTAGAGTGCATCTGCACTGCTTAACTGCGAGAAACAAAAGCTCAAGCAGCCTCAACCTCCCGATGAAGGCTTCCAAAAAGGTGGTATATTGGCTTTCACGGCCGGTGAATTAAAACTCAGCAATTCTTCTAGGTTTGTGCCGTGTCTTTTGTGGGGTTTCGCCTAGGACACCAAGCTGGCTCATCGGCGGGCTCTTGGTGTCCCCGCCCGGACCCCCACAGGAGTATCGCACTGCGCGATACCTCTCTTTATATAGAGTGCAACTGCACTCCTTGACTGCGAGAACCAAAGCTCAAGCAGCCTCAACCTCCCTATGAATGCTTCCAAATAGATGGTATATGGGCTTTCACGGCCGGTGAATTAAAACTCAGCAATTCTTCTAGGTTTGTGCCGTGTCTTGTGTGGGGTTTCGCCTAGGAAACCCAGCTGGTTCATCGGCGGGCTCTTGGTGTCCCCGCCGGACCCCCACAGGAGTATCGAACTGCGCGATACCTCCCTTTATATAGAGTGCAACTGCACTCCTTGACTGCGAGAACCAAAAGCTCAAGCAGCCTCAACCTCCCAATGAAGGCTTACAAAAAGACGGTATATTGACTTTCACGGCCGGTGAATTAAAACTCAGCAATTCTTCTAGGTTTGTGCCGTGTCTTGTGTGGGGTTTCGCCTAGGACACCAAGCTGGCTCATCGGAGGGCTCTTGGTGTCCCCGCCCGGACCGCCACAGGAGCATCGCACTGCGCGATACCTCTCTTTATATAGAGTGCAATTGCACTCCTTGACTGCGAGAACCAAAGCTCAAGCAGCCTCAACCTCCCTATGAATGCTTCCAAATAGATGGTATATGGGCTTTCACGGCCGGTGAATTAAAACTCAGCAATTCTTCTAGGTTTGTGCCGTGTCTTGTGTGGGGTTTCGCCTAGGACACCAAGCTGGCTCATCGGCGGGTTCTTGGTGTTCCCGCCCGGACCTCTACAGGAGTATCGCACTGCGCAATACCTCCCTTTATATAGAGAGCAACTGCACTCCTTGACTGTGAGAACCAAAACCTCAAGCAGCCTCAACCTCCCTATGAAGGCTTCCAAGAAGATGGTATGTTGGCTTTCACGGCCGGTGAATTAAAACTCAGCAATTCTTCTATGTTTTTGCCAGGTCTTGTGTGGGATTTCGCCAGGACACCAAGCTGGCTCATCGGCGGGCACTTGGTGTCCCCGCCCGGACGCCCTCAGGAGTATCGAACTACGCGATACCTCCCTTTATATAGAGTGCAACTGCTCTCCTTGACTGTGAGAACCAAAAGCTAAAGCCGCCTCAACCTCCCTATGAAGGCTTCCAAAAAGATGGTATATTGGCTTTCACGGCCGGTGAATTAAAACTCAGCAATTCTTCCAGGTTTGAGCCGTGTCTTGTGTGGGGTTTCGCCTAGTACAACAAGCTGCCTCATCGGCGGGCTCTTGGTGTCCCCGTCCGGACCCCCTCAGGACTATCGAACTGCGCGATACCTCCCTTTATTTAGAGTGCATCTGCACTGCTTAACTGCGAGAAACAAAAGCTCAAGCAGCCTCAACCTCCCGATGAAGGCTTCAAAAAAGGTGGTATATTGGCTTTCACGGCCGGTGAATTAAAACTCAGCAATTCTTCTAGGTTTGTGCCGTGTCTTTTGTGGGGTTTCGCCTAGGACACCAAGCTGGCTCATCGGCGGGCTCTTGGTGTCCCCGCCCGGACCCCCACAGGAGTATCGCACTGCGCGATACCTCTCTTTATATAGAGTGCAACTGCACTCCTTGACTGCGAGAACCAAAGCTCAAGCAGCCTCAACCTCCCTATGAATGCTTCCAAATAGATGGTATATGGGCTTTCACGGCCGGTGAATTAAAACTCAGCAATTCTTCTAGGTTTGTGCCGTGTCTTGTGTGGGGTTTCGCCTAGGAAACCCAGCTGGTTCATCGGCGGGCTCTTGGTGTCCCCGCCGGACCCCCACAGGAGTATCGAACTGCGCGATACCTCCCTTTATATAGAGTGCAACTGCACTCCTTGACTGCGAGAACCAAAAGCTCAAGCAGCCTCAACCTCCCAATGAAGGCTTCCAAAAAGACGGTATATTGACTTTCACGGCCGGTGAATTAAAACTCAGCAATTCTTCTAGGTTTGTGCCGTGTCTTGTGTGGGGTTTCGCCTAGGACACCAAGCTGGCTCATCGGCGGGCTCTTGGTGTCCCCGCCCGGACACCCACAGGAGTATCGAACTGCGAGATACCTCCCTTTATATACAGTGCAACGGCACTCCTTTACTGCGAGAAACAAAAGCTCAAGCAGCCTCAACCCCCCTATGAAGGCTTCCAAAATGATGGTACGTATATTGGCTTTCACGGCCGGTGAATTAAACCACAGCAATTCTTCTAGGTTTGTGCCGTGTCTTGTGTGGGGTTTCGCCTAGGACACCAAGCTGGCTCATCGGCGGGCTCTTGGGGTCCCCGCCCGGCCCCCCTCAGGAGTATCGAACTGCGCGATACCTCTATTTATATAGAGTGCAACTGCACTCCTTGACTGCGAGAACCAAAAGCTCTAGCAGCCTGAACCTCCCAATGAAGGCTTCCAAAAAGACGGTATATTGACTTTCACGGCCGGTGAATTAAAACTCAGCAATTCTTCTAGGTTTGTGCCGTATCTTGTGTGGGGTTTCGCCTAGGACACCAAGCTGGCTCATCGGCGGGTTCTTGGTGTCCGCGCCCGGACCTCCACGGGTGTATCGCACTGCGCGATACCTCCCATTATATAGAGAGCAACTGCACTCCTTGACTGTGAGAACCAAAACCTCAAGCAGCCTCAACCTCCCTATGAAGGCTTCCAAGGAGATGGTGTGTTGGCTTTCACGGCCGGTGAATTAAAACTCGGCAATTCTTCTAGGTTTTTGCCAGGTCTTGTGTGGGATATCGCCAGGACACCAAGCAGGCTCATAGGCGGGCACTTGGTGTCCCCGCCCGGACCCCCTCACGAGTATCGAACTACGCGATACCTCCCTTTATATAGAGTGCAACTGCTCTCCTTGACTGCGAGAACCAAAAGCTAAAGCCGCCTCAACCTCCCTATGAAGGCTCCCAAAAAGATGGTATATTGGCTTTCACGGCCGGTGTATTAAAACTCGGCAATTCTTCTAGGTTTGAGCCGTGTCTTGTGTGGGGTTTCACCTAGTACACCAAGCTGCCTCATCGGCGGGCTCTTGGTGTCCCCGCCCGGACCCCCTCAGGAGTATCGAACTGCGCGATACCTCCCTTTATTTAGAGTGCAACTGCACTCCTTGACTGTGAGAAACAAAAGCTCAAGCAGCCTCAACCTCCCTATGAAGGCTTCCAAAAAGATGGTATATTGGCTTTCACGGCCGGTGAATTAAAACTCAGCAATTCTTCTCGGTTTGTGCCGTATCTTGTGTGGGGTTTCGCCTAGGACACCAAGCTGGCTCATCGGCGGGCTCTTGGGGTCCCCGCCCGGACTCCCTCAGGAGTATCGAACTGCGCGATACCTCCATTTATATAGAGTGCAACTGCACTCCTTGACTGCGAGAACCAAAAGCTCAAGCAGCCTCAACCTCCCTATGAAGGCTTCCAAATAGATGGTATATTGGGTTTCACGGCCGGTGAATTAAAACTTAGCAATTCTTCTAGGTTTGTGCCGTGTCTTGTGTGGGGTTTCGCCTAGGACACCAAGCTGGCTCATCGGCGGGTTCTTGGTGTCCCACCCGGACCCCCACAGGAGTATCGAACTGTGCGATACCTCTCTTTATATAGAGTGCAATTGCACTCCTTGACTGCGAGAACCAAAAGCTCAAGCAGCCTCAACCTCCCTACGAAGGCTTCCAGAAAGAAGGTATATTGGCTTTCACGGCCGGTGAATTAAAACTCAGCAATTCTTCTAGGTTTGTGCCAGGTCTTGTGTGGGGTTTCGCCCAGGACACCAAGCTGGCTCATCGGCGGGCTCTTGGTGTCCCCGCCCGGACACCCTCAGGAGTATCAAAATACGCGATACCTCCCTTTATATAGAGTGCAAATGCTCTCCTTGACTGCGAGAACCAAAAGCTCAAGCAGCCTCAACCTCCCTATGAAGGCTTCCAAAAAGATGGTATATTGGCTTTCCCAGCCGGTGAATTAAAACTCAGCAATTCTTCTAGGTTTGTGCCGTGTCTTGTGTGGGGTTTCGCCTAGGACACCAAGCTGGCTCATCGGCGGGCTCTTGGTGTCCCCGCCCGGACACCCACAGGAGTATCGAACTGCGAGATACCTCTCTTTATATACAGTGCAACGGCACTCCTTGACTACGAGAAACAAAAGCTCAAGCAGACTTAACCCCCCTATGAAGGCTTCCAAAATGATGGTACGTATATTGGCTTTCACGGCCGGTGAATTAAACCTCAGCAATTCTTCTAGGTTTGTGCCGTGTCTTGTGTGGAGTTTCGCCTAGGACACCAAGGAGGCTCATCGGAGGGCTCTTGGTGTCCCCGCCCGGACCCCCACAGGAGTATCGCACTGCGCGATACCTCTCTTTATATAGAGTGCAATTGCACTCCTTGACTGCGAGAACCAAAGCTCAAGCAGCCTCAACCTCCCTATGAATGCTTCCAAATAGATGGTATATGGGCTTTCACGGCAGGTGAATTAAAACTCAGCAATTCTTCTAGGTTTGTGCCGTGTCTTGTGTGGGGGTTTCGCCTAGTACACCATGCAGGCTCATCGGCGGGCTCTTGGTGTCCCCGCTGGACCCCCACAGGAGTATCGAACTGCGCGATACCTCCCTTTATATAGAGTGCAACTGCACTCCTTGACTGCGAGAACCAAAAGCTCAAGCAGCCTCAACCTCCCAATGAAGGCTTCCGAAAAGATGGTATATTGGCTTTCACGGCCGGTGAATTAAAACTCAGCAATTCTTCCAGGTTTGTGCCGTGTCTTGTGTGGGGTTTCGCCTAGGACACCAAGCTGGCTCATCGGCGGGCTCTTGGGGTCCCCGCCCGGACCCCCTCAAGAGTATCGAACTGCGCGATACCTCCATTTATATAGAGTGCAACTGCGCTCCTTGACTGCGAGAACCAAAAGCTCTAGCAGCCTCAACCTCCCGATGAAGGCTTCCAAAAAGACGGTATATTGACTTTCACGGCCGGTGAATTAAAACTCAGCAATTCTTCTAGGTTTGTGCCGTGTCTTGTGTGGGGTTTCGCCTAGGACACCAAGCTGGCTCATCGGCGGGTTCTTGGTGTCCGCGCCCGGACCCCCACGGGTGTATCGCACTGCGCGATACCTCCCATTATATAGAGAGCAACTGCACTCCTTGACTGTGAGAACCAAAACCTCAAGCAGCCTGAACCTCCCTATGAAAGCTTCCAAGAAGATTGTATGTTGGCTTTCACGGTCGGTGAATTAAAACTCGGCAATTCTTCTAGGTTTTTGCCAGGTCTTGTGTGGGATTTCGCCAGGACACCAAGCTGGCTCATCGGCGGGCACTTGGTGTCCCCGCCCGGACCCCCTCAGGAGTATCGAACTACGCGATACCTCCCTCTATATAGAGTGCAACTGCTCTCCTTGACTGCGAGAACCAAAAGCTAAAGCCGCCTCAACCTCCCTATGAAGGCTTCCTAAATGATGGTATATTGGCTTTCACGGCCGGTGAATTAAAACTCAGCAATTCTTCTAGGTTTGAGCCGTGTCTTGTGTGGGGTTTCGCCTAGTACACCAAGCTGCCTCATCGGCGGGCTCTTGGTGTCCCCGCCCGGAACCCCTCACTAGTATCGAACTGCGCGATACCTCCCTTTATTTAGAGTGCAACTGCACTCCTTGACTGCGAGAAACAAAAGCTCAAGCAGCCTCAACCTCCCTATGAAGGTTTTCCAAAAAGATGGTATATTGGCTTTCACGGCCGGTGAATTAAAACTCAGCAATTCTTCTCGGTTTGTGCCGTGTCTTGTGTGGGGTTTCGCTTAGGACACCAAGCTGGCTCATCGGCGGGCTCTTGGGGTCCCCGCCCGGACTCCCTCAGGAGTATCGAACTGCGCGATACCTCCATTTATATAGAGTGCAACTGCACTCCTTGACTGCGAGAACCAAAAGCTCAAGCAGCCTCAACCTCCCTATGAAGGCTTCCAAATAGATGGTATATTGGCTTTCACGGCCGGTGAATTAAAACTCAGCAATTCTTCTAGGTTTGTGCCGTGTCTTGTGTGGGGTTTCGCCTAGGACACCAAGCTGGCTCATCGGCGGGTTCTTGGTGTCCCACCCGGACCCCCACAGGAGTATCGAACTGTGCGATACCTCTCTTTATATAGAGTGCAATTGCACTCCTTGACTGCGAGAACCAAAAGCTCAAGCAGCCTCAACCTCCCTATGAAGGCTTCCAGAAAGAAGGTATATTGGCTTTCACGGCCGGTGAATTAAAACTCAGCAATTCTTCTAGGTTTGTGCCAGGTCTTGTGTGGGGTTTCGCCCAGGACACCAAGCTGGCTCATCGGCGGGCTCTTGGTGTCCCCGCCCGGACACCCTCAGGAGTATCAAACTACGCGATACCTCCCTTTATATAGAGTGCAACTTCTCTCCTTGACTGCGAGAACCAAAAGCTCAAGCAGCCTCAACCTCCCTATGAAGGCTTCTAAAAAGATGGTATATTGGCTTTCACGGTCGGTGAATTAAAACTCAGCAATTCTTCTAGGTTTGTGCCGTGTCTTGTGTGGGGTTTCGCCTAGTACACCATGCTGGCTCATCTGCGGGCTCTTGGTGTCCCCGCCCAGACCCCCTGAGGAGTATCGAACTGCGCGATACCTCCCTTTATTTAGAATGCATCTGCACTCCTTGACTGCGAGATCCAAAAGCTCAAGCAGCCTCAACCTCCCTATGAAGGCTTCCAAAAAATGGTATATTGGCTTTCCCAGCCGGTGAATTAAAACTCAGCAATTCTTCTAGGTTTGTGCCGTCTGTTGTGTGGGGTTTCGCCTAGGACACCAAGCTGGCTCATCGGCGGGCTCTTGCTGTCCCCGCCCGGACCCCCACAGGAGTATCGAACTGCGCGATACCTCCCTTTATATAGAGTGAAACTGCACTCCTTGACTGCGAGAACCAAAAGCTCAAGCAGCCTCATCCTCCCTATGAATGCTTCGAAAAAGATGGTATATTGGCTTTCAGGGCCGGTGAATTAAAACTCAGCAATTCTTCTAGGTTTGTGCCGTGTCTTGTGTGGGGTTTCGCCTAGGACACCAAGCTGGCTCATAGGTGTCGCCGCCTGGACCCCCACAGGAGTATCGCACTGCGCGATACCTCCCTTTATATAGAGTGCAACTGCACTCCTTGACTGCGAGAACCAAAAGCTCAAGCAGCCTCAACCTCCCTATGAAGGCTTCCAAAAAGATGGTATATTGGTTTTCACGGCAGAAGACTGCTCTCTACGCCTCCGGGAGCTGACTTAACTTACATTTAACTATGGGTCTAGTCCTAAATGTGGTCGTCTCTAGGTTTGTCTCCTGAGTCTAATATGGAGCTGGCTAATTCTCCTACTAGACGTCAAAAGTCTTCCCTGCAAGTCTGGCTTCGACTACCGCAGTGTATAATGGGTGTAACGTTTCTTCGTCCCAGGGACAGGCTAGGTGCTCCCAGGATTCGGAAGTTTGCCCGCACTGAGTCATCGGCGCTTCGACCTTACGTCTCTTTGTCATTAAACTGGGTTAGGATCCATCGCCGCCTTCTGCAGCTCTGCCCTCGTGTGGCGATGCTGCTCCCATTAGTATACCTTTTCATCACCAACTAGTGTGACCTGAGATTCCTTTGAAAATTAGTGTGATACTGTATGCTGTAGTGATTAGTGTGATATTTAGGTGTATTTTCGTGTCCTGTGTAATTAGGTAAAATTCTTAGTGTTTTGGGGCTGTAGAATCTTCGAAATGCAGTGACTACTTTAGGCCTCTTATTGCCGTATCGGATCTCCAGCGCTGATGCCTTGTTACGTTTCTGGAGATATTAGTAGGTTTATGGAATGTCTGGTCCCTTATTATTAGGATCCGAGAGGGTGTTATTTGCTGAGTAGGGTTAAGGCGTGGTGGGATAGGGTTGTGCATATTTGGACTCCATGTTTATGGTGGCCAGGAGCCGGATATGCTATTAGGATGTATTTATTGTGAGTGGATGGGGTGGGTTTTTCCCAGGTGCCCAAAATTGAAAATATCATGCAGGTATGATAGTAATATGACCCTTGGTGTGTGGGCGGGATATGTCATGCAGTGAGATGGATATGAGGCGTGTCTGCTCTCATTTAAGGATAAGGCATTTGCTAGGGTATAATAAGTCTATGTCCCCTGCATGCGGGATTATTTAATAAAATATTTGTTAGTATTTAGCATGGCCTCATCTCTCTATTGGGAGGTGTGCATCGCCGCTTAATATTTGTGTCCGAATCACCTCTAATATTCAGGTGTAGGCGTGGTGATCCAAGGTGTAGTAAACCTTAATTTGTTAAAAGCATGAAGTCTACCAACCCCTATGTATAATTTGCAATGTAGTGTAGGTGTTTTTATGTATCTGTAGGTCTGTGCTGGATAGTGTTCTAGGTAATGGTGTATGTAGGAGGGAGGGTATGGGGATGCTAGCCCGTAGCCTGTACTATGGCCATCCTGATGGCATTATCCACCTCTACTCCTATTGTAGTTTGTCAGCCTCTCTTGCCTCTTATGGTTTTTCCTTCCCTCTTTGGGGATTTACGCTCGTTGAGTTGAGATGCCATATAGCACCTAGTGTCTACCAAAATACTAATCTGTGTAGTGCCCGTGGGCCTGTCATTCCTACGTCGTGTAAAATGTCTATGTCTCTGGACACCGCCCTCTGGCTGCCCCTATGATGTCTGAGTGTGGTGACGCTGTGTCGTTCACGCCATTATCTTTTCCCGTGTTTATAATGTGGGAGGGGGTATCATGTGGCTTCGAATATAAACCGGCATGGCATAATTGCCTGTAGTAGTTTTAAGAGAGAAAAAACAACAACAAAAAAGAAATTATTATGGGGGGGGGGTTGTTCCTCCATGGAATCTGTCTGTACCCGCCCTTAGTTAGCTTGTATGTTCGCGTGTAATTGCTTGTCTGCCCTAAGTGCTGGACGCGTGTGGGAGGGAAGCGGCCGTGGCTTTAATTGGTGCGCGCTTTAATGTACGCATCCGCCTGCCGCTAGCTCTCTCGCCGGCGCGTGTTCTGTTATCGGAGCGGGTTTATCAGTGTCGCGTGCTATCGGCACGCGCCTTCTAGTGTTACTTTATCTCAGCGGTACACCTGTTCCCGTTGTATTAATTGCTGGTCAGGAATAGTGTAGTCTACCGGCATGAAATCTGTTCTACAATGTATGTGAAATGTCTTGGCAGAACCTAATGTTGTACTGTTCTCATTTCTTGTATTAACATCCGTGTTTGTCACTGTATGACTTCCTACTATTGTTTATTGCCCATGTCATCTTGTTTGTGTATTGTTGTGCCAGTTTGCTGTTGGAAAAATTTCTTCCGCAAACAGTGTGTGGCGTCATGTTGGAATGTGCTGTATTTGCAATGCGCTTAGTTCCTATGTTTTGCTTACCGCCCTCTGTGTAACGAATGTCTTTAGCGACGTGCCGGAAGAATAACAATTGTGTTGTCGCTTATTGCCTTTGTGCCAATATATGTTTGTATTATAAAAGGACAATTTGCTAACTTGTAACCTTTCCGTTACGGAGCTTGTTTGGGAAATTAGTTTCGTGATTTCTTCACTCTGTGCACTTATCTATTAATTTATGTGCCCGGGGTAATCTAAGTGCCCCTTATATTGAATATCCATGATTTTCGGTCGTAGAGATGTGGTGTTAACTTATTTTGTGTGAGCGTTTGTCTGTGCCCGTGATATTCCCCATGTTCATGGAATATGTCTGCCCTGGTGTATTTTCGTGTGACAGAGCGCGATTTTGCCCTAGAACGGGCTGTTCTGCCGGTCCTTCCTAATTTGTTTACTCTCTATCACTGTGCTTATTGTCTCCCTTTTTAGAGCGTATCTTGGCCTATTTCTGGGGCATTTCTGAGTGTCCCGCACTGATTTGTCATACTGTTCAGTGTCCGTCTTTGTGTATTGATGTCTGTTGGGTTCGTTTATAGCGTCCCAGTGTTTCCAAAGTGTATGCTGCGTATGTCTACCTTCGTGTCATTGTTTGTCCGCATGTGTGCTATCACTGTTCTGTGATCCGTGCACTTGAATGAGTTGCTCTTTAATCGGTCAACTCCCTCTCCCCTTACTATTCGTTGGGCCGCCCGTCCTTATATAAAATGCGGACCCTAGATTGCGTATCGCTATCGTGTGTGCCTGTATGGCCTCTGGTATCGTAATACGAAACTAAGTGTCATTTGTTAACTGGTATTAGCCCCGTGTACTCTACCAGAGTTTGCAGATTGTCTATTGTATCTGTGTTTACCTAGTGTGGGCGTTCCGTGTACTCTAGGCGTACCTCGTATTTAGATTTCGGGCGCTATGGTCCAAAAGAGTATTTTGTGGTCTCCGTAGAGTCCTGGTGTTCCCGGTACGTCCCCTATTGGTAGTCCCGGGGTCGTTAATGCCCTAAGTAGGTTGCTATAGCGAATACCATAGAACGGGCCTATGCCCATGTAAGTATGACCCGTGTATGTCGTCTGTGTGAGTTTTGGTTAGCCCTGGTCTTAATTTGTGGGCGTACTGTGGTTTTGAATCCCGAGTGAATGATTCTTGGCCGACCGTAATGCTACTATAGCTGTAGGATGTCTTTGGTCGCCGAGTGTGTCATGTATTCGCGCTGAGCGTGCAAAGTATTGGGTTACCTCATGTGATAACGCCGCTGCTGCTACCGTGTTTCCTGTCCGGCTGTTAACATTTGAAGTGCACAGCACTCGTGTCGTAAACTTGTCACAAGTGGTGTGAGCGTTTAAAAATATGTTTTCTACAAGGCCCCTCGTTTCTTTATAATTACCGTGCCATGTCTTTTGGCCTTCCTGTTATGATGACGCCACCTGTGTCAGATTTGTGTAGTGTAGCCTTTATGTCATCAGTGCCCGCTGTCTGTCCGTGTGGCATCTGGTGATATGTCTCGCATCTACGTGTCAGTATCTCCGCCTGTGTAATTTATGTTTTGTGTCCTCGTAGTTTTGTGTTTCAGGGCTTTCCTTTCTCTCTGTGCATTCTCGTGTTAGTACATGTATTCCACTTATGTAAAAGAACCTCCCCGTTTTCATGTTTGTGTGGCTCAATCGTTCTTGAGCTTGTATCTCCTGACCTCTGGCTCTTGTTGTCCCCGCCCGGACCCCCACAGGAGCATCGAACTGCGCGATACCTCCATTTATATTGAGTGCAACTGCACTCCATGACTGCGAGAACCAAAAGCTCAAGCAGCCTCAACCTCCCTATGGATACTTCCAAAAAGATGGTATATTGGCTTTAACGGCCGGTGAATTAAAAATCAGCAATTCTTCAAGGTTTGTGCCGTGTCTTGTGTGGGTGTTTCGCCTAGGACACCAAGCTGGCTCATCGGCGTGCTCTTGGTGTCCCCGCCCGAACCCCCACAGGAGAATCGAACTGCGCGATACCTCCATTTATATAGAGTGCAACTGCACCCCTTGACTGAGAGAACCAAAAGCTCACGCAGCCTCAACCTCCCTATGAAGGCTTCCAAAAAGATGGTACATTGGCTTTCACGGCCGGTGAATTAAAACTCAGCAATTCTTCTAGGTTTGTGCCGCGTCTTGTGTGGGGTTTCGCCTAGGACACCAGTCTGGCTCATAGGCGGGCTCTTGGTGTCCCCGCCCAGACCCCCACAGGAGTATCGCACTGCGCGATACCTCCCTTTATATAGAGTGCAACTTCTCTCCTTGACTGCGAGTACCAAAAGCTCAAGCAGTCTCAAACTCCCTATGAAGGCTTCCAAAAAGATGGTTTATTGGCTTTCACGGCCGGTGAATTAAAACTCAGCAATTCTTCCAGGTTTGTGCCGTGTCTTGTGTGGGGTTTCGCCTAGGACACCAAGCCGGCTCATCGGCGGGCTCTTGGTGTCCCCGCCTGGACACCCACAGGAGTATCGAACTGCGCGATACCTCCCTTTATATAGAGTGCAACTGCACTCCTTGACTGCGAGAACCAAAAGCTCAAGCAGCCTCAACCTCCCTATGAAGGCTTCGAAAAAGATGGTATATTGGCTTTCACGGCCGGTGAATTAAAACTCAGCAATTCTTCTAGGTTGGTGCCGTGTCTTGTGTGGGGTTTAACCTAGGACACAAAGGTGGCTCATCGGAGGGCTCTTGGTGTCCCCGCCCGGGCCCCCACAGGAGTATCGCACTGCGCGATACCTCTCTTTATATAGAGTGCAATTGCACTCCTTGACTGCGAGAACCAAAGCTCAAGCAGCCTCAACCTCCCTATGAATGCTTCCAAATAGATGGTATATTGGCTTTCACGGCCGGTGAATTAAAACTCAGCAATTCTTCTAGGTCTGTGCCGTGTCTTGTGTGGGGATTCGCCTAGGACACCAGGCTGGCTCATCGGCGGGCTCTTGGTTTCCCCGCCCGGACCCCCTCAGGAGTATCGAACTGCGCGATACCTACCTTTATATAGAGTGAAACTGCACTCCTTGACTGCGAGAACCAAAAGCACAAGCAGCCTCAACCCCCTATGAAGGCTTCCGAAAAGATGGTATAGGCCTATTGGCTTTCACGGCCGGTGAATTAAAACTCAGCAATTCTTCTAGGTTTGTGCCGTGTCTTGTGTGGGGTTTCGCCTAGGACACCAAGCAAGCTCATCGGCGGGCTCTTGGTGTCCCCGACCGGACCCCCTCAGGATTATCAAACTGCGCGATACCTCCCCTTATATAGAGTGCAACTGTACTCCTTGACTGCGAGAACCAAAAGCTCAAGCAGCCTCAACCTCCCTATGAAGGCTTCCAAGAAATGGTATATTGGCTTTCCCGGCCGGTGAATTAAAACTCAGCAATTCTTCTAGGTTTGTGCCGCGTCTTGTGTGGGGTTTCGCCTAGGACACCAAGCTGGCTCATAGGCGGGCTCTTGGTGTCCCCGCCCAGACCCCCACAGGAGTATCGCACTGCGCGATACCTCCCTTTATATAGAGTGCAACTTCTCTCCTTGACTGCGAGTACCAAAAGCTCAAGCAGTCTCAAACTCCCTATGAAGGCTTCCAAAAAGATGGTTTATTGGCTTTCACGGCCGGTGAATTAAAACTCAGCAATTCTTCCAGGTTTGTGCCGTGTCTTGTGTGGGGTTTCGCCTAGGACACCAAGCCAGCTCATCGGCGGGCTCTTGGTTTCCCCGCCTGGACACCCACAGGAGTATCGAACTGAACAATACCTCCCTTTATATAGAGTGCAACTGCACTCCTTGACTGCGAGAACCAAAAGCTCAAGCAGCCTCAACCTCCCTATGAAGGCTTCGAAAAAGATGGTATATCGGCTTTCACGGCCGGTGAATTAAAACTCAGCAATTCTTCTAGGTTGGTGCCCTGTCTTGTGTGGGGTTTCGCCTAGGACACAAAGGTGGCTCATCGGAGGGCTCTTGGTGTCCCCGCCCGGGCCCCCACAGGAGTATCGCACTGCGCGATACCTCTCTTTATATAGAGTGCAATTGCACTCCTTGACTGCGAGAACCAAAGCTCAAGCAGCCTCAACCTCCCTATGAATGCTTCCAAATAGATGGTATATTGGCTTTCACGGCCGGTGAATTAAAACTCAGCAATTCTTCTAGGTCTGTGCCGTGTCTTGTGTGGGGATTCGCCTAGGACACCAGGCTGGCTCATCGGCGGGCTATTGGTTTCCCCGCCCGGACCCCCTCAGGAGTATCGAACTGCGTGATACCTACCTTTATAGAGAGTGCAACTGCACTCCTTGACTGCGAGAACCAAAAGCTCAAGCAGCCTCAACCCCCTATGAAGGCTTCCGAAAAGATGGTATAGGCCTATTGGCTTTCACGGCCGGTGAATTAAAACTTAGCTATTCTTCTAGGTTTGTGCCGTGTCTTGTGTGGGGTTTCGCCTAGGACACCAAGCAAGCTCATCGGCGGGCTCTTGGTGTCCCCGCCCGGAACCCCTCAGGATTATCAAACTGCGCGATACCTCCCCTTATATAGAGTGCAACTGTACTCCTTGACTGCGAGAACCAAAAGCTCAAGCAGCCTCAACCTCCCTATGAAGGCTTCCAAGAAATGGTATATTGGCTTTCACGGCCGGTGAATTAAAACTCAGCAATTCTTCTAGAATTGTGCCATGTCTTGTGTGGGGTTTCCTCTAGGACACCAAGCTGGCTCATCGGCGGGCTCTTGGTGTCACCGCCCGGACCCCCACAGGAGTATCGAACTGCACGATACCTCCCTTTATATAGAGTGAAACTGCACTCCTTGACTGCGAGAACCAAAAGCTCAAGCAGACTCAACCTCCCTATGAAGGCTTCCGAAAAGATGGTATATTGGCTTTCACGGCCGGTGAATTAAAACTCAGCAATTCTTCTAGGTTTGTGCCGTGTCTTGTGTGGGGTTTCACCTAGGACACCATGCTGGCTCATCGGCGGGCTCTTGGTGTCCCCGCCCAGACCCCCACAGGAGTATCGAACTGCGAGATACCTCCCTTTATATGGAGTGCAACTGCACTCCTTGACTGCGAGAACCAAAAGCTCTAGCAGCCTCAACCTCCCTATGAATGCTTCCAAAAAGATCGTATATTGGCTTTCACGGCCGGTGAATTAAAACTCAGCAATTCTTCTAGGTTTGTGCCAGGTCTTGTGTGGGGTTTCGCCTAGTACACCAAGCTGCCTCATCGGCGGGCTCTTGGTGTCCCCGCCCGGACCCCCTCAGTAGTATCGAACTGCGCGATACCTCACTTTATTTAGAGTGCAACTGCACTCCTTGACTGCGAGAACCAAAAGCTCAAGCAGCCTCAACCTCCCTATGAAACCTTCCAAAAAGATGGTATATTGGCTTTCACGGCCGGTGAATTAAAACTCAGCAATTCTTCTAGGTTTGTGCCAGGTCTTGTGTGGGGTTTCGCCTAGTACACCAAGCTGCCTCATCGGCGGGCTCTTGGGATCCCCGCCCGGACCCCCTCAGTAGTATCGAACTGCGCGATACCTCCCTTTATTTAGAGTGCAACTGCACTCCTTGACTGCGAGAACCAAAAGCTCAAGCAGCCTCAACCTCCCTATGAAACCTTCCAAAATGATGGTATATTGGCTTTCACGGCCGGTGAATTAAAATTCAGCAATTCTTCTAGGTTTGTGCCGTGTCTTGTGTGGGGTTTCGCCTAGGACACCAAGCTGGCTCATCGGCGGGCTCTTGGGGTCCCCGCCCGGACCCCCTCAGGAGTATCGAACTGCGCGATACCTCCATTTATATAGAGTTCAACTGCACTCCTTGACTGCGAGAACCAAAAGCTCAAGCAGCCTCAACCTCCCTATGAAGGTTTCCAAAACGATGGTATATTGTCTTTCACCGCCGGTGAATTAAAACTCAGCAATTCTTCTAGGTTTTTGCCGTGTCTTGTGTGGTGTTTCGCCTAGGACACCAAGCTGGCTCATCGGCGGGTTCTTGGTGTCCCCGCCCGGACCCCCACAGGAGTATCGAACTGCGCGATACCTCCCTTTATATAGAGTGCAACTGCACTCCTTGACTGCGAGAACCAAAAGCTCAAGCAGCCTCAACCTCCCTATGAAGGCTTCCAAAAAGATGATATATTGGCTTTCACGGCCGGTGAATTAAAACTCAGCAATTCTTCTAGGTTTGTGCCAGGTCTTGTGTGGAGTTTGGCCCAGGACACCAAACTGGCTCATCGGCGAGCTCTTGGTGTCCCCGCCCGGACCCCCACAGGAGTATCGAACTGCGCGATACCTCCCTTTATATAGAGTGCAACTGCACTCCTTGACTGCGAGAACCAAAAGCTCAAGCAGCCTCAACCTCCCTATGAAGGCTTCCGAAAAGATGGTATATTGGCTTTCACGGCCGGTGAATTAAAACTCAGCAATTCTTCTAGGTTTGTGCCGTGTCTTGTGTGGGGTTTCGCCTAGGACATCAAGCTGGCTCATCGGCGGGCTCTTGGTGTCCCCGCCCAGACCCCCACAGGAGTATCGAACTGCGAGGTACCTCCATTTATATTGAGTGCAACTGCACTCCTTGACTGCGGGAACCAAAAGCTCTAGCAGCCTCAACCTCCCTATGAATGCTTCCAAAAAGATGGTATATTGGCTTTCACGGCCGGTGAATTAAAACTCAGCAATTCTTCTAGGTTTGTGCCAGGTCGTGTGTGGGGTTTCGCCTAGTACACCAAGCTGCCTCATTGGCGGGCTCTTGGTGTCCCCGCCCGGACCCCCTCAGTAGTATCGAACTGCGCGATACCTCCCTTTATTTAGAGTGCAACTGCACTCCTTGACTGCGAGAACCAAAAGCTCAAGCAGCCTCAACCTCCCTATGAAACCTTCCAAAAAGATAGTATATTGGCTTTCACGGCCGGTGAATTAAAACTCAGCAATTCTTCTAGGTTTGTGCCAGGTCTTGTGTGGGGTTTCGCCTAGTACACCAAGCTGCCTCATCGGCGGGCTCTTGGTGTCCCCGCCCGGACCCCCTCAGTAGTATCGAACTGCGCGATACCTCCCTTTATTTAGAGTGCAACTGCACTCCTTGACTGCGAGATCCAAAAGCTCAAGCAGCCTCAACCTCCCTATGAAACCTTCCAAAAAGATGGTATATTGGCTTTCACGGCCGGTGAATTAAAATTCAGCAATTCTCCTAGGTTTGTACCGTGTCTTGTGTGGGGTTTCGCCTAGGACACCAAGCTGGCTCATCGGCGGACTCTTGGGGTCCCCGCCCGGACCCCCTCAGGAGTATCGAACTGCGCGATACCTCCCTTTATATAGAGTGCAACTGCACTCCTTGACTGGGAGAACCAAAAGCTCTAGCAGCCTCAACTTCCCTATGAAGGCTTCCAAAAAGATGGTGTATTGGCATTCTCGGCCGGTGAATTAAAACTCAGCAATTCTTCTAGGTTTGTGCCGTGTCTTGTGTGGAGTTTCGCCTAGGATACCAAGCTGGCTCATAGGCGGGCTCTTGGTGTCCCCGCCAGGACCCCCACAGGAGTATCGCACTGCGCGCTACCTCCCTTTATATAGAGTGCAACTGCACTCCTTGACTGCGAGAAGCAAAAGCTCAAGCAGCCTCAAGCTCTCTATGAAGGCTTCCAAAAAGGTGGTATATTGGTTTTCACGGCGGAAGACTGCTCTCTACGCCTCCGAGTGCTGACTTAACTTACATTTAACTATGGGTCTAGTCCTAAATGTGGTCGTCTCTAGGTTTGTCTCCTGAGTCTAATATGGAGCTGGCTAATTCTCCTACTAGACGTCAAAAGTCTTCCCTGCAGGTCTGGCTTCGACGACCGCAGTGCATAATGGGTGTAACGTTTCTTCGTCCCAGGGACAGGCTAGGTACTCCCAGGATTCGGAAGTTTGCCCGCACTGAGTCATCGGCGCTTCGACCTTACGTCTCTTTGTCATTAAACTGGGTTAGGATCCATCGCCGCCTTCTCCAGCTCTGCCCTCGTGTGGCGATCCTGCTCCCATTAGTATACCTTTTCGTCACCATCTAGTGTGGCCTGAGATTCCTTTGAAAATTAGTGTGATACTGTATGCTGTAGTGATTAGTGTGATATTTAGGTGTATTTTCGTGTACTGTGTAATTAGGTAAAATTCTTAGTGTTTTGGGGCTGTAGAATCTTCGAAATGCAGTGACTACTTTAGGCCTCTTATTGCCGTATCGGATCTCCAGCGCTGATGCCTTGTTACGTTTCTGGAGATATTAGTAAGTTTATGGGGTGTCTGGTCCCTTATTATTAGGATCCGAGAGGGCGTTATTTGCTGAGTAGGGTTAAGGCGTGGTGGGATAGGGTTGTGCATATTTGGACTCCATGTTTATGGTGGCCAGGAGCCGGATATGCTATTAGGAAGTATTTGTTGTGAGTGGATGGGGTGGGTTTTTCCCAGGTGCCCAAAATTGAAAATATCATGCAGGTATGATAGTAATATGACCCTTGGTGTGTGGGCGGGATATGTCATGCAGTGAGATGGATATGAGGCGTGTCTGCTCTCATTTAAGGATAAGGCATTTTCTAGGGTATAATAAGTCTATGTCCCCTGCATGCGGGATTATTTAATAAAATATTTGTTAGTATTTAGCATGGCCTCATCTCTCTATTAGGAGGTGTGCATCGCCGCTTAATATTTGTGTCCAAATCACCTCTAATATTCAGGTGTAGGCGTGGTGGTCCAAGGTGTAGTAAACCTTAATTTGTGAAAAGCATGAAGTCTACCAACCCCTATGTATAATTTGCAATGTAGTGTAGGTGTTTTTATGTATCTGTAAGTCTGTGCTGGATAGTGTTTTAGGTAATGGGGTATGTAGGAGGGAGGGTATGGGGATGCTAGCCCGTAGCCTGTACTATGGCCATCCTGATGGCATTATCCACCTCTACTCCTATTGTAGTATGTCAGCCTCTCTTGGCTGTTATGTGTTTTCCTTCCCTCTTTGGGGATTTACGCTCGTTGAGTTGAGATGCCATATAGCACCTAGTGTCTACCAAAATACTAATCTGTGTAGTGCCCGTGGGCCTGTCATTCCTACGTCGTGTAAAATGTCTATATCTCTGGGCACCGCCCTCTGGCTGCCCCTATGATGTCTGAGTGTGGTGACGTTGTGTCGTTCACGCCATTATCTTTTCCCGTGTTTATAATGTGGGAGGGGTAGCATGTGGCTTCGAATATAAACCGGCATGGCGTAATTGCCTGTAGTAGTTTTAAGAGAGAAAAAACAACAAAAAAAAGAAATTATTAGGGGGGGGGGTTGTTCCCCCATGGAATCTGTCTGTACCCGCCCTTAGTTAGTTTGTATGTTCGCGTGTAATTGCTTGTCTGCCCTAAGTGCTGGACGCGTGTGGGAGGGAAGCGGCCGTGGCTTTAATTGGTGCGCGCTTGTATGTACGCATCCGCCTGCCGCCAGCTCTCTCGCCGGCGCGTGTTCTGTTATCGGAGCGGGTTTATCAGTGTCGCGTGCTATCTGCACGCGCCTTCTAGTGTTACTTTATCTCAGCGGTACACCTGTTCCCGTTGTATTAATTGCTGGTCAGGAATAGTGTAGTCTACCGGCATGAAATCTGTTCTACAATGTATGTGAAATGTCTTGGCAGAACCTAATGTTGTACTGTTCTCATTTCTTGTATTAACATCCGTGTTGGTCACTGTATGACTTCCTACTAGTGTTTATTGCCCATGTCACATTGTTTGTGTATTGTTGTGCCAGTTTGCTGTTGGAAAAATTTCTTCCGCAAACAGTGTGTGGCGTCATGTTGGAATGTGCTGTGTTTGCAATGCGCTTAGTTCCTATGTTTTGCTTACCGCCCTCTGTGTAACGAATGTCTTTAGCGACGTGCCGGAAGAATAACAATTGTGTTGTCGCTTATTGCCTTTGTGCCAATATATGTTTGTATTATAAAAGGACAATTTGCTAACTTGTAACCTTTCCGTTACGGAGCTTGTTTGGGAAATTAGTTTCGTGATTTCTTCACTCTGTGCACTTATCTATTAATTTATGTGTCCGGGGTAATCTAAGTGCCCCTTATATTGAATATCCATGATTTTCGGTCGTAGAGATGTGGTGTTAACTTATTTTGTGTGAGCGTTTGTCTGTGCTCGTGATATTCCCCATGTTCATGGAATATGTCTGCCCTGGTGTATTTTGGTGTGCCAGAGCGCGATTTTGCCCTAGAACGGGCTGTTCTGCCTGTCCTTCCTAATTTGTTTACTCTCTATCACTGTGCTTATTGTCTCCCTTTTTAGAGCGTATCTTGGCCTATTTCTAGGGCATTTCTGAGTGTCCCGCACTGATTTGTCATACTGTCCAGTGTCCGTCTTTGTGTATTGATGTCTGTTGGGTTCGTTTATAGCGTCCCAGTGTTTCCAAAGTGTATGCTGCGTATGTCTACCTTCGTGTCATTGTTTGTCCGCATGTGTGCTATCACTGTTCTGTGATCCGTGCACTTGAATGAGTTGCTCTTTAATCGGTCAACTCCCTCTCCCCTTACTATTAGTTGGGCCGCCCGTCCTTATATAAAATGCGGACCCTAGATTGCGTATCGCTATCGTGTGTGCCTGTATGGCCTCTGGTATCGTAATACGAAACTAAGTGTCATTGGGTAACTGGTATTAGCCCCGTGTACTCTACCAGAATTTGCAGATTGTCTATTGTATCTGTGTTTACCTAGTGTGGGCGTTCCGTGTACTCTTGGCGTCCCTCGTATTTAGATTTCGGGCGCTATGATCCAAAAGAGTATTTTGTAGTCTCCGTAGAGGCCTGGTGTTCCCGTTAGTCCCCTATTGGTAGTCCCGGGGTCGCTAATGCCCTAAGTAGGTTGCTATGGAACGGGCCTATGCCCATGTAAGTATGACCCGTGTATGTCGTCTGTGTGAGTTTTGGTTAGCCCTGGTCTTAATTTGTGGGCGTACTGTGGTTTTGAATCCCGAGTGAATGATTCTTGGCCGACCGTAATGCTACTATAGCTGTAGGATGTCTTTGGTCGCCGAGTGTGTCATGTATTCGCGCTGAGCGTGCAAAGTATTGGGTTACCTCATGTGATAACGCCGCTGCTGCTACCGTGTTTCCTGTCCGGCTGTTAACATTTGAAGTGCACAGCACTCGTGTCGTAAACTTGTCACAAGTGGTGTGAGCGTTTAAAAATATGTTTTCTACAAGGCCCCTCGTTTCTTTATAATTACCGTGCCTGTCTTTTGGCCTTCCTGTTATGATGACGCCACCTGTGTCAGATTTGTGTAGTGTAGCCTTTATGTCATCTGTGCCCGCTGTCTGTCCGTGTGGCATCTGGTGTTATGTCTCGCATCTACGTGTCAGTATCTCCGCCTGTGTAATTTATGTTTTGTGTCCTCGTAGTTTTGTGTTTCAGGGCTTTCCTTTCTACCTGTGCGTTCTCGTGTTAGTACATGTATTCCCCGTACGTAAAAGAACCTCCCCGTGTTCATGTTTGAGTGGCTCAATCGTTCTTGAGCTTGTATCTCCTGACCTCTGGTTGCATGTGTGGCAGCTAGGTGTCTGTGGCAGGTTCGTATCCTGGTGAGGTCCTCGGGGTTCGAGGGCTACCTCTTGGCTTTCTTGCCCTGTCTGCAAGAGGAGCCACGTCCTTTCCGTTTTGCGGCGTTTCCGCCCGTATTTGTGAGTGTTGTTTTTCGAGTGTGGTACGCCTTCATACGGTGGGCGCGTATAGTGTCCTTAATGAGTTTGTGTCCATGCCGCACGTTCACTATATAGTTTAGATCAGATACCTTCCTGCAGACTTTGAAGGGTTCTGTCCAACGTGATAGGAGGAACTTGGACACGTTCTTTTTACGGGCGGATTTGGAAACCATAACCAATTGACCGGGTGTGTATTCCACGCTCTTTCGTTGACGACCGTACCGTTCTTTTTATTTTTTCTGTGCCGCGGTTATGTTCTTCCTTGCGTTCATGCGAGCTATCTGCAAATACTCTAACCGGGCCGCGTTGTCTCTGAGAGTGTCCTGGGGATGCATATATTGTCTATTGGACTTCTGGGCGTGTAGCCATGCAACAGAAAGTGTGGAGAGTGTTTTGTGGCTATCGAAGTATTGTAACTGAATGTGATGGGCTGTAGGTAATTATCCCAGTCTGTCCCTGTGTCCCCCGTGAATTTGGCTAGCGCAGTCCCGATAATTGTATTCATGCTTTCTGTGAGCCCATTGGTCTGTGGTGAAAAACTCGTAGTTGTGCATGCCCTTATCCTTAGTATCTCCAGAAACTGTTGGAGTACTCTCGAGGTGAAAATAGTCCCTCTGTCGGATGATAGGGTTTGGAAGAGGCCATATCGCGTGACTATTTCGAACAGAAATTCCGCTATGCTATTCGTGTCTGCCTTGGGAATAGCCTTCGTAATCATACTCTGTAGCCACAAGTATGTATTTATTACCCTTTTCAGATGTGGAGATGGGGCCTCTAACATCTATCCCTATTCTGTGGAATAGTTCTCCTACTGGAATAGGGTTTAGTAATCCATGAGGTTTGCCAGGTCATGTTTTATATCGCTGGCAGGTGTGACATGTCTTTACGAATGTGTCTATGTCATCCTTCATGTTTACCCAGTAATATTTGTCTCGGATTCTATGGTATGTTTTATCCGTACCCAAATGCGCCCCTGCCATTGGGCTATTATGGTGTCCGGTCATGATATTTTCTTTCAATGAGTCCGGAACCGCTTTAGGTGCATTATCGTGTATGGCTGTGGGTTTAAATTTCAGTACCCAGTCTTTGTCTAGGAAAAATCGCCTAGACAGCCGTGCTGTCTTGGAATCTACCTTGTCCAAGTTTTCTAGTGCCATTAGAATCCGTTTCAGATGTGGATCACGCTCTTGCTCTTGCTTCATGTTTACCAGCGTCAGGGCAAAAGTCGGCATATCATCCCATTCGTGGTCCTTACTGTCATCTGGGGGGTCGGCTACTGGCAGCCTAGACAATCCATCTGCATCTAGGTGTTTAGCGCACTTCTTGTGCTTGACCACGAAGTTATATTCGTAAAGACGGAATATAAACCTATTAAGGCGCGAATTTGGGTTTTTGAATTTGTCCCAAAAAAGCAGGCTCGCGTGGTCAGTCATTACCGTGAACTGGATACCATAGAGGTATACCCGGAAATAGTTCACTCCCCATGAAAATGCCAGCATTTCGCGATCTGTGGCAGAGTATCTGGTTTCAACGGCCGTTAATTTTCTGCTGGCATAAGCCACTGGCCGTTTGCGCCCCACAGTATCTTCCTGTAATAGGACGGCTCCCAGTCCATACTGGCTTGCGTCCACGTGTAGAAATGTGGGCCTATCACTACTAAAGTGTTGCAGTAATGGCAGGGTGGTCAATAGTTGTTTAAGTGTATTAAAAGCATCTATGTGTTCTTGTGTGATGTGGAAGGGCGTCTTTTCGCGTGTGAGTTCTGTTAGGGGGTGGGCGATGTGTGTGAACCTATAGATGTACTTCCTGTAATAAGATGCCAGGCCCATGAAGCTACGCAATTGCTTTAAATTTGTAGGCATTTTGATACCCGTTATTGCGTCCGTCTTCGCTGGGTCGGGAATAATCCCTTCTCTGTTAACAATATGGCCCAGGTTATTAATCTGCTGCCTGGCAAATTGACACTTCGCAGGTTTAAGCCTTAATTTGTCCTCTCTAATCCTTGCGAAAGCCTCCTCCAAATGTACGAGGTGCTCGTCAAAGGTTTGGGAGAAGACTGTTATGTCGTCCACGTAGACGAGTGCCGGCCCCGTGGTGTTGGGGTAGCGCGCCTGCCTCTCACCCAGAGGCCCCGGGTTCGATCCCCGGCTCCGTCAGGGATTTTAAAACTGACGTGAGGGTTGGAACGGGGTGCACTCAGCCTCGTGAGGACAATTGAGTAGCTGTCTGACAGTGAGACAGCGCCCCGATCACGAATACCAAGATTAACGGCCGAGTGGACCCGACGCGCTGATCACGCGTCACCCAAATATCTGCAGGCCGAATGGCTGGGCAGCGGTCGCTTGGTCGGCCTTAGTCCGTCATGGGCTGGATAGTGCCAGGGCTTGACTTTTTTTTTGTTGACGTAGACGAGTACCGACCACCACTTCAGCCCTGAAAATGCCTTATCCACTAGCTTTTGGAAGGTCTGGCTGGCGTTACGGAGGCCCATGGGCAACACTTTATAGGAGAAAAGACCGTTTTCTGTAACGAACGCCAGCTTGTGTCTATCCGGCTCATAAATAGGGAATGAATAGAAGCCACTGTAGCAATCCATCGAGCTATACCAGTTAGCTCCACCGAGGGCATCCAAATAGGTATCGGCCCATGGTAGTGGATAGCTGTCATTTTCTATTAATTTATTGAGCCTACGGTAATCTGTTCAGAACCTATGGGAACCATCTTTCTTCCTGGTCAGCAAGACCGAGGCACTGTAATTCGAGATCACCGGCTCGATTATTCCCGCCTCGAGCATCTCTTTAATTTGAGTATCGATAGCGTGTATTTCCTTCTGACTCACCCTGAAGGGGGGCTGGTGGACTGGCCGGTCACTGGTGAGTGTGACATGGTGTTCGATAAGATCTGTCACCGCGAGATCTCTTAGCGAGTGGGCAAAGATATCTCTATTGTTTTCTAGGATCTCTGTGAGCCTCCTATCCTGTTCTGGTGTTAGGTCCTGTCTGTGAGTGTTATTGAGTGTCTTATCTGTGTGTGTGCCTGTGTATTTGTCAATTGTGTTCAGTGTAGAGGCCTGGTGCTCGTGGGTTTCTCGCTCCGCTCGAATCCCATCTGTGTTCTTGGTGTATACCATGGGATGTGTAGTGAGCCTCTGGTTATGCATTAAATGCATCTTGCCGCTAGCAAAATTTATGCTGGCTTCATACCTAGCGAGGAAATCCATGCCAATTATTGCTGACGCAGAAAGATGTTCTATCACGAACATGGGGTGTGTTGTTGCAAAATGGTCTAGCCTTATGTGTATGTGTGCCACCCCCGAGTTTTCTAGCGTCTGAGCATTGGCCGCTACCAGCCGGATGTCACCCGTGACATCGTGTATCTGCCCTTCGGTGACGTGTTTGCTGTTTACGCAGCTTACCGCTGCACCCGTGTCAATAAGGACCTGCACTATGTGCCCATTTATGCTGGCGTATATTTTCAATGCCGCTGATTTGTGTCCTTCCCCCTGTAGAGATGTGTTATAGAGTGTGTATGCTGTTGTTGTTGCTGCCTTAGTGTCCTTGTCCTTGTATGCGTCACTGTTTGTACCCTGCGTTACATTTGTGCTGAAGAGGCATGGCGCTTGCCGCTCATCGTACTTGACACGCTTGGCTGCGCGACTCATTTCCTGGTTCAACTTCTTTGTCACGCTCAGCGAAATGTGCTCAGTCTGTACATTGCATGCTCTCTTCATTGTCCGCGCTGTTAAAATACTCGAATTCTTGTGAGCGGTTAATGTGTCTTCACTTCTCAGTTTCTGCGTGGGTGTGTTGTTGCTCTCCCCATCCTGTGAGGGTGTGTCTGCAAATCTAACCCTTCGTTTGCATGTATGACCCCGTTTCTTGTTCCAGGCGGTTGCGAGTTCGATTCTTGTCGCTGCCTCTCCTATGACAACTGTGTTCGTGTCCTGCGCCTGTGTAGGGTCACCTCCCGCCCCGTGTTGTGGTGTAGGGGGTATGTTTTCCCTTCTGGATGGTGTGGGTTTGCTTTTTTCCCCCCGTTTCTCTGTTGGTGATATATTCATGTCTGGCGATGTTGTGGGCTTATTGTTCGCATTTTGTTCGCGTGTAATTGTGAGGGGAGTGTAGTGTCCCGCCCTAGGGTTCCCTGTGAATAGTATGTGCAGGGCCCTATCGAATCCCGTGGTGGTGAACAGTGGCGGTGAATGTATTTCAGTGTGTACATCTATGTTGACATTAAGTATCTTGCCGAGAGCGGTCACTTCTACGGCGCGGGCATAGATACCATCCTTACTCATGTATCATTCGTAGTCTTTCCCTGTCTTGAATGGGTTTTCCTGCTCGTCTGCCACGAAATTCCGGTACTCTTCCCAGTTGTTCAGGATGTGTTTGACCGTTTCCAGCCTGTACTCTCTGTGGTGGTTTTCGTTATGGCGGACTAAAAAGCTGAAGGCCCTGAACAGACAGTTGCCATCCCCTTTTACGGGGTGTGTTTGGAAACGGTTCGGGGGCGGATCGTCAGCCATTTTTTATTTGGCTGCTTATTCCCCCTGCTCTTGCGAGTCTGTGTAGGTGAGGGGCCTCTCTGGTGTTGTGTTAGGGGAGGAACCTCCGCCGCTCTTCTAGCTGGCCGAACCTCCCCGTCTAGAAGTTTTTTGGAAACGTGGGTGTGCGTCGCCCTGTGTTGTAAGCCTGTCCCCCCACGGGGTGGCTGCGCCAACTCCCCGCTTGCGGTGGGTTACCGGGTGTGGGAAGCATTGCCCTCCTGTCCGGTCGCTGGGGTGCCTCGTCCCTGAACTCCCTCGGGTGTTCGTCGGGGAGCGGATAGTGTTCCGGCCCCTTCGTGTACGTATTACGGGCCTCCCGCCCTTTCTGTGGGGCTGTTTTGCCGCGTGTTCTGTTCTGTGGCCCGTTTTCTTGTCTTCGATAGGAGGGAGTGTATGTCTGTTGCTGCGGGGGCTGGTTTTCCCGGCGATTCCCTTTTCCCCTGTACTGCGGGGATACATACCCATGTCTGCCTGGGGGTGGGTTTTCCCGATAGTCCCCGTTTCCCCTGTACTGTGGGGAAGCATAGCTTTGCCTGCTTGGGGGTGGGTTTTCCCGATAATTCTCTATTTCCCCTATATTGTGGGGAAGCATAGCCTTGCCTGCTTGGGGGTGGGTTTTCCCGATAGTCCCCATTTTCCCTATATTGTGGGGAAGCATAGGCCTGTCTACTCGGTGGCGGGCTGCTTCGCCGGGGAATACTGTGCTCGTACTGCGAAGGGTAGCAATCCGGTGTGTATGGGGATGTCGGTCACCGTGGTGGGTAAGTTGGCTCTACATGTGTGTATGTGACCGGTGAATATCGTGGAGGGTAATGTGGCCTTTCCTGCTCATATGGTGTTGTCGGCCGCTGTGGAGGGTAGTATGCTTTCTCCCGCTCGTAGTGTCTCCCCTCCGTGTATCCCCTTTCCCTCTCGGGATAGTATAGTTCTTCTGTATCAGTGTGTTCTCCCCTGAGTGGTCCCCCGCCTGCATGGATGGCAGCTATTGTTAGCTTCTCCATCCTGTCCACTAACTCATCCATCTTTTGGCTGGTGTCCCCCTTTTCTGGATAAAAATGCTGATTCACGGCTTTCTCCGTAGCTTTTTCCGTGATCTTTCTCCCAGCCTCTATTGTCTTTATGTAATTTAGCATGTGCTGAACCGTAGGATTATTCATTATGCATAATTTGTCCACGATTGATGGCCTAAGGCCCTGCATTAGCAGCTTAACTTTCTGCTTATTAGGCATGGCTGCATTGTATTTTTCGCACATCAGCAGTTTCGCATTCACATACGTCTGCGCGCTCTCTGTGGGCCCCTATGACGTCTGTCTGATTTGATCATATAGATCCTCATCGTCTGGTATGAGCTGGAATTCACTCTTCAGCAAAAAAGTGATTTCGTCCCATGTGGCGTCTTCCAGATTGTCCTCATGGAGCTCGTACCATGGCATGGCCGATTTCGTTAAGTATGCAGGTAGGAGCCGTTTCCTGACTTCGTCGCTCCAGCCATTGATCCGAGCCGTTCTATTGAAGGCCTTGAGGTATTCCTCCGGATCCTGGCCCTCCCCCGTGAACTTTGTGGGGTGGATCATTGGATATTCCGTGTGCCTATTCATATCATGCTCGTTTACTCCTCCTTGGCTATGTAATGATTCTAGTCCGTTTATGCTGTCTGCACTTCTGTCGTGTGGTGAGGTGTTTGAATTTGTGTTGTTCTGACGGGGATTATCCTCACTCCCTGTGTATGAAACGTGTGTTACGTTGCCAGGGGGCTCGTCGCCTGATATATCGTCACTGATCGGGGGTGTAATGTCATACTGTGTGGACTTCACTACTTCCACCGTCCTGTCCAAATCCTGTTTTATTGTCTCTAGAATAGTATGCATATCTAGAACCGCCTCTGTCGTGTGGTTGTCTGCTTTAACAGCGTCTGTGTCCAATAATTGTGTTATGTGCGCGAGCAGACTATCAGTCTTTTGCTCTGTGATTTAGAGTTGCTGTAACAATAGGGGATGGAGTGTTGGTAAGCAATCTGCCTCACTAGCGCTGGATATTGGTGACTGTTGTCCCTGCGAACCGGTCTGAGCCTGGGATCGTGTAAAATGTGTGACTTGTGCTGCCGCTGCAGGGTATTGAGCGTGGATTTCTAATGCCTGTAATTCGAGTTCCTGAAGGAGGCGTGGTGCAGTGTATTCAGATATTAAATCGCCGTTCTTAATTTTCAACTTCGGTAGGAGTGGAGTTGTGCTAGCCGACAAATGGTGCGCGAAGTCCCTTAGTGTGGTTCTAAATGTGGTCATTTGATTTCTACCGACCTTGCACCATGGGGTGGGTGGGGTGGGTGTAATAATATAAATACAAATCCTCGTACAATAAAAACAAAAATGTGGGGTATATTCTAGGAGAAAAAAAATCTAGTTTCGCTTGGCTACTTTCAGTATGGATCGCTCTACCACGAGGGCTCGTTGTTTGAGTACCTTACCCTTATTTTGCGTGGTAGTGGCGTCTCCACCAAACTGTTTTATCCCTATGTTGGGGGATGGGATAAACAGGGTAGTGTAGATGTATTAATTTAGGGGATGTTTCTGAAAAGGGGTAGTTTCCCGTAATTGGGGGAGACTACTAGTGTAATGTGTTGGTGTGAGGATGTGATCTATTGGGGTGCGTTCCTACAGGGTGCGTCTACCTGTTAGGGGATGATCGTCTAAGACTGGGCTATTAACTTAGCCTGCCAATTAAGTATGATCGAGCGTTTAGCGAGCTCATGTGCAGAGTCGACAACTCAGCACGCTGCAGTCTGGCTGCTAACTCGAATACAATGAGATTCCTGACGGTGCAGTTCCTGGCCTTCATGGTCATGGCAATTAGGACTAAGGTCAGGTTGGGTGTAGGGATGTAAAACTGGGTGAAATGAGTAGTAGATGTATGTGTTTACTGACCAAGTGTTTATTGGTCAGTGGCGATAATGTACTGTCCCTTAAGGTGGTGGACAAGTATAAAACAAAGTACAAAGTGTGTGAAATACAAATGTGTTCTGGGTGAGGCGTTACAGTAATTAGGAAATCTAAGCACAAGGCTAGTTCTCACCTGGTGACGTAGTGAAGAGCTGGAACGGACCTTGAGGAGCAGAGCCGCCGGCCACGAATAGATAATTGGGCTCTTCTGGGTCTAGCTTTTAAGGCTTTCCCCCACTGCTTACTCGGCGTTTCCTCACTGTTGCTGTTCCAGATAGTGTGTTTGTGTGTGTGTTGTGCAAGCGTGGCTGTCAGCAATACTGCTGTGTCTGCTCGTATCAAAGAAGTGTGTAAGGCTTATGGAATGCCTATGAGGGTGGTTTATGGTGAAAGATGAAGGAGTGGGTCCTAGGGGTACTGCCCCTGGGCTGTACACTATCACGGAGTAACTTGAACACTATCACGGAGTAACATGAATATCACGGCGTTACCTACTTCTACTACCGGATTTTGTTAGTGAATACCTTGAAATATCTTGTGAATATTTGTAAGATATATGCCAGAAATATTCCGTAGGGTATTCCTCTTTAACTTGAAATGAATTGAAATAACTGAAATCTAAAATTTCAGAAATAGTAAGAAAAAAAGCTTAGTATCACGGAGTTACTTAACTTTACCCTACTTAAACTAACAGAAAAAAATATTTTAAAAATATAACTTTGTGGTGGTGGCGGTGAGGGTGATAAGTAGTACAGTATAATGGACATAACATTCAGGTCATTTTCCCGTAATGATAATGACAATAATGAATAGGGAAACGGCTATTTACTAACTACAGTACTGACACATGTAATTTACAAACGAATTGAAAAATATGATTAGAAAGAAGAGTATGTAAAATAAAAGACACTGCCTAGGGCATATATCTCATTGGCTGTTAGAAAAGTAGAGATCAATAGTGTCGTCTTTTGTCACATAGTGCCAAAGGAAAATAATCAGAGCACTTTGGAAACCTTCGGCTGTCCCGAGCTCCTGAAGTAGCAATAGTGTCATTTATCGCCACATACCGCTCAAGGATATGGATCTGAATAAATGAAAGGAAATTTGAAAGCACCAACGCTTAATGCAGCTGATTACCTCTATGTACTGCACCAACACCATCGCACTTATACAGAGGCATAATATTTTCATGATGATAACTGTTTTAAGGGGCCTAAGAAATAATTTTGCACTAATTACTCCCCGTGAAAGAAATTTATACCCAGCGCAAGATGTGACTATTTCTTCAATTCTGCATCAGAGCACTGGTAGAGGCGGCGTGATGCAGCCCGCATTGCCAGCCACAGACCACAGACTTATTAAAACATTCTTACAGTCATACCACAGTACTACAGACATGAATGGTCCTAAGGCCTTAAAACGTGGTTTTCAAGTTCCTCTTGTCTGTTATTCTAAATGTAGGTAACGGAGAGGGTTCTCCAAAATATGAAGTGGACAGTTTTACCAGCAGGGATTCAAAGGGTAAGCAGGCCTGTGTAAAATTCGGTGCAAATAGATGAAACGGTGCAGATTTGTTCTAAAGGGTCTAACTGCAGGGAATAGAGTGGTCTGTCTGAAATTTCATGTAGACAGTGTTACTCTTCGGGTTCCAAAGGGTAAGTATGTAAAATTTGGTTCAGATCACTTAAACGGTGTAGATGTGTGCCCAAGGGCCAAAATGCAGGGAATGGAGTGGTCTGTCCCAAATTTCATGTAGACAGGGTTACTCGTCGGGTTCCAAAGGGTAAGTATACTAATTTTGGTTCAGATCGGTGAAACGGTGTAGATTTGTATGAATATCAAACAGACCGACTGACAAACTTTGAGCTTTATATATCTAGATTACATTTATTACAATCATTATCATTAACTTCTCATTTCTTAATTAGATTTAAGTCATATATACTATTTTTAATTCTTAATTGATTTTCATTTTAAGCTGAAGATGACCTCATTGTAGGTCGAAACATGTCCCAATATATAAAATATATATTTGTTAAGTATTGATATTAGTATAATTTTGGTTGGTTCTTAAGTTTAGGGGCTGCGACAACGCGGTCATGTAGCCCCGTGTACTTTGGGTGTGTGTAGAATCTGTCTGATAACCGGTGTTAATTGTGATGACTGTATTAGTGTGTGTTATCTGTTTTTTTTTTTATTTTAAGTGCTGCAACTTAGAATTTTCAAATAGTTCCTACTTTTGCCGCCAAGCGCCACCGTCAACGACTACTAGGTCAAGTTCAGAACTTAGCTACTAGACGCCACCGCAGTCGGCTCTTGGCAACGAACGTAGAAACCTAAGAGCGTTGTTTACATTCTTAACCTATCCAATTTAGCTTCACACAGGTACAATTAGTGGAAGGTTCTTTAACATGCCATAAATCTATGACATGGGACCGCCGGCTTTACTTCCCCTCCGAAGGAAGGCATACTGAGGGATTTTTAACGCTCTTAAAAAATCCAACGGCTTCGGCCAGGTTTGAACCCGCTATCTTGGGCATAGAAGCTCAGCATGCTACCGACTACGCCACCGATCCCGCGCGTATAATTTTAAACGTTTAATTATATCAATACGGATATTTAAAACATTTGTGTTTACAATGGCAAAATATGTGTTTGCGTTCTATGCTAGGACAAATATATGGGAGCAAAGGCAGGAGGGTACTCGTAATGAAGAGATTAAGGCTAAATAGGAAATAAATATGTTAGATAAAACTGTCCATATGGTTGGATCATGTGATGGAAATGTGGAAGGGGAGATTACATAAGAGATAAATGAGCTCTCCTGTAGAGGGTAAGAGTAGCAGAGTAGCAGAGGTGATGGATTGATTCAGTTAACGATTTCAAAGTGAGAGGTATAGAAACAGAGTAGGCTGCAGTGCTAACTGCTAAAAGGGAATAATGGAGGAGACTTGTTCGCGAACAGAGGCTTGCAGCCAAAACTGGTCAGAGTGATAGGCAAAATGGAAATGAATGAATGAATGTTGCTAGAACACGATTTCACAAATACCCAAGACACAGAATGTTAACAAACATGAGAGGCCTACTGAGTTCCCATTCCAAGCAATAAATTCACAGCAATGTCTCTACCACTGGGTCTTACAACTGTTGAAGTTGGTTTCTTCTGTTTTGTCTTTTTTGTAGAAAATAATTTTCTCTGTGGTTCAACTCGAAATGATGACTTCGATTTTCAGGCTTCAATGTTTGGTAATATTGGAGTTAGATTTCTTTCTATTATTTCTACATCCTCATTGCATTCTGCTTTATCAATGATATCCAAGAATTTTCTCAAAATTTGGGCTTTCTTTTCCCCTTTGTTGGCATGTTTTTCAATTGGCTTCCTTAACTCCTTAATTATAGAGTCCTCATTTTCCATCCTGTGGGACTCTGCAATTATCAGGTCGGAAATAATTCCATCTTCAGCATTACTTTTGGTTCTTGCTGTTTCATTTGACTAGATTTTAACAGTCAGGTGAATGTGTTTACACATGTTGAATTTTTTGGATAAGTCGGCACAAGTATAAGAAAATTAATGAATGTATGTGTCACAGTCTGCACACTTCAGATCACAGTTGCAATTTTTCCCCAAATTTCTCATTTCATAAAATTCACTATTATCTTGGGATGGTATTTTCCAGGTTCTTTCGTCATATATGATGTTCAAATATTTCTAAGACTTGGATATCCACCCTGTTTGAAAACATTAAATCCCATGGAAATCCTTCACAGAGGTTATCCAACACTAGTAAGATAGCGAGTTCGAATCGGTAAAGTTTTAGGTCATGCTTGCCATCCATACATATCTTAGACAGTTGGTGCTGAACTGTCTTAATATACGGTATCTATCTGTGCATCATTCATTACGATGAAGACACAATCTTCAGATTGTAACTGGGGATATGTTTCTAGCACCACAGAATGGGGTTTATAAAACAGTACCACACCACCTGTGTCCTACATTTCAGAAATCCACGATTGCACACTTGTACAATTATTTCTGGGCCTTACAACATCTGCATTTAGATCATAATCTCGGGATATATTGTGCAGATCCTTTCGGGTAATGAGTTCGGCACGCTGACAGAAATTATTATTGAATCCAGAATGTCATCAAAACTGATCATCAGTGCAACTTTCTTAGCGATGTCATCTCTTTCAACATTAGAGAGCCTTAAACACCCCAGTTCACCTTGATGGCTCACATGCGTTTTCCAGAATGTCACTTTCACTCTTCCTGAAGCCCCGTGTAAGGCATCAATTCTAGCTGGACAGTGTCCATTTATCTTGTTGCTTCCTAATATCTTGGCATGTCACTGACTTTGGCTTTGTGATTTAAAATTTTCATCGCGATGTCACCTGTATATCGCTCTATTCTCTTCACTCACTTTCCTACAATACCGGTTCTTACAAACAAATTGGCACAAGTGTTCAATATCTATTTCCTTTCTCCAGGTTTGTAATTCACACTCCTTATAAATTCTACTGACTCTTTCCTTAGTTCAATGTCATGTTCAAAAGTATAATGTTGCAACATGTCAGCAGGTTTAGACTTCCCTTCTCCACACAGCAGGCAACTGATACCAAATTCCACATTTTCTGATGTAGTTGAGTGTTTGAACTCTATTATGTCTCACTAAATCGGACTTTGAGGTGGTCGTTGCTCCACACCTGTCACACGTTATTCTTAACTTGTCATGGTTTATTCTAGTGGCGTTTCAAACTTCAATGAAACTTAAATGTATTTGCACTTAAGTTGCAGACGTATTCATTCATTGCATTTTGACAATACACCTGCCTTTTCCTCTGAAAGTTAACAGGTGTTGTTAATAGCTACAAAGAGAAAATAATTACAAAATTCACATCACCTTGTAACGTACAATAGGTAATGTTATTTGCTACTTAGGCAAAATTGAAGGGCATCCTCTAAAAGGATTCCAATGACATTTGCCAAACAAATCAAGAACGAAAACAAACGTTACAATCACTACAAAGCGTGGTAGCTCTACGTAGACAGGGCTATATGACCACGATGTCACAAATCCCCTAAAGGTAACAATAATAACACAAATTGGTGGAAATTAATTCTTTTCCGGAAAGTAAGTTAAATTTAAACTTGTAACTAAACAAGAAGTTCCGTGAAGAACTATACAGCCTACTTTTCATGCCAATGATTATTCTACAGAATATGAACCTATCTAGAATAATGACGAAATTAAGTTGCTAATATCGAAATTTCCAATTAGTTCGAAATACTGTATACTTGGCACAATGTATCCTAATAGAGCACTACAGTTGGCAGCCCTGATGACTGAATATATTCTTAGTTCCGTCTCTTAAGGTACAAAATACAAAATTTGGTTGAAGTCCAATGAATAGCATGGACGTTACGTGCAGTTAAACATTGGATCTAACAGCGCGCGTAAAATCATGTTGGCAACAATGTCATGCATGTATTGGTCAGAAATAATCTGAAATAATATGATCTATTGTTGTGCCAATTTTGAATGAAATCCATTAGTTAGTATAGAAGTTACATGCATTTTAAAATTGGACCTATCAGCAGGCTTAGAATCATGTTGGCAGCACTGACGTATATTAGTTACTCCAAATTCGTCTAGAATGCCAGGTACTATACGTGTGCAAAGTTAGGAGCTATTGGCTTGCATACTTTCTGATATATTGATATTAGGGTAACAAAAATAGGGACAGCACATATTAACAGTTGGCAGCACTGGTTGCTCCTTAGAATACGCATAGTCATATCTGTTATGGTACACATAGCACATACGAAATTTGGTTGAAATCTAAATGATAGTATGGAGGTTACATGTATTTAAAGTTGGACCTGTCAGCAGGCTTAGAATCATGTTGGTAGCACTGACGTATATAAGTTACTCCAAATTAATATAGAATGTCTGGTACTATACGTGTGCATAGTTTAAAGCTGTCGGCTTGCATACTTTCTGATATATTGGTATTTGGATAAAATAAATTAGGAGCATTTATTAACAGTTGGCAGCCCTGGTAGGTCTTAAGAATACGCTCAGTCATATCTGGTTATGTACACATACAACATACGAAATTTGGTTGAATTCCAATTGATAGTATTGAAGTTATATGCATTTAAAAATTGGACCTATCAGGAGTCTTATAATCATTTTGGCAACACTGCCATGTTTAGCCTCCTGGAAATTAAACTGAAATATTATGATCTGTACGTGTGCCAATTTTGAAATAGCTTCCATTCATACTTTCCAAGATATCCAACATGGAGCTCAAATTTCAATTGCGATTTTTTAGCAGTTGGTAGCACTGACATCTTTTTCAAATATGGCCGTGAGATATTCAGGTATAGATCTTTACTCCTACCAAATTTTGTTTCGATTGCTGCAGCCGTTTAGGAGTTGATAGGGGGACACACACACACAGCCAGACAGACAGACAGAAGGACAGACAGACAGACAGACAGACAGACACACATTTGCCCGATCTCATAAGTCTACTTTTTCCTCATTTTTGCAAAATGTGAAAAGTAGGCTAAAAACGAATGATTAACCTTCAAGTCGTCTGGAGTGAAAAAAACTCAAGAAATATTTCAAATGTCCAAATTGAAGTGCGTGCCATGCCAAACGCTAAAATTAATTTTAACATAGGCCATTTCCTAAACATTTGGTTACAATTTTTTTTAAATCCCTCTCAGCACGCCAGAAGGCGGAGGTAGATTTCACCTTGCAATGAAACATATTACAAATTCACTGAATTTGCCAATTGTTGTATACTTTAAAAAGTTCCACATGCTTAACATACGAGAAGCCCCAATTTCTTATAATTCCGAAAATATTTAGTTCATCCCTTGGGGTAGGCGTGGGTCAGATAAAAAATTATTTTAGACTTACGTTTTAGGTAATTTTTAGGAAACTATCGACTATTTTAAAGGGTTTTCACATTGTGCCTAAGGGAGGTACCATTTTTAGCCTATTTTCAATTTTGAAAAAATAGGCTTATGAGATCACCTTTTGTCCGTGTGTGTGTGTGCGTGTGTGATTCGTGTGTGTGTGTGTGTGTCCCCTAATAAAATCTAAACGGCTGGAGCGATTTCAATGAAACTCGGGAAGTTCATAGCACTATTCCGGGCGACCCCGACCGTGCCCTTCAAATGCTGTTACGACTCACCAATCCAACATGGCGGCTGTGCGAAATATATTACCAGCATTCAATATCGTAAACTGTTACCGATATTACGCTGACATTTTGTATGGTGATAAAGGGAACTACTAGAAATTCACTTATGCGACCTTTGAAAACCTGGTAACTACAAAACCAACATGGTGGCCAAGCGAAGTTGCGACTTTTAAATAGACGTTTCTCGCGATTTAACCAACCAAACGCAATGCAACTTGGTACAGTATATGTTTATATACATTGTAATGCACCGACATCTAACTTCGTTCAATTGTTTACATAACCACAAGATGGCGGATGTGCGAAATATTTCACCGGCATTCTATATCTCTGAAACTATTACCGGTATCTCTCTGAAAATTTGTACGAAGATAAAGGGCACTACTGGAAGTCCATCTATAAGACTTTCAAAAACCGGTTAACTACAAAACGAACATGGCGGCCAAGCGAATTTGAAAATTTTAAATAGACCTTTGTAGCGATTTAATGTTCCAAACGCACTGAAATCTGGTACAGGAAATATTTATACACATTGTAATGCACTGGTATCTAATTTACTTCAATAGTTTACGTCATTTCAAGATGGCGGCTGTGCGAATTTTAAAATTAAGTTTTTATTTCTTGTGATGTAGTCATGCGATCGAAGTGAAAGTTTGAATAATGAACCTACGCAATAATTTTCATTTAATGCTACTGTCCACGATAATCCGGATAATAGGCTGTCAGAAATCCGCCCCCTCAATCGGATTGCCAATAATCAATCGCACCGGCACAGCTACATCAATGAAAATGGCACTGACAGATACTACCGAGATTAGAGCACAGTAGTTAACAAGAAATTATTGTGGAACACACCAAAATATACGGGGGTTCATACTTACCTTTTACTTACCTATTCAATTTAATCTCGGGTCTGGGTTTTCAACTGGATCACTTAATAGTATGCCCTCACAATAACCTCCACCATGATATTTAAAATGAACCAAAAACGGAAACAAGAACATTTAAACTGCACAATAATTTATTTCACATAACGAGAATAATTTAACAAAATTTAACAACAAAATATACGTGGCAATCAGAAGCCATTGTCCATGTAACCATGTCCTCCTGTAGGACTTGTAGACTTTACATACAAAATTTCAGCTTTCTCTAGCTCAAAAGAACGTAATAATAATAACAATGCACTTTGGAATGGATAAGGGAGTTGGGACGAGACATATAGCAATTGTTTCCTTGTTTATGAACTTCACATTTTATTTATAACCGCAAGGCTGCTATGTAAGTGACCTTGGCCTCTATCATACAGTTATCTGGCCACCTGCGATACACCCTGCACCGTGTCGCATGCTTGCATCGTCAAATGGACCCACCTGTCCAGCCAATGTTAGCATATGCTAGTTACCTCAGAGCCTAGCTCCTTTTCAAAACACTTTAAATGTTCACGTCTCAACTCAAATATTATCACGCAAATCTTTTAAATGCTCCGTTCAAATATCAATGGATTTCTCTAATAATCCCAAATCTTGTTTAATTGTCTAATCCAATTGTTTAACTAGCGTTGTTTAGAGTATAATAACAAAAACGCTTAATGTTTATAACAAAATGTTCATTAATTATTTATAACAATTTTAAATTGTTTATAACATTGTCAAACGACAATTGAAAAATTTATACACGCCTCTATTAATCCCGTTCGTTTTAAATTATTATTAAAGATTTTTACATAGTTATTTACATTATTTATATTATTTATATTATAAATACATTAAACCACACGTTTATCCGGTTGATAATTACTTAAATCGTGGTGATATAATCGACCAATGAAGGTTAGTTATATTTAAATTTTAGATTCAGGTTTAATAAGATTTAATAATTATTATTATTTGTGACGGTAACCTCCATTCAAAATCGTTATCTCAAATTATTTAAACACTCTTGTTAATTTTAATAGTAACTTCACATGAATAACTTTCAAAGGACCTGAAAAATACACTCAGCGGAAAAATACCTCGCTCAAAACGCACAAAATTGCACAAAAATTGGCCCATAATTCATCATATATCTCATTATATATGGCATCAAAATCTTCCACAATACATACAAAAAATCTCCACTTATAAATTCATCAACATCATCAATATTACTGTGGGAACCTCCTTCACTTATTACAGGGCATTATTCATCAGCGACTTTTACACGTCCACTGAACTAACGATTATACATCCATAGTTCCTCTTTAAAAATTCTTATATTCATCAATTGTATAAAAAACTGTTATTATATTTAACCTTCGTGGGTTTCATTCATGAATCGATATGAAGTAGAAATTTGCCAATCACAAATAAATTTAATAGCAAATACGATTAGACACGCCTCCCTGGTCTATCAAAATTGAGATTAATATCATCAAAGTATCGCAGTATAAAAATACTATCTTCAATCAAAGTTCATCTAAACTGCATAAATAATCGAATAGAATACAATTAGACTGTGGACTACAAACATTATTGTTCCAATCTAGAATTGAGAAAAATTCCTTTCAAATGTTCATTACTATAGTGTACTCAATAAATCGTACTCAAAGTTCATATTTCATAAAATTGTCTATAATGCAATGGTATTTCAGAATTGACGATAAATGTCTATGTTGCAATCATGTTCATAAAACGACTAGTATTTCCAAGATCGTCGATAAAGTAATAGATTTTAACGCTCTAAAATCTTTTAATCATTCTTCTTTCTTGAGGATGACAGAAAATTGGTCAAAGTAATTTACTGAATATAATTACTTTAATAAAGTGACACGCTGTCTGAATTCAAATTTGCCATAGAAAATCGTTAACTTTACAGTCAAATCGTGACTACAAAAATATGCAAATTACTGAAAGAATATAAATAATATCAGTCTCAACTGATCCAACATTATTTAAATATGCCAATGACATAACAATGTCTCAATAAATCGTAGAAAAAGGCATAAATTATCAAAGTGTACAGAGTACAGAAATATCAAGCAAGAATATGGGGCAAAATATATGGTACAGAAAATATGGGAAAAATGGTTGCTCCGATATCGCTAAATGGCTCAAATAAAACAAGAAACGTTCACGACTACCTTACCTGTTGATTGAAGTTCTAGAGGAAAATTTCCAAAGAAGACTGCTGATGGTTCCATTTCACCACCGTAAAGATGTGTTCCGACCTCGAACCTGGAACCTGCGCCCTCGGAGAATAGAACTGCTTCCTCCTCCGGAAATTGCACTGCTCCGTGTAGACGATAGACATCCTTCTGGCAAAACTCTTCTTTGTGAGACGGGTCCACCCTGGCCTCTCTTGATAGTTCCCTGAAGTTCTGGTAGAAATTCGCCATGAAGTTTATTGCAATTATTTCCGCAGAAATGTTCATAATTGTGGAGTATGAAGATATTTCCACTGCCATTTGATGTAATTCAGCGATGGATTACGATGCATGAGTGTAGTTGGATGTTCACTACATGCTCGCTTTTGTAGAATGACGATTAACGAAGTTCCATGCTGCTATTTCACTCCATTGATATATGTCCCAATTGCATTAAAGTTTTAGTCTTCCATCTCCACTTCCGTTATAATAATAGTCGAAAGTACTGCCAGATTATATTGTTCCATTGTAGAATGTAGCGTTGTATCACCAAACGTAATCTTCAGTATCACGGTTGCAATACAAGTGTCAGCCGTAGCGTAGAATGTGGTATTATACAAGTGCTTATCAGGTGTCGAGAAGATCACTTTTGTCTGCAGTCTTAAAATGCGAATATCTTCCAAAGTATAATAGTGAAAATGTTCAACTTTCTTACACGCCTCAATATTGTAATGCACAATTGAATTAGCATAAATGCAGTAGCTAACTCTTGATAGATGATCTTGTAGACTCGTTTATGTGTGCGCTCCAACTTCGCCTAGTTTCAGTAACCGTAAAATTGTACTGCTGCACGCTCAATGCTTGTTCGATGCTGTGGGCTCTACCACACGTGCTAATGACGACTTGCTTCACTGAATAATATAAACTCGAAGTCTGACAATGTGCGAATCAGAAAAATGAGCCATGAGACATGAGACATGAGACATGAGAGCTGAGACATGAGAACTTCCTCTCTGCTGTGCAAGGCCTTTTATCAACTTCTTAAGGGGCGTATCCATCCCTACCATAGCTTGTTCCTCCGTCATTGCCAGAAGTTCTAACTTTGGCTATACTTGACGGATTTTCAAATTTCAGAAACTCATAATTAATTTCTTCAAAATTCCAAATCAATGCCATAACTGAAAATAGTTTTCCACAATTCTGCATGCCAAAAATAATTAAATATGGTAATTTCAGTAATCTCCGTCTCCCTCCAAACTATCATTCATTGGTTCGAGCCTTTCCTCCAATAGCGTAACTTCTTCCTTAGCACAAATCCTTGTTTCCCTGCGACTGCGTCGTAAATCTCAGATCCTTCTCGAACAAAATCATGACGTCACCAAGAATCTCAGCTCATCCAGCCTACTTGCATGAGGTCTGCGTCATCCGTGCCTACGTCATGAATATACACGTCACAACTATGACAGCCATAACTTTATTCATATATGCCAATACAGCCACCGTGGTCTCAGTATAATTCAATTTACGGGGGCAGTACATGACTATATGGCCTATACATTTAACAATCCAACATGGCGACCATCCGAAATATTTAGACGGCTCTGATTATCTACGAATGTATTGTAGCAATCAAGCTGATTTCTTTAATGTTCATAGGGGCTATGAACTTAAGTTCACCTATATGGCTTTAAATAACCTGGTGATCACAAATCCAACATGGCGGCGATGCGAAGTATAAATATTCACATGGACGTTTCTCGCAATTTAACCATCTGAGTGCAGTGATACTTGGTACAGTAAATCCTTATACGAATGGTAATCCACTGGCATCTAATTTATTTCAATTGTTTCCATAACAATTCCTAATTATGCGATTGAAGTTTGAATACTACACGTACGCAATAATCTGCATGTAACAGTACATAACTCTAGGACCTACATATATAAAATCCAACATGGCGACCATCCGAAATATTTAATCGGTTCTCAATATCTACGAATCTATTACAGCAATCAAACTGTAATTGTGTATGTTGATAGAGGCAATTAACAAGTAGGATATATGAAAATAGGCTGTATAGTTCTTCACGGAACTACTTGTTATTTTCTCAAAACTGTTTTCTCATCCCTTTGGTCAATGGTTGGTGCTATCTAAAAACTTTCAGATACGATTTTAGCCCTTATCCAAAGAATAGTATGGACTATGAATGGATTAGATTTTTCACATACAGTACCAAGAACGTTATGGCGATATTTCATGTATTCGCAAAAGGTCCCCAATTTTCACTCGCCCCTTTAGTCCGATTTTGCCCATTAACGAACTCAACTGAGATTATGAATCGTAGGATTTTATGTATAAATTTGAAAGTAATTGGTGAAAAATGACGGTAATTATCGTGTCCACATGAAAGTGATGTATATATATAGTGATGAAGATGATGAGGACAATAGGCTATCACTCGCTAACGAGTATGTCATATTTGGCACTATAAGACCTCAACGTCTGTGGGTCCTCAGATGACTGTGTGGACCAATTCTGGAGCCGCAAACTCTTCCAAAATGTTCACGAACTTATATTTCACCCACAACTTGCTGAGAATTATTCCTTTGACCGGCCAGTTGTTCTTTCCTTGCGTGTCGCATATCCACTGCATGTACTTGACATTCGTGTTCGAAGTGTTGTGGACCCAGCACTAAGGATATAAATAGAAGTAAGATAGTGAAAACAGTCATTTCATAAAAATTCTAGGCACTTCAAGAAAAGCCATCATATGATGTAAAAGTGGATGGTTGTACTATCCGACACGTGGTTTCATGAAATGACTAAATTTCGCCATCTCATAGTGTAATCCTTTTTGTACATTATCTGACGGGAAGTCCAGCCCGTCACATCATGAAGTAGTGGCAGCGGTGTCCTCGTGGTGAGATAGGTATTGTTACGTGCCACCCCTAGTGGCACCTTTGTTAACTGGATTATGGTGGGTAGGAAGCACAACACCAATTACTGCTTAAAGAAATAATTAACTTTATTGCAGCCAGAAAAAATACACTACTCAACAGCAAATAGCAATTATTACCTTACTCCAGTTTCCTCAAGTCGAGAATACTTCCCCTTTCACTTGTCAACAGACCACAGTTATTCCCTCGTAATGAGGTGGCCCCGTACGCTGGATGGAAATAGCTGCACTAGCTCTGTCACTCACTGTTTTGCAACACACCACAATGACTTCTCTTCGCACTAAGTAAGCACACTCGCTCAAAACACAGTTCCTCTGTAGGAGTCTCACTTCCCCGCTCCACTAGGGGTTTCGCAAGTCACCACACTTCTGTCGCTCACGATAATCGCTCACACTAGCTCGTAAAACACAACAACAACACTGCGTGACAGGTCGTACTTATATAGCAGGCCGGTGACTCAATAAATGCTTCTAGATCCATCCAGGGTTCACGGCTTCTCGAGGTTCCCATCGCTGGTCCAGTCACGAATATTCTGGACTATCCCTTTGTCCTAGTAGCCCTGTTGCATAAGGCGCACGCAATACGGGAGGCAGGCCACAGCCCAGCCCTGGGGCAGTTGTGACTCATGCGGCGAGCGATGACACAAACTCACAGCCGTGACACCACCCCCTTCCTAAAAAGGCTGATCGTCCCGATCAATCATTGGTCCGTCTGTGTCCCCCCGTAGGCTGCCAGGCGATCTCGGAGCACGATCTTCTTCATCGCCCTCGGGCTCCGCTGGATCCTGTAGACGACATCGTTGATCCGTTTCACGACTCGGTACGGGCCCTCCCAGGACTTCTGCAGTTAGGGTGACAGACCTTTCTTCCGTAATGGGTTGAAGAGCCACCAGGTCGTCCTCGTGGAATCCTCCGGCATCCGTCTGCTGGTTGTATCGGGTCTTCATTCGGTCGGTCTCGATCCGCAGTTTCCTCCTCGCGAACGCGTGCACGTCCTCCAGTTGGTCGACCAGTTCTTGACAATACTGGCTTACCGGGATCGGATCATTCACAGGTCGGCCGAAGGCAAGATCGACAGGTAGACGGAGCTCCCTCCCAAACATGGCCCGGGCTGGTGTGCACCCGGTGGCTTCATGCACGGCGGCGCGGTAGGCCAGGAGAAATAGTGGAAGATGCTTGTCCCAATCCCTCTGGTGCTCGCTGACAACTATTCGGAGATGGTTCTCGATGGTGCGATTGAATCGCTCTACCATCCCGTCGGACTGAGGGTGTAGCGGCGTTGTCCTTGTCTTCCGGATTCCCAGCAGCTGGCATAGGTTCTGGAACACCTGCGACTCGAAGTTCCTCCCTTGGTCGGAGTGCAGCTCTAGGGGTACTCCGTGCCGGCTGACGAATTCCTTCACCAGGGTCTCTGCGATCGTCGCGGCTTCTTGGTTAGGGAGCGCATACGCCTCCGGCCATTTGGTAAAGTAGTCGCTGACGACTAATATGTAGCGGTTCCCTGCCTCGCTTAACGGGAATGGCCCAGCAACATCGATGGCCACTCTCTCCATGGGGCCGCCCACGTTGTAGGTCTTCAGTGGACCCCGTCGTCTTCGTCCTGGGCCCTTGCTGGCTGCGCAATCGTGGCACCTCGCGCAGTGGTTCTCCACGTCTGTTCGGCATCCGATCCAGTAGAACCGCTCTCTCAGCTTCTCCAGGGTCTTCTTTATCCCTAGGTGTCCACCAGATGATCCTCCATGAACTTCCTTCAGGACTTCCTCCATCATAGCCTTTGGAACGACGACTTGTTCCTGATATGTCTTCCCGTCGGTGCTCTCCCAGGCGCGGCAGATGAGGCCATCCCTTACAATCAGCGAGTCCCACTGCGCCCAGTAGGACTTAAACTTTGGGCTGCAGTCACTCACAATGTTCCACCCGGGTCTGGGGACACAGGCCCCCTTCCATTCGGCTGTCCCAGGTCATCATCTTCTGCTTGTGCCCGCGTGAAAGATTCGTGGCTCGAGCTCCCTTGAAGTTCCGCGATAGTCCTTCGGCACTGTATCCCGGTGTTCTCCTCCCTTCGGGCACAGAAGGTGCAGTCTTCGGGGCACGGTCTTCGTGACAGGGCGTCGGCGTTAGAATGCAGCTGGCCTTTCCTGTGCTGAATCTCAAAGTTGTACTGTTGAAGCCTCTCTAACCACCGCGCGAGTTGTCCCTCGGGCTGCTTGAAGTTCAGGAGCCACCGCAGGGATGCATGGCCGGTCCTGATGAGAAATTCTTGCCCGTACAGGTACTTGTGGAAGTGTTCAATGGTCTTCACGATGGCGAGCAGCTCCTTCCTGGTGACGCAGTAGTACCTTTCTGGCTTTGACAAGGCCTTGCTGAAGTAGGCCACTACTCTCTCCTCGCCATCCACTACTTGCGACAGGATTCCCCCTATGCCAAAGTCGCTGGCATCGGTATCGACGATGAACCTTGTTCCAGGTCTGGGGTAAGCCAGAATAGGCGCGGTGCACAGAGCCTGCTTGAGTTGTTCGAAGGCACTGTGGCATTCTGCTGTCCACGTGAAGAGTTGGTCCTTCTCAGTCAGTCGATGTAAAGGTTTGGCGATGTCGGCGAATCCTCTCACAAAGCGACGGTAATAAGTGCAGAGTCCCAGGAAGCTTCGTAGTTGGGACTTGTCCTTCGGAACTGGCCACTCCCTCACAGCTGCGGTCTTCTCTGGGTCGGTGCGCACCCCTTCCTCGGAGACGATATGCCCAAGGTACTGGACCCGCTTCTGGAAGAGCTGACACTTCTTGGGGCTCAACTTCAGCTGGGCAGCCCGTAGCTTCAACAAGATCTCCTTCAGGTTGCTGTAGTGCTCCTCGAAGTTCCTGCCCAGAACGATGACGTCGTCTAGGTAGACCAGGCAGGTCTTCCAGTGCAGTCCCCTCAGAATGGACTCCATTAGCCTTTCGAAGGTCGCAGGGGCGTTGCACAGACCGAATGGCATGACGGTGAACTGCCAGAGCCCGCTGCCCACAGAGAACGCCGTTTTCTCGCGGTCCTTAGGGTGGACCTCCACCTGCCAGTAGCCACTCTTCAAATCCAAGGTGGAGAACCATCTTGACCCTGATATGGTGTCCAGCGTGTCGTCGATCCGGGGTAGAGGGTAGCTGTCCTTCTTCGTGACGTCGTTCACCCGCCTGTAGTCCACGCAGAACCTGGTGGAACCGTCCTTCTTCTTCACTAGCACGACCGGAGAACTCCAAGGACTATGTGATGGCTCGATCACCCCTTGCTCCTTCATCTCTTCTACCATCCGGTCGACTTCGGCTTGCTTGGCGAGCGGGACACGTCGGAATGGGGCCCTAATCGGTGCGCTGTCCCCAACGTCGATTCTGTGCTGGACCAAGCTTGTCCTGCCGAAGTCTTTGCTCCCCACGGAGAAGACATCCTGGAATTCGCGTAGCAGGTCCTGAAGTTGGCGTGATTGCTCTTCGTCTAAATGGTCCTGGGATCCTTGGTACAGCTTCTGTAGTTCTTCTGGCAGGGCGCGTCTTCTTCGGTTGTCCGTCTGCAGGTGTCCGTCCGTCGTTTTTGTGATGCGGGCAATCCAGGTAACGGGCTCGCAGACTCCTAGGTTGGTGTCCCGGAGAACCGTAATATCGTAGTCGTTCAGGTTGGACAGGCGGACGTACGGCCGAGGCGTCGTGTTGATGAGGGTCTTGGCAACTAGCAATCCTTTTGTCTGGATGTCCTCATATTTTGGTTCGATGACAGCCGCTACTCCCTCAGCAATTCCGTCGACAATTACGGCAGCGCTGACCTCCGTCCTGGCGGGAACGATGACGTCTTCTCTCAGCCTTACTCGTCGTGCGGTGATGGACTCGTGCGCAGGTTGCAAAGCAAGTTCCTCACCTCCGAAGTGCAGATTGTTGGTACTCAGATCCAAGATGATGTTGTTCTGGTCCAGGAAGTCCAGTCCGATGATCACTTCATTTGATACGTCAGCCACAAGCACTGGATGCTTTATCGCCCGTCGACCAATGAGGAACTCCAGTGATGCTTCGCCATGTACCGGTGCGGTCTCTCCGGTCGCGGTTATTAGCTGGAGGTTCCTTTGTGTGCGTTGCACTCTCCACTTCGGGATCACGGTGGGATTGACGATGGTCCTCGACGCTCCCGTGTCGATTAGCATGAGCCAGCTCTCTCCGTTGACGACTCCGTCGACCATCAGGCTGCTATTGTCCCTCCGTAACTTAGTCACACGCACTTGGACTGCTGGGGCTTGACGACTGTCACAAGCCAACCTTTGCCCCCCAAGGCTGGCTAATACTCGTTTTCCTGGGCTGCGCGGTTTCCCTACGACTGACTGTCCCGACGGAAACCCTTGGCGGTGGCGATCACCGCAGTCCTTGCTCAGGTGGCCTCTCTTACGGCAGGTCCAGCAAGTCGGTAGTCCTCTTCCGGGCCGCCTCTCCGGATGTCCTTCGGCTACGTTTTTGTTGGTGGTGCTGCGATTCTTGAAGAAACGGCTTAGCGCCTCCATCAATTCGTCGGCCAGGGGCTTGGTCTCGTTGGTTTTTACTGGTTCGTCGACGTCCACTTGACGCACCCGCGCGTGCATTCTGGATGCCTGTTTTGCCGTCTCGAACTCAAGTGCGTGGCTCAGCGCATCTGCCAGGGTCTTATTGCGCACGAGACGCAGCGCCTGTTGAGTGTCCGAGTCCCGTAGCCCGTCGGTGAAAGTCTGCGTCGCTATCTGCTCCAGAAAGTCGGCCGGTGCAGTTGGGTAGGCGAGCCTTACGAGGCGTGCGATGTCCATCTCGAACTCCTGTAGGGTTTCCGCGTTCTTCTGTACCCGGGTCCGGAGCTGCATCTGATAGGCCTGCTGAAGATGGCTATCTCCATATCGGGACTCCATATGGGCGATCAGGGAAGCGTAGTCCGGGGATCCAGTCGGGATGGCCTGAAGGACGTTAGGGCGTCACCTCTCAGCGCTACAATGAGAGCTGTAGCCTTTTCTGTGTTGTTCCAGTTATTTATGAAACAGGCCGCCTCGAACTGACGTAAGTAGGTGCTCCACGGGACCTTTCCGTCGAAGGTAGGGGGCGTCACTTTGCTATGTCCCGTTCCTGATATTCCCGGTGTAACGGTGGGCGGGCGTTGGCGCAGCTCGGCAACTTCCTCTCGTAGAGCGTTGAATTTCTCCTCCACCCCCGTCAGTGGGCGTTGGCGCAGCTCGGCAACTTCCTTTTGTAAGGCGTTGAATTTCTCCTCCACCCCCATCAGCGGGCGTTGGCACAGCTCGGCAACTTCCACTTGTAAGGCGTTGAATTTCTCCTCCACCCCCATCAGCGGGCGTTGGCGCAGCTCGGCAACTTCCACTTGTAAGGCGTCGAACTTCTTTTCCACTTCCGTGACTTCCTCACGCAGACCCAGTTCTAATTTCTTCAGGTCCTGTGTCAACTTATTCTGACCGTCTTCCATCTTCTTCTGACCGTCCTCTATCCTCTTCAGGTCCTCCGCTAGCTTATTTTGACCGTCTTCCATCTTCTTCTGGCCGTCTTCTAGTTTGGCAGTTAGGTCCTCGGCTAACTTCTTCTGGCCGTCCTCCATCTTCTTCAGGTCCTCCGCTAACTTATTTTGGCCGTCCTTCAGGTCCTCTGCTAGCTTATTCTAACCTTCTTCTAATTTGGAAGTTAAGTCCTCGGCTAAACTTTTCTAGCTGCCTTCCAATTTGGCAGTTAGCTCCTTGGTTAAATTCTTCTGGCCATCTTCTATGACATTTAACTTTTCTAGCAATGCTGCCAATTGCGCCTCCATTTTAGTTGTTTGCCTTGTAAAGAGCATGCACTCACAGGAAAATTATAGAAAATGACCTGCTCGGGTTTTGAAACCAGGACCGTCAGGTGTTGTGCTTGAGTTCGTAATCCCACTTCTGACACCAGTTGTTACGTGCCACCCCTAGTGGCACCTTTGTTAACTGGATTATGGTGGGTAGGAAGCACAATACCAATTACTGCTTAAAGAAATAATTAACTTTATTGCAGCCAGAAAAAAATACACTACTCAACAGCAAATAGCAATTATTACCTTACTCCAGTTTCCTCAAGTCGAGAATACTTCCCCTTTCACTTGTCAACAGACCACAGTTAATCCCTCGTAATGAGGTGGCCCCGTACGCTGGATGGAAACTGGAGTAAGGTAATAATTGCTTGTATTTACTGAAGAGTGCTGTATCCTTCTGGCCGCAATAAAGTTAATTATTTCTTTAAGCAGTAATTGGTGTTGTGCTTCCTACCCACCGTAATCCAGTTAACAAAGGTGCCATTTGGGGGGTGGCACGTAACAGTATGCTTTCCAAGAATTAATCGTGACAATATACGACATGGAAGTCACAGTGGATGTTCAAAGGCTGTTTTCAAGGAGTGTTTTGCCAATTAAAGATTACCGCTTTTTTTTTTTGTTGTTCAGCCTGCAATTTTGAATATAGTTCTTTAGTTTTAGCAAAATACTGGTCTCACTGCAATTAAATTGAGTATACGTATGCATGTATGATGATAATGATGTTATCTGTTCAGTCGAATCCGACCATCGGCGATTCTATGATCACCACTCTCCAAGTTGTCCTGTGTCACACTGCATTCATTGTTGTTCCAGGGTAAGGGTGTGTAATATTGTGCACTGCTTGGTCTTGGAAGAGATATTCTGAAGCTATAGATCAATATGCCTTCTAAAACAGTGTATGGCAGCAAGTTATGAAATAATATTGTGAACTAAATCAAGAAAATTCAATTTAAGTATAACTACCGTTTATAGATGACTAGCTGAAGTACCCGTTCTTCGAACGGCTTTTAGTACTTGCTGGCCTAAATCATTAATACACTGACCGGCGAAAAAAGTGGAACAGTTAAAAAAAGTACTATAATTAGTATAAAATTAGCCATGAAAAAGATTTAATCACATTTTAAAAGCTTTTCACGCATTAGAACAAACATCTGAAACATACGTGAATAGAAATTGATAATATGACATTTCTAAGGGTGGTTTATTACCACCAATTACCCCCGATCTTCGATGAGCCTATCTTAATGGTTTTATGGCGGGAAGCGCACTGTAAGCGTTTAAGGTTTATGAGTGTTGCCGCTCGCTTATTGTTGTTCTAGGGATAGCAACTGGCATTTGTTGAACACCTGGGAACCATTGTCACACATTTTAGTAGGTTATCCATGTGTAGTTCACATTAAAACATGCCTCTTAGCCCTGAAGGAGCTGCACAGGCAGTTGCATTGGTGGAGGATGGCCGCAGCTTCCGTTATGTTGCTGAGGTAAATGGATCATCGCTCGGCAACATTCACCGTGCAGTGCAACGTTACAGAGAACTCCAAACATACGACAGGAGATGAGGGTCAGGCCGTAGAAGATGCACAAGTGCCAGGGATGACAGATTCCTCACCCTGCAAGTTCTGCGTGATCGCCATACCACAGCAGTCCAGGCTCGAAATCAACTGGAAAATGTCAGAAATGTGAGAGTGAGCGAGCGAACAGTAAGAAGAAGGTTTGAAGAAGCTCATCTTTCGTCCAGGAGACCTGTACATGGACCCGCACTCGAACGACATCACAGAGAGGCGCGTCTTCGCTTCGCAAGGCAGCATCTGGGATGGACCCACGAACAGTGGGCCTCTGTTCTCTTCACTGACGAGAGTCGCTTTAATCTTAGATCTCCTGATGGAAGAGAAAGAGTGTGGAGAAGGTGCGGCGAGAGGTACAGCCCTGTTGCTTTCTCCTCCAGGACTCCATTTGGAGGTGGCTCGGTTATGGTGTGGGGTGGCATCAACGTTATGGCCTGCACTGAGTTGGTGTGCATCGATCACGGGACGCTCAATTCCCAAAGGTACATCGAAGAGATCCTGATGAACCATGTGATGCCCTTTGCGCCTTTCGTTGGTCAGAATTTCATGCTGATGCAGGATAATGCCCGCCCTCATACTGCTCACTGTGTTGTACAATACCTGCAGGAAGTGGGGATTCAAACCCTGGACTGGCCAGCTCGTAGTCCTGACTTGAACCCCATCGAACATGTATGGGATATGCTTGGAAGGAACGACAGACAGCGTGACCACACCACCTTGGCACAACTGAGAACATCGCAGCTGGAGGAATGGGATCGCATCCCGACAGATGCCATTCGACGAGTTGTGAACAGTATGCCTGAGCGTTTACAAGCTGTCCTAGACGCCAAGGGTGGAAACTCTCGTTTTTAGTGACCAGTGTTCTCGTGCAGTGCAGAGCAAACATTAATACTGTTTTGTTTGGCAATAAGTTTGATAAAATCCAGCCCAAAAGAACATTACTAAAATAGAAAATTGTAAGATTTGCAAAATGTAACGACATTTATGAGTTAAAGCGTGTTGTAAAATATGTTTCGGTATTTTCTGTAGCCAGCCATCTAAAATTTACATGAATAATGCAAATATTGAAAAACCTATACATTTTAGTGGAATAAATTAAGAAATTACATAAAAAATTAAAGTGTTCCACTTTTTTTTTTGCCGGTCAGTGTATATATAATCACACATTCCTAATGTAGTTATGTTATTTCCATGTTTCCAACTACGTGTGTATACTACATACATTTTCACTCACCAAATTATTAATCAGAGGTAAGAAAGTGAAAATCCTTAGCCTGCTTTCAGTCGACCGACCGGGTCAGGGAATGGAATGAATGAAATCCCCATCTAACAGCAAGGATATAAACTGTGCCAGCTGCCGAAGCGTGTCGCACTCCCCTGGGGCAATGATTTAATGAATGACGGATGAAATGAATTGATAGTGGAGATTGTTGCTGGAATGAAATTGTGACAGGGAAAACCGGAGTACCCAGAGAAAAGCCTGTCTGTCTCCGCTTTGTAGGTGAGAAAGTGCGTTTATATATTGGAAATAAATATCAGTTTCTATGTAGTAAAAGTTGAATAACCTGTCTTAAATATTGAACACCTATCGTTTAACGTCTTCATACTATATTTAAACATATAAATATTATGCTAAAAATACATCAAAATTGATGGCAATTATCATATCCGCAATAAGTAACATTGCGGAAAGTACGTACCGTCAAGATAAAGAGTAACAGTAACGGAACAAACTTCAATCATCCCAAGTAATAATAACAAAAACAAATTAATCACAGAAAAATTTTCTAAGTTTATGCCGTGACTTGTGCGAGATTACGCCTAGTAACTCCGAGATGGTTCATCAGCGGGCTCTTGTGGTTTATTTGCGGACTGCCAAAGGAGTAGCAAACTGTGCGATACCTCAATTCTTATTTAGAACACCTCAGCTACTTTACTGCGAGTGCTAAAGGCTAAAACAGTCTTTCACCTCCCTATAAACGCTTCCAAAATGATTGCATATTGAATTTCAGGGCCAAGCAATTAAAACTCAGCAACTTTTCTAGGTTTACGCCGTGTTTTGTGCGGTTTTCTTTATTGGCCGTGAAAGTCAAAATACCTAGGCCTACTTTATTGAAATAAATTTGCCCAGTTCTGCAGTAAGATTAATATGAACACTAAATAAACGACTGTGACAGTCATTAGTCTCCGACACATTCGTCTGTGAATTTGGGTTTCTGATCATGGTAAAAAAACGACAAAAAGCAGATAAATATTGGCCAACTGAAATATTCATTTAACGAAATACAAATCGATATAAAGGATGAAAGCATACCGTGCAAAGTAGAAAGCACTATAACATTGTGAAACAGCGTAAAGATCCACATACTCACATACAATAACCGGCACAAAGAGTATAAAATTAGACAAAAAATCACGTCTAGTTTCGGACCCCACAAACTACCTCCATAAATAAAACAGTTCATGTAGAGCAGTGGTTCTGAGCCCGTGGAAGTCTGCGGACCACTCAGCCTGAAATTGAATCATGTACGGACCACCTCCCGCCTCCGCCTCCGCCCTCCCCCCAATACACAGTATCAGTTGTACCCTTCCTCAATAACACTTATTTTAAAGATAGTCTACTTCTATTCAAGACCTGATAGTCATCGCCGCAAATACATTCGAACGATTCTCGTTTATCGCACATCGTTTTAGAAATTCCCATTTTGACCACTTTTATATACGTGCTGGTGGACACTTTTCCTCCCGCGGACCACTCCCGAGGCACACGCGGACCACCGGTTAAGAACCACTGATGTAGAGACTAACATACACTAACATGCTTGGCGTTGACCGTGTTTTAAAATACATATTTAGGTTTTACTCGCTAACCGTTGGAGATACACGAAGAGTGATACGGACCTTTTGGATAGAAAATTAAATTCTAAAGCTCGTAGTGCCATCAAAAGTTTGCTATTTCTTAGCGTTCTCTTCTTATTAGAAATGGAAATATGAAAATAGTCGCCATTTTTAAATAGTGCAAAATATCGAAATCAAAAGTAGCCTATATGTAGAGCCCTGCGCGGATAAACAAAATCTTATCCGCCCCGCATCCGCACGACTGTTATCCGCATCCGCCCCGCATCCGCACGACTGTTATCCGCAGCCGCCCCGCATTCGCATGACTGTTATCCGCATCCGCAAGACTTGTATAAAAATCCGCTGATATTTCAATTCTGTTTTCCTGACCTCCGCTTTAGACAAAAAACTGGCTATACTTCTTTGGCTACTTTCGCACTTGTGCCGCAGTAGGTTTGATGTGCCTGATTTGTGTCCTGAGTATGAATACACTTATTTACAGGTAAAACATCCTACTATATCGTTCATCTCTTTGGTTCCATTGAAAACGTAACCAAATATCTGCCTTATCCTTGACTTGAGCTTTGTTTCACGCACTATTGAATATTCACCTTGTTTTGTTTTAATAGATATTGTATCATTGTTGGTTAAATGATGTCCATACTCCCGGTCGCGGTAACATTTACTAAGTGAACTTCTCTTTAAGCTTGGAGAAAGGGATTGACATTTGGCCGGAACTTCCAAGTCAGTCATCATACTTCTGCCTCTTGACCCATCAATGTTAGCATAGTTGATGTCATAACTGTCTCCGTTGCAATATAACAGCCCACGCGTTTCAGTGCCAAGATGGAAATAAATCTACAGATAAACCTGGAACCAGATCTTCCAGGATAGCTTACAGTAGATAGCGAAGTAGCTGACTTGAGAAATGTTAATGTCACCACGATGAACTAACAAACTTATTGACAGCATTATATCTCGTGGATAATGGCAGTGAGAAATTGATGATGATGATATATCAAGACCTTCTACTACAAACATACGGTAAGTTACGGTACTTAATAAAATGTAGTTGAAACCATATGAGTAAAATAATCTTCTCGTGTATAACCGCAAAACGTACCCGAATATTTCGTACGCAATACGCTATAGGAGTATTCCTCTTTTAAGCATGAAGCTGTAGATTGGCTTATCAAATATGTAATATTATCGAAAGTTCCACATCGTATTCTAAAAACTATCCGCAAATTTACTCCAAACATTATCCGCAGCGTATCCGCACAGCCATGCAAACTATATCCGCGTGGCGAAAAATGCTGCGGATATCCGCGGGTTTATCCGCGGATATCCGCATCCGCGCAGGGCTTTACCTATATATAAGCCTGGTAAATCAGCTACATCCATGAAAAATTTCATTTAAATCGGACCAGTGGTTCTTGCGTGATTGAGTAACAGACAGACACACAGACACACACCATCTCATTTTTAGCCTATTTTCAATTTTGAAAAAATAGGCTTATGAGATCACCTTTGTCCGTGTGTGTGTGTGTGTGTGTGTGTGTGTGTCCATAATAAATTCTAAACGGCTGGAGCGATTTCAATGAAACTCGGTAAGTTCATAGCACTATTCCGGGCGACCTCGATCGTGCCCTTCAAATTTTGTTAAGTCTTACCAATCAAACATGGCGGTTGTGCGAAATATTTTACCAGCATTCAATATCTCCGAAACTATTACCGATATCACCCAGGAATTTATTCCGGTGATAAAGGGGACTACTTGAAGTTCACCTATGTGACTTTTGAAAACCTGGTAACTACAAAAACAACATGGCGGCCACGCGAATTTGCGACTTTTAAATAGACGTTTCTCGCGATTTAACCAACCAAACGCAATAAAACTTGGTACAGTATATGTTTATACACATTGCAATGCACCGACATCTAACTTGGTTCCATTGTTTACATAACCACAAGATGGCGCATGAGCGAAATATTTCACCGGCATTCTATATCTCTGAAACTATTAGCTGTATCACCCTGAAATTTTGTACGGAGATAAAGGGCACTACGGAAAGTTCATTTATATCACTTTCAAAAAGCGCTTAACTACAAAACAAACATGGCGGCTAAGCGAATTTGAAAATTTTAAATAGACCTTTCTCGCGATTTAATGTTCCAAACGCAATGAAATCTGGTACAAGAAATGTTTATACATATTGTAATGCACTGGTATCTAATTTAGTTCAATTGTTTACATAACCTCAAGATGGCGGCTGTGCGAATTTAAAAATTAAGTTTTTATTTCTTGTGTCGTAATCAAGCGATCGAGGTGAAAGTTTGAATAATGAGCCTACGCAAAAAATTTCCTTTAATGGCACATGCCTCTATGGCCTATACATTTAACAATCCAAGATGGCGACCATCCGAAATATTCAGACTACTCTGAATATCTACGAATCTATTATAGCAATCACACTGAATTTTTTAATGTTCATAGGGGCTATGAACATAACTTGACCTATAGGACTTTAAATAACCTGGTGATCACAAATCCAACATGGCGGCGACGCGTAGTATAAACATTCACATGGACGTTTCTCGCAACTTAACCATCCTAGTACAGTGAAACTTGGTACAGTAAATCCTTATACGAATGTTAATCCACTGGCATCTAATTTATTTCAATTATTTCCAAAACCACAAAATGGCAGCTGTGCGAAATTTTAAAATCTCCTTGTAACTTCTTGTGTCCTAATCATGCGAGTGAAGTTTGAATGCTACACGTACACAATAATCTTCATGTAACATTGCATAACTCTAGGACCTGCATATATAAAATCCAAAATGGCGACCATCCGAAATATTTAGTCGGTACTCAATATCTACGAATCTATTACAGCAATCGAATTGAAATTTTGTATGTTGATAGTGGCAGTTAATATAAGTAGGATATATGAAAATAGGCTGTATAGTTCTTCACGGAACTACTTGTTATATATTAGTATGATAGTATCATGATGATGATATACTGTAACATTGTGAAAAAGCATAAAGATCCAAATACTCACATACAATAACCGGCACAAAGAGTATAAAATTAGACTCAAAATCATGTCTAGTTTCGGACCCCACAAACTACCTCTAGAAATAAAACAGATCATGTAGAGACTAACATAGACGAACATCGCTCGGCGTTGACCGTGTTTTAAAATACATATTTAGGTTTTACTCGCTAAACGTTGGAGATACACGAAAAGTGATAAGGACCTTTCGGATAGAAAATTAAATTCTAAAGCTCGTAGTGCCATCAAAAGTTTGCTATTTTTTAGCGTTCTCTTTTTATTAGAAATAGAAATATGAAAATAGTCGCCATTTTTAAATAGTGCAAATATCGAAATCAAAAGTAGCCTATATGTAAGCCTTGTAAATCGGCTACATCCATGCAAAATTTCATTTAAATCGGACCTGTGGTCCTTGCGTGATTGAGTAACAGACAGACACACAGACAGACACACACCATCTCATTTTTATATATTAGTATGTTTATAATTGTTGTTTTAAGGGGCCTAATATCTAGGTTATCGGTCTCTAATGGTCTGGGTGCAAGCGAAAATGTCAATAAAGTGGAAACCAGTACGAAAATTAAATGAGAAGGAAAATACGTACAAAAAGGAACTCAGATTGAAACAACTTATAAAATGGAGAGCGGTAATACTTGCACAAGGGAATTTAAAACGAAAATACTCACAAAAGGAAGAGATTGAAAAATACGCACAAAATGTAGGTTAAGTTCAAAATACGTACAAAATGCAATGTACAATCGAAATACTTACAAAATGGAAGTGAAATTCAAAATACTTACAAAATGCAAATGAGATTGAAAATACATACAAAATGCAATTGAGGTTCAAAATACTTACAAAATGCAATTGAAATTGAAAATACACAATGCAATTCCGATTGAAAGCTCCCATTTTCAATCCAAAATATTCACAAAGTGCAATTGAAATTCAAAATGCTTACAAAATGCAATTGAAATTGAAAATGCTTACAAAATTCCCGGTAGTTTCAAACTACTCATTTGGATAGACAATGCTTACAAAATGCAATTTAGATTGAAAATACTTACAAAATGTAATTTAGATTCAAAATACCCCAAAATGCAATTGAAAATCAAAATACTTGCAAAATGCTGATGATACAAATTGCAATTTAGATTGAAAATACTTGCAAAAAGTGGTTTAGGTTGAAAATACAAAATGCAATTGAAATTCAAAATACTCACAAAAGTCCCGGCCCGGATAGTGAAAGACTTACCAAAAAGCAATTTAGATTGCCAATCCTTACAAAATGCAATTGAGGCTGAAAACATTTGCAAAATGCAATTTGATCGAATAAAATACATACAAAATGCAACGTAGATGGAAAATACCTACAAAATGATGTTGATGCAAAAAAAACTAGGGAATTTAGATACACGGGGCCCAATTAACAAAAACAGTGCGGGAAACTTAAAAGAGAAAAGGAAATTTAATGAAAAGAAAACAAAAGGTCTGACCCCTCGAAGAAGGAGGGATCAGGAAAGATGAGACAAGGGCCAATTAATGCGGGAAAGTGAAAGACTCCCTAGGCCTCAGATACCCTAATACCGTCGGGGTCGGAAAAGAACAAGAGTTGACCAAGAGAGGTCGACAGGAAAGAAGACGGAGAGGAGCCCGGCACAAGTAAGTGGAAGCAATGCCGGACTCAGCTGAGGTCCCGTGGTCGCCACCCACGTCCCACCAGATGTGAGTCTCTGGGGGATAACTACCGTTTATGCCATGTGCATAAATTCCAAGCTACTATGGGGAAATTCACACACAACAAATGGAACTGAATATTAATGGATTAATTGTTTACTGGTCAGTTACAATGATATAGCCTGATGCAGGAAGCATATTGATAACATAAGACAAGGAAAAATACCATGACTTCATTTAACTCAATACAACAATTTCGCTGTAGGTTTTAAATCTCACGATGCCTTTAACTTCTGATGATCCTTCCTTCATACTTCTTTTCCTGACACCCTCATTTTTGAGGCATTAAGTCCTATTTCCCGTGAAATAGGAAAGACAGAAAGACGAGAGATGGTGGATGGACAGGAAACGATGGAGAGGCTTATGTTCCAAGCAGACCCGACCAGCGGTCAGAAACTGCTCAAGATGATGATGATGAAGTCCTATTTACTTCTTCAAGTCATAGGAAGTATGGCACTGTACCTTAACCATCAATCGACTAATAAATTCCAACCCTACGACCAATTTTCATGTGCCTTGAAATGCTTGGTGTCACCCATACAGTGAGGCCCTTCCCCATAGAACGGAGCTTTGCTTGCGCGCGGGGCGAGCGAAGAGTGATTAGTCACCGCTACTTGACTAGCATTTAGTGATAACACAAGAGCAGGATGAGAAGTCCCCAATGCTGCCATTGCATTCATTAGATACAGAACTGGCAAGATACCTTAGTTGAGATAATTAAGACTTGTGGTGAAGTACTGTAGGCTGTCGTGTATATATTAAATACGTTAAAATGTGTAAACGTGTTAAACTAGTTGGGCGCTAGTGAAGCAATTTAAATACTTAGGAGAAATTATAACTTACAACTTGGATGAGAAACCTGCATGGCAAGAAAGAACTAATAAAATGATAAAAGCCCAAAAATTAACATGGTCTACATATAAAAGATGATGATGATGATAATTGTTGTTTTAAGGGGCCTAACATCGAGGTTATCGGCCCCTAATGATCTGGGTGATAGCGAAAATGAGAATGAAATGGAAACCAGAACGAAAATTGTGTGAGATGGAAAATACGTACAAAGAGAAACTCAGATGGAAACAACTCACAATATGGTCTTACAAAAGGGAATTTAGAACGAAAAGATTCACAAAAAGAATAGATTGAAAAAGACCCACAAAACGTAGGCTAGATTCAAAATACGTACAAAATGCAATGTAGCGTCGAAATACTTACAAAATGCAACTGAAATTCAAAATACTTACAAAATGCAAATGAGATCGAAAATACGTACAACATGCAATTAAGGTTCAAAATACTTACAAAATGCAATTGAAATCACACAATGCAATTCAGATTGAAATAGGCCCTATCCCAGTTCCAATCCAAATTATTAACAAAGTGCAATTGAAATTCAAAATACTTACGAAATGCAATTGAAATTGCTTACAAAATGTACGGTAGATTGAAACGACTCATGTGGATTGACAATACCTACAAAATGCAATTTAGATTGAAAATACTTGACAAAATGTAATTTAGATTCAAAATATCCACAAAATGCAATTGAGAATCAAAATATGTGCAAAATGCCCACCAAACAAAATGCAATTTAGATTCAAAATTCGTGCAAAATGCGGTTTTGGTTGAAAATACTTACAAAATGCAATTGAAATTCAAAATACTCACTAAAAGGCCCGTCTACCTGCAATGAAAGACTTACTAAAAAGCAATTTAGATTGTCAATCTTTACAAAATGCAATTGAGGTTGAAAACAATCGCGAGATGTAATTTAGATCGAAAAAACTGACAAAATGCAACGTAGATCAAAAATGCCGTAAGAAATCGCTAAAAGGGAATTTAGATACACGGTGAACCAAGTAACAAAAACAGTGCGGGAATCTTAAAGAGAAAAGGAAATATAAGGAAAAGAGGAGAGGAGAGGGTCCGCCCCAAAGGTAAGGGACAAAAGGGGAAAACGGACCCAGCTCAGGAATCCCTCGGGGTCTCCAACTCCTGAGCTCACCAGCCGTGAGCCCCTTGAGGGTGTAGCATTATCTAGAGTGCACCAGAAGTGGTGGGGCTACATACACCCTGCCTCCTTAAGGGCCTTAAGCACAAGGCAGGAGGCAAAAGGAAAAGAAAAAGAAGGCTGACCCCTCACAGAAGGAGGGTATCAGGAAAGATGAGACAAGGGCCAATTAAGGCGGGAAAGTGAAAGACTCCCCAGGCCTCGGATAACCTAATACCGTCGGGGTCGGAAGAGAACAAGAGTTGACCAAGGGAGGTCGACAGGAAAGAAGATGGAGAGAAGCCCGGCCCAAGTAAGTGGAAGCAACGCCGGATTCAACTGGGGTCCCGTGGTCGCCAACCCACGTCCCACTAGATGTGAGCCCCTGAGGGGAACATATAAAAGAAAATGTCTATCAATCGCAACAAAATTAAAACATTACAAGACGGTGGTTCAACCAGAGGTGACATATGGAAGTGAAACTCTTTTTAAAGTTAGGCCTACTCAGAAAAACAGAATCGACAAAATTTTAAAAGTAGAAAGAAGAATAGCTAGAACATGCATAAATAAAAAATATCAGAAAGATGGACAGTGGCAGATAGTACCAAATGAAGTGGTATACAGAGAACTGGAGCCCATCACTGATACTATTCTGAAGAAACGGATTTCTTTTTTTGGTCACATCATGAGGACACCAGAAACCAGGTTATCTAGAAAAATTGTAGTGAAACTTTGGAATATGAAACAAGTAGGATGGATTAAGGAAATTAGGGAAGATGTGAAAGAATTAGAAATAACCTTGGATGACTTGCAAAATAAAACAAAAAAATAAAAAACTGAGAGATATAAAAATAAGATTTCAGGCTAAAATAGACAAACGTAATACAGTAAAAAGGGTATTTACAGATGAGGAACGCCTGAGAAGATCAGAGCGAAAGAGCTACTGGGCGACTCGGAAAGGAAACTTACTGAAGAAGAGGACCAAGAAATGATTGACTGAAGTGGTCCAATGAGGCCGTAAAAGCAGAAGTAGAAGAAGTTGGGCGCTACGCTGCTGCTAGAGCCTCGGCCGCCAAGACACTCCGTTCGATAGGGAGGGTCCTCACTGTACCATCAGTGTTCTTCACAATGAATAAAGGCAGGAGAAAAATGTCTTCAAAAACAGGTTAGGCCGAAATCAACAATCCTGGAATATTAGGGAAATTCTAGACACAATGCTTCCATTGAAATGCTCTTTAGTACCAATTTCTAAATGCATTGCATAGTCTGTTATTGAGCATAGGACTCATTTGGTCTATAATCGGAGAGGAATATTGTAACGTTTCGAAGCTAGAGCACAGCTAGCCCCATGCTTGGGTGACATGTTGTAACGTTTCAAGTGGTATAGACAACTTAACAAGCTCATCCCACTGTTGGGTGCTAAGTGGTAACGGTTCATACCTCGTGATTTAGAAGGAGTGCAGTAAATAGCTCGGTTAATAGCGTGCCAATCTCCAACAGACGGTTGTGAGATAAATTTATACTTATTAAATTGAGATTCTTTACTTTCTAGGGAGGGGCAGCAGAGGCTAGCTGCAAAACACCTTATTCTATTATCTCGACCTCTGGGAAATCTAGGATTGGGTAAATACTGACTGAAAGTCATACATGGTAAAAATAATTTATTAAAAAAACAGGATGAGGTGAATGACGTCTTGCGACCTTTCAAACAGGTAAATAAAAAAGGGAAGTTCTTTCTTTAAATCATTGACGTTAACAGAATTTAAGTCCAACTTGCAACTTGCGCACCGGCTTGTAGATCTTCATGGGCGATGTAGGCGTAGCTATCTCGTTCCTGAAGTTGACATCTCGCATGGTCTTCCATTGTTCCAGGTACCAATCCTACCTGACAAAGCTATCTGCTCACTAATTGCACAGATGATGTCGCCTAGCTGAGTGAATGGAATTGTTTCACCCGTCTTCGATATTCAGCGCAATGCTGGAAATATCCTAGCTAGATCTCCACTGAATTTACTAGTTTATACTTTATGAAGTTTTGGAGTTGAATCTCAACAAGCGAGTTCCAAGTTTTGAATCTGAAGTGCTTTCAAGTGAATGCATCATCATCATTTATTTATTTACTTATTTATTTACATAGGTCCCAATGAGCCAGAGCTCATGTTAGGGACAATCAAGTAACATAGTTACAGCATGGCATATATATAATTTTTGTAACATTATATTGTTTAGGTTAATAGTAACTTATATTAGATTGCTAGTGACTAACTTTACAGAGATGATTCGGTATGATACATTGCATTGCTTAAGGCTATTGGATATGGGTGGGCTATTCATTCCTTAATAGGAAGTCTTTTGTTTTCCTCTTAAATGTTTTTATAGAGAAACTTTCCCTTATGCCTAATGGTAGTGAGTTGTATTCCTTTATTATAGAGGACATAATTCCTTTAGTTCCAAATTTAATGGATTTGGAATGGCTGGTGAATATTCGATTTACTCCTCTTGTTGCATAATAATTAATGTCATTTGCATGGGTAAAATGGATGTGTGGGTGTATCAATTTGGTTTCTAATTTGTATACAAATACTGTTGCTGACATAGCTATTTGTTTTTGCAGTGGCATAATTTTAGTTCTTGAGTATAATTCAATAATAATATTACTATCCATACAGCTCTGTCCCGGCTTATATATGGCAATTATATCTCCCACCAGCAGTAGGGGATCTGCCAATTGCAATATCTCTGTATTGTCTCCAGAAAGTGACGCTCCTTCCTTATTGGCTGAAGTAGTTCCATTATCATGCACCAAGTGGCTATATTGGGGTGAAGGTCTCTCGCCCAGTGAATACTTCTATATTGGTGTCATGTAGCAGTATATTCCTAAAAAGAATCAAAAGGCTACAGTTTTCCCATCGTAAAACAATTTATTCTAAAAAGCTGTCGAGTACATTGTTCTGACATCTTTTAGAATTAGCCTGCTGCCTACCGAGGGTCTTCCATTGTTGCTTCTCCCTTGCCTCTCTTTAGGCCTCTTCATAAGCTGTTTATGACGGTTCAAGCCGTATCTATTGTGAGTTGTTAGTTCCGCGAGTGAGCTCAAGAAATAATTTTATTGGGGGGGAGGGGGGTTGTAAATTTACGATTTGAAAACTCGGGTTGACGTCTATTACAAGGATGGATGAGAATGAACAAGTGAATTTATATTACCCTTCAACATAATAAATATATACATGCACTATGGTTGCAATTGCACATAAATATAGCACTCCAAGTTCAATTGTTTTGGGTGTGGTGTTCAAACACCACATTCGCCCCATGGGTCAACAAATAAATTCTCAATTTTGAGAATGACTAATCCCCTGGAAACAATTACACAACACTTAAATACATATACACAATACACTTAAAACTTCAAATAAAGAATACATTTAAAATATAATTTCTTCAATGTTTTATGTTATCCAGTTTGTCGGAACTTATTTCACTCGAAGGGCATTCTTTATTTCATACAGCATTTGAACTGTAGAAGCTTATATATATCCTTACAGTATTTCAATGCATTACCATTACTGTAATTGTAACACTTTTATTATAACCATACTACACAATCTTACTCACAAATCTAAATAATATGCACACACTGTATCTTAATCATAAACATTAATGAAATACACCCTTAATTCTTCGCCGCCTCATCTAATTACTGTCATCACTTCTGACATTACTCCACAATACAGCAGCTCTCAATGCCTTCTCACACAATAAATTACTGGTAAACCACCACTCAATTTAAATTTCTCACGAATTAGTCATATTCTACACACATCTTTCTCTTCCTTGAATCTTACTACCTTTAAATCAATTAACTTTGAATTATAATAACTTCATTTCAATAACTTGTAAATATTATGCCAACCATCTATTATTATTATTAGGTTTACTTTTGTGTGTGCCGGACAACAACACACCATTAACTCCTTATCGATCATCATCATTAACATTCACAAGTGGTTTGACTAGGTATTTAGCCTTGTAATATATTTGGCTGTGCTCTAAAACTTGCGTATTAGGATCTTGAACTAAAACTTGGAACATCTCTTGTCTGTACTCCCTTATTATTTTGTTTCCTTGTGTGCATACATTCGCTCTATTTTATACTTCAAAACTCCCAACATCTACGAGTACTTGACATGTTCACTTAAGACACCACAAAAACCTCCTGCTCAGAGTTATTAATCTTCTCTGGCATACTTACTTCTCCAAAACCTTCCTCCATCATAACTTCATTTGGCCACTTACCAATCTGAAACCTCATTGCTCAACGGCATTCAACCTCGCTGGCATACTTCCTCCTTACGTCACTCACGTGAAATTTATACACACATACATAAATACACACACATCCATCTCCAAGTACCAGATGTCCTATAGTTTAATACTTCCTTATTTCCATCAGATGTTGGTTATTTCACACCATGCCTTACCATCCATCACTTCCATATTTCTCCAAATGTAGTGACTGATGACTTCGCTGTCCTCAAATGAACTTCTTGACTGCATATCAATACTTACTTCAACTCATTAATTTTATCAATTACTGTACCTCATCATCTTAAATCATTCACAAATTCTACATTATTATTATTATCATTATGGTTGTCATAATAGTTCTTACCTTCATTAGGTGGTTTACCATTTCTGTTATTACTTTCTCAGATATTCTTAGGATAATTACTTCCGCAGACTACGCACATTACAGTATAATTATATATCGATAAGCAGTTCACCGTCTTTACCGAGTTTATAAGCACAAGCTTTTATTTGCTGCTCCCTCACTGTTTCATACAACTCTGAACTTATCCAAAATTTCAGGCTTCAAGAATCCACCAAAATTTTAATTTACGCCCCCCACTCTTCTATTTAAACAATGGGCTGAAATGCTCCATTACCTTAATCTCTATTAATACTCTTTGAAATCATATGTTAAATCCTTCCTAATATCCAGATCATAATGCCCTTGTAGAACGATATTGCATAAATACCCTGGCTGACAAGACTGATAATCTGACCTTTCATTACAGTCCTATAGTCGTTTAAATTTCTCGAGGTACTGGCTTCATTCTTATTTTCAGCTTCCGCTCAATTTCTATTTCCACTTCTTGGATTCGCTCCCTGATATCCATTTCTTCTCTGCTCAGTCCTGCCTCGATAACTTCCTTGCACCTGGTTATTTCTTTGCTGATATTGGTTACGGTTACCGTGATTCTGGTAATTTCTACCCTGAGAATTATTTGAGTTATGCTGATTCTTTCTTGGCGGATATTGGTTGCGATTCCAGTTTCCTCCTAACTCATCAGAATTACTTAAGATATCCTCCATCTCTCTTATTCCAGACGTACGTTGCAAGCCACCTCTCGTACTCTGTCAGGAAAGTGCCTAATAGCAATCTTACAGCATCTGTGTCCCCGAAATACCCCATCTAAATGTTTGCATATCATTACTTTTGCAAGGAAGTATTCTGTCATACTTATCCCTTCTTGCATTTTAAACTTCACAAACATCATTTTTTCACGTTCTCGAGATTGGATACTGTCACCCCAGTACTTTTGCGTGAATTTATTTCTGAACTCAGCTACGTCTCTCATGTTGTCTCTATAAACTGAGATCCATGATTTAGCCTCACCTGTAAACGCATTGGAAATGGCCTCCAGCACTTGCTCCAATTCTAATACTTCTTCCCTTAAATTCTTTCCAAATCTATTCTCAACTATTGCTAGGAACTCCATTGGGTTGTTCTGATGCTGTGAGAACTTCGATAATACCATCTCCTTGACTGGTATCCCTCCATAATAGTGTCCCTCATTTACAATTTGTCTACTAATTTCCTTTCTTAATCTTTCTTCTGTTTCTTTCATGTTACCTTCAGTGGTTATTATCTCCTCGGACTGTTTCTCGTATTGTGCTCTACTTTCTTCCATCAATTTCTCCTTTGTTATTTGGATTTCATTGATTTCCTTATATTATTTTTCCACTTTTTCTATTCTTTCTATGCAGCTTTTATTCCTAGAATCTATTGTTTCTTTCACAGTATCTTGACATTTGTTAACTTTGGATGCAAGTACATCTATTTCCTCTCTTTGTTTCTCATATTTCTTTTCCAGCCCTTCTATTTGCTTAGTGAGTTCCCCTTTAATGTGTTCCTCCAGTTTAACTACTAAATCAGTAAAGCTTCCACTCTGCTCTTCTATCTTCCTTTCATATTTCTCCACTTGTTGCTGTATCTTTTTAACCTGAACCTCCAATCTATGGTTGAATTCCACATTCTGTTATATTATCGCCTCCAATGCTACTTTATTTTGGTCTAATTTCTGGTTGACTTCTATCTTATTTTGCCTAAGTTGCTGATTGGTTTGATCTAGTTCACGTTTTATTTCTTTAATGCATTGATCTATTTTCTGACTACTTTGATCTATTGCAGTGATCATGGTTTGATTCATTGCAGGAAACATATCTCATCTTACACAATCTTTCTTCCAATGTATCTGAGTGTTTACATAGACATTTGTTTGTTTCTTGATCGTCTGCGCCCCCCATCGTACTATTCTGTGATTCAGCCACTTGTCTACCTCGCCCCAAATCTGAGCATTTTTACTTCAGCTAGCTAAGTCTTCCTCCTCTACCTCAGCCTCGGTACCTTTAACTATGTTACCACTACGTAATGTCATCATCTCGTTCTCATCTCCCATGATTCACTTTATATTCTCTATTATTCTAAAAACAATTAATTTTATTTCCAAATGCAATTTACTAATTTTATTTATTTCATTAAGGTGTTTTATAGCTTTTGTTCCCCACGTTTGGCCCCACGTTGTAACGTTTCGAAGCTAGAGGACTTAATTTTATTTCCAAATGCAATTTACTTCATCATCATCATCATCTTGTACAGTTTCCAGCCCCAGGCTGGGTCTGTTTGGAACATAAGCCTCGCCAATGGTCCTTTCTTCCCACCACCTCTCCGCTGTCACTCTGGTCCAGTCCTCGCCTCTCTTCTTGACACATTCCTCCACTCCTTTCAGCCATCTATCTCTTGGTCTTCCACTTGGCCGTTTCTTCTGCATCTCATGTATCATCTTGGGAATCTTCTTCTCATCCATTCTCTTTAAGTGTCCATATCACCTCAGTCTTGATGTCTCAATCCTACCTTGCAAGGGCTCCTCTTTCACCATTTCCCCGACCTTTTCATTCCTCACCCTGTCTCTTCTTGTTACTCCGCAGGAACTTCATTTCACCTGCCTGTATCAGGATATAGTAGTAGGATATAGTAGTTTCTGTATAACACTTCCTTGCTTTTTTGTGGGACATCTTTATTCCACACTAAGCTCCTAATGCTTCTGCCTGTCTGCCACGTTCCGTAATCTCTTTGTCATTTCTCCCATTTTCCTCCACCATACTTCCCAAGTACTTGAGACTTTCCACCTTCTTCAGCTGTTCACCTCCAAGTGTTATCCCACTCATTGGTCTGTCCTTTTTCCTGGTAGTTAACAGGATCTCACATTTACTGATGTTGAACTTCCATCCGTACTCTCCCACTGTTTCTTCCCAAGCCTTCAGTTGCTCCTGAATTTCGTCCTCTTTGTTTGCCCAGACCATGAGATCATCTGCAAACACCATTGCTTTCATCTTATCTTCTCCTATCTTTCCTGCTATCCGTGTCATTACCTCGTCCATAACCACAATAAAGAGAAGGGGTGACAGCGCACTACCCTGTTTCAGGCCACTCATTTGTCTGAACCAGTCTGTTCTTTCCCCTCCAACTTTCACACAACTCACACTTCCACAATACATCTCCTTCACTCTGTCTACAGTCCCTTTTTCCACTCCCATGTTTTCCATTGCTTTCCAAACCTTCTCCCTACACACACTATCATAGGCCTTTTCGATGTCCAGGAAGGCCATCAACAGATCCTCTCCAAATTCGCAGTGGTGTTCCTGGAGCTGTCTCACTGAAAATATGAGAACCACTGTTGATCTCCCAGGTCTGAATCCATACTGTTCCTCTCTCAATTTTCTCTCCACTTTGGCTCGTATTCTACTTTTTAATATATTTTCATATATCTTGGCACAGTGGGGTATGAGTGTGACTCCCCTGTAATTTCTGCACTCCTTTCTGCTTCCTTTCTTAAATATTGGGACAATTAATCCTTTCTTCCAATCTTCTAGGGTATTTTTCTCCTTCCATATCTCCCTCATCACACCGTACAGCCACTGTTTCCCAACCTCCCCTGCTGTCTTCACCATTTCAACACTAACTTCATCCACACCCGGTGCCATTCCTCCTTTCATCTGGTCTATAGCCATCTCCAGTTCTCTCCAATTCAGGTCCTTTTCCATTCCTGTGTTGTCTTCTCCATCTTCCAATACATTGTCTTCCTCCCTATGACCATTTGGATTCAGCAAATCCTCAAAGTACTCTTTCCACACTGTCTTGAGTGTTTCTTTGTTGTGTACCTCATTTCCGTTTTTGTCCATCATTACCACATCCTCTCGCAGACCTCTTCTCTTACTTTTGACCATCCCATAAAGTACTTTCTTATTTCCTCTGCTGACTTCCTCCATCATCTCTGTCCACTTTACCATCCACTTCTTCCTCTCCTCTGCGACAATCTTGTTTGCTTCTTTCTTCTTCATCTTATAATCTTCCCTTGCCAGATCAGTTCTTTCCTGGAACCACACTCTGAAAGCCTTGTTCTTCCTTCCCGCAGCTTCTTTTACTCTCTCATTCCACCATGGTGTCTCTTTACACTGCTTTCTGTTGCTTGTTCTTCCACATACTGCCACTGCAGCTTCCACCATTGTGTTCTTGAATTGCTTCCATTCCTCTTCCCCTGTTTTAGGATTGTCTGTTGGCATCCTTTCCCTTATTATCTTCTGGAATTCTTCCTTGAATTCCTTTTCCTTGAGTTTCCATACTTTGATTCTCCTTTCCTGGTACTCTGTCCTCTTGCTATCCTTAACAACTCCCAGGTTCATTACAAGTATTCTGTGGTCGCTATCTAAGGCCTCCAAATGCAATTTACTAATTTTATTTATTTCATTAAGGTGTTTTATAGCTTTCGTTCCCCACGTTTGGCGCCATGTTGTAACGTTTCGAAGCTAGAGCATTGCTTGCCACATGCTTGGGTGATATATTGTAACATTTCAAGGGGTATACTGTATACAACTTAACATGCTCATCCCACTGTGGGTGTTAAGTCGTATTGGTTCATACCTCGTGATTGAGAAGGAGTGCAGTAAATGGCTCGGCTAATAGGGCGCCAATCTCCAACAGACGGTTGTGAGATAAATTTAAACTTAATAAATTGAGATTCTTTACTTTCGGGGGAGGGGCAACTGAGGCTAGCTGCAAAACACCTTATTCTATTATCTCGACCTCTGGGAAGTCTAGCATTGAGTAAATACTGACTGAAAGTCATACATGATAAAAATAATTTATTAAAAAAATAGGATGAGGTGAATGACGTCTTGCGACCTTTCAAACAGATAAATAAAAAGGGGAAGTTCTTTCTTTAAATCATTGTCTGTCTGTTAGGTAGTCAGCCCGAAGGCTGGTTGGATCCTCAAAAAGTACCGATGTCCGACTTACAATTGACAAATGTACATGAGCTCACCGCCTTGTAGATCTTCATGGGCGATGTAGGCGTAGCTATCTCGTTCCTGAAGTTGACATCTCGCATGGTCTTCCATTGTTCCAGGTACAAATCCTACCTGACAAAGCTATCTGCTCACTAATTGCACAGATGCTGTCGCCTAGCTGAGTGCATGGAATTGTTTCACCAGTCTTCGATATTCAGCGCAATGCTGGAAATATCCTAGCTAGATCTCCACTGAATTTACTCGTTTATATTATGAAGTTTTGGAGTTGAATCTCAACAAGTAATTTCCAAGTTTTGAATCTGAAGTGCTTTCAAGTGAATGCATAACAATATTACTACCATACCGCTCTGTCCCGGCTTATATTTGGCAATTATATCTCCCACCAGCAGTAGGGGATCTGCCAATTGCAATATCTCTGTATTGTCTCCAGAAAGTGACGCTCCTTCCTTATTGGCAGAAGTAGTTCCATTATGCACCAAATGGCTGTATTGGGGTGAAGGTCTCTCTCCCAGTGACATACTTCTATATTGGTGTCATGTAGCGGTATATTCCTTAAAAAAATTAAAAGGCTATGGTTTTCTCGTCATAAAACAATTTATTCTAAGAAGCTGTCGAGTACATTGTTCTGACAACTTTTAGAATTAGCCTGCTGGCTACCAATGGTCTTCAATTGTTGCTTCTCTCTTGCCTCTCTTCAGGCCTCTTCATAAGCTGTTTATGACGGTTCGAGCGGCATCTATTGTGAGTTGTTAGTTCTGCGAGTGAGCTCAAGAATTATACTTATTGAGAGGAGGGGGGTTGGAAATTCACGATTTGAAATCTCGGGTTGACGTCTATTACAAGGATGGATGAGAATGAATATATGAATTTATATTACCCTTCAACATAATAAATATATACATGCACTATGGTTGCAATTGCAAATAAATATAGTACTCCATGTTCAATTGTTTTGGGTGTGGTGTTCAAACACCACAATATGAGACTGTCCAAAGTGGAATGTCCAACAACAGGTTGAAGTTACAGTCTACAATTACATTGTAATTTACATAAATTTCTCACAGAACATGTTATAACTTCATCGCATAAAATTGCAAGTACAAGAGAGTTAGGTACGCTCGCATTGTCTGCAAGGTACTTTGTAAAAGTTTGATGGGATGAAACCTGCTCCTACAAAGTTGGAGCCTTTGTTATGCAGCTAATGTCAGACAGTGTGGAGAATTTAGTAAATATCCCAGTCCCAAGCTAAGGTATGAGTTGCATAATTGAGCAAAAACATTAAATAGGATTAATAATGTTTTCATTTTTTTAAATATGCCATTTAAGTGAGAAGATAAAATTGAAATAGCCCACCTCCACCACTGAATGAGAGCATGGTATGAATTGGAGGAGGAGGGAGGGGATAATCCTCTACTCTTTGAACCGTCCCAGTCGAGGGTTAGGGGTATGGGAGAGGTGAGTACAGGCAGTTATCCAGTAGTTACGTTTAATAGCTTTAATATAGGATTTTGCAAGGCGGAGATGTTAACGATGTTGGTGAAGAGTGGATGGTCAGTGCAAGGTTCTTATGAACCACAAGTAGTGCCAATGTACTATGAGAGCTGCACTCCTTCAGTGCATAAAATAACTTGCCTGACATATCAAATTGAAATGATCCGTTTCCTGAAAGATCCAGGATAGAGCATAATGACCATACTCGGGGTGGCTGTTGCCAGCATCAGGATTCAAATCATCGATCTTTGGTTTTGCTGCAGCACCCCATTGCAGTTGTGGTGCACAATTTAACATGCAAGGCTATGCCGAGGGTTATAGATTTCATATACTGTATATGAAATATTACAACTTTAGTAGTTTCCATGGTGGATCAATGATAGAGTAACTGGTGCCTAGTTCCATTTTATTAACGGCGGGAAAATCCACGGTACTCAGAGTCGTTCACTGTTGGCTCAGAAGATCTCTTGTATCACATTTGACGATTGCAATACAAAATGAATTAATTTCCAGTTTAGTAGATGGCTCAGACCGCAGCAACTGAACCATTGTGGAAAGTACCAAATCCATGCTAGTGGAAAAGAATCTTCCACAATTATGTGACCCTCTAACTTACCTAAGAAATCTATCAACTTTCCATAAAGATCATAAAATTATGAAACTTGGAAATTGTGCTGATATAGAACATTAAAAGGTAGATGATACAAGAAAAATTAACTGACAATTAGAAAACCTATTTCTTTGCGCATTTCTTTTAGTATCATGAATACTGAATGTAAAAAGGCTGGGCAGAGTTTTCATTGAAACTGGCTTGTGGTGGGGTATGACCTGTTGGCTTCAGCTACTTAGGTGAGTGGGTAAACTCATGAGACATTTAGTTTACGAGAATACACAAAACAGCTTTCACCATTTCTAGGAAGCACTTGAAATCAAACCATATGAATAAATGTTCATAACCAATCCCTTTGGTATTACAGTACTTCATAAATCACTCAATATAAAGGACTACTTCATATCATTTTTCTTTTTCTTGTCCATTTTCTTCAGCCTTAAGAGTGGTCCAGAAGTTGTTTCAGTACTGTAAAGAAGATATGGTAATTTAGGTAAACTATCACACTACAAGGATAAATGGCATGTTTTGTAGATAGTATAGCAAAGAAAAAAAATAGAAAATGAAACTCTACCATCATTAATAGGAAAACCTAGCATTGAGTTGTTGTTGATACTTTTGGGGGCTTTGTAACATCGTGGTCAAGCCTTGTGTACTTGGGTGTGTGTGGTGTTTGTCTGATAACCTGTGTCTCTGTAATATCTGCACTAGTGTGTGTGTTTATAATTGAGGTAGGAAGTGGCACTGGTCTTAAATTAGGTACCATCCCAACATTTGCTTGGAGCAGAAGTGAAAAACCATGGATTTCCTTGAGAAGGAGGAAAAACTGGATGATTTAGTCCATAAAATGTTTGACATGGAAAATATTTACCGTGTGGCATTAAGAAACAAGATGAAAATTGCACCTCTTGATGTTAAATTCACTTCCAAGTTGAAAAGAAATGAACTCCTTAACTAACGTAACATGCAGCTCACCAGCTGGTTCATACAACCACATCACGGGAGGTGCATAGTACAATCAAGAAATATTGTGGCTGGCCAAAGGAAAGGTTCAGGAGGCTGCTTGGAAATTCCTAGGGTTCCGAAATGGTCGTGTCCTGGGGTCTTCAGAAAAATCCCCAATTTACGACCCAGTGAAGTTGGTGTCCTGGCAAGCAAAAATGAAGAGAGTGGGTTATCAGAATCACCCGCTTTGGCAACCTGGCGACGATGGTGTAAGGTGGTTTAAGTGCAGTGGAGAAATATAGTTTGTAGTTACAATGGTGTTAATTAACTTTACACAAGAACAATAGATAATTACTGTAGTTATAAATTTGAAAGTGTTCAAGATTTTGTAGATGAAAGAAATTGTTACTAAATGATTCATATTTAAATTTAGGCCTACTGTGATTGAATACAGATGCAGCAAAAGAAGGAGATTATTAAAATGAATATTACTTTGCTCCTTCAGTGTTATTATCATAACATTTTACATGAATTTCCTTTTGTATATGTACGTAAGTTACACTGTTTATTATCAATAAGTGGTGGTGTATATAAGAACCATAGAAAGTGTCTCCTTTCATCATTCAGAACTGAAAAGGAGGGATGGCATATTAAGGAATATAGCTCCTTTTGATTCGTATGTAAGTTTCATACTTGTAGACTGTAGGATTGTTGTAAATCAGCAGAAACTTTAAAAAAATATCACAGAAAAGAATAATTTGCACACTAATGAAAGTTTAACCATGGTTACAGTCCAGCCTACAAGTGCACATAAATATATTCTCTATCTTACTAACAAACCAAAAAATGAATGTCATACTTACCTAGAGCAGATAGTAAAGTGATAGCAATATAGGCTACTCACCATTGAACAAGGTCTGCACCAATTATGTCATGAACATAGAACAACATTCCAAACTTGACTGATTTTTCCATTTTCCTTTGCTCCAGTTCCTGAAAAATCGTGTTGGAAATCATTTTACAGGGTTGCTTTAGTAATCGAAATTTAATGTTTTACTGTCGGTCAACATGATTGTATATTATCAAATTTCAAAGAAATTCGAAAAATTGATCCAGTTATGTTCCATTATTGGATAGCTAGGTAAGGCTAAATTTTGGAAAAGGGAGCTAGTCTCTCATAGTACATATTGGCACTGCTCGTGACATATGAGCCTTGCAGTGACCTTCCCAGTATGTAGCCTACTAGCCAAGTGTCTTGGTGAGGTGTACCATACCAACTGACGAGCCCAATGGTACACCGGGCCGAAACACTGGTAAATGAATTGAGCTAATCGGATCAATTTTTTGAATTTCTTTGAAATTTGATAACGTGTTATCAAGCTCATTCAGAGAAATAAATTTTCTGTATCCCTCAGGAAACAGTACTGTAATTCCATTAACATGATTGTACCCAATTGTAATGGGTGTATAATAGATAATGAATTATCCTTTTTAGGTTCCACCTAGTCAATAATGATTATTTTATTCAGCATGCAATCGTTGATTACATATTCTCACAAGTAGGCCTACATGTTGCGGGATCCAACAATATTTGATCCCTTCATCAGCTTGGAATGATTATTAAGGGCAACATACATAAAAAATTGCTAAAAATGGGCTAAGACATACTAAAAAGATGGATGTTAATGAGATGAAATGACGGTGAGTGAAATAGTATGTGAACAAAGGTGCAATGATACAAATAAACAACAATACCCTTGCTAAAATATACATTAAAAAACACTGGGAAAAAAAGGAACACCAATATTGTCCAGTCTTAATAAATAGTTCGAAACCTGGCGCAGTCAGCTGGCATTTGAGGGTGCGCAAATGCGAGGGAGCCGTGTCAGTACATTTACTGGCACGTTAAAGATCCCCTTCGGGGCAAAATTCCGGCACCCCGGCGTCTCTAAAAGCCAGGGTAGTTAAAAGGGACGTAAAACCAATAACATTATTATTATATTAATAAATAGTATTAAAATGCTGCATAGAAAAGTTCATTTCTCTCATATTGATGGTTGCTGATGTTGCTTGAATTCATGACAATCATATTCCTGTTTGTTTATGGTTAAACTGTGGTCGAATGCGAAGGAAATCCTTTAAAGTCCTGAAGGTTATTGAAATATAATAGAAGAAACAATCTTGATTGAAGTACAAACAATTCCAAAAGCCCCACAGCAAAGTCTCATAGGTGAACTTCTAGTAGTGCCCTTTATCACCGTACACAATTTCAGGGTGATATCGGTAATAGTTTCGGAGATATTGAATGCTGGTGAAATATTTTGCACAGCCACCATGTTGGATTGATGAGACGTAATAAAATTTGAAAGGCACGGTTGGCCGAAATGGTGCTATGACGTTACAGAGTTTAATCGCTCCAGCCGTTTAGGAGTTATTAGAGGGAGACACAGACACACACACACACACCTGGACAAAGGTGATCTCATAAGCCTATTTTTTCATAAAATGAAAATGGGCTAAAAATAAATTATAACAAGATTGTTCCTGTCAAGTACCAAAATTCCACAATAATTACTAGTATCACAGCTATTTCCCGACTTGTGGAATAAGGTAAATACCAAATGGTATTGAATTCATTTGAAAAATGAAAATCCACTGCCTGCTTCCAGTCTCCGACCGGGTCAGGAATGGAATGAATGAAGTCCCTATCTAGCGGCGAGGATATTGAATTCATTTATTCCACCTTAATCAATAATTTATTATAATTAATATAAAATTAATTAATTAATCAGTAGGCTACCAGTAGGCCTACTTATGCAGGATCGAATCCTGGTACAATCAGTGGACATTCGAAGGTGTGAAAATACGAGGGAGCCGTTAATGATACCCTTCGGAGCAAATTTCTGGCACCCCAGCATCTCTAATTGCCGCAGTAGTTCAAAATGGACGTAAAACCAATAACATTATTATTATCACTTTCTATTTATGATTCCCCCCCTCAAAAAATGAGGTTCAAATTACATGTTTATAAGAAATCTATAAACTTATGGTACGGTATAGGGAACAAAATAGTATACAGTAGACATACAAACAATCAATATCTCCCTTTACTTGCACCTACTTAAGTATATTTGTTTGGATGAGAGGAGAAGCCTTAAACAGAAAAGAATGAAGGATGGAAATGCCGACCCCTAATTGGGAAAAAGGTCTAGCTAAAGAAGAAGAATAGTAAGTACAGCATATTTGTTTTGGTTGGAGCCCATTTCCATACTGAGAAACACATTTTATGGAATCAACCAATAGTTATTTCACACGGTCCCACAAAATGCAAAAAAAAAAAAAGAGAAAAAAAAGCATATTTTTAATGGTTCAGGGATTAATTAAAAGTCTAATTAACCCAGGAGTGGTTATTCACTAGTTCCTTAAAAGCTAATAGGTTAAACACTTACATGCTGTAAAATTTCATTGTATTTGCTCTTTCTAATAGTTCTTAATACAGCGTTTCTGCCTCGGAAATATGTCCTCACAAACTCTCCAGATGTTGGAAATGAGAACCAAAAGCTGGACACGGACCTCAACGTCAGTAAACCTCCACTCATTAGATCACTGTAATAAACGAGACGTCTCAATATAATTGAAAAAATAAAGTTCTGCACGTAATTTTAGAATTCAAACAAGCCATAGCCTAAGTTACCTAATATCATTCTCTGTAAGGCAGAACTTGCCTGTCAGTGCACTCTTATCAATACAGACATCTAATGTTGCTGGCATCACCACTTTCAGAAACCGATTGATCACTGACTTAGTAGGACACCTCTCTGTTACAAGATCTTGCAGATCATCGGTTTTGATTACCACAAAAACTCTTTCTTCACCACGTAGTTTGAAGAGACGAATGATTCCCTTTGTCTGCAGGTTTCTCTGTAAAAATGAAACATTAATACTGTACATTTTCTAGACTAATATTATGTTATTTGAGGGTCTTGGACATCCTGGTTGTTTAGCCCCATGTACACACATCAAAAAAAGTTTTGCATCACCTCGGTTCCAAGAGTTCCGGAACCTTTAAATACAAAGGGAATAGAGATCAACACAAACAACATTTCAGCTCGTTTTATTGCTCATGAGACCCACACATTGCATGTTGTACCATCATACAGCTAGACTTTCAGCATTTGTGGTCCAGATTGCAGTACTCACCACTACCTCTAATACCCAGTAGCACGTCCTCTTGCATTGATGCATGCCTGTATTCGTCGTGGCATACTATCCACAAGTTCATCAAGACACTGTTGGTCCAAATTGTCCCAGTCCTCAACGACAATTCGGCGTAAATCTCTCAGAGTGGTTGGTGGGTCAAGACGTCCATAAACAGCCCTTTTCAACATATCCCAGGCATGTTCGATAGGGTTCATGTCTGGCGAACATGCTGGCCACTGTAGTCGAGCGATGTCGTTATCTTGAAGGAACGCATTCACAAGATGTGCACGATGAGGTCGAGAATTGTCGTCCATGAAGACAAATGCCTCTCCAATATTCTGCCGATATGGGTGCACTATGGGTCGGAGGATGTCATTCAGGTATCGTAAAGCCGTTTCGGAGCCTTCCATGACCACCAGTGGCGTACATCGGCCCCACATAATGCCACCCCAAAACATCAGGGAACCACCACCTTGCTGCACTCGCTGGACAGTGTGTCTAAGACGTTCAGCCTGACCAGGGTGCCTCCAAACACGTCTCCGACGATTGTCTGGTTGAAGGCATATGCGACACTCATCGGTGAAGAGAACGTGATGCCAATTCTGTGGGGTCCATTCAGCATGTTGTTGGGCCCATCTGTACCGCGCTGCATGGTGTCGGGGTTGCAAAGCTGGACCTCGCCATGGACGTCGGGAGTGAAGTTGCGCATCATGCAGCCTATTGCGCACAGTTTGAGTTGAAACACGACGTCCTGTGGCTGAACGAAACGCATTATTCAACATGGTGGCATTGCTGTCAGGGTTCCTCCGAGCGGCAATCCGTAAGTAGCGGTCATCCACTACAGTAGTAGCCCTTGGGCGGCCTGAGCGAGGCCTGTCATCGACAGTTCCTGTATCTCTGTACCTCCTCCATGTCCGAACAACATCGCTTTGGTTCACTCTGAGACGCCTGGAAACTTCCCTTGTTGAGAGCCCTTCTTGACACAAAGTAACAATGAGGACGCGATCGAACTGCGGTATTGACCTTCTAGGCATGGTAGAACTACAGACAACATGAGCAGCGTACCTTCGTCCTGGTGGAATGACTGGAACTGATCGGCTGTCGTACCCCCTCCGTCTAATAGGCCCTGCTCATGCATGGTTGTTTACATCTTTGAGCAGTTTTAGTGACATCTATGAACAGTCAAAGGGACTGTATCTTTGATACAATATACACAGTCAACGTCTATATGCCGGAGATCTGGGAACCGAGGTGATGCAACACTTTTTTTGATGTGTGTAGTTGGGCGAGTGTAAAATTAGTCTCATAACCTGTATTATTGTAGGGTGTAGTGTGTATTTGTAATTCAGGCGAGGATTGGGAAGGAAGCGGCCGTGGCCTTAAGGAACCATCCCTGCATTTGCCTGGGGTAGAAGTGGGATAATACAGAAAACTACTTCCAGGATGGCTGAGGTGGGAATCGAACCTACCTCTCCTCAGCTTTGCTCACGAGGCTGACTGTACCCTGTTCTAGGCCTCAAAACAGCCGCAGTTAGTAATTTTATGAACTTGTAAAAAGTTTGGTGGCAAGGCGGTTGTTCTCTAGTATAGGCCTAACCTTTAGGCTATATTTCTTGGCAGAACAGGGAATCGAATCCGGATCTCCGGGGTGACAGCTAAGAACGCTAGCCAATACAGCACGAGATGTTCATTAGACATATATTACATAGGCCTACTGTAAGACAAGCTATTGCAATTAACATAATGGGAATGTGAGGTCAGTAGTTTACTTCAAAATATGTCAACACAGCCCCATTCATTAAAGTTGTCACTAACTAGCCTACTCGTAATCATCAACCAACTTACCAGATCTTTGTCCACCGTAGTTCTGCATTTAACAATACTGTAAATCTGATGGACTAAAATAACAGGAGGAAGACGAAGCTCACGACTCTTCTCAAGAAATTTACTTCTTAGATACAGAAATGCAGATTCAGTGTCACTAGGCAAATTTGCTGCACTTAACTCAATTTCACCATCGGTCCATAATGGGTTGTCAGATATATTATTATCTGCGTCAGACTGCTGCACCTGAACACCAGGTGATCTGAATTTCTTCTTCTGACCGTAAAAGTCAGACAATGACGTTCTCTTACTCATCTTGGTCTCAGTACCTCGATAACAGTTTCTGCAAGAGTTTTGGTTAACTGCAACTAGTGAATTAACTCTGATAGCTTGCTATCAAAAAGCCATGCTCACATGCATACAAATCAACTCAGAAACCTACAAGGAGCATTGAAACCTAGACAACAACACAACAGGTTGAGGTTATGTTCCCTTATTCTTTAAGTTCATTATTATATTGTCTTCATTGGAGGAAAGAGTGTCTTGGAGCAGCAGCAACAATTGAAGTTAAAGAAAAATTCATGTTATAACACAGGTAACACCGTCTTCAAACCTTGAGAAGATAAGTACGTTACTTAAGTATTTTTTTGCCCTGAAAAGAAATTACTATTATCAGCATTAATAAAAAAAATATTATAATAGAATGTTTATGGTAATTTTTATTTCACGAACCAAAGAGAAAAGAAATTTGTCTTCGTAGATTGGTGAAATTGGGTTTTGTAATATGGCGTCCACTGCTTTTTATTATTATTATTATCATTATTTACATGGTGGCGCGTGTCGTGTTTTGAAAAGGTGCAAGTGCGTGTTTGCCGTGTTATGAGTTAGGTATTGGAGTACACATACTAATAGTGTGCTCGAGATTTATACGCATTTATCCGTTAAAAGCATGTGGAGCCAGCCGTACAGGAGTGATAACGTTCCTTAGGTTAAGTGTGGGCACTGTTTATTCATTTGAATAAACTCCATAATTGTTCTGTCGGCACTTAAAACGATCTCTTTAGGTTATTAACCTGTGAACAATGTTTGTTCTTGTTGAAATGAAACACGTTATACGAACGCCACCATGGGCATTCCAAATGAAATTACATGATGCAATATCCGAGGAACTCAACAAAAAGTTGGCAAATAAGGTGTGCTGATTTTTTTCATAATTTCCATCGATTAATTCAGGTTAATGCTAAAAAATTGCAGATACCTAAGGTGATGTTATCAAGTTATTGGCTGTAAATAAATTACATTAATTGTGAAAGAGACTGGAACCTTACTTTTACACTTCCACTTGGATAATATATGATTTTTATAGGCCTAGCTGTAGTTTGAGTGAGTGAGCAAGTGAACCAGATAGCGGAGGATGGTACTAGGGTTGTGGAGGTCTATTTTAGGAGTATTGGGTCAACTTCATACTACGATATATATCCTAACGTTTAAAACATTGTGTAGTCACAGTCATACCGGTATGTGTTTAAGTCTTAAGGTACCGGTACGGTTTGGCTACGGCGATGATCGCCGGGCGCACATCGCTGGCGATCTTCGTTGCTTTATGAACGCATGTAAACAAATGGGACCGGTTTCCCTACAGCGATCTGCGCTGACATCAATTCATTGCATTTCGGCAGCGATGACCGCTGGCCATTTCGTGAACAGAAGAATAACGATAAAGCTCTCATCTCTTTGGGAAACAGTATCATGGCTTCCATACAGACAGTATTTTGTAATTTCTCAAAATAAACTGATGATTTTTAATCTTTTAATAAATTATGTTGCTTGTTACAGAACCGTGGTAGTAAGTGTGCTTATTTGTTCACCTGTATTTTAATACATATTATTTAGGACAGACACACGGTAATATAAGTTATCATGTAACACATGGTATGATGATTTCATAGCCCTTACTCAACGATGTCATCAATCCAAAGGTTGGTTCTATTCAAACTTAAAAACTTCATAAGTTTAATATTTAATATTTTCTCATTAATTGGTTCTGTTCACCCCCCCCCCCCCCCCCCCGAAGTTACGCCACTGGTCTTGAGTATTCCTTAAATTTCATTTGGTCACTAAGCAGGTGTCTATGAATCAGGGCATTAAAAAATGCTTCTAGTTTTGTACATGTTATTATTTATTGGGTTCAGAATGTAGCTCAAGGGGGAACATTGCTCTCCACTATTAGTTTGGAGTTATTTTCGCTCCATGTACATACACTTAATTCGATCAACTCTTCTTCCTCTTTTAAAAGAAGCAATATTAACGCTGATGTAATTCTGCTTAAGGTCATTCTGGCAACGTTATATTATTTCAGACTACGGTCAGCTGATTAGTATTTACCCCCACGAACCTATATAAGCAAAGAGTAGGCTACTGAGCTGTTGAGAAGTGAAAGTGATCCTGTTGTAGGAGGCAGTGGACGAAGTACGATGATTGCTGGCTAGGGAAACCGCTTTTCTGACTTTGTGCGCCGAGCGATCATCGCTGTAGCCAAACCGTACCTTTACAGTGGTGTGAGGTTTAAGTTATGACACATTATGAATGTTTATATACTACTTTTAGTTGTTTAAATTAATTCTAAGGTTGCATCACACTCCCCTAACGTTGTGAGGACGGGACCATTGGTCGCTATTGGGTTAGACCGCTGTCTGGACGTAACCATTAGTCACTTCTGGATTAGACCATTGTCTGGATGAAAATTACTGGCCATAAGCCTCTGGTTAAACATGTTTTTGTATGTGAAGCCTTATTAACACAAAGAATATAACAAGAATGTATCGCAATACAATTTTTAAATGTGGCATGCCATTTAAAATTTTGCTAATTCGGATAAAATATGTATCATGATGGTTACTTGACCTAGGTCATGTAAAGATTAAGATATGCACTTTTTCCAAACATAGTTTTTATAGCTAATTTTGGTCTGTGTTTTTTCCCTGCCCGAAAGCCCTATTACCAACATTTCCCATGTTTTGTTTATAGGTAAGTTTAAGTTGAGTGTCGCCCATGACATTATGCCACTATTTTGCTTGCATATTGCAGCCTTCAGGGGATTGTTTTAATAATTCTGAGGAGTATACAGTGTTCCTTAATTGTTATTTTCACTCAATTTGTATAAATGGTAAGAATCCTAGAAAGTTCAGAGAGCGGGACACATACTTGTACTTCTGTGGAAACAACATAACTGCCTTGGTAACTTATATACATTTTGTGATTTCACTTTGTTTCTCCTTAGGTGGTCTTGAATGTAGGCCTGTGCATTTCCCTGTATGACATTACTAAATTAGAGGATTCCTACATATTCCCTGGAGATGGAGCTGCCCATACGAAAGTTGAGTTCCGCTATGTTGTGTTCAGGCCTTTTATGGAAGAAGTGATCATCGGAAAAATCCGCAGTTGCTCCCAAGAGGGAGTGTATGGTAAATTATTTTTGAATCATGGTAATATAGTTCTAAATGCATGGAAGATGACAAAGAAAAAAAAAATGAAAGCCCTCATGCCGAAGTAACTACAAAATTCAGGTTTATGTGTTCTCCATTGAGGTACATCGAGCAATAATTATCATAAATGGCGGCATGATGGTGCAGCAGTCAAGCTGCCTGCCTCTCACCAAGGTGGACTGGGTTCAATTCCTGGTTAATGCATATGAGATTTTGGATCTGCTGGTTTGGATTGCAAACAAAAAGGAGGTCCTGTAGCTTATGATTATGAGGTTAAGAGCTGCATAATACTACAATCATCATTAACTATTGTAGGTCAGAAATATCCAAGTATTAGCTTGTTAGAGAAGAGAAAATGTTAGTTTGGCATTCTTATTAATCTGGAATGTCGGCTGAACAAACCAAGTTAGGGGACAAATGTTGACATTGATCTCATAAATACAAAATCATTGGTGAAAATAGTTTTCAGATTGTGTTCTTTGAAGACTGATACTGTATCCATATGTATGCAAGCATGTCAAACGTTACCTGTTCCTGGCTTCCAGTTTAAACTGGAAAATAACAAATCTTGAAATCTGCACTCATTTGTAAGAAAAAGAATAAAATTTGTGTACTGTGAAAGAGCCTTCAAAGGGGCATGCAAGTAGGTATATGCACATGGCATGGTTGTAAAAGGAAAACATCAATATAGTTAACCAGCACAAGATACAAACATTGTGTTTGATGCACAATTACAGTGGTATGGTACTGGTTTGGTATTGTACCACACAGAGCACAAAATCAGGCAGCGATGAGGTTGGACATGGAGGCATACAGACATTGGATGTTCTGAGGGAAATCCTGCCTCAGTTGGTACACCCAGCCCTCCAAATCCACTGTAGTTGTTGTCCAACTTGTTGGATAAGAGGTCTGAGGATCTTGCTGGTCAGAAGCATGTTGACACCACAAACGCATACCAGAGATACAGTACTTGTATTGTGTGGGATTAGACATTAACCTGATAATAATAATATTGTATGGCCTCGGGTGCTGGGTGCAAGCTTTGTTATTTTGACGCCCAGAGGGCAGCTTGCATGTCGAATTTTGTTGTTCCTTGGAATGCTGTGAAAGTCAAGGAGGTTAGATATCTAAGCTCCTTAACACTATAGCACTTTCTAGTAGAGAAAGGAGGAACTTTTTTGTGTTGGCGGAAAATCCTGAGATTAATTTTGCCATTATGAATTCAAATGGGTTCTTTAACATGCCAACAACGTATGACATGCTTGCCGTGATTTTTGTCGCCTTTCAAAAATCACTTACCACTGCCAGGAAGGAACCTGCAAGCTTGGGGGTTGGAAGTCTGACTTGATAACCTCTCACCCACCGTGGCAAGTATTATCCTAATGGAAAATGGGGTTGTTGCATTGCTCCTTTAATCACCAGTAGGGTGCAGAAATCGTAGGAAACAGCACCCCACATTATGACACCTCTCATTGAAGGTGTGTGCCGCTCTATAATGAAGCCTGGATGTCTGCTGGCCCAGACATCTCCAGACTCAAATTTGGTGGTTGTTTGTATCTAGACAGAACTGTGATTCACCAGTGTACTAGCTACCATGCTGCCCAATCCTGGCAAATGGTTGAATGTACTTGGCAATGCTTATACCATAATGACAGATGTCATAAAGGATACTACAATGGCAGATCGTGCCAGTCTCATTTATGGCTATGATTATATGGAACTAACTGTGGCATAGGTGATGCTGAGTAATTGCATTGAGGCATCAGTAGCAGTGAATGCTGTGACCAGATAGGCTACCATACATACATAAGGTCAATACTACTGCACAGGCTCAATGCAAACTACTTCAATTCTCTTCTTGCCTAGTATGCCTCATTATAGTGCTCTCTTGGGATTTGGAGGTATTTATCACATAATGAGGATCAAGGCAACCTCTGGGTTGAATATTTAACAGAGAAATTGATAATGGGGATTGTCTGCTACTCCTTGCACCTTTTCGTGGACATTGTCATTGAAATGTATCGTGTAAGCAGACTTGGAAATGTAATTTTAATGCCCAACACTTGACACTTACCAAAAGATGAGATTACTTTGCTCCAAGGGGTCAAACTTCGCCCCAATTGAGAAATGATATTAGGTGGCTTCGGTGGCATAGTTGGTAGCATGCTGAGCTTCTATGCCCAAGATCATGGGTTCAAACCCAGCCAAACTCATCGGATTTTTTAAGATTATTAAGAATCGCTCAGTATGCCTTCCTTCGGAGGGAAAGTAAAACCGGCGGCCCCATACATTTATGGCATGTAAAAGAACCTTCCACTAACTACAATTGTATGAAGTTAAATTAGCTTAACGCTCTATTAAGTTACATCGTTTTCCGCCAGATGTCAGTTGGGGTGGCATCCAGTAGCTAAATTCGCGACTAGGTGCCGTTGACGGTAGGATTTGGTAGCTAAAGTAGGAACTACTTGAAACTGATCGTCTGCAGTCCATACCTGAATTACATATAACCCACACTATTACAGCCATCACAATTAACACCGGTTATCAGACAGATTCTACACACACCCAAAGTACACAGGGTTTCATGACCGCGTTGTTGCAGCCCCTAAACTGAGGAACCAACCAGAGAAGATATTCAATAGCTGAAATTAATAGGAATAAATTGGTACCTTATGAGGAACTCAATTTCCATGGAGTTATGAAAATTGGATTGACATCTATGAAACAATTTCAAGTGGAGCAAAGTAACTTCAGCTTACAGTTCTGACAAATGAACAAAATTTAAAGATTTTTTCTTTTCCTAATTTGAAGCAATCTGAACTACATAGATAAAACGTGATAATTTAAACCTTAATTTCTTTTTAACAGTGACTCTAGATTTCTTTGATGATATCCTGATCCCACCGACTGGATTGCAACATCCTTCACACTACGATGAGACTGAACAAGCATGGGTTTGGGAATATGATGTTGATGGAGATAAACATAACCTCTTCATGGATCCAGGTATTTATTGCATTTATAGTGCACGTATCTTGCAGTATTTCTGAATTTACTCAAAATTTATAGTACTTGAATGTATTTGTGGTGTTTCTAAGATTTTAATACATTGTACGCATGGTAGTAGGCTACACCTCAAGGTGTAGCGGCTATCATTCTTGGCTGCCATGACTGAGGTCCAGTTCAATTCCCAGCTCTGCCAAAAAATTGATATGACAACCTTTCAGTCTGTTATCACAATATTATTCCAATTACTGGGACATACGGAAAAAGAAAACTGAAGAACAATTACATGTGATTAAAATACCGGGTGGTTTGGATGTAGTTCCCTAGTTTTAAATGCCCATAAGCTTTATAATTGTTGGTATTTATTAATGAAAATTGTTTTGTTATGGTATCCCTGAGAATACACTGACCGGTAGTAGCATCTTATCCATTGAACGACGAGATGGCACGACGGTTGACTGTAAAAGAGCACGCCCAGGTTGCTTCGCGGTTTGAAGTGTGGCGATCTGTAGCCCTTATTTAGTGATGATGGCAAGGTGTTCATTGTATTCATGGCACACTTGATGCTAAATCCATTAGGAATTGTCACAACAAGCTAGTGACAACTGGGTCAGTTGTGGATAAACCAAAGAGTGGACGACCTTCGGTAGCGCGATCTCTAGAAAATGTAGCTGCAGTGAGGGAGTTATTCACTCGCAATCCTGGTAAGTCAACACGCCAGGCAGCTCGTGAGAGTGGAATCAGCAGGCATACTGTGCGTGTTGTGTTAAAGAACGACCTTGTCTGGAGACCCTGGAAACCCCATTTTGTTCAGGAGTTATCGTTGGAAGATTGTCACGGCGAATTGAATATGGGGAAATTATCCTGTCATGGCATAATGATTGACTAGGACAGCAATGACCACGTGAATGGCCTGATAGAAGTCCTTACCCTACCCCTTGTGACATTTTCGTGGGGTTGGGCCAAAGAAGAACTGCACCGAACAAAGCCACGCACTCTTGTCCTCGGAAATGTACCTCAGGATTTAAATGTACCTCAGGATTTTCTGCAGAAGTCAATTGATGACATTCCTGCATGTTTACGTCGTTTGGTTGACAATGCAGGAGCATATGTGGAATTATAGTGTGGTACAAACATTCTTGCTCCATCGACTACCGAAAAGCTTTCAATTGTGTATCTCATGTTAAACTTGTTGAGATTTTAAAATCTACTGGTGTAGATGTTGGTGATCTTCGTATAATTACCCATCTGTACTGGAATCAAACGGCAGAGGTCAAAATAGAAGGAACTACTACTGAGGACATATCTATACGAAGAGGTGTCCGCCAGGGATGTGCCCTGCCCCCACTCTTTTTTAACGTCTACTCTGAAGCTGTGTTCAGAGAGGCTATTGAAGATATTAATCTAGGCATCAAGATCAATGGCTATGTTATTAATAACATCCGATTTGCTGATGACACGATTGTGCTAGCCAGCAACCCTAGTGATCTTCAATTTATTATAAACAATATCGTGAGGACGAGTAAAACCAACGGTTTATCCTTGAATATTAACAAGACCAAGCTGATTGTATTCTCGAAAACACCAAAACAGGCCTCCCCTCACATCAACTACACCATTGTCCAACAAGTATCTTCTATCAAATATCTTGGAACTTTAGTGAACCAGAATTGTGATTCAAAGAGTGAAATCTTATCCAGGATTGGACAAGCAAAAAATATGTTCAATACCATGAGGACCTTATTCACCAGCCGAGAACTCAACCTTCAGCTCAGAGTTCGAATGTTACGTTGCTATGTTTTTCCTGTCCTTTTGTATGATTTCGAAGGGTGGATGCTCAGCCCATTACTGGAGAAGAGGATTGAATCTTTTGAGATGTATAGAAGAATACTCCGAATATCTTGGGTAAAAAGGAAAACAAATGAAGAAGTCCTCAACATCTTGTACAAGAAGACTTCTCACAACCATCAAGGAGCGTAAACTCACCTACCTTGAGCACATCATGAGAAGTGAACGATATGAACTTCTCTGGCTGATCATTCAAGGGAAGATTGATGGGAAAAGATCTGTGGAAAGACGGAGAAATTCCTGGATGAAAGACTTGCGGCGCTGGCATGGACATACGCCGATAGAAATCTTCTGTGCTACTGTTTCGCGTGTAATCATAATCAATTGGATCGCCAACCTTCGGACGGAGACGTCGTCGTAAGAAGAAGAAGGCACACATTCTCATGGTTCTGAGAACCAACCACAACTTTTTCCGTGCGAAAATATTTTTTAACAAAAAACTTATGGACATTTAAAACTAGGGAGCTATATCTAACCCACCCTGTATATACCATAAATTTATTTTTTATGGACTACAGAAGAGGAATCTGTTCTTCACATTGCCTGTTACCAGGAGTACAATGCATTAAAATCATAGTCCATAGCAAATATATACAGTATATACACTCACCGGCAAATAAAACGCAACACTTGTTTTTTTTAATTATTCTCGTAATTTATTGCACTAAAATTATTCTTGTGTAAAAATTATGCATAATTAATTGGTTTTTAAACATTTGAAAACTATTTCACATACAAAAAGAAATGCTTCAAATAAAAATCTGTTTAATTTTCTAGAATAAGAAAGAAAGTGAAAATGTCTTAAATTTTGAGTAGGCTAAATTACATAGTCGTTTCAAAATGTTAATCTGAGTTCCAAAATTTATCATTGCAGAATTAATCCAATCCTTTGGGTACTGACACAAGAACTGAACACTTAAAAACGGGTATTTCCACCCCTATCACGAATCACCTCAAGTAACCTCTCTGCCATACTTGCGATGATTTGTTAAATGCTTTCCTGTGGGATATGTTTCCACTCCTCATGTAGCATCACCCAAAGTTGCTGGAGAGTCTCAGGAGAATGTTGCCGAATATTTCTGGCCAACATATCCCAAACATGTTCAATTGAATTGAGGTCAGGGCTCCTAGCTGGCCAGTCGAGTGCATAGATTCCAACCACATGCAGGTACTGCTGGACACATGGGGCAGTGTGTGCTCGTACGTTGTCGTTCATCAGGCGAAATTCATCCCCGACGAATGGAGCAAATGGTACAACATGGTTTTCAAGGACTTCCATGATGTACCGGTCAGCTGTGAAAGTCCCATTCTCAATTAGGTTAAGTTCAGTGGAGGAAAAAGTTACGGGAGAAAACCTTTCTCCAACCCTCCTCCACACTCTTTCACTTCCGTCAGGCGATCTGAGACTGAATCTTTTCTCGTCTGTGAAGAGAACGGCTTGCCATTGCTGTTGTGTCCATTGCTGATGGAGTCGAGCGAAGTGAAGATGTGCCCTGCGATGTTGAGGTTCCAATCTGGGGCCTGTAGCAGGTCTTCTGGAGAAGATTTCTACACCTCTTAATCTTCTCCTTACTGTCCTCTCACTGAGATTTACACCTGTCGCCTGCTGAAGCCGATTTCTTGCTTCTACAGCTTTGGTGTGTTGGTCTCTCAGAACTTGGAGTCGCAGATACTGGTCATCTCTGTGTAATGTTGCCCTTCTGCGGCCTGACCCATGCCTCCTGGAGTAGGTATGTTCCAAGTTCCCTATACCGTTGGTATGTCCTTTGGATGGTCGAAACATTGACATTTAACTGTCTTGCAACGTATCGCATTCTTCTTCCATGTTCAATCAAGGCTACAGCTCTTGCAGATTCTTCTCGTGTAAGAACCATGTTTTCTTTGCGAAATGAACTTAGGAACTGATGAGAAATCATTTGAAGAATACATTTTATCAAACAAAGCAAATTTGGTTTGTATGGATGAGACTTTTCACTCAAGCACTTAAAGTTTAATGCAGGAAATGAACTAATGAAAATGGAGACGTACCGTCTGGCTGGGGTAGATAGCGAACTGGGGTGTCATAAATCAAACTTAATATCAATAATTTAAAGGAAATGGATGGTAAACAAACACTCTCAACAGAGAAAGGTCCGATAATAGTATAAAGTGACATAAATGAGACAGTATGCAGCTAATACGTGAGTTTTAATTTTAAAAATCAAGTGTTGCATTTTGTGTTTGCCGGTGAGTGTATATATATTATATATATATTTTAATCACACCTAATAAAATGAACCCATAATTAGGAACTTAAGAGAAATGGAAGTTTTTATTTTTTTTATGTTTCAACTAGGGATATTTGTTTCTATATTTATGCTGGAGCAGTGCCAGAGTTTGAACTATGGACATTAACACGAGTAGCATATTGCTGTTGAGCGCCTTAATGCCTTAGTGATCCAACGGAGTATTCTTAAGTTCCTTGGATTCAACGGATAACCTAACCTAATCATAATACTTTTTCGTTATCATTTGCTAGTGAAATTATGGCTTTTCAAAAGGAAAGCAAATTGAAACTCTTGTCAAGATCAATTTGGAGACCGCCAGGGAATGGACATTGGTATTCTTGTTCAGTGAGTTCAACAGAATAACTTGTGAACCTTCTACTTATAAACATCCAAAACGTGTGAAAGTGAAACTTCGACTTGTAAAACAAAGCATCCATCTGAGATCATTCGTATAAAGAATGAGCTCGAGATTCAGAAGAACTGGATTATAAAACTAATATCAGAAATACTGAAATTCCAAATAGAAATTCAAAACAAACAGAAGAGTGTCGATTGATTATAAGTACCGTATATACTCGAATACCACCCGCACATTTTTAAACAAATTCGGACGTGAAAAATTGGGGTGTGGGTCTTATTTGAGTCATCCAAATTTGAAAGATCTAAATTGCCCGCCGCGCGCGATATCGGCTGTTGCATGCGAGTATCCGCTAGATGGTGCTAGCCTTCTTCCGGTTATAACTTTGTTTTACCGTAAGCACGCGGCGTCATACAGTCACGCGCACGTTCTCCGAGTGTAAACATGAATGCTACGAAACGTTTGCAGTCATTTACTGTGAGTGAGGAATTGAAAGTTGTGAGGGAAGCTGAAGTTATTGGAAATCGTGCCCGGTAGGAAATATCATATTGACGAGTCATGTATTCGTGATTGACCGGGATGACGTCTCTGCTACAACCACGGGATGTCTGTGTGAACCGCCCGTTCAAAGCAGCCTTGAAACAGCTGTATACGGAGCGGATGGCGGCCGATAAGCACACACCGACTCCAACTGGTCGTATTCAGCGCCCGAAAGTTCAGCTGCTATGTTCGTGGATTTTGACGGCATGGAATCGTATCTCTAGAGATCTCATACGGAAGAGCTTCAAGAAATGTAGTATTTCGAATGCTATGGATGGCAGTGATGACGACATTTAGTGGGAAAGTGATGGTGATAAAAGTTCCGAAGTTGGTACTTCTGATGACGATGAATGAGGTGTTTGTGTACTTTTATTTGTATTTTTAATCGTTTGATGTGTGTTATTTTAGGACGACTTCAAAACTGTTGGAAACTATTTTGGATAAATGCTATTCTGTTTATTTAGTTAAGATAGTAAATAATTTTGAGTAAAAAAAATTTTTTTTTTAAATTTTGTTCTTCAAAATCAGGGTGCGGGTCTCATTCGGGAGCGGGTCGTATTCGAGTAAATACGGTAATCAACCATGAACGAATAAAAATTATTGGCTACGACTACAGGTGGAGTGCTTATTTGGGGCTGAAAGAAGCGCCAACGTGGACAGTCATAGAGAGTAGCGTCTAGTTGGTGTACTAATCCAAGCCTCTGCTAGTGGAGTAGCACTTCAAGATATTCTTTGAAATTATTGAAAATGTCAATCCTTGTACCTACAAATACTTGGGGAATTTGATGAAAAACACTGTATAGAGCAGCTCATTAGGAAGTCCTGTGCCTTGGGATCAGTATGATTCTCAAACGAAATGGTTGTTTCTGTGACATCTCATTATAACAGCAATAGCTAAATACATTGCAAGGAATACAACTACTTACATGAATTACCAGCACATCAGTGTGGTTCTAGGAGGCGAGCTCATAGTATTTTACCGGTAGTTGCCATTTCTTTAACCTCTATATTACGGTACTTTTAGACAACTTCCATTCCTTTTAATTTTTTTAAACAAAATTGGGGATAATTTCAATAAATGATTTGTTTCAATTGGATAGTGTTTCCTGCCTTATTAGAGATATTTTAGTGATAGTGTACCGTCCACTTCACAACCTGAGAAAGAGTTTCTTGGATGTACTATATACCGTATTTCCGCGCATAATCGTCGCACTTTTTTTTGCCAAAATTTCGTGAAAAAAGGCAGGGTGCGACGATTATGCGAAGAATATTTAATTTCAAAGAGTATACTGTATCATTATTTGCTGCACGGGCCAGTCATTCGCGTAGCGCGAGTCATAGCCCGCAGTCAGAGACAGGGTTCTTTCTTCTAACAAGGTCACGACAGGTTAACGCTCGCGGAATGTGCTGACGAAGCTGGCCATTCGCGTCGCGGTTCATAGCCGGCAGGCATAAAGACGATATTACTTTCTCCTGACAGGATCACGCCAAATTAGGCCTATAAACTCGCGGAATGTGCGCTGGTCGTTCGCGTCACAGTTCATAGCCCGCAGGCATAAAGACGAGAGTACTTTCTGCTGACAAGATCACGCCAGATTAGGCCTATAAGCTAGCGGAATGTGCGCTGACCATTCGCGTCGCGGTTCATAGCCTGCAGGCATAACTACGATATTACTTTCTCCTGACAAGATCATGCCAGATTAGGACTATACGCTCGCGGAATGTGCGCTGGCCGCTCGCGTCACAGTTCATAGGCCGCAGGTCTAAAGATGAGATTACGTTTTGCTGACATGATCACGCCAGATTAGGCCTATAAGCTCGCGAAATGTGCGCTGACCATTTGCGTCGCGGTTCATAGCCCGCAGGCATAAATACGATATTACTTTCTCCTGACAAGATCACGCCAGATTAGGCCTATACGCTCGCGGAATGTGCGCTGGCCGTTCACGTCACAGTTCTTAGGCCGCAGGTCTAAAGATGAGATTACTTTTTGCTGACATGATCACGCCAGCTCGCGGAATGTGCGTTGGCCGTTCGCGTCGCGGTTCATAGCCGGCAGGTTAAAGATGAGGTTACTTTCTCCTGACAAGACCACGCCAGATTAGGCCTATACGCTCGCGGAATGTGTGCTGGCCATTCGCGTCGCGGTTCATAGCCGGCAGGCATAAAGACAAGATTACTTTCTCCTGACAAGATCACGCCAGATTATACGCTCGCGGAATGTGCTAAGTGACGAAGCTTGCCGCTCGCGTCACAGTTCATTGCCCGCAAGCATAAAGACGAGATATTTTTCGTCGGACAAAGTCGCGCCGGGTTATAAAGTCGCGGTAGCGTGTGCAACTGACTGGCGCACAAATACAAACATGCTATGCGACGATTATGCGATGAAATTTTATAAACCTATTTTAGTGTTTGAAAAGTGGGGTGCGACGATTACGCAGTGGCGACGATTATGCGCGGAAATACGGTAACTATACATTATACATTTTCTTATTATTTTCTAAATTTATCCTTAAGATCTAATCATAAGACTGGCGCCCACCCTGGTAATTAGGTATATGAGTGAGAAACGTTACATAATGGTCGCCCAACTTAGGGGCACTAAGATATTACTTTTGTCACCACAATTGTGGGGAACTCTATTAATAAGCATTACAATAAAGCAAAACCATTAACCATGACGGAAAATCTGCTTAATAGACGTTAATGTATCTATTAATTGAGTTTACCAAGATACACCTGTTAATACAATAATAGTAATATAATAATAAGGTATTAACAGGTGTCTCTTTGTAAACTCAGTTAATTTTAATCACATGTACATTTCTTTTAGGTTATTTTTATGCATGTAATTGGAATTATATTGTATTGACCGACTGAAAAGTTACAATTTCAATTGCCAATAATGCAACACTGAAATAATTGGCTTCAAAGCTGTCTATATCTGCCAAAAAAAATGTATATCTGATCTGAGGGTTGGAACAGGGCAAACTCAGCCTTGGACGGCAGAATAGCGAAACCCACCTCAGCGATTCTAGGAGTGGTTTTGCTGTGGTTTCGCACTTCTACGCCAGACAAATGCAGGGAAGGTACCAAACCGCTTCCTGCGCAACTCCAGACCTAATTTATTATATGTAAGCTACATACACAAGTGCAGCCATCACAGTGATCAGAGAGCAAGAAGAGGTAGTAATGTGCACCATGGATCAAACCAAAATAATTACACAACAATCCTACAACATTGTCCCTAGCCATTGACAAGAAGTATCAAGAGCAATAACAGCAAGAACAATAAAAACATCCAACTAGTAGACGTAGAGTTGTAAGTGGATAAGGTTTCTACGATTGCTAATACTTCCCTCATAAGAGTGCTGGAACCATAGAAATAACTCTGTGATTATTAAATACTTTATATTTCAGAATAATTACATTAATATAGCTGTTTAAGACATTGGAATGGAATCCAGATGAATTTTACTTACAAAAGATATAGGATTCGTGACATGAGATTCTCATAGAGCTGCTCACGCGTTTGAGAATGAGAGAGAATATACTTGCTATTGACTGGCTCTAGATATTGAGCCCGATCAAGTCGATCCGCTCATTGTTGATTATTATTATCGAAGACAGAGATCGATTGAGCAGAGCTCAGGTCGTAGTGTGAGTTGATCACATGATAGCCGTAGAATGTTGTCATGAACAGAAGAGCAGATCTATAACAAGTAGGAGTCCACGCCGCATGATCTGCTTTGTATGAGGAGTCCACGCAGCACTACCTGCTTTGGATGAGAAGGTGTGGCAAGATAGCGGCGAGCAAGAGGGGTATAATCTCAAACAACAACTTCGTTGGCAGCAAGGTCTCATGCTCGATTGTGTGGTAATGTAGGAAAATTATAAAATGTTATTCTAGGCAATGCTGACACCATCACGTGGTTATGAAAGCCGGACGTCCTCGGAAATGGAAAATATATTACAGCTGTAAATACATTATTTATCTTATTGAAAATGTGAAAACGGGTTATTATAGATAATTTTCCGTAGAATTCAATGAGACGATAGGTTGAATTTTTACAAATTATTATATACATTTGAGCCTCATTTTTTCAAAAACCAAAAGCATTTAATAACATTAAAACGGTGAGAGGTATCAAAATATGATAAGGGGTGAAAAAGTTGCTAATCACTGAGATCTTACTCCTGTACATTTAAGTTGTTTGGACACGACTAACCGTTTCCGGGATATATCGATTCCAAAAAAAAAGGATGATAATCAGGGCCCCTAAAAAGGTCCGGCCCTGCACCGATTTTAAGGCCCGATAATAGGGTTCCTCACAGGCCCTAACTCTTTCCCCGTACAAAATTTCAGGTCGATATCCCGAAAATTGCTACCTGTACTTTGCTAAACGCAAAGACGCTACGCACATACGTACATTTTCAGGGCCCCAAAAAAAGAAAACATTGAGAGATATCAAAAAATCTTTAGGAGTAAAAAGGTGCATATCGTGGAGATCTTATACCTGTACATTTAATGTTTTTCGATACGACCAACCGTTTCCGAGATATATCGATTCAAAAAAAATAGGATAAAATTCAGGGCCCCAAAAAAGGGTCCGGCCCTCCACCGATTTTAACGCCCAACAATAGGGTTCGTTACAGGCCTTAACTCTTTCACCGTACCAAATTTCAGCTCGATGTCTTGAAAATTGCGACCTGTACTTTGCTAAACGCAAAAACGTCACATACAAACATACATAAAGACAGACTTTTTCCAACATACCACGGCTATATGAAAGCCTATAGGATCTAGATCCGGCTTTCATAACAAGTAGGAGTCCACGCAGCACGACCTGCTTTTGATGAGACGGTGGCGCAGCAACAAGGGGCCAGCAAGAGGGGTTATAATCTCAAACAACAACTTCGTTGGCGGCAAAGCCTGCGGAATTGCATTTCGGACCTTCGACCCGATTGCGAGGAAATGTAGGAAAATTATAAAATGTTATTCTAGGCAATGCTGACACCATCACATGGTTATGAAAGCCGGACGTCCTCGGAAGTGGAAAATATCTTTCTGCTGTAAATACATGATTCAACTTATTGAAAAGGTTAAAACGAGTTATTATAGATAATTTTCCGTAGAATTCAATTAGACCATCAGTTGAATTTTTACCAGTTATTATATACATTTGGGCCCCATTATTTTTTCAAAAACCAAAAACATTTAATAACATCAAAACGGTGAGAGATATCAAAATATGATAAGGGGTAGAAAAGTTGCAAATCACTGAGATCTTACACCTGTAGATTTAACTTTTTTCGATAGGAAAGACGCTTTCCGAGATATAACGATTCGAAAAAAAGAATGGAATTCACGGCCCCAAAAAAGGAAAATGGTGAGAGATATCAAAAAATCATAAGAGTTAAAAAAGTTGCTAATCACTAAGGTCCTATATCTGTAGATTTTACTTTGTTCGATACGGCCAACCGTTTCCCAAATATAACGTTTCGAAAAAAAAGGAAGAAATTCAGGGCCGCAGAAAACCAAAACGGTGAGAGATATCAAAAAATCTTAAGGGTTGAAAAAGTTGCTAATCACTGAGATCTTACACCTGTAGATTTAACTTTGTTAGATACGGCCAACCGTTTCCCAGATATGAAAAAATGAAAATCCACAGCCTGTTTCCAGTCTCCGACCGGGTCAGGAATGGAATGAATGAAGCCCCCATCTAGCGGCGAGGATATGAACTGTGCCGGCTGTCGAGGCCTGACGCACTCCTCTGCGTTTCCCAGATATAACGGTTCGAAAAAAAGGAAGACATTCAGGGCCCCAGAAAAGGAAAACGGTGAGAGATATCAAAACATCATCAGGGGTAAAAAAAAGGATGAAATTCAGGGCCCCAAAGAAAGGTCCGGCCCTGCACCAATTTTAACGCCCGACAACAGAGTTCCTCACAGGCCCAATTTCTTTCCCCGTACCACATTTCAGCTCGATATCTTGAAAATTCCGACCTGTAGTTTGCTAAACGTAAAAATATCACGCACGTACGTACATTTTCAGGGCCCCAAAAAAAGACAACGCTGAGAGATATAAAAAAATCGTTATGGGTAACAAAGTTGCATACCGCAGAGATTTTACACCTGTGTATTTAACTTTTTTCGATATGACCAACCATCTCCGAGATATATCGATTCCAAAAGAGTTTCAAATTCAGGGCCCCCCAAAAAGATCCGGCCCTGCACCGATTTTAACGCCCAAAAATAGGGTTCCTCATAGGCTCTAGCTCTTTTACCGCTCCAAATTTCAGCTTGATATCTTGAAAAGATGATGATGATAATTGTTGTTTTAAGGGGCCTAACATCTAGGTTATCGGCCCCGATATCTTGAAAATTGCAACCTGTACTTTGCTAAACCCAAAAACGTCACGCACATACGCACATCTTTAGGGCCCCAAAAATGAAAACTGTGAGAGATATAAAAAAATCGTTTTGAGTAAAAAAGTTGCATACTGTGGAGATCTTACACCTGTACATTTAACGTTTTTCGATACGACCAACCGTTTCCGAGATATATCGATTCCAAAAAAATGTTTGAAATTCAGGACCCCCCAAAAAGATCCGGCCCTGCACCGTTTTAAACGCCCGACAATAGGTTTCCTCACAGGGTATAACTCTTTCACCGCACCAAATTTCAGTTTGATATCTTGAAAATTGCGACCTGTACTTCGCCAAACCCAAATATGTCACGCACTATGGACATCTTGCGGGCCCCAAAAAAAGAAAACGGTGAGAGATATCAAAAAATCGTTATGTGTAAAAGAGTTGCATACCCTGGAGATCTTACACCTGTACATTCAACGTTTTTCGATACGACCAGCCGTTTCCGAGATACATTGATTCCAAAAAAAGGGATGAAATTCAGGGCCCCAAAAAAATGTCCGGCCCTGCACCGATTTTAACGCCCAACAATAGGGTTCCTCACAGGCTCTAGCTCTTTCACCGTACCAAATTTCAGCTTGATATCTTGAAAATTGCGACCTGTACTTCGCTAAACCCAAATATGTCACGCACAATGGACATCTTCAGGGCCCCAAAAAAGAAACCGGTGAGAGATATCAAAAAATCGTTATGAGTAAAAATACAGGAAGAACCTGATCAGATTAAAGCAACAAGCTATATCAATGGAAACCTGATATAATGAGCTAACACAGGTGATTTTTTTTGGCATAAATAATATATTATGGAAAACGAAGCATGTGCTTGATGTAATTTCTTACCCAAACGCACATCATTAATATTAATACGCAATCATGTTTACATATTTCAACATTTCTTCGGCTATACAGTTTTTCATAAACTAAACTACTAAAAGTGCTATAAGTCTACTTCCACTGATAAATATCAGCTGAACGGCCCCTTTGTTCGAGAAATAACATGGTTTACAAGGCAGGCTTTTATTTTTTATTTAAAAAAATCTGTTTTATGTTTAGTATTTAGAGCTTTTTATTTATGTAAAAGGCGCTTTGCGGGCCTTTGCTAGGGTAAAAGTGCTTATTAAATCGTTCATTTCTAATTTTTTGGCCGTTTCACATTCAATTGACAGAGTAGCCAAACCGTTCAGACGCTCCAGCGCCATCGTTGATCGCGAATAGTTTTTTAGCCTATTTTCATTTATGGAAAAATAGGCTTATGAGATCACCTTTTGTCCGTGTGTCTGTGTGTGCGTGTGGGTGTGATTCGTGTGTGTGTCCCTAATATAATCTTAACGGCTGGAGCGATTTCAATGTAACTCGGTAAGTTCATAACACTATTCTGGAAGACCACGACCGTGCCCTTAAAATTTTGTTACGTCTCACCAATCCAACATGGCGGCTGTGCGAAATATTTCATCAGCAATCAATATCTCCGAAACTATTACCGAGAATACCCTGGAATTTTGTACGGTTATAAAGGGAACTACTAGAAGTTCACCTATATGACTTTTGTAAACCTGGTAACTACAAAACCAACATGGTACATAACTCTATGACCTACATATATAAGAATCCAACATGGCGACCATCCGAAATATTTAGTCGGTTCTCAATATCTACGAATCTATTACAGCAATCAAACTGAAATTTTGTATGTTGATAGTGGCAATTAACATAAGTAGGATATATGAAAATAGGCTTTAGTTCTTCAGGGAACTACTTGTTTTGATTAGTTTCAAAATGGAAAAACTCCTTTCCCCCGACGCAACCGTTATAGGAATTGTAAGCATAATTCGATGTGCCGCCGTTAAATTTGGATAGGACTCCTTTATCGGGGCTAAGTACTCTAGTGCACCGCAAGCACTTTTTACAGATTGCGGAACAGTGTACCTAAATAATTGTTGCTCCAGAAAAAGATCCTCTGCATCCAAATCTTCAAGCTCCCCGTCTTTTAGAAAATTAGAGAGTGTTTGACAATGGTCTTTCAATTGACTTTCCTCCAAATTGGAAAGCTTGGAAGGATCGAAGAGAAATCCAAAGTATTCCGAAAAAAAAATTAACTTCGTTAAATCTATTTTCTATGCAGCTCAGTGCAGTATCTACGACAGACAAAAAGTAATTTACCCGAAATTTATTTTCAGATTCTTTTTAAAGTTCCTCTTCAGTTTTTTCCCCTTGCTGATCATTTTGCTGTTTTATTTCATCAAGGAACCTTTTGCGATTGCCTTGACGGCGAATAGAAAATTTATTTGCATAGCCCAAATTTTCCATTATTTCTCTACCGGTGGACAATGCACTGTCAAAGCCAGTGTTGCGATAATTTTGAAAAAATGACTTTAGGCCCTGAAGTTCGGTTAAAGCCTTATCTAACGAAGTCTTCTCAGATTGGAGAGTTTTACTTGTTGAGTGTTTGACATTGGTCTTTCAATTGACTTTCCTCCAAATTGGAAAGCTTGGAAGGATCGAAGAGAAATCCAAAGTATTCCGAAAAAAAAATTAACTTCGTTAAATCTATTTTCTATGCAGCTCAGTGCAGTATCTACGACAGACAAAAAGTAATTTACCCGAAATTTATTTTCAGATTCTTTTTAAAGTTCCTCTTCAGTTTTTTCCCCTTGCTGATCATTTTGCTGTTTTATTTCATCAAGGAACCTTTTGCGATTGCCTTGACGGCGAATAGAAAATTTATTTGCATAGCCCAAATTTTCCATTATTTCTCTACCGGTGGACAATGCACTTTGGAAATATCTGTTCCCATAGGAAACAGGATGTAAAATTGTCCGATTGAGCTATGTACATTAACAAATTCACAAAGAAATTTGATACAATGGTCCGGTTAGCTCAAAACAGTTGCCAGCGTTTCGCCCCAGTGTACTATTCAACTGAAGAGCCCAATGGTACACTGGGGCGAAACGCTGGCAACTGTTTTGAGCTAACCGGACCATTGTATCAAATTTCTTTGTGAATTTGTTAATGGACAATGCACTGTCAAAGCCAGTGTTGCGATAATTTTGAAAAAATGACTTTAGGCCCTGAAGTTCGGGTAAAGCCTTATCTAACGAAGTCTTCTCAGATTGGAGAGTTTTACTTGTTGAGTTTATAGAAAATTAAATATCGTACCAGATAACGAGGCTTAAAACAAATTCATACGAACTTGTATGAAGCAACAAAGATTGGGCCTCTGACCGGGTAACAGGATCTGTGGTATTTTCTGACAATTCTTCTAGAGCTTCGTTTACATTGCCTAACTGGTACCTGTTGGGCTTGGTACTGCCAATTCAACATTCCCACCTCGTGCTAGCTAAAGATTTTAGTGTGAGGAGGCCAGGACATAGTTCGCACAAAATGTCCCACCTTTCCGTGGAAGCTACAAACAAAGTGTTCAGGCGCTGAACTATACCAAAAAATGCCATAGCTTTCTTATTGCATTAACCGTGTCACCCAAAAAGTTAAGATTATGTGCAACACATGCCATGAACATTGTTCGTTTAAGAGTATTTTTTACTCGCATCTGCACTCCCTTATACTTAGCCTTCATATTAGCACCCTTGTCATACCCTTGTCCCCAACAGTCCTCCAATACTCCTTCTAAAACCTCAGCTAACCCCATTTCCGTAGTGTCGTGTACCTCCAAAAACTCGATGAACGATTCGACGATCCTTGGAGTTTCTGCTATCATATCAACATAGCGGAGGACAAATTTTAATTTGGGCTGGACTGAATCAAACACACTATCTTTATTTATTTATTTATTTATTTATTTACATTTATGAAAAAACAAGATGTTCAATAAAGAACATATAGCCTACTTTCTCCTAAATGCATGGGTATTGTTATAACTCTTTGTCCTTTTCAAGGAGTATAATTGAATGTTGGTTGTAGTAGCTTGTTGAAATACAACGTGCTATAGGGATATTAAACATGAATATGAGGTGCCCTTTGCTAGTGCTACCTCTGTAAAAAATTTCATTCAATTTGGTTTCACCGTGTTTGAATTGATATGGGGAATGGATTTGCACACATACATGGCCGCTATTTGCAAACTATTGGGCTGATGACATTGTAGTCAGTCATAAGCTGCTTTCCACGAAAAGGCATGTTGTTGCAAAATCTGGTAGAGGTCAAATTATTAGGATGGTCGTAATTTGATTTAAGCTTTTAACATTTGGGTGGCCGTCATTCCGTTTCCGTCAAGATGGCGGCGATATAAAACATGACACTGAGGTGCCCTTTGCTAGTGCTACCTCTGTACCAAATTTCGTTCAATTCGGTTTCACCGTGTTCGAATTAATAGGCGGAATCGATTTTCACACAAAGATGGCCGCCATCTGCAGAATATTAGGCTGATGACCTATTAGTTTGGTCAAAGGATGCTCCCTCCATAAAGGTATGTTGTTGAAAAATTTGGTAGAGATCGGATGATTATGTTAGTCAAAATTTGATTTAAGCTTTGAACATTTGTGTGGCCGCCATTACGTTTCTGTCAAGATGGCGGCGATATAAAACATGACACTGCGGTGCCCTTTGCTAGTGCTACCTCTGTACCAAATATCGTTCCATTCGGTTTCACCTTGTTTGAATTAATAGGGGGAATCGATTTTGGCACAAAGATGGCCGCCATCCGCAAACTATTAGGCTAATGACCTATTAATTTGGTCAAAAGATGCTTCCTCCATAAAGGTATGTTGTTACAAAATTTGGTAGAGATCGGATGATTGGGTTAGTTGTAATTTGATTTAAGCTTTGAACATTTGTGTGGCCACAATTACGTTTCCGTCTTGATGGCAGCGATATAAAACATGACACTGAGGTGTCCTTTGCTAGTGCTACCTTTGTACCAAATTTCGTTCAATTCGCGTTCACCGTGTTCGAATTGATAGGGGGGGACAGACATTCAGAGTACACACACTCACACACACACACAGACTCACATACACACACACACAGAGACAGACTTTTTTTCGCCCTGTGTTGATCTCTTAAGTCTACTTTCATTTTTTGCAAAAAATCGAAAGTAGGCTAAAAATGGCCTGAAGTGCGGGGCCTGGCGATACCGCACGTCTCGCGACGGCCCTGCGTATTACCAATTTGAGGACTAGGCACTCTCCCTCCGTCCAGCCCAATAAAAAAGATTATATTATGATATAGTATGATATGATTGACGGAGAGAGCTGGCCGTGCGGTTAGGGTTGTGGAGCTGTGAGCTTTCATTCCGGAAATAGTGGGTCCGAACCTCCCCCTGTCGGTAGCCCTGGAGATGGTTTTCCCTGCTTTCTCATTTTTACACCAGGCAAATGGGCACTGTACCTTAATTAAGGCCACAGCCGCTTCCTTCCCACGTAAGGCAAATTGTAATATATATATATATAAACTAGTAGCAGTGCCCGGCTTCGCCCGGTGGATTTATTTGTTTTATGGATGATAATGAATACTTTTACAGAACTGGCATATGATACTTAAGCTACCCGAAAGAAAGAAAAAATACAACTTTTTGTGGTGGAGGTGGTGGTGTTGGTGGTGGTGGATGTAGTGAGGGTGATAAGCAGTACGGTATAATGGAAGTAACATTTAGATCATTTTCCCCTAATGATGATAATGATAATAATGAATAGGGAAACGGCTATTTACGAACTACAGCACTGACACATGTAATTTACAAACACATTTCTAAAAATGATTAAGCGAAATAAAAGACACTGCCTAGGGCCTATATCTCATTGTCTGTTAGAAATGTAGAGACCAATAGTGTCGTCTTTTGTCGCATAGCGCCGTAGGAAAAGAATCAGAACACTTTGGAAAACTTCGGCTGTCCCGACCTCCTGAGGTAGCAATAGTATCATTTATGGCCACATAGCGCTCAATGATAATTTTCGGAATAAATTACGGTAAATTTGAAAGCACCAACGCTTATTGCAGCTGATAACCTCAATGTATTGCACCAACACCTTTGCACTTATACAGATGCATAATATGTTCATGATGATAACTGTTTTAAGGGGCAAAAGAAGTCTTTTTGCACTAATTACTCCCCGTGACTGCAATTTATAAGCAGCGCAAGATTCAACTATTTTCGCAATTCTGCACCAGAACACTGGTAGGGGCGATGTGATGCAGCCCGAATTGCCAGTCAACAATAGACTTATTAAAATACTCTTACATTTACACTACTATGGACGTGAATGATTCTAGGGCCTTAATACATGGTTTTCAAGTTAAGTTTGTTTGTTATTCTAAATGTAGGGAATGGAGAGCGTTGTCCAAAATATCAAGTGGACAGTGTTACCTGCAGGGTTTCAAAGTGTATGTATAATTTGGTGCAATTAGGAGGAACGGTGTAGATATGTGATAAAGGGCCTAAGTGCAGGAAATGGAGTGGTCTGTCCGAAATTTAAAGTGGACAGTGTCACCTGCAGGGTTCCAAAGGGTAAGTGTACAAAATGTGATTCATATCGGTGAAACGGTGTAGATTTATGCCAATGGACCTAATGCAGGGAATGGAGTGGTCTGTCCGAAATTTCAAGCAGACGGTGTTACTCGTCGGGTTCCAAAGTGTAGACTAAGTATGTGCACATTTAGTTCAGATCGGTGAATAGGTTTAGATTTGTGCCAAATGGCCTAAATGCAGGGAATGGAGTGGTCTGTCCGAAATTTCATGCTGACAGTGTTACTCGCAGGGTTCCAAAGGGTAAGTATACAAATGTTGGTCCAGATCGGTGAAACGGTGTAGATTTGTGCCAAAGGACCTAAATGCAGGGAATGGAGTGGTTTGTCCGAAATTTCATGCAGACAGTGTTCCTCGTAGGGTTCCAATGGGTAAGTATACACATTTTGGTTCAGCTTGGTAAAACGGTGTAGATTTGTGCCGAAGGGCATAAATGCAGGGAATGGAGTGGTCTGTCCGGAATTTCATGTAAACAGTGTTGCTCGCAGGGTTCCAAAGGGTGTGTATACAAATGTTGGTTCGAATCGGTGAAACGTTGTAGATTTGTGCCAAAGGGCTTAAATGTAGGGAATGGATGATCTGTCCGAAATTTCATGTATGTTGTTGCAAAATTTGGTAGAGATCGGATGATTGGGTTAGTTGTAATTTGATTTAAGCTTTGAACATTTGTGTGGCCACCATTACGTTTCCGTCTTGATGGCGGCGATATAAAACAGTTTAGATTTGTCACTCGCAGGGTTCCATAGGGTAATATTCAAATTTTGGTTCAGATCAGTGAAACGGTGTAGATTTGTGCCAAAGGGCATAAATGCAGGGAATGGAGTGGTCTGTCTGAAATTTCATGTAAACAGTGTTACTCGTAGGGTTCCAAAGGCTATGTATACACATTTTGGTTCAGATCGGTGAAAAGGTGTAGATTTGTGCCAAAGGGCCTTAATGCAGGGAATGGACCGGTCTGTCATAAATTTCGTGCAGACAGTGTTACTCGCAGGGTTCCAAAGGATATGTATACAAATTTTGGTTCTGATCGGTGAAACGGTGTAGATTTGTGCCAAAGGGCCTAAATGCAGGGAACGGAGTGGTCTGTCCGCAATTTAACATAGCCTAAACTATTCCTCTTGAATTTGGCTATCATATAAAAAAAGAATTTTTCGAATCCGACTGGTAGTTCCAGAGATTAGCGCGTTTAAACACACAAACACACAAACTCTTCAGCTTTATTATATTAGTATATATATTATTTTGATATATTTTGAAGATTGGTTGGTTGGTTCTTAAGTTTAGGGGCTGCGAAAACGCGGTCATGTAGCCCCTTAATTTTGAAGATTACAACTCACATAAAGTTCTATTGATCATAAACATGTTTTATTCTGCTAATATAACTTACAGAATAAATAATTTTTAACATTCTGTATGGACATGTTATGATCATTAAGAATGAAAATCAACAACCTCTACGGAAACCTAATGAGATCCTTAACCGATGGAAACAGCACTTCGAAAATATTAGCAACGAAGAATTTCCGCATCCGCCACTACCAGCTGCGGATCCTGTACTTGGTCCAGTACCAGCCATCACGGTTGCCGAAGTGGAGACCGCTATGAAGAAAATGAAAAATGGAAAGGCAACTGGACCGGATGATCTCCCATCGGAGGTGTGGAAGATGCTTAGATCACAAGCAGCTCAGTTTCTAGCAGATCTCTTCAACAAGATCATCAATGAAAACGAAGCTCCTCTTACTTGGCTGAGCAGTGTAACAATACCAATATGGAAAGGTAAAGGAGATGTGCACAACTGCTCAAATTATCGACCGATTCGCCTGCTTTGCCACACTATGAAGATATTTGAGCGTATCGTGGATACACGCCTTCGTGACATAATCAAGATTGCCTCAAACCAGTGTGGTTTTATGAAAGGTACAGGGACAATCGATGCTATTCACGCCGCTCATCTTTTGATGGAAAGGCACCTAGAAAAGCGGAAACCACTCCATATAGCCTTCTTGGATCTTGAAAAGGCCTTCGACAGGGTACCTCGTGATCTAATATGGTATGCACTACGACAGCATGGCGTACCAGAAGCATATGTTCAATGGGTTCAGCTTCTTTATCGGAATGTCACCAGCTATGTCCGATGTGCTTCAGGAAACTCCGCAACTTTTCCCATCTGAGTTGGTGTTCATCAGGGGTCAGCTTTGTCCCCGCTCCTGTTCATCATCTGTCTTGACACCATCGCAGCCGAACTACTGCAACCACATCCCTGGACCTTGCTCTATGCTGACATATCATTGTAGCCTGCAAGTCTCGCCAAGAATTGGAACAACATGTTCAATGTTGGAAAACAGCACTAGGCACCCATGGCCTACGACTTAATATTGGGAAGACAGAGTATATGGAGTGTGGAGTACCAAGTGAAGGATCTATTCACATTGATGGCACTGAACTCCGAAAATCATCTGCATTCAAATACTTGGGTACGCTAATCTGTTCAGATGGCCGAACACTCCCAGATGTCCGAAACAGAGTCAACGCTGCATGGCTGAAATGGCGCCAAGTTACTGGAGTCCTTTTTGACCGGAATGTGCCACTATATCTGAAGTCGAAAATTTACAGAACCATCGTTCGACCAGTAGCACTGTACGGTACTGAATGCTGGCCAGTAACGAAGAGACATGAACAACAACTACATGTCATGGAGATGAAGATGATTCGCTGGACACAGGGACTTACTAGACTGGACCGCATCAGGAATGACAATGTTCGAGCTACATTTGGTGTGGCTCCAATCCATGAAAAAATGCGGGAGAGCCGTCTGCGTTGGTATGGCCATGTACTGCATAGCAATCACTCTTCAGTCGCGAGAACTGCACTTGACATCAGTCCAGAAGGCCGACGACCACGAGGGCGACCGAGAAAGCACTGGCTGGATACTATGCGGGAGGACATGCAACTAGTGAATGCCACAACTAGAGACGCTCAAGATCGAGCAGTATGGAAGAAAAAGTGCAGAAAAGCAGACCCTGCAATAAAGCGGGATTAATGCTAGGAAGATGATGGAGTAATGGGTGAGATAATAACACTTCTACGATTTCCTCTAGACTGTGGTCGTGTAGCCTGGCAGGATGAGTCAGGGTGGGAGGGAGGCGGAGGCTGCGATAGCAAAGGTGTTGATGGAGAGGGGAAGGCAGGTGCCCATATGTGCGGGCGTGTGTGTATGTGTGTGTGACTGATTCAGCCAGCGTTTTTTAGAGTCTGAAAGGAGCATCGTTGAACCAATTTTCTTTATCAAACTTTTCTACTGCTCAGAATAAGATCCACTTCATATTAATATAACTTTGAAGTTAATATAAGAATTTTTTCTCACTAAAAATGGTATTCAAATCTGAAGAGGTTAATACAAAATTTGAATTTCGAAATAAGAATTGTTCCTATTGCAGGTACTACTACAGGGGTTATTGTAGAGAAATTTCGGTGTCTTCCGATTATTAGTTTCGTCGTGGTGATCGTACCTTTAACGCTCAAAATAGCCACTTTGAAGCCATGTCCTCAGTAAACGAGCCGTCGTTATTTTCTGCAAAACGCATATAATGTCTCACAAACACCTACATTAGAGATTAAGAATAAAAATAAAAATAACAACAAAATTTTAATTTTTGACCGCACAGCCTTAACCAACTGCGGCCGAAGACGCGGCGAACGATGTACAGCGTGCTAACACTCATGCTGCGCTGTATGCTTGCACGCGGCCGAGCTCTGATGCGACGCAATGCGTAAAGACGAAATCATTGAGATTCGAGAAGACTGGACTGCGTTTCTCTGCGATGTAACAGTAGGCCTACTTGAGCAACTGTGGCGCGCTAATCACTAATTCGAACGTGTCACAAGGCGGCGAATTTAACCAACTGCGGCCGAAGACGCGGCGAACGATGTACAGCGTGCTAACACTCACGCTGCGCCGTATGCTTGCACGCGGCCGAGCTCTGATGCGACGCAATGCTTAAAGACGAAATCATTGAGATTCGAGAAGACTGAACTGCGTTTCTGTGCGATGTAACAGTAGGCCTACTTGCGCAACTTATGTGGCGCGCTAATCGCTAATTCGAACGTGTCTCAAGGCGGCGAATTTAGCTAACCGCGGCTGAGGACTAACGATGTAGAGCGTGCTAACACTCACGCTGCGCCGTATGCTTTCATGCGGCGCCTCGATCCCTAATCGGCTCGTATCGAAGTTCGGATCAACTCGTTGTTGCTCGCTCTTCCTGTTAGTAACGCTTCGGGTAAGTTCCTGGACAATGACGACTGTTGTGGCGAGCTAAATCGAACGTGTTTCTACCTCAAGATTATTACGGTCATTTATATGATGGCGTCAGTAATGAATGCGAGATATATGCGAGTACTTTTTTTCCCCTGAAATTTCAAATTAAAAAATGGGGTGCAAGATATACGCGAGCAAATAAGGTAATACTGAAATGCGATTTAATAATAATGATTGAAATAGAATTTGGGATTACAGTAAATGGAAACTTAATAATCACATGACATAACTAGAACGCTGAATAATTAATTGAGTGTATTTCTTTTGAGAGAAAAGTGTCACGAGGGGAATGGATGTGGATTCCTCGCATTTCTATGCTAATGATAATCACCATTTCCTTGAGACGACAGTTACCACAACATGAGATTTGTGTAGAACCATGGTTGTGTGTAATAATGTGATACAATCAGTGATATGCCTGAGTACACAGGGCTCGAATGGATCAAACATAGGAGGGTATTCTTGTTGTGCATATTTTTGTTGTTATTTTCTTATGGGTCAAGTTGGACTCGTGCATAGTGTAGACTGTGCATACCATTAGTTTTGAATTTTCTTTTCTTGCTCGAAGCTTATCGTCAACTTAACTTCATGTCAGGACTTAGCTTAGATGCACGTATCGTAAATAATAAATGTTGGACGTGACACCACCCTAAATTCGTATACTTATCTGTGCTATGATCAAATGTACGATAACTTGATTTATTGTAGAAATGAGAGATTTATTTTTTGCAGTAGGACCAGGTGTAACTATTGTTATTATTAGTCAATGGGATTGGATTTTGCATATGCAATAACATTTTTGTGTCACGATTCTTAGCTTGGATTTTGATTTCTTCTGTAAGTAGGATTTCTTAAAGGGGTTTGTAGGGAATAGTTAGCCAATGCATCAACATGGGTTTATATTAGGTTAAAGTAGGGTGTAGGGGCCGATAACCTAGATGTTAGGCCCCTTAAAACAACAATTATCATCATCATATAAAGTAGGGTGGAATAGCCACCGGAACCCTTAAAAGAATTAGGCTAGGGATCTGATTTCTGAATAAATGCAAAGAATTTTTACTTAAGCCTGGGACCTTGTAATTTGTAGATTTGTTTTTCCTTCGGACGTGTTCTTGGCGCTAGTTCAAACACCCCGTATCCGTTCTCCTAACCCGATACTCCCTGGAACAGCAGTCTCGTGCCGAGCTGGTCAAAAGAACACGTCTTATCCTCTCTAACCTATGCATCTTTTCGAAAGAGGATGTGTGGGATGGATTCGGCCCCCAGTTCTCACGATGTCCCGGCCAAACAGGTATCAACGGGCTTTTAAGAATGAGAGAGAATATGCTTGCTATTGGCTGGCTCTAGATATAACCATTGAAAAAGGGTGTTACAAGTAGTGATGAATGTTGTCAGTCAGCTGTAAAGTCTGAAGAAGTAGTTTAGTCACCTCAGCATAACAGCGGCCTGGAATGGCTAGCTACCATGACCGGTTTTTGCCTAGGGAAAATTTCCACGAAAACTAACAAGTGTGAGATTAGAGGTATTGAATCTAGGCCATCGAAAAGTAATTATAATGCTTGTTTTGAAAATTGGGAGGATTATTGTGCAAACTTTAAAGGCATCAAACGTTATCCGCAATACTATTTTGTGTGTATTTTTTGTTTAGAGGTATTCCCTGAGGGGTGACTTTAAAAGAAATGTTAAATGTTGGTAAATGTTTATGCTAAAACTGTGTTAAAAGCTGATGAGAACTTACCTCACAAAACTAATTTAAAAATTTTAAACTAAAAATAGTTGGTTGTATATTTTAATGCAGGAGAGAAAATCAGATTCCGTGTGACATCAGAGAGCTTTACAGAAACATCCCCAACGGGACCACAGAAACCAGAAACAGCTCCCCCGCCCGAAGAAACAAAGGAAGAACCTAAGGTCCCATACATTCTAACGGTATGTATTTGTAAAAGGTAATGATAATTTTGAAATGGGAATAACAGTTGGAATTTGAAAAGAGAATGGAAATTTATCAAGTGTGAATTTTAAAGAAAACTTTTCAAATGAATTGCATTATGCATGAAATGGCTAAGCAACAAATCTCTCTTGATGTTTTGAAAAAACCGACTGCGGTTGGGCATAAAATTTGCTCATTCGTCTTCATTCATTTCATCTCATCCACATGAGACGGTACTTGTAGCTCACTCCATGGGTGTCCGCATAGAAGGAGCTACAAACTCTGACAAGCCAAACATGTCCTCGGACACTCCCGGCACTAAAAGCCATATGCTAAATAAATACATTTAATATTGTAGCTTTCAATAAAACTGCAAGAAGAGAGTCTAGGAGGAAGGAGACCAGCTGGCAGACCTAGAAAACAATGGATAGATCTGGTGAAGAAGGATGTACAGGAGAGAGGCCTGGATTGGGAGAGGATTGTGAACAAAGAATGGTTCATGAATCGACAGACATGGAGGGGATAGTATACCACACCCGGGAAACTGGAGTTGGTCAACGATGATGATGATGATAATTGTAGCTTTCAGTCAGTCACCACAACTGAAAGCTACAATATTAATTATTAATAAGGCAACACTGAAAAATGGCTTCAAAACTATCTTTGCTAAATACATAGTTTTTGGTATAGGCCTACTGACTTCCACAGCCAAGTAATTGAACTTGAGCTAATCTTCTAGGTCCAGGCAGGGTGCACATAGAGCCACTGCTGAGCCTGATTGGCTGTACCTAAAAGGAAAGCTACAACAGACACACAGAACCACCTAGAAGATTTGGTGGTTTTTGTTTCCTTTATTTTTATTTTCTTTCATTCATTTTTATTTGAGACTTTTTTGCTTCTGAGTGTCTGTAATCCTCTGTTTGCAAAGAAATCACCTCCATGATCCCCTATTAGTAGTTAGCACATATGGACTTGAGACCTGCACAATCTTGAAGAAGGATGGCAGTAGACTGCAAAGGGCAGAAATGAAATTTCTGAGGACAATGGTCCAGAAAACAAGAAGGGACAAGGACAGAAATGAAAGTATAAGGGAAGCAACACAGGTACAAGAATCTCTTCAAGGAATATTTGCAAGTTCAAGGTTGAGGTGGTTTGTACATGTAAAAAGAATGACACCCAGCAGAATAGCAAAAGTATGGCTGGAGAAAACCGTTAAAGACCTAGAAGTAGATACAGTCAAGCAAAACATAACTAGCAGAAGAATGGATTGGACAGAGATTGAGAAGACCATGATCTATCTGGACCAACAAAGATGGAAGAGGCTCATAAACCTCACCCAGGAAACTAGAGTTGGTTTACAACGATGATGATGATGATGATGGCAGAGGCCTCCTCTGCATCTACACCTCTCACCATAAAATCGTTAACACTAAATGTAATGATCACCTCCTAGGTGTACCATTGCTTCTCTTGCCCTATTTAGCAGAGTTCATTAACTTCTTAGGTAATCTCTCCTCCCTCATTCTCATCACATTGCCCCCACCATCTGCGTCTGCTTATACGAGCAGCTTCATTTAATGTGTTCATTTCTTACTTAGCCTATATCTCTTCCTTACAAGTTCCCTCCTGCCATTGCTCCCATCTATTTGTCCCAGCAATGATTTGTGCTAGCCTCGTAGGAGTTACCTCCAGCTTATGTATGAGATCCTGAATCCACCCACCTGTCGCTTCCATACAGCAAGGTCAGTTCTAAACACTAAGCAATATAGAGACAGTTTAGTCGCTACATTAACTTCTCTCTTGTAGAATACAGTAAATCGCAATCGAGAACTCACTGCATTGACTTTTCTGCACCTCAACTCTATATCTTTCACTATACAGTAAACTCTCGGCTATCCGGCTCGTGACTATCCGGCCTACTTAATACTGTACCAATACTTTTCCGAAGCTCTAACAAGTGGGCTCTTGCTAGAAGAACCCTACGTGGTATTTTAAAATATTTTATGCATATCTTGTACTTCTGGCACATGTGGAGCCACAATTATAAGGTACAGTTCGTTATTGCTAATACAGTAGTAATACGTTATCGGAAAAAATCTTTAACAAGCGGGTCACAGAAGCCCTCTTTCAGCGCTCACAAACAACAATGAACACACGTAGAGAGCAGCTCTGTTGGCAACTCTTGTGTACTTTGTTCCGTCAGTTGTTCATGGGAAGTTCAAAGTGCATACGTGCATACATAACAAACACTACTTAGAACTAGCATGTACTACGTAAGAAGTCAAAAATAATTAATAAAATTGGGTTTTGAAATAAAAAAAAGAGTGCTTTTAAAGGTACGACTTGGATCGGAAGAGAGAGTATAGAAATCCGGCCTATCCGGCTTGACCTTACGCCACATTAGGCCAGATAGCCGAGAGTCTACTGTTCTACCATCCTGAAGGAATACATAGCTCAAGTACTTTAACTGGTCAACCTGTTCCAATTTAGTTCCTCCTACTTGACATTCTATTTTGTTGTACTTCTTTCCTACTGAAAATCAGTAATCGCCCCAATTTATAAGCAAGGTAACAGGAAAGATTGCAACAATTATAGAGCCATTTCTTTGATAAGTGTCCTGGGCAAAGTGTACTCAGGCATTGTAGAAAGGAAAGTGCAATCATTGGCCGAGAGCAGTGGCGGCGCGTGGATAAAACATCTGGGGGTTCACTACTTTGAAAAATAACGTGGCCAAATTTAATGTTACTTGATGTTTACATAGACGTAAAATAGTGACATTGCATGACTAGAAAGGTGACTTTTCTTTGAAGACACACGATTGCAGCTCGAAGAAGTTACCAAAACTATGAGAAATGAAAGACAGAGAATATAAGGTGTAATACCTTAAGCTGATACAGTTTCGTCTGATGTTGAAGACGTTGCTGGCGTTGGTATAACAGCTGTCATCTGTGTGTACAGGAAATCCATCCTCCTTTCCTTCCTGGCGACGAATAAGTCAATTACCTTCTCATTAAAATCGACTAATTTATGAGTCATCTCCTTCTCGATGGAAAACCAGGGTGACCGCTTTCTGGAAAACTCAGGGAACACAGGGAAAACACAGGGAATTTAAATTGCATAGAATAAACAGGGAAAATACAGGGGGAAAAATTGGCACGATGAAAAAAAAATGTCTTGACCTATGATTGTGCTTAATAATAATGCATCGTTGGTGGTATTAATTAATCTTGCATAATAGATTAATTACCGTTAAGATTAAAGATTAAGTACCGTAATTTGAGCATTTTGCCATTTCTTCTTTTCAGATGTTTGCCTTTTCGGGGTATCCAAGGTTAAAAAAATTAGGTTCGCAAAAAAATTATTACTCGGGTGTTTGTACCTTATTCCATATAAGTTGAGTGTAATCACAACACTCCAGAGTCGCGAAGAAGAGCTCTTACCTATACGAGCACACTACCTTCAATTGAAATATTACAGACACCGTATTAGTTATAAGCTGGATTTAACTTCATGTCAGTAAGAGGTAAGAGCTCTGTCGTTTTGTCATTTGACTCTCAACTTATAAGGAATAAGGTATAGTTGTGGTGTAACGTGATTCACTGAACAGATGGCACAAAATCTGAATTGAGTTTATTTATGTCCCAGGCATCCTTCCTGCACTGTCGACTTGTGTCTGTAAATGATTTGCAGACTATCAAAGCGTCTTTTTATACGTTGTCGTAAGAGACTATATGTTATCAAATAATAATTATGATAAAATTGGTCCGGTTACCTCAAACATAAAATGCCAGAGTTTCGCGCTAGTGTGCCGTTGGGCTCGTCACTTGGTACAGACACACCTCACCAATACGCGTGGCTAGCACATACTGAGAAGGCCATTGCAAGACACAAAATACCAGTAGTATTGACGTCACGAGCAATGCCAATGTGCTACGGGAGTCCAACTCCCTTTCATAAAACAAAAACCTTACCTTGGCAATCCAAATAAGTTTCGAATATTCCCGAAGGCAATATGATGTTAATTTCCGTTTGTGCTTATGAATTATCAAATGTATGTATGTATGTCTACCCCTTATTATTCCCGTTTTCCAACGGGGTCGGGGATGAGATGCGATGGAAGTCGTTGTGGCGATGGTTTTTCGGCCGGATGCCCTTCCTGACGCCAACCTCATGAGAGGAGTTAATGAAAGATGAAATGAATGATGGTGAATGAAACTGGGCTAGGATGTGGAAGGAAGCGGCCGTGGCCTGTCAGAAGGTACCGTCCCAGCATTTGCCTGGTGTTGAAAATGGGAAACCACGGAAAACCATTTCAAGGACGGCCGACGGTGGGGCTCGAACCCACGCGTCTACCGAGTCAGCAGAGAGCGTGGCCCCATGACCTAATGCTGCGCGTTAGCCAGCGTAGCCACTACTGTCGGTGCATATGAATTATCAAATAATATGATAAAATTGGTCCGGTTAGCTCAAACGTAAAATGCCAGCGTTTCGCCCCAGTGTGCCGTTGGGCTCGTCAGTTGGTACAGACACACTATATGTGTTATTATTTTACGTTCTACTGATAGAAGTATTTACCGTACATACATTTTGTTTTATTTTTTGAAACTAAACATAAATATAAGGTGCGTTCAAAACGTAACGAGCCGGAGGCTGTAATGCGCAAACTGGTGACGACATCGGCTAATCGTGGAGTGTGTCGTTCCGACCAGTGCGTGGAAGGTCACAGCCCGTCGCTAGAGGGCACGCGTGCACGTAACGTGACGATACAAAGCGAGCCGCAGCATGCATCAATCGTCCAACCAAGACAGTAGGCCATTCGACATGCTTCCTGGTGTGGTTGAAGACTGTGGGGCACCCATTGGGCACACACTTTGCGCAAGTGCAGTCCGTTCCTTCATGATGGTTTGCACACTTCCGGCGCTCAATCCGACCACGGCGGCTATGGCGTTCACTGTCACTCTGTGGTCCTGGGTAATGAGTGCATCAACCAGCTGGACGTTGTCTTCATTAATGAAGGGGGGTGCCCCAGACCGGGCATCATCGGCTAACGACACCCGTCCTTCCCTGAAGCGCTTGTGCCACGCCTTGACCCTTGCAAGGGACATGCAGTGTTCGCCGTACACTTGTGACATTCGGCGATGAATGTCGGTACCCCCTACTCCTGTCGCTGTCAGAAACCGAACAATACCTCTTTGCTCTTCCTTTGATGCCTCCATCACTTTTTGCAATGCGACTTATTTCATGACATGGAATGTTTGTAAAGCCCGGAAGTTTTTGAATATCGGTTTCTTTGTCATTGTTGTTTGTTTTTGACACTTTATTTTAAACAAAAATGTATACTATTATCACTGTAATACAATAAAACTCGGTTAAGAAGTTCCCGCATAAAAAGTTTTTCCACTTAAGACGTCCAATATTCTCGTTCCCGCGATTGAATCAAATCTCGCCAATCTTCGCGAAAGATACTTCCGGTGTTCCGAGTGAAAGAATACAGCAGTTCCGAGTGTCCGCGGGTCTCCAGTGGATCAACGGACCGGGCGAACTACGTCAAGGCTACATGACATCACGCCATGACAGCAGCAGCTCATTGGACAGTGTTAACCTTGACACATGTGTGAGGAGATAAGGAAAATACTGGCTTCTGCCGGGAATACTTCTGCAAACTGCAAGAAAATTAAAATCGGAAAATACGACTACGTAGAACAAGATCTGCTGGTATGGTTTAAACAGCAGCGAAGCTTAAGCATTCCAGTGCGTGCACCGAGTTCGGCTCGGTGAAACAGGACAAGGGCTGCCCGCGCGAACGGAACAACCGCAGCCCGTTGTGGACTGGGCGGATACTCACGCGTGGCGGGCAATTTAAATCTTTAAGATTTGGATGACACAATTAATACCCGCACCCCAATTTTTCACGTCCGATTTTGTATAAAAATGTGCGAGTGGTATTCGGGTATATATGGTATATCGACCAATATGCGTAGCACACTACGAGTCCGAGATGAGGTATCGCTAACGAGCGATTAGGCCACCTTGTCTTTTGTTTAATAAACGAATTCGCAAATAAATTAGCAGATTTAAAGTAATTTCGCTATAAAATCGCACTTACCTGGTATTTTCGCATTTTGGGTCACAATTCGCATTTTGTCGACTTTGATTTACGCATAAAAATTATTTTTTTTTACATTAAAATTAACATAGGCTTGGATTCTGTACAAAATTTAAAAATTCGCATTTATCGCAAATGCGATTTTTTCAGGTCCCTTCTTATAAGAGATATGTGTTAATAAAAGGTTAAATTTAACACAGGGAAAAATATAACAACACAGGGAAAACACAGGGAAAATAATTTCAGGTAACCAGCGGTCACCCTGACAACATAGCGAGAGCAGACAGTCTATCTTCATGCATTGTACTCATCAGGAATGTCTTAATCCGCTTTAAAGTGGAAAAACATCTTTCTGCTTCAGAAGTAGTCGTGGGGACTGTAATAATTAATTTCAAAAGTTTCATCACTTCTCCGAAAGGTTCCTTGAGATTGTTCTCTATCAAAAAAGCAAGGAAGTCAGTTGCATCTTTCATTTCTTTAAAATCACTTCTTGAATAAATCACCTGCAGTTCGGTTTTCAGTTCATTTTTATCAAGAAAAGGATAGGATTCCATAACATACGTAAGATTCTCCTCTGGAAAATTATTTTGGAAGGATGGGAAGAATTGGTGGTCAAAGAAGGTGGAGGCCAGTATGTGGTTGGAGAAGTTGAATCTCTCTTCGCTGTGATTTATAATCACGTCACACACCTCCTTCGCTGCAATGTTCCTCGAGTAATAACTATTTTCGCATCTTCTTTTCCCTCTGTTGTCTTCTACATTTTCCTCCACAACGATGCTGTCAACATTGTCCCTTACTTTCAAAATTGCGGTTTCGAAGGAGCTTACTGCACTTCGCACTGATACAGGGTTAGCAGAACGCTTTTGTAATTGGTTGTATAGAATGTCCACATGAGGCATAACACTGTAAAAGAACTCTAACCAAAAGTAAACGTTGGCTGTTGTATTTTCAGACACAGTCCATGTGCTTGGTTCATAGTAGCTGTTTGCTCGTGTCTTCGATTTTCTCCAAGCATTCCAGTATTGCATCCTTATGCTCATGCAATGTAAGAACACATCTTGATTTAAAGTTCCATCTCGTAGCTGAGCCCTGCGGAACTCTTCTGCCCACAACCTCATCAAGAATGCCCACTCTCTGAGGCGAATGAGAAAAAAATGCTGGAATCTCTCCAATGGTGGCAAAGAACAATCGCACTTCTTTGTTGTGGCTAGCAGCCTGAGCCAGAATTAAATTCAATTGATGGGCGTAACAATGCACAAAATAAGCAAATGGGTAGACTTGTCTTACAATTGTTTGTACTCCAGAGTGTCGGCCACTCATAACATTGGCACCATCGTAACTATGGGAGACTACTTTTTCTTTGTGCTCTCCAACTACGTGAGTGAGGACCCCTTTTATACAATCGGCTAATGAGCAGGTGTCATTTCCTGCTGGGTTTAAGATAGTCCAGAACGTTTCAACAGGCTTCCCATTAGCTAATACATATCGAAGTACAATGACTAACTGACACTTTGAAGACACATCAGATGTTTCATGTGCTATCAGGGAGACGAAGTCTGCAGTAGCTACTTCAGCTAAAATATTCTCGCGACACACATGCAACATACATTCCAGAATGTCATTTTGAATGTCCTTCAACTTACCCTTGAAGACTGTAGCACTGTTGAAATGACCCCTAATGACGGTATCCAATGCCGAAGTAAAATTAATGAGTACTCTGAATACGCCTGGATGGTTTGAATCGAGTGTTTCGTCATGACCTCTCAAAGCAAGTTCAAATTCACCACAGAATTTCACGCAGTCAATAATCTTCGAGAGCACATACCTATTTTTTCTGACACTATCATTATGCCTCTCAATATTCCTTCTGAAAGCGCTACTTAGCTGCTGCCTAATATCTGTTTTCCCTAGAACTGAAAGATCTAAACATGCACTCTTATGTGTAATAGATGCTTCGTGCTTATTGATCTTTTGTGTTAAATGGCTGAGATCTGATACCCCTGTTTTTGTCCAATTCGTGTCCGTACCCTTAGCAAAAAGCAAGCACGGGAAACAGAAAAACCTATTAATGGTATGGCAACCACATAGCCAAGTATTCCTCTCGTAAATATGTGGCTTAAATGTTCTACAAAAATCCTTGCCTCTACTAGTTTGCTTCTGAATAATGTTCAGGGAGGGAAGAGGCCTGCCAAGCTGCTTTATTTTGCACTCTTCTTCTGCCGGTATACTAAATGTTGGAAAGGTATTCTCTATACAATTTTCATAAGAAACACTATTTGTGTTTAAAAGGTATTCTCTAGAAGAAACCCAGCGGTATTCATTTTCACACTGATGAATACACGACACACGCATCAAGACACCGCCACACACCGTGATAACGAACGTCAGATACAAAAGAGCACTTCGATAAACACAGACTTGAGAAGATATTCGCTAAGGTACTGTTCTGGCGGTGATTGAACTGTCGGGTCAGAAATAAACACTGCTTCAACAACGTGTTGGGCAGACTGTTATTTATGTTCTTATCTTGATGTATTTTGCCTTTATGAGCACTTCTAAATAATTAAAAGTTTACATTAATTACATAAACATAGGCTACGTACGCCTATTGATGTTATACAAATCGTAGTTACCAAAATATTCTGGTTCATTGCGGTTAATTATATCTAAAACGCAAAATCGTGAAATTAAAATCCCTTCAAAACTTACCATAACAGGCAAATTTTAAACTGTACGCTTAGGGCTGCATCGGCTAACTTCAGGGTGGTTCGAGGTAGATCGTGTCTAGCGCTGGCTTGAGCTGGTCCTTTCACCAGCGATAGTTAAGCTTTGTTCTCGGCTTACCTCCCTTGCCTCACACGACCCCGCGCCTATCGCTCCCTCCTTACGTCCCACCGCCGCGCACCAGCAATCCAGAAATTGAACCTTTCGCGCCCCAGCGATCCAGAAATTGAACCTTTTTGCAGGTTCCGGAGAGCAACCGAGTGTTGATGTCAAAATTATCCCTCCGAGCGCAAATTTACATATGTAATTAAAGAAATACGCACTTGATTAACCATTTTACTAAGAGTTATATATATTTCTAGGGGGTTCACTGAACCATGGAACATATAGAACGCGCCGCCACTGGCCGAGAGTAAGATGGATGAAAACCGGTGTGGCTTTAGACCACAACGAGGATGTCAGGATCAAATTTTAGTATGCTTTAAGTTGTTGAAAAATGCTACTAAAGGTATAGACGTTCATGTTTTGTAGATCTAGAGAAGGTGTACGACAGAGTACCAAGGGAAAAGATCTGAGCAAACTGAGGAATTATGGGTGTCGAGAGAAGGCTGCTACAGGCAAATGAAACAACAACTAACTTTTAACACCTTCATTTTGTATGTTTCAGTCTGCATTTAGTTTAGAGACAGAAGGGTGCAAATATTCATGGTTAGTTGAATTATTAAAACTGGAATATCTCCTTATTTTTAATCTGGGAACTGGTTCCTTTCAAAGTGCATGCATGTTACACTATTCATATTTTTTTCTTTCCTTTTTCTAGGCAAGCATCAATGAACCAGGCCTTGGTCTCCTAACTTGGTGGGCTGATATGTGACGATGGTATTGTGCTTCTGTACAGTTTGTTATCAATAAGTTTTATGTTTTGTTGCATTGAAATATGAAGCTTCTTAATACTGAACAGATAGCTAAGAGATTCTTATTTTACAGATAGAGAACTGTTCATGAATTTATTATTTTACCATGCTGATTAAAGCTTTTACGACCAAAATACGGGACATGAAAGCTTTGTGAATTTTGACATGTAAATAATAGAAAGAAAACAAATATACTGGACATTTCATAGAGACATCGCTTTGCTTCATGAGCAGTTCCTGATTGACATATAATGCTCCTGTGACAAGGCTGGGAAATGCCTGTTTAAAACATTCAGTATATTTCAGTTGCTTGTGTTATGTATGCAACAATAGTTTATCATTTTAATCTTTCAAATCATTATTGTTTACATTGTTAATTGTGTATGTCAAAATACAGTTTTCCTTGTACAAAAATGCCCTGGCAGTAGCATTAACTTATCATGAATTGAATTATGTTGTTATGTTTTGTTCTAGTTTTAAATTCATAATTAAAGTTTTCTATTTTATATGTTTTCATTGTTTTTCTTTCTGCATTAGTAATAGGTAGGGACCGGAAAAATTCGCATTTGCGATAAATGCGAATTTTTGTAATATGTGTTAAAACCATTTTTTAAATAGTTTTAAGGTGTTCTGAAGCACTGTGGTACCTAAATTCAAAATGCGACAAAATGCGAATTTTGACCAAAATGCGAAATTAGTACAAATATGCGATTTTGGTGCGAATTCTGCGAAAAACGTGATCTTTTAGTGGCGAAATCCACATATTTCGGCGAAATCATGAGAAATACTGCAAATATGACGCATATCTTTTTCAACCGCTCTGATCGATATACCGTATTTGCTCGCGTATATCTCGCCCCCGCGTATATCTCGCACCCCATGTTTTTAATTGAAATTTCAGGGGGAAAAAAGTACTCGCATAAATCTCGCATTCATTACTGACACCGTCATATAAGTGACCGTAATAACCTTCAGGTTGAAACACGTTCGATTTAGCGCGCCACAACAGTCGTCATTGTCCAGGAACTTACCCGAAGTGATACTAACAGGAAGAGCGAGCAACAACGAGTTGATCCGAACTTCGATACGAGCCGATTACGGATCGAGGCGCCGCGTGCAAGCATACGGCGCAGCGAGAGTGTTAGCACGCTGTACATCGTTCGCCGCGTCTTCGGCCAAGATTGGCTAAATTCGCCGCCTTGAGACACGTTTGAATTAGCGATTAGCACGCCACAACAGTTGTGCAAGTAGGCCTACTGTTACATCGCAGAGAAACGCAGTTCAGTCTTCTCGAATCTCAATGATTTCGTCTTTACGCATTGCTTCGCATCAGAACACGGCCGCGTGCAAGCAAACGGCGCAGCGTAAGTGTTAGCACGCTGTACATCGTTCGCCGCGTCTTCGGCCACGGCTGGCTAAATTCGCCACCTTGACACACGTTCGAATTAGCGATTAGTGCGCCACAACAGTTGCGCAAATAGGCCTACTGTTACATCGCAGGGAAACGCAGTTCAGTCTTCTCGAATCTCAATGATTTCGTCTTTACGCATTGCGTCGCATCAGAGCTCGGCCGCGTGCAAGCATACGGTGCAGCGTGAGTGTTAGCACGCTGTGCATCGTTTGCCGCGTCTTCGGCCACGGTTGGCTAAATTCGCCGCCTTGAGATACGTTCGAATTAGCGATTAGCGCGCCACAACAGTTGCGCAAGTAGGCCTACTGTTACATCGCAGGGAAACGCAGTTCAGTCTTCTCGAATCTCAATGATTTCGTCTTTACGCATTGCGTCGCATCAGAGCTCGGCCGCGTGCAAGCATACGGTGCAGCGTGAGTGTTAGCACGCTGTGCATCGTTCGCCGCGTCTTCGGCCACGGTTGGCTAAATTCGCCGCCTTGAGATACGTTCGAATTAGCGATTAGCGCGCCACAACAGTTGCGCAAGTAGGCCTACTGTTACATCGCAGGGAAACGCCGTTCAGTCTCTCGAATCTCAATGATTTCGTCTTTACGCATTGCGTCGCATCAGAATTCGGCCGCGTGCAAGCATACGGCGCAGCGTGAGTGTTAGCACGCTGTACATCGTTGCCGCGTCTTCGGCCACGGTTGGCTAAATGCAATTCAAACCCAGTTGAAAGAAAGTGAAAAATGTGATATCATGCTTGCATTAACTGCAGTTCAGACAGAGTTCAGCATATTTGCTAAATACTGTTTTGTGGACCCCAACGAACAATGTAGATAGCGAGCGTGTGTTGTCCCATTACAACTCAGTGGTTACAGACAGACGGTGCAATTTGAAAGAAAGCAATGCTGAACTTCTGACAATGCTTTCGTTTGAGGACTATAACTGCACTTCATAACCTTGAAGTCGTTAAAATAATATTACAATGTGATGATTTTTAACTTCGTAAATAGATGCTAATTTTGAAGAAAATAGATGCTAATTTTGAAGAAAATACATGCTAATTTTGAAACAAATAGATGCTAATTTTTCCGGTCCCTAGTAATAGGTGGTTATTAGGGTAGTTATCTGGATAAGTCCTTTAACCCTAGAACTGGGGACCGTCTTCCAGGAAGACGGTGTGTTGTTTAATCAAGTGCGACCGTCTCTCTGAAAGACGGTCTTGGAATTCAAATTTAGTACTACTGTTAGCCTTCAGATGGCACTAATTTCAAGTTATGCTGGTTCCCGATGCTTTTATCTTTCGTAGTGTAAGTCTTTGGCAAACAAATGACAGTATGCAAGCTATTATTTGGCTGCAGAAGTGGAAATACTTCCATGTTGATATTGAAGTTGCATTGAGCAAAATGGCCGCCAACTATGTAGACGATTCAGAAATTTAGCACTTGATTTTTGACGATTCGTGTGATAGTATGGACGATGACAGTGATTATTGTGTGGATTCGTATGAAAATGAAGATGGTGAAAGTAGTGGCAGTGATACCGGCGAACAGGATGTGACGCAAGTTATGGAAATCCCCATCAATGCAAGCGATGTTTATCATGTTCCGACAGACCCTGTACACACGCCTAATGTTAGCCGTGAAGTGGTAAGTGTGAACTAGACTGATATTCAACCCGAAGAAAGTGACTTTCCAGGTAAAAATGTACCGTTTATCGTTCATCATCCTGGGCCTGTTAACTTGCCTCCAAGTAATCGCGCGCCGATTATGTACTTCAAAATCGAGAAATGTCATAATTTTGTAAAAATAATTTTCTTTTTAGTAAATAACAGGAATTAATTGAAACTGGTTCTTGAATTAGTAACAAAAGACTATGAACTTTTCATTTATGATGTCTTTGATGAACATTTCCGTGGCTTAGGCGGCAGCACGCCGGCCTCTCACCGCTGGGTCCGTGGTTCAAATCCCGGTCACTCCATGTGAGATCTGTGCTGGACAGAACGGAGGCAGACAGGTTTTTCTCCGGGTACTCCGGTTTTCCCTGTCACAATTTCATTCCAGCATCACTCTCCACTATCATTTCATTTCATCTGTCATTCATTTAATCATTGCCCCAGAGGAGTGCGTCAGGCCTCGGCAGCCGGCACAGTTCATATCCTCGCCGCTAGATGGGGGCTTCATTCATTCCATTCCTGACCCGGTCGGAGACTGGAAGCAGGCTGTGGATTTTCATTTTTGATGAACATTTAACTCGGCAATATGGTTTTCTAGAGCAGAAAAGTCAATAATATTTTATTTTTTTATTTTTTATAAAATACTTCTTATGATTAATTCAAAGTGACGAGTCTGAATGATTCACCTATATCAATATAATATAGAACAGTCTTTCAGCTTTATATTGGTGTATGATAAGTCATATTCATGAACACAGTATGCTTACAGATACCAAATTCCTTTAGTGTGTACTTTATGGGAATTTACTGCAGCATTTGACAGATAAACCTGCAGCAGTTCTAGGTTTAAGAAACCATACCATATACACAACATTTGTTTGTTACCTCAGCTTGATCTCTTGATATTGTTCCTTGATCACATGAGTGCCATGCACTGATCAGATGGGCTCTTTGTCCTCTTGTGAAAAGTGCCAAAACAGATAGAATTGGCGCTGTGATTTTTTAATGTTTGAATATTTATTCTAACAGATGTATTACACAGGCCTTCGTTGAAAAAAATACAAGGGAAGTGATAACTGAACTTGATGTGTTTTTCGGTGCTGATTTTTAGAACGGTAATTAAAAGTAGAGCCCTGCGCGGATAGACAAAACGTTATCCGCATCCGCCCCGCATCCGCACGGCTGTTATCCGCACCCGCCCCGCATCCGCGCGACTGTTATCCGCACCCGCCCCGCATCCGCACGACTGTTATCCGCATCCGCACGACTTTTATCCGCATCCGCCCCGCATCCAAGCGACTTTTATCCACACGTTTGTTATCCGAATCTACTGGCATTACAATGATATTTTCAATGTGTTGCTTTATACTTTATCCTTTAGACATTTGAGAAGAAAGTCGAACCCATAGGCTATGTACTGTATGTCATGTGCTACGTCAAAAATGAATGTTATACAGCCAGAATTGCAACCCTTTTCAGTTGGAGTGTTGATTGTGCTTAATGACCTAATTTAAAAGGGATTAGCGTAAATCATCATCTTACATTTGTCATGAAAAAATATAACGGTAAAATATGATATGTCATAAACATCCGGGTCCTAGTAAGGGAGAAAGGGGGAATTGTGCGCACTTAAGCAAGAATCGGTCTTGTGATGGTCTCATAATAGAAAACACAGCTGCAGTTATGAATAAGGGAGCCTGAGTAGCTATATTCGATGTGCAGAAACAAATTTAATTCAAAAATAAATTTGGTGGGCTATAATTCGAAATCTCGCAAATATGGATTTGCGCACGATTACCCACCCTGCAGGGAAATTATGCGTATGGGATGAGTGTTGCAAAGCCATACCAATACAATGTGAATTGGCTGAAACTTGCACTGAGCATTAATATTAGAATATTCCAATGCATTTTACAATAGCATAACAATGCCATGATATTAAAATTCTGCAGTTTGGGATATTAGAATTAAATATCTTCGTTTCGTCAGCATTAAAGGAGGCAATCCTATTTAGGCTTGTTCCTTCAGGTTGTCTCAACGTTAATGCAGGATATCTCTTCAAGAACTCACACAACCAAACTATGCCTGCTAGACTTTTAACTTTATGGAAATTATGGGGAACCTTATTCTCCTCTGCAAACTTGAACTCTAACCGTCTGACAAGCTTGGTGGGCGTTAAGCCGTAAAATAATTTTGCCAATGTCAAAAGGTATTCGGATAATTATGGCTCCATTTCGTCGGTAAAAACAGCTTTACGGACTAGACGAGGTGGAGCAAGACGATTTTGCAGCAACTGCTTTCGTAGGATTGACTGGGGAATGTTGAATCTTATCCCCACTTCCCTTATTTTCCTCCCATCATACCTAATTGCACGTAGAGCTTTCTGCACATTTTCTGCTGGGTAGGAATTTTTCTCCGTTTTCCGCGTATAATTTCTTGGCATCTGGAGAACAAAAACGAAATATTTTTGCCATTAATGTCGCGTTGTATCTACTTGTATCGTTCTGCGCACCATTACAGAAAATTAAATGCAACGTGTTATGTTTCTTCATCCAAGCCTCCGGTTATCGCATAGCGATTGGCACCATGCTGACTGTCCCTATCTGATCTGATAGGAACGATGACAGCTTTAGGGTAGCAGTGAACTGAGTTACAGTTGTACTACCAACTCAAAAAACATAGATGCGCATGATTACCCGCTGCGCACAATTACCCAACTTTTCCCATGATATTCAACAAGTATTCAATCATATTCTAAAAACTATCCGCAAATTTACTCCAAACATTACCCGCGGCTTATCCGCTATCCGCAAAGCCATGCAAAGTATATCCGCATGGCGAAAAATGTTGCGGATATCCGCGGGTCTATCCGCGGATATCCGCATCCGCGCAGGGCTTTACTTACAGATACCAAATTCCTTTAGTGTGTACTTTATGGGAATTTACTGCAGCATTTGACAGATAAACCTGCAGCAGTTCTAGGGTTAAGAAACCATACCATTAGAGATTGGAATTTTTCGGTGATTTCAGAGTGAAGAAAGCGGTATTTTAAAGTGGCAAATTCGGTGGTTTCAAGTGCACTTTTCGGTACTTTCAAAATCATAAATTTTAGGCGGAATTTTTTAAATATCATGGATAACATGCATAACATGACATATTTCAGTCATCCTTCAAAGTATACTTCAGTGAAGAGATCCAAATTCTCTTGTGACAAACGGTGACGCATATCACTTAACGTGCTAGTGTAAACTGAAACACAAAAGTTCACAGCGTTTGAACAGGGGATCCAAATGGTTTTCAACAAAGATTATGAGAACTTTGGAAATACAAATGTCATTCCTTGCGAAACTCCAACAGTGTCTGTCTTGGTCCTGTCATGCATCTGCTTCTTGATTAAAGTTTGCAGTTCTTTGTATCCTCTTAACACCTCACTTTCTTCCAGTGTTCCACAGAACTGCAACTTCTTAATTTTCTTTGCAATGTCCTCATTGATGTTCATTGGCACTATTTCTGCTGGATCAAACGCACACATTTGTAAATCCTGTTCCCAGGGTCAACGGATCTCAAGCTGATTAATTTTCCATGAGCATGGGACCCAGCATTTACTAAAACTGAATGTATTTTCCCTCTTTTTAACACATTTTCACAACCCTCCAACTGCTCCTTAATGTTGGTACCGTACTTTCCAGAAACAGCTGAATTCTCCGTAGATGTCCATCAAGAAGGTGAACAGTTGGATGTGGCCTTATAATAAGGGGATGAGTTCAGTGATGTCTGTGCCAAATTCTTTGAATCTCAAGTATTTCATCGGGTGAAACATTGTTGAGAAAATCAACACCAGAGTTATCAGTCCCTACTACTTCACTCATAAATTGCACTCTACAAAATGAAACCAAGAAGACCACCTGGTTAATACTGGTTCAGGAAACAGTGGCACATTTTGATCTGAATACTTGCCATCTAGATATTCATGTCTGAAAAGGCGGACTATACGACGCCATGCGTCGCGTAGGTACTAGGATGAAGGGGCAGATGACCTTGCTGTTCCGGTCCTCAAAACCTCAATAACTAAGTACTGTTGACTAACTAGGATGACTTCCCAGATTGTTAGAGATCGCTGTATGCAGAAAGTGAGGCCCGCTATCTACCGTTAAGTTTCCAATCTTTCCGTTTGTTGGATGCTCTCCATGCAGTCATGTTATGGGAGAAAATTACCGCTACTACACTCGCACAAAAACAAGAGTTTGTCAGCTTCTGTGACCACGATATTTTAAACGGGCAAGGTGGTCTCACTACGATGACATTAGGGCAAAACCTGGATGAATGGCAAGATGCAGAAGAAAGTGACATCCAGTAGTTAGACTTCGATAAAGACAATCTTGGTTTCAGACATGAGGATATTGTATGGAATTTGACTGTCGGTGAGGTAAACTGGGATCCAGTACATATAGAATGCAGGAGTGATGCAAAGGAAATCCCTAAAGTTCCCACAGTCAAGCTAGTGTGTCTATAGTCACACTTATCTCTTATATAGAAAATCAAGATGAATTTTCGTTCTCATATATTGTTTTCTTCTGAATTGTACAATCTAAAATTAGAAAAAATAAACTATCTAAGAAACAAAAAGTGATGAGTCATTTTTCTTAGTTTTTAATATTGGTAAAATCCACATAGTGTGTAGTGTGTCTTACAATACTATGTTATAAAGTTGTTGTTTTTTTTGCGTGTTTATAAAATACATTTCAATATTTTTAACCAATAGTTTTCTCTTTGCTAGGCTTAAAAACATTACTGTAGATAATTCGCAGTTTTCAATATTTCGCGGAAATTCGTGCATTAATTGCCGCGAATTATCGGAAGTGCACTGTAAAGAAAGCTAAAATTCGCGGTTTCATGCGAAATTCATGCATAATTCGCAAAATCCGCGTCTTCATGCAAAATTCGCGAAATTTCGCGACTTCAAAAACCATTTTGTTTGCCATTTTTAGGGTTATAAAAACACATTACCATCTGTGTATTACTTCATTTAATAATTCGCGAAATTCGCGATCGCGAATTTTTCCTATCCCTACATACCATATACACAACATTTGTTTGTTACCTCAGCTTGATCTCTTGATATTGTTCCTTGATCACATGAGTGCCATGCACTGATCAGATGGGCTCTTTGTCCTCTTGTGAAAAGTGCCAAAACAGATAGAATTGGCGCTGTGATTTTTTAATGTTTGAATATTTATTCTAACAGATGTATTACACAGGCCTTCGTTGAAAAAAATACAAGGGAAGTGATAACTGAACTTGATGTGTTTTTCGGTGCTGATTTTTAGAACGGTAATTAAAAAGTTCTATCACGTCACGTTTTCTTGAAAAATTCAATTGTACTTGGATTTTTATGAACATTTACCTGAGATTGAACATGATAGAAGAACATAGAAGCTTCAAAGAAAAAAGTCTACATACTTATAAGTCAGTCATAAGGCCAGAAGCCTTATATGCCATGTAGTGTCTTTCTTTAAACCGAAGGGGTCTGATAGAGAAGTTGGAAATTGGAGAGAGGAGAATTCTCTGGAAGATCCTCGGTTTTATCAAAGTAGATGAAGAATTTCGTAGACGACATAACTCCGAGCTCTACGAACATATAGAGATTGTGTAAAAAAAAAAAAGAATAGCCTTTTATGGCCTTATAGCGAGATTACCTCCCACAAGATTGACCAATTGTTTGCTCAGTTTCTGGCACACTAAAAAGGTTCGTACTATGTGGTTGATGAAAACTGAGAAGGACATTAACGAACTGGAAATATCGGATCTGTATGACAGACAGGCTGTGAGGCATGCTTTGAAGGAAGTCCATGATTTTCAGGAGAAACCTCAGAGGAAAGGTACCCCCTAGACTACTGAAAGAAAGGAGTTACACTGGCAGAAAATGCGTCAATACTGGGCGAAGATCAAGGCCCTCCAGTTGAATAAGCATGGTCCTAAGTTGGCCAATTCGAGAGAAGAAGAAGAAGAAGACACTTTGTTTTGTTTTTTGCTCGGTTTAAAATTTGTTTCGAACGTTCATGTAAACATACATAATATTTTTTTCTCCTGGTCAATCGTCTATTTTATGTTAGTTTCTTCTAGAAACTGCACCATAATTTGATGTAGAAAGTTTAAAATCAAGGGAACTTTTTTTTGCTTTCGATTGTAGCAATTATATCGATATCTATTTTACCAAAAAAAAAATGACGTGATGGAAGAAAATAGAGGTAATTTTCGGAATAAGCACACCAAATAACATAAAAATTAGTGAAAACTTTTCTTGTATTTTTCAAAAACTTAAACTTCGCAGGCCTGTGTTATTAACCTTAAGAGTGCTATCGGCGAAACGTTTCGTCACCAATTCTTCTACGCAGGGGTACTAATGACAAAACATTTTGTTGCTACGCGTGTTACTTTTTAGGACCCCATTCCAACTGTTGGAGGCAATGTTATTTGAAAGGGACATACCTGCTCTTTGGTGATTGTCCATAGAACTAATTACTTTGCATTTTTAATCTCTATGCTGATGCAAATTACGCTATTCATTTGTTTAAAGAGGTGGAGAAGTTTGACTTATGTGCTCTGTTGAGCTAGTTGTAGTTCAAGTAGTGGTGATTCTAAACGTTAGACTTGGGAATATTTGCTTCCATTTTTGGTCCGTATTGACGTTGCAAATTACAAAATGCATTAAAATACTTTATTGTCCGTCAAATCAATACTTCAAAATAAGTGTAACTTATTGGTACATGTTTTGAATTCTATTACAATCTTTCATCAGCCAAAATATACTAAGAAATTGGATAACATCATGTACACAATAACATTGAATATAAGATCTCAGGTATCATGCAATAGGGCGAACAAGAACAACGAAAATTAGCCCTTTCTGTCTCAGAATGCACGGTTGCATGCAGCTCATATATCCCTCCCTATATTATTCTGCTAAGGTCCCATTCCAGTTTTGTACCGAAAATAAGGTCCCATTAACACCAACTTACACATATGGGGTACCTACAGGTTCAGCATAACACAATGCGTAAGCGAAAAGCACTCACTTACTCTTTAAATGCCTCACAATTAAATAAATACCTTAAAACATGTATATTTACAATGAAATAATGAAAGAATGCAACACGGTAACCATGGTAACAGAATCTCACAGGTCCATCTATTTCTGTAAGACGCAATGCAATTTCAATTATTACATTACTGTGAAAGTTTCCAGATGGTTATATGGTTATCACTGAACCAAATTAAGTTGTAAAATTCATCAATACATACCGTATAATGCACTTAGGGGGTCAAGGGGCACTCTAGAATTTTTTCACGCAATTTTCACGTGTGAGTGTGGTACGGAAGGTCTTTTACACCCGACTATAAAGGGTCTCCGAAAACCACATTTAAAGGCCCTTAAATTACCAGTCTGTGATATTCCCAGAAAACTAACTTCGCTCTGATATACCTATGAAGGAATGATAAACCCCTAACCACTGCACCAGTAGCTGAATTGATACCAAGGATAAATCAGTCATAGCATTCATGATTGAGATTTTGCTAAGTGTACTCTTTACAACTAGAATATTTGCGGGCGAAGCCGTGATGGTTAGTGCTAGTATTAATTAAAAACAATGTTAAAAAAAAACTTGTTAAAGACACAGTATAAATATTTCATTTATTGTTGGTACTTTCATTGCCACTGGTGATGACTATTACAAATAATTCCTGCTGCTTCTTTTCATATCAAATGGTTCGATTAATGGACTCATTTAATGCTTCATGCATTCATTATCAATGGTGATGTCTGTTGGAATTACACTTTTCCCACAGGGGCTCCCGTCTTGTGGAACGTGGGTTGGCGACCACGGGACCCCAGCTGAGTCCGGCATTGCTTCCACTTACTTGTGCCGGGTTCCTCTCCCTCTTCTTTCCTGTCGACCTCCCTTGGTCAACTCTTGTTCTTTTCTGACCCCGACGGTATTAGGGTTACCGAGGCCTAGGGAGTCTTTCACTTTCCCGCCTTAATTGGACCTTGTCTCATCTTTCCTGATCCCTCCTTCTTCGAGGGGTCAGACCTCTTGTTTTCTTTTCATTATATTTCCTTTTCGCTTTAAGATTCCTGCATTGTTTTTGTTAATTGGCTCCCTGTTTATATAAATTCCCTTTAGCGTTTTTTTTTCATCTACACTACATTTTGTAGGTATTTTTAATCTACGTTGCATTTTGTAAGTTTTTTCAATCTAAATTGCATTTCGCAATTGTTTTCAACCGCAATTGACAATCTAAATTGCTTTTTAGTAAGTCTTTCAATGTAGGAGCAGGGCATTTTAGTGAGTTTTTTTAATTCCAATTGAATTTTGTAAGTATTTTCAACCAAAACCACATTTCGCAAGAATTATAAATCTAAATTGCATTTTGTCTGGTGGGCATTTTGCAAGTATTTTGATTCTCAATTGCATTTTGTGGGTATTTTGAATCTAAATTACATTTTGTCAAGTATTTTTAATCTAAACTGCGAAAGCCTCCGTGGCTTAGGCGGCAGCACGCCGGCCTCTCACCGCTGGGTCCGTGGTTCAAATCCCGGTCACTCCATGTGAGATCTGTGCTGGACAAAACGGAGGCAGACAGGTTTTTCTCCGGGTACTCCGGTTTTCCCTGTCAACATTTCATTCCAGCAACACTCTCCACTATCATTTCATTTCATCTGTCTTTCATTTAATCATTGCCCCAGAGGAGTGTGTCAGGCCTCGGCAGCCGGCACAGTTCATATCCTCGCCGCTAGATGGGGGCTTCATTCATTCCATTCCTGACCCGGTCGGAGACTGGAAGCAGGCTGTGGATTTTCATTCATTTTTAATCTGAACTGCATTTTGTAAGTATTGTCAATCCAAATGAGTAGTTTGCATTTTGTAAGCATTTTCAATTTCAATTGCATTTTGTAAGTATTTTGAATTTTAGTTGCACTTTGTGAATATTTTGGAATGGAAATGGGATCTTTCCATCTGAATTGCATTGTGTATTTCCAATTTCAATTACATTTTGTAAGTATTTTGAACCTCAATTGCATTTTGTGTGTATTTTTGATCCCATTTGCATTTTGTAAGTATTTTGAATTTCAATTGCATTTTGTAAGTATTTCGACTCTACATTGCATTTTGTACGTATTTTGAACCTAGCCTGCATTTTGTGCATCTTTTTTTTCTTCAATCTATTCTTTTGTGAATCTTTTCGTTCTAAATTCCCTTTTGTAAGAACATTTTGTGAGTTGTTTCAATCTGAGTTCCTTATTGTAAGTATTTTCCGTATCACTTAATTTTCGTTCTGGTTTCCATTTCGTTGTAATTTTTGCTATCACCCAGATCATTAGGGGCCGATTAACCTAGCTGTTAGGCCCCTTAAAACAACAATTATCATCATCATTATCATCATCATCATCGAATTACACTTTGAACTGCATACAAATGACTCCTGTTGCTTCTTTTGCAAATCAAGTGGCTCAATAATGGAAATAGTATCTAAACGTTAACTATACACAGGAGGGGTCATAGGGGATACATCGCCCCCCTCTCTAAAAGTCTGATTTCTCACCCCTAGTGAAAGGCCGTTTAGCCAGTCACTACATAAGGCAGTCTTTACCTACATCCAGTTCAACTACCCTGCTGGCACCGTGGTGTTGGGGTAGCATGCCTGCCTTACACCCGCAGATCCCGGTTTTGATTTCCTGCTCCGTCAGGAATTTTATAAACTGACGTGAGGGTTGAAACGGAGTGCACTAAGCCTCTTGAGGACAATTGAGTAGCTGTCTGACAATGAGGCAGCGCCCCGGTCATGGAGACCAAAATTAACGGCTGAGGGGAAGCGAAGCGCTGACCACGCGTCACCTCATGATCTGCAGGCCAAATGACTGGGCAGCGGTCGCTTGGTAGGCCTAGGCCCTTCATGGGCTGTGGTGCCACGGGATTTGGTTTGTTTTTTAGTTCAACTCTCCCTTAAGTTAACAGCCCTGGAGCTGGTTTTCAGCAACTCGCCAATCTTCTCTATTCTCCGCCATCCTCTTCAATTCACGATATGATTTTGTGTTCGTGTCTGTCATTAACTGTGTGATGTATGCAAGTGGTGGTCTTCCTCTTGTGTTTTTCCCTTCTAACATCCCTTCGATGACTCTTGCTAGCAGGCTATTATGTCTGAGAATAAGTCCCAACATATTTGCTCCTCTTGTTTTCAGACTCTTCATAAAGCTTCTACTCTCTCCTGCTCTTCTGAATACCTCTTCATTTGTCATCCAACTGATCTTAAGCATTCTTCTCCAGCACCAAGCCTCAGAAGCCATCAACTTCCTCACTTCTGACTTCCCTATTGTCCAGGTCTCACTACCATACAAAGCCACACTCCACACGTATGTCTACAACAGTCTTTTCCTTATTTTTAGGTCTATATTTCTGGATGTGAAGAGGATTCTTCTTTCTATAGAAGGCATTCTTTGCCTGAACAATTCTACTCCGAATTTCTCGTTTGCTGGTTCCATCATACGTTATCAAGCTTCCCAGATACTTATATTCCTTCACATGTTGTATTCTATCATTCTCGATATAAATTGCTGGTGCTCTTCTATGATCTTCCTGGTTCTGACTGCATACGAGTATTAGCCTACTTTAGATTTTTGCAAAAAATGAAAGTAGACTTATGAGATCAACACAGGGTGAAAAAAAGTGTGTATGTGTGTGAGTCTGTGAGTGTGTGTACTCTGAATGTCTGTCCCCCCCTATCAATTCGAACACGGTGAATGCGAATTGAATGAAATTTGGTACAAAGGTAGCACTAGCAAAGGACACCTCAGTATCATGTTTTATATCGCCACCATCTTGGCGGAAACGTAATGGCGGCCACACAAATGTTCAAAGCTTAAATCAAATTACGACTAACCTAATCATCCGATCTCTACCAAATTTTGCAACAACATACCTTTATGGGGGGAGCATCCTTTGACCAAACTAATAGGTCATCAACCTAATAGTTTGCGGATGGCGGCCATCTTTGTGTGAAAATCGATTCCCCATATTAATTCGAAGACGGTGAAACCGAATGGAACGAAATTTGGAACAGAGGTAATACTAGCAAAGGGCACCTCAGTGTCATGTTTTATATCGCCGCCATCTTGACGGAAACGTAATGGCGGCCACACAAATTTTCAAAGCTTAAATCAAATTACGACTAACCTAATCATCCGATCTCTACCAAATTTTTCAACAACATACCTTTATGGAGGAAGCATCCTTTGACCCATTTAATAGGTCATTAGCCTAATAGTTTGCGGATGGCGGCCATCTTTGTGTCAAAATCGATTCCCCCTATTAATTCAAACACGGTGAAACCAAATGGAACGAAATTTGGTGCAGAGGTAGCACTAGCAAAGGGCACCTCAGTGTCATGTTTTATATCGCCGCCATCTTGACGGAAACGTAATGGCGGCCACACAAATGTTCAAAGCTGAAATGTAATTACGACCAACCTAATAATCTAGTCTCTACCAAATTTTGCAACAACATATCTTTATGTGGGAAGCATATTCTGACCAAACTGCAAGATCATCAGCCCAATAGTTTGCAGATGATGGCCAAGTATGTGTGCAAATCGATTCCCCCTATCAATTCAAACACGGTGAAACCGAATTGAACGAAATTTGGTACAGAGGTAGCTCTACCAAAGGGCACCTCAGTGTCATGTTTTATATCGCCGCCATCTTGACAGAAACGGAATGACGGCCACCCAAATGTTAAAAGCTTAAATCAAAATACGACCATCCTGATAATTTGATCTCTACCAGATTTTGCAACAACATGCCTTTTTGTGGAAAGCATGTTATGACTGACTACAAGGTCATCAGCCCAATAGTTTGCAAATAGCGGCCATGTATGTGTGCAAATCCATTCCCCATATCAATTCAAACACGGTTAAACCGAATTGAATGAAATTTTTTACAGAGGTAGCACTAGCAAAGGGCACCTCATATTCATGTTTAATATCCGTATAGCACGTTGTATTTCATCAAGCTACTACAACAAACATTCAATTATACTCCTTGAAAAGGACAAAGAGTTATAACAATACCCATGCATTTAGGAGAAAGTAGGCTATATGTTCTTTACTGAACATCTTGTTTTTGTTTTATAATTATTCATCTTCATGTTAAATTCGTTTTTAAGGATGTTATTCATTACATGAAGTATCTGTTGAAGATAATCTTCATTATCTGTTGTTAAAGCAATGTAATCTGCGAATCGGAGCATGTCAATCTTTTCCCCATGTATGTTTACTCCAACTTGTATCTCTTCTCTTATTCTATTTATAGCATCTTGGACATACAAATTAAATAAGTAAGGAGATAGCGAGCATCCTTGTCGTACTCCTTTTCTTATTTCAACCTCTTCCTGTTTATTGCCAGATCTTATTAGTTCCCTTTCATTCTTATACAAACTATGTATTATTCTTCTATCTCTATAAGAGACTCCCACTTTCTTTAGTAACTTGAATAGTATATTCCAATTCACATTGTCAAAAGCTTTCTCCAGATCCACGAATGCTAGATATGGTATTCCTTTTCTATTTCCCTTTTCAATTATTTGTCTTCGAGTTAATATTGCTTCTCTTGTTCCAATGCCCCTTCTGAATTCAAATTGGTCATCTGTAATGTAGTTATCAAGGTTGTTCTCTATTCTCCTAAGTATAATACATGTAAGAATTTTAGATGCATGTGTTGTCAGGCTTAATGTCCTAAATTGATCGCAATTTTGTGCTCTGACTTTCGTTGGAATTGGAATTATTATGCACTTAGTAAAGTCAGTTGGTACTATTCCAGTTTCATATATTTTCCATATCATTCCATACATTGCGTCTTCAGGTTTCTCTCCGCAGTTATTTAATAGTTCTGCAGGGATTTTATCTACACCTGGTGCTTTTTTGTTTTTTAAAATTTTCAGTGCTCTTTGAAATTCTGATTTTAGTATTTGGTCACCTCTATTCTCTGCATCTGTCTGGTCTTCTTCCTCTATTACTTCCTTATTCATAACTTCATCTCCATAAAGGCTCTCTAGATATTCTTTCCATCTCTTCCCAATCTTTCCCTCTTCATACAGGTATTGTCCATGCTCATCTTTAATACCACTTGCCTTCTGTTTCTTCTCACCAAAAAATTGCTTCACATTTCCATATGCTTTTTCTAAGTTATTTGCTTTAAATTCAGTGTCTATTTCATCACATATATCACATAAGTATTTTTCTTTGTCCCGCTTGCTTTTCCTAACGATTTTATTTCTCAATCTTCTATATTGTTGTTTTCCTTCGTCACTTCTCTCGTTTTTGAACCTTCTTCTTTCAGTTATCATTTCTACAACTTCCTCACTTATCCATGCTTTCCTGCTGTTTTTATTGTTATTTTTTAGCAGTTCCTCTGCAGTTCCTAGTATTTCCTCCTTCAGGATTCCCCACTGACTTACTATTGGTTTCTCTAATATGTCAGTATTTCTTTCAATCATTTCATCTGTTCTTCTTTGGAACTCATCTCTAATATTTGGCGTCTTAAGTTTTGTCACCTGTAGATACTCAGCTTTTCTCTTAATGATTTTCTTATATTTGAGTTCCGCGTGCATCATGACTAGATTATGATCGCTTACAATTATCTGCACCTGGATAGCTTCTGTAATTTTTAACCTGATTCTTAAACCTTTCTTTTATCATTATGTAATCCAATTGCGCTCTTCTCGTGTCTCCAGGAGCTTTCCAAGTGTATTGTCTTCTCTTGGGATGGTTGAAGAGTATATTTGTTATGACTAATTTATGCCCAGTGCAGAATTCTATCAATCATTCACCTCTCTTATTTTGGACTCCCAGTCCGAACTGCCCAACTGTTGTTCCCTCTGTTCCTTCCCCTACCGTTGCATTCATGTCCCCCATAATGAATACATTGTCTTCTTCCTTCTATCAGGTGATTTAGATCTTCATACATTCTTTCAATTTCCTCGTCGTCTTCATTTGTAGTTTAGTTCAACTATCCCCCCGGGAATTATTTTGCGGGTGTACCTCTGAAGAAAACTTACCGTATTTGAGTGCATGTGTGTAAAATGTAACCCAATGTAATATGTAATATATGGAACCAATAGGAGAAGGGAGAATATGGTAAATTGATTTTGGGCCTTGATTTAAAATTGGGCCAAGATGTGTGAAAATAACTCAGCACATGGGTGTTTATTCATCTGGAAATACATGGCAGTAAAGAGGTCAACAGAGTGAGGTAAGGGGCAGATGACCTCGTAGTTCTGCCCCTTTAAACAATAATAACTAACTATATAGGGTGAGGTAAGTTACATTTACCGTTACTTAACAAAATCGGTAACCAAGTTACAGGTACTTTGTGACAATTACAATGGTTAAAGTTGAAGTGATCGAAGCCATTTTTCAGTGTTGCCTAGTTCTATTAAGACTAAATGTCCCATTTTCTAGTTTGTTATTCTGACACCACGTAGCAGCACCATCATCATCTTGTACAGTTTCCAGCCCCAGGTTGGGTCTGTTGGGAACATAAGCCTCGCCACTTAGTCCTTTCGTCCCACCACCTCTCCGCTGTCACTCTGGTCCAGTCCTCGCCTCTCCTCTTGACACATTCCTCCACGCCTTTCAGCCATCTATCTCTTGGTCTTCCCCTTGGTCGTTTCGTCTGCATCTGCATCTCATGTATCCTCTTGGGAATCTTCTTCTCATCCATTCTCTTTAAGTGTCCATACCACCTCAGTCTTGATGTCTCAATCCTACCTTGCAAGGGCTCCGCTTTCACCATTTCCCTGACCTTTTCATTCCTCACCCTGTCTCTTCTTGTTACTCCGATCCTACTTCGCAGGAACTTCATTTCACCTGCCTGTATTCTGCTTATGTCTCTTTTCTTCATTGTCCACGTTTCTGAAGCATAGGTCAGTATCGGGATATAGTAGCTTCTGTATAACACTTCCTTGCTTTTTTGTGGGACATCTTTATTCCACACTAAGCTCCAAATGCTTCTGCCCGTCTGCCACGTTCCGTAATCTCTTTGTCATTTCTCCCATTTTCCTCCACTATACTTCCCAAGTACTTGAGACTTTCCACCTTCTTCAGCTGTCCAGCTCCAGGTGTTATCCCACTCATTGGTCTGTCCTTTTTTCTGGTCGTTAACAGGATCTCACATTTACTGATGTTGAACTTCCATCCGTACTCTCCCACTGTTTCTTCCCAAGCCTTCAGTTGCTCCTGAATTTCCTCCTCGTTTCCCCAGACCATGAGATCATCTGCAAACACCATTGCTTTCATCTTATCTTCTCCTATCTTTCCTGCTATCCGTGTCATTACCTCGTCCATAACCACAATACAGAGAAGGGGTGACAGCGCACTACCCTGTTTCAGGCCACTCATTTGTCTGAACCAGTCTGTTCTTTCCCCTCCAACTTTCACACAACTCACACTTCCACAATACATCTCCTTCACTCTGCCTACAGTCCCTTTTTCCACTCCCATGTTTTCCATTGCTTTCCAAACCTTCTCCCTACACACACTATCATATGCCTTTTCGATGTCCAGAAAGGCCATCAACAGATCCTCTCCAAATTCGTAGTGGTGTTCCTGGAGCTGTCTCACTGAAAATATGAGATCCACTGTTGATCTCCCAGGTCTGAATCCATACTGCTCCTCTCTCAATTTTCTCTCCACTTTGGCTCGTATTCTACTTTTTAATATCTTTTCATATATCTTGGCACAGTGAGGTATGAGTGTGACTCCCCTGTAATTTCTGCACTCCTTTCTGCTTCCTTTCTTAAATATTGGGACAATTAATCCTTTCTTCCAATCTTCTGGGGTCTTTTTCTCCTTCCATATCACCCTCATCACACGGTACAGCCACTGTTTCCCAACCTCCCCTGCTGCCTTCACCATTTCAACACTCACTTCATCCACACCCGGTGCCCTTCCTCCTTTCATCTTGTCTATAGCCATATCCAGTTCTCTCCAAGTCAGGTCCTTTTCCATTCCTGTGTTGTCTTCTCCATCTTCCAATACATTGTCTTCCTCCCTATGACCATTTGGATTCAGCAAATCCTCAAAGTACTCTTTCCACACTGTCTTGAGTGTTTCTTTGTTGTGTACCTCATTTCCGTTTTTGTCCATCATTACCACATCCTCTCGCACACCTCTTCTCTTACTTTTGACCATCCCATAAAGTACTTTCTTATTTCCTCTGCTGTCTTCCTCCATCATCTCTGTCCACTTTACCATCCACTTCTTCCTCTCCTCTGCGACAATCTTGTTTGCTTCTTTCTTCTTTATCTTATAATCTTCCCTTGCCAGATCAGTTCTTTCCTGGAACCACACTCTGAAAGCCTTGTTCTTCCTTCCCACAGCTTCTTTTACTCTCTCATTCCACCATGGTGTCTCTTTACACCGCTTTCTGTTGCAGGACCAAAGTGAGACAATTCCTTTTTTCAGTTTTCTCTTGAACGAAAGCTCGTACTTGCGATCTGAAAACCACTACGTATACTGGGCTGCAATTGAATTGATATTAATTCGATGTATTTCTCAAAATGTGAAAAACAAAGTTACTAACAGTTTTTTATATCTCTGCTTAAAATATGAAAAAAACCTGGTAATACGAAAACGGAGATTTATTTCCTGATTCCAATGCATTTTTCAGAATTAAAATCGGGTGAATGGAATCGACAGCATTAGTTTGGGAATTCTGTTGAAAAGGGTGGTAAGCTTCACAAGATCTCTTGCGCAAGGAAAATGATGAACACGCTGACAGGGTGGAGGGAGAAAGGAATCATTTGACGACAGGAAGGAGTTGTCTTCCTCTTGTCATAAAATAATGTTATAGTTCGGCAAGTAAAATATACAAGTGCCCAGTAGTGGAACAATATCTTAGCAATAAAATTATACTGTTGTAGTGTCACAATATGTAACGCTGACACAATGTGTTTGTACAGATTCATTTCTTACTTCCTCAAACATTCTTGTTGATAATTATACATTGTAGGGGTTGGGACATCTTGGTCATCAGTCCCTTTAGCTGGCTGCGTGGCTCAGCGGTAACGTTCTCGCTTGCTGTTCCCAAGGTTGCAGGATTGAATCCTGGTACAGAGAGTTGGCATTTGAGGGTGTGCGAATGCGAGGGAGCCGTGTCATTAGATTTACTGGCACGTTAAAGATCCCCTTCGGGGCAAAATTCCGGCACCCCGGCGTCTCTAAAAGCCGTAGTAGTTAAAAGGGACGTAAAACTAATAACGTTATTAATATTATTATTATTATCATCATCAGTCCCGTGTAGTTGATTATGTGTGTAACTGTATTAGATGGTACAGGTGCCCTGAAACGTCACGTACGGTACTATCTCGGCACTTACCTAGAGGGATTGTGGAAAAAGCGGTGAAAACACACTCAGGATAGATGCTGACAGTGCTCGGATTCCCTTCTAGATAACTGTTTTAGAGTTATTTGTGGATAAACTCCCAGTATGCCAAACATATTGTTCCGACATTAGTAATACTTTGTAGGGCATAATTCTTACCGCACAGAGCAGCGACTGGTTTCACTCGATGCGAAATTTGTGACTACCAAGAGAACTGGAAGCATCATGTCCAAAGGATGGAACCTGGAAGATTTCCAAAGGAGATCCTTCGCTACCAGCCACGGGGAAATAGATCGATAGGACGTCCGATGAAGAGATGGAGGGAAAGTGCAAGACCGTAACGGGACATTTGGCCCAATACTTGGAAGGAAGATGATGATGCGAAATTGAATACTGTATAGAAAGATATGACTGGTTTGTAGTTAGCACGTTCTTGATATTTTCGAAAAAAGGTGGACAAGATATGTTAGTGTTCAGGTTTATTGGGAATATCTATTCTAAAAACCATCCGATGAGGACGTCCAACTCTAGGTATCGTCTTCTAGACATATCAAACAAGACCACAAACCGTGAAAAATTCTAATCAATGCAGCCAGCTATTATCGATTTATAAGAGGCCAAATGCGCACGCACACAGACCTACATACATATAAACATTTATTTTAGTGATTCGTATGGGTCTTTGGTTCTTTTGACTCTAATTCCCCTTTTTTTTCTTTTTTCTTGAGATCTGAAATGACTCCGTGAGGCCAATCACTATAACATACTTCAATTTTCATGGAAGTAATAATAAAAGTTCATTTATGTAGGACAATTTATTACAATAAACAAATGATGAAATTGCATACCAAGGGCAAAATTATTGTGTACATATATACCGTAGAATTAAAGTTCCTAAGATATTCTCATATGCCCATTGTTTGTTTAAAAACAAACAAACAAATATTATTCCTAATTATTTCCTGTTCTTGAAATCAATGCTTCAATGTTTTCCATATCAAAAATAACGTTTCATGATTTACACACACTCAGTATTTTACTTCACCTCTTATATCCATTGATCTGGTCATCGTGGGATCAATGATCTCAGGCAACAAGATTTTCTCGTAGCAGAATGTTGGTTACATAAGCATTTTTTGTCTCCAGAACTTTTCGTCCCTCTTTATTGTTTCTATGTGAATGTCCTTAGGCGTCCATACAACAAAATAACATATTTCCCGCTATAATATTTCCAACTGACCCTGGTTCTGGAAATAAAAATCATGGGCGTGTTAGAGAGTTATCAATCTGTTCTCTTCCGAATGGCACTGTTCTTGACATTCTCGAGGCTTTTTTTCCGCTTACTTTCTGCCAAACAAAATCTCTTTAGCTTTATGCCGGCTTCCAGTATGGTCACATTCCGTGCAGAATAAGGGCACTTGACTCCGACTTTAGTGACGTCTCCTATTAATCCGTCTGGGGAGGCACCTAAAAACCTATACATTTTATGTACGGAAAGACCACGTTCTTCGACATTTCTACCGATTTCTCCTCTAAATTTCGTTTTGCAATTCGCTCATTATCACAGTCATACTGCATTGCTTTTGAGTGAAATTCGCCGTCCAGTATGTTTTTTTGCCACTGGGGCCCATTTCGAAGTAGGTTTCCTCTTGAATACGTATCCAAAATTGGATGCCGTAAGTCTGTCCTTTCTAGCAGTGTGCCACTTTTCATATTCCCTTTGGCCCCTTGTTTCCTTTTCCAGTTTTTGTATATGGCCTTCACTAAGCGTTAGTTGCTTGATCTTCTCATCACTAAACTCTCTCAACAGTACCTCATCGAAATCCAACTGCATTGATCGGTTTCCATAATCACGTGAGACAGTACGTTTCATTTCATTAGACTGTTGTCGGGTCATTCTTTTCCCTTCTCGCGACACAAATAAACTTTTTCGGAAAGCTGCTCTTCTTCTTTTCTGCTGAGTGCAGTTTCCTTCACTATTGTGGCAGTTTTTTTTTCTAAACTGATTTCATTGCTTTATAGTGCCAGGATGTCCCAAACTGAAAGACCAGCTCGGCAGCTTTGGTTCTATGAGTGAAGGAACCTCGTTTCCCTCGATTGATCTGCTTACCTCCCGTGGATTTTGCAACAAGGGACATGTAATTTTCGGCAGCATTGCTGGTGGTGTTTGATACTAGCTGGGAACTTTTTGCAATTAGGAGCTGCAAGCAATAACGCATAAGTTTGGTTGCAGTTAGCTGTTTATTTTCAACTTGCCCGCTGGTAGTTCAAAAGTACTGTTTGCAGTCTTTATGGATCCCAATCCAATCCAGTATTTCTGGAAACCAATTTTCCATTTTCACAATCGCTACACCTTTATTTTTCCACACAACGCATAGTTTTCATTAATCGAACTTGCTTCTCTGAAAAAAGTTGACACTGAATAGTTCGTGATTTTGCATTCCTACACTTATGTATTAGAAGTAAAAAACAAACTACACCCGTGGGGCGACAGCCCATGAAGGGCGTAGGCCTACCAAGCAACCGCTGCGCTGTTCAGCCAGGTGGCTTGCAGCCACTTGTAGGCTACAGATAAAATATAAGTGAAATCATAACTGCTCAGTGCATTTCAGATTCTCTAATGCAAGCGTAAAGAAGTATATAATTTCAAATATAAACTAGGAAAAAAAACTTACGGGTGTGAAGAGGTGTTTTTCTTCTTTTTTTAGGGCCTGGCTCCCTTTTCTTGGTACTTAGTCGCAATCTCCCCTGGGATTTAGTGGAACACCCTTGAATCGGTTTTGGTGGTGGCTCAATTTTTTCAACGAAAACGAAAAAATAACTCCATGTGATGACCGTAATGCTAGCTTGTCACGGTGGGTGAGTGGTTAACGTGTCGATCTTCTAACCCCAAGTTTGCCGGTTCGCTCCTGGCCGTGGTAAGTGATTTTTGAAAGGCGGAAAAAATTTACGACACACATGTCATACGATCTTGGCATGTGAAAGAACCCATTTGAATTCAGTACACCGTGTTCATAATGGCAAAACTAATCTCGGGAGTTTCCGCCAACTCAAGGATTCTCATTTCTCTACTAGAAAGCACTATAGTGTTCAAGGTGCTTAGATATCTAACCTCCTTGACTTTCATAGTGCTTCAAGGAACAACGAAATTTGACATGCAAGCTACCCTCTGGATGTCAAATAACAAAAATTTACGACACACATGTCATACGATCTTGGCATGTAAAAGAACCCATTTGAATTCAGTACACCGTGTTCATAATGGCAAAACTAATCTCGGGAGTTTCCGCCAACTCAAGGATTCTCATTTCTCTACTAGAAAGCACTATAGTGTTCAAGGTGCTTAGATATCTAACCTCCTTGACTTTCATAGTGCTTCAAGGAACAACGAAATTTGACATGCAAGCTACCCTCTGGATGTCAAATAACAAAGCTTGCACCCGGCATCCGAGGCCATACGATATTATTATTATAATTACCGTAATGCTCTCCACCAGTCGTAGCCTACGTATATTCTACCAGGAATACTGTCCAAAAAATAAAGTGCCGAAAATAGAACACCTAACAGGCATTCAAAAAAAATACTGCTGCAGGTAAAATAAATTAAACTAAAAGTAGTTAGTGAGATCGATGAACTAAAAACAAAAAGTCGTAACTAGGAACTGGTAAAATATCAAAGGATCACTCAGAAATATCCAGACCTTGACAATAATTCAGAACTAACCAGCACAGTCATTCGCCACATTGGACTAGATGCTCGGGAATCCCATACCGTCTGGCAAGGTTGTCGCTCTCTCAAATCACACGAGCTCCGCTCCTCTCCCCTCCCCACAACCCTCCCTCAAACCACTCACCATGATCTTGTTCTACTGCCGCACCTTGTTGCAAATACAGTAACACGTTTAATCACAAACTTCCCAAAGTGATCCTGACGATTCTATTCAACCGATTTAGGTTTTCTATGCGGCTTTGGAATCTGTGAGTAAAACTCAACTTTCGTATTACCCGTTTTCTTTCGAATTGTAATCAGATATTTGAAAAACAAACAGCAACTTTCTGTTTTTTAAATTAAAAAGTAAGCAATGAATTAATATAAATTCTGCTACTAGACAGAGTACATAGCAGTTTTCAGATCGCCAATCTGAGCTCCCCTTCGATACAAAATAAATAAATAAATTCAGCTTTGTTTGTGCTGCCATCTGTTGAAATATATTCTTACCAAAGTGTCGGGACATTTAGCCAAAGAAAGCTTTCCAGTCGATCGGTTAACAGAATGGAAAGCTTTCTTTAATGGTTAAAGTAATGCAACGTTACCTTTCCATTACTTTTGTGTGAAATATAGGTAGTTGTTAGTTGTTTTAAGGGGCAGAACAGCGAGGTCATCTGCCCCTAAAATATAGTTGCTTATTAGTTGTATAGTTTACGCCCACATTGGAGTACTTATCTTCTTCTTCTTCATTTCCCGTTTTCAGTTCCCTGGGTCGGGTTGCGAATCAAGGACCTCCACAGTTGTCTATCCTTCCACCATTCATCTCCTTCTTTCAATACTATTTTTTCTTTTACTCCTCTTTTCTCTATGCTTTCCTTCACCGTATCTATCCAACTCTTTCTGAACCTTCCTCGTGGTCTTCTTCCTGGTATTTTCTCCATAAATATTATATTTGGTACTCTATATTCTTCCATTCTCATCACTTATATCCAACCAAATACAATCAAGTCCTCCACAATATAACTTATTTCTTCAACATCTTTCTTCCCTCCCAGAATTTCTTCATTCCAGTCGATCTTGCCGTTCTTTCGTCTTCAGATATGACATGCGGTACTGCTTACATTTTATAATTTATAAAGGAGGTCTTGTATGTTTGTTTTTCAAAATATGTTTTTCTTCTCGTTGTTCAATGTAATGTTTAATTCTTCTTTATCTGTTTGTACTTCCTTGAACAAGTTATTTTTCATTTTGTTTTTCCAGAAATATTCAAAAAGTTGTTTAAAATTCTCATGTTCTTGAACCATTTTATGCGACCAAAACAGCAATTCTCCTTTTCCTCATTGTATCAAATACCGGTATACTACATCATTTGGTAAAAGTCTCCATTGTCTATTAATTTGATGTTTTTTGGTTAATATTGTCCTAATGATTCTCCTATCAACCTTCTGCAATTTATATGTCATTGATTGCATGTTTAATTTAAATAAGGTTTCACTCCTATATATCGCCTCAGGCGTAATGACGTTATGGTAATGCCTAAGTTTTGCATTTATCGAAAGAGACTTTTTTTTTACATTGGCCAGGTATTCCTTTGTGCTTGTGTTAGTTTAAGTGTTTGGAGTTCTATTGATGCTTTCTCATTAGTGTTCTAAGTTATAACTTCACCCAAATATTTAAATTTCTTTACAACCCTAACTTGTTTTCCATTGTTTAATACTATACTTGTTGTGTCAATGAGGAAGAATGGCATTATTTCACTTTTTTGCAAGAATTTTTTAATTCAACCTTGATTGCTATCTGTTCAAGCTTTTCAAAATGAAATTTAGCTTCATCTATACTAGTTGTTAGTATGCGAGATCATCTGCAAATGCTAAACAATTCAGTTTAATGGCTCTACCAATCTTAACCATAAGTGGACAGGTCGTAATCCATTCCCGCATGATTTTCTCCAAAACACAATTAAACAACAATGGTGAAAGTCCATCCTTCTGCCGAAGTCCAGTATTAACTTCAATAGGTTCAGATGATATAGTTGCTTATGTTACAATCTGACAACAATTGGTTTTTGCCAAAGGACACAGAATAGTTCACACATAACAACTCAGCCTCGTGAGGGAAAACTGAGAAGAAGTAGGTTCAATTTCCACCTCTTCCATTCTGGAAGTGGTTTTCTATAGTTTTCCAATTCTACTGCAGGCAAATGCTAGGGATGTTTTATAACTTAAGGCCATAGCTGCCTACTTCCCAATCCTCACCTGAATTACAAATACACACTACTAAAGACACCACAATATCACTGGTTACTTTGTCACTGGCTTGTGTTTGCTTTGCCATCACAGCATGATTGTTCTTTGGTGGATATGTCACTTGATTAATATCGGTGTTAGCATAGCCACTTTTGAGTAATGCAGACATAACATGATCTAGGCATTTCCTCTTGTAGGTTGTTTTCTTGAGAAAGATGTTTAGTTCGGTTTATTAAAGTTTTCATTGCAGCTCTCTCTTGTGATGAGTGAAGGTTTGAGTTCTTGTGTAAATGTCTGTGTGGGTAGGTTTTCAATAGACCTCGTGTGATAAGTTGTGGGCTTCTCCTGATTTCCAATACAATGAAAGATTGGTAGGCACCTGCTAGATGATTCACAGATTCATGTCATCCTCTTTATGGCCATCAATAGCAACCTACAAGACTTAGGCAAAGACTTGGGCAAATGCATTTAGCCACTTACACCAATGTGGCCAAACTCCAATCGCATCAGATTTTCAAATCTCAGATGGAGGCGTGCTCTTGCGGTGGCTTCCAGAATGACCTGGACATATCTTTGATTTCCTAGGAGACACATACAGAGAAACCTGTGTGCCAAAGTTTGTTCATGACTTAGATTTTGGTTCAAGTATATACTGCGATACGTATGTGTCTAGGGGAATGTTTTAGTGTAGTCGATGACTTGCGGACGTTGATGTTCGTTTGTTTGATGATGTGGCTTCAATTGCTGCCATATAATTCAGCTGTATTGGATTTCAAACAGTGCGTCATTACATGCGGATGTGTTCAAGTGTGAGGTTTGATGGTGAGTTACAGTGTTCATAAAATAATTTTAGTTGCTCAATTTAATTGAAAAGTTGTACTGCAGTCTTCTAAAGCAATGGTGAGACAAAACCATTGGTCGCTACTAGGTTAGACGACAGTCTGCGTGAAACCATTGGTCGCTAGTAGGTTAGATGACGGTCTGGATGAAACTATTCTCCGCCATTAGGTTAGACAATGGTCTGGACAAAACCATTGGTTGCTAATAGCTTAGACCACTGTCTGGACGAAAATTACTACTTGTTCTACAAGCCCCAGACTAGGTTTGTGTTTATATGTAAAACCTTATTAACACATAGAATTTAACATGTATTCATCGTTTAAACCAGGACTGCCCAACCTACGGCCTGCAAGACTATTTTGTCCGGCCTGCGCCGTGTCGCCAAAACTTTGAAACAAGTTCCAGTTGTCCCACTAAACTAAATTATCATGAACTTTATTTCATAATTTGATTATTAATTATGTCAAATGTACATAAATACTCACTCTTTGTCATTCATGCTGTAAGTGTATTGAATATCATCGTACTTCTATTTTAAAGAGATTTATTAAAAATATTTAAATTTATTTTTAGTGTTTTATTTTTTTATCCACTTCAAATAAATATAGAAAATGGCAACAATACTAAGAAAACTAAGCTCAGACAGCCACAAAACTCACCATATTGCACCTATATTTTTAAAATAAATTCCATACCCCTCAAACCCCTCGGAGTGTCATTGGCCCACAAGTTCCCCCAACTATTTACAATGTGGCCCATAGTTAAAAGAGGTTGGGCACCCTTGGTTTAAACCTTGAGTGTTGTCCATGATGTCATAGAAGCCACCATATTTTCTAGAGTAATTTTGTAATGTAAGGTACCGCGATCTATACTACTAACTAGATATATGCCCAAATGGGGTTAGGACCTAACTTTCCTTGGAATGATTGTTTCTGTTGACTAAGACTTAAAAACTTAACTGCAGTCGGGATTTGAGCTCGAATATCCTGCTGTCGGCAAGACAATGAAGTTGCAGCTAGCATACTTTGGCCATGTTATGCGATTAGATGCATTAGAAAAAGCAATCATGCTAGAAATGATCAGCGGTACCAGAAGACCAGGTCACCAGAGGACACATTGTGTAACCGTAATCCAGAAGGAGGGGTCTTACGCCACTGATGGCATGTCAGGATTTAATATCAATGATAAAATCATGTAATGGCTCGGCGATTAAGTAGCCAGCAGATTTTATAATGGAGGGATACCTGGAATTAATTATCATTTGTGTTTATTAGCTTGCCACGGTGGGTGAGTGGTTATAGTGTCGGACTACCAACCCCAAGATTGCAGGTTCGCCCCTGGCCATTGTAAGTGATTTTTGAAGGCGACAAAAATCACGATACTCATGTCATACGTTGTTGGCATGTTAAAAGAACCCATTTGAATTCAGTAGGCCGTGTTCAATGGCAAAATTAATCTCGGGATTTTCCGCCAACACAAAGTTCCTCCATTCTCTACTTGAAAGCGCTGTAGTGTCAAGGAGTTTAGATATCTAACCTCCTTGACTTTCATAACGTTCAAAGGAACGATGAAATTCGACATGCAAGCTACCCTCTGGGTGTCAATTAACAATGCTTGCACCAGGCACCCGAGGCCTTATGATATTATTATTATTATTATTATTATTTGTGTTTATTAATCAATATATTTAACTTTATATATTAAGTTTTCATATTTATGAAAACACTAATAAAAATCACGTTGCATTTAACGAGAAGCTCACAGCTGAAAGAAGTTGGATTTTCCGTGTATTGAGCAGGGTGAGTCACTAAGTCATTAGCGAGCCGTACCAGTATAGCATAGGATGAGACCAAACAAACTTTCCAGCAACAACAAGCATGGCTCCAGGGACGCTGTTGTATCTAAAACCCGATTTATTGCCGTGAAACGGAACTAGGCATGTCATTATGGGTCAACAAAGAAGATTTGAGACGGTAGCCAATTATAGCGATGGAGGTGTTCGAATGATGAAGGAAGATGTCATCCCAAGGTGTTGCAGTGGAAGCGGATCGCACGCTGACAGGCCGATAAGTAGGGGAATGCTGGGATACTGAAGAAGGAAGGAAGAGTAAGGGTGGTGAGGCTTTTATAAACCTGCTCGCAAGCCATGAAGAGGGACTATTAATTACTATTTTTCGGCAGTACTCAAGTTACCAGGTATTCTACTAAAATGTGCCGCAAACCCTGTCTTTGTGATCGGGAGTACTCTTTTTTACTCATCATGGGTACAAATAACAAATTTATCGACACATAACAAAGTGTAACGACCAGCATGTCCCACAAATAAGAAGATGACTATAATCTACAATCGCCTGCCTAAATCTCTCGGTGAGGGACTCGCCACAGAAGACGAATCTATAGCGGTAAGCTCGATGGCTCAGTTATTCAAACTCTTAAAATGCGATCTCGCATAATTTTCCTTAATGATTTAATTTCAATTCAATCTATAACTTGACAACAGCCCACCAACTTCTCAAAATTTAGAGCTTCTCTAGTTATTCGTAAATTCAAGTGATATTTATTTTTCACTTATTTTTTGTCTTTTTGATACTATTAAATTTGATTTCTTTTAAGTTCAGTCTATCTCCTTCATAGTACTTAGAAATAGATGTAAGCCAACCTACTTCCCTAGGCAAATGTTGTCCAGGTCGATGACTCAGTCATACTACGGCCTGAGAATGGAGTCTTGTTCGATATCTACCAGAGCTAGGTGTGGAAGTTCCGATCTTAATTAATGAGCCGATCAATATTTTATTGGCGGCTTGGCACACCCAACATTAGTTTTCTACTTAGTGGCCTGTGTGAGGCCAATTCAACACATGGTAAGTTTGATATCAATTGTAAATCAACAATTTCCTCCTCCCAAACAAAGTGTATTACATTTGTTTGCACAACAGTTTCAAGGAAACACTACAATTGGTTAGACACCATTAAAACAGGCTCTGACATCACCCTGGAACAACTAAAGAATGCAGTGTGACACAGGACAACTTGGGGAGTGACGATTAATAGAATCGCCGATGGTCGGATTCGACTGAACGGATAACATCATAATCCTGTTGTCCCAGCAGGTACTTTTAGTCACTTATACCAATGAGGCCACACTCCAACCACAACAGCGCCCATCCATCTCAGACTTGAAAATGTGCCACGAACAACAGGAGATTGGGACTCAAATCCCAAATGCAGTGCAGTTACATTTTCAAGTCTTACTCAGCAGATATGACCACTCCCAAGGACAATTATGTCCTAAAACCTTTGGCCAGATATTTTGTCTGACTGTAACAGGACAAACTGATGGCTCTAACTGAGGGGCTAGGAGCCTACACCTAGTTCTTTTGTAGATGATAATGATGATCATTTGCTATTTTTGAAGTCGTCAGTGCACAGGTTTTAGAAAGACAGACAACATATTAAATTATTTTATTGGTAATGTCCCTTCACAGTAAGTTTTCCTTAATTTTCATGGCTGATTGCAATGTTTTTCAGCAAAATAAATCAATTAGGCTTTTCAATAAATTGACCTTCATCCAATCCTAAGAAATCATGTAAATTGGCTCAAGACCAAGTTAGAAGCATTTTTATTTACACTTCGGTTAGCCTTGTAGGTCTATTATGTATGCAGTCCTGTAGATGAAATGCAATATCGTTGGTTGGTTCCTCAGTTTTGGGGCTGCGACAATGTGGTCATGTAGCCCCGCATACTTTGGGTGTGTGTAGAATCTACAAATTTAGCTTTACACAATTGTAGAAAGTGGAAGGTTCTTTTACATGCCATAAATCTATGACATGGGGTCGCCAGCTTTACTTCCCCTCTGAAGGCATACTGAGGGATTTTTAACACACTTATAAATCCGATGACTTCGGCCAGGTTTGCACCCACGATGCTGGGCATAGAAGCTCAGCATGCTACCAACTACGAAATGCAATATCAGTGATGAATAAACTGAAGTGTTTTATTTTAATTTGAAAGAAATAACAGAATTTTCCTTACACTACTTTGGAAATATTTAATGTGTTTTTTTTACTAATAGAATGCAATAATTGTGTACTAGGTTCTTATGATTTATTATCAAAACTGTGAACCACATTACTTTTAATAAAGTAACATTGGGGAAAGAATAGAAAATAGGTGCAACCTCAAAATTGCACAGCATTGGTGAAAATTATCAGAAATCCTGTGGTAGATGTTATTTATTGACATAATTTCAGTTTTCTCTGAATATTGTTGTGGGAATTTTCTCATTCTGGCACAAAACTCATTGACTGAGATGTCTGTCAGGATAGGTTAGGGGTTAAAGGTATATTAAATATGACATTTTTTGCTGTTTTATTCACTTTTTATTTTTTAAAACTAAGATATTGAATTACCAGTAAGAAATGTACAATATTTACACATTGTCAGGTAATCCTTATGGTGAAACAGATATACACTAGAATCTAAACTGACTGTACATTTAAGAGATAATGCTAACAAGCACCATACATAGCAACTGATCACACTTATAAAACATCTATGGTAAGAAAAGGAAGTGGTAAGTTAAAAGAGAAGCCCTGTGCATCAAAATGGATCAATTCCATTTTTTGAGTTTTGAATTTATACAACATTGCTAGTTATTAAAAAATAAGTTAAGGTATAAAAACCCTGTTATTTTCTTGGCAAGTCAAACAAGAAGACATTGCAAATAGGCAGCCAATATTAATAAAACAAAGATGAGAATGGAGAAAAATAACTTCCAATCAGAAAAATATTTAGCAAGGTTCACTAACGGTTGACATATACAGTACATTTTTTGTTTTAAGTCTTTTTCTATACATATATATATGCCAATTATATATATCACATTGCAGGTTTATGAAAATAGTCAACAGGTAAATTACAACATGTCATTTATTTATAGTGGCTTGAAAACTTACTTATTGCAGTGAGAACTAGTAAAGTTTATGTACATCACAGGTCCAAAGTACAAAGTTAGTATATCCTTTTATGAATTGGAACATGCTCTAGATTGGGACAAAGACACATGATGTATGAATCAGATTTAGCTCCTTGCATCCCTCTTGTCCAAAGTGCACTGTATGTGGCTAAAAGTACCGGTATGGAGACGCTTATGCTCAATGATTAGATGGTTTTGGCGCAGCTCCAACAGCACTCGTTCTTGTAATACTAATAGTCAAAACTGGACGTTGAATGGATCATAAAGAAGAGCTCAGCATGTTTCAACTGGGTATTATCTTTGTAACAAATTGATCTCTGGATTATCTGCTTTCTACGGCTAGCATGGTCAATTGTCAATGTTGTAGATATGTCTAGGCATAACCCAGACCAAAGAAACCCATTAAGTGAGATTGTTGAGCACATGTGCCAAAAATTAACTGAATATTAACCATGAATATTGTAAGAGGCAGAAAAGGATTACATTAGAGAAATATTTCGGATAATCCTGAGGATATCTTACAGTTCTAGGACAATTCTCTATAAAGTTACCCAGGAGCTCCAACTTCCTTCTGCAAGCAGTGCCACAACAAATAAGCTTCTGCTCATCGTGAATCAAATGCAATAGTTGAGCTTGATCAATCATATTTCACTCCCTGGAAATTAGATGGTGGAGCCAGGAAAACATTCGGTATATGTTCATTTCCTACTGTCGTGTTTGATCTGGAGCTGTTGGGATAAGATAACTGGCCACAGGGACACAAACTCTTAATGTTGAGTGATATCTTCTATGTACAATTACTGGACAATTCTGAGCTTCTCAATTGCCACATTTTGGAGAAGACCCTTTCATTCACAAGCATGGTATTGCCCACATCTGCAATGGAAGGGGTATGTAGGGATGATTTAGAGAGAAAGACTTTGAAGCTACTGACTGGCAATCAAAGAGGTCTGACAGAAGCCGTATGGAATACATTGGAACAGATTTACAGCCAGGCCAAGAGACTAACCTTGATAATACTCTCTTGTAGGAATGAAAACTACCCATAAAAACCTGTTGTTGTTGTTTCCTATGGCTAGCCCGGATTCCAATCCATCAGCTTTCTTGCGTTCCAATAGAGTTGTGTGAGGTTTCCAGAAGTTCTAGCAGTCACATCAAGTTTGTTGCAATGTAGCAGGTGCCCCTTATCCATTTTACTTCCAGGTTCGTGACAAAGTGTGCATTCTTCAGATCTCAGGATGTTGATTCGTTTCAGATGAGCTGCAAGGCAGTCGTGGCCAGTGTTAAGTCTGAAGAAGGCTACAGCTTCTCTTCTTGGTGTTAATTTGTATTGATCCCATTTAGCATCAATGTCTTTCCATAATTTGGTTTCTGCTGTTTTCTTTGCCATTTCTTCATACCTGTTTTTGATAGTATTTTTCAAGATCCTTTTTGCTGACATAAAATCAGTCTGACTGACAGGTTGTTGTAGTGTGGTACCTTTTTTTGCTAATCTGTCTGCCTCTTCATTTCCTGCTATTCCAACATGAGAAGGGATCCACTGAAATGAGATCTGTTTGTGGAGTCTTTGAAGGGGTTTTATCATACAAAAAATTTCTTTCAGTTCTTTATTTTGGGGCTTATAATTTGACGAGATGGCTTGGATGGCTGCTTTTGAATCTGTAATGATAACACATTTTTGATAATCAATGTTTCTGCCTAATAACTGATGGAGTGCAAGTGAAATTTCTCTTATCTCAGCATCAAAGTTTGTTTTGTTTTGGCCTACTGGGAAGTAGAGTGAGAAGAGAGATGAATGTATTCCTGCTCCAGTTGTATTTTCTTTGTCTTGTGAGCCGTCTGTAAATAAAAACCTATCAACAATGAAAATATTTCCAAACAAAGTAGAGGCTGTTACGGGAGCCAAGAGAGGATCAACTTGTTACTAATAGGCCTACTGCTTAAAAGCCAAGTTCCTGATGAAGCAGGTGTGTAGATACTGTTGGCTATCGAGTGTAGTTATTGCCAGCATAGAAGACTTACAGTCTGATCATACTAGGAAAAGCTTTGGGGAAGGAACCTTATAACTATGGATGAGTCTTATGTTTCCCATTCACAATCATGGGAATTGGCTCTATTAGTTCTGCCTTACTCACTTGCCCTCATTCTCTCGTACTGCTTTGCTGTGCCAGTGATTGAGCTAGCATTTTGTTTTCACCCAAAGATTTCTTAATGAATTTCAGTAATGAAGTGTAAACATATCATCTTGTGTATAATCCGATTCATGTATTTAGGAGTATACTAGCAAGTGGAAAAAGAAATTAAGAAAGTCGAAGTATTAATAAAGCAATTGTTAAGTAAATTATCAACCATTATAGCCCATAATCATAATGGGCTCATTTTCTCTTTGATACCACACATGGATGTACACTTTTTTTTTCTGTGTAAATGCGGTAACATCTCAACAATCCATCACAACAGTAGTTTTAGAACTTCTTGTGGTCACATTCTCTGTCAACAGTCATATAAGACTCCTCTTGTCTGTTGATGCTTTAACATAAAATATGCTTCAGTCTGATGGGATATATTTAAATATTGGTAAATAATTCACAATTAAAGGTATATTTTCTTAGAAGCGACTCCAGCGATAATCACTTTACGGTCATTACAGATACAAAATGCTGAGGTGTTTCCCTGAATGTTTCTCCTGCAGCAATTTATCAGTAGTATATAAAATATAATTAATAATTTTTTAAAATGAAAATTAGTCACATTTTCACAGCTCTGCTTGTAGCCATTAGTGTAATGGCCTGGTAAATGATTGAATGCAATGCCGCTAAATGTCAGCTGTAGCAAGGTAGTCATACTACTGTAGAAGACGGAATTAAGACGCATGCGCAGAACAAAGGGAGGACATGCTCTCCAGCCATTCATTTGGCTGCGTTAAAACTGTAGTTGTTTGTCTGGTTGCTAGTGCTCCTGTGACTATGTCTATTAAATGCAGTACAGGAGGAAAGTACCATATGCGTTTTCCTCCGTACTATTAACCAACCAGACTTTTCAAATAGTGGGAAGAGTGCGCATGGTTCGAAACCAATAAAACCCTTAGATATAAATAAAGTCTATATAAATCATCATAAAATTAACCTAGTTCCTCAATTTAAGTATCTTCACACATAACTTAAACGAAAAAGTAACTTGGATAAATAGAACAAATAAAATGAAAAAGGCACAATCTCTAACCTGGTCAACATATAATAAAAAATGCCTATCAATAGCTACTAAGATCCAACATTATAAAACTGTAACTCTCCCTGAAGCCACTTATGCTTGTGAAACACCGTTCCAAATTAAAAATGAACAAAGAACTGATCAGCTCCTCAAAACAGAAAGAAGAATCGTTAGAACGTGCATAAATAAAATGTATCAGGTTGAGGGAGTCGGGAGGATTCTCCCAAATAAAACTGTCTATCGTGAGATTGACCCAATCACCAGCACAATGAAGAAGAAAAGAATTTCATTTTTTTTTTCACATCTTACGGCTCCCAGAAAACAGAATTGTACGCCAACTAGTGATGAGAAATCTAGGAAAGAAAACTGGAGGAAAATGGATCCAAGAAATCCAACAAGATCTCAAAGCAGTTGGACTCAAGATAACAGATGCCGAGGAGAAAAATAAAATTAACACCATTCTTAAAACTCACAAATTTTCTGCCGACACATAGAAAGCCTATGGAGATTTCAGATGAGTTGAGAAAATCCCGATCTGAATGAATAAAAAAGTACTGGAAAGAGCGCAAGAACCAAACCGTACTACCTTCAAAGAAGTAGTGATTGTGGAACAACTCTAGAGGTCCAATATGACAAATAATAATAATAATAAAGGGCATTAGTCCCTAGTATGGAGGGGCAGTTGACCTCGTAGTTCTGCCCCTTAAAACCTCAACTACTAACTCCCGAGTATGGCCAACTAGTTACTCCACCAAACATAAACCATAGATGCTCTACTACTCTCAAAACCCCATTTTAATGAAACCAAATCACTACACTAAACCCAATCAATGAATAAAACCCTTAACCAATAAAAATAATTTGGCCCAAAGCACCTTAATTTTGCTTAAGCCTAATAAGAATTAATTTTCAGTCACCCAAAAACAAATCTAAATCATCCCAATAGAGTAAAAGGAGCCTGTCTCATAGGCACGAGACTCTTCTCACCAGGTAATTACCACAATGAATGGTAATACGTCGATAAAACATGTTCGTTTTATAGTTGTGAAATTTAAAAAAACCAATCTACCTGGAATTTCAAGGTAAAGGTTTTATCTGTCTATTACCAAAAAATGTGAGGAGGAAGTTCCTCCCTTCCCTCCCTCGAGGAGCCTCTACTGATATGAACTGATCAGTAGTTGACAAACTTCTTGCATATGTACAGTATTACTATAGGATGATGATGCAGCTTTTGAGCAAGTAAGTTCTTCAAGAAAAAGAGCATCATCAAAGCAAGAAGCAAAGAGGGTTGTTTCTTACACCTCATCAAAATTAATTTGAGGGAAGATGAAACATTTCGAGAATATTTTATATTGACCTCTTCACAATTTGTTTTCTAATTTAGTTTAATTTAAGGAGACATCAAGAAGACAGTACACAATTGAAATCCCTATCCAATAAGTCCTGAGGACAAACTTGCAGTCATTATGGGGCAAGTGGATAATAATTACACAAAACTATTGAAATTAAATCAATTTCTAAGTAAATATAGATTTAAAAAAAATCAGTACTGGCATATAAACAATTTAGAAAATAAAATGGATATGTGTACAAATCAGTTGTCAGTGTGTCTGATGTAGTACAAGCACATTATTGAAACTAGCTTGTCCATCTATGTTACACATTCTGTATATGTAGCTGAGGTACATTTCCAGCAGTACTTCCAATATTTGGTTCTACTAATGAAATAGTCATTTAAAGAGGGAAATAACATATGTTGCAGAGTACATATTGGCGGTGAGGAATAACTCATAAAACTCTTGTGATGTTTTCATCCTTAAGCTTCGCATTCTAAGAAGACTTTTTCATTGGATAGGCACATGCTGAATTCATAAAGAAACACTAGCAATTCCGATTATGACTGCTTCAAGAGCAGGCATCCACAGTCGCTCAACCATCGACACTAGGGACTCAAGCGATCATCATGAGTATGAAAATAATTACAGTATATACAAGCATGGAAGAGGAGTCCTCCATGATGATCGCTGAGTGATTATTGCTTAATTTGCTTCTAGGGAAACATACCTTAAGAAAGAAAGTAAATACCTTTTATTTCCTGTCTAAGACCTTCACAGTTGCCAGTTATTGGTTCAATCTCATTTCTCAGTTGCAAATGGTTGGCAGTTTAACATTGAATCAGAAGGTAGAAGTGGTGAAAGACAATGATTTGAATGGTATGCTTTGTCATAATAACAACCCATGAATTTGGAAGCAACTAAATTAATTGAATTAAGTTAATGTAATTGAAAGTCGACACATTTCATTCCAGTTACAAGTTGAGAAGAATTTAGAACAATTGAGTTGAGATGTTAAACTTAGTTTTAATAGGTACTATATTATGCAAAGTACTACTCAGATGCTTATCTTTATTCCTTCAAGTTCTGCCTGTGAAAATATGTCAGAGAAGTCTCAACAGGAAACTTCAACTCATACAGTCATCTCTCTGGAAATAGAATTGCAACATTCTCTATGCCACATCAGAATGAATATAGTATAACAAGGGACCCTATTTTATGGTACCGGTAATATGCAAAATTTCTTGTAAACTCAGAATTTCAGACATTTTTGGGGTTCATTGCAAAAATATGCCATACCATATGTCACATAATTATTATTATGGATGAAATGTTGTGAAATTGGAACAAATTACTCTTATTATATGAAACTGACAAGTTGTGATTCAGGTTTTTAAATGTTAATGCACTTCTACATGTGACTGCTAGAGATGTCAATATTTCTCGCACAGCTTGGCGGCGACATGTTAAGACGTTCCCAGTGTAATTAGTGTATGGTTGTTAGATGCAGATTTTGAAATTTTTCTTAATTTTTAATAAGCTTACTTTAACATTTTTTTCTTTTTCTGTTTCTCTGCAGCATACAATTAGAAAAAGTTTAAATTTGTGAAGTCAATGAAGAGAAAAATATTGTATTAATTGTATAGTGACTTAAAATAAAGAAATTTAAGAGTAGGTAGATTATTTTTTTTGTGATTTCTATCTTAACTTATAAACATGAAATGTTACAGCTCAGCTAGCATTTATAGCACTGCTATGGACCGGTTTATTTCGCCATAAAATAGGGTCTCTAGGTATTGGCCTATCCTGATTGTAACCGTTATCACCAATGGTAAGTTATGGTATTATATATAGGAACCTTATCATACTTTCTTAATTACTTAATTTTATAAGTGGTATTATTGCATCATTTAAGTGTCCTTTTTATGGAACAATTTGACTAGTTTTAATTAGCACATTGGTGGTAGAACAAATTACTGTTGAAGCTTTAGTATAAAGTTATTACCATCTTCTGCACCCATATTGACAGGTCTGGTCACTTGTCACTGTGACCATTTATTTTTTCTAGGGCTAAAACCCACTAAATGAAACTTCTAAGTAGGATGATTTTCATAAATTGTCCTCATTAGAACATTATTGCTGAGGGGGGAGAAAAAGCTCATAGTAGAGAAGTGCTGGAACTAATCTCCCTTTTAGCTTGACAATGACAGATAATACCTCATACTCTTTAAGCAAACAGGCTTCCCTTTTCTATTCTGCCCACATCCACAGTTGAGTGTTTTAAGTCACACTCCATGCTCAAGACTGGGTAGCTGCATATTCGGAGATCACAAATTTGGCCAAATTTTATAAAGATACCTTATTTTAAGTCCCTGTATCTTGTTTAATCCCGTTTTCTTTCTGGTTTGAATGGATATTGTTGTTCCTAGATTCGAGAGTAGGGCGAATTGTTGCATCCATTCCGGAATTTTGGCCACATTGTGAAGTGGTCCACCAGTGTAGCATTGTGAACTGGGTTGAGGTAGTTTTTTCAGATCTCATTCTTATTCCTGAATCAACAACTGCTTTTGGGGAAAGACTAAGTGGGGACAATGATGGAAGAAAACTTATATCTCTATTAGAAATTAAATATGAACCCTTCTAAACTCTCCAGTAATATTTTTTAAATGATAAAATTGTCATTACTGTTTAAGATTTGTAAAGGCTTAAGTTTGGCATCATTGGTAAATTTTAAGAACTGAAATTTGTTGATTTTTAGCTCATGAAATTAGCAAACATGCAGGTTTTTAAATCCTGTAAGCTACAGAATATGCAATAGTGTGTGTTTTGTTTGAGTTGTCATCAGCTACAGCATATTGGGACTGCATTGTTTAATGTGATAAAAAAATCCTAATTCTGATTTAGTAATTCTTTTAAGTGTCATACAAACTTTCTGTCATTCATTGTTCAATGCGTAAATAACTATGATTTAACAACTTAGAAACACATACAGGCTATTCCAAATGTAGCAACTTACCAGGTTAAGACATAGAAAGTTTGTACTGTACTGTATAATATGTATTCTTTGGGTGTGTTCATGATTACATTTCTGCTGGAAAAGTCACTGCTTTCCTTCTGATTGTTTTGTACTTTGCATTAATGATTTGAGAAGATTCCATTTTCTCTGCATAAGAAAAGTTGCTTGCAAATAGAAAAAGCAAACTATTTGGATAATGAAGAAAGGAAAAGTCTTTCATATGTTTGCAAGCAGCATGGTGAATGCTGCAAGGCAGAACGATTGACTCAGTAATGCCATTAAGTAATAATTTACCCACTAATAAAAAGTTGACTTTGGTTTTATCAGATAATACAGAATAACTGATTTTGTAGTTCTACACCAATGTTTGTTTTGATCAATGGTATATAGCAAACAGGAGATCAATATACAAAAAGGAGGGATAAAAAGTCTAACATTGCATTCTTGGTTTAGAAAATAATTGTTTCTTATATGGTACCGTATATTATTTCTTAATTTTAATCATAACATTTGAATGCATTAATTTAGTTATATTATAGGTTTTATTTACTGAATCGTCCATAACTCCTTTCCTCATATAATTATAAATAAAAGTCCCAAAAGGAATTGAGAAGTATTACACACAAGTAGGTAATAGTTAAAGTGCAAATATTCTATGTACATTTTGTAGTTGATGTAGAGTTTTTGAGCAACCACTAATAGGGCAAAATATTGCTGATAACAAACAATTATGATACATATGTGTTGGGTTACACAGTCAACATGCTAGGCTGGACAGATAAGCAATGGGATTATTTTTATACCAGAAAGTGTGTAAAACTGTTTCCTCAGAATGATGGATAATGTCAAAAAACAGAGCTCACATAGGAAGCTTGCATATTTATCAAACATATGCTCATTTTAAACAATGTAAGTCATTGTTACAAAAACCTAATAACCCCAAAGCTACATTATGAATGTACACAATTAGACAACAAAGTAATAAGTTCAAAATACTATTGTAAATGTCTAAATAAGCTCTTTGAATCCAACAAGTAGGCTAAAATAGTTGGAAAATTTATTCTAAAAATATATTCTTTCTGATCCAACATATTAAATGGATAAAAGTAGGATCATATCTCATATGCTGCCTGGAAATGCAGTCAATTGAACAAAGGTTGTTTTCATTTATACTGTTATTGAAAATAAGTTTGAGTTATCCTCAAATTAAAACTAGCTCCATGCAATGGGCTAATAGTATTGATTATGTTACAGGCTGTATCAGACTATTCCTTTCAAGAATATTACTTAGATGAGTGTGAAATGTTATACTGAAAACAGGTTGTTAGTTATTGAGGTTTTAAGGGGAACAACTACTAGGTCATCTGCCCCTACTGAAATCTGTATTTGTATATTATTCATGTTGCTCCTTGATACTGGGCATGGTGGCGCAGTGGTCATGCTGTTGGCCTCTCACCAAGGTGGACCGGGTTTGATTCCCAGTCAATGCATGTGAGATTTCTGATGTGAAATGCCATGTCGTGTGGTTCGGAATCCACGTAAAAAGGAGGTCCCGTGGCTCATGATCGTATGATTAACGGTCATGCAAATATAGAATCTTCCTTCTTCTTGATACTCATTTCACACTGATTATTGCAGGTATCAAGCCACCCTAATTATTTCGAGCTTAAAGTTTGACTAATGGCAGGTCAGAAATTTTTAACATGTCATCTCTTATTGTCTTGTTTTTGTTATTGTTTCTTCATGCAATGTTTAATCATTTATACACAGGCACCATATTTTCTTCTATGAAGAATACTGTTTCAATCTTGAGTCTTCATACCTGATTTTTCTTTAATTTTAGCAGAATTTCTTTGATAATAGATTTTCTTTTCTTAGTTAGAGATGTAGAGGATTTGACTGTTAGAAATCTTGCAGACTATTTTTACCAATCAATATATTTTATGTTAAGTATGCTTGTTAGGGTTTGATCAAAATGATTTGTGAATGGAATAAGTCATGTGGTGATGCCTAAATTACCAATTTTACTAATAATTTTCCCACTTCTGTGTAATTGTCAACTGTGTATATGAGTGAGGCAAAAAGTGAAAAGAGACCTCTTGTTGAAAAATTATTTTGAGCTTATACAATTTTCAAATTCAGCAAATATCTCGGAAAAAATCTCTTTTTCGTAAGAAACCTCTTGTCACTTTCCATTTTACAAAAAAAGTTTCTTTGGTGAAAGAAGCCTATTTGGGGCCACTTAATTCATTGAAGTTGATACTTTCAAACAGTAAGCAAATCACTTAAAACACCAGTGCTATAAGTTAAAAGCGGAGAATTATGCAATAGAATTCAGTGTTACTGATTTCTATATTTATGAATTTTATAAAAAATAATCCCATGGCATATTTTTTGTCCAACTTTGTATTGATTGAAAGAAAGGCTGTACAATAGAATTAAGTAGGTTTATAAAACATTACATTGGAATGATTAGGTAGTCTATATCTGTAAAAATTATTTGCCATGAATTAATAAGTTATCATACCATACTCATAATGACTAGTAGAGTAAAACTAATGTAGGGTTTATGGGGGTCAAGTAATTTAGATTGTTAAGAGGACAGATTAAAGTGCATACAACAGTACCGGTATCATGGCATAATAAAACAATGTTCAGTCTTTGTAAGAGACAGGGATTGTGATAACTAACCTCTTTAGTACAAATAATGGCTCACATTTAGCATGGCCAGTTAGACTGGAATGATGATAAAGGTTTAGCAAATAATAATTCTCTAGAATTTGTTTGAGGTGTGTATAAAGCAGTGATCTCAAACTCGTGACCCAGTAGTCTACATGCTGCTCGTAATGTAGCCTACCAAACTTAATAACACACTTTTTTTTCAAGTACTGTGAAATATGATATTTACAAAAAGAACATAAATTTGAAATATACTGTAATATATCATTATTTTTATTAACAACTTAACAAAAATACTCCTTACATAAAATAACTAAGCTATTGTTATAAAAAGGAAATTTTGACCTGCTACAGGGCTAAATCGGTTTGCTCAGTTGCCTATGACTGAATCTTTAAGAAATATGACGGAAAAATCTCTGTTTTTTTACGGTATAAAATAAGCCAGACCTTCTATCTTTAAATAGACCATTATCTGATTTCTGGTACACCCCACGGCATAGCCGCGCTCTTTAAATCATGTACCACGGTCACAAGGGCAGCTGCAGGAAGTCCAATGAGAGATCGCTGGTTTGAATCCCGGCACTGGTAGTGTCTAGCCTGAGTGTGGTTTTTTCCAGGAAAATGCCGGGATAGTACCTTAAGCTACTTCACGTCCGAGGGCATCAATCTCGTCCCTGTCCCTAATACAGTTACAATACCAGAGTCATATAAATACGAGCTATCGGCAAGTTCAACACACACACCTAACTACACGGGGCTGGTGACCAAGATGCCCCCAACCCCTAAAATGAATTAACCACAACAGCAAAATTAAAAAATTACCCTAGTTTTAATTGTGAGTATATATTTTTTGTTTTAAACTAAGAATGCAGTAACATAATGAAGGAAGTTAATGACCTACGGTATTTTTATAAAAATCTAGAGACCTAAGTGGTCACATCACGGCAATTACAGAATGTGTTTGCATAACATGCTGATAAAATATGAGACCAAGAAAATTAAGTTTGGAATGCAAGGGACTGTTTTTTTAATCGAGGTAGTAAAAAGAAAGAGATTCGGCCTCAGAGGCCGAGAGCGCTAATCCGCTAGCGTGTACTTCACTGTTATCGGTAGAGTGTGGGTTCGAATCCCGCCTCGGCCGTTCTGAAAATGGTTTTCGTGGTTTTCCATTTTCAACTCCAGGCAAATGCTGGGATGGTTCCTTTCAACAGGTTCACGGCCAACTTAATTGGAACCAAGTTAGCGGTAACCTGGGCGATCGGCCTGTCACCATCCACAGTTGTATCTGCTAACGAGGTGTGTTTAGCTCCCAAACACCATCCTTGCGACGGTAGAGGAATGATCCCTCGCAGAGTCCGTCTGTGAAGCCGAGCTGGGGGATAAGCGATTAAAAACAGCAAAAACAAAGAGCTCTTTTAGCTGTAACATTCAGACAATTAAAACTACTGCAGCAAAATTGGTCTGCTTTTATCACCATTAACATGTGGTATACATTTAAACGCATGACTTCCTTAGTTTATAATTTCGAGATCTGACTCATGGGTGACCTTCAAGGTTTGTCATTTTCCAGTTTAAACTGGAATAACTCCTAAACTGGCGGCCGAGAACTTGTACCTTATCATATGCTTGCACATAATTTAATATTAATTCATTCCTTGCCCCGCGAACCTACAAACATAGCCTACGAAGTGACCTATTCAATAGATTATGAGTTTGAGATCACTGGCATGGAGTGTCTGTCAATTTCTCCTGATCCTCTCGAGTCCAGGTCGCCTTGCTTCCCATCACAGGCACATCAATATTAATGACCAGTATTGTACATTGATGACGAAGTCTTGCCAAGAAAAACAACCAAACACACTGATTTGATATCTCTTTCATTACACTTAAAAATAAAGATTTTCTTTTTCTTTCTCACATTATTCTATTATAAGACAGCGAGGTAAATGTTCTCTCAGGTATTCAAACAGTTCCTGCGAAGCACCGGGACAATTTGTCAACTCCAGTTCTTGCAGGTGACGTAGCTGTATGAGACTTGAAAGACCGCTGGAAGTCAGGAGCGGACAGCCTGAAAGAAAATAAAAATATGATTAACTCGTAGAATTTGAAGAAGTTTAGGACTTAGGAGTAGCTCATGGAGTTGGACCAGAAGGGAGAACGAAAGCTTCATAATAATCTCTTAGTATTAAAATGAAATAGCGCATCAGTCAGAACTGAATGTAATTTAGTTAAACTGATACTCATGTATATTTCAACTCATTCGAAGGCCTTCCTCGATTAAAATCAAGAATAATCAACAATCCATGTACAGTGGCCGACATAGAAAATGAGATTCCCGTGGAAAGTATGGTTGCTCACAACACGTTCTGGTGGAAGAATAGGACAATGCAAGAACGTAACGTTGCAGAGTTACACTCTACAGTATTTCGTTGGCCTTAAACGGCCGAAGGACATGGCTTCTTGCGTATTTTGTCCTGCGACATAATATATCCGTACAGTGGTTACATTAGTCTTAATATCGCATAGTAAGCCCTAAATTTTGCCCGGCGGTTGTGTTATAGTTTTGTGAAGTGCCTCCGAATGTACAGGCTTTGTCAGACAAGGCGGTAGCTGTGCATGGTAAATCATAACTTCTGCCACTCGTCTCTGGTGTCAAAAGTTCGAGTCTCGGTAGGATGAAATAATTTTATGTGCATTGTTATTCCTACACTAACGTATATGGCGAGTCACGTAACTTCCTTTATTTTATTATGCCATAATTGCCAGTCAGTGGGATTATTTGTGGCCCTGAAAGGGCCATTAGGTGGTCCTCTCTGAAAGAGGACAACTCACTGCCGTTGTACCGACATCTTCGTGGCGATTGGCCTTGGTATGTACTAGGACAGAAACATACGTATTGCCGTCTCCTGTCATCTCGTCCCAGACCACACAGACAGCACCTCAGAGAACGTTGTTCGTATTTGGCGTGGGATCGGGCTAGGTCTCCACTATTTCCGCACACATTCTCGATGGGATTCATATCTGCCCCACAAAGACGTGTGTAATCATTGCGGGTAGAATGACCTGACGTTGCCTTGCAAACCATTCCCCAACTAATGGCGACGTGTGGATCGTAGACAGGTTCTGTTGAAATTGAATAACAGGCGGTTTAAAGCGCCCACACGGAAGGGACCATAATATTCCCTAAAATGTTCACCTACTGCCTGGCGGGAGAGCGTGTTCATTTGGACGTTGCTCGATTTTGTGCAATATTCCTATATTCCCGAGAGAGCTTATCCAACCCCAAAACGCAACAGATAACTGGCCCTTCATTCGCCGAGGAAACCGTACCCGTCCTCGAGCTTCCGAGAAAACGTGTGGCCTGGCGTAGTTGCACATCGTTCGAACCGGCCTCAGCGATCAAGCGATCGTCCTGTTGCCATTTCAAGACCTGCCAGGATGTACTGTAGGCTTAAGTCTCCAGATTTTCAAAAGCGTCCATTCCAATGCGTCGTCATACTCGGTGGTATGGCGTAGCGTCGTTCAGCCTTTGTTGCGGTTGAATTTTGTTGGTCAACGAGAGCAACTACCCAGTCACGGATGTGAGGTCGTTGGTGTGTAATCACTACGAGTAGACCTGAGTGTATTACCGTGGTGAGAGCATCCTGCTATCTGATTGGTTTGGCTGCTGTTGCTGCCGACGGAGTGAAGAAAAAAAAACACCCGAGTACTCCAGTAACGATGACAACTTGTACGAGTATATGAACATTGACCCTGAGTATTGAATTGCGAACCTCAATTTTATGTGCAATGCTCGTCACTGTACAGTTGGATTTTACAACCCGCTCACTTTCTGTGTCGGCGAGTGTACACCATTAAACATACATTATAAATAAAAATTAACTTACATCATAGAAAGTTACAGAGGTAGAGAAAAATGAAAAAATGACATGTCAAGACGCAAAAGGGCAAAAGTAAGCCACTATACCATAGTTATCAAGCCAGAGGGACTCTACACCTCTCTATTCCAGATCTCTTTAAGACTGACCCATACTTCCTCCATGTCCTTTCTTGTTTCATCCACCCATTTTGCAGTCGCTTTTATCTTGATGATGTAGTTAGAGATTTTCTTTGCTATTCGACACTCGCTCATTCTCGTGAGGTGTCCATAAAACGTTTTTCTTCTCTTCCGATGGTATCTGTGATTTTTTTCTGCCTGTCTGTATACATCTTCGTTTCTCCTCTTCCGCCATGTACCATCGTTTCGTTTTGCGGGTCCTAAGATCTTCCTCAAGATTTTTCTTTCTATCTTCTTTGTCTCCTCCATTTCCCCTTTCCTGTTCAGTATCAGACATTTTGATCTATGCACTTCTGAAAATGAAAATGAAATAGTTCTAAATGGATTGTCTTCATAAATTATGTCATTTTGATCAGAAATGCCCAAATAATTAATTGTACTACTGTTCAGAAAATGTCATATTTTTTCACATGTGTTCCGGGGACGGTCCCCTTAAGGGATGGAACATCAAGGTTATCTGCCCGATTTTCAAAGTGTAACGCTTGCATTCTTGGGTATGGGTTCAGGATTAAAATATATTTCCCTTGATCTCATTTACTTCCCTTCTTTCACTTCGCCAGGGGATAACAAGTAGTGGGGCGTGGTTTGGCCACCACCATGCTTCCACTTACTGGTGATGGGCACCTATTTTCATAGTTCTTTTCGACCTATCTTTGTGACATGCACGCCACTGTACAGTTGGATTCATATATGGCTCACAAGGCGGCCAGTCGATAAGCTCGACTGCACCTCTGGTGCTCACCTTATCTTTCGTGAATTTAATGTGAAATCACAATTAGTGATTGTTGAGGCAAATATGTTTGCTCATCAGTATGTTGACAAGGTACTCAATCCAGTGGTGCAAAAGGGATGTTTCAGCAAGGCAATGTCCACGTTCGTATTGCACACATCTTCCGGTGAGCTCTCTACAACATCACAACATTACAATGGCCCGCCAGGTCACCGGACCTCAGCCCTATTGAATATGTGTAGAACATGTTGGGTAGACAACTGGCCAACTTGCCTCAGACACTCACAACTCTGGAATAACTGACCCGTGCAGTGCAGCAAGCTTGAACTACAAGCTTTCAGGAAATGATCCAGGGCGTTATTGACTCTATACCTCGATGAATTCAGCGCTCATGGTAGGTTCAGTCCTTATTGATTTCTGTTCATATTTAAGATAGGAGAAACTTAAAACTGTTATCACCGTATGACAGTCAAACTATCGTCCTGGTTGCTCAGTTGTAACAGACCGACAGCGGTAGCTACGCTCGCTAAAGTGCAGCGTTAGGTCATGGGGCCAAGCTCTCTGCTGACTCGTTAGACGTGGGTTCGAGCCTCACCGTCAGCCGTCCATGAAATGGTTTTCTGTGGTTTCCCCATTTTCAACTTGTGTAAAGCAAAATTTGTTAGGTTAGATTTCGTCAGAACGCTCTATCAAAGTTCCAACGTTCACCACTAGGTATCATTGATATCTGGTGGCGAAAGTTGGAACTACTTGAAATTGAACGGAACTTGTAGCTCATCCTTTATATAGGGTATCCGCTGGAAGCAGCTACAGACTCAGGCGAGCCGAACATGTCCTCGGACACTCCCGGCACTAAAAGCCATACGATAAATAAAATAAACTGCAGGCAAATGCTGGGACGGTACTTTCTGACCGCTTCCTTCCACATCCTTGCTCAGTTTTATTCATTCATTTCATCTCATTTCAGCGCACAGGTCGCCCACGTGTGTCGACTAGAATGACCTGCACTCGGCCTCTCAGGAGGCCACACGACAAAACAAAATGTTGTAGCAGTGCAGCACTACTCCTCTGCAGTTGCGGGGCCCTGGGAAATTTTTGGGAGCCGTGTGGAGTACACAATCTGCCCGGCGTCCACTCAGAAGTTGCACGCGCCGATCCACTGTCAGTAAAATTATAAGCAAATAAAGTGAAATAAATAACGCTTTTACTTGTTTAATATTGCCATGTTAAAAGTTATAAAATATTTGCTCAGATTAAACAAAGGAAAAGTGGTTTTTGTCTTACATTTTAATAACTTTAAAAAAATTAGTGATATCACGATTTGAGTGAAGAAAAATCAGTCATTGTTGAATATAGGAACAGGAAAAATATACACATATTTAAGAATTCAAAAATGTATTATTTAATATATTGCCAGGTAGTTTACAAAGAAAGATTGTAACATGAAATGCAAAATATACGTCACACTTCCTCCCGTCGCCTTCTCTGCGCTGCCAGAAACGGCCCCGCGCCCGTGTCTATGTCACGCTTAGCGTTTACCCACAGCCTGTTATTGATGGTATTAACGATTCGTGTCGATGAATTGGTAGTTCAAATCCACAATTCGTTGTTATTTACATGTATGAAAAAATACATGATATTTTCTTCAGATCCATGTTACACATATGTGGACCTTCACTTTTTAATATTATTTTTCTCGGCTGCAATTGGTATTGTGTGAATCGTGAATTGTCATTCTCTCCCTAAATATTCCCATTTCTATGGGGTTGGTGGGAGAAGAGAGCTGAGTCTTATGTTGGTGGATGGTTTCTACGGCAGTATGTTCTCCCAACACTTAGCTTATCAGGGTGTTATTGAGAGATAAAGATGAGTGGAGGTGAATTAAACTGGGCAAGAAGTTGGACGGAACCGGTCATAGCCTACTAGACGGCACCATCCCAGTTTTGCCTGGATTTGAAAACGAAAAACCATGGAAAGACATTTCAAGGATGTCTGACTGTGGGATTCGAACCCATTTGTTTTTCCAGTCTGGTCAGTCTGTTTGGCCGTGACTTGGCGCTCGTAACTATCCCGATTGGCAAATGTGCTGCGTAATTTTAATACTTTATTAAAAATATTTTATGTGTCTTATAATATGTGTGATTTTTGCCATTAATTAATAAGAAAGAAAGACAGAACCAGAAAATCTTAGCTACAAATTTTGTCTTGGATCTGAAGAGGTTATAGTCTATTTGTAAATTTTATTTTTTCTGAAAACTGTAATTACGAGCACTTGGCCCCCAAAAGGTTGGAGCCGAGGTTGGTTGCCCCGATCGCTCCTCCCTATGATAGGCCCTGCTACACCTACATGGTATTGCAATTTTCATTTTCATGAGTATATTAATATCAGTATTTTGAGCTCGTATGTTTACCATAGAAAAGTTTAAACTCTGAATCAGTATAAAAGATGCTTACAATGCTGATATGATCGAAATGTATTAAAAGTCTTACCTGCCAAGGACAGCACCTGTAAGTTTCTCATGCCGCATAGATGCTGTAGCCCAAAGTCTCGAACCTGAGAACACCAGCGCAGGAAGAGCGCCGACAGTGACAGCATGGTCGAGATATAGCCCACACCAATATCAGTGATGTGTACACATCTGGAACATAATAGACATCTGAATTAGGTTAATGGCTACTGTAGCTCGACTATTGCAAAAATTAAAAGCTGCTTATTTTATTAATAATAAACCTAGACAAATTGCCGAGTTTTAATTCACGGGCCGTGAAAACCAATAAACCATCTTTTTGGAAACCTTTATAGGGAGGTGAAAGGCTGCTTGAGCTTTTAGCTCTCGCAGTGAAGAAGTGCAGATGTGCTTCATAAGAATGGAGGTGGCTCGCAGATTGCAATTCCTGTCGGGGTCCGGGCATGGTCACCAAGAGCCCGCTGATGAGGCAGCTTGGTGTTGCTAGGCAAAACCCCACACAAGAAACGGCATAAACCTAGGAAAATTCGCCACAGTCCCGTTCCCATGGAGACGGGAGAAATAAGTAGAAATATTTTGATGTCGTTCTTTCATTTAAAGTCTTAGACGTCGTGGTTATCAGTTGCGTGTACTTGGGTATGTATAGAATTTGTGTGATAACATGTTTAACTGTGGTGTCTGTAGTGGTGTACGTATTTGTAATTTAGTCCATAATTAGGAAGGAAGTGACCGTGGCCTTAATTAGGATAATATTCTGGCATCTGTCTGAAGAAGAAGCCTGCTGCCTCAGGCGTAAGGTGGCAGCCACATGAAGGCACTCGGAGGCAATGGACCAATCACCCACTCTTCTTAAAGAAAACAACTACAGAAACTGAAGCGAAATTACATAACCGGACGGATGATCTGAAGACGACTTTTGGCTTGAAGAGGAAAAGGAAAATTGGTTTCTGGAATTCGAAGCCGCAGATGTGGGCAAGCACTGGAACAAAGTGAAAAGGTTGGCCAGAAACCACACTGCAAGTAAGTCTGGAGTAGAAATGGGAAATCACGGCTAGGTTAGCTGAGATGGGAATCGGATCAAACTCTTCTCAGCTTTGCCTAACGAGACTGGATGTGCCCTGTTACAGTCCTCAGACAAGAATTACATTTCTTTGTAATCGGACTCTCAATACGTACTCTGAGTCCGCAGTTGGCGGTACAAATACTTTGAAATACACGAATAGTATAAATGGCGAAGAAAATCAGTGTGTGTGCGCTGTAGCTGAATAAAGCTGGTTGGTTGGTTTCTCAGTTTAGGGGCTGCGACAACGCGGTCATGTAGCCCCGTGTACCTACTTTGGGTGTGTGTAGAATCTGTCTGATAACCGGTGTTAATTGTGATGACTGTATTAGTGTGTGTATCTGTTTTCAATTCAAGTAAGGACTGCAGACATTGCATTTTTTCAAGTAGTTGCTACTTTGGCCGCCAAACGCCACCGTCAGCGACTACTAGTTCAGAACTTGGTTACCAGACGCCATCGTAGTCGGCTCCTGGCGACGAACGTCGGAACCTAAGAGCGTTTATCGAATGTTTAACCTAACCTAATTTAGCTTGACGCAGGTGTTATTAGTGGAAGGTTCTTTAACATGCCATAAATCTATGACATGGGACCGCCGGCTTTACTTCCCCTCCGAAGGAAGGCATACTGAGGGATTTTAACGCTCTTAAAATCCGACTACTAGTAAGCTAGTAAGCACAATATTTGAAAGTAATGTAATAATCCACTGTAACTATCCTTTATGGAAACCGTTCAGAGAATATTTCATGGCAATAAACAGACGAGCATAGTGTTAACACGTATATTAGAGTTCATAAGTTTAGACAGGGATGGATGGGCATTAACTCTGGAACACTGCCAATGTTAATTACACAATCAACGGGTTGATTACCGTCATTTCATAGCTTCACAGTTATTTCAGTTTCCATATTATTGTTCACTTCTAACATAGAAAGTCCTTGCTATTATTTACTCATTTTAGGGCATCATTTCGTGATGCAGTGGCTAGTACTCTTGGCTGTCATCCCTGAAGTTCGGGTTTGATTCCCGGTTCTGCCAAAAAAAAAATCTGATCCAAGGGCTGGAATGGGGTTCACTCACCGTCTTGAGGCAGAAATGAGAAGAGGCGGGTTCGATTTCTACCTCAGCCATCGTAGAAGTTGTTTTCCGGAGTTTCCCCAATTCTACTTCATGTGAATGCCGGGATTGTACCTAACTTAACGTCACGGCTGCCTCCTACCCAAATCCTATCCCAATTAGGCCTACTAATACACACACAAGGAGAAGATGACCTCAGTGTTCCGCACCTTAAAACAACATAAAAACGTACTAATTTACATAATACACACACTAGTACGGATATCATAGTGATATAGGTTATCAGACAGATTCCGCACACACCTAAGTACACGAGGCTACAATCATGATTACCATCTTGCAAAGTCGCTAATGAATCGATAATTACAATACTCGGGTATCCATGGTTCGGATCCTGGAGCAGCTGACAACGGCCATCCTGAGTGTAGCTTTCTCCATTTTTTTCGCCACGCCATCCTGCTGAACGGAGGGATCCCTTGTTTCAAGCCTTGGGGCACTTACCTCGATCTTTGATCTTGGTAAGCCAGTGTAGTTAAAAGGGACGTAAAACCAATAACATTATTATTATTATTATGATCTTGGTAAAGAATCCTACGCACACCACCACACGCACAATATAAACACAGGTTACCATAAAATCTCAATACACCCTTAAGTATATGGGACTGATGACTGTGCTGTTCCAATCCCTACCAAACAATTGTTCCTAGCCCATAATTAGGAGGACACATACAAAGTCACCCAGGAATAGCAAACTTAGATATGAAAGGAAGGGTCAAGGACAAGAACTGTAGGGGTAGATCAAGGTTAAAATACGTTAAACAGATTACCTTGGATGTAAGGTGTGCTAGTTATGTAGAGATGAAACAATTAGCTCAGGACGTGGAGGCCTGGAGGGCTGCATCAAACCAGTCAAAAGAGTGAAGTTTCAAACAACAACAATTAAAGCAACAAGAATGACCCCCAAGCGAGTGAAACTGAATTAGGTGATCCCCGTCCCAGGAGGTAACTTGCCTTGTTGTTCGTGAGACAGATATTATTACTGTACTTTGTTCTGCTTGTAAACTTACGACCACAGCTACGATGCCTCTCTCCGAAACAGCACCTGTGAGCAACAGAGCATTTTATTGCGCCGGGACGTAGAACAATATATGCAACACTTCCTATCGGTACGTTCAGCGGGTTGCATATTTTCATCCTACATCAAGTCCCGTTAATTTATTCCAAGACTAGAACATCTTGGTCACCTGCCCTGTGTACTTGTGTGTGTGAATCTGGGAATCGAACAAGTAGGTCAGTGCAATAACGCACGCAGCAATTATGGTAGGATATTTCCAGACTCAGAGACGAGTGTGTCTGAGTTGCACCGTCGGCCATCCTTGAATTAGGCACGGCCACTTCTTCTTACACAAGTTAATTAATTTCAGTCCGCCTCGTTGCGTAGTGGCTAGCATTCAAGGCTGTCACCATGGAGGTCCGGGTTCGATTCCCGGCTCTGCTAAGGAATTTAATTCTGGTCTGAGGACTGGAACGGGGTACAATTTATCCTCGTGAGGCAAAACTGAGAAAAAAATGGGTTTGATTCCTACCTGATCCATCCTGCAAGTAGATTTCCGTGGTTTCTAACTTCTACGTCAGGCTAATGCCGGCATGGTACCTAACTTAAGGCCACGGCCACTTCCTATCCAATACTCATCGGAAGTACAAATACACACACGAATACAGCCATCACAATAACACAGGATATCAGACAAATTACACACACACACAAGAACTCGGGGATACATGACTATGATGTCGCAAAGCCCCTAAATTATCAACAACAACAACAACAATAATACCTTAAACAAATTAGTTAGCTGTAGTTGTTTCACTTAGCTGCACCTGTACTTGTGTTGAATCAGTCTGATACCCTGCTTCATTGTGATGACGGTCCCAGTGTGTGTAATTGTAATTGGGGGTAGAATTTTTGACTGGTGGTAGCCGTGGAAGTACGTTAGGCACCATCCTGGCATTTACCTGGAGTAGAAGTGGGAAAACCATGGAAAACCCCTTCCAGGATAGCCAACGTGGGAATCGAACCCACCTCTTCTCAGTTTGGCCTGGCGGAGCTGAGTTGAACTCCGTTCTAGCCCTCAGACCAGAATTAAATTTCTTGGAAGAGACGGAAATCGAACTTGGTCCTCCATGGTGACAGCTAAGAATACTATAAATTCCCCCCAAAACATCGTTATATCGGCCATAATCGTGGATGCAAGAACAATATACTGTACAGGCATGTTTAAAATCGGAAACAACTAATCGATCGTTCCAAAGAAAGAACAATCGTTTAATAATTTACCAATATAGATTATTTCTTTGTACTACGTCAATATTTCCATCTGTCGAGAGCATTTGAGGAAGCGCATCTAAAAACGCGGGCCGATGAATTTTGCACGAATATTTTTTTAAATATTTGGAATTAAAAGTTCGAATTGCATACCCGGGATCGGCATTGTCCTTCGAATTAAAATTTATCCGTATATTTCGAATTAAGAAGTTTAAATAACATGAAAAGACGTACCATGAGTTTCAGGGACCGAACATTTCTTCGAATCAGACGAATTTCGAATAAACTTGTTTGGAATTATCAAGGTTTCTTTGTAGATATTTAGAGTAAGGGATTTATATTCTGAATCCTGTCTTTGTTTGTATCGATTGGTGTCTGGCGAGGTAAGGCCAATTAGACGTACAGGCGGCAGTTAGCTGTAACCGTGTTACGTCACCATGTACACGTTTAGAAGACAAGCCCTCACTAATCTGTGACTCTCTCTTCACATCGATCGTGCGATTCATCTCCTTAATGCTCCGCTGCGCCACCACGCGTCATTTCCTGAAACATGCTCAGCGAAGACGTTGTCTATTGTATTCCTCTGCCCATCGAACTTCTGACAGTAATTCCCTGGTCCGACCAAATATTACAGGCGAACAGTCAGGTGCGAGGGTATTGCCCACACAGATCTTACAACACACTTGTTCAATCAGTGGCCACTTGTGGGTTATTTATTGCTTTGGATGTCGCACTGTCTTTGCGAACATCGCAATGGATCACAAGAGATTTATTATTATTAATATTAGGGTTCTTAGGGTTTCTAAGGACCTTGTGACAATTCTATCCTTTGTTGTTCCTTCTTCTTCCTCCAGTACTCTTTCATCCTCTCACTATGTATCGTTCTTCTCTCCTCGGACCATTTCGAGCCTGATTTCTTATCTTTCTTGTCTTGAAATCCTTATTTCTTTAAGGTATTCATATAGCCCCTACGTTTGAAATGGCGTATTAGGATAGATTTTCACTTCTTGTTGTTTACAGATGAAAGGTTAATTTTTCTAATTTAAGAAAATGTATGGTTTTAAGATTTTCATTTATGAGAAAATAGACTAATGAGATCACCTTTTGTCCATGTGTGTGTGTATGTCCCTAATCAAATCTTAACGGCTGGATCGATTTCAATGAAACTCGGTTAGGACATAGAACTTTTTTGTTCGACCCCGACATGCCCTTCAAGTTTTATTACGTCTCACCAATCCAACATGGTGACTGTGCGGAATATTTCAGCGGTATTCTATAACTACAAAACTATTACCGATATCACCCTGAAATTTTGTACGGTGATGGAGGGCACTACTGCTTCACCTATGTGTCTTTCAAAAACCTGTTAAGGGACACTAGGGCTGAGTTTTTCAACTTCCACATTTTTTTTATCAGAATGAGTTGAAATTTAAACTGCATAGGCCTACTTAGAATAGTAACACAAGTCACATACCAAATTTGAAAACCATTGGACGAAATGTAATGGATTTTTTACTAATTATATTATTAAAATATACAATGTGATCAAAATGCTCCATGCGCATTAGCAATCGTGTAAAACGCTTGATATTTTCATTACATATACATAAAACTATTCTAAATATTATAATATTGAGACATTTCAGGAAAGTGATTCGTATATGCTGTCAGATAATTTTTTTCTTTATGTGTCATCATGTTTTATGAATTTTGAGAATTTTTCATAGTATTTTATTTTTTTGGTCTGTAATTTACAAAGTGGCTGGAGATATTGCAATGTTATCTTACAGAACATGTGTTTCGGAATATCCAGTGATTTGTTTAGTAAAATTGGTGAATAGCTCATGCACATGGAGCATTTTGATTACCTAAAAACGTAGTTTGGAGATAAACGCATTTTTATAAAATCGCACGCTATATTAACCAGTTTGGCTCACCCAATGAACCTTTTGTGGAAAAAATGTGAAAAATACAATGTTTTGTTGTAGAAATAAAGAGCATTTAGACCTTTCGTTTGAGTTAACCTACGACTTTCTAGGATTTCTAGTTTTAAAAGTATAGCCTACTTTCTATGATTTGCCTTCCATCTTCTCTTTACGCAGAGGAGATTTAAAAATGTCGCTGAGCCATTAATATGGCGGTGCATGAAAACTGTTTCACTGAAATTATCCACAGGGGTCCATGTGATATATATATATATATATTGGAAAAACAAAAACAGTTATTTTGTAATCTTTGCCTAAAAACTCAGCCCTAGTGTCCCTTAAGTACAAAACGAACATGGCGGCCAAGCGAAGTTGAAACATTTGAATAAACTTTTTTCGCGATTTAACCATCCGAGCGCAGTGAAACATGGTTCAGGAAATGTTTATACACATTGTAATGCACTGACATCTAATTTAGTTCAATTGTTTACATAACCTCAAGATGGCGGCTGTGCGAAATTTAAAAGTTAAGTTTTCATTTCTTGTTTCCTAATCATGCGATCAAAGTCAACGTTTGAATAATGAACCTACGCAATAATCGTCATCTAATAGTACATAACTCTATGGCTTACACATATAAAAATCCAAAATGGCGACCATCCAAAATATTTAGTTGATTCTCAATATCCATGAGTCTATTACATCAGTGAAACTGAAATTTTGTATGTTGATAGAGGCAATTAACATAAGTAGGATATATGAGAATAGACTATTTAGTTCTTCACGGAACTACTTGTTATACTGTATGTTTGGTGCATACATACGCTCACAATATTGATTTAAATAGGCCTGACTGCACGTGTCTTATCCTTAAGCAAAACTTGAAACTTAATTTACGCAATAACTAAAAATTGTGTCTTTTTACTGGTTCAAACATCAATTAAAGTGGTTTTGGTGGCGTAATTGGTAGCATGCTAAGCTTCTATGCCCAGGATCGCAGGTTCAAACCCGGTCGAGGTCGTCGGATTGTTTAAGAGCATTGAAAATCCCTCAGTATGCCTTCTTTCGGAGGGAATGTAAAGCCGGTGGGCCCATGTCATAGATTCATGGCGTGTAAAAGAACCTTCCTCTAACTAAAATTGTGTGAAGCTAAATTTGTAGATTATATTTGACTAACGCTCAATTAAGTTCCAACGTTCGCCGAAAGGTGCCAGTTGTGGTGGCATTTAGATGCCTAGTTCACAACTAGGTGTCGTTGACGGTAGCATTTGGTAGCAAAAGTGGGAACTCCTTGAAATTGATCGTATGCAGTCCTTACCTGAATTACAGATAACACACACTAATACATCCATCACAATTAACACCGGTTACCAGACACATTGTACACACAGCCAAAGTACACGGGGCTACATGACCGCGTTGTCGCAGCCCCTAAACTGAGGAACCAACCAACCAACCAACCAACTTGTGTAATTCTTCTAAAACCTCATCATCTTGTTATGTAAGATCTCGATCTTGTCATTGACTGAACCAGCAGAAAGAAAGTCGATGATTTGAAACTAAATCAAAGAATTAAAAAAAGGCCGTGAATAAACGAAAAGTGGCACATTTACATCTGCAAATATTCTACTCAATGTGCTAGTCCTAAATAGTTTAATATATGGTCAAGAGATGTCACAAGATTATCGGATATAATGTCGTGAATAAAATTAAGATTTATCGAGGCCTGTCACCCATGTGTTAAGTTATTTAGCATTAGCATTGGTGAAAGTTACTTCGGTTGGTTCTTAAGTTTAGGGGCTGCGACAACGCGGCCATGTAGCCCCGTGTACTTTGGGTGTGTGTAGAATCTGTCTGATAACCGGTGTTAATTGCGATGACTGTATTAGTGTGTGTTATCTGTTTTCATTCAAGTAAGGACTGCAGACGATCAATTTTCATGTAGTTCCTACTTTTGCCGCCAAACGCCACCGTCAACGACTACTAGTTCAGAACTTAGCTATCAGACGTCGCCACAGTCAGCTCTTGGCAACGAACGTAGCAACCTAAGAGCGTTGTTTACATTCTAAACCTACACAATTTAGCTTCACACAGGTGTAATTAGTGGAATGTTCTTTAGCATGCCATAAATCTATGCCGCCGGCTTTACTTCCCCTCCGAAGGAAGGCATACTGAGGGATTTTTAACGCTCTTAAAATATACTTCCATCTTGGCATTTTCCAGGAGGAAATTCAGAGATTTCAAAGTCTCCATTCCTGACGGTACCTCACTTGTGTGTGTGCAGATGACGTTATTAAGGGGATATCCTCGTTATCCCCATATGCAAGTGATGATATGGGAGGACCGCATTACGTTCAAATATTGCGCAGGGGCGACACCAGCCTTGGCACGTGGCGGGATTGATTTCTAGCGCTTGCCGCGTTTGAAGGGGGAAGTGATGACTCATACTGTCTCCACCCAAACCAAACCCAAACATGACGCCACATTCACCCTGGCAGGATGTCCCAAGAGAGCCCACCCGACCAAGCCAGTCAAGAAATATTGGAGCCAATTTTCGTTATTGGCTTGCAACAATGTGGTAAAAAGTTAAATGACAATATCCTCCAGAGAGGCCTGGTGCAGGTGGATGACCTGCGTGTCGTCATGAAGATGAAGTGATGATGATCTCACAATCATCCACTACCTGAACCAATAGAATTAACACTACATACCCCTTTGGTCTCCACAGTGCATGAAGGGCCCTGGCCTACCAAGCGACCGCTGCCGAGACAGTTATTGTTGTTGTTGATTCTTGTTGGGGGCTTTGTGACATCGTGGTCATGTAGCCCCATCTACTTGTGTGAGTGTAGTATTTGTCTGATAACGTGCGTCACCATGATGTCTGCACTAGTGTTTGTCTTTGTAATTCAGATGATGATTGGGAAAGAAGCGGCCGTGGCCTTAAGTTAGGTACCATCCCAGCATTTTCCTGGAGTAGAGGTGGGAAGCCATATTAAACCACTTCCAGGATGGTTGAGATAGGAATCACACTCGCCTCTTATCAGTTTCAGACTAGCTGCGTGTTGCAGCGGTAACGTTCTCGCCTGCTGTTCCCAAGGTTGCAGGATCGAATCCTGGCACAGTCAGTTGACATTTGAGGGTGCGAAAATGCGAGGGAGTCGTGTCAGATGATTTGCTGGCACCTTAAAGGTTTTGAGGCGGAATTCCGGCACCTCGGCGTCGCTAAAAGCCTCAGTAGTTAAAAGGGACGTTAAACCAATAACATACCAATAATAATAATAATAATAATAATAATAATAATTATTATTATTATTATATTCTTCTCAGTTTTACCTCAAGAGGCTGAGTATACCAGGTTCCAACCCTCTAGAGATACATTTCTTGGCAGAGCCGGGAATCAAACCCGGGCCTCCGCGGTGACAGGCAAGAATGCTAGCCCCTACCCAAGTCCTGTAAGTATTTGATAAGCAAGAACATGAGCATATGCGAGACAAAACGAATGTAAAATATAATATACTGTGAAACGAGATTGATATTTGAACAACCATTTAATTACACATTTAAAATTGAACAAAATTGAATCACAGTGGTTTGGGTTCATATTAAAATGCAAGCCAAATATAGAAGCGTTCACATTCATATCAAATATTACTTGGGTGTAGCATTCCAACATACCTATAGTTGTTGTTATTGATTCTTTAGGGGTTTTGCGACATCGTGGCCATGTAGTCCCGTGTACTTGTGTGACTGTAGAAATGTGTATGGATAACCTGTGTCTCTGTACTAGTGTGTGTATTTGTAATTCAGATGAGGATTGGGAAGGAGGTGGCTGTGGCCTTAAGTTAGGAACCGTTCCGGCATTTGCCTGGAGTAGAAGTGGAAAACCACGAATAACCACTCCTAGGTCCGGTGAGGAGGGAATTAAATCCATATCTTCTCAGTTTTACTTCCTGGGGCTGAGTGTGCTCTAAACACTCAGAAAAGATTTAAAATTCTTGGCAGAGCCATGACCTTTTAACCCGGGGTCTCATTACATGCCCCGAGACCACAGAGGGTGAACAAGAATGTTTCAAGTCCAAAAGGAAGTAGGTAGCCTTAAGTTAGGTACCACCCCGTGCATAGAGGTTAGCTTTCTTGGCTATCACCACAATGGAATGTAATTCTTAGGGCTGGAGCGGGGTACGCTCTGCCTCTTGAGGCATAACTGAAAATAGGTGGGTTCGATTCCTGACGCAGTCATCCTAGAATTGGTCTTCCGTCGTTTCTCATTTCTACTCTAGAAAAATGCTGGGATGGGTCCTACGTAAGTCCACGGTCACTAATATCCAAATCCGAGCCTCAATTACAAATACACACACTAGTAGAGCCATCACAATGATGTAGGTTATGAGACAAACATTCCACACTCACCAAAGTACACGGGGCTGAATAGCCACTAGGCCTATGTCCAAACCTCTCAAATGAAACAACAACTACACACACTAGTAAAACCATCACAATGACACAGACTATCAGACATATTACATACACACACCAAGTACACGGGGATACTACGATGTCGCATAGCCCCTCAATGAATCAATAACTAGTCATAAAATTCATCCTAAATTGTGTTCATAAAGACATAGATTTTTCATTAATAATAATAATAATAATAATAATACTTTTGGTTTTACGTCCTTTTAACTACTGTGGCTTTTAGAGACGACGGGGTGACAGAATTTTGCCCAGAAGGGGATCTTTAACGTGCCAGTAAATCTACTGACACGGCTCCCTCACATTTGCGCACCCCCCAATCCCAACTGACTGCGCCAGGATTCGAACCTGCAGCCATGGGTACAGCAGACGAGAACCTCACCACTGCGCCACGCAGACAGTCATATAGATTTTCAGCTTTTAGCCGTACCTAGGTAGTTAAATTTCTTCTAGAAAGAAAATGTGGACTTGAGCCCTTCATGAGACTGAAGTAAACTACTGTGGTATAACGTAACATTTATGGTATGTGTTCCTTCCCATGACTACATTGAGTGAACCTGTATCGCAAGCTTCACTGTGTGGGAACAATACCTTGGAGCATACTAGAGAGCAGGGGTCTTCAAACGATTCAGCCTATGGGCACACTGACTCCTCCACCAAGACTCAAGGGCCAAGACCTAGCTAGATCATTATACCAACATACTGTAGTTTTGAATTACGCACAAAGTTTCGTTTCGGGACTGAGTGAGCTAATCTTTCAATGGCACAGTGCACGGGGGTGATGTGCAGTAACCCTGGAACAGTATCCTTATTCTCCAGAAACAGTAATGGTAACCTAGGACACTGAGTAGCCCAGGACAGAAACACAACTCTGATGCAATAAGATAATGTATTACTAATAACTGCATTTACAAATGAGTGAAATCAACCCTGTAGCACAGAATACTTGAACTATTAAGGCTGTAAAATTAAAATAACTGTGAGAGTATAATAGAAAACAAAAATATTAACAACATTTCAATGTTATTGTGGATATTCTTTCTTTGGTCACCATAATCATAAACACCATTTTCACTTCTCACATTCACTACGCAATACCAAGCTATGATGTGTATGCACAAACCTCTTGCAATCTGAGCACACCACAGTGGTCTTGGTGTCCTTGGTTCGTGAGTAGATGGAGCACTCAATGTCATAGACACACTGCTTTGGATATAAATAGCTGTCACTGCTTTTTTTATTACATTGTTTTATTAATTGTTGTGTTTACAAAAAACAGCTACAAACACTGATCACTAAATACAATTCCCTCCTCAAGGTAATGTTCAAAGTTCATTGTAGTCTTTGAGAAGACACAAAATATAAAAACACACAAAACACAAGAACAAAACACCAACCATCATAAGACTGTAGCACAAGGATGACCACACGTATGTTGTTAGAATTTATATAAAAGGTTGAGAAAAGCACTGTTGAGACACTTCCGCTGTACGAGTTTCCATCGTTCTTTCCGGAGGTGATCCAGAAAACCAGGTAGGGTATTCACCAGGGGTGTCCGGTAACCAGTAAGGTTGTAGTGGATTGCTGCAGCTGCTAGCCATAAGATGGCATTCTTTTTCGGCTCACCAAGTACATCCCGTATTTCGAAGTTCAAGATCTCCTCGTCCCTGTTGCGTGCTAGCCCAGTGATGCTGTGAATAGCATTCATCGTCCATCGCCACACGCCGTTCGCACTCCCACATGTAGTGATGCGGTGGATGAGGGTGTCAGTCCTGTTGCACACAGGACAGGTATCATCAGCCACTTGTTCGTGCCGCCTCATTTTTTCACCAGTGGGGATGATTTCATTAATGCAGGCATATACAGACAGTCGCCATTCTAAGGGAAGCCATTTGTTGCGCACATTGCCCCAGATATGCTTCCAGTCCTTGTTGGGGTATTTTAAATGCACCAGGGGTGTGAAATTACGGAGTTGCAATAAAAAAAGCATAAATGTGTTTAGCTTCATTAAAGGAACCATCGGAGGTGTGGGCAGTGGGAAGTTTTAGCAAAAGGGACAGGGCTTTCCTGAACAAAGTTCGGAACGGATGGGGTTGTCGTAAAGGAGTAGTTTCAATGACTTTCAGAGCAGCACAAACGAACGGATCACCTGTAGACTGTCTCGCATTGATAATATGTTTCAAGAAGAGTGAAGAGCATTTCAGTTCAACTGCAAAAAGTCGCAGCCCACCACACTGTTGTGGTAACTGCAATTGTTCCCGTCGAATTCTATAGCGATAGCCTTTCCAAAGATAGAATCCAATCGCCATTTCAATTCGCTGGCTGATTATATGTGGAGGGGGAAGTACTTGCGCCATATACCACAGTTTCGACAGAGCAAACATATTAATGTGCCAGGTTTTTTGCAGAATATGGAGCCGTCTTGAAAGTTCCTCTTTCAGTTGGAACCTCAGAACATTTAATCGGGCAGCCCAGTTGGTCTGTATGGTCTCCGCAATATCTCGACTGAAAGTTATACCCAATATTTTGCATGCGGTGACTGTAGGAATACCGGTAGTATTGGAGTAGTGCCTATTGTCACCTGGGCCTGATAGCAATAAGGATGACTTTCTATAGTTTACTTGTGCTCCACTGGCCTGACAAAATGACTCAAGGGTCTGTTGGACGAGTATCGCGTCGCCTTCATTTGTGAGTAGTATCGTTACGTCATCGGCATAGGCTCGCAGTGTGAAACGCTCTCCGTTGATCGTGAGGCCAATGAGTACGTTGTTCATCATCCTGACCATGGGTTCCAGCGCCAAGACGAATAGAGCCATTGATAGGGGGCATCCTTGTCTGACAGACTTCTTGACTGGAATTTTTGATGACAGAAACCCGTTGACCATTACACGAGAAGAAGCCGTTTGGTAAAGTCGTTGGAAAGTTGCTATGATGGTGTTGGGAAAATGAAAGCGTTCTAATACCTTCCATAAATACTTGTGGGCTATTCTGTCAAAGGCCTTATTAAGGTCAATGCTTGCAAGTGCAGCTGCGGGGTTATCAGTGACAGAGTAGTGTATGATAATATCACGAATGGCTAGAAGGTTGTGCACGATATTTCTTCCTGGAATGGTACAAGTTTGCCCAGTGCCAATTAAAGCGGGAAGAATGCGTCTGATTCTGTTTGCTAACACCTTGGCCAGAAGTTTATAATCGGTATTTAAGATAGTAATGGGTCTGTAGTCAGTGATATATACACATTTCGATTGTTTCGGAATCAGAAGAATAACCCCTTCTGTGAAGGTATTCGGAATGTCACCGGTCAATGCTTGATTAAGCACACTTGTCAGGTCATCTCCAACCATGATCCAAAAGTGTCGGTACCACTCGTACGGGATGCCATCAACGCCGGGTGTCTTATTAGATGCAGTCTGGTCTAGAGCATGTTTCACCTCTTCCTTTGTGATAGACGTCTCAAGAAAATGGATGTCATCGTCCTCGAGGTGTTTGTCAACAGATCGCAAGATGTCATTTACATGCAAATCACTAAAGCTGTCTTCTCCCCACATGTCACGAAAGTAGCGCTCACTTTCGGCGAGTATGTGTTCGTGAGTTCTGATGACCATGCCTTGTTCATTAATCCATTCATGCACAAATTGTCGGTTTGCTGATCGTCGCATTTTGGCTAAATGAAAGAGCGACATTCGTTCATCTGCTAAGATGGAGGTTCGTTTAAAGTGAGGGAGCAAGTCCTGGAGACTCTGCTCTTTAATCCCTATAATAGTCTTCTTGATGGAACTGAGGGGTGTTGAAACATTTTCTCCTAGCCGTTCCTTCCGATGCAGGTCATACATGACTGTGGTATAAAAGTCGAGTTTCCTGTTTAGGTCGTGGTACCGTTCATAGGTGAAAGTTTTGGCTGTAGATCTATCTAATGGTAGGCTTTAACTTCTTTATCCACCAGTCTAGAATATTATGGTATCGATCTTTTGTTGCAGTACATTGTTGATAAACGGTGGCAAAGCGTCGGTCATTGTCGTGGGTTTGAAAAGCATTCTTGTTCATTTTCCATGAACCCCGACCAATGAAGCATCTGTCTACCCGTTGCGCTTTAAGAGTAAATATGACACTGTGGTGGTCACTGCAGGCTACGGGGACTACTTTACAGCTAGCAAGAAGATGGGCTTGGGGTTGGGAGATATAAGCGCGATCTATTCTAGATATGGAATCCTCACGACAGAAGGTAAATTCCACGTACGAACCATGCAATCGTTGCCAGGCATCCACCAGCTGCATGCTATGGGTAAGTGTCTGCAGCCCTGGACAGAAGTTGAATGCGCCTGTTTGATCACGAGGATACAGAGTGCAATTGAAATCACCGGCTAAAATCACCGGACCTGACGTCGCTACATGTGTCAAGATGTCATGGCTGAACAGTGCGTTCCGGTCATGCTTGTAATTCGTCCCGGACTGGCCGTATACATTGATCAGTCTGATGTTATTATAGGAAGCTGACAATATTCTACCTGAGGGGTCCATGACGACATCGGTAATTTCGAAACCCTTTCTATACACGATGGCGGTGCCCCGGCCGTTGTCCCCCACATTCACAACATGGTCATAATTGTACAAGCAGCCAAAATTGTTTTCATTGACCTCCTGAAGAAACAATATATCAATATATTATTTCAAGAACCTACACAGCAGGGCCGGTGTGGTGACATTCTTCACGCCATTGACATTGAGAGTAGCAAACGCCGTAAGAATACTGGCCATGCTCTGAAAACAAGCACGACATGTAGAAACAAAAGAGAAATACATGTTCTATATGCGATAGTGGCCCGTAAAACTGACGTTATTGATGAAAAACAAAGGAACAGCAGCAAATATTGTAGGTCAGCATTTAGAATTGCCCAGGGATTTGTCAGTACTCTTCAGTCGCGGAGGTAATCGTGGGTCTCGATGACTAAGCGTGGTGGGTTTCACATGAGTGATTTCCTTGTGCGTTGTAGCAGCTGATGTATGGACGTAGTCTTCCCAGGGTCCGGAGCCGTCACGTGGCGGTGAGCAGTACTGGCTGTTCCACTCCCAGCAACCTCAATTTCCATATCGTCATCTGTGGCAAGGCTGTTTGCAGTGTCAGTTAGATTGGGCAGTGAGGGGTTATCCTGCAGCAGATCAGAGCTTGTAGGCGCAATTACTTCAGCTGTTGTGTACATGCCGGAAATCCCGTCATGGGTTCCTGGTGGTGGTGGGACTGTTAAATCGGTACCTTCACTGTCCGGTTTCCGACGTTTGTGTGTGCTTTCATCATGTGTGGGGAAGTCCGAGTGATCAACAGCGTGCTTAGGTGCTAGAGCTGATGGCGGGACAACGTGTTCCGGGGCCCATGCTAGGGTTGGGTGACTCGAGATTGATGGGTCGCCACTAACCGGCAGGGCGGTATTTTCGGGTTCAACAGTGTCAGGTCCTACCATACGCTGGTCGAAAGCGCTTGCTCGTCGCAGGGGACACTGGGGTCGTAAATGGTTTGTCGAATTACATGCAAGGCAAGTTCGCATTTGACCATCATAAACAATCTGTGCACGATAGCCTTCAATGGAAAATGAACGAGGGAATGGCTTCCTTCAAGTCCATGCGCACTGCGCGTATGCCATTCTGCACCCGAAATGGGTATTGCGCAGACCATTCTTCATTTCGATGCTTATTCACTTTACCATATTTGCTAAGAGTACTTATTATTGAATTGATGGGGACCTCCGGGGGAACATTGAGAATACGAACTGTTTTGATGTCATTGTCGGCAGCAGTAATTTGCACAATCCCTATTCGACCATCTGACAAAGTAATTTTCTGTTGGCCCGCATGTATACTTAACAACCTCTCAAACAGTATTTGGGAAATTACCTTTAAATATACGGCGTTGTCCAAATTGTCGAGTTGAATCATCTCGATCTGGTCAGCAGTGATTTTCAAACAAGTGGAGATACAATTGTGCACCTCCCATGCGCGTTCAAAAACACATTTTAAAGTGAGCTTGCGCACAAATTTTGTAACCATGGTGATTGTCGTTTACTAGTACAAGACGAGAGTTATACGAATATGAACCGCTCACAGAACACGGTATTCAGTGGTTCGAGAGCAGATATACGCATAGAAATAGCCAAGCACAGTACCGGTACCTCACGTGAGTCAGACGCGACCTCGCTCGACGAAGGCTGTCGAGCTAGGGATGAGCGCGACTGAAGCCTGGAATCGAGAGTGTCGACTCGATCGACTCCGAACACCGGTCTCGGTTCGCATGAAGCCTCGCGACTCCACGTTAATCTGATGCATATTGCGGGGCCGCTTCGCATGAAGCCTCGCGACTCCAAGCTCACATGATGACTATTGCGGGGCCACACGGTCCCTTCGCATGAAGCCTCGCGACTCCAAGCTAACCTGATGAGTAAGGTCCGGATAGTGATGTGATTATATATATTTAATTTTACTAAATATTTTCTACTTATTTACATATATTTGCCGTTTTATAAATAAATAAAAAATACATATTATGGTGAATTTATTCGTAAGTAGGCTACATATTTCCTGTATTTGGTGGTATGTCGCACTCCTTAGATAAATGCTGCAGACATTTTCGACCCTTGGCAATTCCATTAATTTGCCCCTCTATTTCGTGAATGTACCCTTGTCTCTGTATTTAGTAGTATTTCAAGACAGGAATTCCCTGACCATTAAATATAGCAGGGGGGGCTGGAGAAGACTCGCGACTCCAAGCTCCCCTGTTGAGTATTGCGGAGTCGCTTCGCATGAAGCCTCGCGACTTCAAGCCTACCGGATGAGTATTGCGGGGTCGCTTCGCATGAAGCCTCGCGACTCCAAGCTCACCTGATGAGTATTGCGGGGCCGCTTCGCATGAAGCCTCGCAACTCCAAGCTCACCGGGTGAGTATTGCGGGGTCGCTTCGCATGAAGACTCGCGACTCCAAGCTCACCTGATGAGTAATGCGGGGTAGCTTCGCATGAAGCCACGCGACTCCAAACTCACCTGATGAGTATTTCGGGGTCGCTTCGCATGAAGCCTCGCGACTCCAAGCTCACCGGATGAGTATTGCGGGGTCGCTTCGCATGAAGACTCGCGACTCCAAACGCACCGGATGAGTATTGCGGGGTCGCTTCGCATGAAGCCTTGCGACTCCAAGCTCACCGGATGAGTATTGCGAGGTCGCTTCGCATGAAGACTCGCGACTCCAAGCTCACCGGATGAGTATTGCGGGGTTGCTTCGCATGAAGCCTCGCGACTCCAAGCTCACCGGATGAGTATTGCGGGGTCGCTTCGAATGAATACTCGCGACTCCAAGCTCATCTGATGAGTATTGCGGGGCCGCTTCGCATGAAGCCTCGCGACTCCAAGCTCACCGGATGAGCATTGCGGGGTCGCTTCGCATGAAGCCTCGCAACTCCAAGCTCACCGAATGAGTATTGCGGGGTCGCTTCGCATGAAGCCTCGCGACTCCAAGCTCATCTGATGAGTATTGCGGGGCCACTTCGCATGAAGCCTCGCGACTCCAAGCTCACCGGATAAGTATTGCGGGGTCGCTTCGCATGAAGACTAGCGACTCCAAGCTCACCTGATGAGTATTGCGGGGCCGCTTCGCATGAAGCCTCGCAACTCCAAGCTCACCGCGTGAGTATTGCGGGGTCGCTTCGCATGAAGACTCGCGATTCCAAGCTCACCTGATGAGTACTGCGGGGCCGCTTTGCATGAAGCCTCGCAACTCCAAGCTCACCGGGTGAGTATTGCGGGGTCGCTTCGCATGAAGACTTGCGATTCCAAGCTCACCTGATGAGTATTGCGGGGTCGCTTCGCATGAAGCCTCGCGACTTCAAGCCTACCAGATGAGTATTGCAGGGTCGCTTCGCATGAAGACTCGCGACTCCAAGCTCACCGGATGAGTATTGCGGGGTCGCTTAGCATGAAGCCTCGCGACTCCAAACGCACCGGATGAGTATTGCGGGGTCGCTTCGCATGAAGCCTTGCGACTCCAAGCTCACCGGATGAGTATTGCGGGGTCGCTTCGCATGAAGACTCGCGACTCCAAGCTCACCGGATGAGTATTGTGGCGTTGCTTCGCATGAAGCCTCGCGACTCCAAGCTCACCGGATGAGTATTGCGGGGTCGCTTCGCATGAAGCCTCGCGACTCCAAGCTCACCGGATGAGTATTGCGGGGTCGCTTCGCATGAAGACTCGCGACTCCAAGCTCACCTGATGAGTATTGCGGGGCCGCTTCGCATGAAGCCTCGCAACTCCGAGCTCACCGCGTGAGTATTGCGGGGTCGCTTCGCATGAAGACTCGCGATTCCAAGCTCACCGAATGAGTATTGCGGGGTCGCTTCGCATGAAGCCTCGCGACTCCAGGCTCACCGGATGAGTATTGCGGGGTCGCTTCGCATGAAGCCTCGCGACTCCAAGCTCATCTGATGAGTATTGCGGGGCCACTTCGCATGAAGCCTCGCGACTCCAAGCTCACCGGATGAGTATTGCGGGGTCGCTTCGCATGAAGCCTCGCGACTCCAAGCTCATCTGATGAGTATTGCGGGGCCACTTCACATGAAGCCTCGCGACTCCAAGCTCACCGGATGAGTATTGAGGGGGCGCTTCGCATGAAGACTCGCGACTCCAAGCTCACCTGATGAGTATTGCGGGGCCGCTTCGCATGAAGCCTCGCAACTCCAAGCTCATCTGATGAGTATTGCGGGGCCACTTCGCATGAAGCCTCGCGACTCCAAGCTCACCGGATGAGTATTGCGGGGTCGCTTCGCATGAAGCCTCGCGACTCCAAGCTTATCTGATGAGTATTGCGGGGCCACTTCGCATGATGCCTCGCGACTCCAAGCTCACCGGATGAGTATTGCGGGGTCGCTTCGCATGAAGACTCGCGACTCCAAGCTCACCTGATGAGTATTGCGGGGCCGCTTCGAATGAAGCCTCGCAACTCCAAGCTCACCGCGTGAGTATTGCGGGGTCGCTTCGCATGAAGACTCGCGATTCCAAGCTCACCTGATGAGTACTGCGGGGCCGCTTTGCATGAAGCCTCGCAACTCCAAGCTCACCGGGTGAGTATTGCGGGGTCGCTTCGCATGAAGACTCGCGATTCCAAGCTCACCTGATGAGTATTGCGGGGTCGCTTCGCATGAAGCCTCGCGACTTCAAGCCTACCAGATGAGTATTGCAGGGTCGCTTCGCATGAAGACTCGCGACTCCAAGCTCACCGGATGAGTATTGCGGGGTCGCTTCGTATGAAGCCTCGCGACTCCAAACGCACCGGATGAGTATTGCGGGGTCGCTTCGCATGAAGCCTTGCGACTCCAAGCTCACCGGATGAGTATTGCGGGGTCGCTTCGCATGAAGACTCGCGACTCCAAGCTCACCGGATGAGTATTGCGGGGTTGCTTCGCATGAAGCCTCGCGACTCCAAGCTCACCGGATGAGTATTGCGGGGTCGCTTCGCATGAAGCCTCGCGACTCCAAGCTCACCGGATGAGTATTGCGGGGTCGCTTCGCATGAAGACTCGCGACTCCAAGCTCACCTGATGAGTATTGCGGGGCCGCTTCGCATGAAGCCTCGCAACTCCGAGCTCACCGCGTGAGAATTGCGGGGTCGCTTCGCATGAAGACTCGCGATTCCAAGCTCACCTGATGAGTATTGCGGGGCCGATTTGCATGAACCCTCGCAACTCCAAGCTCACCGGGTGAGTATTGCGGGGTCGCTTCGCATGAAGACTCGCGATTCCAAGCTCACCTGATGAGTATTGCGGGGTCGCTTCGCATGAAGCCTCGTGACTTCAAGCCTACCAGATGAGTATTGCGGGGTCGCTTCGCATGAAGACTCGCGACTCCAAGCTCACCGGATGAGTATTGCGGGGTCGCTTCGCATGAAGCCTCGCGACTCCAAACGCACCGGATGAGTATTGCGGGGTCGCTTCGCATGAAGACTCGCGACTCCAAGCTCATCTGATGAGTATTGCGGGGCCGCTTCCCATGAAGCCTCGCGACTCCAAGCTCACCGGATGAGCATAGTGGGTTCGCTTCGCATGAAGCCTCGCGACTCCAAGCTCACCGGATGAGTATTGCGGGGTTGCTTCGCATGAAGCCTCGCGACTCCAAGCTCACCGGATGAGTATTGCGGGGTCGCTTCGCATGAAGCCTCGCGACTCCAAGCTCACCGGATGAGTATTGCGGGGTCGCTTCGCATGAAGACTCGCGACTCCAAGCTCATCTGATGAGTATTGCGGGGCCGCTTCCCATGAAGCCTCGCGACTCCAAGCTCACCGGATGAGCATTGTGGGTTCGCTTCGCATGAAGCCTCGCGACTCCAAGCTCACCGAATGAGTATTGCGGGGTCGCTTCGCATGAAGCCTCGCGACTCCAAGCTCACCGGATGAGTATTGCGGGGTCGCTTCGCATGAAGCCTCGCGACTCCAAGCTCATCTGATGAGTATTGCGGGGCCACTTCGCATGAAGCCTCGTGACTCCAAGCTCACCTGATGAGTATTGCGAGGGGCACAAGGTCGCTTTTTATCCGAATCTCTCATTATTATTATTATTATTTACTATCATTGTACCAAATTATTGTAATATTGCAATTTAGGCAGACTGTATTACTCTTATTGTTTTAAATAATAATCATCATAATAAACACAGTAACAATTACACCTACAACATTACCGATGATAATCCGAAACAATCATCCATGTTTGCTGGCTAATAATCCTATTGTATTCATCGTAACACAAGGTATCAAGGGACGAACGTGGATGCATAACAAGACCGTCACAATATGAGAGGCCTGTGCGCACATCGTAAACAAAGCAATTAACAAACCATAACCTAGGCCAAACCTTACATTAATTCAACACCCAACTTTTGTTATTGGAGACACGGAAATGAAACACCCTACCGTGAAAGTAAAAATACACACACAGTGCCAGGAACTTCGTAATTGGTATTCGACATTCCATATAACGATCTTGCCGGCAAAATAAATATCCCACACTATACATCAACTAGGCCTATACAGAATATTCTCATACTGTAGAATCCTATAGTAGATCATAACAAAGAACGACTATGCATATAATCATTCTATTGAATCGTTTTGCAGGTTATAATAGCTTGCCATACATTTCAATACCAAAAAAGTATCACTGGCAAGCTAGCAGCAAGATTTATACAGCTGTATTTTAAACATGCCGCAGCCATGGCGAACAACGTTGCTGCTGGCGCTGTGTGGCATACATGTTCAAGCAGTTCCACAAACAGTTGTTAGATGGCGGTAGTGCATCAGTGGAGTCGACACTGGAGTCGAGAGTATCGGTTCCAGCGGCAGCAGTCTCGACTCTTCGCGACTCCGTTCGTAACCCATCCCTAGTATACACATTGACTGAAATACAGTCGAAGTCTAGTCAAGTCACAGTAGGTGGTCGCTTAACAGGCGTATCAACATAACGTAATTGGGGAATACAAATTCTCTGGGGCATTGAGTGCCCCACTGTACTGTTCCAGGGTTAAAGTTTGATCAGCTGCATAAATGTGGTTTCGGCATACTCACTTATCTATGTGGAAAAGATCCAAATAAACTGGTGAAAATTTGAAGTGGCTGTTGATAATTTCCACCAGTAAACTTGTTTCACAGCAGCAAACAATTGTCATTGGAAAGTTACAGCTGCATAAATCTTATTAATCGTAATAGTCTAGTAACAATAATAGTAGTAAAATGTTTAATAATAATTAATTTAACTAGCGGACCCGTGGGAGAACTCTCGCATGTGTATAAACCACCCGCCTGGCTTTACTGTTATGCGGGCTTCTATAAATATGTTTATTTGTTTAAACGCACTTTTTTAAAAACTTGTGGGTTGTATGCGCCCCATGTGTACAGACTACCCACCCGACTCTCTTGCTATGCGGACTGGGCGCGACACACTTCAGACAGGGGCAACCATCTTGTTTATTTGTTTAAAAGCACTTTATAAACAAATAAATATATTTCCGTTGACTTTTCAAGAAATGCAAGTGTTTTCCCGTACTACTGAGTCGAGTTGGAAGAATGTGGTACAAACCGCAGCTTTTAACTCCCCCTCGTTTAGGAGGTTGAGTTTTGTGAAACAAACACCTTAGCGTATTATATACAGTATATCGATTATGTGAACTAGGGCCTACTACTAATGTATTTCACTTAATTATGTTAAGTTTTTAGGATAAATCTCATGCCAATAATTGCAGTTTGTTAATTTTCATTATGTATACCAGTTAATATATTATGTATCTTAATTGGTCGTTAAATAAAGACATTTGAATTTACTTACATTGTAAATTTTACAATTTAGCCTAATCAAAATAAGCTATGGCGGGCCGGATTGGTGGTGCTTGTGGACCGGTGTTGGCCCGCGGGTCGTAGTTTGGAGACCCCGGTTATAGAGAAACAAACCCATATTAATTGCTTTATTTAATATTTGGTCTCGGTCGCCATGCATCTTTCCCTTGTTATGGGCTGACAATAGCAGCCGGCGCGGCGGCGACGGGATGCTGCAGCAGGGGCTGGTCGGTTTCTATGACAACGCCTCCATCTCCCTCACCCCTCTTGGTACAACAGGACGATGCGATGCGGCGAGCTCCAAGCTGGTAGAGTTGTAGGGGCCTTTGGTGGTCCATACACCTGCGTGACTGCACGGGCCTGTTGCCTAGTGATCTGACGCAATGCCTCCTCTACTTACAGCTTTATAAATTACCCCTGCAGGACAACGGAACATTTTGTATCCAAGAGGTCTTGTTGTTGTTGATTCTTTTATGGGCTTTACGGCATGGTGGTCATGTAGCCCCGTTCACTTGGGTGTGTGTAGAACCACGAAAACTACCTTTTAAGGCCCTAAAACCTAGGGTTTGGGTTGGTTCCTCAGTTTAGGGGCTGCGAAAACGCGGTCATGTAGCTCCGTGTACTTTGGGTGTGTGTAGAATCTGTCTGATAACCGGTGTTAATTGTGATGACTGTATTAGTGTGTGTTATCTGTTTTCAATTAAAGTGAGGACTGCAGACATTGATTTTTTTAAAAGTAGTTCCTACTTTTTCCGCCAAACGCCACCGTCAACGACTACTAGTTCAGTACTTGATTGCCAGATGCCACCGCAGTCGGCTCCTGGCGACGACCGTCGGAACCTAAGAGAGTTTGTCGAATGTTTAACCTATATATAATTTAGCTTCACACAGGTGTAATTAGTGGAAGGTTCTTCAACATGCCATAAATCTATTACATGGGATTGATGAAGAAGCAGACAAACATTACCCTGACAACACCATGTCCCAAGATCCCATTCAGCTCTCCAACTATCTCTGTTGTTGTTGTTGTTGTTGCTTCATTTGTGGACCTTGTATATCATGGTCATTTAGCCTCGTGTATTTCGGTGTATATATATTTATTTATTTATTTATTTATTTATTTATTTATTTATTTATTTATTTATTTATTTTATGTCTGATAACCTGTGTTATTGTGGTGGCTTTATTAGTGTGTGTATTTGTAATTGAGGTAAGGATTGGGAAAAAGGCGACCGTGGCCTTAAGTTAGGAACAATCCCAGCAATTTGCCTGGAGTAGAGGTGGGGAAATCACGGAAAACCACATTCAGGATGGCTGAGGTGGGAATAGAACCCATCTCTACTCAGTTTTGCCTCACGAGGCAGAGTGTACCCAGTTTCAGCCCTCAGAACAGAATTAAATTTCATGAAAGGGCCCGGAATCGAAACCGGATCTCCAACGTAACAGCCAACAATGCTATCCACTACACCACGAGGTGGACGTTAAATCACGGGTGTTATTAATTATAATTAGATTTCTTTTGAATTTGACAGTAGTCTGTGCAAGGTTAACAAAAATCTGTCATAAAAATGTGTAATCCGACTGTTGACACACCTCTTTTCACTCTTGTTCAAATCATGGGCGTACTAACAATAGCAAGAATTGATAAATACACGAATGAAAGGGTGAATTATCGATCTATGTTGGGCTAATGTAATAATAATAATATCGTATGGCCTCGGATGCCGGATACAAGCTTTATTATTTGACGCCCAGAGGGCAGCTTGCATGTCGAATTTTATCGTTCCTTTGGACGCTATGAAAGTCAACGGGGTTAGAAATATAAGCTCCTTCACACTAACGCGCTTTCTAGTAGAGAATTGAGGAACTTTGTGTTGGTGGAAAATCCCGAGATTAATTTTGCCATTCTGAACACGGCCTAAAGAATTCAAATGGGTTATTTAACATGCCAACAACGTATGACATGCGTGTCGTGATTTTTGTTGCCTTTCAAAAATTACTTACCACGGCCAGGAGCGAACCTACAAGCTTGAGGTTGGTAGTCCGACACGATAACCACTCACCCACCGTGGCAAGCTGTATATTAATGTATATTCCCTACGACAAGTTAGTATTGAAGGATCACAGTGGGGGGAAGCCGATAATCACTGTGTAGGGATAGCCTCTATATGTGTGAGTACAGTATCGTGAAATTAATTGTTTCTGAGTTAAACACACTGAGAATATTTTACAAAACCTTGGAATGATTAAAGCATTTTGAAACATACAGTCCTTCAAATTGTAATAGCACTTTGTACACGTTATGGATATCTTTCGCCTGTGCACTCACCCACTCATTGTGCATTCATTTTAAGGCCATACTGGTATATCTTCCTATTTTAAATCACACTCTGGGCCTGGAATCAAACTCGAATCCACCAGGTCATAAAGCTGTAACGCTACCTCAGACCACGACGGAGGCAGTGTATTTGATTTAAAAATAGAACTTCACCCGTAGAACAGCAACTAATGTGATCATAAATCAGATCATAGTGCAATTACGTTGCAGTATTGATGTATAATGAAGTCAGACAGCACGGAACTACTTCTCTGTGAGACTAAATATTTCATGAGCCAGCACAGGGAGAGAAATACAAACCCTATGATGGAAGAGAGTAGAAACTTCCTTCATTTCCAACTCCCTGCTGAATGATTCCGTGACTACTGTAGTTCTCAGCGAGGTTTAACATTTAATGAACACTTGCTAGGAGAGGAATGCAGAAACAATGACTGACTAGAGAAACATCCTTCAATTCCAAGTCCTATGTACAAGAATGGACTAGAGCAGGCGTTCTTAACTTGGTGCTCGCGTATACCAACTCCCCTCAGATCCATTCTTTAATTCAAATTTCGTTCAACCACCTGAACTCAGAAGACAGGATGCTTTGGAAAGTAAATATAAGAAAAATTTTGACTACCCTGACCTTCCCATTCATATTGGAAATATCTGTTCCCGTAGAAAACAGGATGTAAAATGGTCCGATTGAGCTATGTACATTAACAAATTCACAAAGAAATTTGAAGCAATGGTCCGGCTAGCTCAAAACAGTTGCCAGCGTTTCGCCCCAGTGTACCAATGTTTCAAATTTATTTGTGAATTTGTTAATGTACATAGCTCAATCGGGCCATTTTACATCCTGTTTCCTACGGGAACAGATATTTCCAATATGAATTAGCTAGGTAAGCCAACATTATTTTTGAAAGGAAGTTTTGACTTCCATAGTACATTGGCGCTGCTCGTGGCAACATTTGTGCCTTGCAGCGGCCTTCACAGTAAGTACTACGCGTCTTGGTGAGGTGTACCATAACCAACTGAAGAGCCCATTGGTACACTGGGGCGAAACGCTGGCAACTGTTTTGAGCTAGCCGGACCATTGTTTCAAATTTCTTTGTGAATTTGTTAACTTCCCATTCATGTCTTCATCCCAAGTGCAATATCTGACAGGTTAAAATCCAGACAACCAGCAATAAAATCTGCTATGGAACTTTTTAACAAGGGATTTGTTATAAGCGATAGATGGGAACAAAAATGGATCCAGCATGCACCAGCAGAAGTAATAATCAGTATAAATACTCATAAGAAACCAGAGGGATTCGATTTACCTCGACGTACTGAACCCATGTACTGTTGGTTCAAGCGCCAAATCCATCATTTATTGGTGAAAAGAAGGAAGGAAATATACAGTCTTCAGTGGAACATAGAAAGATTTTATACAAGAGGGCGAGCATAACGTTGTGCAAGAAGTAAGGGTCCAGGTGGCCAGGAAATGATATCACGCATGACGCACCGATAGGAGCCTATCATGGCTATAAGTAGAACGAGTGGAACTTTCCGTTCGGAGTGACTGAGAGCATGTTTCGGAAATTGATCTTACGTTGCAGTAAATTGGCATCGTCGCAGTTGTGCAAGAAGAAGAATAATTAGATTTAAGGCACTTGCGAGCATAGAATTAACCAAAGAAAGACATCATTGTGAATCATTTCGGAATAGAGATTTTTGTGTGGAGAAAAAGGTTTTAATAATTGCCTAGGAAAGAAGTTCAAACGTGGCCATACGTCATAAAAAGTTCCCCGAGACCCGAGATGGAGGGGATTAAAAATCAACCTCAACACCCACGTACCTCAAGAGTAAATTTCATTTAATATCTCGGAATTGTACGATCGATTTTCACGTACAAAGACATCAGTTTACGTTTAGAAAACAAGCTTTCCAGAGATATAATTTCCAAAAGTGTGCGACCATTACTTCAAAAGTTGGTTCTGAAAAAGACAAGGATTTTATCGTTTTGTCGCCGATTTGTATAAAAGCCCTGGCCGTGCCAGGCAAATCATGCAGTACTTACTAGACCTCGAGAGGTCGTGATACTCTGTATCACCAACGTGCACCCATAGGGAGTGGCCGAGAAGTATCATCATAGTATCGCCGTGTGAAGAGTTAGGAAAATCCTAGTACAGGATTTAGCTCCACCAGTATTAGTCTTATAGTGAAAGTTCCGTATTACAGTCAAAGTAGGCTGCGAACTTAAAAGAACAGGCGATAGGTCTTCAAATAACAGTTTAGTAAAACGACTGAAAGTATCGTAACGCTTGAAGTACCAACGATAGAGAAACGAACAGTTCTATTAAAAGTTAAGGAACCCGATCAGGGTCGGACGAAATAAGTGCCGCCTAGTATTCTGAATAAAATATGGACTAGAGCGAAGAATATAAGAAGGGAAAATTTAATCCAAGATATTATCTAACAGGAGACAAACGAACGGTAAAAGCATTAAGCTACGAAACTAAGGAAGAGCAGTAAATGCTAGAGAATCATAGGTCACCGATAAAATATTCGAGAGACCGTAAATAGGACAGACTGTATCTAGACCAACTAATTAGTGTCTAGAAAGAAACGACTTCGAGCTAGTAAAATAAAAGCCGAATAGTCAGGAAACCGGATCTGAAGAATTACCATTCCAGGGAGGGGTAGATTGATCGAGACTTTCAACTTCTTACCATATAGGGAGCCGACATCTAAGAGTTTCACCCTTGGAAACGGGAAGCAAGAAATCACGTGTGTAAGGCCAAATAAAAGCCTCGGTGATTAGAAGCAGTGTAATGTAAATATAGAAAATTTGTGTTAGTATAGTAATTTTTAGTGAATTTATTTGTGTATGATAGAAGAATACAGAATTGTATTAAAATGTTACCAGTGTTTAAGGTAAATAAGTTATATGTGTGTCAAGAAATGTCAGTGTGTGAAATGGGATTAATCAAGATGGCTTAAACACAATAAGTGGGCGAAATGAAACATCGTTGGAAAATACGATCGGTGACCGTCATATTCATGTGAGTAACCATTTCATTATGTTATGTGTTGGGGAATATTTGTGTACAATCCACCTGAGAATGAGAAATAGGGATGTTTTTGAATAACAAATAACAGAATAATAGCGCGATCTGAACGATAAAAATTGAGAAAGTATAAAATGATTTTGTGAAGTGAATAAATCCCTTAGAGGAAATGTATGAAATAAAATATCAGTGTATTTGATAAATGATTTAATGATATGAAAGCAAGAGTAATAATAATAATAATAACAATTATATAAATGAATATTAAGTTGAATTATATAAAGTAGTAGCTTTTGAGCTCCTGTAAAAGAATAAATACATGTTGTGAATACATGTTCTTAAAGTATAGCGATTATTATCACGGGAGAGGATTAATATAAAATTGAAATGTAGATCAAATGTTGATTTTGAATTTATCAGTTCTTTGGAAGACACATGGCCGTAAAGTAATGTATAGCGCAATGTAGCGCATTAAAGTAAATTGTCACGCTAGGAAGGCGTTGAACCTAAGTATACTTGGTAAATTAATTGTGAGGGGCAGTTGGTCATGGTAATTGAGCTATGATAAGTCCTCTAAAATGTGATGTGATCACGAGGCCGTTGTGTGTATTTTATTATAAACGGTGCTATTTATTGAATTATGAGCGCGGGTATAAGGAAATGAGGCCTGCCATAAGCCGCTAATGTATAAGTCCTCCAGTATGGGATGCGGTTCCCGAGGCAGTGAAAGAATCGAACCCAGGTTCGTCTGTGTGAAGCCCCTAAATATTTGTTGTTGTATTGAATTATTCTTACCCACCAATGAGGACACTTCATAATTAAAGAATGCCAAGGTTACGAGAGTGGTCTATGAACCTAAATAATGTTGTTAAAATAAATGAATGAAAGCCAGGTCTGTTCAAAGAACTGCGTGTAAGAAATAGCTGTATAAGCAGAGAGTAGCCCGTCTCTGTGGGCGAGACTTGGGGTTCCTACTCCCGGATAATAAATCACGCTAAGTGGTACGGCCCGACCCTTACTATTAACGGAAGTGTGGTAAGTCGGGTAACCGTCTGTTGGAAGTCATAATACACCGTGAGTATTTAGAGTTTGTTAATGACCCGGGATTCGAACCGAGGTTCTTGTAGATGAAAGATACCGCTTGCAAGTTCAGATTGTTGCTTTCTTATGAGAAAATGGTCTTTTAAGACAAAATATAATAAATCCCTAATGTAATGGTATATTGATGTAGGATTTCACGAGTTCAGTGAAGACAATTAGATTTCGGGAGTGATCATAATTTTTGACATGTTCAAGTAGTCTTCTATAACTCGGGAGTACACAAGTGTTTTCCCAATCACTGTAGTGAATTTGTTAACTTGAGAGAGGCGGTAACATGAGAACATTGTGAAAAGCCCAAAAATTTAAGTGAAGGAGTAACAGTACTTTAATAAGAATTATCTATTGTTTGATTATAAAATACTCATATAATAAATAGTGATGTGTTGTAAAAAAAACACAGTTTATATTGAAAAGTATCGAACCATTGGAGATCTTGATTGTATTGAAGTTTAAAAGGGATACTTTATGGAAGTGAAAAGAATTATAAGTTTGTTGGTTTGTAGGAAACCATTTATTTTGATTTAACATTTGTTTTATTTATGTATTCCTTGTTCACTCTGAACAAGTTAGAAGTATTGGTCAGTATTTTATTTGTTCAATTTGTTGTAGCGCCATATATTTGGTTAATTAAATGTTTTATAATAGGATTTGATTTTGTTTATTATTTTGGAAGTGTATCCTCTATTTAATCCAAAATGTGTAAGTCACAGAGTGGGAGAACATACCATAACCCCGAAAATCCAGATTTGAGCTGGCATACTGTGATTTGCATATTCCATGCTGGAAGGGCACAGTACGTGGAAGACTGCCAAGAGGATTCGCACAAACCATGGAGTGTGTAAGGACTTACTCTACAAGTGGAGCAAAATTCCCGATCCTGCATGCGTTTGTGGAGCGACACCCCAGACCATATAACACATTGTGCAGCAGTGTAGTATTACCATGACGAATAGAAATAAATAGTGTTATCACTCACCGAGTTCAACCGCGCCCCGCTCTGCTAGCGCTAGCGGCGCTGATCCCCAACGCTACACAGACAGCTGTTCAATAGTGGGATACACGCTGGGCTACGTAAACCTCTTTACGAAGGCTGCGGTTACGCTGATTACAACAAATTGTGTGTTTATTCTTATGAATAATACTGTCAAAAAGTTAGCATTAATATTCTCTGTCCCCATGTAGAACTATCGTTTAAAACCCTCTGTTAGTCGCGCATTAGTCTGACAGCTCCATGGTTCGTTATATTAGTTTTAATATCAAGCCAGATGTCTCGTGACATCTTACACCAAACCATAGTAAGCATTTTTCTGGAGTTGTGAAATAGCGTGCCTAAAAATAACTTTATCACGTGTAACACTTTGTCAGCGTGATATTGATAGTACCAGCGCTCCCAAAGATGTTACATTCTGTTAGTGAGTGGCAGGTGTGCTGTTATAACGATTATTTGGCTTAGTATGTTGCCTTAGTTAATATCAGTAAGGAGACTGCGCCTTACGAAAAACTAAGGATGCAGATGAAGCGTGTCACCTTCTGCTGAAATATAACGAATAGCTAGTTCATGATTCAGTAATTTCAACGGAATTTGTGACTCTGATACTGAAGACAAAGTTGAAACAAGATCAGGAGGACGGTAACGGAAGCGAAGAATTGGATGACCGTTTATTTTATTGGCTGGTTGGCCATTATTATATGTCCGACTCATTCTTGGCCACTTGGCTATCACCACGGAAGTCCGGGTTCGATTCCCAGCTCTGACAATAAATTTAATACTGGTCTGAGGGCTGGAATGGTGTTCACTCAGCCTCGTGAGGCAAAAATGTTAAGAGGCGCGTTCGATTCCTACCTAAGCTATCCTGGAAGTGGATTTCCGTGGTTTCCCACTTCTCCTCCAGGCAAATGCCAGGATGGTACCTAACTGAAGGACACGGCCGCTTCCTACCCAAATCCGACCTCAATTCCAAATACACACACTACTACAGACATCATAATGACACAGGTTATCAGACGAATTCTAAACTAACCCAAACACACGGGGATACATGACCACGATGTCGTTAAGTCCCTAAAGACTCAACAACTATTATTATTTTAGGCCTATTATTATTAAGACGGATTTTTTTTCGTTTTGGGTAAGGATGGCACGAAATAGAACAAGTAACCATGGAAGGCTGCCTTCATTCCGTATCCTACTGGGCGGCTTTCGTGATTTTACATCAGTGGATAGATATTTCGGTAAATTTTGAAAAATTTGAGGTACTGATCCTGGTTTTAATTTCCACTTCACGCGAGGAAGTTTCACGTTCTCATAGTTCACTACGAAAGAGTCCGCCTTTATAATAATTAAATGTTCCGAAAAACGTTCGTCACAGATTCTATTTTTGATCGACAATTGCTTATCCTTCCACGGAAAAACTCTCGCCCATTTCGAAAACAGATTTGTTTCTTTTGGCGGTGTGAAAAATGTCTACCATCAGATTTTCTTCGTAACCCGATTTACTTCCAGGAACAAAACTTGGCGACATTTTCCCGAAACAACAGAAAACTTAGTTGTTTGCACATACAAAGCACTGCACAGACATTCGTAAATTATTACAAAGAAACGAATTCCCTCGAATAATATGACTTTTCGCGCACAGGATATTACAGTACTAACCTCGTGGGTTACTGTCATACGTGCGTATGGTTCGTCGCGACTTCCGCGCCACACACTGGCTGGACCATGAACTACAATGCTTAAGTAGCGGAGTGATGACACTGTTTATTTCTATTCGTCATGGTATTACGTCATACTCAGGGGATTTAAAGGATTTTCTCGTGTTGACTCCAGATGCTGTTAAGTGTATAGACAATTTAAATTCTACATTATAAGTGCCAGTTGTGACTGTAGATTACACTAATATTCTCTGTTTTGCTTTTATTGTAATAATGTCCTAGTATTTTTGCTGGTATGTATTCTGAATATTGTTGTGTTGTCATACGCTAAATAAATAAATAAATAATTTTGAATAATAGTGTTTTCATTACAAGATTTGTTTGTTCAGAAATATTTCTTCATTTTGTGAAATAGTACTTTTTAATCAACAGTAAAATGAATTCGACATTCCTGTTGTAACTAATTAAATTCAAGTAGGCTATATCAAGACATGAATATAACCACGTGTGCCCAATTCCTTATTGACAAAGTTGTAAATTAATACCTTAATTTTAGAACTTACTGTAAAAAGTTCATTCTGGTTCCGAATTGATCAACTAATTAGTATAAACAGGTTAAAAAGGTTCCGCCTGATCAATACTTTTATTAAATGAGTCGTCCAGTTGCAAATCTCGTTTAATCCACTTGTGAATAAGGATCATGTCCTAAATTATTTATTTAATTATTTTATTTTATTTTACTTTATTATATTTTTTGATTTTGTTTTGTACTTAATTTCGTTTTATTTTGTTTTAAATTTTTTGTTTTATTTTTGTTTGTTTTGTTTTGTTTTATTTTGTTTTTGATTTTATTTTGGTTTGCTTATTTTGTTTTATTTTGATTTTGTTTTGTTTACTTTGTTTTATTTTGCTTTGTTTAATTTAATTTTCCAGAAAACAAACACAACACAAAAAACAAAAAACTCGAAGCAAAAAGCAAAATTCAAACACAAAAGCAAAAGAAGAAAACAAAAACAAGAAACATAAAGCAAAAAGCAAAATTAAAAGCAAAAGCAGAAAACAAACATAAAACCAAGAAAGAAAACCAAAAAGTAAAATTCGAAAGCAAAAGCACAAAGCAAACACAAAACCATAAACACAAAGCAAAAAGTAGAAAATAACAAACACAAAAGATACGTGAGGCAAAGTCCAGAGAAACGTTTCTCATGAAAATGATTCTTATTCACAAGTGGATTAAACGAGTTTTGTAACTTGACGACTCAAATATGATCACGGTGTGGTCATTAGTGGGACATGTTTCGAGGCCTGATTATTAGTTTTGACCCGATATGAAGAGAAAAAAAACGATACAAGATAATTGTTTGTCGTAACACTAAAAATTCCCTTAAAATTAAATCTTGTATGGTGCACCATAAAGAGAGATTGAAACATTTTTAACGCCTAAAGTACCGTAATATAAATGATGTCAAAAGTCTTATGAACTATGAACACTTTCAATACACGCCTCACTGTGGTCTGTAGATGCTAATAAAAACACAAATGTACCGGTTCAGTACGGCAGCAACAGTTGAGAACACCATGAAAACATGTTGGGAACCAGCAGTAAAGATGGAACACTTAATACCTCAATACTTCACCAGCAATGTAATAAAACCAATGAAGTCACGGCGCTGAAATTATATCTGGCCAATAGAAAGCTTATGAAGTACACAACTTCAACACTTGCAATGGCAGAGATTGGCCGTGGCCCACATTTTAACCGAGTGTGTGGATCTTGCAGACTTACGAAGAAACCTTGGTTTGTAGATGACACTCAAACTTATATTAGCCGATGATGCGGTGGTTGCTGATCGCGTTATCCGCTTTATAAGTGAGAGTGGGTTAGGGCCAGCAATCTAAATTCTCCAGAGAACGTTGACTCAACGACTTGTTCGTTTTTGAATGATGATGTTTTTGTTTTTCCGTAAGTTTTGTTTATTTTTATAATTTTTATTTTTAATTTATTTTTTGTTTTTCTTTTTAATTTAGGTCTCTTTTAATTTAGGCGTCCACCTCAAAATTTTAATTTCAATTCCAAATTTGTATTCTTTAATCTGTGTTAAGAGGGGCAGATGATCTCGTAGTTCCGCCCCTTAAAACAACAATAACAACAGAGATTGGCCTCTAGTCCGTCTAAAAAGAATAAGTCAATAAAATGTACTTTTAATTATTGTGTACCGGTTTCGGCCACATTGTGACCCTCCTCATCAGAAATAGTTAATACAAGTCGAGTTGCAAGTCTTACATTAAAAATTATTCAAAACAAAGGTTGTTTTCAAAAATAGGTCTAAAAATACTAGTTGTCTAAAAGCTAACAATACTTTAAAATTCTAAAAAAATCAGATCTGTTACAAGTAGGCTATAGATTAGAGCTCGTTCTAATACCTAGGAGTGACTCTACAGGTCTCCGGACTGACTTTCAGCAGACACATAGAGGACAAAACCATCGCCGCGATAAAAGCCACAATGGAGATCCGAAACTTGAAAACCCTCTCCCTTAGAACCGCAATGGCACTATTTAAGCTAAAAGTCGCCCCAGTGGTGTCATATGCCATCGGGATGATATGGCCACACCTAAGCCACAAAAACCTACAGTCTCTCGACAGAGCCAAGGCCAGATACGTAAAGCGAGCTCTCTGCATTTCCAAATTCGCTCCAACCCGACTTGCGTACCAGCTAGCAGGTACTAGATCTTTCATTGAAGATGTAATAACTACCCACAACCTGGCATCAACCCCAGCCTCCACAAAATTCCTTGAGGAACAACTCCTCAAAACAGAAGAAATAAACCCGGAGTTCTATCGAACCCCGGCTATGATCAACCAAGAATGGAAAGAAGCAAACTTCGAGCTACGCCACATCTACACGAGAGGCGCAATACATGGGTTTCATCATCGAATCTGTAACAGGAAGGGCTTTCATGAACCATCCATAGACTCTGTGTGTGTAATCTGCGGTCTACACTGCCCACCGTATCACCTGATTGAGTGCACAGAGCCAAGGCCAGATACGTAAAGCGAGCTCTCTGCATTTCCAAATTCGCTCCAACCCGACTTGCGTACTGTCCCACTATGCAAAAGACTGAACGGTTGCTATATTGTGTAACATGATCCTACTTACTGTATGGCCATTGGCTGCAATAAATTATATTATTATAGATTAGAGCTCTTGAAAGAAACCAGTTCGAAGTTATAAGTATCAGTAATCTGAAAAGAAGAATAAGATAAAAATGAGAATCAAAATGATAGTAAGTCAGAAAGAAGAGGGAAAATATTAAACGTTAGAACACTTACGTGGATATTATATATTCATGCATGGATATTTTGAGGTTGAGATTGATATGGTCATGTGTTTCACACAGGCAACATCATCATAATGATATTTATTCTCACGCAAACACATGATCATATCAATCCCAACCTCAAAATGTCTATGCATGAATGCCTGGACTAGAGAAACATGCTTCATTCCCAAGTTTTACAGACACCTCCATAACACAGCTACTCAGATAAATTCTACACACACCCAAGTACACGAGGCTAAGTGACCACTAAATCCAAACCCCTGAAATAACTACAAGTACTCCTACAAATCTTTTAATCTTCGATCTAAAACTCTGTCTTGCGGGGGTGGCGCGTGAAACTAATTTATAAAATAAACTAGCAACCCGCCCCGGCTTCGCCCGGGAACAGTTAGGAATGCATTACGTGATAAGCGCTTTTTCTTTCGATGTCAATGAACTACGACCTAGACCTATATCCGTTTTACGTCTCAGCATGGTGGGTTAAAATCACTCACTGGACTATTAATTATATTATCATGGAGATACATGTGCAAAGAATTCTTGTCAGACGTAATATTAGAATGGCGAGGTGCATGAAACACAAATCTCCCTTCCGTCCAATCTTACACTAACTTGACTGCTTATTTTGCGGAACGAAAAGTTCACATGCGAAATGAAGAAAAGCCGAGTTGCACTTCCAGGGAAACTCCAAACACAACCACGCTTCTCTGAAGTCTTAACTCAACACGACTCGATAGTTTGCTGCTGGCTGTATCTGGGGTAATAGGCTCGCCCGCTAGCTATGCTGTAACTTGTATGATAGGCTCGCTCCTAGCTAGCTCGTAAACTGTCGCCTCAATAATTGAATGGAGATTGACGGAAGAAATTGAAACGTAAAAACACTTATAGTGGGCGATGTATTGAAGATAGACATTTGCTCTCGCGGAGTTTTTTGTAGAACTTTTCATTCTGAACAATTCTTACACTCATAGTTGTTGTTGTTTGAGTCTTCAGTCTTTTGACTGGTTTGATGCAGCTCTCCATGCCTCCCTGTCCTGAGCTAATCGTTTCATCTCTACATAGCTACCACACCCTACATCCGAGGCAATCTGTTTAACATATTCTAACCTTGGTCTACCCCTACAGTTCTTGTCCTCGACCCTTCCTTCCATAACTAAGCTTGCTATTCCTGGGTGTCTTAGTATGTGTCCTACCAACCTATCCCTTCTCTTCATTAGCAGTCGCCAGAAACATCTCTCCTCTCCCACTCGTCTTAATACCTCTTTGTTTGTAACCCTATCTACCCATCTGATCTTCATCATTCTCCTGTAGCACCACATTTCAAATGCTTAAATTCTCCTCTTTTCTGCTGCACCAATAGTCCAAGTTTCACTTCCATAGAGCGCCACGCTCCAGACAAAGGCTTTCAAGAATGACTTCCTAATACCTAAATCTATATTCGATGTCAGCAGATTCCTTTTTTGTAGAAATGCTTTTCTTGCCTGAGCCAACCTACTTTTTATATCCTCTTTGCTTCGTCCATCACTGGTTATTCTGCTTCCTAAGTAACAGAAATCTCCTACTTCCTTCAGCTTTTCACCTGCCAATTTGATCTCCATAGAGGTTTCTGATTTATTTCGGCTGCATTCCAGTATTTTTGTTTTACATTTATTAATTTTCATCATGAATTCTTTCCGTAAGACGGAGTCCATACCATTCAAAAACTCATTCAAATCCTCAGGCTTGTTGGCCAAGATGACGATGTCATCAGCAAATCTCAGAGTTGAAATTATTTCTCCTTGAATCTTCACTCCCACTTTAAATTTTTCTCTAATTTCCTTCATTGCTTGTTCAATGTAAAGATTGAAAAGTATGGGTGATAAGTTGCAGCCTTGCCTTACACCTTTCTGAATACCAGCTTCTCTCTCATGTCCTTCAACTCGAATGACTGCTGTCTGGTTTCTGTATAGATTGTATATCACCCTCCTTTCCCTGTACTTTATTCCAATCGATTTCAAAATGTCAAACAATTTAGTCCAATCAACGTTATCAAAAGCCTTTTCTAAGTCTACAAAAGCCATGAACGTTCTCTTATCTTTCCTTATTCTACCTTCCAAAATCAGCCTAAGACTTAGTACAGCGCCCCTTGTTCCTACATTTCTCCTGAAACCAAACTGGTCTTCACCCAACTCCGTTTCTATCTGGCTCTCAATCCTCTTGTAAATTATTCTAGACAGGATCTTTGAAGCATGAGTAATCAAGCTGATTGTACGGTAATCTTCACATCTGTCAGCTCCCACTTTCTTTGGTATAGGGATGATTACATTCTTCTTGAAATCAGGGGGTACCTCACCTGTCTCATAAATCCTACACACCAAGTGAAATAACCTGATCAGACCTTCCTCTCCTATGCAGCGTAGCAACTCAATCGGTATATCATCTATGCCTGGTGCTTTGTTCCTGCTTAAGTCTTCCAAAGCTCTATCAAATTCTGATCTCAATATTAAATCTCCTTTCGCATCCTCATCAATTTCCTCCTCCCTTTCCATTACATGATTCTCAATCTCCTTTCCCTTATACAAACTCTCAATGTAAGCTTTCCATCTCTCAACCTTTTCTTCCCTATCTGTTAGAGGCTTTCCATTTGTGTCCTTAATATTACAGCACTTAGTCTTCTTTTCCCCAAAAGTATTCTTAATCCTTCGATAAGCTGTGTCTACTTTTCCTAATTTCAGACAATTTTCTATACCAGCACATTTCTCTTTCAACCATTCTTCTTTCGCTTCCTTGCACTTCTTGTTAACCTCATTTCTCAGACGTCTGTATTCTGCTTTCCCCTTTTCATCTCTTACATTCTTGTGCTTCCGCCTTTCATCCATCAATTCGAGTATATCCTGAGTGATCCACGGTTTTCTACCTATTCTCTCTTTCCTACCAATGTTTTCTTCTGCGGATTTTGTTATTTCATTCCTCAAAATTGCCCATTCGTCTGCAATTGAAGTTTGTTTAGGTTTTTTCATTAGTCCTTCCTTTACACTCTTCTTGAATCTTTCGTTTACATCCTTCTCTTTCTGTCTGTCTATTGCCCACTTTTTTGGCTTTTGACTTTTCTTCAGTTTCTTCAACTTTAATCTACATTTCATTACAACCAGATTGTGGTCAGAGTGTATGTCAGCACCAGGATATGTTTTACAATCCAAAATCATAGTATATTGGTATTTTTAACGGTTTGCCCAGCGTAAGCTTAAAAAGCGCACGGACGCCAGTTTCTTTTCGACTTTTTTACTGAAATCGTTACTGCTTGGCTTCCTTTGATCATAAATGAATTATTTCTACAGAAATATGCCTCAAGATATCCTTTATAGAATGGTGAAAACCGCATTAAAATCCATCCAGTGGTTGTCGAGATTACCCGTGACATCCAAGAATCGGGGACTTTGTTTTATACTAAGTAGAGATACGTGACGTTGTTGAGCCTGGGTTGGAAGTGAGTTGTCTCGCCAATTAGTTATACGTCTCCACCACAAGAATTACTCAGCGCAGAGCCAATTTTAACAGAGCCTTTGTGTCCGCAACGTGCCCACTCTCTTGTGTTATGTCGCATGAAGGATCTTGGAAACTACGTAGCGAGTTACATGTCACAGTGCGTTTCTCATTTTCTGTCCTATACTTGAGTTGTGAGAACTGTTGTTGTTGATTCATGTTGGGTGCGTGTGGATCTAATAATAATGTTATTGGTTTTACGTCCTTTTTAACTACTGTGGCATTTAGAGACGCCGGGGTGCCGGAACTTTGCCCCGAAGGGGATCTTTAACGTGCCAGTAAATCTACTGACACGGCTCCCTCGCATTTGCGTGTGGATCTGTCTTGTAATTTGTGCCATGGTTAAAGCCCTGCGCGGATGCAGATATCCAACCCGCGGATATCCGCAAAAGTTTTCGCTATGCGGATATAGTTTGCATGGCTGTGCGGATAGCGGATAAGCTGCGGATAATGTTGTGAGTAAATTTGCGAATAGATTTTAGAATACAATCCGAACTTGTTGAATATCATTATTAGGACTCGGATGTTTATGGCATATCATATTTTTCCGTTATGCTTTTTTCAAGACAAATGTAAGACGATGATTTAAGCTAAACTCATTCAAATTATGTCATCAAGCATAATTAACACTCCGAAAAGAAAATGGTTGCAATTCTGGCGGTATAACATTCATTTTAAACATAGCACATGACATACAAAGCGTAGGGGAAGGATTATTTATGCTTTATCTAGTTAAACATATTATTGTAATGCCAGTAAATTCGGATAACAAACGTGCGAATGCGGGAAAAAGTCGTGCGGATGCGGGGCGGATGCGGATAACAGTTGTGCAGATGCGAGGCAGATAACGTTTTGTTTATCCGCGCAGGGCTCTAGCCAGGGTGATGGCTACACTAGTGTGTGTTAGAAATTGGGGCTAGAATTTAGAAAGGCATCGGCCGTGGCCGCCGGCCCCGTGGTGTTGGGGTACCGTGCCTGCCTCTCGCCCGGAGGCTCCGGGTTCGATTTCCGGCTCCGTCAGGGATTTTAGAAACTGACGTGAGAGCTGGAACGGGGTGCACTCAGCCACGTGAGGACAATTGAGTAGCTGTCTGACAGTGAGGCAGCGCCCTGATCACGAAAACCAAGATTAACGGCAGAGGGGACCCGATGCGCTGATCACGCGTCACCCCAATATCTACAGGCCAAATGGCTGGGCAGCGGTCGCTTGGTAGGCCTACGCCTTTCATGGGCTGTAGTGCCAGGGGTTATTATTATTATCGGCCGTGGCAATAATTCGGTACTCATCCCGGCATTCGCCTGGAGTAGAGATGAGAAATTACGGAAATCCACTTCTAGAAAGGCTGAGGAAGGAATAGAACATATCTCTTCCACGTTTCAGCCCTCAGACCGAAGTTCAATTACTTGACAGAGCCGGGAATCAAACCCGCACCTCATTGTTAACAGTTAAGAATGTTAGTCACTACGCCATGAGATGGACTGTCAGATTGCAGAAATATCCACTCTCTGCCTGTAACTCGATGCCTTAATCATGGCAGGTCTTTGGCGAGTGTTGTTGTTGATTCTTCAAGGGCGTTGCTGCATCGTGGTCGTATAGCCCCGTGTACTTGGATATGTGTAGAATTTGTGTGATAATCTGTGTCACTGTGATGACTGTACTAGTGTGTATTTGTAATTGTGGTAAGATTTGAGTACGAAGCGGCCATGGCCGTAAGTTAGGCACCATCCCGGCATTTGCCTGGAGTAGAAGTGGGAAACCACGGAAAACCACTTCCAGGATGACTGCGGTAGGAATCGAACCTGACTCTTCTCAGTTCTTCTCATGAGCCTGATTTTACCCCGTTCCAGCCCTCAGACGAGAATTAAATTTCGCAGTCAGCTGACATTTTGAGGGTGCACAAATGCAAGGGAGCCGTGTCAGTAGATTTACTGGCACGTTAAAGATTCCCTTTGGGGAAAAATTCTGGCAGCCCAGGGTCTCTAAAAGCCGCAGTAGCTAAAAGGGACGTAAAACAAATCCCATTATTATTATTATTATTATTATTATTATTATTATTATTATTATTATTATTAGAATTAAATTTGACGATACGACCGGAAAGTTTCCGTTAATATGCGCAGTTGGCTTTTTGTTGTCCGCGTAAGACTGTTTCCGCATATTGAAGGGAATTTAACACGTTTTTACTCAAATTTCACGGGACTGTGAAATATTTTCGTTTAATAAAGGGTCCGTTAAAGACAGGGTTTTCTGTATTCAAATGATGTCACTAAATCACAACACATTTTAGAGCCAGTCTATGGAACGCTTGTCATTAGCAAGAGCCCTACTTTTAGCTGATGTACATTTACAGCGTAAACAAATCAGAGCATTTATATAGTCACTGGACCAAATGTGATTTTTTTATTATGTTGCGTGTTAATTTTGCTAACATAAACATGTAAATACATCATTATTAAAACAGCGGACCATATCTGCCTGCCATATTGTCCTATAAAACACCGTACTGAAACACAGCTCATCTCTTTGAATGAGAAATTACTAGTCCAATAAATATATCATTCAGCGCACCCTTTCTCTTCCATTTGGTCTCGTTGTGTAGTGACTAGCATTCTTATATGTCACCACTGAGGCCCGGGTTCGGTTCCCGGCACTGCCAAGAAATTTAATTCTGGTCTGAGAGTGGGAACGGGGTACACTCAGCCTCATGAGGCAAAACTGAGTAAAGGTGGGTTCGATTCGTACCTCAGCCATCCTAGAAGTGTTTTTGCGTGGTTTCTCATTTCTACTCGAGGCAAATGCCGGGATGGTAGTCTACCTAACTTAAGGCCACGGCCAATTCCTACCTAAATTACAAATACGCACACTAGTACAGACATCACAGTGACAATGGTTATCACACAAATTCTGCATACACCCAAGTACACGGGGCTACATGACCACGATGTCGCAAAGCCCCTAAAACAATCAACAATAACAACAACCTTTTGGTCCACCTCGTTGCAAACGGTCTCTGGATCGCAATTTCTCTGTCTTGTAACATTGTAGATATTACAATAAATAGTTCTTTTAGGGTGTTTAATGCTTTAGCATTTATCAGTAACTAGCAACCCACCCCAACTTCGCCCGGCATCTTTAATGGTTTGCCCAGCGTAAACTCAACTGGCGCACGGACGGCGGGTCCCAGACGCAATTCAGAAAAGCCGAGGTGAAGAGCAAAACTCTTCTCTGGTCCTAACTCGACACGACCCGACAGTTTGATGCTGGCCGAAGCTGGGGAGATAGGCTCACACAGAAGCTAGTAATTCAAATTTCCACTGAATGGAGATTGTTGGAAGAAATGAAAACGTAAAAACTTAATCTGGATCATCCGTTCTATAAGTTTGTCCAAAAAATGTCAATCTCCTTTGTCTTATAGTTTCCATTATGCTTGCTATAGTCCTGTATATTTCATTATTAGATTTTAATTTCCATACATCGTTTGTTTTCACTGGGCCTTAGATTTTTCTCATAATTCTCCTTTCTGGTACTTCAAGTTTGTCTAATTTATAATTTAATACTACTCATTCACTTGCATATTATAATTATTCAGGTTTTACCACTGTAGTGGAGTGACTTATTTTAAGATTTTTAGATTATATTATTATTATTTTTATTATTATTATTATATATAGTTTACATAAGAATACAAAACCATCACCGTTGGACTCCTTGCGAGCCAAAGATACTCATGATCGCACTGGATCTCAAGATGTTCAGAGTCACTGAAGAGACAAAACCTTACAGTACGTACTATACTTGTAGTACCAAGGAGGGCAGCTTTTTGCATTAACTGCATATAGTCCCTCTTCAAGTCAAGGTTCTCCTTTGCATTTTCCCAGTCCTTTGTGACTAAACAATTGACAGATACATCAACTGGGACGACGAAAACTTCCTATAGGCCGTATATTCTTCTTTCCTTCGCGAATGGGTCGCTTAGGACCACGCGAAATCAACACTTTCTAGCCTTCCTGTTGGCCCAGTATTCCTTCATTCGCAACGAGTGGGTCTGTTTCCGTTGCTCTAACCATTGATGTGGGGTAGTTGTTAAAGCACATTGAGCATTAACAGTTTTATTTCTTTTATTCTTGATCAATGGTTGTTGGGAGGTCGGATGCAGAGATATATTAGTCATGGAGCCCTGCATTGTGAAGGGAGAAACTAGTCTAGTAAGTTTTTCCATGGAGTCAGTTACCATGGGGATCATCAGGATGTATGAGCACGACAGTATTACTTCCATGATTATGTATGTGGCAGTGGCAATCAAGTGGTGCAAATAAACCAATGACCGGTGTGCTTTATTTGATTTCAAATATATAAATTTAATTCATTTTCTTAATAACATTTAAGTGGTCCTCCGCAAATTACTTTTAATAAACGTGACGTTTATCTGCGACCACCAGAAGTAAGGTTCGGTTGTGAGCACTTACTCTATTCGCGATGAAACAGTAGTCTTCTTCTCTTCTTCCTCGAAACACCGCGCCTGAGTGATTTTCCTGATGTCCTTCCGGTCATATAAGGCTGGTGATCCTAATTCATTTAAGTCTTTTTCTGTACATTTATACCAATTCGGTCTAGTAGCCTTGATATTTAAGAAAGTATGTATTTTGTGTGTCAGTCTGTTCGGACCCATTCTTTCTATGTGTCCCATAAATTGGATTCTTCGCATTCGCATTGTGTCTGTGATTTTTTTTGTATATTTCTGTATTAGGCTTTAGATAATGTACACCATCTTTTGTTCTTGGTCCAAGGATTTTTCTCATTATTTTACGTTCTTTCACTTCTATTTGGTGTTTTAGAGTTTTGTGTTGCAGATTGAGTGTCTCTGAAGCATAGAGAGCTTCAGGTTTGATTACAGTATATTATTATTATTATTATTATTTTAAATATATCACCATAGGCCATTTGAATAGTAAGGGATATTTCTAGTACCTTAACTACCTAATACTCGAAGAGGGATGAAGCAAAACGTGTTGGTATAAAGAAAGAGGACCATTTCCTAGCACTCTAGATAGGAAATCTCTTCTTCAGCACTTACAAACCACGCTTTGTTTGATTAATTGGACTGGCGAGAGAGGGATTATATCCTGTTAGCACGTAATCTCTCCCTAGTCCGGTATTACATTCTCTCTCTCTGCGCTTCACTTGAAGACACTGGAATATTACTTCACATAACAATTCACCTGTATGGAGGCTTTGCAGTATTTACAACGATGAAGTTCATGTAGGCCTACACTGGAAACTAGATTTCTGACTCACAATTAGACCGTTCTTGGAAATCATAATCCAGTCACTGAACTCACATTTGAAATACAATTATCTATCACGCAAAACAGAACGAACAATGTATAGGCTATATGTGGATAGGCCTGTTCCCTAGTAATTGAAGCTAACTTTTTGTTTACTATGTAATAATCTCAAAACCCGTGTTTATATTTGACATTAGATCAAATTAGGTTTAGTTTTTATATTATATTTAGATTAAGCTTTCTACTATTATGCATTTACATCTGTGTGAACTTCCTAGTTTTAAGAATTACATTGATATATTAATACATAATGTAGAAATGCCTGGAAATGTGTTTTATGTGTAGGTTCACTGTTATTGGGGTGCACATTGAGCCCTGTTTTGTAGGCTACCGTCAACAAATACATAAATAAATAAATAAATAAATATTACGAGCAATTTGTGATATTCCTCTTACAGCGGAGTGTTATTGAGAGTAACAATAACACGTCAGAAGAACAATGGTCTACCTCAAGTGTACCCTATTCCAGTTCTCAGATCTGAATTAAATTAATTGTCAGGGCTAGAGATCAAACCCGGACCTCAGGGATGAAAGCCAAGAATGCTAGCCGCTACACCAACTGATGGTGTTTGTATTCATTCGACGGCACAAAGGATGACTCGTCATACCGGAAGAGATAATTAATATTGCAACTCTTCAGTCGGTCAACACAATGTAATCCCAATTATTGGGACATGCGACAAAACATAACCTGCCGTCCGTGCGCCTTTTATGATTACGCTGGGTAAACCGCTAAAAAAGTGTAAGAATTGTTCAGCGTGAAAAATTCTACAAAAAAAGTCCGCGACAGCATATCTCTATCTATAATACATCGCCCACTGTAAGTGTTTTTACGCTTTCATTTCTTCCAACAATCTCCATTCAGTGGAAATTTAAATTACTAGCTTCAGGGCGAGTTAACGAGCTAGTACGCGAGCCTATCACCCCAGCTTCGGTCGGCAGTTACTGTCGAGTCGTGTCGAGTTAAGACTTCAGAGAAGAGTAGGCCTATATATGTTTGGAGTTTCGCTGTTCACCTCGGCTTTTATGAATTGCGTCTGGGACTTGCCGTCATGCACCTTTTAAGCTTACGCTGGGTAAACCGTTAAATATACCGGGAGATGCCGGGGTGGGTTGCTAGTTACTAATAAATACTAAAGCATCAAACACCCGAAAAAGGACTATTTCTTTTAATATCTACAATATTGAAAGACTGAGAAATGGCGATCCAAAGACCGTTTATGGGTGTCATTGTGCGTTTGGTAGTGTTTTGTAGAGATACAGTATTTTGTTTTGAATATTTATCTGGCGATGCTCACTTGACGAGCGAAACGTCATCCTATAATTTTCTCCCTCTTATGTAGTCCGTTACAAATACATATATCTATTGTCAATAAGGCAACACTGTAAAATGGCTTCATAGCCCTCTATAATGGAAGAGCGTAACGAATGCTAACACAATTAGCCTAAAAATGGAATCAGTCAAGACCACCTCTGGCGTAAACGGACCAGGAGAAACAATTTACTTACCACTAATATTTTGATCTTCAAGTACCATCTTCTCCGGCATTTCAAATCTGACTGCATACTTCGGATGCTACTGCAATCTTCTCCATATTCTGGAAGATCTAGACATGGCTAGCACATGTTACATGGCGAGACGAACATAGCCAGGTAGGAATGTGGAAAAGCCCAAGGAGGGGAAAGAGATAACGAGGTAGCAGCCTATACAAGAAAATTCTGTCCAGTTCAGTTCAGCCAGTGGAAGCGGTAGCAGTTGCACGAGAACAGATCCCACATCGCTTAAACAATAAGCTAAGTGCATATTCAATTTCAACCTGACCATTCACTCACAATCACAGATATCACACTAAACAAGCAAACTTAAATGTCTATAGCCAATAACAATATATTAACAAAATACCACATACCGGTATATCTAACAATTCTTGACAAGTTGTGAAATTTTGCAATATGATGTTTGTAGGTTTGCGTGACCGTTAATCATGGGAAGTTTATAATAACTGTTGTAACTAAATAAATGTACATATATTGTACAACCTCTGTTTGAAAAGTTCGGTGAATGGGTCTATATTGCGAACGGATTGTTGGCTTACCTGAAACGGCAGTTACTGTCCTTCGAAGTAATCCCCGTGGATATTTATACACTTCTTAGAACGGCTGTACAAGTCCTTGAAATTCCGGGCATAGTCTTCTTTAGGGATAGCCTTCAGTTGGGTCGTCACATTACGTTGGATGTCCGAAATGTTTGAAAACCTCTGGACCTTCAGGACTTTTCGGTGACCCTGGACCCCGATACTCCATACTTTGCCGCTTGCCTTCGAGGTCGTACCTCAGGCACCAGGTCTCACCACCCGTGACGATGGTTTTCAGGACCATTCCATTCCACGGAACATTCACCCTTCTCACTGCCGCCCGTCGAACAGGTGTGCATGATAGGTTGCACAAATTCACCGTTCTCGTTGCCGCCCGTCTATCAGGTGTGTAAGGCAGGTTGCATAAATTCATGCTTCTCTTTCGCTTTCAATTTAGGGTTTTGTCGACCCAAACTGAAGACTATCCCTAAAGATGACTATGCTAGGAGTTTCCAGGACTTGTTCTGTCGTTCTCAGAAGTGCATAACCATGCACGGGGATTACTTCGAAAGACAGTAACTGTTGGTTCAGGTAAACCAACAATCCGTTCGTAATATAGACCCATTCACCGAACTTTTCAGACAGAGGTTGTAAATACAATCACCCACTGACTTGTAGATATAGCTTTAACGGCCTAAGTGTAAAGGATCTGATGATGATCGCTTGACGATAGAAACTGGTCATCCAAGTGAATTTATTTATTAATCTTATGTAAGTTTTTTCAGGTTTAGGGAAGCACCTCATACAATTGGGTACCATCGTGTTGACCGACTGAAGAGCATCAAATTTGATCACTTAGGCAACACTGCAAAAGGCTTGCAATTAACGAATAAGAATAATAATTAATAATGCCTTTCTTCGGCTTTTCCCAATTAATTGGGGTCGTCGGAGCCAACCAGGCTCATTTTGGTTTTGGTGTGGATTTAAGGCCGGATGCCCTTTCTGAGGCCACGTGATTTTTCAAGTGAAAATTCCACCGGGATTCGAGCCCCGGCCGTCCGGGTGAAAGACGAGCAGCTAAGCCACTGCGCCATCACGCTCCCCAATAATAATTAATAATAGTCTAATTTTAATAATGCTTATAGTGAATGTGGAGAACAACACTCAGGATAACCTCTGATGGGTTTCGAGTTTTTGTTGTTGATTCATTTTAATGGTGTGGGTCATCTTGGCTACTGTATGTGTGTTGAGCTTGTCTGATAAGTTGTATTTATGTGATGACTGTAGTAGGCCTTGGAGGCTGGATTTAGACAGCTCCTTAACCCGGTCCATGAGTCAATCCTAATTGGCTACATGGATAATTCTTGCCAGGCGCGTCCACGTCGCGGGGGTGGGCAACGGTACTGTAATATACCATGGAACTACAGTACCGGCTAAGTTCTGGTGAGGACCCAGTCCTATGGGGTATAACATAGGCCCCGTGCACAGGGTTACGTGCGAAGACCTCAACGGAATCTGCAGCGGAGAAGATGGACTTCGGAACGGTGGAGATTGCGGAAGAGGCAACCCAGTACTCAGGGAATAGTATGAGTACAGCATCAATCGGCAGCGTCTGTTTCCCATGTTAGGGGCGGCTGCAAGGGCGTCTGTTCTCCATGTTAGGGGCGGCCTGAATAATAGCTGGCAGTAGCTTCATAAAATGCCTTTGGGAGTGGCGACCCCATCGTAATAATAGCCTAAAATGGAAATGGCACTTCCAATGATTCGGAAAAGGTTAGGGCGTACCCTGCAGGCGACGCGCAGTTCCTTTGGTACTGGGGGAACTGTGAGAAATGGGCGACCAGTAACCGAAATGAAAGTGGGAATCATGAATGTCATGACCCTGACAGGCAAGGTGGAGGAGGTGGTAGACTTCATGGAGAGGGAGAAGGTTGGAATGATGGGGCTGAGTGAAGTGAAATGGAAAGGTAAAGGAAGGAAGAAATTGAGGAAAGGATATACATTATACTGGAGTGGTGGCCAAGAGGCAAAAAATGGCGTGGGACTGATAACCTCGAAACAACTGGAGGAGTATGTTGAAGTGGTAGAGTGTGTGAGTGACAGAATAATGAAAATTAGAATGAAGATGAAGAATGACGTGATGGACTTCATACAAGTGTATGCACCACAGACTGGAAACAGAGAAGAAGATATTGAAGTATTCCTGGAGGATGTAGAAAGCGTAATCTCAAATGTAGAAGTGGTGATCATGGGAGATATGAATGCACAAGTCGGAAATGAGAGACAAGGAAAGGAAGAAGTCGTTGGACCATATGGATATGGGAAAAAGAACCGGGAAGGAGAGGAACTTGTAAACTTTTGTGAAAGGAATGGACTGATAGTGGGTAATTCATGGTTTCGGAAGAAAAACAGCAGGAAAATTACGAGATATGGGTGGGGTGATAGAAGAACAAAATCAGTAATTGACTACTTCCTGGTGGAAAGGACAAATCGCAGAAAGCTGATGGATGTGACAGCTTTACCAGGAGAAGCATTTGATGGGGACCATAGAGCTGTGGTGGCAAAATTTCGATGGGGAAAATTGGAAAACCTAAAGGAGATCAGAGAAAGTAAAATAAAAGTATGGAAATTGAAAGACAAAGCTGTACAGGAAGATTTTCAGGAGAGATTGAAGCAACAAATCCCAGTTACTGAAGTGGAAAATGTAGAAGAGGAATGGTCCCACTTTAAAAAGGCATTTGCTGGTGCAGCAGAGAGTGCTTGTGGTAGGACATCAACAAGAGTGAAAGAGAAGGAGACACCGTGGTGGAATGAGGAAGTGAGGAAAGCAGTGAAAGAAAAGAAGTCTGCATGGAAAGAATGGAACCGAGATCAAACAGAAGAAAGCAAAAGGAAGTATCACGACAGCAAACGGAGGTGTAAGAAAGTGGTAGGAGAAGAAAAGAAGAAAAGTTGGGAAGAATTTACACGAAGAATGGAAACAGATGTAAGTGGCAGTAAAAGGATGCTGTATGGGCTTCTAAGAAGTAAGAGGAAAGAAAGGGTTACTACAAAGCTGGTGAAAAAGGAAGATGGAGAGTTGTTAACACACCCGGAAGAGATAAAGGGACGATGGAAGGAGTATTTATATAAGCTATTGAACGTGAGCAATTCTACTGGTGAGATCGAAGTGACACAGCCTGATGACTCTACAGAAGATGATATAACAATGATGGAGGTGGAATTAGCAGTACAGAAAATGAAGATGGGAAAAGCAACAGGGGTGGATGGAATCAGTGTAGAAATGATAAAGGCTGCTGGACCTGTTGGTATGCAATGGCTGTATCGACTACTAAAGTGTGTGTGTGGAAACGGAAATGTGTACCAGAAGACTGGGAGAAAGGGCTAATAATACCAGTGTTTAAGAAGGGGGACAAGAAGGTGTGTGATAACTATAGAGGGATCACCCTCTTATCACAGATAGTAAAAATACTGGAAAGGATATTAGAAAGAAGAATGAGAAGAAAGGTGGAAGGAGAGTTGCAAGAGGAACAGTATGGCTTCAGGAGTGGAAGATCCACAGTGGACTCAATCTTTAGCTTGAGGCAGGTGATGGAAAATAACTGGGAATATGGAGAGGATTTGATCATGACTTTCATAGACCTAGAAAAGGCATATGATAGTGTCCCCAGAGAGAAGGTATGGGAAACCATGGTTAAGAAGAGACTGGGAAGTGAAATGTTGGAAATGGTGCAAGCAATGTACAACAACTGTGTTAGCAGGGTACTGACCCCAGTTGGAAAGACAGATTGGTTTAGGAACAAGACTGGACTAAGACAGGGGAGTGTGCTGTCACCCCTCTTGTTCATAATGGTGATGGATGAAATTGTAAAGGAAACAAAGGAAGCATATGGACACAAAGAAATGAAGTTACTATTATTTGCAGACGATATTGTGGTCTGGGGAAGGAACACCGAAGAAGTGCAAAAACAACTAGATGCACTGAACGAAAATATTCAGAAGTATGGCCTGAAAATCAGTATAGAGAAAAGCAAGACCATGGTGATGACAAGAGGGGAAAGACAAGGAAAGGGCACTGTGAAAATTGGAAGTCAGAGTTTGGAAATTGTGGACACGTTCAAATACCTAGGAAGTGAATTGATGCAAACTGGTAGGTTGGACATGGAGATTGGCAGGAGGGTACAGCAGAGCAATGCATTCTATCAAAGTGTAAGAAAACTTGTTTGGGATAAGGAAGTACCAAGGAAAAGCAAGGAGGTAATGTATAAAATGTACTATGTACCCATATTAACTTATGCAGCTGAGACTTGGACCCTGACAAGCAGGCAAGAGAGTAGAATCCAAGCCAGTGAAATGAACTTCCTAAGAAGTATGATAGGAAAGACAAGGAAAGACAGAGTGAGGAATGAAGATGTTAGGAAGGAAGTTGGGATGGGAAAACTAAATGAGAGAATTGAGAAGAATAAACTAAGGTGGTTTGGACATGTAAAGAGGATGGAGGAAAATAGAATACCAAGACAGATGCTGGAGGCCAAGTTCAAGGGTAAGAGAGCAAGGGGAAGACCTAGAACAAGGTGGATCGATTCAGTGAAGAACAGCGTAAGAAAAAGAAATCTGGACTGGGACAAGATCGTGGAAGAAGAATGGTGGAAGGAAAGAGGAAAGTGGAGAAGTGCCATAAATACCCCGACCCGGCAGGAGCTGGATAAGGGGAAATGATGATGATGATGATGATGTAGTAGTGTGTGTAGCTGAATTAGGGAAAGGGATGTGGTAGGTAGCACGGGACTGTTACTAATTATCACTTGGCACTATCGTGGTATTTACCTGGAGAGAGTGTGGGGAAACCCGGGGAAATCCACACTGAGGATAGCCGCTGCCATTGCTGGGACTCGAAACTTTTTCTCTGGACTCGTAGCCGTGCTTGTTAAATCACGACCGCAATGGGGAGCCGGAATTCGAATCTCCAAACCTCAGCTAACCACTTCAGACGTTAAACACATACAAATTGCTAGCAGCTGTACACTTGAGCTACTCTTTAACACGTGAGAGTTACGAAACCTCAATGGAATGCCAGCAAAAATAACATCTACGCAAACACCAGAATATAGAAACGGAGTGAAAATCTCCACCTCTTCGTTACGACGCAACTGTGAGAAATCGAGGAAGCACACCTCAGAGCGATTGCGTAACGGTATGGACCATTGAGCGTCTCGGAATAGAGGCGCATCAGTCAGGTCCACTCACGTGGTGCATTGAAATATATGAGTTCCTTGGAAATGAGGGGCAGAACCGTCTACATGCATGTGGGTCAACAGGTGAAGCTCTGGAGTCTTCTGGAAATAACTGGCGTATACACATTTGTGAGGCTAAACTGAGAAGAGGAGAGTTCGATTCCTACCCCAGGTATTCTGTGGTGGAGGGGCGTAAAACATAAAATGCGATTGCCTAACTACCAGGGAATGTTCTCTTTTTTTTAAATTGAAATAAATCATTAATGTAGGCCCAATGCTATATTAAGAAACCACAACGATGATTTTTATTCATTTCTAATTAAAATGCAAAATACAATCAGGATATAAATATAAAATACTAGCAGAAGTACCCGTTCTTCGAACGGTGTTCGTTTTTAACACCAGACATTATCAATTGAGCTACTGTTGCAATGGTTAGCGGTTTGTCATTCCTTCAAGTTTATCAGAACGAAGTTAGTTTTCTGGGAATATCACACACAGGTTAATTTAAGGCCCTTAAAATGTAGTTTTCGGAGACCCTTTATAGATTCCCGAATTTTGTGTCTCACATTGAGAAGCGCAACATATGCTTCGGTCGTCCTTCTAGGATAATTTTTATATTTCGCCTATTTTAGCATGTATTGAGAAGTTTTTCTCTATATCCACCCTTCTACTGTAGGAAAAGTGCGGTGAAAAGTTTTATAAATGATTGGTGTATTGACTCTCATGGTTACCATACCTAATTTTACGATGCTCCAAGCATCCGAACACGAGTTATAGGCGTAGGCTACATAAAGATACAAAGAAAGACAGACAGACAATTCTATTGTCTACAACATATTACCCAGATATCCAAATATGGGTATATCTACCACACAGTATCAAACAAAATCATCCTTACGATGAACCCGGTTGTCGAAAAAAAAAAAAAAAGTTAAAATGTGCTCTCAGACTAAATTCACCTAACGTGTACTTCCTGACGGGAAATAGAATTGAAAGCCTTGTAGACGAAACGCAATACACGTCACATAAAAACTGACCCTCTACGTTGTGCTAGGTGCCCATACACAGGAAGACCCCTTTCATAAATTATAAAGGCTTGTGGTGCATGAAAATTCACGTTCTTTAGCCTCAAATTGCCCAAATTCCTAAAAGCCGCAAAAAATGCTGGTTCAATTCAAGAATTTTTGAAAATAATGTTGCTGTATGGAGGTATAATAGACCTTCTGTACTATATGTCGAACGTGAAAATTGCATGAAAAAATTCTAGGATACCCCTTGACCCCCTTAATTGCATTGATGAATTGTACAGTGTACGTTAGTTCCATGATAAACTTATAGCCATTTGCAAACTTTCACAGAGATGTAATAAATGGAGTGACATTGCTTCTTACAGAAATAGAAGGAAAGTTGTAAGCCACCCCTTGATATACTGTAATGTTCTCATGGTTACCGATTTGCATTCCTTCATTAGTTTGTTAAATTAAATTAAATTAGTTTTCTGGGAATATTTCAGAAACTGTTGGATTTAGAGCCTTATAATGTAGTTTTCGAGGACCCTTTAGGGCCCCCAAGTTTTGTTTCTGGCACCGAGGGGATTTGTCTCGTCGTTGTACGCCATAATATAATGCTAATGATAATATAATATAGGGAGACATTATAACACCTATTTTTAAAAATTATTAATGCAGTCAATGGCTATGTACTTTTCTTTTCAGGGAGGGTCAGGGAAGGGATATTATCAGAGAAAGAAGCATTCAATCACGCATGAGCAAAATGGAAATGACCTACCATTTAACTAAGGACATCTATAAGAAAAGGTCAATATCCTTCAACGCAAAACTAAAACATTACTGCAGTGTCATCCGTCCGGAGGTCTTGCATGCTTCTGAATGCCTCACGATGAACAAAAAAAGCTTGGTAGAGAAACTGGAGGCCAAAGAAAGAAAGATTTTGAGAAAGATATTGGGTTCCATCAAAGACAATGGGGAAAACAGAAGACGACATAACCATGAACTATATACTCATGTGGAGATGATAAGTAACGTCATCCGGAAGAGAAGGATACCATTTTTTGGGCATGTGAAACGAATGAGCCCAGCGAAACTGACCAACCGCAACATAACTTACTTACAGGAGAGGAAAACAAAATGGGCCTGGTTCATAGAACTGGATAAAGATCTGAAAGAAGTGGGGATTACACCAATAGACATTCAGGAGCGCGCCCCACTCAAAAGGAAACTTCAAGCTTGCAAAGGTTTCCAAGAAACACCGAAGCTGAAAACGGGAAAGATTTGGACCCAGGAACGGAAGGAAGTCCACCGAGAACGAATGCGGGCGTACTGGGCAAACATCAAAGCCAGTAGGAGACAGTGGGAATGACGCGGTCCATAGATGGCCTGTACGAAATGAATGAATGAATAATATGGGGATAGGAATATAATAGACCTGCCGTACCACACCCGCATGTGTAAATCGCGTGAAAAAATTCTAGAGTACCCCTTGATCCCCTTAAGCGCGTTAAATGTATTGATGAATTTTACGGCTTAATTTGGTTCCGTGATAACCTCCTAGCCGTTTGCAAACTTTCACACTAATGTAATTAATGGAATTGCATTGCGTCTTACAGCAATAGACGGACCTCTGAGAATCTGTTGCCATGGTTACTGGCTTGCATTTGTTCATTAGTTTATTAAATGAAATTAGTTTTCTGGGAATATCTAAAAAACGGTTGGTCTTAGGGTCTTAAAATGTGGTTTTCGGGTACCCGAGTTTTGTCTCTCACATTGAGGGGCTGAAAATGAGCTTTGTCTCGTCCTTCTTCGCCTATTTCAGCATGTATTTTAAGGGGGTATGCCCCCTTTTACGAGGGGTACGGAGAAGAGTTATATCAATGATAAGTTTCGTGCCTCTGATGGATATCTGTACCAAATTTTACGTTGATACACCCAGCCGTTCTCGAGTTATAAGGGAACAAAGTTGTCCACAGACGAACAAACAAACAAACAGACAGACAGACAGACGAAAAAAATCTCGCGCATCCATCAAAAACAGTCTGACACGCGTAAAAAACTCAATTTTCCGTAGAAATTCAGAGAAAAACAGACAAACTTTCATTTTTATATAGAGAGAGATACACTGCACCGGTCGGTGTTGACCGTGTTTTATTGCACAAATTTAGGTTTCACTCGCTAAGCGTTGGAGATATACGAAAAGTGATAAGGACCTTTCGGATAGAAAATTAAATGTTAAAGCTCATGTATCCCATCAAAAGTGTGCTATTTCTTAGCGTTCTCTTTTTATTTGAAATGGAATTATGAAATTTTGAAACCAAAGGGTGTAGTGACGTCACAAATGTCGGTTTTACTCGCTAACCGTTGGAGATACACGAAAAGTGATAAGGACCTTTTGGATAGGAAATTAAATTTAAAAGCTCGTTTGTGCCATCAAAAGTTTGCTATTTCCTACCGTTCTCTTTTTATTTGACATGGAAATATGAAATTTTGAAACCAAAGGGTGTAGTGACGTCACTAAAATGGTCGCCATTTTTTAATAGTGCAAAATTTCGAAATCAAAAGTATCCTATATGTAAACCTGGTAAATCAGCTACATCCATTCAAAATTTCATTTAAATCGGACCAGTGGTTCTTGCGTTATTGAGTAACACACAGACAGACAGACAGCAGAAAGACAGACACACACCATCTCATTTTTATATATTAGTATGATTTTTTGTCAACGTCTAGCAAAAGACCCAAACAGCGACTTACCTCAGTTTTAAACTGACGCTCAGAAATATTAATTCCAAAAAGGACCTTTTCGAATTGTAGTGGTAGGTGGAAAAAGCTCAAAAGCGCCTCGGCGGGAAACGGGGGAGGTTAAAAAACAGACTGTTCGTTCGGTAGAATAAATAAATTACGACTAAGCAAGGCAAGATGGCTTTTTCGATTTTCCGCCTAACGTAGTATTAAATCATTTATAGAATAGTTTCGGGTTATCTTACTTTTATTTTTTAAGGGTACTTAAAAAGTTTGTCTTGTACCTAAAATGCCCTCCCCCACCCACCCCGTGTTATACGCCCCTGCTGTAGTGTCCCATTTCTAGTCCAGGTAAAAGCTGAGGGGATGGTTCCTAACTGATGGCCAGGGCCACCTCCATCCCAGTCTCTGCCTCAAGTACGAATAAATACACACAATATTACAGATAGCTTAAAAACACAGGCTGTTAGACAAATCTCACACACACTCTAAATACACGGGTAGAAAAGATCACGATGTCAAAGACCCTAAATCAAACAGGAACAAGAAGAACAATAACAGCAACAACAACAACAACATTAACAGCAACCTTCCCGATATCGTCATTCATTCCAACGAGTCTACTTCATTACAGTAATTTCCCTCAGGGGCTCACAACTTGTAGGACGTGGGTTGGCGAACACGGGACCCCGGCTTACTTCGTCATTGCTTCCACTTACTTGTGATGGGCTCCTCTATATCATCTTTCCTGTCGACCTTCCTTGCTCAACTCTTGTTCTCTTCTGACCCCGTGGTATTAGGTTATCCGAGATCTTGAAAGATTTTCACTTTGCCACCTTAATTGGCCCTTGTCTCATCTTCCCTGATCCCTCATTCTTCGAGGGGTCAGACCTCTTGTTTTTCTTTTCATGATCTCCTGCCTTCTGTTCAAGGCCCTCAAGGAGGCAGGGTGTGTGTAGCCCCACCACTTCTGGTGCACCCTGGATAGTGCTACACCCTCAAGGGACCACGGCTGGTGACTTCGGGAGTTGGCAACCCCGAGAGTTTCCTGAGCTGGTTCCAGTTTTTCCCATTTCTTTTCATTGCCTTTGAGGCGGACCCTCTCCTCTTTCCCTTTCCTGTCTGCCTTTCATCGCTCTCCTTCCTTCCGAGTCCCTTAATCTCATTCTTCGATGGTTGAGGGCATTTGTTTTCCTCCTGTGATTGGTTACCTTATTGATATTTTTCTTTCCTCTTCTAGTTTGTAATTAGTTTTAGTTATAGTTTTCCTTTCATTTTCGACATCACCCAAACCATTAGGGGCCGATAACCGAGATGTTAGGCTCCTAAAAACAATATTTATCATCATCATCTAAATAAATATGAGACGTATTAACTTGGTACAGTGGCGTAACTACGCGTAACTACGGGGGTAGGGGGTGATTAGGAAGATCAACCCATCCCCCCCACCCAGAGCCAAATAATTTAGAAAAGTCGTAATTTGATGATTTTTTTATTTTGGAAAAGAAAACCCAATTTTCCGATTGTTGACAAACTATTGGATTATGTACGTTTATAATTTGAGAACATTTTTCTTTACTTGTGTAAAATATTTAGTGTTAGTCCGAACAAAACAGTTCATTTCTCAGTTTTTGCACATTGAGAGTAGTCTACAAATAAAACGTATCAAATACTAGCGAGATCAAACATGAAAACGTGTACGTTTGTTTACATTTATTGTTTTATTTTGTCCCCCGCACAAAGCAAAAAGCAAAAACCAACACATGAACAAAACAGAAAGCAAACAGCAAAATTCAAAAACAAAAGCAAAAGCAGAAAACTAACACAAAACCAAAAACACCGCAAAATTCAAAAGCAAAAGCAGAATAAGAACAACATCAAGAACTAAAAAAAATCAAAATTCAAACACAAAATCAAAAACAGAAAACAAAACCAAAAACACAAAGCAAAAAGCAAAATTCATAAACAAAAGAAAAGCAGACAACAAACACAAAGCAAAAAGAAAAATGATAAATAAAAAAATTAAAAAGCAAAACACAAAGCTAAATGTAAAATGTAGAAAAAAACAAACACAAAATCAAAGACGCAATTAGTTCATATTGCACTCCGCTCATCCCTCTCCAGAAGCAAATTTTAGTAACGCCACTGACTTGATGTTCATCCCCTTAAGAAAATAATCATTGGTCTAATCACCAAAGTGTTCTCTACACCAATGTTTTAATTCACTACTATTCAAAGCTTGAAGAGCAAGGTGCCAGTTATATTGGCGCCATTTCTTCACACCCGTACAATGCTTCTAATGCGTTCATTATGCGTGAAGATCCGTTCACACCAATACAATCTTGCGTTCTTTTCCCCTAGCACTAATTGTTCGCTACCACGGCACCACAAATTGAAACAAGCGATGGACGAGAGAGGGAGCCTTCTCGATAATGACGTCCTCGGTCCTTCTACGCTTGGCAAAGAAAATCCACAATTATAGCCCTTCAGGCAAGCAACTCAATGTTGAAATCATCCTTTCAAGTCATAGACTAAACATTCCATGAACACTATTTCCTTTTTTGGTGCATTTGAAATTAATTTTCATTGTTTTCTCCACTTTTCCGAACGTAAAGGACACACTAAACGTTTATTACCAGGTGCAGGCATGATGACACGCGGTATACTGTTGATTGTTCACCGAAAACTCAACCATATCCGGTCGATTAGATTAGCAGTTTGCCTTTTCTACCACTACAAACTCCACTATGAGTTAATGAAACTCAACCATATCCGGTCGATTAGATCACCAGTTAGTCTTTTCTATCACTAGAAGCACTAGTGTGAGTCAAAACAGAGCTTCATTTGCCCTTATAATTACTTCCTGTGTAAAGATTTAAAAAAATAAATCAAAAAACACCTGAGGGTATTGAACCAAGGAACACATTAAAGAAAGAATTATGTAAATTAGTCATTTTGGCTAGGATTTTAATCAAAAAGAAAATGAGTGAAGAAACAAGCAATTTTAGACTGTTCTTCGGGAACTGCATTTATGTTGGATGTTGTTGTTGGTGTTGTTTTTGTTTGAGTCTTCCGTCCTTTGACTGGTTTGATGCAGCTCTCCCTCTGCTGTGCTAATCGTTTTATCTATACATAGCTACCACACCGTACATCCGAGGCAATCTGTTTAACATATTCTAACCTTGGTCTACCCTTAAAGTTCTTGTCTTCGACCCTTCCTTCCATAACTAAGCTTGCTATTCCTGGGTGTCTAAGTAAGTGTCCTAGTAACCTATCTCTTCTCTTAGCAGTCGCCAGAATCATCTCTCCTCTTCCACTCGTCTTAATACCTCTTCGTTTGTAACCCTATCTACCCATCTGATCTTCATCATTCTCCTGTAACACCACATTTCAAACACTTCAATTCTCCACTTTTCTGCTGCACCAATAGTCCAAGTTTCACTTCAATAGAGCACCACGCTCCAGACAAAGGCTTTCAAAAATGTCTTCCTAATACCTTAATCTATATTCGATGTGATTGGATGTGACTTTCGAATTTAATTTAATAGGATAGAGCTCTTCAAGATTCACAATTTGAAACCATTCAGGGCCCTATAAATAGAATCCTGCGCGGATACACAAAACGTTTTTCGCGTCTGCATGACTGTTATCCGCATCCGCTCCGCATCCGCATGACATTTTTCCGCATTTACACGTTTGTTATTCGAATCTACTGGCATTACAATAATATTTAAATTAGATAAAGCACAAATTACTCAAGCGACATATTTAGACGTTTGAGGAATAAGTCATTCCCTTGGGCTATCATGTGCTATGTTTAAAATGAATGTTATACCGCCAGAATTGCAAACATTTCCTTTTCGGAATGTTAATTAGGGTTAATGACGTACAGAATTTGAATGAGATTAGCTTAAATCATCATCTTTCCTTTGTCATGAAAAATACATAACGGAAAAATATGATATGTCATAAACATCCGGGTCCCAATAATGATTTTAAACAAGTTCGGATTGTATTCTAAAAAGTATCCGTAAATTGTCTCCAAACATTATCCGCAGCTTATCCGCAAAGCCATGCAAACTATATCCGGAAGGTGAAAAAATTTGCGGATATTCGAATCCACGCTCTTCAACTTTCGGCACAATTTAGAACATTGCTCAATTTTACGTTTTGCTAAGTTCGCTACCCCTACTTTGTCTGGTAAGAAATGTTTTCTACATTGACTTCCATGGTGGCCTATTTCTCATCGCCTGGGTGGCACAGTTCTCGATGGAGAGTGATTCTGTTAAGACAATGTTTGTCACTCGAAGCGGACACAAACCTTCAATCATGTTTGACTCGAAGAAAACAAGAGCAGACTAAATTGGCTCTCGGCCCAGTTTCCTTCCATTCCACTCGAGTCACATATTTAACTACAATTTATTGTCTAATCGACGCGACGCCGGAATAGCTCTCAGGGACGGTTTCCAGATACATCGATCTACTGTTCAAATAAGTAACTCCGTGAGGAGCGGCCAAGGATCCTGACAATAAGAATTCCAGGACCCAATTATTTCTGTTGCCTTCTTGATCCATTTGCAAAGCACTCCACAAAAACATTTTGACAACATCTTTCCTAATTTTAATGTTTATGTTTTTGATGTGTAACATCTTTCCACTCGGTTGCTGGATATTTTTGTGGGAGTGATTTTGAAAAATGGGACGGAAGTGGATCGGACGGAAGTGTGTAAGACGCACTGCCAGCTGAGCAGCCAGGAGGGATGCGTGGTATGCGAATCATGAGGTCTCAGGTTCGAACCCCAGTCCCGGCAATTATTTTTGCTACCGGATTATCGATTTAAACGATATCTATCATAACGTTATGCGTCATTTTAACAGAATCTACATGAAATTACGATTTATCTAATTTTAATTACAATAGTTTGCACCAAGCAGGAGTTGGGAAATTTGATCGTATTGAACATTATTTCTAGTAGTCTATAGATAGGCTAGAGACTATGGTTTCATTCCTCCTCTTAATTTACAATATAATATGTGATGTTTGTTCAAACAAGTGTGACAGTAGCATATCTCCAATTCAATCTATACATTCATCATAGTACCAGTTTGAAAACGGAGTGTAAATTAACATCTTAAGAATGTCCAAGCTGTGTAGTATACGGGTAGGATAACATGTCAGATGACTTCACATACATTTCATCTCAATTTCATAGTAGGATAACATGTCAGATGTTACACATCATATGCGACTACTGTAAGGCACGTATATTCTTTGTTTATCAGCAGATGTTTCTTGTTACTGAAAGGCTGTTAAGCTAGAGCAATCCTCCTCCTGATTTCTGTGGTGCACCTATTGTCGTGTGTGATCATGTTTCCCAAGTACTACCTTGCCAGGGAATTGTTGCCGCTGGACATGGAGGGGGTCTGTAGTGTATAGGGCCTACATTACGTCATCTCGCCTCGTTATAGCTGCAGCGAGCGGTTCCGGGGCAAGAGGGGAATGCATGCACAGTCATACAATGAGAACACACCGCACAGCGCATGACCCAGCACGAATCATGCACACAAACGACATGCGATGAGGTATCGCTGGCGACAACTGCTCGTCTATCGCATGCGTGTGGTTGGGCGGAGCGCATTAGTTCCGATTTCCGCCACCGGTAACAATTCGCTGGTAGGGTACAAACAGAATTGAGTGACTTGTTGTATGGTGTCATCATTAGCCTACTTTCGATTTTTGCAAAAAATGAAAGTAGACTTATGAGATCAACACAGGGCGAAAAAAGTGTGTCTGTCTGTGTGTGTGTATGTGTGTGAGTCTGTGTGTGTGTGTATGTGTGTGTGTGAGTCTGTGTGTGTGTGTGTGTCTGTGTGTGTGTGTGTGAGTGTGTGTACTCTGAATGTCTTTCCCCCCTTTCAATTCGAACACGGTGAATGCGAATTGAACGAAATTTGGTACAATGGTAGCACTAGCAAAGGACACCTCAGTGTCATGTTTTATATCGCCGCCATCTTTACTAAAACTGAATGGTGGCCACTCAAACGTTCAAAACGTAAAATCAAATAACGACTAACCAAATCATCCGATCACTACCAAATTTGGTAACAACATACCTTCGTATAGGATGCGTCTTGTGACCAAACTACAAGGTCGTCCGCCCGACCATTTCAGGATGGCGGCCGTGCGAATCATGCAAACTTTATAATCCATATCATGGGACCCACCAGTTCCGATTATCGAGCCGAGAATCGTTTTAACTGTTCTAAAGGAAGAGGCACGTTCGAAATTAAAAGTTTATTTTGTAATACTATAGTGCAGACGTGATTTTAAAAAGCTGAGCCGATTCAGTAATAAGACAAGATGGCAGCGGATATCTTGTGCCTGACTTATATTTCACTAATTTAAGTATTGCATGCAATATAACGTACTGATACAAAATAAATAAACTTTGTATGAAATGCTTTATATATAAATAATATACTCCAGTGATGAAATCGTTTAGTATAAATCATTATTTGCTAACAAGTTCTATGTAAGTCATTTTATATAGAACGATATTCGTTGACACAATTAGTTCAGTGGTAGAGCGTTAGCCTATCGCTCAAATGCCTATGGTTCAAACCCGATCAGAGCTAGGTTTTTTGCTTGAAATGTTATATGTTTATTGTTTTGTAATGACTCAGATGTTTTAAAATTAAGCGTTATATTGTGCATATTATGGTGTAAAATATATATTTAATTAAAACATAATTCGCCAGCAGATTTACTCGAGACATCTAGCTGCCAAAAAGGTAACTGCACGCCGACCTACTTATTAACTTCCAGATTTTATTGAAAAGTTTCTTCTTCTGGCCGCTAGAATGCACTCGCTCTGTTAGGATTATATTGTTCGATATTTCACCACTAGATGTCACGACTAGTCTACGTGGGGCTCCATTGATTACTATACCATTGGCATTCTATGCGCATCGAATTTGAAGAATGACAAGATGATACTACGATACATTTTTACTTTTTATTTTAAAGGGTTTGTAACAGCCTATTTTGCGTTACTTGAAAATGTTATTTGAAGTAAAGAACAAAACGATTTCACATAGTAACTGAATTCAAGCCGTTGGTGTTAGTTCAGGTTATTAATTACTACTTTTATTTCAGGCAAATACCAATCGAAAATATCCACATAGTTTGTATACACACGTCTCTGTAGGGTCATGGAAAGATTCGTTAATTCAATTAGGGTTGTGAAAGCCATGCACAACCAGACGTGTAAAGACATGCCTCAACTCAAAGTTGGATGTTGCCCACGGCAGGTCGTATATGTAATAATAATAATAATAATAATAATAATAATAATAATAATAATAATAATAATAATAATAATAATAATAATAATAATAATAATAATAATAATAATAATAATAATAATAATAATGTTATTGGTTTTACATCCCTTTTAACTACTGCTGCTTTTAGAGACACCGGGGTGCCGGAATTTTGGCCCGAAGGGGATCTTTAACGTGCCAGTAAATGTACTGACACGGCTCCCTCGCATTTGTGCACCCTCAAATGCCAGCTGACTGCGCCAGGATACGAACCTGCAACCTAGGGCCCAGCAAGCGAGAACGTTACCGCTGAGCCACGCAGCCAGTCCGGTCGATTATGTCTCCAGATCCATAACATTCTTGATATACTTCTTATCTTTCTTTCTTTCTTTCTTTCTTTCTTTCTTTCTTCAATGATGGTAGCAGTTTTTATCTAGGTTGTGGCGTTTGGTAGAGGTAAATCGTTTCTAAGGTCTTCAACTAAGAATAGTTCTATTATACTCTTTGATAATAACAACGAGTTATAACTATACTCATACATTTAGGAGAAAGTAGGCTATATGTTCTTTACTGAACATCTTGTTTGGAATACTACCACAAAAATATTCGATAATAGATTGTTTTGGAAATATTTTCATCATACCACCAAAAATAATATTAGAATATCTCCTCTTTATATGTTAACAATATGTCGCGCAGTTATATTGGAAAACAAAAATCAACCTAGGGAGAGTTTTACATCTTGATCTCCCTTAACATCCTTTCTACAGTGAAGGCCATCCGTAAAGAACGGGACTTTCCAAATGCCGTGTCGCTGACAGGTCGCAATGACTCACCGTCCCATTTATAGCATGGAGTGCTGATTACAACAGCGCGCTGATAAGCCCTGGATGGTGCCATTGCGTTTATTAGATACACAGATGGCAAGATATATCCCTTTCACGAATTGATTGCCGGCGGTCGAGATGGGAACTATTCTTTGTTTACTAGTGTCACACGTCAGCCTGCTTCATTGACACGTACAGTTGCGCGATTAGGATATGACTCAGTTCCAATAGCCTCAGTCATCGTTTAAATGTCCATGGTGACATGAGCTCTTGTGAAGCGCTATGCTGCTTGACTTATGTGCAGACTGCACTCTGTCATCGCTGTGTTGCCCGCTTCACTGTACGGAGCAGCTGCTACAATCAAGGACAATCACTGGTGCTGCCACGCTCAGCGGCAATCAAATCTTAAATTGGTAATACCTTATTGTGACGTTTGAAGCCATTTTTCAGTGTTGCCTAAGTAAACAAAAGTTTGGTGCTTTTCAGTCGGTCAACACGAATGTACCCAAATAGAGCTGGGTTATGCCCTAATCCTGAAATAAATTACATTAATAAATACACTAGGATGACCAGTTTCGATCGTCAAGCGATCATCATCAGATCCATTACACTTAGGCTATAATATCTATTTTTGAGAATACAGGTGAAAAATATATACAAAATGTACAATTATTTAGTTGCAGTGTTGGTAATGCAACAGTCGGTGTATGCTAAATGTAGTATATCTTATGTTAGGTGAACTTCTAAAGTAGTGATAATAATCTGGAATTTGTCTGTTAGGGGTGATTATATGGTTATACAAAATCAACTATGGTTATACTGCAATAATGTAGGCTTATACTTATCGGGTTGTCTCCTTAACTGGAACTTGAAGCAGTTGCGTGTTATGGTCGACCATAACTGGTGTCTGAGGAAACACGCAACTGCTTCAAATTCCAGTTAAGGAGACAACCCGATAAGTATAAGCCTACATTATTACAGTATAACCATATAATCACCCCTAACAGACAAATTCCGGATTTTTATCACTATTTTAGAAGTTCACCTAACATTTGTTATACCACATTTAGCATACACCGACTGTTGCATTACCAACACTGCAACTAAATAATTGTACATATTGTATATATTTTTCACCTGTATTCTCAAACTTAGATGTTATAGCCTAAGTGTAATGGATCTGATGATGATCGCTTGACGATCGAAACGGGTCATCCTAGTGTATTTATTAATCTTATGTAATTTATTTCAGGATTAGGGCATAACCCAGCTCTATTTGGGTACATTCGTGTTGACCGACTGAAAAGCACCAAACTTTTGTTTTTGGTAATACCGTAGTTGTGATAATTAATATTTGCTGTGAAGTACTGTAGTCTACCTCGAATCACGTGAACATTGTTAGGCATAGAACAAAACATCGAATTTTCCTAGTGGAAACTGATCTTCTCAAGAAAAAGTTTGTAGTAAATTTGTTCGCAAGTTTCAGCGCCAAACGATTTTTACTTCCAGAGGAACCTCGAACAAATGGTATACAGCAACAATCCGCATAATCTGGAGGCTCTCGAGAACGAAATAACTGTACCGATACGAAATATCAGTGAGGATAAATTACAGGGTGTGTACCAGAACTTCGTATGTTGGTGCAGCGTGCGTCTAGAAAAAGAAGGACATCATTTCCAGCAACTACTGTGAAATTCATGTAAGTATGATTATTAAATGTGTAAATGTGTTAGACTAGTTGGACGCTCCACTCTGGCTAGCACCAGTGCCTTGCTCGAGGCCCACCCGTCACGGGCGCATCCGTGGCTCCATTCTAGGTATAGGGTGATCACTTCCCCTCCTTTCGAATCCGCATTGTTAATGGAGACGATGTCTCACAGTCAGAAGGTTTAATTTATAGGATGCTAAAAGGTCTATAAAGTAACATAGAAAGAAACAAAGCACGCGGTGACACATTGGCGCTGCTAGCGGGCGGGTCCACTGAATCACAGCCTAATGGACGGCAAGCGATGAAGCAAATTGTTGTTATGACAAGTGGTGTTAATGTTGGCAGGCCTGGAACCCCTCATTAAGACCATAACACTCGCCAACAACAGGTGAACACCGCTGTCACTTGCGGGGCTTCACTGACACCGTTAATCTTCCACCCAGATTCTTTAGTTCACACAATACACAGGGGGCACAACATTACAAATGTATTCATTTACGAGAGTGCTCCAAAAGTTATGACCACAATCCTTTTTCTAGATGCAATGAAATTTCCCACAATTCTTAAAATTATGAGATAAATTATTAACTTTGCCATCATTGTTCTGCAAATTGAACCGCGAGATGATTTAATAGCAGGCATGTTGTAGCCTACTACAGTAGGCAGAAAAACGACTCTCGTATCAAAAATTCCTTCAGACAAAAGTTTTGGGTAATATTTATAGGAGTATTTTAAACTGTTTTGTTATTGTGCATATTACAGGAGATTTTCTCTCTCAAAACTCCATGTTTCCACCCCTTTTGGTCAATGGTTGGTGCTATCAAAACGTTACTGAGATAAGTTTGTGGCCCTTATCTGAAGATTAGCATTATCTTTGAATTGGTTCCATTTTTCATATACTAAGAAAGTTATAGCGATATTTCATTTTTGATGTGTAACATCTTTCCACTCGGTAGCTAGATATTTTTTGAGGGAGTGATTTTGGAAAAGGGACGGAAAAAATGAGCGCGTGCGGTATCGTAGATTGGTACCATGACGTACTGTCGGCCATGTGGCTATGTGGAATGCATATCGCATACGGATTCCTTCAAGGTTTGAAGGCCCCATTAAAGATATTTCTACAATAACTAATCTTCAAGTTGTCGTTCTTTGGTGTGAAAATATTCATTATATCATATTTGCTAAAAACAATTATGATTTATTAAATCTTCATACTTTTGCTGTATTCTTATTTAATGTAAGCATTCGAGGTACTGTCGGCCAACATACAGCCCTATGTGGAATGTATATTGCATACGGTTTATTTCAAGGTTTGGAGGCCCCATTAATGATATTCCTTCAATAAATCATTGGCACTGGAGTTTTACAAGTAGTTATTTCGATGGCCATCAGAGTTCACTGTTAACAAGGGATTTGCGCTCCCGGCAGACACATAGTAGGATAGCATGTCACATGTTACACCTTATATGCGACTGCTGCAAGGCTCGTGATTATTTTTTGTAAAAGGCCCCCAATTTCCACCCCCATGGTCCAATTTTGCCCATTAACAAACTCGGAGGACATTTTTATGTATAAATTTGAAGGTGATTGATGCGAAACGACGGTATAGTTATCGTGTCCACAAAAAGTTATATATACAGTATATAAATAAACTTTTGAACTGCCAGTGATTTTGGGATCTGGGCGATGTGAAACGCGAAAATATGTCAAAACTTTCAGGTATCGTAACATGGTACACCTACCCATTGCAATTGGTAGCTTTCTAACGAAATCTACCTAAAAACAGGGTAATGATGCTCATAATATTGTAGGACAATACACTCGCAGGAATTTAAAGGAATGAATTAAAATTTGATTCCAGTTCGTTCGTGAAATAGTCACTTTAAATGCAACTCGTACTCTTAAAAGTCCTCAAATTTTGACGATCAAACACATATCGAGACTTTCAAAAATACTCGTTATATTTCCTATGATAATAAGTCCTGAAGATTAAAACCTTAAGTCAATGTTAATTAGTACTTTTTATTGTACCGGTTTCGGCCTCATTGTGGTCTTCCTCAGCGCAAATAATGTGAATAGAAAAGCAAGACTTACAATACATGAAAAATTTTACCATAAAAGAAGGTTGTTATCAAAACTATTTCTAATAAATTAATCGTCTAAAAGCTAAAAAACTAAAAAGCACATACACTAAAATTTAAAAAACCAGATCTCTTACAAAAAATGTTTATGTTAAACGATGTCAAAATGTAAATATTATACGTCAGAGAACAGTATCATAATGATGGTCATTAACGGCCGAGGGGATCCGATGCGCTGATCACGTGTCACCCCAATATCTGAAGGCCAAGTGGCTGGGCAACGGTCGCTTGGTAGGCCTGGGCCCTTCATGGGCTATCGTGCCCGGGGTTATTATTGTTTTTCATTGTGAGACAGTTTCTCCAGCCAATCAGAGCTCATTCATTGAGGTAAGGATACCTTCACGCATGCGCTCAAAATCCAACTTGTCGGACATGAATTACATGTTTTGAAAGTTCAAATTGGATATCGAATCAACCATTGTAGTTACAATCCTAAACACAAAGACAAATTCAGCACGAACCTTTACGGTAACAAGAAAATACTATGACATATGCAAGAAATTTATGAATCTACGTTCAGAAGTTAACAACACAGCATCCTACTATATACATTACCGACATGGAAAGTGCACCGTCCATATGTTCGCGTAAATAAACTGGCGAATGTGAGACAAGAAATAGCACTGTACCTTAATATTTCCAACTCCAATTTCTACACAGCGCATTGCTGACAATATTAGTGAATGCTAGTTCTGATCGGCACTTGACATCATGCAGGCTGTAAACAATAGCTTTGCCAAGCAAAGTAAATGGTCTCTGCTTTCGAAATTCTTTGACCCACGCATGCGCTCTGTTCAGTCAGCAAACCACCCAGCGCGCTCTGTTCACTAACTGAAGTTACTGAAACCCACAGATATTTATGTTAAAACATATAATAAAGTTATAATTATCGTCGAACATAAACAGTCGTATGCAACTCGCCTATAATGGTAATTAAGATACTCGTATGCAAATTATAAAACTCACTACGCTCGTTTTATAAACATAATCGTGTCTTAATTATTGCCATTATAGGCTCGTTGCATAACGTACTATTATTTCTCTGGAATAAACATATTTTTGTAACAGATCTGTATTTTTAAATTTAATTTTAGTATATGTGTTTGTTAGTTTCTTAGCATTTAGGCGATTAATTTATTAGAGATATTTTTGAGAACAACCTTCTTTTATGGTAAACGTTTTCATGTACAGTAAGTCTTGCTTTTCTATTCGTATTATTATTTGCGCTGAGGAAGGCCACAATGTGGCCGAAATCGGTACAGTAAAATGTACAAATTAATACAGACTTAAGGTTTTTAATCCTCAGGACTTATCATACTTCGTCAATAAGGAACAGGGCTAACATGGTCATTTTCATGTCACTTTATACCTATGATAACATATTAGATGCAGAACCAGAAAATAATCATAATAGCGTTTGTGGGTAAGTGTCAAAAACGCATAAACGAGAAACGCAGAAACGAGATTTGACTAGATTTATAATCTGCTGGGAGAGTAACTTCCATTACTACAATAACAAGATGTGAATAGTAGGTGTATTGGTTAATGTCAAAGTTCGTGTAAACGTGGGCGAGATGCTACTGACTAGAGCAGTCGTTCTTAACCTTTTCAGACTGTGAGCACCATCCTCACGAGGTCATGACATACCAAGTACCCAAGCACCATTTCGTCGAATATATTAATAATAATAATAATAATAATTACGAGCCTTACAGTAGTCGCATATGATGTGTAACATCTGACATGTTATTCGAATAATTCCATATTACTTACTCGCATTTTTTTAAAGAATGAACTCATAGTGCTACCTTGTGGCAAAATCATGAAGGATTCCTTCGTGTTATTACCATCGAAGTTCTCATTACTATTATTTCTGCAATAACTACTTGTAAAACTCCAGTGACAAATCCTTTCAGCAAATATTATAACAGTGCTGTATTTTGGTGGACAGTACCTCGAGTGTTTACATTAAATAAGAACACAGAAAAAGTAGTAAGATTTAATAAATCATAATTGTTTTCAGCAAATATGATATAATGAATATTTTCACACCAAAGAACGACAGTTTGGAGATGATTTATTGTAGGAATATCTGTAATGGGGCCTCCAAACCTTGAAGTAAACCGTATGCGATTTACATTCCACATAGCCACATGGCTGACGGTATGTCGTTGTTCCAATCTCCACCATCGCGCGCGCTCATTGTTTCCGTTGCATTTTCGTCCTTTTTTTTTTTACAAAATCACCCCCACAAAAAATATTCAGCAACCGAGTGGAATGATGTTACACATTAAAAATATCCAGCAACCGAGCGGAAAGATGTTACACATCAATAATAATAATAATAATAATAATAATAATAATAATAATAATACACAAACATGTTCCTCTATTTCCTTTGCCTATCTCTCTCGCCCTCAGAAGAGCTGAAATAGTTAGGGATTAACAGTTCATCAGGCAAGCAGCAACCGTTTGCATGACTCATACAGATAAGATGCATTTATGTATAACAGTCGAGTCCAATCAGCATCTTTCGTGTTACTCATAAAACAGGAATGTCCAATAATTTTTACTGAAGATTAAAATACTATTTCAAAAAGCGATAACACTTTTGGCTGTCAAAATTTGTAATATTAACACTGTTATTCTGGTTTGTGCAACATTGAAGAATGGATCTCAGGGGAGTTTGTGCTCGCGAGCACCAGGTTGAGAACGCCTGGACTAGAGATTGCGCCAGATGGATGTGCGGCAGTACAGTCTCACGCCTGATAGTTATGCAACCATCAACACGCTTCGCCTGGGAGGCTTGCATCAGACCCCAACTCATTACCTGTCCGGTATGTTTAATGTACAGGGGAACCGCTGAAATTTGTCTGGCCGAGGATATTCTCCGGGGTGTGAGGGTGAAAGGGTGAAGGTATCTTAACACTCCTCGTACTGGGGGTAAACCCAAGCATTGGATGCTGCCTCCACGACTTTCAATGGCCATGGCTGACTTGTGTGCAGAATCCAGTTATTCTTGGAATAACATTAACCGTGTTTAATATAAGTATTAACTTTTGTTTTAATTGAGTTTACTGAGAGACACATGTTCAGTGTTAATACTATAATGTTTATTACATTGTGAATTGCAACCAATGGCCATAGCAGGGTATTTTAACAGAACGCCCGTAGGCTCCCAACAAGTTCAATTTCAAGTAGTTCCAACTCTGGCTACCAGATGCCACTGTCAGTGACACCTAGTGGTGAACGTTGGAACTTGACAGAGCGTTTCTAACCAAATACCCTACACATTTGGCTACACACTACCAATTGCAGTGGTAGGTTCTTTTACATGCCATAAATCTGTGACATGGGCCCACCGGCTTTACTTCCCCTCCGAAGGAAGGCATACTGAAGGATTTTAACGCTCTTAAAAATCCGACGACTTCGGCCGGGTTTGAACCTGTGATCGTGGGCATAGCAGTTAAGCATGCTACCAACTGCGGCATTGAAGCCTGTTAAAATGTTTATGGTAACATGTTTTCAACCCTTCATTTGGGTCTTCATAAGCAATGCTATAAAATACTTATTCACTAAATTGAGCATTTTTACGCAAACGAATATACTGTAGTAAATAAAACTTAACTCTAAGAATCCAATTTTGAATATACAAGTCTAAGAGAAATGGACACCCTTACAAAAGTATTTATGAAGGTAGTTAAACATGTATTTTTGTTCGAATAAAGGCTATTTATATGAACATATTATCAAATATCTTGCCACGGTGGGTGAGTGGTTAACGTGTCGGTCTACTAACCCCAAGCATGCAGGTTCGCTTCTGGCCGTGGCAAGTGATTTTTGAAAGGCGGCAAAAATTTACGACACACATGTCATACGATGCTGGCATGTCAAAGAACCCATTTGAATTCAGTAGGCCGTGTTCATAATGGCAAAATTATTCTCGGTTGTTTCCACAACACTAAGTTCCTAATTTCTCTACTAGAAAGCACTATAGTGCTCAAGGATGTATTAAATATCTAACCTCCTTGACTTTCACAGTGCTTCAAGGAACAACGAAATTCGACATGCAAGCTACCATCTGGGTGTCAAATAGCAAAGCTTGCACCTGGCACCCGAGGCCATACGATATTATTATTATTATTATTATTATTAGTATTATTATTATTACCAAATATATATATTTTTAATCGATTTTACCCTCCAGGTTGGTGGTTCCCACGGAATCAACGAGGAAACTCACCACTACCGCCTCTACGGGCAGTGTCCTAGAGCTGGGAACATCTGGTCGGAGTGGATACAACTGGTGAGGTGTGATCAGCACCTCGCCCAGGCGGCCTCACTTGCAAAGCGAACGGGTGCCCCATGAGGGATGGGAAGGGAGAGGCAGATTGGGACGCATAGGCTAGGAAGCGGGAAGGAAGCACCCTTGGCCTTACAGTAGGTACCATCCCGGCATTTGCCCGAAGACGAAGTGGGAAAACCACTCCGAGGATGGCTGAGGTGGGAATCGAACTCCCTTTACTCATTTGGGCCACCCGAGGCTGAGTAGACCCCGTTGCAGTCCTCATACCACTTTTCAAATTTCCTGGCAGAGTCGGGAATCGAACCCAGGACCTCTGGGGCGGCAGCTAACCACGCTAACAGCTACGCTACGGAGGCGACTATTATCAAATATACTGTACTAAAAAAACTGTAATATTTAATTATTATTTCTTGACATTTCCATACAGTGCCAACTAGTAGGCTATATTAGGTCGTGAAATAGTCTTGGTTTTATTGTCAATCGAATCCGTTATTTTATGAAGTCTGTGGAAGAAGTTATCAAAGTTTAATATTGCTTGAGTTTCGTAAGCTCAAGTCACCCATCAAGCTCACAATATCACTATAATCCGAGAATGTTTTGTCTGAGGATCGCGGGGCGGTATACTCGCTTTGAGAACAACACTACAGTACCGTACTCTATTAATCGTAAACGAACAAAATTATGGCTTTATTTAATGGCATCTTCCATAGGCTACATGGGCTTGTTGGAAACAATTCTCAACAGTAATTGGCCTTTCCGTATAATCTACCGCATTCTTAACCCTGGAACAGTGCCCTCATTCTCCAGAAACAGTAATGGTATCCAGGGGCACTGAGTACCCCAGGACAGAAACACAACTCTGATGCATTAAAACAATCTATTACTAATAACTGCAATTGCAAATGAGTGAAATCAACCCTGTAGCATAGAATACTTAAACTATCAAGGCTGTAAAATTAATATAACAGAGTGAATATAATAGAAAACAAAAATATTAGCAATATTTCAACGTTATTGTAGATATTCTTTCTTTGGTCATCATATTTTATTATTTAAACTAGTTTCCATGATGGTTCTGTATTGACGTACTAAATAGTTTTAACAACAAATTGTATATCCACCTTAGTCAATACAAAAACGAAAATAAATTATAATTACACTTGCTCCTGGTACATGTTTCGGGGATTAATTGCTTTTATCCCCTTCATCAGCCAAGACAAATATTCGAAGAAAGATGTAAGATAGCGTAGCACTCAAAAATAAATGGCTATTTAAATTTAATATGGTGCACCATATAAGTAGGTCACAGGAAAATGTGGAGCAAAACTAAAAACATATATGTAACAGCGAAGATATTCAGCCATCATAACACAGAGAATCAGTGGACAGTTAATTCATAAATCCGCTCCAAAACACTGGTCGAAGCTTGAATTGGCAAAAATCACAATACTTCACCATATGGACACAACCAATGAAGATGCCTTATGCTCAACAGGTCCAAAATCAAATGCCTGCATACGAATTAGACAATCTCTTCAAAATTGATACCTTGACTTAACCTGAAGTTATGCATTGAGCTAACCTCATTGCTATTTGAAGTTGTTCCTTCCACGCTCGTCTAGTTCGTATGCAGGCATTTGATTTTGGACCTGTTGAGCATAAGGCTTCTTCATTGGTTGTGTCCATGTGGTGAAGTATTGTGATTTTTGCCAATTCAAGCTTCGACCAGTGTTTTGGAGCGGATTTACGAATTAACTGTCCACTGATTCTCTGTGTTATGATGGCTGAATATCTTCGCTGTTACATATATGTTTTAAGTTTTGCTCCACATTTTCCTGTGACCTACTTATATGGTGCACCATATTAAATTTAAATAGCCATTTATTTTTGAGTGCTACGCTATCTTATATCTTTCTTCGAATATTTGTCTTGGCTGATGAAGGGGATAAAAGCAATTAATCCCCGAAACATGTACCAGGAGCAAGTGTAATTATAATTTATTTTCGTTTTTGTATTGACTAAGGCGGATATACAATTTGTTGTTAAAACTATTTGGTCATCATAATCATAATCAACATTTCACTTCTCACATTCACTACAAAACACCAAGCTATGATGTTTACGCACAAACTTCTTGCATTCTGAGCACACCACAGTGGTCATGGTGTCCTTGGTTCGTGGGCAGATGGAGCAATTAATGCCCTGGAGATACTGCTTTGGGTATAAATACCTGTCACTGCTAAGAAGTATACACATTGACTGAAAGACGGTCGAAGTCTAGTAAAAGTCACAGGAGGTGACCGCTTATGAGGTGTATCAGCATAACGTAATCGGGGAACGAAAATTCTCTGGGGCATTGAGTGCCCCACTGTACTGTTCCAGGGTTAAGGGGCTCGCCCCAGATGTACTACAAACCTATGACAGTTGTAGGCCTACCACTCTGTGATTTTCTGCGAATTGCCGAAGATGTGTACATTGTGGCAATACGGCAAACAGAGTTGTTCTTTTAAAGATATGGACAAGGGATTCATTACGATGAGATCCTACTAAATGTACTCGTGGGGCTGTTTTTGGAATGTCCAATATCATTTTCACGTCATATTTTCTTTACGGAGACGTAGTTCACATTAAAACCTTTGATGTTGACAGTTATATCTTCTTTTCATATTTTATGACAGCAAAATCATTTCTTTTTCTCTCTTTATCGCATTTTGTTGCACGTCATGGAGATTATCGTCTCATCCATAATACTGTAATAATAATAATAATAATAATAATAATAATATCGTATAGCCTCGGGTGCCGGGTGCAAGCTTTGTTATTTGACGCCCAGACGGCAGGTTGCATTTCGAATATTGTCGTTCCTTGGATCGCTATCAAAGTCAAGGAGGTTAGATATATAAGCTCCTCGACACTACAGCGCTTTCTAGTAGAGAAATGAGGAACTTTGTGTTGGCGGAGAGTCCCGTGATTAATTTTGCCTTTATGAACACGGCCTACTGAATTCAAATGGGTTCTTTAACATGCCAACAACTTAGGACATGCGTGTCGAGATTTTTGTTGCCTTTCAAAAAACACTTCTCACGGCCAGGAGTGAACCTGCAAACTTGAGGTCGGTATGTCCGACACGATAACCACTCATCCACCGTGGTAAGCAATACTGTAATAATGTCATTGGTTTTACGTCCCTTTTAACTACTACAGCTTTTAGAGACGCCGGGGTGCCAGAATGTTGACACAAAGGGGATCTTTAACGTGCCAGTAAATCTACTGACATGGATCCCTCGTATTTGCGCACTCTCAAATGCCAACTGACTGCGCCAGGATTCAATCCTTCAACCATGAGCACTGCAGGCGAGAACTTTACCGTTCAGCCATGCAGCCAATCTCAATTATTAGGGGTGTTTATTTTTCCCAAATGCGACAAAGCGTGAAATGCTCATAATGGCTTGTAATGTTATATATTTTTTCACTTTTCACGACCTGTAAAGCACTTTTTATGTGATTTGAGAATGCAACAAAATACGAAATCGACTCAAAATGCGAAAACTGTTTCAAAATGCTACATAAATGCGAAATCCACTCCACTACTTCTTTCTGTTCGTATGGAAACTTCAACTGAGGAGTTTGTTCACCCTTGAAATGTTTATGACGGCTTGACCACTGGTTTGGAATGCGTAATGTAATCCATTCTGCACTTCGTTGCCCGCCCATCGCTTTCATTCCCTTGACGTAGGTCAACTCGACAAGTTGATGATGACAGAAAAACTGTCTATAAAACTGCTCTTTCGACAATGTTAATGATTCATAGCATGCACTTACCGTGGTGGATCTTGGAGCAAGATTTGATTTGATTTTGTGTATTTTCTCTGTATTATTCTGGTTTTGCATCAGTATAAATTTCAATTTTTGTTTTGTGTAGCCTAATGCTTTAGCCTGTAACAATTTTCTTCTGTGCTGCCACATGATGGAAATGTCTGAGCCTGGCAAAAGGCAGTCTTCTTACAGCACCAAGTTCCATATACACTCCAACATGGCGCCACACTGCATTGGAAAACACTTGACTCAAGAAACACAATATACAATTTGCGGGTTCTGGTCCATGCAACTGAAATTACAATATCTAATTTCCGTTTGATATCAATAAGTGTATTAGGTTTGTTGCAGTACGGCAGATCTTTTCTAATTCCCATGTTTTGTTTAGACGAATGGTTGAATAATTTTAAATCTATGTAATTTGTGAGACTGTTGGGTTGGTTGGTCTCGGCGGCCTACAAAGATTGATTTCCGATCCTGCTAATGAGAGTAACGCTTGGTTTAGAACCAAACTGTAGTCAGGTGAAGCGGTTGTCATGGTAACGTGTGGGGCGATCTAAATATAGCGCCGGGTAGAAAGCTCTGCAGGTGAACCCCAACATGTTCACCCTTGCGCGTAGCCTACGCGCATGGCCAGGGCTTTGTTTGAAACCACCGCACCGATACGAAACTTCAAGTTCAGACTTTGCTTTCATCTTAACCTATTAAGTGCTGAGTTACCCAGTTAGCTATTTGCTATCTTAATGTCCAGTGTTTTCATTTGCATTTAAAACAATTGTAGAAGTCGTATAGTTATCAGAGGGACTTAAAGTGTTTATGGATTTTGTGTCTTTATTAAACTAAATGTAAATTTAAAACCCTACGCTTATATTAATTTTCAATTTGTGACAAATCAAAATTAAAATGTGTGTGCCCACGCTTGCAACATCTCCAAACAAGTTAAGGACCCAAAATAATATTATTCCACCCAGCCGAAGTCGTCGGATTTTTAAGAGCGTTAAAAATCCCTCATTATGCCTTCCTTTGGAGGGGAAGTAAAGCCGGCGGTCCCATGTCATAGATTTATGGCATGTTAAAGAACTTTCCACTAATTACAACTGTGTGGAACTAAATTGTATAGGTTAAGGATGTAAACAACGCTCTTGGGTTGCTACGTTTGTTGCCAAGAGCCGACTGCGGTGGCGTCTAGTAGCTAAGTTCTAAACTAGGCCTAGTAGTCGTTGACTGTGGCGTTTGATGGCCAAAGTAGGAACTATTTGAAAAATTCAAAGTTGCAGTCCTTACTTGAATTAAAAAACAGATACACTCACTAATACAGTCATCACAATTAACACCGGTTATCAGACAGATTCTACACACACCCAAAGTACACGGGGCTACATGACCGCGTTGTCGCAGCCCCTAAACTAAGGAACCAACCAACCTAATATTATTCCCCCAAAACAGTAGGCAACTAATGCTTGTTGGTCATTGCTAGCACAAACATTGATATTTTGTGATCCAAAATCACAACATGGAGTGATGAATTTGCTTGTTTACTTCACAGATGAACTCCAGCTGTAGAGAACGGACGTCTACAAAATGCTCTGTTAGTTACTTCCGGAAGCAAAATTCCAAAGTCAAGTTGTACTACACAAGGCCCAACAGATGGCAGAACATGCCAGAGATCGATTCGGCACTCGAAAGCGATTGGGAAATATTGAGGAAAAAAAAACAAACCAAGATGTTCAGTTAAGAACATATAGCCTACTATCTCCTAAATGCATGGGTATTGTTATAACTCTTGGTCCTTTTCAAGGAGTATAATTGAATGTTGGCTGAGGTAGCTTGCTGAAATACAACATGCTATACGGATATTAAACATGAATATGAGGTGCCCTTTGCTAGTGCTACCTCTGTAAAAAATTTCATTCAATTCGGTTTTACCGTGTTTGAATTGATAGGGGGAATCAATTTGCACACATACATGGCCGCTATATGCAAACTATTGGACTGACGACCTTGTAGCTTGGCCAAAGAACGCTCCTCACATAAAGGTATGTTGTTGCACAATTTGGTAGAGATCAGATGATTAGGTTGGTCGTAATTTGATTTAATCGTTTTACATTTGGGTGGCCACCATTACGTTTCCGTCAAGATGGTGGCAATATAAAACACTGAGGTGCCCTTCGCCTGTGCTACTTCTGTTCCAAATTTCGTTCAATTCGGTTTTACCGTGTTTGAAAAGATCGGGGGAATCGATTTTCACACATACATGGCCGCCATCCGCAAAGTATTGGGCTGATGACCATGTAGTTTGCTCAGAAGAATCTTTATACAGGAAGGTATAATGTTGAAAAATGTTTGAGAGATCAGATGATTAGGTTGGGCGTATTTTGATTCAAGCTTTTAACATTTGGGTGGTCGCCATTACGTTTTCGTCAACATGACGGTGATATATAACATGACAGTGAGGTGCCCTTTGCTAGTGCTACCTCTGTACCAAATTTCGTTCATTTCGGTTTCACCGTATTTGAATTGATAGGGGGAATCGATTTGCACACATACATGGCCGCCATCTGCAAACTATTGAGCTGATGATCTTGTAGTCTGGTTAAAATATGCTTCCCGCATAAAGTTATATTGTTACAAAATTTGGTAGAGATCAGATTACTAGGTTGGTCGTAATTTGATTTAATCTTTTAACATTTGGGTGGCCGCCATTAGGTTTCCGTCAAGATGGCGGCAATATAAAATATGACACTGAGGTGCCCTCTGCTAGTTCTACCTCTGTACAAAATTTCGTTCAATTTGGTTCCACCGTTTTCGAATTGATAGTGGGGACAGACAGTCAGAGTACACAAACACACACTCACACACACACACACACAATTTTTGGCCCTGTGTAGATCTCATAAGTCTACTTTCATTTTTTGCAAAATCGAAGGTAGGCTAAAAATTGTCATGAGCACCGTTTATAGACGGTCGAAGCACTCAACGGGTTAAGTCCAACGACAGTGGGCAGGCTTAGCCGATGTCGAGTTGTTGTTGTTAATTGATTTTAGAAGATTGGGACATCGTAGCAATGTAGTCCTCTGCACTTGGATGTGTATGGAATCTGTCTGATAACCTGTGACACTGTGATGGCTGTATTAGTAGGTGTGTTTGTGACTGGGGCTATGATTTGCGTTGGAGGTGACCGTGGCCTTAATTTAGGTAGAGAAGTAGACGATGAAGTAGAAAACCAAGAAAAATCACTTCTCGGATTGCTGAGGTAGGAATCAATCCCACGTTTCTCTGTTCTGGCTTGTAAGGTTGAGCGAATCCCCTTCCAGTTCTCATAGAAGATTTGCATTTCTTGCCAGAACCGGGAATCAAACTCTGTCATGAATGCTAGCCACTACGCCACGTGGGGGTATTTAATTTAATTTGATGACATACCCATAATTATCTTCCAAACTGTAAAATGTATTATGAGAATGTACTGTTTCCTACATGTTTAGATGTAAATGTATAATCGGAATGGCTCGATTTGTAATTTCGGTAATATTTCATCTAATTTCGAAACTCCATTGTTCGGTTTGAGTACTGTACAATAAACAATATGTATGTATACAGCTATTTCACTCAACCACCCGCGTGAGGTCGCACCCCATAAGACGGTTTCAGCAACTCTTCGGGCCAAAGCACTAGAATTGGTCGTCGGATCATATTTTAGTCAGTTGATCAGGTTTGGAGTTAAGAAGATGGTATATTGGCTTTCACGGCCGGTGATTTAAAACTCAGTAATTCTTTTAGGTTTGTGCCGTGTATTGTGTGGGGTTTCGCCTAGGACACCAAGCTGGCTCATCGGCAGGCTCTAGGTGTCCCCGCCCGGACCCCCTCAGGAGTGACGAACTGCGCGCCACCTCCCTTTATATTGGGTGCAACTGCACCACTTGACTGCGAGAACTAAAAGCTCAAGCAGCCTTAACTTCCCTATGAAGGCTTCCAAAAAGATGGTATATTGGCTTTCACGGCCGGTGAATTAAAACTCTGCAATTCTTCTAGGTTTGTGCCGTCTCTTGTGTGGGGTTTCGCCTAGGACACCAAGCTGGCTCTTCGGCGGGCTCTTGGTGTCCCCGCCCGGACCCCCACAGGAATGACGAACTGCGCGCCACCTCCTTTTATATTGGGTGCAACTGCACCACTTGACTGCGAGAACTAAAAGCTCAAGCAGCCTTAACCTTCCTACGAAGGCTTCCAAAAAGATGGTATATTGGCTTTTACGGCCGGTGACTTAAAACTCAGCAATTCTTCTAGGTTTGTGCCGTGTCTTGTGTGGGGTTTCGCCTAGAAGAATTTCTGAGGTTTGGAGTTAAGGGTTTAATAAGACGAAACACTTTCAAACTTTGTGTGATAACTTGTGTGATTGTGATGGCTGTACTAGTTCTTGTATGTGTAAATTGGAGATAGGATTGTGAAGGAGGTGACCGTGGCATTAAGTTTGGAACCATCCCAGCATTTGCCTGAAGTAGAAGTGGGGAAACCACGGAAAATCACTTCCAGGATGGAAGATTCTCAGTTTTGCTTCACGAGGCTGATTGTAACCCATTCCAGCCCTCAGAGCAGAATTAAAATCGAACCCGGACCTCCAGTGTGACAGCCAAGCACTCTAGCCGCTACACCACGAGGTGGTGAGGCAACAGAAGCAATCCTGTCCTTTTTATACCTAAGCCAGTAATTACTTTCTATAGCCTATTATGAGGTAAATCATAGCTGGAATAACTTTTATGGCTAACTCTGCAGCTTTTTGTTCCACACGAGAATACTGTAGTTCTCATAAAATAGGACGTAGAATATTAATTTGATTGTGGAATAAAAAGTCATCTCATTTCCATTCAAAAGAATTAGCTAACATTTATGATCTTTAAATTAAATTAAATAGCCATGAATTAGATTTTTTCCTCTGTAAATGAACTCGAATGTTTTCGCAGCGATTTTAATTAAATTGGTGTGTAAATCTCGTGGATTCAATTAATGATAGCAGTTCTGGTGCAGGGTAGGTCTATTATTGAAGTAAATCGTCCAATAGTGGAATATTTGAGAAGTGGCTAAATACTAGTCTCGTATGGAAACCACCTTGAACTAGTCTATGCGTACTTGTCACCTCTTGGTGTAGTGACTGGCAGTCACTCAGAGGTCTGGTTTAGACTCCCGGCTCAACCAAAATATTTAATTCTGAACTGATGTTTGGAACGGAGTACACTCAGCCTTGTGAGGAAAACCTGAGGAAGGGTAGGTTCAGTTCCCTCGGATTTTATAAGAGCGTTAAAAATCCCTCAGTATGCCTTCCTCCGGAGGAGAAGTAAAGCCGGCGGGCCCATGTCATTGATTTATTGTATGTAAATGAATTTTCCACTGACTACAATTTAGTGTGTGAAGCTAAATTTGTAGGTTAGATTTGATTAACTCTTTATCAAGTACCAACGTTCGCCGCCAGGTGCCAGTTGCGGTGGCTAGTAAACAAGCTCACAGCTATGTGTCGTTGACGGTAGCATTTGGTAGCAAAAGTAGGGACTATTTGAAATTGACCGTCTGCAGTCCTTACTGAATTACAGGTAACACACACTATTACAGCCATCACAATTAACACCGGTTATCTATAGCTGGAGTTAATCTGAGATGTAAACAAGCATGGCGGAACAATAAACAATTTATTCACGTCAGGTTGTGATTTCGGATAAAAGAACATGAATTTTGTACAAGTAAAGCTGCGGTTTCCTTCAGTAGCGGTACCACTTTCTAGGGGCCGTAATGTGACTTCGAATGACGTATAAAAACTGGGGACCGTCTTGACGGTGAGCAATGGTGTAAAGTTAGAGCTAATTATTTGTGTGTGTCGTGACATGTTGCCATAAAGTTAAATTAGAAATGGATGATCTTGACATGGCGCTCGTAATATTTCTGGAAGAAGAGGAGTCATCCGAAGACGATAGGGAACGTTCCGGCGGAAGTGGCATTTTTAAAAGGTGTCCTTTCGGAAGGTGCATATGGAATTGAGTGCGTTATGTGCACTGCAATAAAGATAAATTCAGAGGACATTTTCGGTTGATACCAGTGTTATTTGATTATGTTCTGAATTACATAAAAGTTGACATAACTTCATTGCCGTACAACAGAAACAAAAGACCAATACCTCCTGAACAGAAACTCGGTGTATTTTAAGGCTACTCTTAACATTATACAATGCCTCTTTATTCTTTACGAAATCTATTAATGTTTCCTTTTCTTCCATACTCCAATACTCCATACTCATTGTGCAGGGTGGGTGGGAAGTAACTAGGTATTGAAATTGACGTATAACTTTAATGATTGCAGAGTTATTTATTTGAAATTAATACAGTATGTACACTGTTATATGGGAATATGATTGCACACCTGACAATTCCATTACATTTCGATGGCGTCGACCAATCTCCTCAAACGACCTGGAATGGAATACACAGCTTTCTGGAGGAAGTTGTGTGGGACGTTGGTAAGAACATCCCGAATCCGTGCTTCCAATTCGTCCAATGTGCGAGGTTTCGTCTGGTGCACCTCCTCTTTTGTCCAGCCATTAAAACAGTCTCAGGGTGTGAGGTCTGGACTTCTTGCAGGCCATTCATGAGAAGCACGTCTCCCCAGCTAACGTCCTAGAAACTTCTCATCTAACCAGTTCCACACGACATTTGTAAAGTGAGGCGGTGCGCATGAAGATAATGTCAGTGGTATTTACCCATCCAGATATCGTGGGCCAAACGTTATCCTAAAGCATTTTAAGGTAGCGTTTCCCGTTAATTGTTAATTGTGTCACGCAGGAGATATGGGCTGATGCCATTTTTAGCAGTTATTCCACACCACACGGTCAATTTTGGACGAGACTGCATCTTCTCCACCGTAACTCCAGGATCCTTTCCCACCCAGTAATGGCAATTGTGCCAATTGACAAAGAACGATCGAATTCCACACCTCATAGCGCGAAGCAATCTGTCAGGCGAACGGCCATCTTTGTTATTGTTGAGTTTACCGCCTCTCGCCGCCACCGTCGGTACTACGCGACATGAAAATTCCAAACCTAAATATGTTGGCTTCCCGCATGCGAATGGTTGTTATCGCAGCAGACGACACGCAGCCAGTGAAAGAAGGAATGTGCTGAGTCAGTGAAGCAAGTAATGACCAACTTAATGTTTTAGGAATGCGCGATACGCAATGAGTGGGAAGACATCTGCAGTTCAAACTCAACTGCCATCTCCTGGCGCGATATCAATATACACTAGACATTTTATATCTATTACTTTCCTGATAAGTTAAAAATTATGAATTCAACATTCATTTTTTTACGTTCGAATGAAAGAACTCAGCACTGGGGTTGCAAACAGATACGTGGTAACTCAGCACTTAAAAGGTTAAGGGGGCAGAACAGCGAGGTCATCTGCCCCTCTGGTGACGAAGCATAAGAAAGAAACAACATATTCGTTGTTGTTTGTGTTTGTGTCTTCCATTTAGCGGATTGGATATCGTGTTCATTTCTTTTAATTCACACCGATCTGTTAAGAAATAGTAATGTTAATGTTTCTTCTTTTTAGAGCTTGAGATGCATTGTTCATCTGCTCTGTGTACTTGGAAATGCATTGAATTTTTCTGTTAACTTGTGCTGTTATATTGACTTTAGTTGCATGTGAAGTCGCAATTATTAAGACAAGGAATCGTGCTAGCTGCCCTGGACTTGAAATAAGACATTATGCCGATATTTTCCTAGAGGGACTATGGAAGAACACGGAAATAATCACACACAGGTTGACCACTGTCACTGCCAGGATTCGATTCACCTTTATCTAAACATCCGAAAACACTACGAATAATACTCCTAATAACATGAGGATTGTGCTCTGAAAGAAGTTCATTTACCGTATTGACAGATTCACTATATAACAAAAGAGAAACTGTTTCGCCTAGTCAATACATTTATTTAAAACTAGTTATAAACTTGTTAACATAATGGTACATGTTTCGATACCTAACTTAATTGGTATCTTCCTTAGCCAAGGAGAAATTTTAGCCAGCACAAGAAAAACTTCTTCCTATTTCATTTCATTTCATTCATTCATTCATTCATTATTCTTAAGGAAGGAGTTTTTCTTGTGCTGGCTAAAATTTCTCCTAGGCTGAGAAAGCTACCAATTAAGTTAGGTATCGAAACATGTACCATTATGTTAACAAGTTTATAACTTGTTTTAAATAAATGTATTGACTAGGCGGAACAGTTTCTCTTTTGTTATATGACATGAGGATGGTCAAATATCCAATAAAATGAAACGAATCCTGTTGTTTTGAAATCAATTCCTACCTTTCTCTATGTATAAACCCTCATTGGACAAGAGTTTAATTTTAAATATTTCCCTTTGATGAATTCGAATTACCAAGAATTTGACAATATATCTATCAACTGGGGTTACTAGGAGCTCTTATTTGTACACGTGAAGGGAACATTCCCCTCGCAAATCCTGCTGGTCAGAAATAGAATAACGGCTTCTTTGGTATTTACCGATAGTTGGTTGCTTGCGTTGCGACAAGCTGGAGACAGCTAGATGAATGCGCTCTGTTGCTCATCTGTCTCGATATAGATGGAGTCGAGGTTTCATTGGACAAGCTTTCAGCTTAATATCACAGCATAAATATTGTATCAGCAACGTGTAGATGCTGGTGTTTTCTAGTGACATAGGTCTATATTAATGTTGGGCAGTTTGGAATATGAACGAAAAATCTCACTGGTATACCGACGAGAATAGTACAGTGTGGAGATGTGCGAGTGTGACCTGCGTGTTATTGGGTGCAAGCAACCACGAAGAAATGCATATTAAGCATTCTCAAGATTTCTTTTTACATAAATAATTAATTAATAAATAAATTGGACAGTGGCGTAGTCGGTAGCACGCTGAGCTGCTATGCCCATGGTCCCGGGTTGTTGGATTTTTAAGAGCGTTAAAATCCTTCGGTTTGCCTTCCTTCGGAGGGCAAGTAAAGCCGGCAGCCCCAGGTCAGAGATATATGGCATGTAAAAGAACCTACCGCTACAATTGGTAGTGTGTAGTTAAAATTGTAGGTTATTTGGTTTAGCAACGCTCTATCAAGTTCCAACGTTCGCCGCTGGGTGACAGTGGCATCTGGTAGCCAAAGTTAGAACTACTTGAAATTGAACTTTCATTCATCTTCATTTTACCTCTCATATTAGGTCATCTAGTGAGGTTGGCATCAGAAAGGGCATCCGGCTGTAAAAACCATCAGCCACGTGCAATTCATCGCATCTCATCCCCGACCCCGTTGGAAACGGGATTAATAAGGGGTATACATAGGTCAGCGGCTATCCTGAATGTGGTTTTTCCAGTGTTTTTCCACATTTCCTGCAGGAAGACATCGGGGTAGTAGCTTATTTTAAGTCCCAAGGCACCTACGCTACTCCGTATTTGTCCTTCGTACAGGTACATACACTACTATATTATAATAGAATGCTTGAAGGCGGTCAAAACGATTTTGCCAAATTACAGTATAACTTACTAGCGGACCCGTACGAGAACTCTCGCATGAAGTATGTGTGCGCCCCATGTGTACAGACTACCCGCCCAGCCCTAGTGCTCTGAGGGCTGTAGGCGAAACAGCTCTGCCAGGGGCTATCATCTTGTTTATTTGTTTAAAATCACATTATATACAAATAAATATTTTGCCATTGACTTATCAAGAAATGCAATATTTTTCCTGTTCTATTTAGACGATTAGGAAGATTTTGGTACAATCCACACTTTCCAACTCCCTCTGGTTTAGGAGCTTGAGTTTTGTGAAACATACACCTTAGCGTATTATATAATAAGATTGAGCGGGAAGTGTACATATTAATTATTTAAACTCCCTAAAGAAATATTATATAATTTAATTGTCAATTAATTAACACAAAAAGATGGTAATTATTTGGATGATATGTTTCGATCGTCACACGATCATCATCAGATCCTGTACGGCGGATATGTTTACATCTCACTAAATTACTAAAGTTCTTAAACTTACGAAAAGTGTCGTTTTTATTTACGGATATTATTGTTCAGTTGGTCTATAGCACTTGTATAAATGTTGCGTTGTTTTTTAATTGTTTAAATATGTCTACACAGTGATTTCTCAACTTATTATTGTAACGAGCCTCATATATGAATGTTGAACACTATTTAACTAATGCGATTAATTGGTTAAGAAAGCTAATACACAATGGCTACAACACACTAGAATTTAATAAGTTTGTGTAAACTTAACTGGTGTTTGGAAAATCTTGTACAGTGTCCATATTCACTCACTGCTCTTCACACACTGACTAGTGTAAGCTTCCTCATTTAATTGTTCTATCATAGTAGTTTACTAGGCAACACAGACAAATGGTTTATAATACACTACTGTTTGTAGAAAGTGAAACACCAAGAACAAGAGATGTGACCACATTGCACTTTATACCACAGATTAGGGACATGACAATATATTACTGATTAGAAGGACAGTCCGGTACATGCACGCTGACGATCGATCTTCAGTACGGCGTCGCGCTACCACGTGCTGCACTCAAAGTCGCTAGACGTCGTGGCATGGAATCATACAGCGCTTGAATACGCTGCTGGGGAATACCGTCCCACGCGGTTTGTAGGCGCGTCCACAAAGCATCAACAGTGGCGGCAGGTGGACCTGAACGAACAAGTTGCCGACCGACAATATCCCAGACATGTTCGATGGGCGACATGTCATGTGAACGGGCAGGCCAGGCCTTCTGCGAAGAAGGCTTGCACATTCCTCGCCACATGTGGGCGGGCATTGTCCTGCTGAAATATGGCCTGTGGAACGGCCTGCAAGGGGGGCAGTGCCGCGGGCTGTAAAACGTCCCTGATGTAGCGGTCACTGTTCAGATTGCCCGCAAGACGTACGAGGCGCGATTGCCTGTTATAGGGAATTGCCCCCCAAACCATTACACCTGGTGTTTGTCCGCTATGCCGCTCAACAATACAGTCTGCCTGATTGCGTTCTCCACGGCGGCGTCGAACGCGTTTGCGGCCATCACTGTAGGACAGGTTGAAGCGGGACTCGTCCGAAAACACTGCATTTCGCCACTCAGCCTGCGAGTGTCGGCGTGCAAGTGCCCATTGTAATTGGAGGCGTCAGTGGTTCCCAGTCAATGGAAGCCGACGCAGTGGCAAGAGTGCTACCAGTCCAGCCCTCAAAAGACGGCACTGCACCGTCGACGCAGGCATGTCCACCTCCGTTGCAGTGCTCCAACGTCAAGCCAACACCGAGGACGACGCTGTTCTGTCCGATACGGCCATGCGGAGAAGATGGCGGTCGTCTCGCGCTGTGTTCACATTGCGTCGTCCTGTACCCTGTCGTCTCTATATACGACCCTCCTCTCTCCACTGGATCCACATACGCCTTACTGTTTACGCAGCGTGCCCTGTACGAGCCGCAATGTCCCGGAACGACAGACCCGCCTCCCGGAGCCCAAGCAATCTGCCCCATTCAACCGCACTTACATGCTGATAGTCCACCCTGTGATGCCGGCGAGGCATCGTTGCACTTGCTTACACGTTTCCACTTGGTGTGATGGCCCCACGCCGACAGAGCTGTGTGGAACACTGACCTGTCCGGTCCCACGACAGAGGGTACTGGTGGGCCAATGTGCACGCTATCTCTCTGCGATTTCAATCACTTAGTGTATGGTACCACAGGCCTTCACGACCCCTGATCTGGGAGTGTATCCGACCATTTCTTCTGGGTGTTTCACTTTCTACAAACAGTACTGTACTTCAATACACAGAAATACAGTCATCACAGATATACATGTTATCAGTCAAGTACATGGGGCTGATTTTATATTTTATATTATATATTTTATATTTCATATGTTACATTATATATGCTATATTTTATATGTTATATTTTATATAATATGAGTGAGATGTCCTATACCCTAAAATGTGTTAACAACAACAAGAACAACAATCTTATGAAGGGTTAAGGCAGTCGGACCTCCCCTCTCTACACCTACAACCACTTTCCCTCCCTGCCTCTACGCGAGTTGGGGAGCACTACGCTAAATCCAATACAGCCCATAAGGACATCAAGTGTAGCACCATCACTTCGCAGACATTTTATTGAAGACGTTTTCATTTTGTGTCGCAGACGTATTTGAAGAAATGCAGTTTGTAAGCTGTCACCGGTCCCATTTGGATTCTCTCCTGCGGTCGATACTGTTCACATTACCCGTTCAGTCTCCTCAGCCAAGGGAGAGGTGGGATGGGTCCAAATGTGTGGTTGAACGTGGTCGTAACTTGCACAAAACTGCATCTCCGAGCTCTTAGCAGCTAAATCTTGAAACACTGATAATAAAAATTCTATGATACTAAAATATATCGGTGTCCAAAATATGATAATCAGTGCCCAGACACACTAGTTACTGTATTCTGATTTTGCCGACTTCAACGTGTAGCAGTAACACGCTTGTCTCCTACATAGGAGGCCCAAGATTCAAAGTTAGATTCGGCATCTTATGTCATGTCGGGGTACGTATTGAGACTTCGGATCCAAAAGTCCTGGATTAGATTTCCGGCTCTGCCAAGAAATTTAATTCTGATCTCAGGATTGGAATCAGGTACACTGAGCCTCTTGAGGCAATAAAGTTGGGTTTGATTCTCACCACAGAATTCTGTTCTAAATGTGGTTTCCATAGTTTACCATTTCTTCTTCATACGAATGCCAGGATGGATCCACGGATGCCTCTTTCCAAATCCCAGCATCAATTAAAATACAAACACTATCGCATCCATCACAATGATACAGGTTGTGAAGACAGATTACACACACACCCCAAGTGCACGGGGTTAAATGATTACTATGACTACTAAGTAGTCTATAGTTCTTGCACTTAACATGCGGCTCGCGTTTGAAATCTAGCTGAGCGGCCATGGCTGCCTGGAGCCGAGGCTTTCCTAGCGTGAGGCACAGCGTAGCCACTGAGACCAAGCAGCGAGACTGGATAGAACTACGTGCAGATGTGCAACACTGGACACCTGCTACCTGAGTAAGACACGAGATGGCCACCAGGGCGGGACTTTGTAGTCCACGTGGAGATATAGAGGAAGCATTCTATTGGTCAACAACCGTCAGCTATTGGTCAGTAGCGAACAATGGTTATTGTCGGGGCGTGCTACTGCGTTACGTTTGAGTCGCCTCTCGTTAACCAGGAAAGTGAGGGAACTATACTGTCCATTATAACAGGGTTCCCAGCCAGAGAGTCAAACTGATTTCCCTGACATATCCCTAACTTTCACTGACCAAAATATTCTATTTCTCTGACAATAATTTGGCATTTTTGCATTTTTAGCAGCCTCCTCCACAAATAAATTTATCTCACCAATGTAAGGATACCTTGTTGGGATAAAAAATACACTTGTACAGTTTGGTAGGGCCAAAGCTGCCACGCTCTGTTCAGCATTTCAACAAACTCATCTTGTTTTAATGCTGCCATTATTTAAAAAAATAAAATTCAACTTACCTCATCAATTGATCACTTTTTCTGGCTTCAAAGGATTTACAGGTAGCAGTTTGTCATCAGTAGCCTATGCATTGCCTGACTCATAACAATTTCTGTAATTCCCTGACAGTCCGTGACTTCCCCTGACTTTCCAGGTCGCTGGTAACCCTGTATAACTTCCAAGATGATAACAGAGCGTTTGTATGGAATAATGGTACATTATTTCCAATTTAACATTAGGTATAATTGACATATTAACCGAGTTCAAAAGTCTCAAATTTCCAAGAAGAACGATTTGTGTCTTCAAGGTATGTAATAGAGTGTCGATGAATAACGCTTTGGTGGCAGGTTTGACAAGCAGTTATAAAAAAAAGTATTCGCATTATATCTCTGCCTGTGAGGACCGTTGCATTTCTGAAAATTTGAGCCGTCAACTCCTTATATTCATAAGACATTACCCCACATTGTGGGGCTCGGGAGTTCTGACGGCCGACTTAGCATAATGCACTCGGAACACTCATTAATGCTTGCCACACCATTGTTTGTGTGCCAATTTGAGAAATGTCTGGTGTGGCAAGTACAGTCGGTATACCATTCCTGGAAGTAATGACGTAGCTCACCGACAGAGATATAACGTGGGTACAGTACTTGAAATAAAATTTATTGGAATCTGACAGCTCACGCATGTTCTCCTAAAATAAGATTGTATTCTAGTGCGTGTTGGAGTTACGAGCTTCCTATGGCCCACCAAGGTTGTGACTGTCGGTTTACTGCCCGCAATCTAGAAACAATCTCGACTAACCACCCACACGAACCCTGGGGAACGGTTTGCTGCATGTCAATAAACAAAGATGTCGTCCGTAATAAGTATCTTTATATCACAGGACTGATTACCGAGAAGAAGAATATTACTGTGCTGTCAACATTCCCTATCGCATTTCATCTTTCATTAGAGCTATGCCACTAAGGTTTATCGGTCTATAAAACCAGCTTGTCGGCACAGAAGAGCCTCGTAACACGCACTCTAGCTCGGGGACAGAATACAGAAAATTCCGTAGTTTCAGTCAGGTGACTCATTTAAAAAGTGAGTCTTTTCTATACAGACGGGAGTGATATTAAATGGTAATTGGATAAATAACATTCGGTGGCACTGTGATTTTTGCGGATAGTCAAAAAATCATGCAAATTATTATTGATCAAGTTATACAAAATACCATGAGTATGGTTTAGATATAAGCACTCAGAAGACGAAAATGATGGTAATTAATAAACCCCAAGTCTCTCCAGGCAAATTAAAAGATAGTCCAGAATCCCATTGAACAAGTGCATAAGTATATATACCTTAGCACTACCATAAATGACAAATGGGATCCTTCTGATGAGGTAAGGTCCTGAATTGTAAAAGCCAGGACAATATTCAATAATATGCGTAACTTGTTCAAACTTCACGGGATAGCAATGACTACGAAAATCAGGCTTTTCCGTTGTTATGTGTTCTCTACTCTCTTTTACGATTCTGAGACATGGGCTCTGACAGAGTCTTTATGTAAACGGTTAGAGGCCTTTGAAATGTGGCTGTACAGAAGGATATTGCGGGTACCGTGGACAGACCATGTCACAAATGTTGTGGTTCTCCAAAACATTAGAAAAGCCAAGGAAGTATTAACCACCGTGGAAATAAGGGAAATCCTATACCCTGGACACATCATGAGGAATACCGACAAGTACCATTTCCTGCAGTCTATTTTCAATGGAAAATACCAGGGAAGAGAAGTGTAGGACGGAGAAGAATATCCTGGTTATAAAATCTCACAGCCTGGACCTCCAAAACGTCCACTGAATTATTCGGAGCTGCAAGTAACAGGAACTGCACAGTTAAGATGGTTGCCAACATCCGGAACGGATAGGAAGCAGAAGAAGAAGGAGATACACCAGCAGAACGATCGTCACTATTGGAAGCGTGTCGATCCCGTCCTGACGAGCGGCTAGCATTCTTAGCTTTCACCCCGGACGCCCGGGTTCAATTCCTGGCTCAATCAAGCATACATTTTGATTAGGTCACAAGGAAAACATGTGGTGATGGTAATTCATCCCTAAATTTACTAGGGCCATCCATAGAAAGGACGAAATTCCACACGCAGAATATTGATACGAAATTTGGAACAGCACAAATGGGTATGCAAGCTAACTTATCATATGATCTCGACCAATTCCTTCTTTATTCGTGTCGCAAGTACTGAGTTAAGAATATAAATAAAATATAAATAGCCTAACATCCTAGATGTTGTGTTTCGAGTCTTCAGTCTTTCGACTGGTTTGATGCAGCCTCCATGTTTCCCTGTCCTGACCAAATCGTTTCATCTCAACATAGCTACCACACCCTACATCCGAGGCAATCTGTTTAACATATTCTAACCTTGGTCTAACCCTACAGTTCTTGTCCTCGACCCTTCCTTCCATAACTAAGTTTGCTATTCCTGGGTGTCTTAGTGTGTGTCCTACCAACCTATCTCTTCTCTTCATTAGCAGTCACCAGAAACATCTCTTCTCTCCCACTCGTCTTAATACCTCTTCATTCGTGACCGTATCTACCGATCTGATCTTCATCATTCTCCTGTAGCACTACATTTCAAACACTTCAATTCTCCTCTTTTCTGCTGCTCCAACAGTCCAAGTTTCACTTTTATAGAGCACCACGCTCCAGACAAAGGCCTTCAAAAATGACTTCCTAATACCTAAATCTAAATTCGATGTCAATGGATTCCTTTTCTGGAGAATTGCTTTCCTTGCCTGTGCTAACCTACTATTTATATCCTCTTTGCTTCGTCCATCACTGGTTATTTTGTTTCCTTAGCTTTTCGCCTGCCAATCCGCAATCCGACATCCATAGGGATTTCTGATTTCTGTCGACTGCATTACAATATTTTTGTTTTACATCGTTATTAATTTCATCATGAATTCTTTCTTCAAGACAGAATGCATACCACTTAAAAAGTGACAGTCAGTCTGAAAGGCTAGACTTTGTATCATTTTAAATGCTACAAATGCTGAAAAATGCTAGAAAGGCTGGAAGCTTCTCGCTTCGCTCGAAACCAAAGACTCTTGACATGTTAGAAAATTATCTGCATACTACTTATCTTGCTTATCTTGTTTCAAATTACTCGCGAACGGCAAGTGCAAACCAAGGGCAAAGCAAATTCCAGCGCGCTGGATGCCGTCACGCTCACCAGAGCGCGCGGGGTCGTGCCCCTTCCATCCAGTCTAAGAACACTTATAGTGGACGATGTATTGAAGATATAGATATGCTCTTGCGGACTTTTTTGTAGAACCTTTCATGCTGACCAATTCTTATGCTCATAGTATATTGATATTTTTAACGGTTTGCCCAGCGTAAGCTTAAGAAGCACACGGACGCCAAGTTTGTTTTCGACTTTTTCACTGAAATCGTTACTGCATGGCTTCCTTTGATCAGACATAAATTATTTTCTACAGAATCTTCCCTCGAGATACCCTTTACAGAATGGTGAAAACCGCATCAAAATCCATCCAGTGTTTCTCGAGATTACCCGTGACATCCAAGAATCGGGGATTTTTGTCTCATACTATCGAAGTAGAGATTGTCTGGGAACACATGCACCAAGCGGTACTATGACGTCACACACCTCAGTGCATCTGGGTACATTTCGTTCCGTCACCGTAACGTAACGCCAGACCCCATCGTAACGACGAAGTCGACAAGAAATGAAAATCCACAACCTGCTTCCAGTCTCCGACCGGGTCAGGAATGGAATGAATGAAGCCCCCAGCTAGCGGCGAGGATATGAACTGTGCCGGCTGCCGAGGGCTGACGCACTCCTCTGGGGCAATGCTTAAATGAATGACAGATGAAATGAAATGATAGTGGAGAGTGTTGCTGGAATGAAATGTTGACAGGGAAAACCGGAGTACCCGGAGAAAAACCTGTCTGCCTCCGTTTTGTCCAGCACAGATCTCACATGGAGTGACCGGGATTTGAACCACGGGCTCAGCGATGAGAGGCCGGCGTGCTGCCGCCTAAGCCACGGAGGCTTCACGAAGTCGACAAGATCATTTAAAATGATAACACTCATTCAAATCTTGTGGTGTGTCGACTAAGATGACTATGTTATAAAAGAACCTAGATAACAAATGAGTTATTTACAGAAATGTATGCATAACTGATAATACTTCGATATGCACAAACGTTGCATTCCCAGCTTTCATAAATTAACGCGTTCATTCAATAGCCTGTTATTCCAGATTACATGGCACGCGGCTTTCAGACCTTCAGAGATTGTATCTAAGGCCTTTCAGTCTAATAATTAAATGTCCTTTGCCCAGTAGCGGGCGACGTCATCAGCATTAAGGGAAGCTAGGATCAGATCTTTCATTGTGCGTGTTGATAGGCACAAGGTACATTGGCAATGATGAACTGTCTCGACCAATTCAACTGCGGAACTACTTCCCCAACATTTACCATAGTTCCTCTGACCATAGACAGCAAAATGGTTTAATCAGTACAATTGGTCAGAGAGGATATGAGAACTCAGTGCGCACTTCCACTGCTCGAGACTTTAAGTGAACTCTGTAGGCTCTTGCTGTTGTTTGCATTGTCAATCCTGGATATTTACATGTATTGACTGACTTAAGGGGAGTCGTTCCTAGGTATATCCTGTCTCCTGAAGCCTCTCTGCCTCCTTTCCGAAAAGTTATTTTCACTGTTTTCTCTGAGCTTATTGTCATCTTGTTGTCCTTTGCCCACCTATCTAGATTGTCTAAGGCTTTTTGAACTTCAGTAATGGATCTCGAGCCAATGACCATATCATCTGCGTATAATAATATTGTAAGATTTACTGTTCCTTGCCTAGTTGCCATCACCACGCCATATGTCGCAATGTTGAACAGGAGGGGGTTGAATGGGTCTCCTTGAAGTACTCCATTGGTTTGCATTATCAAATTCGAGGTTGAGACACGGTCATCTATTTGTATGAAGTTTGTCGTCAGAATGTTACTTATCAGGTTCGTTAGTTTATTACCCTCACCCACTATGGATTCCAGTTTTGCGAGTATTAAAGGCCTGCTTAACATGTCAAAAGCTTTTGCATAATCGACAAAAACAACGTGAAATTTTCCACCTGGGTGTCGTAGTGTTTCTTCAATGTCATTGAGTAAGTTGGTAATGGCATGCATAGTGTTATAATGAGCCTCATTTTGATACAGTTTTCTGACACAAAATGTTTATATTTCGACATCGTAGAACATAAATCTAGTTTTCCGTATTATTCTCTGTAACCACGGGAGGAAGGACGCCAGTGAGTCTCCTTTGAAATAGGCTCAAGTCTCTGTGGGGTAGAGCGCCAAGCGGAAGGTAGATAGCTGAATGCATGAGCAAGAGCCTAGGCGACAAGCAGTGCAATCGTGAGGCGGGCAGTATCTCAGGGCATGCATGTTCGTTCATGGATCAGTGTAGTGTTTTAATAGTGTATTTAAAATCAAGACCGTTTTCTTCGTTGCCCTATGAAGATAATTTTTTTGAACAACGATCTAGAAAAAATATATCAAAACACAGTGCATCTCATAAGACTGATTCCTACCTTTCCTGTTTCTACTGCTTCAAGTGAACGAAGTATGGGTGCATTGAAGAGAGTTAAGACATTTTTAAGGAACTCCATGTCAGGTTCTAGACTGAGCAATTTGAGTACTCTGGCTATTGAGAAGAGTTTGGTGAACTGTCTTTCCATATTCAAAGAACGCAACATTGATATCTTTGCTGAACGAAAAACACGACGACTGGAGTTTATCTAAAAAAAACTACAATATTCTTTAAAACAGTCCCTTTTACAATAGATTAATATTTGTGCCAATAATATTATAAAATACCGGAGTATCAAGAATTTCACGTGAGGTTTAGTCTATGTCAGATGTTACACATCACATGCGACTACTGTAAGGTTCGTAAAGTTTTTTATCCGTATTGACTGATTGTATTATGTAATATTGAAATCCACCTTATCAATACTGTGAAAATGATGTTTACTGAATGATTAAACGTACATGTTTCTGTATGTCATTGATACCTTCTTCAGCGTATTTGAATGATATTAAAATCATAAAGTAGTACACCGCATACAGTAAGCCTCCTAGGCAGTCAGGTTTCCTGTGCCCGATTTTTAACGGATTTGCAATGAATGGTTGTCCTACCTGTCTAGTGTAAGCTCTTCCAACTGATTGAGGTCACACGCGATGTACTCAAGCGCCGCGTCGGTAATGCGTGGACACCACGACAAGTCGAGGCTGCGCAGTTTCTGCAGGTTCTCGGCAATCAGTTCTACGCCATCGTCCGTGATCTTGCTGCAGCCAGACAAGCTCAGCACCGTCAGGTTGGGCAGTGAGTGCACTGGAACAGAAACATTACACTGTAAGTCTTAAGATGTACTGTACATGCAAATATGCCCCCTAAAATTTTCAAATTATGTGGGCTATTAAATATTGTAAGAATGTATATACAGTCTATATACCAGCAGAGGCAATAATTATTACAACACCGGACGAGATATTTGGGTCTGGCGCCTATTGAATCATCCACTCTCCAGATACGACACAGGTAATTACCGGATCTCTTAAGTTTAAAATTAGTAAACATTTCTGATTTTCTCAGCTATGGCGCCTCCTCGACTGACCACTACAGGGTCTTTCATATAAAATAACAGCGCCAAGCGGCGGCTTTGTTAACCGAAGCTGCGGTCACTTTGGCCGAGCTTGTGGCGCGCCACGGCCCCCTGCTGTAGTATTGAAAGCGCGCTCATAGTACATACGAGGGCTTTTTTTTCTTCAAGTTACGATGGACTGTATAAAAATAACAGATTGGCATTACCAAACTTGACTTTGCAATAAGCGTGCAGGTGCTCAGTCGCCAGTCTAAACCTCAAGTGCTAACATGGTGAGACAGTTATTATTGAAACATCGTATTTTTTATGTAAAACTTATTTTAAGTACGAGTCGGCTCGGCGGGTACGTGATGCATTTGTTCAGCAATTTTCTGATGAAGTGCCACCTTCACTAGCACAGATTCACGTAATTGCAAATAAGTTTGACACTACTGGCTCGTGCTCAATAAAAAAACATGCCCGCACACGAACAGTTTTAACAGACGATGAGCTAGATGACATTGGCGAGAATCTTGAGCGGTCTCCGAATAAATCACTCACAAAATTAGCACAAGTAGGGGTTTCGGTTTCATAAACAATAACTAACTAACTATAGTAAGATTTCAGCATTGTACACAGCTAGCAAGGCCGCTGCATCATATAGGATTGTACACACGCTTAAAGCAGGGGGCCTTGGCGCGCAACAAGCTCTGCCAAGGTAACCGCAGCTCCGTTTAACAAAGCCGCCGCTTGGCGCTCTTATTTTATATGAAAGACCCTGTATATGCAAGAAACAGCATGAAGAGGCCAAAAGCGTAAGATAGCAGGCCGAGGGACCCCGACGATCACCAGTCAGCTCAACTGAACGGTCCCAGAAATGGAGAGGTGATTGCAGGAACCGAGCCGTACACGAGTGATCCATGACCAAGCGGGTTGACGTGGCGCTGAATTGGGCCTGCCGTTCCAATGGATGCCGAATAGCTCTTCAGTACTTCAGTAGCCACTACGTCTAACCTTATGCAAGCTATGCCGTTTCAGAGATACTGATACTAAGGCACGTGCCATCACAATATGATCTCTATCAAATTCGGAGGAATTGGCACGGGAGACGCTTCTAACAGTGTGCCTAAAGACCTGACCTCTATATCTCATTCTGCCTGCATGTTAATTTAAACTCATGCCAAAGCCTCCTATCATAAGATTCTAGAAAGGATTACACATTTCAAAGCCTCCTATTATAGGAATCTAGAAGACAAAAATCATGTCAAAGCCTACTATTATACGAATCTAGACGGCAATACTCATATCAAATTCTCCTACTGTAAGAATCTAGCAGGCAATACTCATGTCAAAGCATCCTATTATAGGAATCTAGAAGGCGATACTCATGCCTACGCCTCCTGTTATAGAAATTTTAATGACATTACTCATGTCACAGCCTTAGGAATCCAACAGACAATACTCAAGCCAAAGCCTGTTATTATAGAACTCTTGACAATACTCGTCAAAACCTATTATTATAGGAATCTAGAAAGCAATACTTATGCCTAAGCCTCCTGTTATAGGAATCTTAACGGGAATACTCATGTTACAGCCTCCTATTATACGAATCTAACAGGCAATACTCAAGCCAAAGCCTGTTATTATAGGAATCTTGGCAATACTCGTCAAAGCCTATTATTATAGGAATCTAGAATGCAATACTCATGCCAAAGCCCTCTAATATAGGAATCTAGACGGCAATGCTCATGTAAAAGCCCTCTAATATAGGAATCTAGCCGGCAATGCTCATGTCAAAGTCCTCTATTACAGTATATGAATAGTAGTCAACTTTACAGTACGGTATTTGTTAATCTGGAATGATTCGGAATCAACCATTTGTGGGTAAGCTGTAATGCACCGCGCACTGCCCATAACGTTATGTGATTTAGTCGTGTGTATGTGTAGTGAGCAAGCTAGAAGGGAGTAACGAACTCAATGGAAGAAAATAAGGGCAACGAACTGTTAGAAAATACCTGTTACGTATTTAATATATATTTTGAGAAAGCAACGTAAAGTAAGTGAATTGGATATAAAAAGAATCGGTAAGCGTGGTGCCAATTAAAGAGAAGCAGTCAATTGTCTGTGTACCTGTGTTTCTCGCCCCACTGAGCACGCTTTGTGCTCTCAGCAAGTAGCTCTTTGTTGTGCGACGAGCCGCGAGCATGCTCCCGTACAAAGAGCAGCAAAAATAACATATCCAACGGCAAGCCTCGCTTCAGCTTCCTTTAGTTAACGGCTGTATTAATATTCCTTTGATATCAGAGTAACATACACTATTTGCTTTACAATGCACTCCGCGTTGATCTTCAACTCGTGGCGAAGTGACTACTGTAGCATTTCACCGCAAAGTTCCAAGTTCGATTGACAGCTATGCCAAAAAAATTAACTCCGTATGGGGGCTGAAATGAGGTTCACTCAGCCTCATGGCGCAGAACTCACAAGAGGGGAGATCGATTCCTACCTCAGCCATCCTATGAGTAGTATATCGTGGAATTCTCGTCCCCCCCCCCCTTTTGTGTAGCGGCCAACGTTCTTGGCTGTCACCCCTGTGGTCCGAGTTTAATTCACGGCTATGTCAAGAAATTTAATTCTGGTCTGAGCGCTGGAAGGGGCACACTAAGCTTCGTGAGGAAAAACTGAGAAGAGGTGGATTCGATTCCCACCTCAGCCATTCTGGAGATGGCACTCCCTGAGTCCCCACTTCTACTCCAGGTAAATGCCGGGATGGTTCATAAATTAAGGCCACGGCCGCCTCCTTCCCAATACTTGCCTGAATTGGAAATACATACACTCTATTACTGACACCGCAATATTACAGGGCTATCAGGCACATTCTAAATACCATATATCAAAGTAGACGAGGCTAAATTACAAAGTTGGTCAAGCCGCTCAAATGACACAATAACAACGACAACAACAACAACAACAACAACAACAACAACAACAACAATTTCAACATGGCTTCCCCTCTTTTACTCCAGAAAAATGCACGGATGGTTCCTAACTGAAGACCACGGCCGCCTCCTTCCCCATCCTCACCAAAATTACAAATACACACAGTACTACAGCCATACCAATAATACAAGTTATCATACAAATTCTACACACATCCAAGTACATGGGGCAAAATGTTCATGATGTCCAAACCCTTCCAACAAGAAATAATTGAAGCAATTCGCTGATGATTAGACCCACAAAATTGCTGGGATGCTGATTGCTATATTTTAGCCACTGTTTAGAATAGTCCCACATTTTGTGTGGGATTAGGATCGGGTAATTTAGCGGGCCAGTCAAGGTTTGACAAGATATGCGTGCAGTGCTGTGAGCACGGCTTTTGTCATTTCGGAAAATGGGAGTGTCCACAACATAAAATAATAATAAATGTGTTGAATGAAAAGGTCACGGAGAGGGTTGAAATAAACAGTCTGTACATGTTCACGGTGACTTGTATGATTTAGCCCACACCATGGTACGAGAAACACCTTCTGGTCTGAACCACTGTGTGGTAAACACCTCATTAATCCATCTATTCACTCAACAACTTCATTTATTTTAAGCGCCTAAATTCTCAGCTTGTCAACCACAATACACGGGTGATGTTGAGTTAGGCCTACGGTCTGTGATGCCCGTAAAAACGACGGTTGAGTTGGGCCCATGGTCAGCTCGAAGGGAGGTTTGAGTTGGTCCCATGAAATTGCCTCCAGTAGTCATGGACACGAGTAGGGTCACGGTCAAAATATTCCTTTGCGGATTACCGTCGACCTTAGGTTGCGATAGGTGAGAAGGTAAGGTAAGGTGAGGTGTGGTGAGGCTAGGTTAGGTTAGGTTAGGTGAGGTGAGGTGAGGTTAGGTTAGGTTAGGTGAGGTGAGGTGAGGTGAGTTGAGTTGAGGTTAGATTAGGTTAGGTTAGGTGAGGTGAGGGTGAGGTGAGGTGAGGTGAGGCGAGGTATGGTGAGGTGAGGTGAGGTAAGGTAAGGTGAGGTAATGTGAGGTGAGGTGAGGTTAGGTTAGCTTAGGCTAGGTTAGGTGAGGTTAGGTTAGGTTGGGTTGGTGAGGTAAGGTGTGTTTTGGTTAGATGAGGTTAGTTTAGGTTAGTTGAGATTAATTGAGGTTAGGTTAGATGAGATGAGGTGAGGTTAGGTTAGTTTAGGTTCGGTGATGTGTGGTGAGTTTAGGTCAGGTAAGGTTAGCTTAGATTAGGTGAGATTAATTGATGTTAGTTTACGTTAGGTGAGGTGATGTGAGGTAAGGTTAGGTTAGTTTAGGTTTGGTGAGGTGAGGTGAGTTTAGGTCAGGTGAGGTTAGCTTAGGTTAGGTCAGATTAATTGAGATTGAGATTAATTGATGTTAGTTTACGTTAGGTGAGGTGATGTGAGGTAAGGTTAGGTTAGGTTAGGTTAGGTGAGGTGACGTGAGGTGTGGTTAGGTTAGTTTATTTTTGGCGAGGTGAGGTGAGGTGAGATGCGATGAGGTTAGGATAGGTGAGGTGAGATTAGGTTAGTTTAGGTTTGATGAGGTGAGGTGAGTTTAGGTTAGATAAGATTAGTTTAAGTTAGGTGAGATAAGTTGAGTTTAGGTTAGGTTAGGTGAAGTTAGGTTAGGTTTGGTGAGGTGAGGTGAGTTTAGGTCAGATGAGGTTAGCTTAGGTTAGGTGGGATTAATTGAGGTTAGATTAGGTTTGGTGAGGTGAGGTTAGGTTAGGTAAGTTTAGGTTTGGTGAGGTCAGTTTTAGGTAGATTTCATTAGAAAGCTAACTATTGCAATGGGTCCCATGTTTCGACTTCCGGAAAATTTCGACATATCTTCGCGTTTCACATCCCCCAGACCCAAAAACCACCGTCAGTTCAAAAGTTTATATATAATTTATGTATATATGTATCTATCTATCTCTCTCTCTCTCTCTCTCTCTCTCTCTCTCTCTATATATATATATATATATATATATATATATATATATCAGTTTCTTGTGGACACGATAACTGCCGTAATTTTGCCCCAATCAGTTTGATTTTTTTACATAATAAGTATCCCATTAAAATCTCGGTCGAGTTCGTTAATGGGCAAAAATCGGTCGAAAGGGGTGAAAATGGTGGTCTTTTTTCGAAAAAGTGAAATTTCGCTATAACTCTCTTAATACGTGAAATATAGAATCCATTCAAAGTTCATAATATGTGTCGGATAAGTGCCAAAAATTTATGTCAAATAAGTTTTTTGATAGCACCAACCATTGACCAAAGGGGTGGAAAAAAGTGGGTTTTTCGGGAAACATTAATCATATCTCTCTTAATAGGCACAATATCAAAACCGTACAAAATGGACAATATTCCTCCACTAATTACCTAAAACTTTTGTCTGAAAGAATTTTTGATATGACCCACCATTACGCCACGGGGTGAGCAAAATGATTTAAATTATAAGAAAATGCCAAGTGCCAAGAGAGGTTGCCATGACAACTTTACTTTTAATTGATAAGGGATGAGCCATCAGCAGTTGCTATGACAACGCCACTGCACGAGATAACATTCAGTTTTCCATCTGTCTGTGGGAAGCGACTTCGGTATCGGAACTGGTAGCATGCTGAACTTCTATGCCCAAGGTCGCGGGTTCAAACCCGGCTGAAGTCGTCGGATTTACTAAGAGCGCTAAAAAAAACTGAGTTTTCTTTCCTTCGGAGGAGAAGTTCCAACGTTCGTTGCGAGTTGATGGTTCCGGTGGCATCTAGTAGCCAAGTTCACAGATAGGTGTCGTTGATGGTAGTATTTTAGGTAGATTTCATTAGAAAGCTAACTATTGCAATGGGTACCATGTTTCGAATTCGGGAAAATTTCGACATATCTTCGCGTTTCACATCCCCCAGACCCCAAAACCACCGTCAGTTCAAAAGTGTATATATATATATCAGTTTCTTGTGGACACGATAACTGCCGTAATTTTGCACCAATCACATTGAATGTTTTACAGAATATGTATACCCATAAAATCTCGGTCGAGTTCGTTACTGGGCTAAATCGGTCGAAGGGGATGAAAATGGGGGACTTTTTTCGAAAAAATGAAATATTGCTATAACTCACTTAATATGTGAAATATCGAATCCGTTCAAAGTTCATACTATGTGCCGGATAAAGCTCAAAAATTGATGTTTGAAGAGTTTTTTTATAGCACCAACCATTGACCAAAGGGGTGGGAAAAAGTGGGTTTTTCGGGAAACATTAATCATATCTGTCTTAATAGGCACAATATCAAAACCATACAAAATGGACAATATTTCCCTAATAATTACCTAAAACTTTTGTCTGAAAGAATTTTTGATATGACCCACCATTACGCCAAGGGATGAGAAAAATGATTTCGGAATTATAAGAAAATGCCAAGAGCTATCAGTGGTTGCCATGGCAACACTACTAAATTGATGAGGGATGAGCCATCAGACGTTGCCATAACAACGCACTTGCGCGAGATCAGATTCAGATTTCCATCTGACTAAGTGTGAAGCGGCTTCAGTGACGTAACTGGTAGCTTGCCCAAGGTCGCGGGTTCAAAGCCGGCCAAAGTCGTCGGATTTTCTAAGAGCGCTAAAAATCCCTCAGTATGCTTTCCTTTGGAGGGGAGGTTCCAACGTTCGTTGCGAGTTGCTGATTGCGGTGGCATCTAATAGCCAAGTTCACAGCTAGGTGTCGTTGACGGTAGTATCTGGTAGCAACATTAGGAACTACTGCTTGAAATTGAGCGTCTGCATTCCTTACCTGAATTACAGACTAATACAGCCATCACAATTCACACCGTTTATCAGACAGATTCTACACTCACCCAAAGTACACGGGGTTACATGACCGCGTTGTCGCAGCCCCTAAACTGAGGAACCAACCAACATCTCTACGGGAGATATAATTTTGCGTGAAGAAGTAACAGACCGTTACATAGTTACACATCAGTGTCGAAACCTTGCATAAGGACAGTGTGACCACAAGTATAAGAATGGACTCCAAATGACAAGAAGGTTCCCGTCATCATAAGACAATAAAATGTTTAAAATATGCATAAAATGACGAATAATAAAGTTAATTAATCTCCAATTATAAAATACTTTCACGCAATAAATGAGGTCTGATCCTTCTACGAAAACCTGCATATTCTGCCTATTTTCGCCTATCCCCAAGTTTGTCCGGTGAAATCTACCTCCGCCTTCCGGCGTGCCGAGAGGACTTTTTTAATTTAATTATGTTCATATTAAATCACATTGCGATTCTGATAAATGCGATCAACATCCCATATTTCCATGCTATGGATGAAATTGAAAGCAACTTAAAACAAGATGTTCAGTAAAGAACATATAGCCTACTTTCTCCTAAATGCATGGGTATTGTTATAACTCTTTGTCCTTTTCAAGGAGTATGATTGAATGTTGGTTGTAGTAGCTTGTTGAAATACAACGTGCTATAGGGATATTAAACATGAATATGAGGTGCCCTTTGCTAGTGCTACCTCTGTACCAAATTTCGTTCAATTCGGTTTCACCGTGTTTGAATTGATAGGGGGAATCGATTTGCACACATACTTGGCCACCATCTGCAAACTATTGGGCTGATGTTCTTGCAGTTTGGTCAGAATATGTTTCCCACATAAAGATATGGTGTTGCAAAATTAGGTAGAGACTAGATTATTAGGTTGGTCGTAATTACATTTTAGCTTTTAACATTTGGGTGGCCGCGATTACGTTTCCATCAAGATAGCGGTGATATAAAACATGACACTGAGGTGCCCTTTGCTAGTGCTACCTCTATACCAAATTTCGTTCCATTTGGTTTCAGCGTGTTTGAATTAATAGGGGGAATCGATTCTGACACAAAGATGGCCGCCATCCGCAAACTATTAGGCGAATGACCTATTAGATTGGTCAAAGGATGCTCCCTCCATAAAGGTATGTAGTTGCAAAATTTGGTAGAGATCGGATGATTAGGTTAATCGTAATTTGATTTAAGCTTTGAACATTCGTGTGGCCGCCATTACGTTTCAGTCAAGATGGCGGCGATATAAAACATGACACTGAGGTGCCCTTTGCTAGTACTACCTCTGTACCAAATTTCGTTCCATTCGGTTCCACCGTGTTCGAATTAATAGGGGGAATCAATTTTGACATAAAGATGGCCTCCATCCGCAAACTATTAGGTGAATGACCTATTCATTTGGTCAAAGGATGCTCCCTCCATAAAGGTATGTAGTTGCAAAATTTGGTAGAGATCGGATGATTAGGTTAATCGTAATTTGATTTAAGCTTTGAACATTCGTGTGGCCGCCATTACGTTTCAGTCAAGATGGCGGCGATATAAAACATGACACTGAGGTGCCCTTTGCTAGTGCTACCTCTGTACCAAATTTCGTTCCATTCGGTTCCACCGTGTTCGAATTAATAGGGGGAATCAATTTTGACATAAAGATGGCCGCCATCCGCAAACTATCAGGTGAATGACCTATTAGATTGGTCAAAGGATGCTCCCTCCATAAAGGTATGTTGTTGCAAAATTTGGTAGAGATCGGATGATTAGGTTAATCGTAATTTGATTTAAGCTTTGAACATTTGTGTGGCCGCCATTACGTTTCCGTCAAGATGGCGGTGATATAAAACATGACACTGAGGTGCCTTTTGTTATTACTACCTCTGTACCAAATTTCGTTCCATTCGGTTGCACCGTGTTCGAATTAATAGGGGGAATCGATTTTCACACAAAGATGGCCGCCATCCGCAAACTACTACGCTGATGACCTATTGGTTTGGTCAAAGGATGCTCCCCCCGTAAAGGTATGTCGTTGCAAAATTTGGTAGAGATCGGATGATTAGGTTAGTCGTAATTTGATTTAAGCTTTGAACATTTGTGTGGCCGCCATTACGTTTCCGTCAAGATGGCGGCGATATAAAACATGACACTGAGGTGTCCTTTGCTAGTGCTACCTTTGTACCAAATTTCGTTCAATTCGCATTCACCGTGTTCGAATTGATAGGGGGGGACAGACATTCAGAGTACACACACTCACACACACACACACAGACACACAGACACACAGACTCACACACACACATACACACACACAGACAGACACACTTTTTTCGCCCTGTGTTGATCTCATAAGTCCACTTTCATTTTTTGCAAAAATCGAAAGTAGGCTAAAAATGGCTTACATTCCAACATATCTTCTTGGTTTCTACTATGTTTGTTACAGAGTGAAGCAAAGGTCTGCTGATGAGCCTACCTTGGCACATCTGGGTGGAACTTCGTAACGGACACGCCAACAACCTAGAGCATTGGCTGAAGAAATAGCAACCTATAATTTATTTCATAGTTAGCCAACAGGGAAGGGGAGGGAGTACTTTGTACCCTCGATTTTAATACATAAGTTGAAACATCAAAAAAGCTTAACAACGCTAGTATTTATTAAAACATAGTTATCAGAAGATATTTTATGCTTTCACAATAAACTGAACAAAAATGTCAACAATAAAACTGTAAATAGTGAAATAATTAAGAACCGACTGATGCGAAATACACACTGTTACGTATATTACCAGGAGGGAAGGGAGGGGCTGGGAGGTACGGGGGGGGGGGGGGGGGGGGGTGCTTTATGCCCTGCCCACCCTTCCTATAATATTTACTCTGTCATTTTCAGATGGCAGAGTTAAGACAATAACTGCATCAATTTGTGGCGATTGTTGTTTAGTAACAATAAACTTTTACAATGCATTATATCAATAATTGACGGAAATGCACGTGGTGGGTAAAAAATACTCCCCCCTCCCCCCCCCCCCCCCTCGCCCTCCATTGGTATTCCTAGGGTTAACATGAATACTATGGGTTAGGTTTCAAGAATTGGATTGTTCTTTTCTTTTCCTTTCTTTCCTTTCCTTTCCTTTACTTCATTTCATTTCATTACATTTCATTTTATTTCATTTCATTTTGTTACATATTGCTCCATTTCATTTTAATTTATTTCATTTCACTTTATTTTATTTCATTTACCAGTTTTATTTTATTTCATTTTATATTTATTATTTCATTATGTTACATATTGTTTCATTTTATTTAATTTCATTTCATTTATTTCATTTCATTTTGTTTCATTTTATTTAATTTGGTTTCATTTTATTCCATTTTATTTTAGTTTAGAGTTGACCGTATTGACAACCAACGAGGCTATCAGCTGTTATATTGTGTGTTATACAAAATACAATCCACATAGATCAACACCACAAGTTAATCAATAGCTTTTCCGCATAAGCTCAGTGGTAGTGCAATGGTGTTCAAAGCCGGAGGTAGCGACTTTGAGTCTCGTATACGTCGGACACTTCACTTGTCTACCGTCCTACAATGTAGCGTTTACTCTTTGTACAACACACCACCTAATAGCTGAAGCCATCCTTGGTCATTGCAGTCGTGGAAATGCAATTCTTGGTTCAAACTTTTTGTATGAAAACTCGAGTATGTTAATTAATTTAAGGGATTGGGGCACCGTGACCATCAGCCCCGTGTAGTTGGGTGTGTGTTGGGCTTGTGTGCTAACCTATATTCCTGTCATGACAGTAGTAGTGTGTGTAGCTGCAGTAGGGACAGGGATGAGGTAGGCAACCAGGCACGTGAAGTTAGCTACTATCCCGGCCTTTTCCTGGAGGGAGTGTGGGAAAATCTGGAGAAAATTACACTCAATATAACCGCTGTCGGTGCAGGGATTTGAACCTCTTATCTCCGGACTTGCTGCAGCTGTCCTCGCGGCCGTGGTGCTTGATTTAACGAGCATGGATATGACTCGGGGTCGACATGTAAGTGAGCTGGACGATATTCTCTGTGTTATTTATCTCCAAGTCGTCCTCAGGGAGTGGTGATTTGTGTGGCTGCACAGGACGGATATGATTTGTCCATGGCCGGTTCATAAATCTAGTTGAGTGGAGAGGACAGCTACCGGCATAAAACATCCCAATTGGGACGCACAATAAACATAGTCCAGCATTATCCAGACATTGACTCCTTCGAATTGTGCAGCTAATGCATCACACTCATAAAAATATAGATCCATATCGTTTTTCAAGAAATTGGGACTGGATATTCTGGATTCGATTCTCGCTTTGCCAATAAATTTAATTCTTGTCTGAGGTTTCAACCGGACTTAACTCAACTTTGTTACATGAATTCGATACTGACTGCAGCCATCCTGAAAGTGGTTTACCATAGTTTTAAACAATTAATATTGCGACAAGAAAATGCCACTTCGTCTCAAATCGAAGATATATCGGACAGTGGTACGGCCAGTTGCGCTGTATGGAGTTGAATGTCGACCATCCGACAAAATTTCAGAACGTCGCCTGCACGCCATGGAAATTAGAATGCTCCGTTGGACAATGGGCATCTCCCATATTGACCATGTCAGAAATGACACAATTCGGGAGCAAATGGGTGTCGCCCCAATTGTGGACAAAATGAGAGAGAAACGGCTCTGATGGTATGGCCATGCCCTAACTGTTGCTAACTCTTTCCTTCATTTTGAGGTTGAAGGCCTACGCCCCAGAGGACGACCGAAGCAGCGTTGGCAAGACACAATAAATGGTGACTTAAAAATTACCGGCTTAAATCCAGCTGACGCACGAAACCGGACAAAATGGAGGTCAATGACCAAAAAAGTGAACCCTGCACCAGCGGGACAACGCTAGGAAGAAGAAGAAGAAGACTGTAGATTTCAGTCAGTAAACACAAAATAATTCAATTTTATTACGGTACTGGAAAATGTGAAAAATAAATTCTTTTTCCATTGCTTCAACAGTCCGTAACAATGTATATATAGTAGAACCCCTCTCGTCCGCCCTCGGCTGGTCCGCCGCTCCGGTTGATCCGACCGTGCTCGAGCAGAACTTGCCCCGACTCGGAGCGGTGACTCACTACCCGTCGCGGCATTGTTGTATATTGTTGTAAAATAAAAATATTGGAATGCAGCCGAAATAAATAAGAAACCTCTATGGACATCAAATTGGCAGGTGAAAAACTAAAGGAGTTCAGTTACTTAGGAAGCAAAATAACCAATGATGGACGAAGCAAAGAGGATAGGCCTATACAAAGTAGGTTAGCTCAGGGAAAGAAAGCATTTCCACAGAAAAGGAATCTGTTGACCTCGAATATAGATTTAGGTATTAGGAAGTCATTTTTGAAGGCCTTTGTCTGGAGCATGGTGCTCTATGGAAGTGAAACTTGGACTATTGGTGCAGCAGAAATGAGGAGAATTGAAGCGTTTGAAATGTGGTGTTACAGGAGAATGATGAAGATAAGAAGGTTAGATAGGGTTACAAACGAAGAGGTATTAAGACTAGTGGGAGAGGAGAAATGTTCCTGGCGACTGCTAATGAAGGGAAGAGATAGGTTGGTAGGACACATACTAAGACAATGGAAGTATGGAAGTAAGGGTCGAGGAAAAGAACTGTAGGGGTAGACCAAGGTTAGAATATGTAAAACAGTTTGCCCCCTGGATGTAGGGTGTGGTAGCTATGTAGAGATGAAACGATTAGCCCAGGACAGGGAGCAATGGAGGGCTGCATCAAACCAGTCAAACGACTAAAGACTCAAACAACAACGATACTTGTTATCGCTCGTCCGTTTTGGTGCTCGGCATCTCTCGTATCGTATCTGTCATCCGTGTTTTGTACAGTACGTACTGCATTGTGAAGTATTTAGTGCTGACTGTTCGTAGGTTTTACGACATTGTTCTTCTGTGTTCGTTACAGTGATTTGTTTACTGAACATTGTGTGTACTATACAATTGTGTGTGTTCAGGAGTGAAACGTAAACACGCTACTCTTTCATTAAATGAAACATTAGCAGTGCTACGAAGCCTGGACAAAGGGGAATCACTCCAAGAAATTGACAAGGAACTCAATGTAGGCGTTACAACAATAAAAGATTGAAGAAGAAATCGGAAAGACATTGAATCATGTACAGTGGCGATGGATAAGAAAGAAAGAAGGTAAGAAAGAAGGAAAGGAACCCCGATATCTTGAGTTCAGAGATTGTTTATTTTAATAAAAATTCCGTTTTTTTCTGTACTTTCTGATAATCCGATCCTTTTTGCGTTACGACCATACCCTCAGTCCTAAAGGTGACAGATTGCAAAGGTTGTACTAATCTTAATCACATGTAATTTATTTCAGGTTATTTTTAACCTATTCCAGTAGTTGGAATTATTTTTTGCTGACCGACTGAAAGCTACAATACTAATTGTTAATATGGCAACACTGAAAAATGGCGTCAAATCTATTTTAACCATGGTTTCTCCTTCTCTGCTCCAAGAAGATGCCGGGATGGTAGCTAACGTGCATCATGCGTTCATACACAACACACAGCCTGCTTCCTCCACCCCCTCCCCTTCCAAAATGATCTGAACAGACGATCTGCTAGTTCCACAAACCAGAATAATGTCACCGCACAAGAAAATAGTTACCCAATTGCAAGTACTGGTCGCTTTGGAGCGCTGTAGATGGGGTTGCACTGGTATCAGGCGGTCGTGTGTACCTTGACCGCTGTGTATCAGTTTTCAATGAGCCAAGCATCACTAAAAGTGGACTGTTACTGGCTGTATATTGCAGAGACAAAGCCATTGGTCGCTACTTGGTTACACTGCCAGCGTGGCTCAGCGGTAACGTTCTCGTCGTCTGCTGTTTCCAAGGTTGCAGGTTCAAATCTTGGCGCAGTTATTTGGCATTTAAGGGTGCGCAAATGCGAATGAGCCATGTCAGTAGATTTACTGACACGTTAATCATCCCCTTTGGGGCAAATGTCTGGCGCCCCTGTGTCTCTAACAGACACAATAATTAAAGGTGACGTAATACTAATAACATTGTATGTATGTATGTCTACCCCTTATTATTCCCGTTTTTCAACGGGGTCGGGGATGAGATGCGATGGAAGTCTTTGTGGCGATGGTTTTTACGGCCGGATGCCCTTCCTGACGCCAACCTCATGAGAGGAGTTAATGAGAGATGAAATGAATGATGGTGAATGAAACTGGGCAAGGATGTGGAAGGAAGCGGCCGTGGCCTGTCAGAAGGTACCGTCCCAGCATTTGCCTGGTGTTGAAAATGGGAAACTACGGAAAACCATTTCAAGGACAGCCGACGGTGGGGCTCGAAACCACGCGTCTACCGAGACAGCAGAGAGCTTGGCCCCATGGCCTAATGCTGCGCTTTAGCCAGCGTAGCCACTACTGTCGACTAATAACATTATCATTATTAAAATTATTCATGGTTTTTGGGCTATAGCCCCAAAAAATATGAATACTTTTAATAGTAGACTAATTCGGGCCGTGAAAGCCTTAATCAACATATTATTATTATTATTATTATTATTGCTACTTAGTTGTATGGCGGTCTGGGCGAAAATTATTGCTTGTACTAAAAGCAAAGAGATTAGGGGCGTAAGCCCCAGGTTAAGTTTGTGCTTGTATGTCGAGTCTAATTAACACATAGAATTAAATATCTTTAGTGCCGTTCAAGACGTCATGGATTAAACCATTTGGGGTCTAGGGGAATTTGGTAGTGTAAGGTATTGCGATCTATACTACTCCAGAATGTAGTTCATCTCGTATTTCACACTTCCAATGGAAAGTAATCATTGTCTGCGCGCCAGTACTTCATTTGATTTCCACTGTGATTTCAGTTAGCACAAAAGCGTAGACTTGAAGATTTGAACTGATTGAACTTTAAGATTATCGAATAGAATGTTGAAACGCAAACAATGTAAAATGTACAGAAAGGGAACGCGTTTGGAGAATTGTATAGTGCATCTATCTTGAATTAAATGTGCTCTGCTAATGGTTGCTTTCAACGGCATTAAATTTGTTAACTGCAGACGCTTCATTGTAGCTAAAATATTTGATAATCCTTCAAGGTTTAAAGAAGAGCAGCTCCATAAAACAGAAGAAAGACGCTCTTTCTGCCAGTGCAGTTTACCCGAAGAAAGCCCTACGGTATTATCATTAGAAGTAAACTATGTTTTTCCACTGATGTGTTGCTCCCTCGAGGATAAATAGTCCCGGATCTTTATAGTCCAGAGCGCAGTGTTCTTAAAGTGCAGACTCACTATCTCTAGGCAAGACTTACTAACCAAGATATTCATTAGCGCCCTCATTATAAAACAAGTAGTTTCTTAATAGTACATTATGCAACGAGCCTATAATGGCAACAATTAAGACACAAGTATGTTTCCATACGAGTGTCTTAATTACCATTATAGGCGAGTTGCATACGACTGTTTATGTTCGACGATAATTATTATAATTATTTTATGTTCGAACAAAAATATTCATAAATATCTGTCGAGATTTCGCCAGTTTTATGTACTGAACAGAGCGCATGGGACGCAGGGAATGCCTTGTATTTGACCATGGCCTTCTCGATTACTCTACTATGACACTACGCCAGGCAGTGTGATTTACATTAGAAGGCCGTGGAACTCAGCGCATCTAATTATCTAATTGGTCAAACAACTGTTTCTTGCGCTCTGATTGGTGGGAGAAACTGTTTCATAATGAAAATTAGTGTTATAATGAGCCTCATTATAGTACAGTTTTCTGACAGATAATAGTCAGGGTCGAACATAAATAAATAAAATGCCCAGTATTATTTCACTTACGCAAACTATATGAAACAAAGTTTAACACGTTATTGATATTGTCATCAGATTGGCGTAGAATCATACAACGATTTGAACATTCAAGTATGTTTTAAATGATTTATTTTTGGGCAATTATAAAAAGAAATATCTTGTCAGCTAAAATAATTAATAAAGACAAATATATAAGGCCCAAGACAAATCTACACTAAAATCGGAACCCTTCATCTCGGAAGAAGAGAGGAGAAGAAGATCAGAAAGATACTGGGCACTAAGGAAAGAACAATACTCAGAGAAATGATTGATTCTACGTACCCCAAAGAGGGTGAAACGAAAGAATAATAAATATGTGTCGTCAATATTCAACATATACCTTTTAGATTTTCATAACCCCTTGATGATATGGTACAACCCTTGATCAGCTCGTCAATAAAAATCATAAATACAATATTAGCACATTAACAAGAACGACTTGCAGTTAAATATGTCACTTTGATAGGTATAATATTCTGATGGAATTGGAACAGCGAATTTGGAATACATGATATTAATTTTCTTGTGATTTAATCATCGAAGTGCAGGGAAACATGGCACACCGAATTTTAATATAAAGTTTAATAGCCTATATAAGCATCTTGTTTGTTCAATTATTTTCAAATATTCAAGATGGTGGCAGTTAAAACATTTAAAAGCACATATTTATTTTTCGTGCGCTATTGAAGCGATCGAGTTGAAAGTTTGTATAATGAACCACTATGATAATATTTATTTACTGGTAAATAATTGTATCGCTTATATTTGAACCAGTACATCACGGTGACAGCGCGAAATATTTCATTAGTACTTAATATCTTCGAAATATTTCACTAGTACTCAATTTCTGCGATACTGTTTCAGTAACCGATCTGATATTTTGTATAATGCTAGAGGGCCTTATGTAAGTACATGCATATAAGTTCCAAAAACCTGATGAGATTATAAACAACATGACGTCCACGCGTATTTCAAATATTTAAAATGATTCTTCTGTTGATATTAACATCCAAGCCCAGTAAAATGTAGGCCTGTAAATCTTAATTTAGAGTTAAGTACATGAGCAAAACTTTGATCAATAGTTAAAAAAATAAAGACGGAAGCAGTACAAAATGACAAGAACATGTTTTTATTTCTCTTATTAGGCTATATTCAAAGGATCGAAGTGAACGTTAATATAATGAACCACTGTAATAGTCTTTATTTACTGGAATTGAGTTCTCTTGCTCACTGTCATAAATTGTAGAAGGCATGCATTTAATTTTTCTTTAATATTGTTTAGGTCACTACCCTCTCCGGTAGACTTACAAATGCTTGGCAAAGGGGTAGTCGTGTGATGGGGGTGCTCAGGAAAGAGCGGCTTCCATAAACGGGTTTGGGGTTACGAGGTATGCGGGTGTTGTAAATACGGGGATGAATGGATGTAGAGGGAACGGAGATGGACTCAGGATTGGCGCTCCACATGGGTCCGTGCGCGTGCCAATTGCATAGTCAGAGGCATGAGCATGCGACCTTGCTGAGATCGCTAGTAGTTTGCTGAGTCATGGCGGTGGCCACTGGCTGTGCTGTGCATGTCGCGAGGAAAGTTAGAATTCGTGACATGAAATAATAAAAGCGAGATCTCTTGTTTACAATTTAGGGTTTAATGAAACTAGAGTAGGGGTGAAGGTGTCGTCAAAGGTGTAGGGAGGAAAGAGGAAAAGCAAAGCACACTCACATTTGAAGTCTGGTCTTGAAGAACTGCTGTTGCGCCCCGTAGGGCTACCGTCCGCAATGAAAGGTGCTTACCGTCACTCTCTCCGGTCCGTCCGTCCGTCCGTCCGTCTGACTACCCCAGAAGATCCCCATTCTTACTTATTTATTTGGAGCCGCTTTGTGGGCCATTCCAGTCAGCAGTAATGCCCTTCTTGTTATACGTGGTGTTCATTGTTGTGTCGTAAGCTGCCGAGCAAGTGTTTGTATTGGCAATGATTGCGTCCTGTTGATGGCTCGGGGCTTGCTTCACGTACCCCGGCTGGGTACGTTCATAGTTTCTATAGTTATGCCTTGTCCTGTGATTTTTGCATAAATTTGGGGTGAGGAACCATAACCATATAGCTCCTGTGACTTTCTATAGATAGATGCCATCTCTACGAGTGGAGTCTTGACTTGCCGACAATCAAAGTTATTTATTTTACTACGCAGTACAGGAAGAGCCAAGTCAAGTCCACAAAACCACAGTGTCAACTCAGTTACACATAAGTGTTTAACATAACTAATCAACTGAAAAAACTCACCAAGTAAATTAGACATTTGAAAAGCAACGATAATAACAGAGCAGTCTAGTACGAGGTCACTCTAATAGATCGTTACGATAGAAGCTGAAGATTCAGAAAGGATTCACACTTATATACAGCACATAACATTTATTAACCAAAAACGTAACATCTTAGAAGTATTTATTTATCGTATGGCATACATGAAAATTATTTACAATTTGACATCAAGTTTCGAAACGTAATGAAGTGCCTATGGTGTCCCTAGGAAGAAGTCGCTGAAGTCACCACTGTATGATGTTTGTGGGCAATCCTGAACTAGGTGCCGAATAGTCTGTCTTTCAGCACCACACTCGCAACATGACGAAGATTTTTTCCTCCACTTGTACAGGAGATCGCCGCATACACCGTGATTGGTCCGGATTCTATTTAATTTTGACCAAATCTTTCTAGGCTGAGTGAACCCTGGCACCTGCTCAGTTATGCATGGCATTACTGTACTCTTTGGAGGGGCAAACGAATTCCAATCAGAAGACCATCTCTCAGTCAGGTTGAATTTGTTAGTTGCAAGATTCTCCGCTGTGCAGATAGGTGGATGTCTTGAACGTAATCGTTTCACATGTAGATCACCAATGTATCCATGGATTGGTAGTTGTTTGTTGGTCTGGATCTTTCTATATTCTCTTATCAAAATGTTGCATCGCCGCAAATGAGGTGGTGGGATGTGACTGAGAATAGGAAGCCATTGTGTAGGAGATGACAGAATTGTTCCTGTTATCATGCGCATGGTGTTATTCAATTGTACATCTATTAATCTTACATGCGGACTATTTATCCACACAGGAGCACAATACTCAGGAACAGAATAAACTAAACCTAGAGCTGAGCAACGGAGAGTAGTTGCATTGGCACCCCAAGTGGTGCCACATAATTTCCGTAAGATGTTGTTTCTTGTCTTCATTTTGGCAGAAGTCATTCGTAAGTGTTCTTTGAATGACAATGTTCTATCAAGTGTTATACCCAAATACTTGGGATGTCTGTTATGGCGAAGGAGGATATTATTGAAGTAAACCTTAAGTTATCTTAGAAGTGTAATAGACTAACGGAATAAAACATATAATTGGTTAAAAATATGACTCGTCAAAAGTTTAATTAAAAACTTGTGTAGCTTAATAACTGTAAATAGTGTTGTACATAAGTGTTATATATAAGGTGCGTTCAAAAAGTGACGATCCGGAGGCATAATTACAGAAACCACTATCTGTATGTTAGAAGTATTGGCCCTAGCCGTTGAGGCACTTGTCCCACTGTGACACGAGGCGGTGAATGGCTGTCTCATAAAATTCCCTGGGCTGCGATGTGAACCAGTTCCGCACGTACAGTTGGAAGTCGGCGTCCGAGGTGAATCGTTGGCCCCACAAAGTCCTTTTCAGGGGACCAAACATGGCGTAATCACAGAGAGAGAGGTCTGGACTGTATGGAGGGTGGCCGAGAATCTCCCATTTGAATTTCTGCAGGAGTGCCGCGACTGTGTTGGCCGTATAAGGTCGTGCATTGTCGTGGAGCGACCACGGCGGCTATGGCGTTCACTGTCACTCGGCGGTCCTCGGTAATGAGTGCATCAACCAGCTGGACGTTGTCATCGGTAATGCAGGGGGTGCCCCAGACCGGGCATCTTCGGCTAACGACACCCGTCCTTCCCTGAAGCGCTTGTGCCACGCCTTGACCCTTGCAAGGGACATGCAGCGTTCGCCGTACACTTGTGACATTCGGCGATGAATGTCCGTTCCCCCTACTCCTTCCACTGTCAGAAACCTAACAACACCTCTTTGCTCTTCGCGCCTCCATGTCACTGTTTGCAATGCGACTGGCAGCGTTGGACGATTGATGCTTGCTGCTGCTCGCTTTGTATCGTCACGTAACGTGCACGCGTGCCCTTCCACGCTCTGGTTGGAATCACAACTCGTTACACACGCCACGATTAGCCGATGTAGTCACCGATTTGCGCATTCCAGCCTCCGGGTTGTTACTTTTTGAACGCACCTTATACATAGACTATCCACTGAACCTCAATTAACCTAAGTGAGCAGGATCTGATGATGTGCGATCGACGAACGAAACTAGTCATCCAATTCAGCCCCCCCATTTATGCGAGAAGTGTATACATAATTCAATAATTCATTTTTTGTGCTAGGAAATTAATTGGGCACACTCATGTTGACCGACTGAAAAGCTTCTAATAGTAAAATCATTTCCTGTACTTAATTCCCGTAGTCATAAAAGCAAAAACACTCCGTCTATTTAATGGTTTCTTTTACTTTTGTTACATTCATTTTAATTGTATGGTGGGAATACAAACTGGTTTCTTAAATAGGGTGGATTGCAAAAATCTCCGGGAGAAAAGCATGGACACTGCCAGCTCTCCCTTGCTAATGTGGTATGCAACCCAACGCGCAGGGCTACGTTGTGAGATGATGATGATGATGATCGTGTGGCCTCCTGAGAGGCCTAGTGCAGGTCTTTCTAGTTGACGCCCGTGGGCGACCTGCGCGTCGTAATGATGATGAAGTGATGATGAAGACGGCACATACAACCAGTCCCCGAGCCACGGGAATTAACCCCAGGAAATTAATATCCCTGATGGCATGGCCAGGATTCGAATCCCGGGCACGTTGGGCCAAAGCCTAGCACGCTAACCATTTAGCCACGGAGCCGGACGCGTTGTGAGATGAAAACATTGTTGTTGAAAGTATATGTAACTTTGAGGGCAGGTGTGCCGCGCGCTAATGTGGCGCGTGACGTGGCAACATGAGCACAATTTAGGTCTGTGACTGGCTTCACCGGCTGTGGTTTCTCTCTATCCAACCTGCCATCTTCACTAACATTCTTGTTGTTCGGAATATGGAAATCATATTAATAGGAGCAATACCGTCGTTTTAGATAGTTGTTGTTTGAGTCTTCAGTCTTTTGACTGGTTTGATGCAGATCTCCATGCCTCCCTGTCCTGAGCTAATCGTTTCATATCTACATAGCTACCACACCCTACATCTGAGACAATCTGTTTAACATTTTCTAACCTTGGTGTACCCCTAAGTTTTTGCCCTCGACCCTTCCTTCCATAACTAAGCTTGCTATTTCTGGGTGTCTTAGTATGTGCCCTACCAACCTATCTCTTCTCTTCATTAGCAGTCGCCAGAAACAGCTCTCCTCTCCCACTAGACTTAATACCTCTTCGTTTGTAACCCTATCTACCCATCTGATCTTCATCATTCTCCTGTAACACCACATTTCAAATGCTTCAATTCTCCTCTTTTCTGCTGCACCAATAGTCCAAGTTTCCCTTCCATAGGGCGCCATGCCCTAGACAAAGGCCTTCAAAAATGACTTCCTATTACCTAAATCTACATTCGATGTCAACGGACTCCTTTTCTGTAGAAATGCTTTCCTTCCCTGAGCTAACCTACTTTTTATATCCATCACTGGTTATTTTGCTTCCTAAGTAACAGAAGTCTCGTACTTCCTTTGGGTTTTCACCTGCCAATTTGATGTCCATAGAAAGATTTCATGAGAAAACTACCTATTGCAAGAGTACCATTTCGCGACTTCTGAAACATTTCGACATATTTTTGCGTTTCACATCACCCAGATCCCCCTAAACACCGTCAGTTTTAAAGTTAACATACAGGGTCTTTCATATAAAGTAAGAACGGCAAGCGGCAGTTTTGTTATTCGTTGCTGCGGTGGCCTTGGCCGAGCTTGTGGCGCGCCGTGCCCCCTGCTGTTCTATTGAAAGCGCGCGCATCGTACATAAAATGGCTGCCCTCGGCAAAATATTCTGCCGCCACTGAGGTGGGTACGTCTGGAGAGTCTCCTGAAGTTTTTCCTTTTTGACGAGGCGTTGCCGCCCGATTCTCGAAAAAGGTGAAAATCATTCAGTGCTGGTTTAGACTAAACGGAAGATGGTCGAAAACTTCACACTTGAATTCTTTGTAAAAGTCTATCGTAACGTTGGTACTGCGTGGTCGTGAATGAAAAGGAAAAACTTCAGGAGACTGTCCAGACGTACCCACCTCTGTGGTGGCAGAATATTTTGCCGAGGGCATTGGAAAGCTGGTGTAACGATACGACAAATGTTTCAATAGTTTTGGCGATTATGTTGAGATATAAGAATAAAACAAGCAAACATTTAGTAGTAAAATGAGTTTGGTATGCCAATCCGTTATTTTTATACAGTCCATCGGAACTTGAAGAAATAAACAGCGCTCGTATGTACTATGCGCGCGCTTTCAATAGTACAGTAGGGGGCCATGGCGCGCCACAAGCTCGGCCAAGGCCACCGCAGCAAGAATAACAAAACTGCCGCTTGTCGTTCTTACTTTATATGAAAGACCCTGTATAAGTTATATTTCTTTCTTGTGGACACGATAACTACTCTTTCTATAGTATACTTACAATATAACCATTCAAAATCTAGGTCAAGCTTGTTAATGGGCAAAATCAGACCCTGGGAGGTCGAAATGCCGGGACGTTTTCGAAAAAGTTAAATATCGCTATAACTTTCTTTTTGTGTGAAAAATCGAATCCATTCCAAGTTCGTACTATTCTTTGGATTAAGGCCAAAAACGTATCTCAAGTAAGTTTTGTGGTAGCACCAACCATTGACCAAAAGGGTGGAAAAAATGATGTTTTGATAGAGAGAAATGTCATACCTCCCCCGATAGGAACAACATCGAAACCGCTTAAAATGGACAATAGTCAAATTGTCAAATTTAGTGAATATGAAATATATTTCCTTACCCAGTGAAATCTACCTCCGCCTTCCGGAGTGACGAGAAGTTAGTTATTGTTGTTTTAAGGGGCGGAACTACGAGGTGGTGCCGAGAAGGATTTTATCATTTCAAATGATCTTGTCGACTTCATAGTTGCGCTTTGGTCTACCGTTATGCGTTACGGTTACGGCGTGTATGACGTCATCATGTTGTTCAGTGCATATGCACCGAGTCTGAGTTTACTCCTGGGGTCTGGCGTTATGCGGGACGGAGACGGCGAGTGCGTGACGTCATGAAGTAGAGTGCACCTCCCGCTCTCCGTTCTCTACGCGGGAAGCCTAAGTTAAAGAGTAATGGAGTCTGTTGAGTCTGAGTTTACTCCTGGGGTCTGGGTTTATGCGATACGGAGATGGCAAGTGCGTGACGTCATGCAGCAGAGTGCGCCTCTCGCTCTCCGTTCTCCGCACGGGAAGCCCAAGTTAATGGGTAATGGAGTCTGTTGAAAGAGTCCTGGGTGAAGCCCTCCTGATCCTTTCTAACATGTGTAGCATTTGTAGCATGCGTCATTTGAAATGATATAAAGTCTAGTCTCACAGACTGACTGTATCTTTTTGACTAAGTTATACTCAATGTTCTAGGTAAGCCTGATGATTAGATTTTAAAATCCATTTTCCTAGAGTTATCAATTCGATACATCGAGCTATTGTGATTTACTGCAATGTTAGCGGTTTGAAGGGCAAGGCTATCCCACATTTTTAGCGTACATTTCACATTTTGCAAAAAAAAAAAATGAAGAAAAAGTAGACTTATATGATCAATCCGGGAAAATATATGTGATTGTGTGTGTCTCTGCCTGTGTGAGTGTTCCCCTCTCCTCATTCTACTCCTATGCGGCTGCAGCTTTCAAAACCATTCGTCTGTTTTGCCTCAAGACAGTGTAGTAATCTCGCCCTTCTACCTACTCCGCTACGACTACCGGCCACAGCTCTTTGCTATGACAACTTAAGTCACACAGAGATTCATCGTCTGGTTTAGAAGTCTCTTTTATGTTGTAGTTTCATTTAAGGCTTTGCGACATTGTGGTCATTCAGTCCCGTGAACTTGGGTATGTGTTGCATCTGTCCATTTTTGTAGACAGTATAGGGAAACTTGTTCAATGATGGGACAGGTACCTGAACAATGGAAGTGGATAGCTGCAGATTCCCGGAACCGTCATCTGCATGCTGTCATTGTCGTAAGTGGCGTCGGTGGCGTAGTCAGTAGCATGCTGAACTGCTATGCCCAAGATCGCGGGTTCAAACCACAAACTACTTCCAGTATGGCTGAGGTAGGGATCGAACCCGTCTCTTCTCAGCTTTGCCTCACGAAGATGAGTGAACCCCGTTCTAGCCCTCAGACCAAAATTACATTTCTTGGCAGAGCTGATAATAGAACCCGGGCCTCCGCGGTAACAGCCAAGAATGATAGCCATTACGCAACGAGGCGGACGATTTTTAAAGGATCTTGGGTTTTTGTATTCGAATATACGAGTATGTTTTCTCTATGGTTTACAGCCTTGATTCTGATGGTTTCCATATCACAGCGTAGTCGTGGGCGAAAAGTTTCACATCACGACTGCAAGTAGGGAACTGGAAATTATGCACTTTAGTCACAACACTGGGATGCCAATATGGCATTGAAGTGGCAAAACAGTGAGCCGTAGCTTTCAGTAAAACCCAGAATGTCATCATTACTTTCCATTAAGATATGAATTCCAATATTGTGTCTGTTGCAATTACCTTCTTCGTGAATAACAAAGGAATCTGTTGAATTCCTTATAAAAATGTTTGGTACAAAGCTTCTATAGAATGCAAAAACACTCTGAAGAAATATGGCGTTTTAATTCACGTATTATTTACCTTCTACAACACAAAGAGTTTTATTTTATTTTTTGTAATAAAGAACTTTCATATCCTTTTAACCACACTTGGTATTCAGCCGCTGCCGTATTTCACTCTTCCAACATTCTTGTTTGAAATTTCATTATCGCTGTACCACCGGGCTTTTATTCAGCATGCAAGTTAGACTTTCACTTCGTCTGAATGAATTTACTGCAGTATAAACTATACTTACTACTCTTTGTATTCTTATTTATTCTTATTTATTTATTTATTTATTTATTTATTTATTTATTTATCGTATGGCTTTTAGTGCCGGGAGTGTCCGAGGACATGTTCGGCTCGCCAGAGTCTGTAGCTGCTTCAAGCGGACACCCATAGGGTGAGCTGCAAGTTCCAATCAATTTCAAGTAGTTCCAACTTTCGCTGTCAGATGTCACTGATACCTAGTGGTGAACGTTGGAACTTTTGATAGAGCGTTCCAACCAAATATAACCTAGAAATTTAGCTTCACAAAAGTTTAGTCTGTGGAGGGATCTTTTACATACCATAAATCTATGACATGGGACCACCGGCTTTACTTCCCCTCCGAAGGAAGGCATACTGAAGGATTTTAACGCTCTTAAAAAATCCGACGACTTCGGCCGGGTTTGAACCCGCTATCTTGGGCACAGCAGTTCAGCAAGCTTCTGTCAAATTTGGCCTACTATGGACCGCTGTAAAATATCGGCCGACTTGTCAATCTCCTCTTCTCCTCCCAGAATCTCTTCATGCGTTCGCTGAGTCTCGTCCTTCTTTCTTCAGACCAGATGACCTTGGGTTTTGAGCTAGGTTTTCCTGAAACCTTTTAAATTTATCACCCTTCCTTCGAAACAATGATTTGTTGGGAATATCTTCTTGAGTAATGCCAACTTCTTTGAGATCTGTTCGTGTTTTCTCAACCCATTTTGTGGTGGACTTTAAATTGCTAATGTAGCGGCTTCGGTGGCGTAGTTGGTAGCATGCAGAACTGCTGTGCCCAAGATAGCGGGTTCAAACACGGCCGAAGTCGTTGGATTTTTTAAGAGCGTTAAAATCCTTCAGTATGCCTTCCTTCGGAGGGGAAGTAAAGCCATCGGTCCCATGTCACAGATTTATGGGACGTAAAAGATCCTTCCACAGACTAAACTTGTGTGAAGCTAAATTTCTAGGTTAGATTTCGTTGGAACGCTCTACCAAAGTACCAACGTTCACCACTAGGTATCAGTGAAATCTGGTAGCGAAAGTTGGAACTATTTGAAATTGAACGGAAATTGTAGCTAACCCTATGGGTGTCCGCTTGAAACAGCTACAGCATCTGGCGAGCCGAACATGTCCTCGGACACTCCCGGCACTAAAAGCCACACGATAAATAAATTGCTATAGTAAGTAAATATCCTTTTGGTTAACCTATTGTTGCTCATTCGTGTTAGGTGGCTATAAAGTGTAACCTCCTCTTACGCATTGGGTCCGTAAGTTTCTCCGTCTGGTTGTACAAGTCACTATTCCTCCGTCTCACAGTGGTCCGGATCCGTAAAAAAGCGGACAAAAATAGATTTTTCAACTTAACATTAGAAAGGCCAAACCAACTCCCAAGTGAAGTATGTTAATCAGTGTACATTAATTTCACTTTTTCTTTGGAAATTGCTTCTGTGTTTCTCAGATATAATACTACAAAAGTGATACAACTCTTCGTTTCTGAATTCCGCGCTCCATTAAGTAAACTTTGAAATATCATTCTAACTTCAAAACGAAACTCGGGGTCTATAATACTGTATCTGTATGTAGCTTGTGATATGATATATTTGATTATAGCATGATTTTCGATTTCAGATCACTTATAAGGACAGTTATACTTATTTTTATAGTGCTTTATTTTCTTCAAGAAAAATAAATTTTGCTTGACCTACAAAAAAATGTATACATATGTATACCATGAAACTTATGCAAGTTTTAAAATGAAGACTGGAGAATATATCCTTAAAGGTTTCATCGCCAGAACCCGCCAGATGCGTGATTGAGAAGGGAGAGGACATTACTGCGCGCTCTCAGGATAAACACTCGCGCGATTTAAGGGCTTGTTGAGACATTTGTTTATGCTACGCAAGGGATATCTCGAGGCCATGCAACCAAAATAATCTTCACTCACGAGAAGTAATTGATTAGTAGTAGTTGTGTGTGTTGTGAAGAGTAAAAAATGAATTTTCGTTGTTAGTCACAGTGATCTTATTAACAAGATTCGAGAGAACAAAAATCAGTCTCGCGCGCGTCAAGGAAAGTTTGTGGTAACATATCTCCTTAACAAATTCCAATTAAATGTTGACAGTGTAGAGAAAACAGTGTATAATAATATAAGAACCCTTTCTTTTTGCCGTATGTTGACCGGTGGAGAAAGTGTAACTTCTTAGAACATGCTTTTTTTAAGAAATATTCAGGCTGATTGAAAATAGAAATTGTGATATCAATTCCGAGCATTCCTGGCTCCGCAAAATCAGTAGATCGAGGTCGTCCTCCGAAAGAATTTCAAGAGCTAACGGAGAGAAGCAAAATCAGGAAAATTAAAGACCTAAGGGAGAGTGCCACTTCATCAGAGCTTGCCTATGCGACCGTTATGAATTTAAGGGCAGAGGGAGACGATTCATCAGCCAAGCTAAAAAGAAGCTACCACGACTACACCAACAAGGGGCAAACGAATGGTGCGAAATTTTCAGAAATGAAAAATCTACATAAGTGGCACAAAAGCTCGTTGACAATTTACAACTTGAGTTTGGAATTTCAGTTCCACACGCCCACTTTCGATTTTTTGAATGTCTCCTGCATATTTCGTACCGCCTGGGTTTTAAAAAGTGGAAAGTGAGCGTGAAAGATGGTAATCGAGACCTATTCGAAAGAAAGAAAAAATTGTGCAAGACTCATTCAGAACGAGATTAGGTCTTCTAGTTGATATTCCGAAGCCTGGATATGGAACAACCAGTGATGTCAACACTGCCCGAAGGTCTTTTGATCGACCTCAAGTAGCATCCGAAATAACAAGGGTAGACTGTGAGTCTGGTCATGAAATTAATAGTTCAGAGTTCAATTCCTACTGCTGCGAAACAGCAAGCTTATATGTACCGCTATATCCGTGGTGTTACATGCCTCTAACACTCCATAAAATACTTATCCATGGATCTTTCATTATAGAAGTAGCTATTTTGCCGATTGGAGAACTTTCAGAAGAGGTCTTAAGAGTCTAGAAACCAAGACGTAAGAAAATATAGAGAAGACCATACCAGAAAATCCTCAAGAATTTCCAATAATTTTGACTTGTTCCATAGACTATTGCTAAGCTCTGATCCAGTAATCTCCAGCACGAGAAGTCTACCGAAGACGAAATGAAGACAGTTGCCTCAGGAGGTGTGTAATTTATTGTCAATACCCGAGGACGAGACGGAGCAGGAAGGGGAAGAAGAAGAAGTCGACTCATCCGGATCAGAGGATGAATGAGTAATTAATTTTATGTACTAGGACAAATTTACCTAATAGTAACATCTAATTTAAAGTTTTATACAAAAGTATTTCATTTCATTTAGCGGAAAATATTTTTGTCCGCTTTTTTTCAAATCCGGACCACTGTGCGTCTCCTCCATAAGCCATCTGCTCTCTGTAATGGCCCCAATATTTCCCTTAATATCCTTCGTTCTTTCTTAACTCCTCTGTTTCCCCCATTTTTGTTTAAAATAAGGCATTCAGAACTATAAAGAGCTTCCAGCTTACGAGCTCAGGCCTTATTGGCTACCTTATCATGTCCATTAGGTTGAATCCATTCACCAAGATATTTTAATTTTTCTGTCCTTTTGATTTTTCCATATCTTGTTTCCAAATATTTCTCATTGCCAAGTTTGGATTCAATGTATTCAGAGATCTGGAGGCCTGTTGTTGCCGTAATTTTATGCAATTTCTCAATCATAATTTCCTCATCATCAATATCTTCATCCGAAAATGCTAAGCACCCCACACCCAAACTTTGCTTATCAGTTCCTAGATAGATTCCCTCTTCCCCTTCCTCTTTTATTGTTTTTTCCCTAGTTCTCATTATTTTCTCCAAGACGATGTTAAATAAAATTGGTTATAGACCAACACATTGTCGGACTCCTGTCCGGATCACAAAGGGGGCAGATATTTATCCACAAACTTAACCTTAGACACAGTGCCTGAGAAAGCGTCTGCTGTACTAGCGACCTCGTTTTTTCATCAACTCCAAATTCCTCCAAAACTTGAAAGAGAGTCTGGTGGCCAATTGAATCATATGTATTTCTGACATCAGTGACGACAACTACCGTGTAGATAAAGGCTTTCACGGCCCGGATTACTATTAATAATATTCATGTTTTTGGGCTATTGTGTGTGAAAATTAAATTAAATACCATACGCTTCGAAGGAACCTCGTCTCCTTTTACAAAGGAATTAAGATAATGTGGCCAAAGAAATTGTATCAATGAGAATACAGAAAACTAGAGAAATTCCTCTGTTCGGCACCAGACAGCAGCCACCAGAAAGTACTGTATGCACATTGGTAGACAAACGCGCCATATTAATTAGAACGGTGGACAGAATACTAAGGAAGGAGAAGGTAAAGAGGGTGGGGGTGGGGGGGGGGATATTGAGATTCCTCGAAGAATGAGGATGCCCAAATAAGGAGAAAGGGCGGGGGGTGGGGGAGAGGGTTTCATGGATATAAGGAAACACAAACAAAAGCGAAGTGTATCTGTACGATACCCAACGTCACAGGCCTTGGCGAAAAAAAAAAATCAGATGGAAAGTCCTCCAGTGACGAACAAAGGAGATCAAATCATGGCCCTGTAGCCATAGAGGAAACTGTTCAATTTGAAATAGGTGAAGAACTAGAGAAACTGAGAGGGGAACTATCTTCCCAGATCTTTAAGAACTGGTAGCCAAGTGTCACTTAGCTGATAGCCAGTGTCTCTGTTAAAGTTATTGGTTTTTTTTACGAATTTCAACTGCCTCCATTATACTGTAATTCTAGACCAGTTGTGCTTAACAAGGGCAAGCGCATGAGCATCCTTGAAACATACATCGTGCCCTGAAGACAGGGCTTGTTCAGTTATAGCTGATTTGTCAGGCTGGTTTAGACGGATGTTCCATTGATGCTCTTTGATGCGTGTTGCAATGGACCGTTTTGTTTGTCCAGACTTTTCTGCGAGTACAAGGGACTTAATACGCCCCAGTCTATAGTTGGGGGCAATTTATCTTTGTTTAATCCTAATCGTTGACCAATTTTTGTCTTTGTGCCATAAACTGTTTTTATCTTGTGTTTGTGGAGAATCGTAGCAACGCGGTCAGTGGTGTTGTGAATATTAGGCAGGTAAGCAGTTCCCCTCACGTCGGAACTCTGAGAAGGTTGTCTATCCCTCCTTCTCGGATGTAGGGACCTATATATAGTGGATTCATTATAGCCATTACCCTTAAACATGGTTTGTAACGCATGTAACTCTTCCTGAATAGTTGATGCTTCACAAATACGTTCCGCTCTTTTGGCTAGACTTGTAATAATTCCTTGTTTGTGTGCTGGTTGATGGTGAGAGTCTGCATGTAAATAACGGTTAGTGTGTGTTGGCTTACGATAGACGCTGCGCTCCATGGAGCCATCCGCCTTCCTCCTCACAAGAACATCCAAAATAGGTAAGCATCCACCCAACTCTAGCTCCATTGTGAAAAGGAATGAAGGATGCAGTTGATTTTGGTGGTTCAGAAAGTGGTTAAGTTTCTAAGAACCTTCCTCCCTCACCACGAATATATCATCCACACACCTCCACCAAATCACCGGTTTGAAAGACGCCGAAGATATAGCCTCCTCCTCAAAATGTTCCATGAAAACATTTGCCACGACAGGCGAGAGCGGACTTCCCATGGCCACACCATCAGTCTGCTCGTAAAATTTAGCATCCCACAAGAAATAACTGGAACACAAGCAGTGGTGGAATAATCGGGCAATGACCTTAGGAAACAAATCTTTGATCAGGAACATGACCGAGTCCACCGGCACTCTGGTGAACAAGGACTCTGGACTTTCAACCAAATTCTATTTTAGTGAGTTTTGATGTAGAGTCCTTGTTCACAAAAGTGACGGTGTACTCGGTCATGAGGGGATCTGCTTTCCTCCCTTATATTTACATCACTGACCGCGTTGCTAAGATTCTCCGCAAGCACAAGATAAAAACAGTTTTTGGCACTATGACAAAAATTGGTCAACGTTTAGGATTAAACAAAGAGAAATTGTCCCCCCATACTACAGCCTAGGGTGTATGAAGTCCCTTGTACTTGCGGAAAAGTCTACATTGGTCAAACAAAACGGTCCATTGCAACACGAATCAAAGAGCTTCAAAGGAACATCCGTCTAAACCAACCTGACAAATCAGCTATAACTGAACAAGCCCTGTCTTCAGGGCACGATGTATGTTTCAAGGATGCTCATGCGCTTGCCCTTGTTAAGCACAACTGGTCTAGAATTACAGTATAATGGAGGCAGTTGAAATTCGTAAAAAAAACCAATAACTTTAACAGAGACACTGGCTATCAGCTAAGTGACACTTGGCTACCAGTTCTTAAAGATCTGGGAAGATAGTTCCCCCCTCATTTTCTCTATTTCTTCACCTATTTAACAGCCATAGTAGTGTGTGGGGATATTCCCACGATGATGAAAATGGGGAAGCTGTTTTAAAATGGGCAGAATTACTTCAGCTGTCCCTCATACATGACAGTAAACTCCCTTCATCATCTAACAGTGGAAGATGGAAGCGTGGCTACAACCCAGATCTCATATTTGTAAGTGAGAGTGTCACCAGCCAATGTGTGAAATCGGTTTGTCCGCCCATCCCAAATACTCAACATCGTCCCATAATGTGCCAGCTATTTCCAGCTGTCAGACCACAGACTGTCCCTTTTCGAAGAAGATACAACTTCAAGAAGGCTAACTGGACACTGTTCACCTCATTAAAGTTCACCTGATTAAAGTATGTTCCAATGCAGCCATCCCGAGAGGATGTAAAACAAATTACATACAAGGTCTTGCTCCTCAGACAACGACTCTTTTGTCAAATTACTGCAAATCATTTGACGAAGATCCTTTCAGTGAGGAAACTATTGCTAGCGGACAACGTATTCTCTCTTCTATTTCAGACTCAAAACGACAACAGTGGTTAAAGATTATGGAAGATTTGGATATGGGAAGGAGCAGCCAGAAAGCTTGGAGGTTTCTTAGACGCCTTAACAATGATCACAATAGAACTTCTTCACATTCTAATGTCTCTGCCAACCAAATTGTTAATCAACTTATTCGAAATGGTAATTCTGGAAAGACAATCCAGAAACCTAAATTGAAGTTGGTAAGGGAACATGAACAGGAAGACAACATGTTCCTTAAACCCTTTGTACTTTCAGAACTGAATATAGCTATTAATTACTGTAAGAATGGAAAGGCGGCTGGTCTGGACGGAATTTGTGTGGATCAAATCAAACATTTTGGACCTGGGGCTAAAGAATGGCTGCTAGAATTGTTTAATAACTGCATTACTACCTGTAACATACCCAAAATGTGGAGGAAGAGCAGAGTAATAGCGATTCTCAAACCCGGGAAAGATGCACATGATCCTAAGAATTATAGGCCTATTTCATTGCTCTCCCACCTTTTCAAGATACTGGAGCGAATGATTCTAAGTAGGCTCACAAAGATAATTGAACCTTTCCTAATTCCTGAACAGGCTGGCTTCAGAACAGGTAAAAGCTGCACTTCACAAATCCTACATCTTACTCAGCATATTGAAGATGTATTCCAGAACCGGAAGATCACAGGGGCAGTATTCATTGACTTAACAGCTGCTTATGACGCAGTCAATCATCACTTACTGCTGAATAAACTCTACTTGATGACAAAGGACTATAAATTAACTGAAATAGTCAGGTGTCTTCTTCAAAATCGTAGACTCTTTGTAGACTTTCAAGGGCAGCACAGCCGTTGGAGGAATCAACGAAATGGACTGCCTCAAGGTAGTGTTCTGGCCCCTATCCTCTAACATATATACAAATGACCAGCCAATACCAGTAGGTACTCGAAGCTTTATTTATGCGGATGATCGTGCCATTACCGTCCAGGCGGATCAGTTTTAAGTTGTGGAAAGACGTCTATCTGAAGCTCTGGGGGAACTAAGTGATTGTTATAGAGGAAACCAATTGAAACCAAACCCTTTGAAAACACAAGTCTGCGCTTTCCATCTCAAGAACAGACAGGCAAAGAGGAAACTGCATGTAACGTGGGAAGGCATGCTGTTGGACCACTGTGCGAATCCCAAATACTTAGGGATTACATTGGATCGTGCACTCACGTATGAAAGACATTGTCTAAACACCAAAAATAAGGTATCCGCAAGAAACTGCCTCCTTCGCAAATTATCTGGTACCAGCTGGGGGACTCAAGCTCAAACAATAAGAACCACTGCTTTAGCACTCTGTTACTCTGCAGCAGAATATGCATGTCCTGTGTGGTATTGGTCGTGTCATACCAAGCAGGTTGATACTGCATTAAATGAAACGTGTAGAGTTATCACTGGCTGCCTGAGACCCACGCCATGTGATAAACTGTATTGTTTAGCAGGCATTGCACCCCCAGATATCAGAAGAGATATTGCAGCTAAATGTGAGAGATCTAGGGTTGATGTGTCTCAAGCACATCCATTGTTTAGCCTTCAACCAGCCCACTCTCGACTGAAGTCCAGAAGAAGCTTTCTTCACACAACTGAGTGCCTAACTGACAAACCTCAGGTTTTGAGGATTACATCTTGGTTGACCAGAAGCCCCCACATTACCCAGTGGATGGTTCCATCTGAAAGGCTCCCAGCAGGACATACAGAGGCTTGGACAACTTGGAAGTCTCTCAACAGATTGCGATCTGGTGGTGGCAGATCCAAGTCCAACCTTCATAAATGGGGTTTTTGCTGCGACCCGGTCCTTTGTGAATGCAGTGAAGAACAGACTATGGTTCATCTGCTTCAGTGCAGTCTGTGTCCTATACTGTGCACCATGGAGGATCTGGTGAAGGCTACACCAAATGGACGTGACATGGCAAAATATTGGTCATGCATTATTTAGAACCTTAAATGTTCAAGTGTTGCCATTGTTTTGCCCATTTTGTACATAGTTTGTTATGTAATATTTTTGTTCCTGACACGAGTAAATAAACCTATTTCAAATTGTACAGTTTCCTCTATGGCTACATGGCCATGATTTGATCTCCTTTGTTCGTCACTGGAGGACTTTCCATCTGTTTTTTTCGCCGGGGCCTGTGTGACGTTGGGTATCGTACAGATACACGTCACTTTTGTTTGTGTTTCCTTATATCCATGAAACCCACTCCCCCTCCCCCGCCCTTTCTTCTCATTTGGACATCCTCATTCTTCGAGGAGTCTCAATATTTTCCCCCCAACCTCTTTACCTTCTCCTGCCTTAGTATTCTGTCCACCGTTCTAATTAATATGGCGCGTTTTTCTACCAAGGTCCATACAGTACTTTCTGGTGGCTGCTCGCTGGTGACGAACAGAGGAATTTCTCTATTTTCTTTTGTAATCTCATTGATACACTTTCTTTGGCCACATGGTTTTAATTCCATTGAAAAAGGAGGCAAGGTTCCTTCGAAACGTATGGTATTTAATTTTATTTCCACACGTCAATAGCCCAATAAACATGAATGACTTCAATAACTACCGAGCTTGTACCCCTATAGCTCTCAGTCTGAGAATACATTTTAGATTGAATATTTGATCAACACAAGATCGTCCCTTTCGAAAACGAATGTCCGGCAGCTATCCGGTAACCGACCTATCTGGCCTAATTTTACTTTCCGGCTGGTTACCGGATAGTAGGTCAATATCCAGTGGATACCGGAAATTTAGCCTATTTTGAATTTAAAAAAAATAGGCTAATGAGATCACCTTTTGTCCGTGTGTGTGTGCGTGTGTGTGTGTGTGATGGTGTGTGTGTGTGTGTGTGTGTGTCCTAATAACTTCTAAACGGCTGGAGCGATTTCAATGAAACTCGGTCAGTTCATAGCACTATTCCGGGCGACCCCGACCGTGTCCTTTAAATTTTGTTACGTCTCACCAATTCAACATGGCGGCTGTGCGAAATATTTCACCAGCATTCAATATATCCAAAACTATTACCGATATCACCCTGGATTTTTTACGGTGATAAAGGGAACTACCAAAAGTTAACCTATGTGACTCTTGAAAAACTGTTAACTACAAAACCAACATGGCGGCCAAGCGAATTTGCGACTTTTAAATAGACGTTTCTCGCGATTTAACCAACCAAACGCAATACAACTTGGTACAGTATATGTTTACACGCATTATAATTCACCGACATCTAAGTTCGTTCAATTGTTTACATAACCACAAGATGGCGGCTGTGCGAATTATTTCACCGGCATTCTTTATCTCTGAAACTGTTAGTGTTATCGCCCTGAAATTTTGTATGGAGATAAAGGGCACTACTGAAAATTCATCTATAAGACTTTTAAAATCCGGTTAACTACAAAACGAACATGGCGGCCAAGCGATTTTGAAAATTTTAAATAGACCTTTCTCGCGATTTAATGTTCCAAATGCAATGAAACATGGTACAGGAAATGTTTATACACATTGTAATGCACTGGTATCTAATTTAGTTCAATTGTTTACATAATCTCAAGATGGCGGCTGTGTGAATTTTAAAATTAAGTTTTTATTTCTTGTGTCGTAATCATGCGATCGAAGTAAAAGTTTGAATAATGAACCTACGCAATAATTTTCCTGTAATGGTACATGACTTTATGGCCTATACATATAACAATCCAACATGGCGACCATCCGAAATATTTAGATGGATCTTAATATCTCCGAATCTATTATAGCAATCAAACTGATTTTTTAATGTTCATAGGGGCTATGAACATAAGTTCACCCATAGGACTTTCAGTAACCTGGTGATCACAAATGCAACATGGCGGCGACGCGAAGTATAAATATGCACATGGTCGTTTCTCGCAATTTAACCATCCGAGTGCAGTGAAACTTGGTACAGTAAATCCTTATACAAATGTTAATCCACTGGCATCTAATTTATTTCAATTGTTTCCATAACCACAAGATGGCAGCTGTGCGAAATTTTAAAATCTCTTTTTTACTCCTTGTATCCTTATCATGCGATTGAAGTTTGAATGCTACATGTACACAAAAATCTTCATGTAACTGTACATAACTCTAGGAGCTACATATATAAAATCCAACATGGTGACCATCCGAAATATTCGGTCGGTTTTCAATATCTACGAATCTATTACAGCAATCAAACTGAAATTTTGTAATGTTGACAGTGGCAATTAATATAAGTAGGATATATGAAAATAGGCTTTAGTTCTTCACGGAACTACTTGTTATAAATTAAAAAACAATCGCCTTTATTTAATTCAATTATTGATATTGTAACTTTCGGTCGGTCAACACTAATTCCAATTACTGGAATATGTGATAACTAACCTGAAATAAATTACATAATGATTAACAAATACACATTGTTATGGGCTATTGAAGATGGAGGAAACTAAGTGATGAAATGTTTCTCTCTTCAAGCGAACATCATAATTTTGTAAATCTACAACACAAATAGTTCTACAAAACAGTAACAATGGAGCTATTTACCTTGTAGAGTTGGATCTGATAATGCTCACTTGATGAGCAAAACATGGCATCCCTTAGTGTTTTCTTTCTTCAATGGTCCATACCAATATACCGGGTGAATCGACTGCCCATAATAATATTGTTTTATGCAGCCCAAATAACGCGTGTTGTTAGGAAGGTCGATATTTCTCTGTTCGCATCCCGTATGGTACTAATGTACTGCAAGCATATCCCGCAAACGATACTGAACACTATTTATTAGTCTGTAGCCATATCGAGGGGAAATTAATGGGGTTGTTATTGTAATCTAAAGCACTTTTATTTTAATACTAACGTCATGGACTTATGCTCTCACCAATTTCAATTTGTAACTTTTAGCTAATATTAATAAGAAAAGGACAATGGCAGAGAGTGCAATGAAGAGCCTGTTGAAGCGTGATGAAGTGCGTGTCTCCACTCTAAATGGCGCGGCATGAATACATTAACAGCCCACTGCATTGCACACGAACAAGCCTTTCTGATGAGACCTGTCGCGGCGATCACTCCTCCGGGACATCTCTGTGGCTCACGTCATTTAAATTCACTGAATAAAAAACTTGAACTATTTGAGTAATGAACGAATTCTTTATTTGGCTGGCTGTGTAGGGCAGCGGTACGTTCTCATCTGCTTAGCCCTAGGTTATAGAATCGAGTCCCTGGGCATACAGATGGCATTTGAGAGTGCTTAAATACGAGGAAGCCACGTCAATGGCCTAGATCAGGCTGTTCTAGCCGAGCAGCTCGCCAGTGAGCAGTGGAGTACTCGCTGCCTTGCGTGAGTAAACCTGCAACATGGAATACAGCTCTGCTGTGGGGGCTGCCGTCACTGCGCGGTGGATAAATCAAGACTGACAGGAAGAGCATGGACTTGTGTTATGACCTTCGCCCAGTGACGTATTGGCTATCACCTCCAGTCCCTCTCCAACCGTGCTCCGAGCATCATTGCTGAGTACTCGCGTGTACGCATACTCAAACTCGTGGATTTGGAACACCCTGGCCTCGATTTCCTGGAACGTTATAAAACCCCTTTAGGGCACAATTCCGGCGCTAAGACGTCTGTAAAATTCGCAGCAATTAATAAGGAACGAGAGACTCTTAAGCTATTATAATTATTATTATTATTATAATTATTATTATTTTTTTACATCGCTATGCCCGTCTAAGGAGCGCGATAGAGCTTATTTTGCTAATGTTGTTTGTTTCTTCTCCCAAAATCTCTCCAGCTGGGTACCAAAAGTTTTCCTCCGGTCTTCCATCACCGATTTATTGGTCCTGGTAGTAATTTCCTCAGAAAAACAAGTAGTTCCGTGAAGAACTATACAGCCTATTTTCATATATCCTACTTATGTTAATTTCCACTATCAACATACACAATTTCTGTTTGATTGCTGTAATAGATTCGTAGATATTAAGAACCGACTAAATATTTCGGATGGTCGCCATGTTGGATTTTATATATGTAGGTCCTAGAGTTATGTACTGTTACATGCAGATTATTGTGAACGTGTAGTAATCAAAATTCAATCGCATAATTAGGACACAAGAAAAGACAAGGAGATTTGAAAATTTTTCACAGCTGCCATCTTGAGGTTATGGAAACAATTGAAATAAATTAGATGCCAGTGGATTAACATTCGTATAAGGATTTACTGTACCAAGTTTCACTGCACTCGGATGGTTAAATCGCGAGAAACGTCCATGTGAATATTTATAATTCGCGTCACCGCCATGTTGAATTAGTGATCACCAGGTTATTTAAAGTCCTATAGGTGAACTTAAGTTCATAGCCCCTATGAACATTAAAAAATGCAGTTTGATTGCTAAAATAGATTCGTAGATATTCAGTATCGTCTAAATATTTCGGATGGTCGCCATGTTGGATTGTTAAATTTATAGGCCATAGAGTCATGTACCATTAAAGGAAAATTATTGCGTAGGTTCATTATTCAAACTTTCACTTCGATCGCATGACTACATCACAAGAAATAAAAACTTAATTTTAAAATTCGCACTGCCGCCATCTTGAGGTGATGTAAACAATTGAACTAAATTAGATACCAGTGGATTACAATGTGTATAAATATTTTCTGTACCAGGTTTCAGTGCGCTTGGAACATTAAATCGCGAGAAAGGTCTATTTAAAATTTTCAAATTCGCTTGGCCGCCATGTTCGTTTTGTAGTTAACCGGTTTTTGAAAGTCTTATAGATGGACTTCCAGTAGTGCCCTTTATCTCCGTACAAAATTTTAGGGAGATACCGCTAATAGTTTCAGAGATATAGAATGCCGGTGAAATATTTCGCACATCCGCCATCTTGTGATTATGTAAACAATTGAACGAAGTTAGATGTCGGTGCATTAAAATGTATATAAACATATACTGTACCAAGTTTCATTGCGTTTGGTTGGTCAAATCACGAGAAACGTCTATTTAAAAGTCGCAAATTCGCTTGGCCTCTATGTTGGTTTTGTAGTTATCAGGTTTTCAAAAGTCACATAAGTGAACTTATAGTAGTTCCCTCTATCACCATAGAAAATGTCAGGGTAATATCGGTAATAGTTTCGGAGATATTGAATGCTGGTGAAATATTTCGTACAGCCGCCATGTTGGATTGGTGAGTCGTAACAAAATTTGAAGGGCACGGTCGAGGTCGCCGGGGATAGTGCTATGAACTTTCCGAGTTTCATTGGAATCGCTCCTGCCGTTTAGATTTTATTAGGGGGGGGACACACACACGAATCACACACACACACACACACACACACACACACACACACACACGGACAAAAGGTGATCTCATAAGCCTATTTTTTCAAAATTGAAAATAGGCTAATAATGGTTGCTGATTAATGTTCTGAACTGGAGTCGATTTTGTAAATTTTCCTCTCTAATGCCAATAATTTTTTGAAGGTCCTTCTTTTTATAAGCCAGTTGTTCTTGAGTTTCATTGAGAGAGCGAGGCTGGTGAGCCTGTCATTGTTCATTCTGAGAATGTGGCCGTAGATCTTCAATGGCCTTTTCTTGAAGGGCCAGTGATCCCATTAGCACGCTGATAAAGCTCCTGAGACTTCCGTTTCATCCAAATTTCTTCTGAACTGACTGGACCAAAGATTCCTCTTCCTCTCTAGTGTCTCTACGTCTTTAATAAGAGATCTGATTCCAATGATCAAGGTTTCTGAGGCATATAATAAGTTGTTATTATTCACTTCTTTATTGGAGACACCCAATTCACAAACCCGGTTAAGTTAATCGAAAATTATGAACATGATAACGGAGTTTTATGTACTCATCACATTTATTCTTATTCTTTCCACACTGTGTACTAACGGAGCGTCCACCTAGTGGTATGGTGACTATCAATCTTGTCTGTTATAGTGGATGTCCGGGTTTGATTACTGGCTCTTGTAAGGAATTTGATTCTGAGGACTAGAACGGGGTTCAGTCAGCCTCGTAAGAAAGGACTGAGAAGAGTTGGGTTATATTCCTACCTTAGCCATCCTAGTAGTGTTTCTGCGTGGATTCCCGATTCTACTCCAGGTGAATACCAAAACGATACCCAAATTGAGATCATGGATGCCTCCTACCTATTACAAGTACTAGAGATAGTCAAAATTCTTGAATGAAAGGGGATAAAGTTCTCGGTTATTGAGGTTAACACATTCTTGAGTGAATTTGAAGAATTCTTCAGTGAAACTGATTTTTTAACACTGCATTATTAAAGTTATTAAGTCAGTAATAATTAGTTATTAAGAGTTGTACGCAGACAACAGTTCTAAGAAACTTAATCTTATTTAACTTTCAAAGTTCTACGCAGACAACAGTTCCAAGTTTGTCATTAAAAGGTTCGTTCTTCTATTTGTTAGCACACACGAGAACTGTGAAAAGAAACGTTAGTCTTATTCTTATCCTATAGCGTATGCCACCTATCAAGTCGTTTACGAACCATTTCAACTCATACAACATTCCAATCCTTGTGGATTTTTTCCGATATGACAAGGCAGAACACAATTCTGTTTTGGAACCTGGTCAATAAATATTATGAACAAATAATCTAAATTTTCAAATTTAGTTAATTTATTTATTAATTGCTTGAAAATTCTTATTTTTGCGAATAACGACAAAAGGATGCTAAATTCGCGAGTAATAGATTTGTTGCAATTTTTCGCGAGTGTTCCGCGAGTTGAAACGTGTAATTATATGATATTTTTAATGTAAAACATGTTATAAACCAATATTAATTTCTTTTAATTTCTTTCGTGATTTCGCGAGTCGCGAATTTACACTGTCTCTAACAATGACATAGAATATCTCACAGGCTCTATCCCTACCCAAATATACGGAACTACAAGACCAAGATATCAAAAACTTCCCCCCCCCCCACCTAAATGAATCATCATCATCATCATCAACAACAACAATAACAACAACAACAACAATCTAGCGGAGATTGGCGATCCACGTAATGAGCTCTGATCTGGATACCACAGCACGAAAAGCACCCTCTGATTTACATCAGAACCATCTTCAAAGCTAATAACTGAAAATGATTATACATGCAAATTATCTAATGTGTTCATTTGTAACTTAGCCTCTATATTATTATGGTGATACTAATCAACCTGTTAAATCAGACGTCAGAATATTCGCTGACCACTGTCATATATAGAGAAATCAAAAATCAAGTTGACACTGCACTCCCCAACAAGAATTGGAACGTATAGAATGCTGGGTTATCCGAAAGAACATGAGTAAATGCCTGTCTTTCACTAAGATCAGAAATGGGACAATATTTGATTGTAAATTAGGAAGCGACATTATTCCACGAATGGAGTCATGCAGATATCTCGGGATTGCCATGAATACTGTATAAGGTTACACTGGGGTGATCACGTTTCTAACGTTGCTAATAAGGCGCAGAAGTCATTATAGCCTACTTAATTATGAGAAACATGAAGGGTAGCAGTACCCAGGCCAAAGAATTGGCTTACAAATGTCTTGTGTGACCAATTTTGCAACACGTCACGAGTGTGTGGGAGCCCTACCAATCAACTCTAACGAACAAAGTTGCAAAATATGTCATTGGCGAATTTTCCCAAGAAACCCTCCACAACAGAACACTTAAAAGAGGATTCCAGGCGATGTACAACGTACACAGGGGAGTTGCCCTGAAATGAATTACGAAACAAAATGCATGAACTAGATTATATGGGAAAGAGAGATCACACTTACAAAATTAGACCCATTTATTTAAAAAAGGTAAGTATTACTTTATCAACAGGAGTATTCAAACTTTGAATGAGTTGCCTGAAGAAGTCTTAGAACCCTAACAGTACAAGACTTTTCAAGAAGAAAATTAATATTGTATTCAGAGAACACGGAGACCTTATCGAGAACAATTGAGATATCTGTAAATATCTTGTTACCAATAGGTTTTATCCAACGTTACAGTAGTTACCTATGAATAATAATAATAATGATTATTTTCATTATGAGTACCCTCCTGCCATTGCTTCCACCTGTTTGTCCCGGTAATCATTCGAACTTATCTAATGTATATTATTTATATACCTAGAATATAAAGTGCCTGGCTTATCAACATTATATTATATTTATTATTATTATTAAATATCCAAAAAATACAGGAACCCTGTTTTACCAGAGGTACATTAGGGTTGTAGATTAAAAACAAAGCAAATACAAATATTACTAACATAGTTTACAAAAAAAATTGTTGATGAAAGTGAGATTTTATTTATTTATCGTATGGCTTTTAGTGCCGGGAGTGTCCGAGGACATGTTCGGCTCGCCTGAGTCTGTAGCTGCTTCCAGCGGACACCCTAAAGGGGTGAGGTAGGCTACAAGTTCCGTTCAATTTCAAGTAGTTCCAACTTTCGCTACCAGATATCAATGATACCTAGTGGTGAACGTTGGAACTTTGATAGAGCGTTCTGACGAAATATAACCTAACAATTTTGCTTTACACAAGTTTAGTCTGTGAAAGGATCTTTTACATGCCATAAATCTATGACATGGGACCGCCGGCTTTACTTCCCCTCCGAAGGAAGGCATACTGAAGGATTTTTAACGCTCTTAAAAAATCCGACGACTACGGCCAGGTTTGAACCCGCTATCTTGGGCACAGCAGTTCAGCATGCTACCGACTACGCCACCGAAGCACTGCCTCTTGAAAATATGGTACAGCGGCTTTGAAAGTTCCAGGTTACAGCTATTAAGGTGCCATTGTAAATAGTATCTTTCCTTTTCAAAAACAGGACACTCAAATATAAGGTGATACACTGATTGAGGCAATCCACAAAAACATGAATAGTGGTCTGTTGCTATTTTAGAACGTTCAAAATAAGACTTGAATTTTCCATGACCAGTTAAAAATTGGGTGAGGACAAAGTTTGGCTGTAATAATTTTGATAACAGTCGATTTTGTTTATATTATATTTACATTAGAGGCTGTTTTGCCTTTCCACGTCCAGCCTAGTTTGCAAGCCTCTGTTTGTGAACAAGTCTCCTTCATGATGCCATATTAGCAGTTAGCACTGCGAATACCATTCACTTTGAAATCGGTCAACACTGAATCTAACCATCGCCTCGTAGGCGTACCTCTGCTTGTCTGACCATCTACAGCCGATTTCATTATCTTCTTAGGTGATCTCTTCTCCCACATTCTCTTTGCATGTCCCCACCATCTAAGTAGGCTCATACTATCCGTTTCATTTAGCGTGTTCATTTCTAACTTAGCCTTTATCTCTTTACTACGAGTATCTTCCTGCAATTGATCCCATCTAGTTGTCCCAGCATCCATTCGTGCTATCGCCATATCAATTACCTCTAACTTATGTATCAGACATTCTGATTCTAGCCAGCTCTCACTTCCATGCAGCAAGGTCGGTCTAAATACTGAGCGATTTAGGGTGAGAAATGTACGGAATATGGTATGAAAATCAGCATGTCAAATAGTAAAGAAACACAAGAAAATAGGATTCCTAGTCGGAGGAACTCAATTGGAGCAGGTGGAACATTTCAAGTACAAGGGCTGTGTATTCACTCAGGATGGTGGTATGACGAAAGAAACAGAGTTGTACTGCAGAAAAGTCAATGCAGTGAGTTCTTAGTTGCAATCTACAGTATTCTGCAAGAAAGAAGTTAGTGTACCGACGAAACTCTCCGCACATTGCTCAGAATTTAGACCGACCTTGCTATATGGAAGTGAGAACCAGGTAGATTGAGGATATCTCGTACAACAGGTGGAAGTAACTGATATGATTTCCAGGATAAATAGGCGGGGAAATTGCAGGAGGGTACTCGTCATGATGAAATGAAGGGTAGGTTAGAAACGAACACGTTAGATGAAGCTGTTCGTATGAGTGTACTCAGATGGTGGGGGTCATGTGAAGAGAAAGGGGACTATGGTTCTTCGAGCCCATTCTACCCCTACCCATTAAACTACCCGAGATACTTTGGTCACTTGCCTCCCGAGCAATTGCGTTTTTTTAATACGAACCAAGATCCACACATTTATTTAAATTATCGCTCTCTGGCCGTTTGTTCTAATGGGGCCGGGGTGTGAGCCGGGCCATCGCTTTCTCCATTGGAAAAACGGGAACAGTATCTTTATTCCGAAATTGGGGTGAAAATGTAGCTGAATTACGTGTGACATGGGAATTACAATATAGATTCAGTTGTGTTGGGCACCTGGACTGTGTTTTTATGTCAGTGGCTTATTATGCTATTTAAGGCTGGAAGACAGGGTTGAGGCCAAAGTGCACCCCAGACAGCAAGAGTAAGTGGGTAAAACCAACTAATGACAGTATCAAAAGTTGAATATTTACGTCTTTATGATAATAGGACCCATTTCTCATGAATATCTATATCTCAACTTTTCGGTTACTCGAAGTAATTTATTTCTCCGAAAGCACTTCGAGATATCCACGGCACTCAACCACAGTTCGCAATATGTACTGACTTCTTATTCCACAAAGGCTACAGAGCAACATTTTATATTCGTACTGTAATGGAATTCTTAAGTATATGTCTGCATCCTCATCTCTGCGTAATGAAAATGGGAGGCGATGCGAACTCGTATGTGTTGAGGGTTGCTGGCTGGCGCTCGCCGGACTGCACCACTGGTTGCATATCCACAGCGGTAAAGTTCTACTGGCGGCCATAACAAATACGTTTTCACTCAGTTACCATCGCTCTGGTGACCACCCACGCTATTCATTGTTCGGAGTCAGTCATATGGACTGCTAGATCATACATCACTAGACCAGAAACAACTGAACAACGAGTTACATGGGACGTAAATCCTTAAGAAGAATATGTTATTCATTCTCCTTGCCATTTATTCTGCACCTCCGCTCCATCGTGTTCTAGGTAAGTACGGTGTGAATTCACCTCATGAGCTCACAAATATTGGGACGCGGGTTTGTGATCACGGGTCTCAATCTGAATCCGGCATTGCTTCCACGTATTTGTCTTGGACTCCCCTTTTTCATCTTCCCAGTCAACTTTCCTTGGTCAATTTTTGTATTATATATTACCGGTAATTTCGAAGGCCTGTATATGAGTGCCATATTATCTTTCCAGTCCTAATTGGCTTCGGTTTTCGTTACTTAAAATTTATTTATATTTAGAGGCGTAGTCGGTAGCATGCTGAGCTTCTATACCCAAGATAGTGGATTCAAATCCGACCGAAGTCGTCAGATTTTTTAAGAGCGTTAAAATTCTTCAGTATGCGTTCCATTGGAGGGACGTGAAGCCTGCAGTCCCATGTCATAGATTTATGGCATGTAAAAGAAACTTCCACTTATTAAGCTTGTATGAAACTAAATTTGCAGATTGGATTTCGTTGAAATGCTCTATCAAAGTTCCAACGTTCACCACTAGGTGTCAGTGGCATCTGGTAGCGAAAGTAGGAACTACTTGGAATTGAACGGAACTTGTAGCTCACCCCATGGGTGTCCTCATTGAAGCAGCTACAGCCTCTGGCGAGCCGAACATGTCCTCTGACACACCCGGCACTAAAAGTCATATGCTAAATAATAGAAAGAAACGTAAATGAATGGTCTAATACAAGGGTGTCCAAACAGTTTAGCCAAAGGGCCACAATGACACCTCGACTAAGTCCCAATGGCCAAGACCTATCTAGATCATCACACTAACACAATGTAGTTTTGAATTACGCGCAAAGTTTCGTTTCGGGACTAGCCGACGAGTAAGACATCTATGGCGCAGTACGCGTGCGGTAATTTATAGTGTAGCGATACTTTTAAAGAAAAACATAAGTTGTTGAAAGTGCTGAAATTTTATAAGAGTGTTCCACTCACACAGTTTGGTCAGTTGCATAAATATGCTGGAGGAATTATTTTAGCATTTGGCACTACTTATCTGTGTGAAGAAACATTCTCCAAACTGAAATAAACAAATACATATTTACAGATCATGAGCATTTGAAGTCGGTACTGATAATTTCCACTTGTAAACTTGATCCACAACTGTAAGTAATTAGTGTAAAGTTACAGCTACATAAATTTCATTAATAGTAATTATAAAATGATTAATTTTATAGTGTGAATCACCTATGCATGTCACTTATATCACATTGTTTGAATAAATCTCATACCATGAAATGTTAAATTTCATGCAGCCATCACAATGACACGGGTTAAAAGACAAAATTTTACATACACACCCTAGTACAAGGGGCTGGTTGGTTCTTCAGTATAGGGGCTGCGACAGCGCGGTCATGTTGCCCCGTGTATTTTGGGTGTGTGTAGAATCTCTCTGATAACCGGTGTTAGTATTAGTGGTGAGGACTGCAGACATTCAATTTTCAGGTAGTTCCTACTTTCGTTATCAAATGATACTGTCAACGTCACCTAGCTGTGAACATGGCTACTAGATGCCACGGAAATCAGCACCTGGTGGCGAACGTTGGAAATTTAAGAGCGTTAATCAAATCCAACCTAGAAATTTTAGCTTCAAACAATATTTTAGTTTGTGGAAGGTTGTTTTGCATGCCATAAATCTATAACATGAGTCCGCTGGATTTTCTTCCCCTCCGAAGGAAGGTATTCTGAGGAATTTTTAACCCTTTTAGAAAATCCGACGACTTCGACTGGGTTTGAACCCGCGATCTTGAGCATAGAAGCTCAGGATGCTACCAACTACACCACCGAAGCTGCTCAAGTAAATGGAGTTAAATGAACTCATTATGCAAGCCCTGAAATGAAACAACAAGAATGTTTACGCATTTAAAATTGGAGTACAGCAATGAGACTTTGGAATTTCAATAATAAAATAATAATAATAATGATAATAATAATGGAGTGAGAAGACTAAGACCAAACAAAGATTGTACCAGAAAACTGAAGGTGTGGTTTAACTGTTGATGAAGAGGAGATTACAGTTCTATGGACATCTCCTGAGAATGGATGGCAACAAACTGACAAAAAAGAGTTTTCGAGAGCTCAGATGGTTTCAAGAAGTGAGAACGGATCTTGCCAAGATTGGGGTCCAAGAAGACGACATAGCAGATAGAGAGAAATTTAGACAACTAATTAAGGAGTACACAGGTCTCCAGGAGACGGGGGAGGGGCCAGTGACAAAGAAAAGAATCTACACAAAAGAACAGAAGAGGGAATTAGGAGAAAGGATGAAGAGATACTGGCAGAGAGTCAAGGTAGAGAAGGCAAATCATAATGTAAAGCGTGGTCCACAGAAAGCCAAGATGAAAATAAATAAATAAATAAATAAATAAATAAATAAATAAATAAATAAATAAATAAATAAATAAATAAATAAATAAATAAATAAATAAATAAATAAATAAATAAATAAATAAATAAATCTTATATATAAAAGTGAAAGTCTGTATGTGGGTATGTATGTATGTATGTATGTGGGTCTGTTCCGTATACAAATCTACACCGTACCACCAATCTCAACCAAATTTTGCATACATATAATTTAGGATCCAGAAGGAACCGCTGGCTACATGAATTTTCGATAGTCTTTCTCATTCTTCTGATTTCGGCCCTTTTGCACTCAAGCACAGGCTAATCTAATCATAAAATATACTCATGAAGGAATGGCAAGCCAGATAGTTTCCATGGCAACATAGCTCAAGTCGAGACACGGCCGACTGGATGCCAGTTCTGCTCTGCACTACCGGTATAGAAAAAGAGGATCTTTACTTGAAATCCCGTTAGTTACTCACCTACTCACACAGCACTGTCAACCGAGTTTAGCATAACAAAGACTTGACACTATCATCTACTATATATATTTGTGAAATACCACTCACTCATTCATTCATCACGAAATCTCAGAAACCACCGACGGATTGGAATGAAATTTGGTATGCAGCTTCCCAAAGGGCCGCAAATGCCCCCTAAGATAGGATTTTTGGATATTCAGGTTCTAAAGGGGTGTTAAGGGGGTTGACCTGCATTTCATTGAATTTCAATATCTCCCGATTGGTTTCATTGGGGGATGTGATACTCGGCACGTAAACTCATCATTAAAAATAAGAAGACACGAGTCTGAGGGTTTTTCGATGTGGTGTATATTATGAGGTGAAAGGGGGTGAAAAGTGGGGATGGAAAGATTCCTAACGGAGCGTGTATCTCTTAAACGACATAGGTGAGGAGTTTGAAACTCAGCGGAAAACAATCAGCATACAAAATACGTAAATATGTGTTTGACCGTTTATTCATAAATCCAATTTAAGGGGCCCATGGGGAGGGGTGAAATTCTGGGGGGGGGGGGGGGACAGGAAGAAAGTGTCCTAACTGATTGACTGACTCACTCACTCATCAAACTCAGGGGGGAAAAACTGCTTTAAAGTAAGTAAATAGCTGTTCGACAGTTTTTTTTATTAAATCAAATTTAAGGGGTTCATGGGGAGGGGTGAAATTCTGAAAAAAGAAAATTGAAAGATAATGCCCTGCCTGACTCACTCACTCACTCACACACTCATCATCGCCCAGCCAAAATTATTGAAGTTAGAAACATGACAGTTTGGGGATATGTTCATTGTATGTCAAAACCGTCTACTAAGGGAGGATTTTCGGATATTCAGGTTCTGAAGGGGTCTTAAGGGGGTTAAACCTGCATTCCATTGAATAACAATATCTCCCGATTGGTTTCATTGGGGGATATGATACACGACATATAAACTCATCATTAAAAAGGAAGAAGACACGTCTCAGAGGGGTTTTCGATGTGGTGTATATTATAAGGTGAAAGGGGTGAAAAGTAAGAATTGAAAGATTCCTAACGGAGCGTGTATCTCTTAAACGACATAGGCGAGGAGTTTGAAACTCAGCGGAAAAAATCAGCAAAAAAAAAAAAAAAGTAAATATGTGTTTGACCGTTTTTTCATAAATCCAATTTAAGGGGCCCATGGGGAGGGGTGAAATTCTGGGGGGAGGGGGGGGAAACAGGAAATAAAGTGTCCTAACTGATTGACTGACTGACTCACTCATCAAACTCAGGGGGGAGGGGGAACTGCTTTAAAGTAAGTTAATAGCTGTTCGACAGTTTTTTTGATCAATCATATTGAAGGGGTTCATCGGGAGGGATGAAATTCTGAAGGAAAAAATGAAAGAAAATGTCCTGACTCATTCACTCATGATCGCCCAGTCAAAAATATTGAAGTTGGAACCATGGCATTCTGGGGATATGTTCGTTGTATCTCAAAACCGTACACTAAGGGAGGATTTTTGGATATTCAGGCTCTAAAGGGGTCTTAAGGGGGTTAAACCTGCATTTCATTGAATAACAATATCTCACGAGTGGTTTCATCTGTGGATGTGATACTCGGCATATAAACTAATCATTAAAAATAAGCAGACATGTGTCTAAGGGTTTTTCGATGTGGTGTATTATTATGAGGTGAAAGGGGTGAAAATTGGGGGTTGAAGGATTCCTAACGGAGCGTGTAGGCCTATCTCTTAAACGACATAGGCGAGAAATTTGAAACTCAGCGAAAAAAAATCAGCTAAAAAATTAAGTAAATCGGTGTTCGACCGTTTTTTCATAAATTAATTTAAAGGTCCAATGGGATGGGGTGAAATTCTGGGGGGGAAAAGGAGAGAAAGTGTCCTGACTGACTGACTAACTCACTCATCAAACTCAGGGGAAACAGACAGCTAAAAAAATAACTTAATAGGTGTTCAAGCGTTTTTTCATCAATCCAATTTAAGGGGCCCATGGGGAGGGGTGTAATTCTGGTAAAAATAATTGAAAGAAAATGTCCTGTCTGACTCACTCATCGCGCCCAGCGAAAACTATTAATGTTGGAAAAATGAAATTTTGGGAATATGTTCGCTGTATGTCAAAACTTCAACTAAAGAATGATTTTTATTTATTCGGGTTTTAAAGAGATGTTAAGGGGGTAAACGTGCATTTCATTGAATAACGATATCTCATGAGTTGTTTCTTTGGGGATGTGATATTCGGTATATAAACTAATCATTAAAAATAATCAGACATATATCTAAAGGTTTATCGATGTCGTGTATATTATGAGGTGAAAGGGGTGAAAATTGGGGATTGAGGGATTCTTAACGGAGCGTGTATCTCTTAAACGACATAGGCGAGAAGTTTGAAATTCGGCGGGATAAAACAGCTTAAAATACAAGTAAATATGTGTTCGACCGTTTTTTCATAAATCCAATTTAAGGGGCCCTTGGAGAGGGGTGACATTCTGGGGTGATAAAACAGGAAAGAAAGTGTCCTAACTGATTGACTCACTTACTCACTCATCAAACTCAGGGGGAAATCAGCTTTAAATAAGTAAATAGGTGTTCGACCATTTGTTTCATAAATCCAATTTAAGGGGTTCATGTGGAGGGGTGAAATTATCATATATAAATGAAATAAAATGTCCTGACTGACTCACTCACTCATCATCGCCCAGCCAAAATTATTGAAGTTGGAAACATGAAATTTTGGGGATATGTTCGTTTTATGTCGAAAACACCCACTAAGGTAAGAGTTTTGAATATTCAGGTTCTAAATAGGTGTTAAGGGGGTAAATGTGCATTTCATTGAATAACAATATCTCACGAGTGGTTTCATTTGGGGATTGATACTTGGCATATATACTAATCGTTAAAAATAAGCTGACACATGTCTAATGGTTTTTCGATATAGTGTATATTATGAGGTGAAAGGGATGAAAAGTGGGGGTTGAAAGATTCTTAATGGAGCGTGTATCTCTTAAACGACATAGGCGAGGAGTTTGAAACTCGGAGGACATCAATCAGCTTAAAAATAAATAAATAAATAAATAAATAAATAAATAAATAAATAAATAAATAAATAAATAAATAAATAAATAAAATAAATAGGTGTTCGACCGTCTTTTCAAAAATCCAATTTAAGGGGCCTATGGGGAGGGGTGAAATTCTGGAAGAAAAACGTCCACTAAGGAAGGATTTTTGGATGTTCGCTCTCATCGACCAACCAAAACTATTAATGTTAGAAGAGTGATATTTTGAGGATATGTTTGTCGTGTGTCGAAAAGATCTACTAAGGAGGGATTTTTGGATATTCAGGTTCTAAAGGGGTGTTAATGGGGTTAAACCTGCATTTCATTGAATAACAATATGACACGACTATGACGCGAGCGAAGCGAGACTAAAAATGAGATGGTGTGTGTGTGTCTGTGTATTACTCAATCACGCAAGTACCACTGGTCCGATTTACATGAATTTTACATGGAAGTAGCAGATTTACCTGGTTAGCATACAGGTGACTTTTGATTTCAATACTTTGCACTTTTAAAGATGGCGACCATTTTAGTGACGTCACTCTACCCTTTGGTTTTAAACTTTCATATTTCCATTTCAAATAAAAAGAGAACGCTAAGAAATAGCAAACTTTTGATGGCATGTACGAGGTTAAAAATTGCATTTTCTATCCGAAATGTATCTCCAACCCCAGCGAGTAAAACCTAAATGTGTGCTATAAAACACGGTCAAGGCAGAGCGGTGTAGTTGGACAAAATGTTCCATCCTTAATCTCCCTCTGCGCAGCACCTCGCCTATCCCCTGTTTTAACTGTCACCTTCACATTTTGATTTATTTACGACCCGTAGCGAAGCACGGGTACTTCAGCTAGTAAATAAATAAATAAATAAATAAATTCTTCTTTATTTGGAATATTTTACAATTCAGTTGTTCTCCTTCAACCCAAAAATACTCCACTCTTCCACAACTTTCTGTCTTCAGCGTCTTCCTTGGTTAAGGCTCTGGTAGCCATGCTTCTCTTTACACCATCCATCCATTGTTCGCTTGGTTTACCCCGTTTCCGTTTGCCTTCAGCTTGCCAATGTAACATGAAATTTAGAATTCTACTATACTGCCTCCTTTTCACATATCTGAACTTCTTTATTCAGCCACTTCTACTACATTTTTTTACCTGCATAATTTCTCTGATTCTCGTATTTTTAATTTTATCTAATCTTGATTTTCTTACCGCCCTCCTCAATAATTTGTTTGCTTGCTGTCTGTTTAACGTCCAAGTTTCTGCTTCATATAACAAAATACTTTGTACCAATGAACTGTAAATAAGTTCCTTAGTTTGGTTTAAAATATTTCTGCTCCATAAAACAGAATTTAATGCTCCAATAATTGTTCTCCTAGCATCACTTACTCTTTTTAGCCTATTTTCAATTTTGAAAAAATAGGCTTATGAGATCACCTTTGTCCGTGTGTGTGTGCGTGTGTGTGTGAGGTGTGTGAGTGTCCCCCCTAATAAAATCTAAACGGCTAGAGCGATTTCAATGAAACTCGGTAAGTTCATAGCACTATTCCCGGCGACCTCGACCGTGCCCTTCAAATTTTGTTACGTCTCACCAATCCAACATGGCGGCTGTGCGAAATATTTCACTAGCATTCAATATCTCCGAAACTATTACCGATATCACCCTGAAATTGTGTACGGTGATAAAGGGCACTACTAGATGTTCACATATGAGACTTTCAAAAACCTGATGACTACAAAACCAACATGGCGGTCAAGCGAAGTTGAGACTTTTAAATAGACTTTTCTCGCGATTTAACTATCCAAACGTAATGAAACTTGGTACAGCAAAAGTTTATACACATTGTAATGCACTGGAGTCTAATTTAGTTCAATTGTTTACATAACCTCAAAATGGCGGCTGTGCGAAATATTTCACTGGCATTCTATATCTCCGAAACTATTACAGATATCACCCTGCAATTTCGTACGGTGATAAAAGGTACTAATACAAATTTACCTATGTATATTTCATAAACCTGCAAAGTACAAAACGAACATGGCGACCAAGCGAATTTGAAATATTTTAATAGACTTTTCTCGTGATTTAACTCTCTGAGCGCAGTGAAATGTGGTACAGTAAATGATTTTTCAGATTGTAATGCACTGCCATCTAATTTAATTCAATTGTTTACATAACCTCAAGATGGCGGCTGTGCGAAATTTTAAAATTAAGTTTTTATTTCTTGTGTCGTAATCATGCGATCGAAGTGAAAGTTTGAATAATGAACCTAGGCAATAATTGTCCTTGAATGGTACATAACTCTATGGCCTATGCATATAACAATCCTAAATGGCGAGCTTCCGAAATATTTAGACAGTTCTCAATATCTATAAATCTTTTACAGCAACCAAACTGAATTTTTTTATGTTCATAGAGACTATGAACATATGTTCACCTATTAGACTTCAGTAACCTGGTGAGCACAAATCCAACATGGCGGCGACGCGAAGTATAAATATTTAAATGGACGTTTCTCGCGAAATAACTATCCAAGTGCCGTGAAACGTTGCACGTTAAATGCTTATACAAATGTTGATCCACTGGCATCTAATTTATTTCAATTGTTTGCATAATCACAAGATGGCTGCTGTGCGTAATTTTAAAATCTCGTTTTTACTTCTTGTGTTCTAATCATGCGATTGAAGTTTGAATACCACACGTACACAATAATATTAATGTAATAGTACAAAAATAAAAATCCTGGCGACAATCTGAAATATTCAGACGGTTCTCAATATCTAGGAATCTGTTACAGCAATTAAACTGAAATTTTGTATGTTGATAGTGGCAATTAACATGAGTAGGATATATGAAAATAGGCTGTATAGTTCTTCACGGAACTACTTGTTTCAATTTCAGATGAACTTGTTCCCCCAGCTTCTATTATTGAACCCAAATATTTAAATTTAGTGGCTGTTTGAATTTCTGCATTTCTGATCTGTAGTTTTTCACCACCATTATTCTATAATATAAGGTATAAACATAAATAATAATAATAATAATAATAATAATAATAATAATAATAATAATAATAATAATAATAAAGATTTTACATCCCTTCTAACTACTGCGGTGTTATAAACGCCAGCGTGCTTTGAAGGAAACCTAAATCGGATTTTCCAAGAGATGGCTGATTAAATTACACCCTGTCTCACTTCAGCATCAAGATAAATAGACAGTGCCTAGGTGTAGCTCGAGTCCAGATAAGATCAACTGGCGTACGCTAATACACCCGTAATTCTGTTACAGACCTAAGATTCACTCTCAACTCCGACCTTCTACTTTAAGCCTCTCCTGGAGGGATTATTAAACGTAAGGCATGATTTACCTCAGAGGCTGCAGATTAGATTTGGTGAGGAACAAGGATATTGAGACGCACGAGTTACAATCTTGATTCCGATTGGAAGATGGAGTAGCATTGAAAGTTCTCCTTGCAGGTGGGAATTAATTTCCGTTCCAGAAACCATTCACGTAAGCCAGAACATATTTATGAATAGAGCAGTACTCTGTACAGGGTGTCCGAGAAGTCCCCGTACCTCTTCGTCAAAACATTATACTGTATAGTGGATTACTTACAGATAAAAACTATGTATCCAAGGGATCTGTATGTGCACGATCATGCCTTATACAGAGTTCTCCGAGTACTCATTCACATCTTGCGGAGGGAGTTATGGTACGAAAGGCTTCCTCCACACTTTGTCGCAATTCTTCATTAGTCGTGTACCGACGTTGAGCCACATGGGACTTGATTAACCTATTCCCCATAATGAATTGTCTGGCGTTGCAAGGTCCCGGCTTCGTGGTGGCCATTTCAATGGGGCTGGAGAGGTTGGTGAGCTACGGTCAATCCAGCGGCCTTGAAATTGTTCATCAAGGAATTCGCGCACCTGAATAGCAAAATGTGCTGGAGCCCCCATCCTGCTGTAACCACACATGCTCCATGATTCCCTTGTCTTGAAGCTGAGGTTTTAACCAAGATTGTAACATATGTAAATAAGATTTTCCATTCACGTACCCATCAAACAAGTACGATCCGCACAAGTGACGTGATGACTTCCCGGCCCATACCATAACCTGAGGCGGGTTTCTTTCTAACTCTTGCACGTAATGAGGATTTTTCTTGGACCAGAAAACCACATTCCTCGTCTGTGAACTGCGATATATCGCACATTCATCAGAAAATAGTACTCTTGAGCGAGACACGGTATTTGGAAATTGTGCCAACAAAGCACGCCAGGCTGCAACTCGTTGCTCCATGTCATTGTCAGATAATTCCTTCTACTTTAGAATCCGCCATGGTCCGTATTGACAAGAGATTATAAACCAATATAGTACAATATATTTCCGTCAATCAATACCACACAAATTATGCTAAATTGTGTTAACACTCACATTCGTGGGACATGTTTCGGGGCCATGCTGCTCCCTTCTTCAGCCACTTCATCTCCTCATTGTCATCGTGCGTTCTCAAAGATCATCATCATCATTATGTTTTTCAGTCAAGCAACTGGTCTGCCCCTACAATAAGTCTTCTCAAAGATTATAAAAGATGCTCACACGAACACACATTAAAAACAATAAAAACAATCTAAAAACACTATACTAAAAATACACATACGTATAAACTTATACAAACATATCGAAAACACAGAATGTCTGTCAACATGTCCATGTAAAATAATAATTCCTCTTCTACGTTGAAGTTGGTCCAATCTACTGTTTTGGCCTTAGGTATTAATCACTGTACATATTACGGAGTTTGTCTTTTCCAATGATATCTACGTGACAGATAATTTACGATATCTATCATGGTCCGCATTGACCGATTCATGTTCCATTTTTCGCATCAAACACTATAATTGAAAGTACTCGTCACTCCGTAATTTGTACAGTGATACCTAAGGCCAAAACGGTCGATTGGACCAACTTCAACGTAGAAGAGGAATTTTTATTTTTACATGGACATGGTGACAGACATTCTGTGTTTTCGATGTATTTGTATAAGTTTATACGTATGTGTATTTTAGTATAGTGTTTTAGATTGTTTTTATTGTTTTTAATGTGTGTTCGTGTGAGCATCTTTTATAATGTGATGTCTTTGAGAACGCACGATGACAATGAGGAGATGAAGTGGCTGAAGAAGGGAGCAGCATGGCCCCGAAACATGTCCCACGAATGTGAGTGTTAATACAATTTAACATAATTTGTTTGGAATTGATTGACGGAAATATATTGTACTATATTGGTTTATATTGTCAGATAATTCATTCACATGCATCGGTCTAAACTCCAAATCCTTTCATTTTCAAATCTCTTTTAATGTGGTCATGCATTGTTGACCACGCATTGAAGTTCAGCTGCTCTTTTGCGAATGGATTTAATTGGAGACTGCTCAATTGTTTGAGCGTCGGCGGCACACGTCTCTTCCCGCGATTTCTTACGTCCACTACGCTGCTTGAAGCAAACGCTGGGCCCGCTCACGTCAGCCATTGCTTCACAACAGAAATGAGACTGAAAATGACGCTTTTGAGACCACCAAAGCAGGGATACCATTAAAACAACTATTTAATTCCCCAATTATACAAACTCAATTGTCCATTCCATAATATAACAAAATAATATGAAACTAGGGGTACGGGGACTTCTCGGACACATGAAGCAGATTATATCGTTGGAGGCAAGGAGCTACAGTAATGAGTCAAGTATACAATTACTACGTTGGTACATGTCATGGCAAACTCTATGTTCTAACTATTGGGCAGTTGCATTGATCATTGGAATGTTAGAAATATTTGTCGGTAATTTTCTTGAATAAGCAGCTACTAGTTATGTTTAAGGGGACACGGAATCGCCTGTCTTACCACAATATGTTTTATAAATTCATGTTTCTTTTGCTCATTAACTAATTAAGGAATAATAATGAAATTTATGTCACATTTCAATCAAATCTTATTTGACATATTTATGGAGCTTTTTTTATGTTGAACTTCGTGGGAGTCAGAAATATTTTTTTAAACTGTCAAAAATTATAATTACTTTTTCTTTAAAAGAACAGTCCCAAACAGTTTTAATTTGAACAAGGAAACTTTTCCATTAAAATATTAACGACTATGAGACAAATTCATGCCCAGAAAAAGGAACATACATTTTTTAAAAATGGAACAGAGAAAACTGCAGTCAAGACTTTCCACACATGATGATTATCTCATTGTTAGCGCAAATGTAAATTCAAATTATGGCAATTCATAATGTATTACCCTTCATTTTAATGGACAGACTTCAGAGATTCATAAAATATATTTTAAAGAATGTTGATTTTGACAATTTTAACCGTTCCGTAACCCCTTAAACCATACATAATATTCCTAATGAGCAACAGACCAATTTCTTTGCGTTCTTTTATGTCTTTCGCTGCCTCTTGATCTGTAGAATCATGTGTTACTGGCTCCATCCACCCTGTATAATAAGAGCAACCCCAATCTGCTATGTAAACCATGGAGTAGTGGAAGTTAGAGGCTTCCACTGTTTAGAGACAACGGCAATTCATCGGATGAAGTTTGTCAGCCAAATACCCTGCCGTTTTTTCTCCAGAGAATTTCTATGGTACTCGTTTCCCTGAGGTATTTGAGTTTCTGGAAGCGGTAGTTTTCTTTCAAATATTCACTACCTGTGTAGGAATTGAACCCATTTGCTACTAGTTAACATAATAGTACCTCTGCCGACTGAGCCAAGGAACTGCCTATGCACAAACATCAACAAGAAATTGTAAATACAATCAAAAGAAAGCTTGTTGTTTTACTTGACCGTTAATAACACGTTCATGAGCCACGGGACCTCCTTTTTACGCGGAATACGAACCACAGGACGTGATATTTCACTTTTAAAATCTCACAAGCATTTCCTGGGAATCGAACCCTATTTGCCTCCCTTTAAATATAAACAGATTTGGACCCTGCTTAATTAGCAATCGAGAATATTCTGGGTACTAAGGTAATAATAAACTCATGTAATTTATTTCGTATTAGGGGGATTAACACCCATTACAATTTGGGTTCAATAGAGTTGACCGATTGAAAAGCATTTATATTTAGTTTACTAAGGCGACATTGAGCAACAGGTTCCAACATGAAAACGTAGCCGAAATAATAAATAAATAAATAAATAAATAAATAAATAAATAAATAAATAGATAGATTGATAGATAGATAGATAAATAAATAAATAAATGTAAATAAATAAATAAAGTGCCTTTCCAAGAACCTTAAACTCAGATACTCCATTTCAGTAATAAAACCATATCTGTCTCTTCGCCTCTGAGTTCATTGTGATGTCAAGAAAAGGCCCCCTCAGGAAACTTGAACTCAAGAAGAGGAAGATCCTGCAGAGAATAGTAGGATCCGAACGAGAAGAGGGAGGCACCTACAGGATTCGGCACAATGATCAACTCGACGTACATCAGGAAGACATTGTCACGAGTATGAGGAAAAGACGCCTGGACTCCTATGGGCACTCAACCCACACGAGCCCTTGCAGACTCACCCGTAAGATCTTCACAGTGGCAGGTAGAGGGAGAGCCTGCAGGAACAGGAGTGGATTTCTACTGTCAGTCGGATCTGGAGCAACTGGGGATACATATATGACCTCCCAAAGTTCCGGCAAGCCATTCAGCGGGGAGTTTTTCCCACACCACTTACTAGTAGGAAGAACACAGAGAACAGCATACCTTTATGGACGGAGGAAAGAAAGCTGGCTCATAGTCAGAAGATGAAGGAGTACCGTACTTGAAGAGGAGAAAACAGAAAGCCCACGTGACGAGAAGATACGAGCCCCGTTGTCCTCAGTAGGTCCAAACGACAAAGAAGAAATAAATAAATATATCTATACTAATGTAATCAACCTGAAGGGTTTGTGTGTTTTTGTGTTTAAACGCGCTAATCTCTGGAACTACCAGTCTGTTTCGAAAAATTATTTTTTATATGATAGCCTGATTCAAGAGGAATAATTTAGGCTATGTTAAATTTAGGACTGACCACTCCATTCCCTGCATTTAGGCCCTTTGGCACAAATCTACACCGTTTCACCAATCTAAACCAAAATTTGTAAACTTACCCTTTGGAACCCTGCGAGTAACACTGTCTGCAAGAAATTTATGACTGACCAGTCCATTCCCTGCATTTAGGCCCTTTGGCATAAATCTACACCTTTTCACCGATCTGAACCAAAATTTGTATACACACCCTTTGGAACACTGCGGGTAACACTGTCAAATTTAAATTTCGGACAGACCACTCCATTCCATGCATTTGGACCCTTTGACAAAAATCCACACCGTTTCACTGATCTGAACCAAAATGTGTATACTTACTCTTTGGAACCCTACGAGGAACACTGTCTGCATGAAATTTCGGACAGATCACTCCATTCCCTGCATTTAGGCCCTTTGGCACAAATCGACACCGTTTCACCGATCTGGACCAACATTTGTATACTTACCCTTTGGAACCCTGCGAGTAACACTGTCAGCATGAAATTTCTGACAGACCACTCCATTCCCTGCATTTAGGCCCTTTGGAACAAATCTACACCGTTTCACCGATCTGAACCAAATGTCACATACTTACACTTTGGAACCCGACGAGTAACACTGTCTGCTTGAAATATCGGACAGCCCACTCCATTCCCTACATTTAGGCCCATTGGCACAAATCTACACCGTTTCACCGATCTGAACCACATTTTGTACACTTACCATTTGGAACCCAGTGGGTGACACTGTCCATTTTAAATTTCGGACAGACCACTCTATTCCCTGCATTTAGGCCCTTTATCAAAAATTTACACCGTTCCTCCTAATTACTCCAAATTATACATACACTTTGAACCCTGCTGGTAACACTGTCCACTTGATATTATGGACAACGCTCTCCATTCCCTACATTAGAATAACAAACAAACTTAACTTGAAAACCATGTATTAAGGCCCTTGAATCGTTCATGTCCATAGTAGTGCAACTGTAAGAATATTTTAATTAGTCTACTGTTGACTGGCAATTCGGGCTGCATCACGTTGCCCCTACCAGTGTTCTGGTGCAGAATTGCGAAAACAGTTAAATCTTGCGCTGCTTATAAATTGCAGTCACGGGGAGTAATTAGTAAACAAGATTTCCTTTGCCCCTTAAAACAGTTATCATCATGAACATATTATGAATCAGAATAAGTGCAATGGTGTTGGTGCAATACATTGAGGTTATCAGCTGCAATAAATGTTGGTGTCTTCAAATTTACCTTAATTTATCCCGAGACTTATCGTTGAGCGCCATGGGGCTATAAATTATACTATTGCTACCTCAGGAGCTCGGGACAGCCGATGTTTTCCAAAGTGTTCTGATTATTTTCCTACGGCACTATGCGACAAAAGACGACATTATTGGTCTCTACATTTCTAACAGACAATGCGATATAGGCCCTAGGCTGTGTCTTTTATTTCACTTAATCCTATTTCTAATAATTTTTAGAAATGTGTTTGTAAAATATATGTGTCAGTGCTGTACCCAAGTAAATCGCCGTTTCCATATCCATTATTATCATTAGGGGGAAAATGACCTAAATGTTATGTCCATTATACTGTACTGCTTATCACCCTCACTACAAGCACCACCACCACCACCACCACCACCACCACAAAAAGTTATATTTAATTTTTTTTTCTGGTAGTTTAAGTATCATGTTCTTCCAGTAGTAGTATTCGTTATCAGCCATAAAACAAATAAATCCACCGGGCGAAGACCGGCACTACTGCTAGTAAATAAATAAATAACGGTTTCTGTAGAAAATAATTTATTTATGACCAAAGGAAGTCAAGCACTAACGATTTCAGTGAAAAGGTTGGAAAAAAACTGGCGTCCATGCGCTTTTTAGGCTTACGCTGGGAAAACCGTTAAACGTGTCTATATACCTCGTACTATGAGTGTAAGAATTGTTCAGCATGAAAGGTTCTACAAAAAAAAGCCCGGGAGAGTATATCTCTATCTTCAATACATCGCCTACGATAAATGTTTTTACGTTTTCATTTCTTCCAACAATCTCCATTCAGTTACTGAGGCGACAGTTTACAAGCTAGCTAAGGGCGAGTCTATCACCCAAGTTACAGCTTAGCTAGCGGACGAGCTTATTGCCCCAGATACAGCCAGCAGCAAACTGTCGAGTCGTGTTGAGTTAAGAACTTTAGAGAAGAGTGGTTGTGTTTGGAGTTTCCCTGGAAGTGCAACTAGGTTTTCTTAATTTCGCCTGTGAACTTTTCATTCCGCAAAATTCACAGTCAAGTTAAGATTGGACGGAAAGGGGATTTGTGTTTCATGCTCCTCGCCATTCTTAAATTACGTCTGACAAGAATTTGTTGCACAAGCATCTCCATGATAATATAATTAATAGTCCAGTCAGTGATTTTAAACCATCATGCCGAGACGTAAAACGGATATTGGTCGTTGTTCATTGACATTGGAAAAAAGCGCTTATCAGGTAATGCATTGATAACTGTTCCCGGGCGAATCCGTTTTGGGTTGCTAGTAAATATATAAATAAATGAATAAATAAATAAATAAGTAAATAAGTATATAAATAAATAAATCGATTAATAACTACACATACAAATACGAATAAATCTACTAATAATTTAATTAATAAATAAACAAATAAATTTATAAACTACTGATACATTTAAAAAGAAAAATTGCCGAGTTTTAATTCATTGGCCGTGAAAGACAATATACCATCCTTTTGGAAGCCTTCAAAGGGAGGTTACGGCATCTTGAGCTTTTAGTTCTCGCAGTAAAGAGGTGCGCTTCATAAAAAGGGAGGTATCACGCAGTTCGCGACTCCTGTGGCGGTCAGGGTGGGGACAGCAAGAGTCCGCTGATGAGCCAGCTTGGTATTCTAAGAGAAACCCCACACAAGACACGGCACGAACCTAGAAATATTGCTACTAATATATCAATATTTAATAATAAAACAAAAATACTAGGACAAAAACGTTGAACACATTTCTGGAATTAAGGAAAATGGGCGAAATGTGATGGAGCATTGTGATTAAGAAGCAGAAGAGAAAGAGCTAAACAGTGATATGTGACACCGAGAGACCTCATCTGCCATCACGGTAACAAGTCGACATGAACGCTACCTCTAATCCCTGCTCCTGTTCAAACAAATGACAGGCTTTCAAGCAAATTACATTGCAGGCGTGTGTAAAAGTCGCTGCCTTGGTTTACAGCCTGGGTCCCTAATGCGAGTTGTAATTGAAACATGCGACCTCGAGATCAAACTCGAGCATCACCGTGAAATGAAGGTGCAAGAAGGTCATCAGCCAAATGGACGTTCGTTGTCACCCATAAAAATTCCAATATCAACGAGCAAAAGTCAGGAAAAAAACCCATTTCAATCCCATTTACGTTCCATGCTTACAAATATGAAAATATGAAATACATAGTTCACTTGAGCCCATCCACAACAATATTTTACTGTTTACGCGATTTATTTGTTCCATGAGAAAATTGGCAGTGTATTCGTCTAAAAAAATAAGTGTATGATGGAAGAAAGTAGCAATTTTCAATGTTGATTTCCTTTTAACAATTGATTTTTGCTCTTTCTCACAGTTCAATCAGTTTGATTCTGAGTCAATTGTTTTTTGTGATATCTGATCTTTGCACGAAAGGGGCATGTTGGTTCTCTTAAGAAAATAAAAGCTATGAAATGCCGTACAACAAAAGTAAGGAGAACATTTCTGAGAGAAAGAAAAAAGAGAAGGAAAAACAAAGAGACATAAGAAAGTGTGATATTTTGATAAAACTTAATTTTTTAATTGTGTTCCTGAAGTTTCTTTTTCTTTCGTATTGGACGGCTAAAACCACACAAACCTTAGATCTATTCAACAGTTGACGTATTGAATATCTTTGCTGTTTAGTAAAGGATTTCTGTTTAAATTCACGCACAACAATTAAGTATTTCATTTAATTTTGAAATGGATGAATGTGTAAATTACTCGTGGTCCAAAACTAATTTATAAAAAAGTATCTTTAAAAAGATTATTTATTTTATCGGAGGCAAAATGAGTTCAGTAACTGGAACAGCATGCAAAATATTATTATTATTATTATTATTATTATTATTATTATTATTATTAATGATAATATAAATAATATTCCACGGAACTCCATCACGACAACAAATCACTAAAAGCCAACAAACCGGTTGTTGTAAGTTTAGGTAAATATTGTTCTGTAACCGAACTTTTGTAGTAGGTTACATACATTGCTTTTAGTTCTTTTTGTTTTGTTGGTATTTTAGTTATTTTTAATTTTTATCGGGTTACCAGCCATGGGCACTTGTTGGTAGACCGCCATGGAGAATCTTGAGTGCTCTGCCTTGAGATTCTTTGATGGTGGTCAGCCAGTGGTTTGACCTGGTGGCCTTGGCTATGCCATGTGTGCCTTGATCTTAGGGCAAGGTTGCCATGGGAATGGTATTGATACTTGGCAGTAAAAGAATTGAAGCTAGTTGGTTTTAGGCAAAATGGGAATGTTGTTGTTAGTTGAAGCGAATTGATAATTGCCATGCTGAATGAGAGTCAGTTGATGGACAATGGGAATGAATGATAGTGATCATGTTATTTTATGTTATATATTGATAATTGATGCTGAATGGGAGCCAGTTAATGCACAATGGGAATGAATGATTGGAAGTGTTGATTTTGTGTGGGATGCCAGGCAAGGGTAAGTGAAGCTTGCTTATATGTTGACCAACAAGGAATTGTTAGTTTGATTTGCCAGAAATGCAGGTAATGGAAGCTTGCCTTTTATTAATAAATTGTGTGTGAATAAAGAAGTTGGTATACTGTCTTTGTGGATTCATTTAATGCTAGTATTATAGCCCCTATACCCTGAGGTGGCAAGCTTGAAGTTTCATAAATATTACAGTTCGGGATGTATTTAATGAAACGGGTCCATTTTTGAATTTTATACTATCATATGGCCAACGGCCAAGTCGTGTTGAAACACCGGATCCCATGAGTACTTCGCAATTAAGCAACATTGGGCACAGTCGGAACTTGGATGGTATGCCGGTTCTAGGCACTGCGCGCTGTTGGCCAACACAAGGAGGAGCGGAAAGGCCCTGGCCACCCTTCCGCAAGTAAACTCCGGCTGGGGGCAGCCTCTTCGGAGGCTCGGACCTGCCTTCGGGAAGAATACCAATTAATTTATTTAATACTATCACATGCATATAATTTCATCATGACTGTTTTGTCTTTAATTTTAAACAAAATAATACAATTTAAAAATACAACAACTGGTTATTTTTGTATCAAAATGTGAAATAATATTCAATATTTTCTGATGAATTGGTCAATATTAGGTATAAAAGACAGAACACTAATCTATAATCCATGACAATTATGATCTGTATCAAGAATACTTTGAAGCCTCCGTGGCTTAGGCGGCAGCACGCCGGCCTCTCACCGCTGGGTCCGTGGTTCAAATCCCGGTCACTCCATGTGAGAACTGTGCTGGACAAAACGGAGGCAGACAGGTTTTTCTCCGGGTACTCCGGTTTTCCCTGTCAAATTTTCATTCCAGCAACACTCTCCACTATCATTTCATTTCATCTGTCATTCATTTAATCATTGCCCCAGAGGAGTGCGTCAGGCCTCGGCAGCCGGCACAGTCCATATCCTCGCCGCTAGATGGGGGCTTCATTAATTCCATTCCTGACCCGGTCGGAGACTGGAAACAGGCTGTGGATTTTCATTCATCAAGAATACTTTGGCTGATGTACCGTAGTTTGTAAAATATAAATTTACATGAAAACTAAACCATAAATGTTGACAGAATTCAACTAACATAACCTGACTTAATATAAACCTGGGTTGTATCCGTCCTTCCCCTAACCCTACTTGTCCTCTTTTAAAATCAGGACTCCTTAGTTATGGTCTGAGCCATAATTTATGCCTCCCTAATCCCCTGGCAGCACTTGGGGATTTGCCTAACCTCATTTACACGATGCATTTATTGGTACATATTCTTGTAGATATTCTACGTCCATATCGACGGTGGGAATTGGAGACCTCGTAAACCACTATGGTGCACCTTTCCATTCTCATCTAGTATACAACCCCTAGCCATGATCAGATATACACTTCCATCGAACTTTATCTAATAAGGCCGGGATTTGTTGCACATCTTCTTACGTCTTCAAATAATGTAAATAAATATATCGGTGGTTTTACTGCGAGGATAGAATGCCTAAAAATGTTAATGGTTACGGTATTTCATCGGTTGACCATGAAGTGTACATTCAGGGTGATTCTTATTAACGTTTAAAACTCTCTGTGGCGACGTAGATGGCATTGAGACAAGACATTTTATATATAGGACACTTAAGGTCGCAAGTGTCCGGAAATACCTTAAAAGTGAACCACAACTGTTAAACATATGACGTCATCAGGTGACGGCTCAGCTCAAGCGGTCAGGCCCGTGCTCTCTTACGCACACCAAAGCAAACGTTGAATGTCATTATCACTCTGTTTCCGTGTCTTAATGTCAACAAACAATCTGCTTCCACTTGAAAGGAGAAGGGAGAGAACAAAGAAAGGTGATGGATAGGCCCCGGATTTGATCCTCGAACCCCACGCGCCCGAGTAGCACACGCAGACTCGGAGCCAGAGTGATATGATATTCAACGTTTGCTTTGGATGCTTTGGTGTGCGTAAGAGAGCACGGACCTGACCACTCGAGCGTAGCCGTCACCTGATGACGTCATGTTTAACAGTTGTGGTTCACTTTTAAGGTATTTCCGGACACTTGCGACCCTAACTGTCCTATATCAAATTACTTGTCTCAATGCCATCTACGTCGCTACAGAGAGTTTTAAACGTTAATAAGAATCACCCTGTATACATTCAATTTGGCCTGGCCAACCTTCAGCGAAGCAGTTAGAAAGCAACGTATAACTCTGTAGCTGATGATGTCAGCCGCGTGGCGGTATCACGTGACTACCAGCTGCCCAATCGGCAGCCTGAGTGCAAGTGAGTGGACCTGGAAGCCGAGTGAAGCCGATTGCGAGTGAGCCCAAGCGACTCCCTCCACGCGGCTTAGTCACTCGGGTGCCTAGCTCTATTTTGCAGTTGACCAAACAAAACTTAGCTTTAAGTTCAATGTTCGGCAGGAATGCATATCCACGTACGTCTAGGCGTCGTGACAGGCCACGAGGAAGGGAATAGAAGTACACAGCATTGTGGCTTACGAGGTCTTGCATTCTTTACGTCGATACGTTGATTGCAATGAAATGTTCGCTCTGCGGAAATTTATACGAATATGTTGTTGTTTGTTGTTGTTGTTGTTGATTCTTTCCGGGTCTTTGCGACATCGTGGTCACGTAGCTCCGTGTACTTGGGTGTATGGGGAATTTGTCACTGTGTCACTGTGATGTCTGTGCTATTGTGTGTATTTGTAATTGAGGTAGGATTTGGGTAGGGAGCAGCCGTGGTCTTAGGGTAAGTACCACGCCAGCACATGCCTGGAGTAGAAATGGCAAACTACTGAAAATCACTTCCTGGATGGCTGGGGTAGGGGTCGAACCCATACCTTCTCAGTTTTGCTCACGAAGCTCAGTGTACCCAGTTCCAGCCCTCAGACCAGAATTAAATATCTTGGCAGAACCAGGATTTGAACCCGGACGTCTTCAGTGACAGCCAAGAATGCTATCCACTACACAACGAGGCGGTTAATTTATATGAATAACAGAAATTACTATACAAATGTATATTCAACTCGGTAATAGCGAATCACATGTACTTAAACCACAAACAAACATTAAAGGGAGCGGCAAACAAAATACAAGGTGTGTCACGAGGAATGTTTATTAATATAATACAGCTGAAGAGATATTTTGTTTGTTTGTGTGTTTAAACGCGCTAATCTCTGGAACTACCAGTCGGATTCGAAAAAGTATTTTTGTATATGGTAGCCTGATTCAAGAGGAATAGTTTAGGCTATGTAGCATTAGGCTACACTTCTCAGGTAACCTTAAAGATTAATTTTTCTTCAGTAAGTCGGAAGAAGAAGCGCTCCCGAACAGCTGCAATAATACCTTAGTCTATTGTTACCTGGCAATGCAGGCAGCATCACGTCGCCCCTACCGGTGTTCTGGTGCAGAATTACGAGTTGCTTATAAATTGCAGTCACGGGGAGTTGTTGTTGTTGTTTGAGTCTTCAGTCTTTTGACTCGTTTGATGCAGCTCTCCATTCTTCCCTGTCCTGAGCTAATCGTTTCATCTCTACAGAGCTACCACACCCTACATCCGAGGCAATCTGTGTAACATAATCTAACCTTGGTCTACCCCTACAGTAGCTTGCCGCGGTGGGTGAGTGGACGAACCGTTGGTCACTAGTCGTGGCCGAGTGAGGTGCGTGTGTGCGCGCTGTGTGACCGCATTGGAAGAGTGTACTTTTCCTAATACCGGTGCTTCCGATAGTTCCACGGGTGAACTGACCTTCCGTGTGTCATTCGGACAATACTTTTTCAAGTAGTGTTCCAGATAGGACAACAAAACCAGAAACCCAGAAAACCCCGCTGAAAATCATGTCCGGATACCAGAGGAAAAACACCGTACGCTGCCAATGGGACAGGCAGAGTTCTCGCGCCACACCAGGAGAAATTCACCGCTGGATTAGCGATACTCTCCGGTTGACTGTCGACCAAGTAGAAGCCATCCAGTTAAATGCGCAAGAAAAAACCATGTACATCAAGGTAATCAGCATATCTACTTATCAGAAATTGTTAAATACTTTTGCAGATCCTATTAAATTTCAGTATGACTCAGGCGAAATGACTAATGTTAAGCTCTCCACAGCGGATTCAAATTTTACCACAGTGCGTATATTTAATGTCCCACTTGAAGTTCCCCCTGAAATTTTCAAATCCGTCCTGTCGAAATATGGCACTGTGAGTGAAGTCAGGAAAGAACAATGGTCTTCTGCTTATCAGTTCCCGGTGTATAATGGAATACGCGCAGTCACTATGTAAATCAAACAAGATATCCCCTCCACTGAGACCTTTGGTGGCCATTCTGGCTACATATCTTATAATGGACAGAAACAGACCTGTTTAATTTGCAATGCTAACACACATCTACGTATCAACTGCCCACCGAAAATGATTCCCCTCGGTATAACTCCTACACAACAACGACGTGTCCAATACTCGGAAGTTGTGACACAGCAAATGTCACATGAAAACAGGCTTATTGATCAGTCAGCTGGGACAACACCAGAAGTGGCCTCGGATACACATGACGCAGAACTGGTACCTTACACTGACCAGCTCAGCGAGCCACAGAGTGCCCCTGTGCTATCGGCAACCTGTATCGCAGCCTCAGAACCAATTATACCGTCACTATAGGCTGCCAAAGAAATTTTGTCTTCACTGCCCCCACCTTCTCTGGTACCTACCGACTCACTTAAGCAGGTTGATCGGGGATCCGAGAACGTATCAAAAAGATTAAAACAAATGCCTCGATTGCCGTACCAGCCCAGAAGAATCAAACTGGCTCTACAAACGTTCCCGCAGCTGTGAAAAAGAAACAAAATCTTCACTCTACGTCATCTAGGGACCCACGAACGCTCTCAAACGCTGACAGCCGGCCTATGAATGGCAGTCATAAGGAACTATCTCAACCTAATTTGACATAGTGCACCAGGATAATTCTCACCTGTGTCTTCTTTCGAGTCCACCTTCCAGTATGTCTAGCACAGCTTTTATACTTCTCTTAATGGCGCAATTTCTCACTGTGGCCACTGTGAATATCAATGTAATAGAATTCCCTCTGAAATTTCAACTGTTGGAGAGATTCCTTCGAGATGCAGACATTGACATTGCCTTCATTCAAGAAGTTGCTATACCGTGTTTACCCATATCTGCCTTCTACAAACAATACATCAATACCGGTAATACGAATAGAGGGACCGGATTCCTCATAAGACATGATATCCCACTCGAAGGTGTGCTATGTCATCCATCAGGACGCATAATATCTGGACATATAAACAATACCACCCTGATAAATGTATATGCCCCATCCGGGTCCAATAAACGTGTGGAACGGAAAATGTTCTTTCAACAGAGTATACTGCCTCATCTGCACGACGTTAAGGAAAAACTTATTCTTGCAGGGGATTTCAATTGTATTCAACGCCCAGAGGATTCCACTAGTCCATACAGAGGTGTCAACCCGACTCTCAGGACCCTTCTTACCTCCCTACACCTCATTGATGCTGTGGATAGTTTAAGGGTGCCCCTGCCCCATTATACCTGTATAAGTCACAACTCCTCATCACGAATTGACCGCATCTACTTTTCACAGAAACTTATCCAGCCTAGACGATATGAAGTGATACCTGCCAGTTTCACTAACCATCATGCTGTCGTATGTACAATCTCTTACCCCCATCCCATATTTCACATAGGAAGAGGTTATTGGAAACTGAATTGCTCGCTGTTACTGGAGGAGGAATGCCAAGATATTTTCAGACAACACTGGACTCGATGGGTCCAACAAAATGCAAATTTCGCGACTGCGCAGACTGGTGGGATATTTTGGTTAAACCAGGGATCCGCCGCGTCTTTAAGAACATATCCTACCAACGAGGTCGGGAAAGACGGGATACAGTTGAATTTTACTATCGAGTTCTTCGCCAGCTCCAGCAAAGATCTGATGCTGGGGAGCGTATATATGACCAGATTCGGGAAGTTAAAACCAAGCTCCTGTCTCTACAGCAACGAACGCTCGCTCATATAAACGTGGCTTTAAAAGATCGTACAGTGCTCCCAGACGAAAGTGCAAGTGTATACCATATCGCCAAAGGACAACGTGAGCGGCAACGTAAATATATCCACCGCCTCCGCACCAGTACTGGAAGTGTCGTCACCTCCCCTGACACTATACGTAGTGAAATATCACTATTTTATCAACGGTTCTACGCTCAGGCTCCAATTGATCCACAGCAGGTGACCCTATTGCTTTCATCTTGCAGTACCCATCTATCTCCGGACAACAAAACTCGGCTCAGCGCGGATATTACGGATGAAGAGATTCACTCTGTGGTTAAGCACCTCCCAAACAACCGCTCACCTGGCATTGATGGACTGCCATATGAAATGTATAAACACTTCTGGCCTCTCATTGGCAAAGAATTTTGTCATGTCCTGCGTACCATTCTCCAACGTCGTGCTCTTTGTCAATCACATCACGAGGGTACCATAGTCCTCATACCAAAAACATCCTCTCCCATGGCAGTTGGTGACTTCCGACCAGTTACTCTGCTCTGCAGTGATTATAAAGTCCTTACCAAAGTACTTGCATGCCGATTGAAGACTGTTCTACATGATATCATTGGTAATGAACAATGTTGCAGTATTCCTGGAAGAACTCTGTTAACAAACTTAGCGATACTACGGGACCTACACCTAAAAGCCGAAATGCTCCCCACTGAGCCAATGAGTTTTCTCACCTTGGATCTTGATAAAGCTTTCGATCGCATCAGTCATGAATACTTGTACATGGTCTTGCAGCACTTTGAATTTCCTGCAATCCTTATTGACTACATTCGTATGATAAATTGTAATGCTACGTCTTGAGTGCTCGTCAACGGTTTTCTTTCCCCTCTGATTCCAATACAACGATCAGTTAGGCAAGGATGTCCCCTCTCCATACTACTTTTTGTCATTGGCCTTGAACCGTTCATTCGGACTATCCAGGTGAAGCTACAGGGTTACAAACTGTCCACACATGTTTTTGGCATGTGCGCCTATGCTGATGACGTATCCATATTGATCCGCAATAATGAAGACATCTCCCACATCGATAGCGTCCTTCAGCTCTACCATATCGCCTCTGGAGCACAATCGACCCCCCAGAAAACTGCTTTGCTTCCGCTCAATAATAACTCAGTGATTACCCAACAGCCCTGGTTTCGGATAGTAAATGAGGTGAAAATTCTTGGCATTACCTGGAAGCAATCGCTTCTGGACACGGTGCAAGCAAACTGGACTAAGGTCATTGCCAAAGTTAGGGGAGTGCTGATCCAATTTGGTCAAAGAAACCTCAATATAGTGCAACGGGTCATAGTCCTCAACGTGTTTGCGCTCTCAAAAATATGGTATGTCGCACAACTTTTCCCACTTCCCAAAATGTTTGAGAGCCAATTGGCAAAATATACAGGTTGGTTTCTATGGCAAGGATTTTTGTTCCGAGTACAACGGGAACAGTTGTATCTCCCATCCCGGCAAGGCGGGCTAGGGCTAACCGCTCATGGCATGAAATGCCGTGCACTCCTCTGCAAGAACGATATCACCATTCTTTCCCAACATGACACTTTCACGAAAGCGCTATACAAAGATATTCGAAACACAGCCCGTGGTTGTGAGAGAGCTTTGCCGAAGATATTTAGGGACCATCAACAGCACCTTCTGGAAACTGTTCGCCAAATGCCTTCAGGGACTGTTCCAACGACGAAAAGTATTTATAACATGTTGCGGCAAGTGGTACACTCCAAACCGCGAATCGAGGCCACCAACCTCTACGTCCATTGGCCCACTGTTTGGAAAAATTTTGGGGCTATGACCATTTCTTCTGCTGTACACTCCCGGGTTTTTATCTTCCTCAACGATCTCATCCCAACCGCTCTACGGCGATATACCATCCGTCTTGAAGCTTATCCATGGTGTACTATATGTGGTCAAACTGATACGGCGATACACCGCTTCACATCATGCACGCGAGTTGCCTCCACGTGGCTGTGGTGTAAGGGAAAATTATGTCAACTATTAAATGTGCCCACGGATGACCTTGATGACAGGAAGTTGATTCGCTTGTCGGTGACCGCCTTCCCCCAAATTAAACAGACTGCCATTGTGTTGATAATGGGCCAATATGTACACTTCGTGATGGACAATGATCAACATTTCTCGTTCCTGGATCTCAGGTATCACCTGCAGAAAGAGCGTTGGAAGCTTAGTGAAAGTGGACAATTGTACGATAAATATGGACACTATCTGGATTTTCTTGTGATGTAATAGTATGGTATTTATCATATCTGAAAATTCTGTAATTCTGTAAAGAGATAATAATAAAAAAAAGTGGATAGCGTGTCGGCCTACTAACCCCAAGATTGCAGGTTCGCTCTTGGCCGTGGTAAGTGATTTTTGAAAGGCGGCAAAAATACGATACGCATTTCATACGATGTTGGCATGTCAAAGAACCCATTTGAATTCAGTAGGCCGAGTTCATAATGGCAAAATTAATCTCGGGAGTTTCCGCCAACACAAAGTTCCTCATTTCTCTACTAGAAAGCGCTATAGTGTTCAAGGAGATTAGATATCTAACATCTAACCTCCTTGACTTTCATAGTCAAGGGACAACGAAATTCGACATGCAAGCTACCCTCTGGGTGTCAAATAACAAAGCTTGCACCCGGCACCTGAGGCCATACGATATTATTATTATTATTATTACCCCTACAGTTCTTGTCCTCGACCCTTCCTTCCATAACTAAGCTTGCTATTCATGGGAGTCTTAGTATGTGTCCTACCAACCTATCTCTTCTTTTCATTAGCAGTCGACAGAAACATCTTTCCTCTCACACTTGTCTTAATACCTCTTCGTTTGTAACCCTATCTACCCATCTGATCCTCATTCTCCTGTAACACCACATTTCAAACGCTTCAATTCTCCTGTTTTCTGCTGCACCAATAGTCCAAGTATCACTTCCATAGAGTGCCACGCTCCAGACAAAGGCCTTCAAAAATGACTTCCTAATACCTAAATCTATATTCGATGTCAACAGATTCCTTTTCCGTAGAAATGCTTTTTTTGCCTGAGCTAACCGACTTTTTACATCATCTTTGCTTCGTCCATCACTGGTTATTTTGGTTCGTAAGTAACAGAAGTCTCCTACTTCCTTTAGTTTTTCACCTTCCAATTTGATGTCCGCAGAGGTTTCTGATTTCTTTCGGTTGCATTCCAATATTTTTGTTTTACATTTATTAATTTTCATCATGAATTCTTTCCTCAAGACGGAGTCCATACCATTCAAAAACTCAATCAAATCCTCAGGCGTGTCGGCCAAGATGACTATGTCATCGGCAGATCTCAGAGTTCAAATTATTTCTCCTTGAATCTTCACTCCCACTTTAAATTGTTCTCCAATTTCCTTCATTGCTTGTTCAATGTAAAGATTGAAATGTATGGGTGATAAGTTGCAGCCTTGCCTTACATCTTTCTGAATACCAGCTTCTCTCTCATGTCCTTCAGCTTGAATGACTGCTGTCTGGTTTCTGTATAATTTGTAGATCACCCTCCTTCCTATCGCTGCACTTTATTCCAATCTTTTTCAAATTTCAAACAATTAGGTCCAATCAACGTTATCAAAAGCCTTTTCTAAGTCTACACATGCCATGAACGTTCTCTTATCTTTCCTTATTCTACCTTCCAAAATCAGCCTAAGACATAGTACAGCTTCCCTTGTTCCTACATTTCTGCCGAAACCAAACTGGTCTTCACCCAATTCCGTTTCTATCTGGCTTTCCATCCTCTTGTAAATTATTCTAGACAGATCTTTGAAGCATGAGTAACAAGGTTGATTAGTGCAGAAAGATTTCTTAGGCCCCTTAAAACGGTTAACATAATGACAATAGTGTTACGTGCAAAAGCCCGTCTCAAACATTATTAATATGCATCTCTTCTACGTATATGTATCCCCTACCATTTGAAGCGCCCGCTAAGATGACTTGGTTTGGTTAATGAACTCGAGATGGCAGCGCCCGTCGGCACTACAAGCTGGAGTTGTGTCTTCTGCCGCTAGAGCGAGACATAGAGGTCTTCCGGCCTCGTCTCATCGAGACATATTTGAAAAAGTATATTATCCTACGTCATTAAACCAAAGACTATATATGCATCATGCCGCCAAAATATTTTAATGGTGTCGTGTGAATATTATTTTGTTATTCACATTGTCGTAGCGTGTGGCAAATTTGGATTGGTCCAATTTAAATAAACCTGGTGCATGCTGGGAGACCTTCTTTGCTTTTGACCTCCATCTTGTGAATTATAACTTGTGACTGATTGCTGGTTGAAGAAGGACGCAAATTCTGGATCTCGTCAGGGGCGAGGGCTTATGCCCTCGTCTCCGCTAACTTGGGGATTTATCCCTTTATTTTGATGATACATGAAGATTTAGTGGGCAACTATCATCTGTGATATTCGTGAACGTATTTTCTTGGGCCTTAATTTGGAAATGCGATGTTTGGTGTGCATCTCTTCGACGGCGGTTGGCAGCCATCTCCTATTTTATTTTATTTTATTTTATTTTTGGTGATATAAATCCTTTAAGGATATCTAAGTAGTGTTGTAAATATTATTGTCTCCCCAAAAGGCTTTATTAACGTTTTATTTATTTTAAATTTTTGGAGCTCCATATTTTTCATTGTGTACTGAGTGTTTTAGTTTTTTGTTCTGAAGGTTGACTTTGGCCTAGATATGTCACCTCTGAATATGTAAAATTTGGTTAAACAATATTAGTCCGGGGAACACTACTGTTTTTCTTCTTATTTTATTATTTGGCGACTGGCTAAGGCATTTTCTCCTTGTTATATTCTAGTATTGACCAGACTAAACAATAGAACACTAGGCCTAATTTTGATCATTAGTCGATCGGTTTTTATTTTTGATCCGTTGCCTTTTAAAAACTATTTGATCTCGTAATGTCTAGAGTTTTGTTTATATCTGCCTGTTTTCTCACTGGAGAAGTTTTTTTTTTTAATGTAAAATTAGGCGTTTGACATAAATACGTACTGATAAACCTTCAACTGTTCTGGTCGCCATGGTAACTTGTTGACTGTAGTGCATTGTGGGTTTTTGTTTCTGGCGTGTGTTTGAAGTGCACGTTCATGGGTCATGGTGATGTTGTTTAACTTATTTTGGTTTTAAATTATCCTTTGGTTTTCCTTTTTTGGAGTTTTCTTTTTTTGTACTCCTGCGTTATTCTTTCGGTACCTTGTTTATGGTAAATTTTGCTCTATTTACTTTTTTTTTGATTCTCCAAGGCCTTCATGGTTCAGTTGGGAGTATGTCAGGTACATATTAAGTGTTTAATTTTTTTGTGGCTTTTTATTCTCTGACCTCAGGTAATTGTTAATTGATATCGACCTTTAACCTTTTTTTAAAATCTACAGTGAGAATTCTAGCTGAGATTTTTTTGTAATTTTATGCTGGCTGATGCATTTTCTCTTCTCTGGTGGAGCTGTTCTTTTAAATTTAACATTAAATTTTCTTTTAAAGCAAGCTACTGTTGTTGCATCATTTCGTCGGTGGCAGTTCTGTTAGTTATCGGGGGTTTTTCTGTAGACGAACCTGTGGGTTTTCTTCTTCTCCACCTTCTTCCACCTTTAGGTGTTCTTCTGTTGGGGCATGTCAACTGGCGGTGAGTTGCTGTTAGCGATGCGGACCTCCGAAGAAAGGTAGTAGGCCCGGCCCATCCACCCTAGCCAAACCTGTAGCAAATAGTATGCCTCTGCATAAGGGCGATGGTGTTGGTGCAGTATACTAAAGTTATCAGCTGCAATAAGCGTTAGTGCTTTCATTTACTTTCATTTATTCCGATCCTTACCGTTGAGCGCTCCAGTTCTGTAGTAGTATTCATTATCATCCTAAAATCAAATAAATCCACCGGGCGAAGCCGGGCACTACTGCTAGTAGTAAATATTTTAGAAGGTGGTAGTGTAGATGAATTGCAATAAAAATCCTTATAACATGTGTTCCATTTGTATTGTGTACAGAGATACAGCTGGTAGTATTTAACCCAAATAAACGTAAAGACAAGGCAAATGAGGACGTTCAATGTTGATTTTCAAAAAATTTACCACCAATGCATTTTGCACTTCTCACCCCGTGTAGCTCTTCGGAGCGCGTATTGACGTTCTTTGAGGAGGGCTGCGCTATGCATAATCCGAACGATCAACTCAGCTCTTGTGTTACCTTTTTCCCTGTTAGACTTCGCTTTTCAACCATCCTCACAAGCAAAAATCCAATGTGGTAAGGTCTGGGGACCTTGGTGGCCAATAAACGTGCCCATATCTCCCGATCCATCTTCCGGGGAATGTTAGGTTTAGATGTTGTATCACCAGACGAATAGAATGTGCAGGAGCCCCGTCATGCTGGAAGAACATATGCATTCTTGTAGCCAAAGGAATCTCTTCCAATAATGCTGGAAGTGGATAATGGGGGTCCTGTGAGACGATGCGGCAACACAACAGGCCCAATCAACTGTCAATCCACCCACACCACACATTTAGAGATAAGCGTTCCTGAAAATGTGTCCACAATGGTATGTGTGATTTCTTCTGACCACTGATGTTCATTACGAGTGTTATTAATTCTTGACTGGTTGCGTGGCTCAGCGGTAACGTTCTCGCTTGCTGGGCCCTAGGTTGCAGGTTCGTATCCTGACGCAGTCAGCTGGCATTTGAGAGTGCGCAAATGCGAGGGAGCTGTGTCAGTAGATTTACTGGCACGTTAAAGATCCCCTTCGGGGCAAAATTCCGGCACCCAAGCGTCTCTAAAAGCCACAGTAGTTAAAAGGGACGTAAAACCAATAACATTATTATTATTATTATTATTATTATTATTATTATTATTTGTTATTGATTTCGTCACGAGTGAACGTGGCTTCATCAGTGAAGATTACAAATGGGATTACTTGGTGATTTGCACGTATCCAACGAAAACATGCCAATCGTTTATCTACATCTTCCACTCCAAGGTGCTGAACGGGCTGGTAATGACACGGATGCAACCCGTGCATACGTAACGTCTGCTATACTCTTGCACATGGAACACCGATACGTGCAGAAGGTCCACGTGTACCAACACACGAAACGACAACTGATCTGGTTACATACCAACTTCTGTATCTCTGTACGCAATACATATGGGACAAATGGTATATGGAAATTTTTATTGCAATTCATCTATACTACCACCTCCTAAAATATTTACTATTCCTCCTGAAACACCCTGTATAAGTAACAACATCCGATCCTGGATCAAAAGGTCCTCGCGGTCTGTGTGGATCAAGGACAGAATAGAATGGAGAGAGTGACTCGTTTACAGCAGGAAATAGGGCAGTCCACAAGTTGCCACATTTGATAGTGGGCGTTGGTAGAGGTCAGGTAAAATTAAAAAGTGACTTTTTTGGCCATTTTACGACGTTCGAGTCCCCTTAAATGTCATGTTTGTTCCGTCTATCATTCCTGAAATGTTTGTTCGCAGGTACTCTTGATGTTCTTTCTTTGCCACCACCCGACATGAATCAACCCTCGTGTTATGTAGCCTAATTGGCGAAACCAGGAGTTCAATTTAACTCACAACATTGCGTGGAATGTAGACTACTAACCACTTCACTCATCGCTAGGACAAATAACGCTCCATTACAGCGTAGAAAGTGCTACCCCATTACACAGTAATAGCGGCATCTTTTTAAACAGAGCGCAACATTTAAATGAAAGAAATATCCTTCCTTTTTCGCTCCAACAAATATCAAGGGATTTTGTCATTCATTATTCACACACGGGTGAGCGCTGTTGTTGAATTCATCACTCTCTGTCTGTTAAACATCTTACAAGCAATGTCATCTAATGGAGCTCTCGCAAGCTTGTGTGTACTTCACCAGTGGAAAATATCAGTACCCGCCAAGAACTGTGCCTGCTGTGTTCCATGTCCTGTGGGGCTTAGATTCGATTCCATATTAGTTGACATGATAACTATCATGCTGCTTTTATTCTTTGAACAGTAATTACAATCCTCCCTATATTATTCTGCTAGGGTCCCATTCCAGTTTTGTACCGGAAATAAGGTCCTGTTAACACCAACCTACACATATGGGGTACCTACAGATTCCGCATAACCCCGTCTGTGCCCGAAACTCACTCACTTCCTCTTAAAATGTCTCACAGTTAAATACATACCTTAAAAATGTACATTTACAATGGGAGCACCGTAACCTGGCAAGCCTGCCGCTAGAGCGCAGGGCAGCGCGGCGGCGGCAGTCATCTGGCGGAGCGCGGCGTACTGCTAGGCGAGCCTGCCGCTAGAGCGCTAACTGCTAGCTGAGGAGTCTCTCAGCAGATGGCTCCGGTGTGGTCTCGCCAAGACTTTCTCTAGGGTTCAATCCTTTGCAAATGTAACAAGAAGTTCCGTGACGAACAAAAGAGCCTACTTTTCTTAAAATTAAAGATTCATGCCAATGATTAATCTATATGGAACTATCTAGAATAATGACGAAATTAAGTTGGTAATATCGAAATTTCTAATTAGTTCAGAATGCCATATACCTGGCATAATATAGCCTAATAGAGAACTACAGTTGGCAGCCCTGGTTACTGAATATATTCTTAGTTCCATCTCTTAAGGTACAGAATACAAAATTTGGTGGAAGTCCAAAGGATAGCATGGACGTTACATGCAGTTAAACATTGGATCTAATAGTGCGCGTAAAATCATGTTGGCAACAATGACATACATGTATTGGTCAGAAATAATCTGAAATAATATGATCTATTGTTGTGTCAATTTTGAATGAAATCCATTAGTTAGTATAGAAGTTACATGCATTTTAAAATTGGACCTATCAGCAGGCTTAGAATCATCTTGGCAGCACTGGCGTGGGCCTATATTAGTTACTCCAATTAATCTAGAATGCCAGGTACTATACGTGTGCAAAGTTTAGAGCTATTGGCTTGCATACTTTCTGATATATTGATATTAGGGTAACAAAAATAGAGACAGCATTTATTAACAGTTGGCAGCCCTGGTTACTCTTAAGAATTGTCATATTCATGTCTGTTATGGTACACATAGCACACACGAAATTTGGTTGAAATGCAAATGATAGTATAGAAGTTACATGCATTTAAAGTTGGACCTCTCAGCAAGCTTAGAATCATGTTGGTAGCACTGACGTATATAAGTTACTCCAAATTAATGTAGAATATCAGGTACTATACTTGTGCATAGTTTAAAGCTGTCGGCTTGCATACTTTCTGATATATGGATATTTGGCTAAAAAAATTGAGAGCATTTATTAACAGTTGGCAACCCTGGAGGCTCTTAAGAATACGCTCAGTCATATCTGTTTACGTACACATAGCACATACGAAATTTGGTTGAATTCCAATTGATAGTGTAGAAGTTATATGCATTTGAAAATTGGACTTATCAGCAGGCTTATAATCATTTTGGCAACACTGCCATGTATCGCCACCTGGAAATTTTATTGCAATATTATTATCTATACGTGTGCAAATTTTGAAATAGCTCCCATTCATACCTTCCAAGATATCCAACATGGAGCTCAAATTTCAATTGCGATTTTTCAGCAGTTGGTAGCACTGACATCATTTTAAAATATGGCCGTGAGATATTCAGGTATAGATCTCTATTCCTACTAAATTTTGTTTCGATTGTTCCAGCCGTTTGGGAGTTGATAGGGGGCGACACACACACAGCCAGACAGACAGAAGAACAGACAGAAGGACAGACAGACATATTTTTGCCCGATCTCATAAGTCTACTTTTTCCTCATTTTTGCTAAATGTGAAAAGTAGGCTAAATATTGCTGTAGAAAAAACTCCCGAGCAAATAATAAGCGATGAATTCGTTGTAACATCAAATATTGTCTAAAAAGAGGTGCTGTGACAAGTACAAAACACTTTTCTACATAATTCTTTGTGCTCTTCTCATGTACGTATGCCGTTTAACAACAATATTTAAAACTTCGTACTCCCACATTCTTCCCTAGTACCCCATAAACCTACATTCAGGTTGCGAAAGCTCGCACGGGCCCACTAGTGTATAATTATTCAAATAGTAGACTACAATTTAAATCGTTATTTTAATAAATATTCTAGCTTAACTGGCTTCTATGCCTACCTCTTATTAATCCCGTTTCCCAACGGGCTCGGGGATGAGATGTGATGAAATTCCACGTGGCTGATTGTTTCAACGGCTGGATGCCCTTCCTGACGCCAACCTCACGAGAGGAGTTAATGAGAGATGAAATGAATGAAGTTGAATGAAAGTTCAATTTCAAGTAGTTCCAACTTTGGCTACCAGATGCCACTGTCACCCAACGGCGAACGCTGGAACTTGATAGAGCTTTTCTAAATGAAATAACCTTCAAATTTTGATACACACTACCAATTGTAGTGGTAGATTATTTTTCTTGCCATAAATCTATGACTTGGGCCCATTCCATCGGCTTTACTTACCCTCGGAAGGAAGACATCCTGATGGGTTTTAACTAAAAAATCCGACAACTTCGGCCGGGTTTCAACCCGTGATCTTGGGCATACCAGTTCAGCATGTTACAGACTACGCCACCGAAGCGCTTCTAGCTTATCTTCAGATACTTTTATTCAAGATATTCTAGCTTATCTTGAATGAAATATTCTGAAGGATTTGACGGGAGGTATTAATATGGCCACCGGTGAGCTCCTATTGGTTGGAGTTTGGCAGCTAACACAACACGTTACCAGCGTGTGTTTATTCACTTAGTCACTTAATAGCCAATATTTACCGTCATATCGCTATCGTTTTACCCTCCATGGTTGGCTTTCCCCACGGACTAAGCGAGGGATCCCACCTCTATCGCCACTGAGGGCAGTGTTCTGGAGCTTGAGTCGAGGATACAACTGGGGTGTGTGACCAGCACTACGCCCAGGCGACCTCACCTGCAAAGCGAACAGGGCGCCTGATGAAGGGATGGGAAGAGTGGCATGGTTAGACAAGGAAATGGGAAGGAGGCGGCCGTGGCATTACAGTAGGAACCCTCCCGACATTTGCCCGAAGTCGAAGAGGGAAACCACGGAAAAACACTTCGAGGATGGCTGAGGTGGGAATCGAACCCCCTCTACTCATTTTGGCCACCCGAGGCTGAGTAGACCCCGTTCCAGTCCTCACACAACTTTTCAAATTTCGTAGCAGAGCCGGGAATCGAACCCAGGACCTCCGGGGCGGCAGCTAACCTTGCTGTCCGCTACGCCACGGAGGCGACTTACCGCCATATTGCTCAAACATTACCGCCTGACATACAATACCCCTCAACAATGCAAAAAAACACGGCAACAATGTTACAGAGTAGCTTTTTGACACTCACACTTATATTAGCCGATGACGCGGTGGCTGCTGATCGCGTTATCCGCTTTATAAGTGAGAGTGGGTTAGGGCCAGCAATCTAAATTCTCCAGTATAAATTGACTCAACGACTTGTTCGTTTTTGAATGATAATGTTTTTCCGTAATTTTTGTTTATTTTTATAATTCTTAATTTTTTATTTAATGTTTTTAGCCTACTTTCGATTTTTGCAAAAAATGAAAGTAGACTTATGAGATCACTACAGGGCGAAAAAAAGTGTGTCTGTCTGTGTGTGTGTGTATGTGTGTGAGTCTGTCTGTGTGTGTGTGTGTGTGTGTGTGAGAGTGTGTGGACTCTGAATGTCGGTCCCCCCCTATCAATTCGAACACGGTGAGCGCAAATTGAACGAAATTTGGTACAAAGGTAGCACTAGCAAAGGACACCTCAGTGTCATGTCTTATATTGCCGCCATCTTGACGGAAACGTAATGGCGGCCACACAAATGTTCAAAGCTTAAATCAAATTACGACTAACCTAATCATCCGATCTCTACCAAATTTTGCAACAACATACCTTTATGGGGGGAGTATCCTTTGACCAAACTAATAGGTCATCAGCCTAATAGTTTGCGGATGGCGGCCATCTTTGTGTGAAAATCGATTGCCCCTATTAATTCGAACACGGTGAAACCGAATGGAACGAAATTTGGTACAGAGGTAGTACTAGCAAAGGGCACCCCAGTGTCATGTTTTATATCGCCGCCATCTTGACAGAAACGTAATGGCGGCCACACAAATGTTCAAAGCTTGAATCAAATTACGACTAACCTAATCATCCGATCTCTACCAAATTTTGCAACAACATACCTTTCTGGATGGAGCATCCTTTGACAAATCTAATAGGTCATTAGCCTAATAGTTTGCGGATGGCGGCCATCTTTGTGTCAAAATCGATTACCCCTATCAATTCGAACACGGTGAAACCGAATTGAACGAAATTTGGTATAGAGGTAGAATTAACAAAGGGCACCTCAGTGTCTAGTTTTATATCGCCACCATCTTGACGGAAACGTAATGGCGGCCACCCAAATGTTCAAAGCTTAAATCAAATTACGACAAACCTAATCATCCGATCTCTACCAAATTTTGCAACAACATACCTTTATGAAGGGAACATCCTTTGACAAATCTAATAGGTCATTAGCCTAATAGTTTGCGGATGGCGGCCATCTTTTTGTCAAAATCGATTACCCCTATTAATTCAAACACGGTGAAACCGAATGGAATGAAATTTGGTACAGAGGTAGCACTAGCAAAGGGCACCTCAGTGTCATGTTTTATATCACCGCCATCTTGACGGAAACGTAATGGCGGCCACACAAATGTTCAAAGCTTAAATCAAATTACGACTACCCTAATCATCCGATCTCTACCAAATTTTGCAACAACATACCTTTATGGAGGAAGCATCCTTTGACAAATCTAATAGGTCATTAGCCTAATAGTTTGCGGATGGCGGCCATCTTTGTGTCAAAATCGATTACCCCTATTAATTCGAACACGGTGAAACCGAATGGAATGAAATTTGGTACAGAGGTAGCAATAGCAAAGGGCACCTCAGTTTCATGTTTTATATCGCCGCCATCTTGACGGAAACGTAATGGCGGCCACACAAATATTCAAAGCTTAAATCAAATTACGATTAACCTAATCATCCGATCTCTACCAAATTTTGCATCAACATACCATTATGGAGGGAGCATCCTTTGACCAAACTAATAGGTCATGCGCCTAATATTTTGCGGATGGCGGCCATCTTTGTGTGAAAATCGATTCCCCCTATTAATTCGAACACGGTGAAACCGAATGGAACGAAATTTGGTACAGAGGTAGCACTAGAAAAGGCCACCTCAGTGTCATGTTTTATATCACCGCCATCTTGACGGAAACGTAATCGCGGCCACCCAAATGTTAAAGGCTAAAATGTAATTACGACCAACCTAATAATCTAATCTCTACCAAATTTTGCAACAACAAATCTTTATGTGGGAAGCATATTCTGACCAAACTGCTAGATCATCAGCCCAATAGTTTGCAGATGGTGGCCAAGTATGTGTGCAAATCAATTCCCCCTATCAATTCAAACACGGTGAAACCGAATTGAACGAAATTTGGTACAGAGGTAGCACTAGCAAAAGGCACCTCAGTGGCATGTTTTATAACGCCGCCATCTTGACGGAAACGGAATGACGGCCACCCAAATGTTAAAAGCTTAAATCAAATTTCGACCATCCTAATAATTTGATCTCTACCGGATTTTGCAACAACATGCCTTTTTGTGGAAAGCATCTTATGACTGACTACAAGGTCATCAGCCCAATAGTTTGCAAATAGCGGCCATGTATGTGTGCAAATCCATTCCCCAGATCAATTCAAACACGGTGAAACCGAATTGAATGAATTTTTTTACAGAGGTAGCACTAGCAAAGGGCACCTCATATTCATGTTTAATATCCCTATAGCACGTTGTATTTCAACAAGCTACTACAACCAACATTCAATTATACTCCTTGAAAAGGACAAAGAGTTATAACAATACCCATGCATTTAGGAGAAAGTAGGCTATATGTTCTTTACTGAACATCTTGTTGTTTTTGTTTTATCAATTTTTGGTCTTTTTAAATTTAGGCGTCCACCTCAAAATTTTAAATTCAATCCCAAATTTGTATTCTTTAATCTGTGTTAAGAGGGGCAGATGACCTCGTAGTTGACAACAATAACTAACTAACTAGAGTAGCTTGTTTGAGTATTCGTGTCGTCTAAAAACTCCCGAGTCTCAAAACTCACGAGTATCAAAACTCACGAATTCCAAGAAGAGGATTAGTAAGAGTAAGGCTAACCAATTTCTTCACCTAGACCAGTCTCAAAACTCACGATACTGGCTGCTTGGCTCAGCGGTATCGTTCTCGCCTGCCGTACACAAGGTGGTAGGGTCGAATCCTGGCGCAGTCGGTGGGCATTTGAGGGTGCGCAAATACGAGTGAGCAGTGACAGTAGATTTACTGGCACGTTAAAGATCCTCTTCGGGGAAAACTCCCAGTGTCTCTAAAGCCGCATTAGTTAAAAGGGACGGTAACACCCATAACATTATTATTATTATTCTAATTATTGTCGAATAAGCCACTAGTCATTTGTTTCTGCACAAAACCAACACAATAGACACTTAAGTGTAACTTGGTAGGATTGGCAAATATGAAGGAAAGGAAGATTTTAGTTTTACGTGACCGTGAATCTTGTGATTATGAGCCACGGGACCTCCGTTTTACGTGGAATCCGAACCACAGGACATGGCATTTCACTTCGAAAATCTCACATGCATTGGCAAATATGAGCATTCCGCGTGCTTACTAGGGAAGCCTCCGTGGCTTAAGCGGCAGCACGCAGGCCTCTCACCGCTGGGTCCGTGGTTCAAATCCCGATCACTCCATGTGAGATCTGTGCTGGACAAAACGGAGGCAGACAGGTTTTTCTCCGGGTACTCCGGTTTTCCCTGTCAAAATTTCATTCCAGCAACACTCTCCACTATCATTTCATTTCATCTGTCATTCATTTAATCATTGCCCCAGAGGAGTGCGTCAGGCCTCGGCAGCCGGCACAGTCCATATCCTCGCCGCTAGTTGGGGGTTTCATTCATTCCATTCCTGACCCGGTCGGAGACTGGAAGCAGGCTGTGGATTTCCATTTGCGCGTGCTTACTAGGCACCTTTCTCTTTCAATTGTTTTGCTAATGGCTATTGGCTGTCGCTTTGTACCCAAACACATAATAACGACCTCGTTGATTCCAATGTAAATTTTAAGGCCTGCTTGATGTCGACTGAGTAAAAATCAGTGCTATAGTTAGAGAGTTTGATCTGTGGTAGGTAGATAGTTCCTGTTAAAAACAATACAAAGGAAATCCCATTCTAAAACTGGATGAACAAACATGGGTTGAAGGGCAGTGCAAGGCACGTGCTCTCAGGAGTCGTGAGTTTTGAGACTAACTATAATGTTAATTCAGATACTAGTTTGTAGTCGTGTACTTCTGTATTATCATGACATTTTTTACCTGGAAGAATAATCATCAATAATACCTTATTGCATGCTGAGTGGTGATATTCATCAGATTGCTTTGTATTAGCTGTAGAACGTTTCCAATCTTTTTCGTATGAAGGCAAGTCAATGAATAAGTCGCAAAACGGGACAGAGGCATTAATACTCAACGTAACGTCCTCACATGTATCTCACTTATTTACAGAGACACCCTGTATATTCAGACACTAAGCCTGTATTACACGACACTCGCTGGCAAGGAAGCTGTTGTGGTGGCTGGTACAAAATCCTCTATGATTCTGCTCATCCTCATCAGTACACCAGCTGTTATAACTGAAGTATATCAGACGGTACAGTAGCATATCGTGCGTCAAGTTATAAGAAATAAAACATAGAGTACGGCTGAGGGTAATGCCGTATTTGCTGTTGATTCGAATTATTACTGCAAAGAGGTCGTGAAACTTGCCTAAGTAAATTAGTTTTATTCACATTATCTACGAGGACGATTTAAATGACAAACATTGATGGGGAAAATTGATTTCTTCTCTTATTTAAATTTATATATTTCCTAGGCTACTTCCTGTTTAAAGCCATGGATGAATACTATTCGAGATAACTATTAGAATTTTAATAGCTCGATATTCACCCCGTAATAATAATAATAATAATAATAATAATAATAATAATAATAATAATAATAATAATGACACGTTCTGTATTTACTGTATATACCAAAGGCTTTTAGCACAGACGCCGTTTAAGAAAGAATAGTTTCAAACTGATGTATTTATTCGTGGGCCTACCCACATCTAGGATCTCTACTAGAACGAGAAAAGCAATCCGTTTGGCTCTTGTACTCAGCCTTCCATGCAATCTACCGGAAAAATTTCATTTGTTCAATTTCATGAGTTGTATGAAAGTTGTCATGGTAGACAGAACCTAGCATAGAAGGTATAAATCATACGGTGCTAGACGCGTCCATACCAGCGTGTATACCCGTACTGGTAGAAGCTTTCAAGTTAACGAGTGTCGTGTGATACGGGCTTAATACCATCTCTTTAGAAGTCGTTGATAGCCGGCAGCAAAGAAGTCTCTTGGTTGGCATTGTGGTTGCACAAATGCGTGGGAGCAATGTCAGTAGATTTACATGCACGTTAAATATGCCTTCCGGGGCAAACTTCCAGCAGTCCTGCAGCGTCTCTAAAACCCCCAGTAGTTAAAAGGAATGGAAAACCAATACAATTATTATTATTATTACTGAGTTGTGTATAGGCTATCTTTTCTTCCCTGTACTGGTGACAGAATGTAACGGTCGGGCGGTCCTTCATCCAAACAGGGAGTATTTTTAAACAGCAGGTGAGTGTAAAATCAATGCTTAAGGTTAAACTATTTACGTGCTCGGCGGAATACAGCGCATAATATTAGATGACGCTTATCGACCATGCTTGACGTCAGAACTCGGAGTCTGCTTCTGTACAGGGATAAATTGGGAGAAAGCACACTGAACATTGAGAAAAGATGTGATGCTTCCGTTAAAAATGTTAATTCACTAAAAAGCCTCAGTAGTTAAAAGAGACGTAAAACAAATAGCATTATTATTATTATTATTATTATTATTATTATTATTATGTACCAAAAATAATTAACCTTTTTGACGGCAAGTTATTATGAGTGGTTATGATAAAATTGCCAAGCCAAGTTTAGTGAGATTGGAAGCATTTTATCATCTCATTTCTGTATTGTTAAGATAGAATGTTTTTCTCCGTAACAGGTAAATAACTTTAAACGTAGTCGACATGAAATCAGTAATACAGTGCTTTGTTTCATTTGTTTATTTAAAACCCTCTTACTTTTTTGATTGGATATTTTAATATGCACTTGATTGACTAAACAATTTAAATAACATCTTTTGTGAAAACGTTGCGTATTTCCTCTTTGTTCACCATGTATCATCATGCATATTAAGTATCTCCAAGTAAGAACGTAAACATTACGTCTTCAAAAGACACAGGTGCAGGAAGTCACCTGACTGCAGCATGTTCAAAGAATAATTATTATGAATCCATTTATTCACGGAAATTAAACGCATCGATATATCCAGACAGAGCATGATTCCCCCGTTGTCATGGCTACAACATTGATAGCACAGCGTGGTTGTAAAAAAACACAAACTCCCTCAGCCGATATATCTGTACCCTGGCATTATAGCGGTTAAATAATAAGATAATTTCGATCCCAACAAGTAGTTCTGTGAAGAACTAAATAGCCCATTTTCATACATCCTATATATGTTATTTCCTCTATCAACATACACAATTTCAGTTTAATTGCTGTAATTGATTCGTAGATGTTGAGAATCGTCTAAATATTTCGGATGGTCGCCATGTTGGTTTCTTATATATATAGGCCAAAACGTTGTGTACTATTAGATGGCGATTATTACGTAGGTTCATCATTCAAACGTTGATTTCGATCGCATGATTAGGACACAAGGAATAAAAACTTAATGTTAAAATTTTGCATAGCCGCCATCTTTAGGTTATATAAACAATTGAACTAAATTAGATGTCAGTGCATTACAATGTGTATAAATATTTGCTGTACAATGTTTCACTGCTCGTGGATGGTTAAATCGCGACAATAGTCTATTCAAATGTTTCAACTTCGCTTGGCCGCCATGTTAGTTTGGCACTTAAAAGGGTTTTTAAAGTCACATAGGTATCATTCTAGTAATGCTTTTTACCACCGTACAAATTTCAGGGTGATGTCAGAAGTAGTTTCAGAGATGTACAATGCCGGTGAAATATTTTGCACAGCTTCCGTCTTGGATTGGTGCGACGTAATACAATTTGAAGCTCACGGTCGGTGTCGGACAAGATGGTACTATGTGCTCACTAAGTTTCATTGAAATCACTTTAGCCGTTTAGATTTTATTAGGGACACACACATACACACGTACACATACGCACACACACACACACACACACACACACACCCACACACGGACAAAAGGTGATCTCACCAGCCTATTTTTTCATAAATAGGCTAAAAAAGAGTTTATGGGTAGAAAGAGAAGAATTTATGGGGTTTCTATATACGTACATGGTGGATTGTCCTTCTGAGAAGGTTTCCCTGGGCCGCAGTTGTTTACTTAAGGTAGGGTGGCCAGACCTTATTCGCTCCACCTCTTTTCCCTGTCAGCAAGAAGGCCTCTTGTATAAGTTTACTTTCCAGATAATGTACTGTCACTAATGATGGATCTAAGATTGGGGCAAGTGTCCCAAATAAGGAGTCATCCAACAATGTCTGGAATGAGTATTGAAATCCTGGGGAGAACCCAAATCACAATGCGTGCCTGCATGTTTAGCCTATTTTCATTTTATGAGAAAAAAAAAACAAATAGGTTTATGACATCACCTTTTGTCCGTGTGTGTGTGTGTGTGTGTGTGTGTGTGTGTGAGAGAGAGAGAGGTGTGTGTGCCTGTGTCCCTAATAACTTCTAAACGGCTGGAGCGATTACAATGAAACTCGGTAAGATCTTAGCACTATTCTGGCCGACCCCGACCGTACCCTTCAAATTTTATTGTGTCTCACCAATCCAACATGGCGGCAGTGCGAAATATTTCACCAGCATTTAGTATCTCCGAAACTATTACCGGTATCGCCCTGAAATTAAGTACAGTGATAAAGGGCACTACTTGAAATTCACCTATGAGACTTTCAAAAACCTGGTGACTACTAAACCAACATGGCGGCCAAGCGAAGTTGAGGCTTATAAGTAGACTTTTCTCGCGATTTAACTATCCAAACGTAATGAAACTTGGTACAGCAAATGTTTATACACATTGTAATGCACTGGAGTCTAATTTAGTTCAATTGTTTACACAACCTCAAAATGGCTGCTGTGCGAAATATTTCACTGACATTCTATATCTCCGAAACTATTACAGATATCACCCTGAAATTTTGTACGGTGATAAAGGGTACTGATACAAGTTTATCTATGTAACTTTCATAAACTTGTAAAGTACAAAACGAACATGGCGGCCAAGCGAAGTTGAAACATTTTAATAGGCTTTTCTCGTTATTTAACTCTCTGAGCGCAGTGAAAAGTGGTACAGTAAATTATTTTACATATTGTAATGCACTGGCATCTATATTAGTTCAATTGTTTACATAACCTCAATATGGCGGCTGTGCAAAATTTTAAAATTAAGTTTTTATTTCTTGTGTCGTAATCATGCGATCGAAGTGAAAGTTTGAATAATGGACCTAGGCAATAATTTTCCTTGAATGGTACATAACTCTATGGCCTATACATATAACAATCAAAAAATGGCGAGCATCCGAAATATTTAGACGGTTCTCAATATCTATGAATCTTTTACAGCAATCAAACTGTTTTTTTTTAATGTTCATAGAGGCTATGAACATATGTTCACCTATAGGCCTTTCAGTAACCTGGTGAGCACAAATGCAACATGGCGGCGACGCGAAGTATAAATATTTAAATGCACGTTTCTCGCGAATAAACTATCCGAGTGCAGTTAAACGTTGCACATTAAATGCTTGTACAAATGTTAATCCACTGGCATCTAATTTATTTCAATTGTTTTCATAAAACAAGATGGCAGCTGTGCGAAATTTTAAAAGTGCGTTTTTACTTCTTGTGTTCTAATCAAGCGATTGAAGTTTGAATACCACACGTACACAATAATCTTAATGTAATAGTACAAAAATAAAAATCCAACCTGACGACCATCTGAAATATTTAGACGGTTCTCAATATCTACGAATCTATCACAACCTTCAAACTGAAATTTAGTGTGTTGATAGAGGCAATTAACATGAGTAGGTTATATAAAAATAGGCTGTATATTTCTTCACGGAACTACTTGTTGTAAGTGGCTTAACGCGCCTGCACGGAAAGTAAGAGATTCGGGTTCGAATCCGGAATATGGTCACATGATCAAATCTTACTTAATTGCTCCACCTCCAGTGGCTGTCATTCTTTGGTGTCCCCCCTGAGTCTGGGATCGATTCCAGGCTCTGATAAGAAATTGAATTCTGGTCTGAGGTCTGGAACGGGGTTTACACAGCTCAAGTTGCAGAATTGAGAAGGGGCGGGTTCGATTCCAACCTCAGCCGTCTTAGATGTGGTTTCCTGTGGTTTCTCACTTTCACTCTAGTCAAATGCCGGTATGGTTCCTAACTTAAGGCCACGGCCACCTGGTGCCCAATGCTGATCTAAATTACAAATGAACATTTCTCTGGCAAAGGGACCCTACATCCATTCAAGAACTGAGTAATTTGGCCGAATATTCTTCAGTTCTGAATTCAAATCCAACGCCTTTTTTTACCTAGTGCCTAATATTCTCTGCAATTTCGCCTGGAGTGAAATTCAATGATCAAGTTGCTTGCTTTATATAAAGTCGATGTTAAACTCGAAGCAGTGATTGACTCGATTCTAAGCTTGCAATGTCTTAAAAATGTAGAAAAAAATTGTGGATGATATTCACATTTAAACTACGCTGATAATAACGCATCAACTATACAAGTGCTTCAAACTTAATGAGCAAAAATATTTGTAAATAAGATTGAAACGATACAAAAGCTTTTTGCAAATTTTGTAATCTAACGGCTGTGTATGCCAGGTGGCTCATTAGCTCCGTACAATCTACCAATAAGTGTCCCTCATACACTACTTCTGTATGGGATGTGTAATAACTGATTTCCACAGGGGACACATTGAATGCTGTCAGAGTACGTCAGATTACAAAAGGATAACAATCGGACGGCCACTCGCTGCATGTACCTCAGCGCTATCCATTTAATGCACCCCATTGCGTTATGAAACCTCGCACTTGAGAGCGTAATATGCTCATATGTGGTACAACAACATGCCTGTAGCTGGCAACATATTGACAATGGCTGACGTATTCAGAAACAACAAATTCACGGACATCATACTAATCTATGGAGAAGCTAGTCGTAATGGCGTCGAAGCTCGAGGTTTCATAACACAATGTAGCAGATTAGACGAGAGCGCTGAGGAATACGTAGCAAGCGGTTGTCTGGTTGTTGTCGCTCGGCATTCTGACGAAACGTGGTTGCCTTATAGGATACTCCTTACGAATTCTGTTATTAGACCTCCCGTTCATCATTAGTACATACGGGACACCTAAAAGTAGATTGTACGGGGCAAACGAGCTATCTGGTATACAGAGTATTTTAGGAGGTGGTAGTATACTGTAGATCAATTCCACTAAAAGTTCCATATAACATGATTCACATTTGTATTGCATACAGAGATACAGCTGGTAGTATTTAACCCAAACAATTGTAAAGCCAAGGCAAATGAGGACGTTCAAAGTTGGGTTTCAAAAATTCCACCACCAATGCATTTTGCACTTCTCACCCCATGTAGCTCTTCGAAGGGCGTCTTGGAGTTCCTTGATGAGGGCTGTACTATGCATAATCCGAACAACGAACTCTGCTCTTGTGTCAACGTTTTCCTTTTAGACTTCGCTTTTCTACCATCCCCACAGGCAAACATCCAAAGGGGTGAGGATCAGGAACCTTGGTGGCCAAGAAACGTGCCCATATCTCCCGATCCATATTCCGGGGAAAGTTAGGTTTAGATGTTGTATCACCAGACGACAAGAAATTGCAGGAGCCCCGTTAAGCTGGAAGAACATACGGATTCTTGTAGCCAAAGGAATCTCTTCCAATAATGCTGGAAGTGGATAATGGGGTCCTGTTAGACGATGCGGCAACACAACAGGACCAATCAACTGTCAATCAACCCACACCGCACATTTACAGAGAAGCGTCCGTGAAAATGTTTGTCCATAGTGGCATGTGGGTTTTCTTCTGACCACTGATGTTCATTACGAATGTTATTGATGCTGTCACGAGTGAACTTGGCTTCATTAGTGAAGATTACAAATGGGATTACTTGGCGATTTGCACGTATCCAACGACAAGATACCAATCGTCTATCTGCATCTCCTGCTCGAAGGCGTTGAAATGGCTGGCAATGACACGGATGCAACCCGTGCATACGGTACGTAATGTCCACCATACTCTTGTACATGGAACACCGATACGTGCAGAAAGTCAACGTGTACCAACACACGAAACTACAACTGCTCTGGTTACATACCAACGTCTGTATCTCGGTACGCAATAACAATGGGACACATGTTATATGGATTTTTTAATTGCAATTCATCTATACTACCACCTACTAAAATATTTACTATTCCTCCTGAAACACCCTGTATTTGGGCATGCGTGTAATACATAAACATCGTACATTATTTAAGCCTAATTGAGTAGGATCTGATGATGATCGCTTGACGATCGAAACTTGTCTTAAGCACCCCCTTCCCCATTTTTGTATAAAAAGCGTGTTAATTTGTGACAACTATTTTATGCAATATTTCATTCAGGGTTGGGTACAAAAATACTTCTATTTTCGACCCTGCCGAAATGTAAATATTATATGTCAGAAAACTGTACTATAATGAGGCTCATTTTCTACCACCAATCAGAGCTCAAGAAACAGTTGTGTGACCAATTAGGTGAGGAAAGCATCGCACCTGCGCTCACTTCCATGGCCCCCTATTTTTAATTTCACTGCGTGGCCTAGTGTCATAGTGGGGTATTCCAGGAGGCCATGGTCAAATACAAGGTATTCTATGCGTCCCATGCACTCTGTTCAGTACATACAACTGGTGGAATCTCGACAGATATTTATGAATTTTTATGTTCGGACATAAAATAGTTATAATTATCGTCGAACATAAACAGTCGAATGCAACTCGCCTATAATGGTAATTAAGACACGAGTATGTTTATAAAACGAGCGTAGTGAGTTGTTTAATGTACTTGTCTTCCCGCCTAATGTAATCGGGCGTAATGTGTGTTGACCGATTGGAAAGCTTTCTTTCATGAATTTGACTATCCTATTGAGCACAACCATTAAGGTAGGCTACATACAATTCCAGAGCATCTACTCCATGCTTGTTACATTATTGTTAATTCAAAAATGTGTGATCTCTGACAATACGGAATACATAACAACGACACGCATTGGCTATTGAGGACCCCTCCATTGCTCGCTTTACCCGGAGGAGAGGAAAGGGGACTACTAATGGAGTACTTGGGCTCAGCAGGCTGAAGTTAATGGCAAGGAGCACCCTCACTCCCCTGCTGCTAAAATGATAATGCATTCTCCTTTGATGTTTCATTAGTTCTGCGGAGAAAACAGGCGTTCAAAGAGGCGTACCTGTGTGACAACGCAGTAGACGTATCTGATCGTCATTGCCTTGGGCAGTGCGCGCAACATGTGGCAGGGAGATACAAATCAAAGACCTGTGTGCTTTGTGACACAAGCTGTCAGGGACACTTGGCATACGAACACAAGGTCGTCTAAAACAGGTCTTTAAAGCACTAAATCATACTTCTGCTTTGACATAAGGGGAATCTTGTACGGCTGTCATTCTGTCTGATGCACTGCGTAGCCCAGTGCACGCCTCTGTTACCCTGTATTCAAGTGTCAAAAATAATGAGATAACTATCCATTATTCGAGACAAAGGTCATGAGAGAGAAGCAGGTATTCAGAAAGATGCAAGGCAACGCTGCAAGTTATCACCCATACTTTTCAATCTATACATTGAACAAGCAATGAAGGAAATTAGAGAAAAAATCGAAGTAGGAATAAAGATTCAAGGAGAAATAATTCCAACACTGAGATTCGCTGATGACATTGTCATCTTAGACGATTCTCCAGAGTATTTGAATGAGTTCAAATGGTATGGACTCCGTCTTGAGGAAAGAATTCATGATGAAAATCAATGAATGTAAAAATAAATAAATAATGGAATGTTGCCGAAAGAAATTAGAAACCTTTATAGACGTCAAATTGACAGACAAAAGCTAAAGGTAATAGGAGACTTATGCTGCTTAGGAAGCAAAATAACTCGCGATAGACGAAGTAAAGAGGATATAAAGAGCAGGTTGGCTCAGGCTAGGAAAGCATTTCTACAGAAAAGAGATCTGTTGACTTCAAATATAGATTTATGTTTTATAAAGTCATTTTTGAAAGCTTTTGTCAGGAGCGTGGTGCTCTATGGAATTGAAACTTGGACTGTTGACACAGTAGAAAAGAGGGGAATAGAAGCGTTTGAAATGTGGTGTTACAGGAGAATCATGAAGATGAGATGGGTATACAGAGTAACAGATGAAGTATTAAGACGAGTGGGAGTGGAGAGATGTTTCTGGCGACTGCTAATGAAGATAAGAGAAAGGTTGGTAGGACACACATTGAGACACCCCGGAATAGCAAAGTTAGTTATGGAAGGAAGGGTTGAGGACAAGAACAGTAGTGGTAGACCAAGATTAGAATGTAAAACAGATTGCCTCGGATGTAAGTCGTGCTAGCTGTGTAGAGATGGAACGATTAGCTCAGGACAGGGAGCGTGGAGGGCTGCATAAAACCCATCAAAAGACTGAAGACTAAAACAAAATAACCCATTAGTCTATTGTGCAAGATCATATCTATCCGACTTGGCATTAATTCCCCGAGTGAACAATACACGTTGAAAGAGACAATGAGCTACTCACAAATCCATGGTATTTATAAGTACAGAATCTCGCTACCACGCCCGATGAATGCTACATAAGATTTACGTCAGGAAACGTGGTGGCCACAATATTATTATTGTTATTATTATTAATATGTCTGGTCCCATGGCAGATTGGTTACCGCTCTTATGGCTTGAAGGGTCCCGGGTTTGATTTCAGACCGGGTCATCAGGTATTTTAATCTCCTGGAGCTAATTCTCTTGGTCCGGGGAACTGGGTGTATGTGATGCCTGCATTATCACACATCCTCATTAGGAAACGCAGGTCGCCCATGGGCGTCAACTAGAAGGAGTTGTCTTGGCCTCCCTGGATCCACATGACATTATATTATTATTATCATCATTAATTTTAGCCCGGTAGGAATGCTATGCATGGTTTATTTTGTAGGCTTGCATTCTTTACTAACATATTTGAGCCCGGCTAACAATTTTTCCTTTTATCTTTTGTGAGATTCGTTTCCAAGGCTTCTGACTTTTGAGAGGTGAGGAGCAAGAAAAACAAATTACGAGCCTTACAGTAGTCGCATATGATGTGTATCATCTGACATAGAAGAAACCTCACGTGAAATTGTTGATACACCGGTATTTTATACTATTATTGGCACAAATATTAATCTATTGTAAAAGGGAGTGTTTTACAGATATTGTAGTTTATAATACGGAACTCATTTTATAAGATGATTTGTAGCTTCCACCAGCACTAGCCTTAATAAAGAATACGATATGGATAAACTAGATTAATAGACACGATACCGCTCATAACCTTACATTCCTAATAAACAGGTCCTCTTCATTCACAGACCAACACGTAATTTCATATGGATTCTGTTAAAATGAGTCATATTGATATGATAAATATCGTTTAAAATTATAATCTGGTAGCAAAAATATCTACCCCGCCCAGGATTCGAACCCAAGATCTCTAGATTCACAGTCATACGCAAAAACCCCACGGCTATATCGAACACAAATATTGTGCACAAGATGGTGACTTATTTCCACGTTCCAATAATACTGCATTACGGAATTAAGTTTCATTTATATTTTGCTTGTTTCGATAATGTTCCTGAGTGACATTGAGTTTAAAATGCCTTATGCCAATGCAATGCCGACTACTTACAATGTTTGATATTAAGGCATTTTACCATTTAAATACTTATACGAAGACTTCGAACATGTACCATGTCATTTGTTTAAATCACTTGACACCAGAGTTCGCATGAGCGTTTTCCGTTCAGTATGTAATATACATTCCACATGGCCGAGAGTGCGTCATGGTATCAATTTTAGACACCGCGCGCTGATTGTTTCTCTTACCAGTGCCAGCTGGATCGATCGATCGAGTTGGCAGTGCGTCTTATACTTCCGTTCGATCCACCACTGTCAGCTAGGGCACATTTCCATTCCGTTTGATCAATCGAGCGGGCAGTGCATACTTCCGTTGTCCACCACTGCCAGCTAGTACACTTCCGTTTGATCGATCGAGCGGGCAGTGCATACTTCCGTTTGATCCACCACTGCTAGCTCGATCTTTCCGATCCACTTCCGTCCCCAATTTTCAAAATCACTCCGACAAAACTATCCAGCAACCGAGCGGAAAGATGTTACACATCAATAAAACAAAATTTATAGTGGTTTAGAACATCAAGGTCAGAAATACCAGGGAAATCCAGGACTTTTCGAACTTTATTGAGCCAACTTATAACTTTTACTTATTATTATTATTGCATTTTATTCTTTCTTTCTGTCTTTCTTTCTTTCTTTCTTTCTTCGTTTTGCCCATTTAGGGAGCGCGTTTGAAGTGTTGACTCGGGTTGATGGTGTTTTGCTCTTCTTCTCTTCCCAAAATCTCCTCATGAACTCAGTATGCCCCTTCTTACGTCCCTCCATCCATTTTTTTTTCAGTGATCTTTTTAGCTTCATCGGTGAAAGAGTGATTTGTAACTAGAGTTCCAAAAGTCTTGCGGCGTTCATGATGATATCTTCTGTAATGTTCATTTCATTTAAGTCCTGACGATTCGTCACCAGTATTCTTCTTGAGTTCCTCTAAGGAGTGTGTTTATTTACTAATGTTTCATAGGTTTCGCAATTTCTTGTGTTGTCTTCATGGCTGTTTATTTTGGAAATTATGGATATCTTTGAATGTATTATATAAAATATTATTCTGGTGGGTCTGTTGCTTTTCAGTCTGTAGATATTTTCATAGAACCTCAAACGTCTCTTGCATATGGTATTAATGTTGGATTCTGCTCTTCATCCATGTTTCATTTTCTTGCGTTTTGTTGTATAGGCCTATTTTCATGAGAAATTTGCGTTGTTATCATTTTTTACATCGTTATGCCCATCTGTGGAGCGTAATAGGACCTATTTTGCTAATGATGTTTTCTTTCTTCTCCAAAAATCTCTTCATCTGGGCACTAGAAAATCTTCCCCCGTTCTTCCGTCCATGATTTCTTGGTCCTGGAAGCAATTTTCTCAGAAAATTATGGTTACTGATTAATGTTCTGAACTGGAGTCGATCTTGTAAAATTTCCTCTGTAGTGCCCATTTATTGAAGATCTTTTTCTATTTTACTAAGCCAGTTGTTCTTGACTTTCATTGAGAGAACAAGGTTGAGAATCCTTTTGGTGAGCCTGTCATTGTTCATTCCGAGAATCTAGCCGTAGAACTTCAATATTTTTTAGCCTACTTTTCACATTTTGCAAAAATGAGAAAAAAGTAGACTTATGAGATCGATTCGGGAAAATATCTGTCTGTCTGTCTGTCCTTCTGTCTGTGTGTGTGTGTGTGTGTGTGTGTGTGTGTCCCCCATCAACCCCTAAACGGCTGCAGCTATCGAAACCAAATTTGGAATGAGTAAAGATCTATACCGGGACATCTCAATGTCATACATGAAAATGATGTCAGTGCTACCAACTGCTAAAAAATCGCAATTGAAATTTGGATATCTTGGAATGTATACACGGGAACTATTCCAAAATTGGTACACATATAGATAATAATACTTCAGTTTAATTTTCAGGAGGCCATACGCGACAGTGTGGCCAAAATGATTCTAAGCCTACTGATATGTCCAAATTTTAAATGCATATAACTCCTACACTATCAATTGGATTTGAACCAAATTTCGTATGTGCTATGTGTACATAAACAGATATGACCGAGAGTATTCTAATGAGCCACCAGGGCTGCCAACCGTCAATAAATGCTCTCTCTATTTTTTATCCAAATGCCAATATATTAGAAAGTATGCGAGCCCACAGCTTTAAACTTTGCACACGTATAGTGCCCGACATTCTAGATTAAATTGTAGCAACTAATATATGTCAGAGCTACCAACATGATTCTAAGCCTGCTGAAAGGACCAATTTTTAATTACATGTATCTTCTATACTATCAATTGGATTTCAACCAAATTTCGTATGTGCTATGTGTACCATAACAGATATGACTGTGCATATTCTTTAGAGCTATCAGGGCTGCCAACTGTTAATAAATGGTGTTTATGTATTTTACCCTATATTAGAAAGTATGAAAGCCAACAGCTCTAAACTTTGCGCACGTATAGTTCCTGACATTCTAGATTAATTTGGAGCAACTAATGTATGTCAGTGCTACCAACATGATTCTAAGCCTGCTGATAGGTCCAATTTTAAAATTCCAGTAACTTCTATACTAACAAATGGATTTCATCCAAAATGGGCACAACATTACATCATAATATTTCAAATTATTTCTGACCAACACATGCATGACATTGTTGCCAACATGATTTTACATGCGCTGATAAGTTCAATGTCTAACTGCATGTAACGTCCATGCTATCCATTGGACTTCAACCAAATTTTGTATTCTGTGCCTTAAGAGATGAAACTAAGAATATATTCAGTCACCAGGGCTGCCAACTGTAGTGCTCTATCAGGCTACATCATGCCAGGTATATTTCGAACTAATTAGAAATTTCGATATTAACAAATTCATTTCGTCATTATTCTAGATAGGTCCATAAATATTACTCATTGGCTTGAATCTAACATTTTAAGAAAAGCAGGCTCTTTAGTTTGACACGGAACTTCTTGTTTTTTTCTGAAGTTGTCAGTGATCTAGTGCTGATAAAGCTCCTGAGATTTCCAATTCATCCACATTTCTCCTGAGCAAGGATTTTCCTCAATGTTTTCCTCTCTTGTTTCTCTACGTTTCTCTCTGATCAAGGGTGTTATTATTATTTTATGTTGAAACGAAATTAATCATATGTAATTCAAATTGCGTTCTTATTGGCGAATAATTCAATCAAATATCAAATGGTTTATTTATTTATTTATTTATTTATGTATTTATTTATCGTATGGATTTTAGAGCCGGGAGTGTCCGAGGACATGTTCGGCTCGCCCGAGTCTGTAGCTGCTTCAAGCGGACACCCCTAGGGTGAGCTACAAGTTCCGTTCAATTTAAAGTAGTTCCAACTTTCGCTACTAGATGTCAATGATACCTAGTGGTGAACGTTGGAACTTTGATAGAGCGTTACAACGAAATCTAACCTAGAAATTTAGCTCCACACAAGTTTAGTCTGTGGAAGGATCTTTTTACATGCCATAAATCTATGACATGGGATCGCCGGCTTTACTTCCTCTCCGAAGGAAGGCATACGGAAGGATTTTAACACTCTTAAAAAATCCGACGACCTTGGCTGGGTTTGAACCCGCTATCTTGGGCACAGCAGTTCAGCATGCTACCAACTACGCCACCGAAGCCGCAATCAATTGATATTAAAACTTAATCCCCTAAGTCAATAAATTGAATTACTAATAGTTATTTATTGTACCAGTACCGACAGTAGTGGCTACGCTGGCTAAAGCGCGGCGTTAAGTCATGGGGCCAAGCTCTCTGCTGACTCGGTAGACGCGTGGGTTCGAGCCCCACCGTCGGCTGTCCTTGAAATGGTTTTCCGTGGTTTCCCCATTTTCAACACCAGGCAAATGCTGGGACAGTACCTTCTGATAGGCCACGGCCGCTTCCTTCCACATCCTTGCCCACTTTCATCCATTCATCTCATCACTCATCCCGACGCGCAGGTCGCCCACGGGCGTCGACTAGAAAGACCTGCACTCGGCCTCTCAGGAGGCTACACGAAAAAAAAAATGTGTACCAGTTTGAACCACAGTGTGGACTTCCTCAGCAAATATGATTACGTGGGCTTCCGAAACATGTTGTTAGTAAAATTCAGAGAATGTTGTTGATGGCTTTGTAGAGTAAACCTCGACTCGATATTTCCACATCAACGAGCATTTCATATATGTTAATAGTAGACTACATTATGCAAAGAGCCTATAATGGCAATAAAGGACACGAGTATGTTTAGAAAGAGAGCGAAGTGAGTTTTATAATTTCCATACGAGGGGAGTTGTATACGACTGTTCATAAACGACAGTTTATGTTCGACGATAGTTATAACTTTATTTTATTTTATGTTCGAACAGAAATATTCATAAATATCTGTCAGGATACAGTCACTTCAATTTAGTGATCGGAGTGCAAGCGCCGAGTTTGGTATCTGTACTTTACAAGTTCTCTGACCCACGCATGTGCTCTGTCTGCTTGGCAATGCCATATATTTATAGCCTGCCAATCTGCACCAGCATTCACTCGAACGGTACCGAAGTCGTACGAATGAATGCCCTGTCTAGAAATTGGGGTTGGGGATATTAAGGTACAGTGCTATTTCTTTTCTCATATTCGCCAGTTAATTTACGCGAACATATGGGACGGTGCACTTTCCATGTCGGTAATTTATATAGAAGGATGGAGTGTTGCAATCTTCTGGACATAGATTCCTAAATTTCTTGCATATGTCATAGTATTTTCTTGTTAACGTAAATGTTCGTGCTGATTTTGTATTTGTGTTTGTCATTGTAACTACAATGGTTGATCGAATATCCTTTACCTTGTCAACTTCCAAATCATGTAATTCATGTCCGACATGTTGGATTTTGTGTTCATGTGCGAAGCTATCAAGTACCTAATTGGTCACACATCACACAACTTGAGCTCTGATTGGTTGTAGAAAGTGTATCATAATGAAAACTAGTACTTTAATGACCATCATTATGATACAGATTTCTGATATAAAATATTTACATTTCGACATCGTCGAACATAAGAGAGCATTTTATATTCAATATAGTCCTTAGTAGAACTTAAATTGAGATCCTTTTATTTGCAAACGTCAGCTATATCAGATGTTTAGCCTACTTTCGTTTTCAGCAAAAGAATGAGATGTACACGGGCCAAATGCCCATGTATGTATGTATGTGTGTGTGTGTGTGTGCGCGTGTGTGTGTGTATGCCAACGAAACAGAATTGAACAAAAATTTGGTACACCTCATTGTATTCATTGCACTGTTGTATATCACCATCATCTGAACCAAAACAAAATGGTGGCCACCCAAATGTTCAAAGCTTAAATCAAATTACGATTAAACTTATCAGCAGATCACTACCAACTTGTGCACAAACAAATCTCCATCGCCATGTAAGAAGCGTCTGTTGCCTAAACTAGAAGGTCATCCGCTAATTATTTTATATGGTGGTTAGGAGAAGAATTAAAGTACCGGTATGCAAGTTAGTAATTCAGTATTGTTTTGCAACATATAAGAACTCGTAGCCGTTCCATAATCTACCAGTACAGACGAGAATGCCTCCCCATTAATGTGGTAGTTGTGGTTTCATTTGAAAGGTTTAGACATCGTGATCATTTAGCCCCATGTCATTTAACCTTGGTTATTGTGATGGGTATAATTGTAATTTAGGTGAGGATTAGGAAGGAGATGGCCGTGGCCATCCCGGTATTTGTCTGAAGTAGAAGTGTGGAACGATGGAAAACCACCTATTCTCAGTTTTGCATTACGAGGCTGAGTGATCCCCCGTTCCAATCCTCAGACCAGAATTACATTTCTTGACAGAGCTGGGAATAGAACCCGAGTCTCGATATTGAGAGCAAAGAATGCTAGCCACTGCACCACGAGATGATCGTGATGCGACAATTTCATTATTGAAATTGCATTTTTATGTCTGCACATTGTGATTGTTTATTCCGTTATAAACAAGTTGTAATTGAAAGTCGCGGTCTACAAATAAATTGAACGAAACAATTTTAAACTACTCATTACAAAACTGACCACATCTATAAACAAGGAAAAATAATAAAACAATCACCGTCTGTTTAATCCATAAAATTACAATATGGTTTCATTGTGACCATTACTCATTAGTAGGGGCGAGATTTTAGGGCTTTGCGACATGTAGCCCTGTGTAATTGGGTGTGCATAAAATTTGTGTGATAACCTGTGGCACTGTTATGTCTTTACTAGTGTGTATATTTGTAATTAAGGTGGGAATTGGGTGGTATACGGCCGTGGCCTTACGTTAGGTATCAACCCGTCATTTGACTGGAGTAGAAGTGAGCAACGTGGAAAACCACTTCCAGGTTGGCTGAGGTAGGAATCTAATCCACCTCTTCTCAGTTCTTCCGTTACCCCGTTCCAGACCTCAGACCAGAATTACATTTTTGGCCAGAGCCGGGAATCGAATCTGGGTCTTCGCGGTAAGTGTCACAATGCAACGGGACTGGCATAATTAATTTAATGGAAATCAATCAGTAGCTATCTTCGGCATCCAATTGCTTCCAACGTGGCTAATGGAAGGTAAGCCGCTATCTTAATAATATTATTAATAATAATAGAACAAATAATAATCATAACATACCAATAATAATAATAATAATAATAATAATAATAACGATATTAACTCCGCCACTGCCGGTCCCAAGCCCGGGGCCTCATCTCGTAAGTGATGAGGAAGGAGGAGGGGGAGGAGTAACACCTCGTTAAAAAACCTGGGTCCATCTGGCTCCGGATGGTAGCACCCTGTAAGGGCCCCTGCCTAGGGTTACTAGGTGAAAATTGGTCAACGGTCCTGATGGCGGAAGAGGAATCTAAGATTCCCAACGATGGATGGAGCGGAAGAGCCAGGTGGTTTCCCCACCAATAAAGAACTCTAAATCCAAAAGCGTTTGTTCCCAGATTGGGCGGCTTATGGTCAGCGTCTGTTCACCATGTGGTGCGGCTGTAAACTTGCTCCAGGAACTAACAATCCCTGGTTCTAAGAAACCTAGTGGATAACCACTAGACCCCTTTTCTTACAAGTAACCATGGCGCGTGCAAATAATAACAGTATTACCCCAGGTGGTAACCAATCCACCCGTCAACTGACGGCACCCGGGCGTTCGGACTCTGGGGGACCCGGGAAACCACGGCCACAGAGAAAATCGGAGTTCTCTGGCAAACTTCCACATAAGACACCAACATACGTAGGCACTCTAAACATCAACACTCTCATACAGCCTGGAAAGTTGCACAATCTAGTGACAGAACTCGATAGACAGAAGCTTCTAATCCTCGCGCTGCAGGAGACACGTATCACAGATGAAGACACCATGGACTACGGCAATTATCGCTTGTTCAAGAGCAAGACTGACAGGCGCGTTGCCAAAGGCGCTCCACTTCTGGGGATGGCCTTCATGGTCCACAAGACCATAGTAGAATCCTTAGAAGAAGTTACTCCAGTAAACAACAGATTGATGAGCATGCGCTTCCGGTGCGCCAACAAAAAATACACACTGATCAACGCACACGCCCCCACTAACCAAAGTAACAAGAGCGATCCACAGTCCGCAGAAAAATTCTGGTCGACCCTTGACACAGTGATGTCCAAAGTCCCCAGGAATGACGTCAAACTCCTCATGGGCGACTTCAATGCACAGATCGGTAGAGAAAAGATGTACAGGAAAACAGTCGGAAACTATCCTGCACATAAATTCACAAATAAAAATGGCACACGACTCATAGAACTCTGCCAGCAGAATAACCTCAAGCTCATGTCAACATCTCTTAGAAAACACCCTAGAAAACAGAAAACCTGGCGTTCTCCAGTCCAGCAGTTAGGTGAGTTCCAAATCGACCATGTGGCAATCTCATATCCAGTACAGAAGGAGATTCATGATGTACAGGTACGTAGAGGAGCCAACATTGACTCTGACCATTACCTAACCCGCGTCAAGGTCAAGTTCACCCCAAAGAGAACTTTCTGTAAGAAACCCCCCCTACCAAAATTTGACACAAAAAAGATCGCAGACTCTGGAGTGAAGGAAGCCTGGGAAAAAGAACATGCCAATGACTGGCAAAATTTCCACCGAAAAATCATAGAAACAGCACAAGCTCTCATTCCCTTGAAGAAGAATTCCAAACATCCTTGGTGGGATGTTGATTGTGAGAATGCACTCATTACCAGGAAATTGGCATATCAGAAATACAACAGTAAAAAATCCCCAGAAAATTTACAGAATTTCCATGAAACACGAAAAGCAACCGCAAAAATTATCAGACAATCCAAGAGGAGATACCTGAAGGAACAGTTGGACTCCATTGAGGACAACTTCCGTAACTACAACGTAAGGGACTTCTACAGAACGTTTGCAGGACACATCAGAGGGTACACACCACCAAACCTTTGCTTCAGAAAATGTGATGGAAAATTAGCACTAACGAATAAGGAGAATTGCAAGGTGATGGCACAATACTTCTCTGATCTTCTCAACTGTCCAGAACCAATAGAGAGATTCTCAGAGGAAGAACCTACAGTCAAGAACGCAGACTCATTACCTCCGACACAAGAGGAAGTTCACAGGCACATCATCAAACTTAAGAACAACAGGACATCTGGTGAAGACGGCATAGTGGCCGAACTACTGAAAAACCTAGGGCCACACTCACTCAGGGAACTCACACAGATTGTCACTGACATCTGGACATCAGAAAAGCTACCAGATGAGTGGAAATGTGCATTGATCCACCCGTTACACAAAAAAGGCGACCGCTCTGACGTAAACAATTACAGGGGCATTTCACTATTACAAGTTACGTACAAGATCCTCTCAGCGTGCCTACTCCAAAGGGCTCGGGACCAGCTGGAACACAAGATTGGCGAGTACCAGGCGGGATTTCGTCCTGGTCGCTCCTGCGCGGAACAAATCTTCAACCTAAAAAGTATATTGAAAATCAAAGCCCTCAGGAATACTCCAGTTATATGTACCTTCGTTGACTTCAAGAAAGCATATGACTCCATTGACCGCCAGTCATTGTTCAACATCTTGCACGAGCAAGGTTTGGATAGCAAGACCTTGCGATTGATCAAACAGACACTGACAGACACGACATCAAAAGTGAAATTCATGGGGGAAATCTCAGAACCATTTCAGATCAATACAGGTGTTCGCCAAGGTGACGGGCTCTCTCCGCTTCTCTTCAACCTAGTGCTGAACAAAGTTATCAAGGAATGGGAGAAAGAGCTGAGACTTCAAGGTTACTGGAGGCCAGTGCGACTAGGACGACCAAAGGACGAACTGGAGGTTGGATGTCTAGCCTTCGCGGATGATCTGGCTCTACTCTCAGATAACGAAACCACATCAATCAGACAGATAGAAGTACTCCAAGAGTGCGCCGAAAAAGTAGGACTACAGATCTCGTTTCAAAAGACAGAGTTTTTCTGTACGAAATTCGACATACAGAATTTAAACACGAAATATGGCAAGATCAATAGAGTCACCCACTTTAAATACCTAGGTGAAGTGCTTGAACCGACGGGAAAAGAGAAAATCGCGCAGAACACTAGGTTAATGAAAATGAAGAGAGCCTTATACAAGACACAGAGTGTCTACAACAAAAAATGTCTGTCCACATTCACTAAACTTCGTCATTACAACACGGTTATTAAACCTGAGGTGCTTTATGCTAGTGAGACGTTGACGTTACACACTAAGGGCGACTTGGAAAAAATCCTCACAGAGGAAAGAAAAATAATAAGGAAAATAATTGGACCAAAGCACACAGATGAAGGATACAGGCTTCACTCCAGAGACACCACAGAGAAATTGTCCAACCTCGCAGCAGACATCAGAAAGAGGCGACTAAAATTTTATGGCCACATCAGCAGACTCCCACAAACTAGACTCACCAACAAAATTCTTAGATACATACAGCGGCTCAAGATTACTACACCCTGGATGATGCAAGTCAAAATTGATCTAGTAAAAGCACAAGTCGACCCAGAAGACGTCATAGACAAAAGCGTATTTAGACACAAAGTATACAAGTGGGAAGTGTTGTCAGAGAGAGCTGCACCTACAGCCCAAAGACCAAAGTGGACCGAAGAAAGGAAGAGGGCCTTTAGTGCACGAATGAAAGAGTACTGGAAAGACAGGAAGAACAAAAAGTCATGATTGCTTCGCGTGGTCTAATAGGCCTGTAACGTGTAAAATAAATAAAAATAAATAATAACGATATTGCCATTATCACTAACACCAGACATGAAGCCATACACGCAGTGGAAAAATTACATGAAATTCCGCAAAGAACCGGAGTACAAATTTCTTATGAAACAAGAAGTTCCGTGACGAACTAAAGAGCCTACTTTTCATGCAAATGATTATTCTACAGTATATGAACCTATCTAGAAAAATGACGAAATTAAGTTGGTAATATCGGAATGTCTAATTAGTTCGAAATATACCTGGTAAATTGTAGCCTAATAGAGCATTTTAGTTGTCAGCCCTGGTGACTGAATATATTCTTAGTTCCATGTTTAAGGTACAGAATAAAAAAATTGGTTGAAGTACAATGGACATTATATGCAATTAGACTTTGGATCTATCAGCACGCGTAAAAGCATTTTGGCAACAATGTCATGCGTGTGCTGGTCAGAAATAGCCTAATCTGAAATATTATGATATCTTGTTGTGCCAATTTTGGACGAAATCCATTTGTTAGTATAGAAGTTACATGCATTTTAAAATTGGAACAATCAGCAGGAATAGACTCATGTTGGCAGCACTGACTTATATTTATTATTCCAAATTAATCTAGAATGTCAGGTGCTATACATGTGCAAAGTATAGGGCTGTTGGCTTGCATACTTCATGATATATTGATAATAGGTAAAAAAAAAAAATTTATTAACAGTTGGCAGCCCCTGATTGCTCTTAAGAATACTTATAGCCATATCTGTTATGTTACACATACAACATACGAAATTTGGTTGAAATCCAACTGATAGTATAGAAGTTACCTGCATTTAAAAATTAGCCCTATCAGAAGGCTTAGAATCATGTTGGTAGAACTGAAGTATATAAGTTACTCCAAATTTAATCTAAAATGTCAGGTACTATACGTGTGCATAGTTTAAAGCTGTCGGCTTGAATACTTTCAGATATATTGGTATTTGGATAAAAGAATAGAGAGAGCAATTATTAACAGTTGGCAGCCCTGGTGGCTCATAACAGTACGCTCAGTCATATCTGTTTAAGTACACATATTATATACAAAATTTGGTTGAAATCCAATTGATAGTGTAGAAGTTATTGGCATTTAAAATTGGACCTATCAGAAGGCTTAAAATTATTTTGGCAACACTGTCATGTATGGCCTCCTGGAAATTAAACTGAAATAGTGTTGTCTACATGTTAGCCAATTCTGGAATAGCTCCCATGCATACCTTCCAAGATATATCCAACATGGATATCCAATATGGACGTGAGATATTCCGGTATACATCTTTACGCATACTAAATTTGGTTTCGATTTCTGCAGCCGTTTAGGAGTTGATAGGGGGTCACACACACACAGCCAGACAGACAGAAGGATAGACAGACAGACAGAGGGACAGACAGATAGACAGACAGACAGAGAGACACACATTTTCCCGGATCGATCTCATAAGCCTACTTTTTCCTCATTTTTGCAAAATGTTAAAAGTAGGCTAAAAACCCACTATATGGAAAGACGGCCAGAACATAACTCATCTTTAATCACACAATACGATAAAATAACACAAGTCCCCCATTTGAATTCCTTGGTGAAATCATGCAGTCCTCGGGACTAAACCGAATTGCCAATGAACAAAGAATCACCAAACTACAGAAGGCCTACAAGCTAACGTGGGCTCACTACAACAAGAAGTGCATCTCGCTAGATGCAAAATTAAGGCACTATACAACGGTGATTCTTCCGGAAGCAACTTACGCAGCCGAAACAATGGTGATCGACAGACATTCCAAAATTAAGGATATTGAAAAACAGGAAAGAAAAATTCTCAGAAAGATTTACGGGGCAGTTAATAATGACGGTATTTGGATGAAGAGACCTCAAAGCGAACTCTACCAAAGGATCCACACGATAACGGAAGTAATCAAAAAACGCCGAGTACAGTTTTATACACACATTTAAGGATGGAAAATTTCAGAACGGCGAAGAAATTGCTCAACGTTATAACACGGAGTAAGGGTGGCACGGAGTGGCTGACAGAGGTTCAGAGGGACCTACAACAGGTCAACATTGAAAATCTTGAGGACCGCACCGAGGGCAGGAATAAAATCAAAAACGTTAAGTTTGATCAGAGACCGTCACGACAGCCTGGAAGAAAGGAGCATTCTGAGAGGATGAAGAGATTTTGGGAGGAGAAGCGGGAAAACGCCAGGAGATGAAATCATGTATTCAAGATCAATCGCTCTCCTAAAGGGGAACAATCGATTAAATAAAAATAATAAATTAATAATAATAATAAGAAGAAGAAGAAAAAATTGAGGAAAATCTTAGGTCCTGTTAAAGAGAATGATTAGTTTAGGAGACGGCATAAATAGGATTTATATACACATGTGGAGAAAATTATTGCCGCGATGCGGAAAAGGTGGATTGGGTTTTATGGGAATGCAGCCCGAAATACGTCAACACTATTAAACTATCACATTTTCATTTTACTCGAAGAGAAAAATACAAAGTGAATCTAGTTCTGTTAGATACAAAAATATCTGCAGGAGATTGGGATCTCATGTGAAGATATCCAGGAACGTTACCAGCTTAGGAGAAAACTCTTCGAACATCAGAGTTCTCAACCAAATCCGACAATGAAAACTGGAAAGGTGAGGACAAAAGAGAGAAGGGAACAACACTGTCTACGAGTGAAAGAATACTGGGCTAATTTTAAAGCTAAAAGGAAACAGTTGAAGTGACGTGGTTCTTAGTTGGCCGAAACGAAACAAGAATACTAACGTATTATTACTACTTCTACTAGTCTACTAATACCACAGGGTGCCAGGGAATGTTCTCCGCAGCGACTACGTGCTCCTGCCAGGGGTAGCATCAGCAGTTTAGTTGGCAGCACTGTGTCCTTGACAGGACAGCGGTACAGTGAAGGCAACTCGTATGGGTTGTGGGGTGTCGAAATCGTCAGTATGTATTGCAGTAAGCAAGCGTTCAGATAGACTATTGGAAGAGTGCATCAGTATACAGGCGGTAATGTTTACTACAGAAGAGAGAGCATTTTTGGTGGAATACGTTTTCCGCGAAGGCGATCTGTTTATAGAAAATGTAAAACTAAAATTTGAAGTGTCCAAACCGGGATACCGTTCAGGATTTGATAAGTAAATTTCGTGTGACTGGCAGAGTTCATGATGTACAGGGAACAGGCCGGCCTACGCTTTTAACAGACGAACAAAATGATTAAATCTCCAATATAATGCTGCGTAGTCAAAGAAAATCAACACGCAAATTAGCTCAAGAAAGTCTTCGACGATATGATTGTGTAGACGTGTTGAAGTCTGTCTTCCAACACTTCCAGTATCTGTTATGAATGGCTGTGGTGAGTACAACGTTTACTGTTTGTTTGTTTTGATACAAGCGACAGTAGTGCAGCCTTCGTATCTGCTGATGCCTGGCGCCCTGTATTACTTTAAATTTAATCGGTATTCTGCCTGAAGGCAGATCCGAGCCTCCGAAGAGGCTTCCCCCAGCCGGAGTTTACTTGCGGTAGGGTGGCCAGGGCCTTTCCGCTCCTCCTTATGTTGACCAACAGCGCGCAGTGCCTAGAACCGGCACACCATCCAAGTTCTGACTACGCCCAATGTTGCTTAACTGCGGAGTTCTCATGGGATCCGGTGTTTCAACACGGCTAGGCCGTTGGCCCTGTATTACTACTATTAATAATAATAATATTAATAGTTATGGAGTAACAATAGACTAATAATAATAATAAAAATAATAATAATAATAATAATAATAATAATAATAACAATAATAGAAATACCCATGGCCCTGGCCTACCAAGCAATCGCTGCCCAGCCATTAGGCCTACAGATTACAAGGTGCCACGTGGTCAGCAGGTTGGGTCCCCTCGGCCGTTAATCTTGGCTTTTATGACCTGGGCACTGCCTCACTAACAGACAGATACTCAATTGTCTTCACGAGGCTGACTGCACACCGTTCCAGCTCTCACGTCAGTTCCCAAAATCCAATTGGAGCCGGGAATCGAACCCACGGCTTCCGGGTGAGAGGCAGGTGTGCTACCTCAACACCACAGGTGTGAATAGTGATATCGTCACAACGAATTCCAGGAAAGTTGCCTTGGTATTCTTTAAACGTCTCCCCAGTGTAATGACTAGCATACAATCTAGAACAATGTATTGTTTGCATCAGGTAGCAGCACACTGGCGCCTTGCCAAGGTCTAGAACCCCTTAATTATTGTCGTGAAGACAGCTATTAGTTGTTCTCCACTGCTCCAATTTTCTTTCATGAAGCACAGCTCATGTTTTGCTATCACACACTCAATGTAGACCATTGTACTGCTTTAGGCGTAACAAAGATAAGAAGCTATGACGAATGACAAACATATTTCACGCTGAAAATCTTTAGGTAAATACAGTACAGTAAAATTAAAGACATTAGTACAAGAACCGTTTGAAACCACTGTTCATAGTGTTGAAATGTTATTGCTGTTGTTGTTTAATTAAAGGGATTTATACATCGTGGTCATTTAGCCCCATGCTGTGAGTAGAATTAGCCTTATAAACTGTATTATTATGGGGTCTGTAGTTGTGTGAGTATTTGTGATTCAGGTGAGGATTGGGAAGGAGGCGGCTGTCGCCTTAATTTAGAAACCATCCCTGCATTGCCTAAGAGGTTACTGAGTTTGGCTGTAGAGGGTAAGAGGAGCAAAGGTACTTCAAGGAGGCGATGGTTAGATTCTGTGTTGAACGATTTCAAAGTAAGAGGTATAGAAGCGAAAGAGACCGCAGTGCTAACTGCTAATAGGGCATCATGGAAACGACTCGTTCGCAGAGGCTTACAGATTATACTGGACGCTAAAAGGCAAAGCAATCTCCAATAAAGAATTATATTTTATTCGTTTACTCACATTCATGTACTCATTTATTAATTTATTAATTTGTTTTTCTATTAATGTAATAAATAATTTATTCTTTATTTCATTTACTCTTTCTTCATTCATTCAATTTCGCTAATAGGTCAACCCGGGACCACTATAAGCGTCATTTTTTATATTTATTTATTTATATATTTATTAATGTACCCATCCCTTTAATCGTATATTCATATATTCATTAATGCATTTCGAAATTGTATACAGTAAATTATTCATTAATTCATACCCTTAGTTATTCAATCATTAAATTATTATTTTATTCAGTCATTTATTTATTTATTCATTTATTTATTTATTAATGCAATCATTTGTGCATTTATTTATTCATTCATGTATACCCTCATACTAGGAACAACATCCTCCAACTGAAAAACGCACTAGGGCCATGCTGGGAGTAGTGTGCTACTGGATTTATAACCTAACAAGGTGCAAATATTAGCTGATTGGTTTCCATTCCAAGGGAATAATTCATTATCAGTGCTGCGAGTTGAACTGTTAGTTAAATTAGTGTTACTCGCCCCCATATTTTATATGATGAAATAATTAAACGACATTCCTTATAGTCACTAACTTCGTAGCATTTAGTTTTATTTCATGTCATAATCACAAGATGGTGAAAAGCACACGAGTCTTCAGATACACTCAACAAGAAGTTCCGTGACGAACTAAAGAGCCTACTTTTCTTAAAACTTAATATTCTTGCCAATGATTAATATATATGGACCTATCTAGAATAATGACGAAATTAAGTTGGTAGTATCGAAATTTCTATTTAGTTTGAAATATATCAGATATAATGTAGCCTAATAGAGCACTAGAGTTGGCAGCCCTGGTGACTGAATATAACCTTAGTTCCATCTCTTAACGTACAGAATACAAAATTTGGTTTGAAGTCCAATGGACAGCATGGACGTTACATGCAGTTAGACATTAGATCTATCGGCCTGCGTAAAAACATGTTGGTAACAATGTAATGCATGTGTTGGTCAGAAATAATCTGAAATATCATGATCTCTTGTTGTGCCAAATTTGGATGAATTCCTTTTTTTAGTATAGAAGTTACATGTATTTTAAAATTGGACCTATCAGCAGGCTTAGAATTATGTTGGTAGCACTGACGCATATTACTTACTCCAAATTAATCTATAATGTCAGGTACTATACGTGTGCATAGTTTAAAGCTGTCGGCTTGCATACTTTCTGATATATTGGTATTTGGATTAAAAAATAGAGAGAACATTTATCAACATTTGGCAGCCCTGGTGACTCTTAAGAATATGCTCAGTCATATCTGTTTATGTACACATAGTACATACGAAATTAGGTTGAAATCCAATTGATATTGTAGTTATCAGCAGGCTTAGAATCCTTTTGGCAACACTGCCATGTATGGCCCCGTGGCAATTTAACTGAAATATTATTGTCCTTATGTGTGCCAATTTTGGGATAGCTCCCGTGCATACCTTCCAAGATATCCAACATGGAGCTCAAATTTCAATTGAGGTTTTTCAGCAGTTGGTAGCACTGACATAATTTTGGGATTGAGATATTCAGGTATAGATCTTTACTCATACCAAATTTGGTTTCGATTTTTTCAGCCGTTTAGGAGTTGATAGGGGGGGGGGGCACACTCAGACAGACAGACAGACAGACACACATTTTCCCGGATCGATCTCATAAGTCTACTTTTTCCTCATTTTTACAAAATGTGAAAAGTAGGCTAAAAATCGTTTTGTATTGAATAGAGTTCTTCAGGTTTAAATTTTCAGTAGGGTTAAATTAATTTAATGTTCCACCCTTTAACACAACAATCACCAAAATGTTTGGAAAATGATGTGTTAGACTGGTAACAGGTGGTATGTTAGCAAGTAGTAGCGTAGTCTTCACAGCAAACGCCAGAGTGTAACTGGTTGCAGTTATAGGCGCAAGAAACTGACAGACCAACCAACATAGAAAAACAGACTGTGCTAATTACAACGTACTGTATTCCCGATAGCACCTGCGTCATGTTGGAACTTGTGAAGAAACTGACAGAGCACCACCAAGGGGTAACTTGAATTCACAGCAACACAGAGCTGTCAGTGCACGAAATTGTTGGGTATAATACTAGATTCCTTATTAAGGGGTTATGGAATCGCCTATCTTACCAATGTTAAATTTGTTTAATTCGTGTTCCTGTTCTTCAGAATCTAATAAAGGTATGATAATGAAATTTATGTCACATTTCATGCAAACCTTACTCGACATATTAATAGAGCGTTTTTTATTAGACTTCAGGGGAGTCAGTTTTTTTTTTATTTTACTGTAAGAAAATGTAAATACTTTTTCTAAAAAAAACAGCCAAAACCGAAATAGTTTTACTTAAAAAAAGGAAACTTCTTCATTAACATATTAATCGGTGTGAGACAAATTTATGGTGTAAATTTCACAGCTCTGTTATAAATAGTCGCATAGGAAAAGAAACATACATTTAAACAAAATGCAACTGAGAAAACTACAGTTAAAGCTTTCCACGCATGATGATGATCTCATTGTTAGAGCAAATGTAAATTAAAATTATGGCAAATTATAATGGTTAAACTATAATGTAATACACATCATTTTAAAGGGCAGAAATCCATAAAATATATTTTAAAAAATGTTGATCTTGACAATTTCAACCGTTCCCTATCCCCTTAAATAACAACTACAAACAAAGACCTTACAACTGCTACGTTCCTTTTCGATGGTTCGTGATATTGGTATTATTTCAGGGCACCAATGAGAATAGCTAAACGCTCTAGCGCGGCAATCTAGCCTTCAAGTACATTAAAACGTCATTATACTGTGGAAAGATATAATGTGGAGTAATCAATGCTCGTTCTCTGTCAGTGGCGGCCAGCGCACAGTCTATTATTGCTATCTCCGTTATTGCTCGCTTTATTAGAAAAATGAAATGAAAATAAAACAACACAGTTTTAAATTAGTCTCCGGTTAAAGTTTTCAGAGTAAACTTTCCCATTGAAATCAATATTAGTCATTATTAAAATAAAATTAACTGTTTTTACCCTCCAACAAATTCACCCTAAAATTCATTAGTTTGTAATATTCAGACCCCTAAAACCTACCACGCTAGAAGTATAAATATGGAATTTTAATTAAATATCCATGTGTACTATGACACAGTGGCTATCATCCATGGATTTGAATCATAGATGCGTTCGAAAAGCACAGTTTTCAAAACCGTTTTGAAGTGATGAAGTAAAGCACTCACTTTCTGACCGGCACCGAGAAGAACAGACATTTATACATGGAAGTCTGAAACTTACAAGATGCCTGTAATCTTTGCCCTAAAACCAAAGACCAACTCCTGATGTGGTGACTAGAATGCTTGGCTGACACCCCTGAGGTCCGGGTTCAATTCCCACCTCAACCATCTTAGAAATGGTTGAGGTGGGTTTACACTTCTACTCCAGGCAAATGCCGGGAATGTACCTAACATAAGGTGGCGCTAACTTAGTTTTGGATTGAAAAATGCAATTTTCTCTTTTCTGATGTTTTGGGTTCTCAGCATATTGAAATGTCATATGAAATTGTGGAGCAAAAATATTAATCTGTTTACGAGATAAGGGTTTTTGAAGTTTGTCAACACTGGCAAACATCTACTAAAACATTATTCATCTATCTTGCAGACATTTCTTTCAACATTTATTTTTATGCAAATGGAGGAGGAGATTTTACTTGTTAATGAGTATGAGAAGCAGAGGTATAACTAGGTGATGATGGTTAGATTCAGTGTTGAGCGATTTCAAAGTGAGAGATGTAGATGCAGAGGAAATATCAGGGCTAACTGCTAATAGGGAATCATGGAGGCAACTTGTTTGCAAATAGGGGCTTGCAGTCATGTGCATTTGTAAGTACATATAATATAATAAGTCGACGCCATACATTGTATTGTGTTTCTTAAGATACAATTTAACGTCAGAACTTGCTCTGCACAAGAAACATAGCATTGGTCCGAGTGAAACGTGCAATCATTCATGTATCAGCCCGGAAGTGTTGGCTCTTTGTGCGGTATAAGCGAGAGTGGGCTAGCAAATGAGGGTATGACTTCAGTGGATGTCGATGTTAGAAATCCCAATTCCCTGCATCAATATTTTCAAGATCACGACAATCCATCACAACTCCATATTAGAAACAACACTTTCTAATCCAGTATAATAGCTTTGGGGCTATTAGGTCTAGTGGAAATTTTAACTAATTGGTAAACAACCAAAGAACTTTAATACAGGTGATGGTAGATCATGGCTGCCCTCTATAGTTTCATTACCAACATCCTCTTGGTCTCAGGAGGTCATGGAGTAACTATTCATTTCGACATGTTGGCCCCTTATACCATTATCTATGGAGGCTACATGCCATTGTTTACTCATTCCTTCTTTCATTACAAACCTTGATGAAGGGACAATTAGTTGTCTCAAAACGTCGATATTTACAATTTCCATTCGAACTAATAGTCCCAAAACTATATAATGAATATAATTGGTTGAGAAAATTTATAACATTATCATCATCATCATCATCATCTTCATTTTCCCTTTTCCAGCTGACTCTGGGTGGGGGCAAGTATGGTTCATATCCACTTAGTTCTGTCGTTCCGCCATTCCTCTTCCGACAAGGTGTTCCAATCCAGGTTCCGTTTTCTAATGCTATTCTCCGCCGAGTCCATCCAACGCAATTCTTGGTGTTCCTCGTCCTCTCTTCCCTGTCATCCGTCGTTCCAGTGCTCGTCTTGGTAGCCTTACTTCATTCATCCATTTGACATGTCCAAACCATCTCAATCTGTTTTGCTCTAGTTTGTAATTTAGTTTCTGTACTCCCAGTTCTTTCCGTATATCTTCATTTCTCACTCTGTCTCTCCTCCTTTTCTGGACCATACTTCTCAGGAATCTCATCTCAGCTGCCTGTACTCTGCTCTCATCCCTCTTAGTCATTGTCCAAGTTTCTGCTGCATATGTCATTATAGGAACATAATATGCTTTGCACATAACTGCATTAGCCTTAATTGGTATATCCTTGTTCCATACTAGTCCCTGTACCTGTTGGTAGAAAGCAATCCCGAGTTGTATCTTCTGCTAATTTCCAAATACAGTCTTCCATCTTCTGTCAGTTCACTTCCCAAGTATTTGAAGTGTTTCACCACTTCCAATTCCTAATCTACTACTTTGATTACTCCTTTTCCTTCTTTCTTACCTCTACTCACCACCTCTGTTTTACTCTTCTCCACCTTTATCTTCAATCCCCATTGCTCAATCTTTTCATTTATTACGTCTGACTGTTCTTGTACCTCCATCTCATCCTCGCCCAGATCTCAACATCGTCTGCAAACAACATTACCTTCATCTTTGCCCTACTGTAGTCTTTCATTGCTGCCTTCATAATGTCATCCATCACCATTATGAACAATAATGGTGACAACACACTTCCTTGCTTTAGTCCAGTGACAATTTTAAACCATTCCGATGTCCCGACTCTAGTCTTCACACTACTGTAGCAACCCATGCACATTCCTTTTATCATGTCTCTCAGTCCCTTGCCTATCCCCCTATTTGTTAAGCTTTCCCAAACCTTTGTTCTAGGGATGCTATCATAGGCCTTTTCTAGATCAATATAAGTCATTACCATATCCTTCTCATATTCCCAACTCTTTTCAATGTTCTGTCTCAGAATGAAAATGGGTTCCACTGTTGACCTGCCCCCTTTAAATCCAAACTGCTCCTCCTCTATTTGGTTTTCTACCTTCACTCTAATCCTTTTTATAGGATTATTTCCATTACTTAGGCAACATGCGAGATGATGGTGATTCCTCGGTAGTTACCACACACCTTCCTGTCTCCTTTCTTGAATATTGGCAATAGTATTCCCTTTTTCCAGTATTCAGGAACTTTCTTCTCTCTCCACACATTCCAGAGAAGTCTGTATGTCCACTGCAGTCCCACTGGTCCTGCCGCCTTGATCATTTCTATTGCCACTTCGTCGATTCCCACAGCTTTCCCCATCTTCATCTTCCTAACCGCCCATTCCACTTCTGCCATAGTAATGTCTGGTTCTTCTTCTATTTTTTCCTCCACCATTTTGGCTGTTTCCGTAACTTCTCCGCATGTCTGGCGTCTCACATTCAACAGCTTGCTGAAATATTCTTTCCATCTGTCCGTTATCTCTTCTGGTTTTGTCAATATTTCACCTTTTTGTTTTTCACGAACCCAGTGTTCACTTTTTCATTTCGTCTACTTTTTATAATTCCAAACAGCAATTTCTTTCCACAATTTAAATCCTCCCTTATTTCCTGAGTTAATTCATCCCAGATTTTCTTCTTTTCCTCTGCAATTACTTTCTTGCAATCTCTGTTTGCTTTTATATATTTTGCTCTACTTTCTTCAGTCTTTTTTGTTCTCCATTCCTTCCAAGTTTTCTTCTTCTCCCTTACCTTTTCTTTCACTCTATCATTCCACCATTTTGTCGCCTTTTCCCGTACCATTCCGGATGTTTTACCACATGTTTTCTCTGCACTGTTTACAAATGCACTCTTGAACTTTTCCCATTCTTGTTCCACATGGGTAATATCCGTCGTTGGTATCTGTGCTTGCAATTCTATCTTAAACTCTTCTGCAACCTCTTTTTCCTTTAGTCTCCAGACCTTAATCATTCTCTCCCTTTTTTTCTGGTAATCTCATAACTTTTCCTACTTTTAATTTTGCTACCACTGCCCTATGGTCTCCTCCAAAGGCTTCCTCTGACATGTCTGTGACATCCATTAGCTCTTTCCGATGTCCTTTTTCGACTAAAGCATAGTCTATCAGAGTTTTCGTTCTTCTATCTGCCCATCCATTCCTCGTCCATTAAGAAATCCCCTTATTGATTCTTACTGCCATAACCATATGGTCCCAAAATCTTCTGTCTTCCATGTCTGCCTCTCCCCACTTGTGCATTCAAATCTCCCATTAGTATTATTTCCTTATCCTCTATATATTTTTCCACCTCTTCTAGGAATTCTTCTAAGTTCTCTTCTTTATTCCCCGTTTGTGGAGCATATACTTGAACCAGATCTTTTGTCCCTGTCTGGAACTGTATCCTTCCTATTATCATCCTGTCACTTATCTTCTTCACCTCCTCCACATACTCTAGGACATCCTTTCTTATAATCATTCCTACTCCATTTTTTGTCTCCTGTCCACTGTAAAACAGCCTATATCCTTCCTTTAGTATTGTTTCCCCTTTTCCTTTCCATTTCGTTTCGCTGAGACCGAGGATGGCTATATCCTTCTCTATCATGAAGTCCACTAGCTCCTCAGTCTTGTCCGTCAGGGTTAAGATGTTGACTGTCCCTATTCGGATGTATAACACTTTCTAATGTTTGGAAAAAGATTTATTTATTTATTTATTTATTTATTTATTTATTTAGGAACTTTAATTTTAATTCAAATTATTTGTAAGGATATCCATTTTTATTTTTAATGTTAAACGCTATTTTGCACGCTGAAGAAGTTATCATTGTACAGTATATTGAAACATGTTCGTTTGAATACTAATATACTACATATTTAAGTATTGACAAAGTGGATTATTTAACACGTATTATTCACAATCGTATTAACCGGCTGAACATCATAAATTTCGCTTACATTATACTTAAACATCTCTGTTCACTAGACCATGGTTTTCAATCCCCCACAATACTGAGACTCATTCAATCATTGTCCCCAGTACTCCCCTCCCCTAGTCCGTACCGTCTTCCGAAGGGGAAGCTTGATGTATGGCGATGCGTGTTGGCGCTCTTCAGATTTCATCCCCCCACCCACTGGGGGCTGTTTACACTTCTTTGTTTTCCTCCTCTCAACGAGCAGAAAATGTGTTGGGAGATTTTCTGAACTGGCTATAAAGGTTATAACATCGATAGTGAGAAAGCAAACCTCTAACTCGCATTCCGGGATCGATATTTCGTATCACCCAACACGTCGTGACGCTCAAGTGCGTGAGTGAGGTCCGTAGCGCCATTTGTTCCTTTGTCCGCCCAAGCCGAGAGTAGCGGGGCTAGTATTAATCCCATGTCCTGTAGCGGGCACGCAAGGCCCCAGCTGGCGTCAAGTAAGATACCATACTCTTAAATGAACAAAACTCCGTTCTTCTCAGGCTTTAAAAGGTGTCTTGTAATGTACACCCATTACAGAGCTCGTAAAAACTTCTCTATTTGAACTGTTACAGGCGGTGTTGAGAGTGGCAGGTAGGGAAGGGTAATACTAGGGGTGCAACTATACAGCGCCGTCAGGCAGCATTGCCAACTTTAACAACATGTTGCTAAATCTTACGACTTTAAATTAATTTTGAAACTAAAATATTAAGTCAATTTTAGCGTCATTTGGTGACATAAATACCCTCTTCTCCTTTGTTCATAATATCCAAATTCTGCTCCAGCTATGCTGGATCTGGGTGTTTACGACTTCTCTCCATCTAATTCTGTCTTCCCACCATTTCTCTTCCTCCACTTGATGCCAGGTAGCTCCTTCACTATCACTCCTGTACTCCACCGCATTCTTGGTCGCCCTGAAGATCTCATTCCCTCAACTTTCAGTTTTTCCGTTATTTTTGGCAACCTTTGCCCACTTAAAATGTTCAAACCATCGTAATCTCTCTCTTTCTCTCATACTTTCCTGTTTTATTTCTTTTCTAATTTCAACATTTCTTATCTTGATTTCCCTTTAACAGCTCTGAGGAACTTCATTTCCACAGCTTGAAGTCTCCTCCATTCCCTTTCCGTCAACGTTTAAGTTTCTGCTCCATATGTGACCATGGGTGAGTAATAGGTCTTATACATAAGAAGTTTTGCTTATCCTATAACTTTCTTGATCTTAACCAGATGTGTTTTTGATTGATAAAAATTTCCTCCCTTTATCAGCCTCTTATTAATTTCATTTGCTCTCCTGTCGTCACTAAATATTTCACTGCCTGGGTAATTAAAACTGTCTAGTGTCTACCTATTTAAGTGGTTCTCCATCCTGTACAATATTCTCATCCATCTTTCTATCTCTTCCAAACATCATGACTTCACTCTTGTCTTTATTCATTCCTAAACCATACCTTTTCATGATTCCCTTCCATCCTTTTAGTTGTTACTGGACATCTTTCACTGTATCGCTCCATATTACCATGCCTTCTCCAAAAATCATCTTCATTGTTGTTGTTGATTAATTTAGCGCCATTGCGACATCATGGTTAAGTTGCCCCGCATTCGGAGGTATGTGTGAAATTTGTCAGATTACCTGTGTCCTTGTCATGATTGCATTAGTGTATGTACGAGTATTTGTATTTGGGCTTAGGATTTGGTAGCCATGGCCATATTTAAGTGCCATCCCAGAATTTGACTGGTGAATAAATGGAAAACCACGGAGAACTGTTTTTAGGATGACTTAAGAAGGAATATAACCCACCTCTTCTTAATTCTGCCTCGTGAGGCTGAGTATAACCCGTAACAGCCCTCAAACCAGAATTAAATTTCCTGGTAGAGTTGGTAATTGAACCCGGACCTCCGCGGTGACAGTCAAGAATTGGTAGGCACTACACCATGAGCTGTAGGCCAAGAAGCCAAGAAGAGCCTATTGGTCTGACGCCACTTCAGAAGGAAAAGCAGTATCGTCAGTAAAATTGATTCATTGCGATCCTGGGTGAGGTGAGTACCAGTTACGCTTAGAGGCACAAGAAGGACTACATTTACTGTAGATTAAGAGATGTTTGTTATGAATATCAGTAACGTATTTCTGTATTCTTTAGAAAAGTTATGTAACAATCTCACGATTAAATTAAAGTAAATCAAAGGAAATCATGCAAACCTGAAAATGCATATTAAACATATTCTCAGGGAATACAAAATGAATCCCGGTCAATGCCTGTGGGATTTTCGAAGGGAATGCAATGCCCGTGGCTCATGGTCACATGATTAACGGTAACGTAAAACTACAAGCTTGCTTGCTTTGCTTTGCTTGAAAATAAAATGAACATTGCAAACATAATTAGTTGAGCCGACAAGTTTATACACACGCTCATTTTATTTTCTCTGTTATTCATTATTTATAGTACAATCAACATATAGATAGAACGTTATCGTGTTGGAAGCAATTTTTTAGTCTACCTTAGTTACGAAATTTAATGTTTTTCAGTCGGTCAACCCAATTGTAATGGGTGGTTCCCTAATCCGGAAAATCAGTTACATGAGATTAATGAATAAACAAACGAAAACGAGAATTTGGCTATAGATACCAGGTGTGTCAAGTTGTAGAGGGTCTATCACTCATGCAAGGGCATTTACATCTCAAAGTACCTTTCCAAGAATCTTAACCTCAAACTTATTACTCAGGAGTAAAGCCCTCCGTATTCTACGCCTCTGAATTTCTCTTGCTGAACAGGAAGGGTCATTAAGGAGTCTTGAGCTCAAGGAACGACAAATCCTAAGGAGAATACTAGGGCCAATACGAGAAATGAATGGCACCTATAGGATCAGACACAACAGTGAGCTGTACCATCTCCAAGAGGACATAATCTCATCGATGAGGAAAAGGCGACAAACCTTTTATAGTCATCTAACCCGCATGAACCCCTGCAGTCTCACGAACAGAATCTTCACCACGACAGATAGAGGCAAAGCCTCTAAGAACAAATGGATCACCACGGTGAAATCAGACCTGGAGCAACTTCAAATTTCTCTCGACACCGCACATGATTGGACTAAATTCCGTCAGCGCATTCTTCAAGGGGTATTCCCAGTATCCGTTACCAGCAGGAAGACCACAGGAACCACCAGACTGGAGTGGACAGAAGAGAGGAAGTCTGCTCATAGCAGGAAAATGAAAGCCTTCTGGGCTAAGTAGAAACAGAAAACCCATGTAAAGAGTTAAAGTGAGCCTCGTGGTTCTTAGATGACCAAAACGAACAGAAGAAAAATACACTGGACGACCAGATTCCATCGCCAAGGGATAATCATCAGATCGTTTACACCCTTAGTCTATTAAATATATGTCAACAAGATTTGAGCGACTGATAAACATAGAGCGTGTTATTCAACTAAACCATTATACAATTTTACTGAAATAGTAATCAATGATATGCGTACCACACACAAGGTGGTGGCACATGTGATTGCTCTTCCTGCTCTGTGTGAATTTGATATCCTATTTCGACCTGTCTTTATCATATTGTAGTACTAGATTCGGCTATCTGGCCTAATGTGGCGGAACGTCAAGTCGGATAACAAAAAGTCGGATAAGCCGGAGTTCTATATTATTTCTTCCGATCCAAGCCGTACCATTAAAAGCACTTTCATCTATAGACAGTACAACTTTTCCGCAATCTTTCATTAAAATACTCTACTGAAGGGATCGCACAAAACAAAAATTACGAACGTACACACTTTGAACTTCCGATAAATGACTGACGGAACAAAGAACACAGAGTTGCCAACAGAACTGCTCTCTACATGTGTTCATTGTTGTTTGTGAGCGCTGAAAGAGGACTTCTGTGTCTCGTTTGTTAAAGAGTTTTTTATCATTTTAAATGATTATGTCGACTTTATCTGGGGTCTGGCGTTACGTTACGGTGACGGGACGAAATGTACCGAGAATGCATAAGGTGTGTGACGTCATGGTACTGCTTGAGTTTCCTCTTTTCACCGCGCGCTCCGGTGAGCGTGACGTCATCCAGCCAGCTACCTCCTTTGACCTTGGTTTGCACTTTTTTTTTTTGCGTATGGCTTTTAGTGCCTGGAGTCGGAATATGTAGCATTTAAAATGATATAAAGTCTAGCCTTTCAGACTGACTATCCGTGTCTTTTTGCGATAACGTATTCAATACATACGTATTAACAATACTGTACTGTACCTTATAATTGTGGCTCCACATGTGTCATCATATTCTAAAGGCTAATGCCTTGTCGATGCAACCACACTCTTCTCTCGTTGGCGGTTCGTTTCAGTTCCATGTAATTGTCACATCCAATTCTATTCTTGATGTCTTCCAAATACTTCGTCCTAGGCCGTCCTCTTCCTTTCTTTCCCAGCATTTTCAAGAATGTTAATGATGAAAGTGTTGTGTCCCTGATGACATGTCCAATAAATTTTATTTTTCTCTTTCCCATTTCCTTCATTAATCTTCTCTCTTCTTTGACTTCCCTTCAGACTTCCAGGTTGGTTCTTCTTTCCATCCAGCTCGTTCTTGTCATTTTCCGCCATATCCACTTTTCAGCAGCTTCAAGTCGATTCTTTTCCAATCTACCCCGAGTCCAACTTTTACTCCCATAGAGCAGTGTACTCAATACAACCACATGTGTCAGAAGAACAAAAAATGCATAAAATATTTTCAAATACCACATCAGCATCCCCCTTGTTAGAGCTTTGCAAAATTATTGGTACAGTAATAATTAGGCCGGATATTCACGGGCCGGATAGCCAAGAGTCTACTTATTGTCAATTATTTACAAGTTAAACAAATGAGTAGGAATTGAGTAGGAAATCATAAGTATACTAATTGTAACACAGTTCAATATTAATTGAATAAATAAAGCACGCTATTCCTCACGCAGTAAAACTTTTCATTTTGTGTTGGGATTACACGCACTTCCCATAAAAAGTTGAGGGTTTCATTATCTCTCTTAATTAAAAATGTCTCAGCCCCCAAAAGGAACAAAGAAAACAAGGGAATTAATTCATCCAGACGGTCATGAGTCAGAGAGGAGAGTGTGAGTGCGTGCGACACGAGTACAGGCGACAGTATCGACCACAGGGCCGCATGTACCGACCGTGCGCTCAAAGGAAATGTGGAAATGTGGAAAGGACTCTATTAAATGGGCATGAGATCACACGACAGCAGTCCAGTGAAATAAGAGTGACAATATTAAAATCAGTGGCTACATTTGTCTCAGTTAAAATGCAATGTTCCAAAAAAGAAAATCCCTATCGGCACGCTGGAAGGCGGAGCTAGATTTCACGGGGCAAAGGAAATGTTACGAATTCCCTAAATTTGCCAATCGTTGTATAGGCTACCTACTAAAGTTCCACATGTTTAGCATACGAGCGGACTCATCTCTCTCTATATATAAATTAAAGTTTGTTTGTTTTTTCTGAATTTCCACGGAAGTTTGAGTTATTAACGCGTTTCAGACTAGTTTATGACGGTTGCGCGCAAAAACGAAACTTTTGTCTGTGTACAACTTTGCACGCGCATCACTCGAGAACGGCTGAGTGGATCTACGTAAAATTTGGTACAAAAGTCCATCAGAAGCACGAAAGTAATCATTGCTGTAACTCTTCTCCATACCTCTCATAAAATAGGAAGGAAGGAAGGAAGCTTGTAGTTTAACGTGACCGTTAATCTTGAGATCATGAACCACGGGACCTCCTTTTTACGTGGAATCCGAACCACAGGACATGGCATTTCACTTCGAAAATCTCACATGCATTGACCGGGAATCGAACCCGGACCGCCTTGGTGAGAGGCATAAAGCTAGACCGCTGAGCCACCACGCCCCCCATAAAATAGGGCCTACCCCCTTAAAATGCATGCTGAAATGAGCGTAGAAAGATGAGACAAAGCTCATTTTCAGCGTCTCAATGTGAGAAACAAAACTCGGGAGCCCTACGGGCCCCGAAAACCACATTATAAGGTCCTAAACCCAACAGGTTTTGAGATATATCCAGAAAACTAATTTCATTTATTAAGCTATTGAAAGAATGCAAGCCGGTAACCATGGCAACACAATCTCAGAAGTCCATCTATTTCTGTAAGACGCAATGCCATTCCATTTATTGCATTACTGTGAACGTTCGCAAACGGCTATAAGGTTATCACGGAACCAACTTAAGCTGTAAAAATCATCAATACGTATATAATGCGCTTAAGGGGGTCAAGGGGTACTAAAGGTCTATTATATCCCTATCCCTATATTATTAAATAATTATTATGATTATTTATATTATGGCGTACAAGGACGAGCAATACTCATTTTCAGCCCCTCAGTGGCTCGGAGACTACTACGTTTTAAGGCTCTAAAACCACGTTTCTGAGATATTCCCATAAAAATAATTTCATTTAATCTTATATATAAAAGTGAAAGTCTGTATGTATGTGGGTGGGTGGGTGGGTTGGTTCCGTATACGAATCTACACCGTTCCACCAATCTCAACCAAATTTTGCATTCACATAGTTTAGGACCCAGAAGGAACCGCTGGCTACATGAATTCTTGATAGTCTTTCTCATTCTTCTGATTTCGTCCCTTTTGCACTCAAGCTCAGGCTAATGAAATCATAAAATATACTCATGAAGGAATGGCAAGGCAGATAGTTTCCATGGCAACATAGCTCAAGTCGAGACACGGCCGTCTGGATGCCAGTTGCGCTCTGCACTACCGGTATAGAAAATGAGGATCTTTACTTGAAATCCCGTTAGTTACTCACATACTCACACAGCACTGTCAACCGAGTTTAGCATAACAAAGACTTGACACTATCGTCTACTATATATTTGTCAAATACCACTCACTCACTCACTCACTCACTCATTCATTCATCACGAATTCTCAGAAACCACCGAACGGATTGGAATGAAATTTGGTATGCTGCTTCCCCAAGGGCCGCAAATGCCCACTAAGAGAGGATTTTTGTATATGCAGGTTCTAAAGGGGTGTTAAGGGGGTAGACCTGCATTTCATTGAATAGCAATATCTCCCGATTGGTTTCATAGGGGGATGTGATACTCGGCACATAAACTCATCCTTAAAAATAAGAAGACACGAGTCTGAGGGTTTTTCGATGTGGCGTATATTATGAGGTGAAAGGGATGAAAAGTGGGGGTTGAAAGATTCTTAACGGAGCGTGTATCTCTTAAACGACATAGGCGAGGAGTTTGAAACTCGGAGGAAATCAATCAGCTTAAAAATAAATAAATAAATAAATAAATAAAATAATTAGGTGTTCGACCGTTTTTTCATAAATCCAATTTAAGGGGCCTATGGGGAGGGGTGAAATTCTGGAAGGAAAACGTCCACTAAGGAAGGATTTTTGTATGTTTTCTGTCATCGACCAACCCAAACTATTAATGTTAGCAGAATTATATTTTGGTGATATGTTTGTTGTGTGTCGAAAACGTCTACTAAGGAGGGATTTTTGGATATTCAGGTTCTAAAGGGGTGTTAACGGGGTTAAACCTGCATTTCATTGAATAACAATATGACACGACTATGACGCGAGCGAAGCGAGGCTAAAAATGAGATGGTGTGTGTCTGTGTATTACTCAATCACGCAAGTACTACTGGTCCGATTTACATGAATTTTACATGGAAGTAGCTTTGCACTATTTAAGGATGGCGACCATTTTAGTGACGTCACTACACCCTTTGGTTTCAAACTTTCATATTTCCATTTCAAATAAAAAGAGAACGCTAAGAAATAGCAAACTTTTGATGGCATATACGAGGTTTAAAATTACATTTTCTATCCGAAAGGTATCTACAACCGTTAGCGAGTAAAACCTAAATTTGTGCTATAAAACACGGTCCACGCCGAGCGGTGTAGTTGGACAAAATGTTCCATCCTTAATCTCCCTCTGCGCAGCACCTCGCCTATCCCCTGTTTTAACTGTCACCTTCACATTTTATTTTATTTATGACGCGTAGCGAAGCACGGGTACTTCAGCTAGTAAACTAATAAAGACCACCTCGTGGCGCAGTGACTAGCATTGTTGGCTATCACCCCCGAGGTACTGGGTTCGATTCCCGGCTCTGCCAAGAATTTAAAAGTCTTAGTATGGTCTGGTACGTGGTCTCCCAGCCTTGTGATGCAAAATAGGAACCTGCCGGATGCTATGGTAGGAGGAGGAGTGGAAAGGAACTGGCCACCCTAGCACACGCAAACTCCGGCTCGGGATGCCTGGTTAGTGATCCCTTGACTTAGTTAAGGGATCTTATTCAGATCGCTGGAGGGGATATGGCACTATTTTATTTTATAAACTAATAAATCGATGACGAGTACAGAAGAAGAGCAAATCAGGAGCTATATAGATATACTGAGAAAATCACAGATGTGGCCAGGAAGAGACGTCTGGCTTTCTATGGACATGTCTCATGGATGAACCCAACAAGACTAACAAACCGGCTTCTCAACTACTGGGGGAAAAGAAGAAGCGTGACACCGTCGCTAACAGTAGTTAACAAGGATATCCAAGAACTGAAGATAATGAAAAGTGATATTAGAAGCCGATCACATCTCAGAAAGATACTTAAACAGAAGAGTTTTCAGGACAGACCACTTACGGGGCTACATGACCGCGTTGTCGCAGCCCCTAAACTGAGGAACTAACCAACCAACCAACCAACCAACCAGGACAGACCACCCAGTAAGAAAACCGGCATCATCTGGACAAAAGAGAGGAAGGAGAAACATAGCCAGAATATAGGACAAACATCAAGTCCCTCGCCAAGCTGAGAAGTTGAACGTCGTGGTCCTTAGCTGGCCCATCCGAAAGAAGAAGAAGACCAAGAATAAACTAATGAAGTAATGCAAGCCGGTAACCATGACACAGTGTCACAAGAGGTGACATCCAACATTCCATCTATTTCTGTAAGAAGCAATGTCACTCAATTTATTAAATTTATGTTAAAGTTTGCAAATGGCTATAAGGTTATCGTGGAATCAAACATAGACTGTAAAATTCAAAAATGCGATTAAGGGGGTTAAGGGGGTCAAGGGGAACCCGAGAATTTTTACACGTGACTTACACGTGCCATATGCGATATGTTGTACAGAAGGTCTATTACTGTATATCTCCAAACAGCAATATTATTTTAAAAAATTCCTGAATTGGAATAGTGTTTTTTGCAGCTTTTGGGAATTTGGACCACTGGAGGCTAAAAATCCCGAATTTTCATGCACCACGAGCCTTTATAATTTATTAAAGGGATCTTCCTGGGGAAGGGGACTTTCCACAACGGTGAGGGTCAGTTTTAATTTGACATATATTGCGTTTCGTCTACGAGGTTTTCAATATTATTTTCACGTTAGGTGAATTTGTTTGAGAGCACATTTTAAGTAATCATATTTTTGTCGACAAACGGTTTCATCGTAAAGATGATTTTGTTTGATACTGTGTGGTTGATATATATTTATGTTTATGTACGCCTATAATTCATGTTCGGGTGCTTGGAACATCGTAAAATTAGGTATTGTAACCATGAGTCATTACACCAATCATTTAGAATACTCTTCAACGTACTCCTTATAGAAGGGTGGGTATAAGGAACAACTTTTCAAAATACATGCTAAAATAGGTGGAAAATAAAAATTATCCTAGAAGGACGACCAAAGCTTATGTTGCGTTTCTCAATGTGTGACACAAAACTAGGGAGTCTATAAAGGGTCTCCGAAAACCACATTTTACGGCCCTTAAATTAACAGTGTCTGCGATATTCCCAGAAAACTAACTTCGTTCTGATAAACTTATGAAGGAATGACGAGACCCTAACCATTGGAGCAGTATCTCAATTGATAACGACTGGTTATTAATACCGAAGACCGTTCGAAGAGCGGGTACTTATGCTAGTCTCCTTATAATTCCGAAAGCATTTTGCTCATCCCTTGGCGTAAGGGTCGGTTATATCAAAACTTCTTTCTGACAAAAGTTTTAGTTAATTACTAAAGAACTATTGACCAATTTAAACGGTTTTTATTTTGTGCCTAATAAGGGAGATATGATTTTTAGCCTATTTTCATTTTATGAAAAAAAAATAGGCTTATGAGATTACCTTTTGTCCGTGTGTCTGTGTGTGCGTGTGTGTGTGTGTGTTGGAGTGTGTGTGTCCCCCCCCCCTAATAAATTCTAAACGGCTGGAGCGATTTCACCGAAACTCGGTAAGATCATAGCAATACTCTGGCCGACCCCGACCGTGCCCTTCAAATTTTATTGTGTCTCACCAATCCAACATGGCGGCTGTGTGAAATATTTCACCAGCATTCAGTATCTCCGAAACTATTACCGATATCACCCTGAAATTTTGTACGGTGATAAAGGGAAGTAATAGAAGTTCATTTATGAGACTTTCAAAAACCTGGTAACTACAAAACCACCATGGCGGCCAAGCGAAGTTGGGACATTTAAATAGATTTTCTCGTGATTTAACCATCCAAACGTATTGAAACATGGTACAGGAAATGTTTATAGACATTGTAATGCACTGGCGTCTAATTTAGTTTAATTGTTTAAATAACCTCAAAATGGCGGCTGTGCGAATTATTTCACTGGCATTCAATATCTCCGAAAATATTTATATCACCCTGAAATTTTGTACAGTGATAAAGGGCACTGCTACAAGTTTATCTATGTAACATTCAAAAACCTGAAAAGTACAAAACGAACATGGTGGCCAAGCGAAGTTGAAACATTTTAATAGACTTTTCTCGTGATTTAACCATCCGAGCACAGTGTAATGTGGTACAGTAAATGATTATATACATTGAAATGCACTGGCATGTAAATAAGTTCAATTGTTTACATAACCTCAAGATGGCGGCTGTGCGAAATTATAAAATTAAGTTTTTATTCTTTGTGTTGTAATCATGCGATCAAAATGCATGTTTGAATAATGAAGCTACGCAATAATTTTCCTTTAATGGTACATAACTCTATGGCCTATACATATAACAATCCAAAATGGCGAGCATCCGAAATATTTTGACGGTTCTCAATATCTACGAATCTTTTACAGCAATCAAACTGATTTTTTTAATGTTCATAGAGGCTATGAACATAAGTTCACCTATAGGACTTTCAGTAAACTGGTGGTCACAAATCCAACATGGCGGCGACGCGGATTATAAATATTTAAATGGACGTTTCTCGCGATTTAACCATCCGAGTGCAGTAAAACATTGCACGTTAAATGCTTATGCAAATGTTAATCCACTGGCATCTAATTTATTTCAAATGTTTTCATAACCACAACATGGCAGCTCTGAGGAATTTTAAAATCTCGTTTTTACTCCTTGTGTCCTAATCATGCGGATGAAGTCTGAATACCACACGTAGGCTACACAATGATCTTCATGTAATAGTACATAAATAAAAATCCAACCTGGCGACCATCTGAAATATTTAGACGGTTCTCAATATCTACGTATCTATCACAACGATCAATCTGAAATTCTGTATTTTTATAGAGGCAATTTACATGAATAGCATATATGAAAATAAGCTGTATAGTTCTTCACGGAACTACTTGTTTTTTTCTCTTAAAGCTCATTTTTTCCCACCCTTTTGATCAATGATTGGTGCTGTCAAAAACATTCCTGGTTGTGAGATAAGTTTTTGACCCTAATCCCGAGAGTAACACGAACTTTATATACAGTACATTCTTTTTGTCATATATCAAGATAGTTAGGCCTGTAGCGATATTTCACATTTCCAAAAAAGACCCCCCCCCCTATTTCCCCCTCATAGGTCAGCCTTTGTCCATTAACAAACTTGACCGAGATTTTGATTGGTTATATTTTATGTATAAGTTTGAAAGTGATTGGTGCAAAAGGACAGTAGTTATAGTGTCCACAAAAAGTGATGTAGTTATAGTTATTGTTGTTTTAATGGGTGGAACAGCGAGGTCATCTGCCCCTCAGAAAAGTGATATATGTATAGAAATAAAAATTATATGTACACTTTTGAACTGACGGTGGTTTTGGGGTCTGGGGGATGTGAATCGCAATGTATGTCAAAATTTTCTGGAAGACGTAACAAGGTACCCATTGCAATAAGTAGCCTTCTCATAAGTTATATTTTTACTAAAACCCACCTTTTCTTCTTCCGTCAAGCATCCTGAAAGCTGCATTTGACCCATTTATACAGTATAGTAGACGTATGCAATCAACTAAAATAATTCTCTGTCCCGTAAATTGTACTACTAAAACATTATACATCTCTATAAAAACAGGCCATCTCGTGATGTAGCAGCTAGTTTTTTTGGCTGTCACCACTGAAGTCCGCTTTACGATGATATGTTTGGGAAGAGAGTTAATTTTACCGGAAAAGTTACTGGGATTCTAATAAATTTAAAAATATATACTTTTCTTTCTATTTAATTTAGTTAAAAATGTTAATCTTATACAACGGGGAACGTAAATTGTTTTGTCATGAATCTATTTTAAGTCACTCTAAATTTAGAGATAAAATCATATAATTGGTAACACTGCTGTTGATTAAGTACACCCAGGGTATTGTTGCCGTTAAGTACATATTATAAAATCTTAATTTCTCTGGAGGTTATCTGACTCTCTCTGAGAGAGTAATACCACCCCTTGCCCGGTGAGCTAATGAAACACAAAACAATAATGATACCCTGCCATGATATCGTTCGAGAGAAGAGCTATCAAGTCGTCTCTCACAGAAAGTACCGTGTCCGTACAGAGGTCATTCTCCACGTTGCGCATCGCGTCGCAGATTGCAGCGTGATTAATCATGTTTGAAGAAAAAGTCAAGCTAATGAAGGCTGGTCGAGTGTCGCCGTAAAGAAGTCAGAGCACTGCTAATGATCCCTGATTACGCTACGACCATCCATTTCCTGTGGACAGCGGCCAGGCTGTCCTTTCAGCCAGATAATAACACGCATGGGATTAGCACTTGCTGCCATCTGTCAGGTGAATGTGGAACATTATACCTCTTTCTCTTCTCTAGTCAATAACAAATACGGTATACTGTATACCAGGTGGCTCATTTGCCCCGTACAATCTACCTGTAAGTGTCCCGCATACACTACTGCTGTATGGGATGTCTAAAAACAGGGGACACACTGCATGCTGGCAGGTTACGTAAGAATGCCGAGAGATATCAATCGGACGGGCACTCGCTACATTTTCCTCAGTGTTCTCGTCTAATGTGCCCCATTGCATTATGAATTCTCGAGATTTGACGGAATTACAACCAGCTTCTCCATAGATTTGTATGATGTCCGTGTACTTGTTGTTGCTGATTAAACCAGCCAGCAACTGGCGTGTTGTTGTACCACATATGAGCCTATTGTGCTCTCAAATGCCAGGTTTCCTAACGCAATGGGGCGCATTAGACGGGTATCGCTGAGGAACATGCAGCGAGTGGCCGTCCGGTTGTTATCTCTTGGGATTCTGACGTAACCTGCCAGCATGCAGTGTGTCCCCTGTTATTAGACATTCCATACAGCAGTATTGTGTGCGGGACACTGATAGGTAGATTGTACGGGGCAAATGAGACAACCAGTGAAATCCGACATTTCATGAAAATCCCAGGGATGTCATGAAAATCCGGCATATGATGTAAAAGAGGATAATTACATTGCGACTGACGCGTGGTTTCATGAAATTACTAAATTTCGCCGTCACACGGTGTAATTCGTTTTGTAATTTTCTGACGGGAAATCGTGAAGTAGTGGGACAGCTTGTCTTCGTGGTGAGATAGACTAAGTGTGCTTTCCAAGAAGTAAGTACGGTATGGAAGTCATCGTGGACGTTCGGGGGATGTCATTTCCTCAGGAGGTTTCTTTACCAATTAACGATTTCTGTAAATTGTTTGTTCAGTTTGCACAATTTAATATAGTTGTTTTATTATTGTTGTTTTATTGTAGTAAATTTATTTTAAACCATAATAAATGAAAATGAAAATCCACAGCCTGTTTCCAGTCGACCGACCGGGTCAAGGAGTGGAATGAATGAAGCCCCCATCTAGCGGCGAGGATATGAACTGTGCCAGCTGCCAAAGCCTGTCGCACTCCCCTGGGGGAAATTATTAAATGAATGACAGATGAAATGAAATGTTAGTGGAGAGTGTTGCTGGAATGCAATTGTGGCAGGGAAAACCTGAGTACCCGGAGAAAAACCAGTCTGCCTCCGCTTTGTCCAGCACAAATCTCACACGGAGTGACCGGGATCTGAACCACGGACCCAGCGGTGAGAGGCCGGCGTGCTGGCGCCTAATCCACGAAGGCTATTATTTTAAATCATAATAAACAAGCATAAATTTAAGTCTTGGAATAGTTCGGGTATGACGGAGAAAAGTTAATGTATGACACCATTGCGTCTGACATTTCATGAATAGTCGAATTAACAAACACCGGATCTTCGAGAAGTGCCTCGCCTGATTATGTAAAATATTTTTAAATCGTTCCGTTACTTCATGAAGGAAGGAATGTTGGTTGGTTCCTTAGTATAGGGGCTGTGACAACGTGCTCATGTAGCCCCGTGTACTTTGTGTCAGTGTAGAATCTGTCTGATTACCGGTATTAATTGTGATTACTGTATTAGTGTGTGTTATCTGCCAGAATGTAAAATGAGACTTATCGTTGTCCCTAGTTGGCCAATTAGCGAAATTGAATGAATGAATGATTATTGTATGACCTCGGGTGCAGGGTGCAAGCTTTGTTATTTGACACCCAGAGGGTATCTTGCATGTCGAATTTCGTTGTTCCTTGAAGCACTATGAGAGTCAAGGAGGTTAGATATCTAAGCTCCTTGAACACTATAGCGCTTTCTAGTAGAGAAATGAGGAACTTTGTGTTGGCGGAAACTCCCGAGATTAATTTTGCCATTATGAACACGGCCTATTGAATTCAAATTGGTTCTTTGACATGCCAACATCGTATGACATGCGTGTCGTATTTTTGCCGCCTTTCAAAAAAAAACCACTTACCACGGCCAGGAGCGAACCTGCAATCTTGGGGTTGGTAATCCGACACGTTAACCACTCACCCACCGTGGCTAGCTCAATTATTCAAGTAAGGACTGCAGACGGTAATTTCAAATAGTTCCTGCTTTCGCTACCAAATGCTACCGTCCACGACACGTAGCTGTGAACTTTGCTACTACGAGATACCATCGCAACTAACGCCCGGTGACGAACGTTGGAACTAAAAAGCATTAATCAAACTTAACCTACACATTTTGGCTTCACACAAGTGTAGTTAGTGGAAGGTTCTTCTTCATGCTATACATCTATGACATGGGACCGCCGGCTTTACTTCCCCTCCGAAGGAAGGCATACTGTGGAGGAAGGAAGCTTGTAATTTTACGTGACTGTTAATCTCACGATCATGAGCCACGGGACCTTCTTTTTACTTGGAATCCGAACTACTTCACCACGAAAAACTCACATGTATTGCCCGGGAATCGAACCGGGTCTATTTTGGTGAGAGGCAAACAGCTTGACCGCAGCGCCACCACGCCCCCCTCACTTCATGAAGAAACGCGTCAGATAGTGCAACTATCCCTTTTTACATCATCCCGGTTTTTCATGAAGTGCCTAGGATTTTCATGAAAAGATGTACTTCACTATCTGACTACGCCATTTGAATCACATGCAATTGCTATAGGATATTTTAGCCTATTTTCATTTAAGAAAGAATAGGCTCATGAGATCACCTTTTGTCCGTGTGTGTGTGTATGTATGTGTGTTTGTGCGAATGTGTGTATGTGCTCCTAATACAATCTAAACGGCTGGAGCGATTTCTATGAAACTCAGTATGGGCATAGTACTAACGAGTGAAGTACCCCAGCTCGAACCGCTAAAACCGACTGGCAGTGCGCTTAACATACGAAGATATGTCTGTTCTATTACCCATCACGGGCATTTATCTGTAAAACCCCGCATTAGCGTACAATCAAAGTTTGGAAGTTTCGACGTCCAAAGATTGCAGAAACACAATTCTCAGCAGAAACTGCCGTGCAACAGGCAATTCGGACCATTATATTAGGGGAAATCCATTCCTAGCAATTGGTTAGACCTTTAGCATATACACACATCAAAAAAAGTTTTGCATCACCTCGGTTCCAAGAGTTCCGGAACCGTTAAATACAAAGGGAATAGAGATCAACACAAACAACATTTCAGCTCGTTTTATTGCTCATGAGACCCACACATTGCATGTTGTACCATCATACAGCTAGACTTTCAGCATTTGTGGTCCAGATTGCAGTACACACCACTACCTCTAATACCCAGTAGCACGTTCTCTTGCATTGATGCATGCCTGTATTCGCCGTGGCATACTATCCACAAGTTCATCAAGACACTGTTGGTCCAAATTGTCCCACTCCTCAACGACAATTCGGCGTAAATCTCTCAGAGTGGTTGGTGGGTCAAAACGTCCATAAACAGCCCTTTTCAACATATCCCAGGCATGTTCGATAGGGTTCATGTCTGGCGAACATGCTGGCCACTGTAGTCGAGCGATGTCGTTATCTTGAAGGAACGCATTCACAAGATGTGCACGATAAGGTCGAGAATTGTCGTCCATGAAGACAAATGCCTCTCCAATATTCTGCCGATATGGTTGCACTATGGGTCGGAGGATGTCATTCAGGTATCGTAAAGCCGTTTCGCAGCCTTCCATGACCACCAGTGGCGTACGTCGGCCCCACATAATGCCACCCCAAAACATCAGGGAACCACCACCTTGCTGCACTCGCTGGACAGTGTGTCTAAGACGTTCAGCCTGACCAGGGTGCCTCCAAACACGTCTCCGACGATTGTCTGGTTGAAGGCATATGCGACACTCATCGGTGAAGAGAACGTGATGCCAATTCCGTGGGGTCCATTCAGCATGTTGTTGGGCCCATCTGTACCGCGCTGCATGGTGTCGGGGTTGCAAAGCTGGACCTCGCCATGGACGTCGGGAGTGAAGTTGCGCATCATGCAGCCTATTGCGCACAGTTTGAGTTGAAACACGACGTCCTGTGGCTGAACGAAACGCATTATTCAACATGGTGGCATTGCTGTCAGGGTTCCTCCGAGCGGCAATCCGTAAGTAGCGGTCATCCACTACAGTAGTAGCCCTTGGGCGGCCTGAGCGAGGCCTGTCATCGACAGTTCCTGTATCTCTGTACCTCCTCCATGTCCGAACAACATCGCTTTGGTTCACTCTGAGACGCCTGGAAACTTCCCTTGTTGAGAGCCCTTCTTGACACAAAGTAACAATGCGGACGCGATCGAACTGCGGTATTGACCTTCTAGGCATGGTAGAACTACAGACAACATGAGCAGCGTACCTTCGTCCTGGTGGAATGACTGGAACTGATCGGCTGTCGTACCCCCTCCGTCTAATAGGCCCTGCTCATGCATGGTTGTTTACATCTTTGAGCAGTTTTAGTGACATCTATGAACAGTCAAAGGGACTGTATCTTGGATACAATATACACAGTCAACGTCTATATGCCGGAGATCTGGGAACCGAGGTGATGCAAAACTTTTTTTGATGTGTGTATGTGGTAACATTACAAAACGATTGTAGAAACACAATTCGCAGCAGAAATTACCGTACCACAGGCAATTCGGACCATTATATTAACAAGAATCAGATGTGGTGCAGTATCATCTGGCAAAAGGTTGAACAGTTGCTTGCAACAAGAAATCTTAACACATGCAGTACCGTGTTGACATAGTCATCTTTCCCACAATAGAAGATACTGTGTTGTCCTTCATTCGACGTCGAAGTGTACATGTGGAGTTTCAATGAAGTGATTAAAACACAGCGGAATGGAACAGTACGCACCCTTAACAAGGTCAACATGTAGACATACTCCATTATTTACAATGTTCCCGCATTGCAATAGTCCAAACTCAAATGCCACGGTGATCAAATTATCACATACTCAGATGGCGCTGACGACCGAACACGTACTTTTACAGATGAATGGCATTGACAGCTATTGACATAGGTACTACTGTATACTTTAAGCCCACTTTCAGTTGGTTTTCGTCGTTCGAGCTGGAATACTTCCCTCGTAACTACTATTTTGTCCAATCCCGACCGCATCCTTTAAATTTTATTATGTCTCACCAATCCAACATCATTTCACTGGCATTCGATATCTCCGAAACTATTACTGATAACTCCCTGAAATTTTGTGCGCTGATAGATAATACTCAGTTACGTTCAGCTATGCGACGTTTAGGAACATGGTATGTACAAAACCAACATGGCGGCAAAGCAAAGTTGAAATATTTAAATTACATTTCATCGAGGTTTTATCACCTGAGTGCAGTGAAACTTTGTTGAATAAATGTTTATACAGGAATTAATCTACTGGCATCTAACTGAATTCATATTTTCTCATAACAACACGATGGCGGTTGTGCGAAATTTTAATTTATTTTATTTTATTTTTTGTTTTCTAATGAAGCAATTGAAGTGAACGTTTGAATAATAAACTCATGTAATATTCTTCATCTAATGATACATAACTCTGATTGGTTGCTTGGATGGTTGGTTCCCTAGTTTAGGGGATGCGACGACGTGGTCATTTAGCCGTGTGTACTTGGGGTTTGTGTAGAATCTGTCTGATAACCGGTGTTAATTGTTATGACTGTATTAGAGAGGGTGGTTTTTTTTTTCTTTAGGAGCCTCCGTGGCTTAGGCGGCAGCACGCCGGCCTCTCACCATTGGGTCCGTGGTTCAAATCCAGTCACTCCATGTGAGATTTGTGCTGGACAAAACAAAGCAAACAGGTTTTCCTCCGTATAGTCCGGTTTTACCTGTCACAATTTCATTCCGGCAACACTCTCCACTATCAATTCATTTCATCTGTCATTCATTTAATCATTGCTCCAGGGGAGTGCGAGAGACTTCGGCAGCCGGCACTGTTCATATACTCGCCGCTAGATGGGGGCTTCATTCATTCCTTTCCCTGACCCGGTCGGTCGACTGGATGCAGGCTGTGGATTTTCATTATCTGTTTTTAATTCGGTAATTCAAGTAAAGACTGCGGATGATAATTTCAAGTAGTTCCTACTTTTGATACCAAATGATACCATCCACGACACCTAGCTGTGAACTTAGCTACCACTAGATGCCATCGCAACCGTCACCTGGTGACGAACGTTGGAACTTAAGAACATTAAACAAACCTAACCTACAAATTTTGCTTCACACAAGTTTAGTTAGTGGAAGGTTCTTTAATATAACTTTATGGCCTACATATAGAACCATACAACATGGCGAACATCGGAAATATTTCGGTGGTTCTCAATATCTCCGAATCTATTACAGCAATCAAACTGAAACTTTATAATATGTTGATAGAGGCTATTAACATAAGTTCACCTCTGGACTTTTCAATAACCTGATGAACACAAATCCAACATGGCGGTGATGCGAAACTCAAATATTTATATAGATGTTTCTCGGAAAAATCCTTGTAATAGGCAGGAGAATTTCAATGGAAAAGACCAGTGGGATATATGAAAATAGGGTGTGTAGTTCTTCACTGAACTACTTGTTTCTTTTTTCGCATATCCCAGAAATGGGGATTATATTAAGTTGATTGGCTGAAAAGTTGCCATATGCCTAGATATTATACATCTCTGTAATATAGCAAGTTTTCTGTCTGAACATTTTGAATTCTTGACTAAACCTTTGTATTTATACTAGCTATCCACCCGAGCTTCACCTGGTATCTTTAACGTTTTGCCCAGCGTAAGCTTAAAAGGCGAACGGACGGCAGATCCCAGACGCAATTCAGAAAATCGTAACTCCAAACACAGATACTCTTCTCTGAAATCTTAACTCGACAAGACTCGATGGTTTGATGCTGGCTGAAGCTAGTAATTAAAATTTCCACTGGATGGAGATAGGTGGATGAAATGAAAACGTAAAAACACTTAGAGTGGGCGATGTATTAAAGATAGAGATGTGCTGTCGCGGAATTTTTTGTAGAACTTTTCAAGCTGAACAATTCTTACACTCATAGTATATAGAAATTTTTAACGGTTTACCAAAAAGCGCACGGACAGCTGGTTTTTCTTCGAGTCGATTCACTGAAATCGTTACTGATCGTCTTCCTTTGGTCATAAATTATTTGTTTTATACAGAAAACGTCCTCGAGAAATCTTTCACAAAATGTTGAAAACCGTATCAAAATTCATCCTGTGGTTCTCGAGATTACCCGTTACATCCAAGAATCGGGGACGGGGTTCTGTTCTACCTAGAGATGAGGTGTATAATGACCAAATATACCCTCCGTTCAGTTGTTTGTCAATTTGTCTGTTTGGTAAGGGTTAGCATCAAAACTACTTGAGTGAATGGTATGGAAATTCGTGTTTAAGTAGATGGCGCCACAATAATAAAACTAGACTACCTATGTAAACAAGGAGGTGAGGGGTTTAAGAGGAACCTTAAATCTCTCCAGTGAGCCTACTGCACAATTTATACCAATCCCTTGAGGGGGTTGGAGAATTAAAATATCTGATCCTTGTGAGACTCCAACCCACGACCCCTGGCTTCATACGCCGGTGATCTGACCACTGAGCTATAAGGGGTGGAGTTCCATTCTCATCTGGCAATATTGTTCATGTAGACTATCAATAAATCCGGAGGTCACAATTTTGTCCGATCAAAATGCAGTCAAAATTATCAATTATGTGTAGTTGGTGAATGTTCTTAACAAGAGAATAAGTCGTATTCTGGACTTAAATGTTCAGATTTCTAAGTGCTATTGTATTGTAATAGTTATTGACAGCAAATTACTAGTAAATGAAACACACATCACATCATGGTTAATGGAACATGTTACATTCAGTTGCACTTACTGATAGAGCCACATCTCAGCATTTCCACAGAACTCACCTGAAACAAAGAAAAATAACGTTAAGGAGACACTATTAGAATAGTCATATAGACAATATCATACCTACGTACTAAACTAAACTAAAAATACCGCTGATGGATGGTCTACCCAAAATGTCTTCTGATCTTCTCAGCTTCATTCTTTTTGTATTTATTGATTTATAACTACTCAGACGTTATAATGTTAAGCATTTATAGTGTGTATTTGCGATAGAAATTATTATATACTAGCTGTACCAGGCATGCGTAGCAATGCCAATCAAGAAAGTGTTGGCGTTGTAACTTTGTTTGTTGAAGTTCTTTTGGATTCCCAATATTTTTTTCTTTTTCCGTTATCCACCTCTAAACTATTGTAAAATTGATTTACTATCTCAAAAAATCCTGGGAGCGTGCTCAACAACTCACCAAAGTTTCATCGCAATGAAGTGAATGGCATATGAACGCATACGGGACTTTGTTGGAACGATTCGAGCGTCGTCACCCATTGGTTGAATATACTCGTACGCTACCTATTGTAAAATGGAATTACTAATTCGAAAACCTTCCCTGGCGTGTACACAACAACTCATCAAAGTTTCATCACAATCGAATGAATCTACTCGTGCGCTATTTTTCCTGGAGGGTACACAACAATTCAACAAAGTTTCATAGCAATCGGATGAATGGTATATGTATATTTGGTATATTTGGTATATTTGTATAAACGATTCGCGTGCCGTCGCTCATTTGTTGAACCTACTTGTGCGATACCTATTGTAAAGTGGATTTACTAAGCCAGAAACCTTCCTTGAAGTGTACACAACAACTCACCTAAGTTTAGTCGCTATCGGACGAATGGTATATGAACGCATACGGGACTATGTTGAAACACTTGGCGCGTCGTCGCTCATTTGTTTAATCTACTTGTGCGATACCTATTGTAAAGTGGATTTACTAACCCAGAAACCTTCCCTGAAGTGTACACAAATCTCACCCAAGTTTCATCGCTATCAGACGAATAGTATATGAACGCATACAGGACATTTTGAAACGCTTCGCCCGTCGTCGCTCATTTGTTGAATCTACTCGTGCGCTACCAATTGTTAGGTGAATTTACTCAGCCAGAAACCTTACCTGATGAGTACAGAACATCTCACCCAAGTTTCATCGCAATGGGATGAATGGTATATGAACGCATGTGGGACTTTCTTGAAACAAACGCACGACATTTTGTTGAAGCTACTCGCGCCATCTATTGTAAATTGGATTCACTACCCCTATACAAATTACGTTGAGTAACTAACGGAATTTCATGTTAAGAGCCTCATTTTCTATACCGGTAGTGGAGAGCGCTACTCGCATCCAGTCGGCCGTGTCTCGTCAAGAGCTATTGTTGCCTGGAAACGACTTGCCTTAGCTGTCATTTGCGTTACGTTTTATAGTGACTTGTATTCTCTTTGATGTTTTATGTTACGTCACGGGATTAAAAAAAAGTATCCTATGTCCGTTTCCTGGTTCTAAGCTACCTCCACACCAATTTTCAGCCAAATCGGTTCAGCCGTTCTTGAGTTATAAATAGTGTAACTAATACGACTTTCTTTTATATATATAGACTAGCAGAAGTACCCATTCTTCGAATGGTCTTTGGTATTAATAGCCAGACGTAATCAATGGAGCTACTGTTGCAATGGCTTGGAACCTGTTTGTCGACAAAGATAAATGATTAGTTAAAATATGCTCAGAAAATAAATTTAGCCTACCTAACGTGTACTTCCTGACGTGAAATAAAATTGAAAACCTCGTAGACGAAACGCAATACACGTCATGTTGCTGTTTGGAGATATAATAGACCTTCTGTACGACATATCGCACGTTTAAGTCATGTGAAAAAATCTATGCTAACCCCTGACCCCCTTAAGCGCATTAATGAATTTTACAGTTTTAATTGGTTCCGTGATAACCTTATTGTCATTTGCAAACGTTCACAGAAATTTAATAAATGGAGTGGCACTACTTCTTGCAGAAACAGATGGAAAGTTGTATGTCAACTTTTGAGATGCTTTTGTCATGGCTATTGGCGTGCATTCCTTCATTAGATTATTAAATGAAATTAGTTTTCTTGGAATATCAGAAACTGTTGGTATTAGTGGCTTAAAATGTAGTTTTCGGGAACCCTTTACGGCTATTTAGGGTCCCCAAGTTTTGCTTCTGTCACCAAGGGGCAGAAAATAAGTTTTGTCTCGTCGTTGTAGGCCGTAGTATAATAATAATAATAATAATAATAATAATAATAATAATAATAATAATAGTAATAATAATACTAATAATAATAACAATAATAATAATAATAATAATAATATAACAATATAGAGATAGGGACGTAATAGACCTTCCGTACCACACCCGCACGTATAAATCGCGTGAAAAAATTCTAGAGTACCCCTTGACCCCCTTAAGCGCATTATACCCTATGTATTGATGAATTTTACAGCTTGATTTTGTTCCGTTATAACCTTATAACCGTTTGCAAACTATCTCAGTAATGTAATAAATGGAATTGCATTGCGTCCTACAGCAATAGATGGACCTGTGAGTTTCTGTTGCCATAGTTACCGGATTGCATTCTTTCATTATTGTATTAAATGAAATTAATTTTCTCGGAATATCTCAAAAACGGTTGGTTTTAGGGACTAAAAAGGTGGTTTCCGGGGTCCCTTTAGGGCCCCCGAGATTCATTTCTCACATTGAGGGGCTGAAAATGAGCTTTGTCTCGCCCTTCTACGCCTATTTCCGCAAGTGTTTTAAGGGGGTAGGCCCCCTTTTATTGGAGCTACAGAGAAGAGTTACATCAATGATTAGTGTCGTGCCTCTGAAGGATATCTATACCAAATTTTACGTTGATCCACCCAGCCGTTCTCGAGTTATAAGGGAACATACTTGTTCACAGACAAACAGACAGACAGACATACAGACAGACAGACAGGCAGACAGACCAAAAATTTATTTTCACGCGCATCTATCATAAAACAGTCTGAAACGCGTAAATAACGCAAATTTCCGTAGAAATTCAGAAAAAAACAGACAAACTTTCATTCTTATATACATAGATACAGTATATAACAAGTAGTTCCGTAAAGAACTATACAGCCTATTTTCATATATCCTGCTCATGTTAATTTCTTCTAACAACATACAAAATTTCAGTTTAATTGCTGTAACAGATTCGTAGATATTGAGAAACGTCTAAATATTTCAGATTGTCGCCAGGTTGGAGTTTTATTTTTGTACTATTACATTAAGATTATTGTGTACGTGTGGTATTCAAACTTCAATCGCATGATTAGAACACAAGAAGTAAAAACGAGATTTTAAAATTACGCACAGCAGCCATCTTGTGATTATGCAAACAATTGAAATAAATTAGATGCCAGTGGATCAACATTTGTATAAGCATTTAACGTGCAACGTTTCACAGCACTCGGATAGTTAATTCGCGAGAATCGTCCATTTAAATATTTATACTTCGCGTCGCCGCCATGTTGGATTTGTGCTCACCAGGTTAATGAAAGTCCTATAGGTGAACATATGTTCATAGTCTCTATGAACATTAAAAAAATCAGTTTGGTTGCTGTAAAAGATTCATAGATATTGAGAACCGTCTAAATATTTCGGAAGCTCGCCATTTAGGATTGTTATATGTATAGGCCATAGAATTATGTACCATTCAAGGACAATTATTGCCTAGGTTCATTATTCAGACTTTCACTTCGATCGCATGATAACGACACAAGAAATAAAAACTTAATTTTAAAATTTCGCACAGCCGCCATATTGAGGTTATGTAAACAATTGATTTAAATTAGATGGCAGTGCATTACAATCTGCAAAATCATTTACTGTACCATATTTCACTGCGCTCAGAGAGTTAAATCACGAGAAAAGTCTATTAAAATATTTCAAATTCGCTTGGTCGCCATGTTCGTTTTTTACTTTACAAGTTTATGAAATATACATAGATAAACTTGTACCAGTACCCTTTATCACCGTACAAAATTGCAGGGTAATATCTGTAATAGTTTCGGAGATATAGAATGTCAGTGAAATATTTCGCACAGCCGCCATATTGAGGTTATGTAAACAATTGAACTAAATTAGACTCCAGTGCATTACTATGTGTATAAACACTTGCTGTACCTAGTTTCATTACGTTTGGATGGTTAAATCGTGAGAAAAGTCTATTTAAAAGTCTCAAATTCGCTTGGTCGCCATGTTCGTTTTGTACTTTACAAGTTTATGAAATATGCATAGGTAAGCTTGTATCAGTACCCTTTATCACCGTACTAAATTGCAGGGTGATATCTGTAATAGTTTCGGAGATATAGAATGTCAGTGAAATATTTTGCACAGCCGCCATTTTGAAGTTATGTAAACAATTGAACTAAATTAGATTCCAGTGCATTACAATGTGTATAAACATTTGCTGTACCAAGTTTCATTACGTGTGGATAGTTAAATCGCGAGAAAAGTCTATTTAAAAGTCTCAACTTCGCTTGACCGCCATGTTGGTTTTGTAGTCACCAGGTTTTTGAAAGTCTCATAGGTGAACTTCTAGTAGTACCCTTTATCACCGTACACAATTTCAGGGCGATATCGGTAATCGTTTCGGAGATATTGAATGCTAGTGAAATATTTCGCACAGCCGCCATTTTGCATTGGTGAGACGTAACAAAATTTGAAGGGCACGGTCGAGGTCGCCGGGAACAGTGCTATGAACATACCGAGTTTCATTGAAATCGCTCCAGCCGTTTAGATTTTATTAGGGGGGGGGGGACACACACACGAATCACACACACACACACACACACACACACGCACACACACACGGACAAAAGGTGATCTCATAAGCCTATTTTTTCAACATTGAAAATAGGCTAAAAAAGGCCAACGGCCTAGCCGTGTTGAAACACCGGATCCCATGAGAACTCCGCAGTTAAGCAACCTTGGGCGCAGTCAGAACTTGGATGGTATGCCGGTTCTAGGCACAGCGCGCTGTTGGCCAACATATGGAGGAGCGGAAAGGCCCTGGCCACCCTACCGCAAGTAAACTCCGGCTGGGGGTAGCCTCTTCGGAGGCTCGGACCTGCCTTCGGGCAGAATACCAATTAATTTTAATATAAAAAAGCTGAGCCGTGACAGTTACCAAGACAAGATTTGAGTATGTTGCATGCAATGTAGCCTCGAGAGAGAAATAATATAAACTTTGTGCGAAATGTATTAATTATTTATTTATTTTTTATTTATTTTCTCTTCCCAGAACTTCTTTACTCGTTCACAACTTAATATTTTTTCTCCTCCTCAGATATTACGGGGTTCGGCCTGTTCTTCAGTTGCTCAATGTGAAATTTGTGATTATCTACTTGAGTTCTGAACGTCTTTCTGTTGAGGATCAATTCAAATGTATTTTTAGCCTACTTTTCACATATTTCAAAAATGAGGAAAAAGTAGACTTATTAGATCGATCCGGGCAAATGTCTGTCTGTCTTGCCTGTCTGTCTGTCTGTGTTTGTGTCCTCCCTATCAACTCCTAAACGGCTGCAGCAATTTAATCCAAATTTGGTTTGAGTTAAGATCTATACCTGAATATCTCAAGCCCATATTTGAAAATGATGACAGTGCTACCAACTGCTGAAAAACCGCAATTGAAATTTGAACCCTATGTTGGATATCTTGGAAGGTATGAATGGGAGCTATTCCAAAATTGGCACACATATAGATAATATTATTTCAGTTTAATTTCCATGAGGGCATGCATGGCAGTGTTGCCAAAATGATTCTAAGCCTGCTGATAAGTCCAATTTTCAAATGCATATAACTTCTACACTATCAATTGGATTTCAACCAAATTTCGTATGTACTATGTGTACATAAAATTATATGACTGAGCGTATTCTTAAAAGCCACCAGGGCTGCCAACTGTTAATAAATGCTATCTCTCTATTTTCTTATCCAAATACCAATATATCCGAAAGTATGCAAGCCGAGAGCTTTTAACTATGCGCACGTATAGTACCCAACATTCTAGATTATTATGGAGTAACTTACATACGTCAGTGCTACCAACATGTATCTAAGCCTGCTGATAGGACCAATTCTTAGGTACATGTAACTTCTATACTATCAATTGAATTTCAACCAAATTTCGTATGTGGTATGTGTACCAAAACAGATACGACTATGCGTATTCTTAAGAGCAACCAAGGCTGCCAACTGTTAATAAATGCTGTGTCTATTTTTACCCTAATACTAATATATCAGAAAGTATGCAAGTCAACAGCTTTAAAATTTGCACACGTATAATACCTGATATTCTAGATTAATTTGGAGAAACTAATATAGGCTACGTCAGTGCTGCCAACATGGCTCAAAGCCTGCTGACAGGTCAAATTTTATGATACATGTAACTTCTATACTACCGAAATGTTTTCATCCAAAATTGGCACAACAAGATATCATAATATTTCCGATTATTTCTAACCGGCACACGCATGACATTGTTGCCAACATGCTTTTACGCGTGCTGATAGATCCAATGTCTAACGGCATGTAACGTCCATTGGACTTCAACCAAATTTTGTATTCTGTACCTTAAGAGATGGAACTTACAATATATTCAGTCACCAGGGCTGCCAACTGTAGTGCTCTATTAGGCTACATTATACCAGGTATATTTCGAACTAATTAGAAATTTCGATATTACCAAATTAATGTCGTCATTATTCTAGATAGGTCTATATAGATTGGTATGAATCTTAAATTTTAAGAATAGTAGGCTCTTTAATTTGTCACGGAACTTCTTGTTAAATGGGCCGATAACCTAGATGTTAGGCCCCTTAAAACAACAATTATCATTATTATTATTATCTTGTTAAATTCCTCTGTGTCCTTCTTAGCCTCCTCCGCCCATTTTGTCGTCGTCCTCAATCCAATTATTATCCAGCATGCATATTATTGATGCCAGTAGTCTTGTTTGTCTCTAGAACATTATTATGCACTCGCCTGCAGTAGCTAGTGGCAAGAAACTGTTTTCCGGATGTCGCAAGAAGACAGGTGGGCTGCAGGACACATTCCTCAGACATTTGCCAAATGGGGTACAGGCCTGAGTCATTCAGGTGAGTGCCAAGACTGCAAGCATCTGTCCGTTATGACCGTGCAAGAGTGGCACAAATCGTATTTCTGGTTTGGCTAACACTCTACAGGTCGATGGTGCTGTAGGGCATGATTGCCCAAGTACGGTTCGATTTAGCTCCTCACTGAAGCGTTGTGCTTTCCCCCACCACATGGCTTGTTTAGTGCCTCCAGTAGTCTCAGTCCCTTCCCTTCAGATCACTTATGTGGTGAGATATGACAGTAGGAATACATGATTTATTAGCGATCACATTGTCTCTGCCGGGACCGACCCGTGGTTGGCTGCCACCCCAGAGGTTTCGATCCCGATTCCCAAGCAGAACAGCTGGGCTTCTTGAGTCCAAGAGGTCTCTGGGCACAGCAGCAGAGACAAAAGATCAAAGAGTGCTATGTTCACTAGGGATGTAGGCGACCTGATTAGAGCCCCTGGTTGTGTCAAGAAATCACTAACGAGGCGTTCTGAGTCGGGGTTTACGTGCAGTAGGGTTATCAGTTCCTTACCGCTCCTCATCCTAGCACAGCATCTAACAGGTTTCTATTTAGCATCATGAGACTGGGAGGACTCCGTACCAGGCCATACCAAGACTTGGGTATTTGCATTTGAAAATACAATAAAATGTCAAGTTTATTTGAAGGGCTCATTCCAACATCCAGACAAGTCCAAAAATTAAATTGTTCAGAAACTAAAATAATAATAAAAATAATAATAATAATAATAATAATAATAATAAAACAACAGTATAGCTTAATTTGTGCTGAATGAAATAAAATTGCTTCTAGACCTACTGTTGTCCCACCAACAACTTTACATTGCACATAAAGAACACATTTTTATGAGGATAGCAGAGAAAACCTAAAAATAACCTTTGGACTAATCAGGCTTTTGCCGAAATCTTAGTTGAATGCAAAAATGAAAAATATTTTAATCCTCAAATACGATTATTTACTATGTAAATCCTGGTTGGTTGGTTCCTCAGTATAGGGGCTGCGACACCGCTGTCATGTAGCCCCGTGACTTTGGATGTGTGTAGAATCTGTCTGATAACCGGTGTTAATTGTGATGACTGTATTAGTGTGTGTTATGTGTTTTCAATTCAAGTGAGAACTGCAGACATTCAATTTTTTGATGTGTAACATCTTTCCGCTCGGTTGCTGGATAGTTTTGTGGGAGTTATTTTGAAAATTGGGGACGGAAGTGAATCGGGCGAAAGTGGATCGAATGGAAGTGGATCGGACGGAAGTGAAGACGCACTGCCAGAAAAATGGGACGGAAGTGAATCGGGCGGAAGTGGATCGAACGGAAGTGGATCGGACGGAAGTGAAGACGCACTGCCAGCTGGATGTACAATTGAAAATGTGTGTATTGGAAACAAGGCAGTGTGTGCTCTGTAGCGCGATAACGTTATGGCAATACGGTAGGCAGTGCATTTAGCAGGCACTGGTTTGACGAGCACAGTGGCAAATGTTTCACCGACTTTCATTTGTCATTAAGCAGTTTATGAAGCTTCACGTTCAAGGTTGAATATCACATGGGGTAGGACAAAGACGACAAATGACATTTAAGTAAGCGGCATTATTATCAAGCTGTGGGTGAGTAGTCAAATATTAAATGCATAACAGAATGTTGTTATATGAGAGGAATAGAAGCTGTATTTTCATCATATGTGAGACTAGGTCATTTCATGATTGTAGGAAGCCATGTTTTGATTGTTTACGACGAACTGTATGAGAGCCTTGAGAATAATGAATGTTATAGTTACTGAGGAATGTGCTCACAGTATTTGAGAGTACTGTCGACGTTGTGTGTCACTTTATTATTATGAATTATTAATGTAAAAGGAAGGAAGGAAGGAAGGAAGCTTGTAGTTTTGCGTGTCCGTTAATCTCACGATCATGATCCACGGTACCTCCCTTTTACGTGGAATGCGAACCACAGGACATGGCATTTCAATTCGAAAATCTCACATGTATTGACCGGTAATCAAAGCCGGTCTACCTTGGTGAGAGACTAACAGCTTGACCGCTGCGCCACAAACGTGACAGTAGCATATCTCCAATTCAAGCTATATATTCATCATAGTACCAGTATGAAAATGGAGTGTAAATTAACATTTTAAGGATGTCCAAGCAGTGTAGTATACGAGTAGGATAACATGTCAGATGTTACACATCATATGCGTCTACTGTAAGGCTCGTATCTGTTTTTTCAAGTAGTTCCTACTTTTGCCGCCAAACACCACCGTCAACGACTACTAGTTCAGATCTTGATTACCAGATGCCACCACAGTCGGCCCCTGGCGACGAACGTCGGAACCTAAGAGCGTTTGTCGAATGTTCAACCTATATATAATTTAGCTTCACATAGGTGTAATTAGTGGAAGGTTCTTTAACATGCCATAAATCTATGACATGCGACCTCTGGCTTTACTTCCCCTCCGAAGGAAGGCATACTGAGGGATTTTTAACGCTCTTAAAAAATCCGACGACTTCGGCCGGGTTATGTAAATCCTAACAGAGTACAAATCATTATTGAATGCCAAATATTCCAGGTAATTAATTATTTTGAAAAAGCAATGGAAAAGCATTGGACTCGTCTTATTTATATAGAATTTCCAATATTTCACATTCGCAAATAACCTGACCTGTCTGCTTTTTGGAGACAGCAATAATATCTTTAAGTACAGTAGAGCTGGCCTTGAAGAGAAAGAAGATGTATTTATCTCAATAAGTCAATTTTTGGACTTGCCTGGTATTTGAAATGAACCCTTCAATTGGATATCATGCACATCATCTTTATATATATAATTCTTCGACACGTGTGTATGTGACTGAACTCCTCCTAAACGACTGAACCGATTTTGATGGAATTTGGTATGTATATTAGGGTGGGTCCATGTATGGTTTAGATTCACAATCTGGCCCGGTAGGTGGAATGAACACAGTTTTAGAACCACAATTTACACACAATTTTAGAACCACAACATAGGCCTTCAGTCAAAAACAGTCGTCATGGAAACCACTAGCCTTGGCCTTCGTGAAAGTTGATGTCTTTGGACGGTTTGTCTCTGCACGTTAGAGCCACCTGGTCGCAACCTGTGCAACTACCGCCATTACATACACTCCGCCCGTGGCGAAAAGTTGTGTTTTATACCAAAGGTGGCAGTGATGTCGAATTCTACTGTTTGTCTCTGCACGTTAGAGCGTTTCAAAGTCCCGTATGCGTTCATATACCATTCATCCGATTGCCATGAAACTTGGGTGATATGTTGAGTGAGCTCCAGGGAAGGTGTCTGGCTTAGTAAATCCATTTTACAATAGATAGCGCACGAATAGATTCAACAAATGAGCGACGACGCGCGAAGCGTTTCAAAAAGGTCCCGTATGCGTTATAAGTTTACTTCTTTCCTTATCGGGGTTGTGGTTGATTATACTCACAAGGGATATTTTATTTTAACAACAGGGCAAACAGTCAAGCCATATACCTGATATATGAGGTGGACATACCTCTATTAACCGTTCATTACTCAGATCACCATCAATTAAAACATAAAGGAACCTGCACCTCACCATAGGAACACAGGTATTGATTTAATTCATTAATAATCATCACTATACATCTTTTCCTGTATCTATAAGCAACCCACTTTTATACTCCAAACCTAACTGCACAAGCACCAATAATCTCCATAGATATTATCAACAGATACTCATTCATCAAAAAGAACATCAAAGAATAAAGAAAAACAATACCACATAATTAAAAACATATTATGTACACAGATGTGCAACTATATCCTATGGCCTCCTTCCTCACCAAAGAATAGTGATTCAAATAACATTGTAACCACATGTTACAGCGTTCAAATACCATTCGTCCGATAGCGATGAAACTTGGGTGAGATGTTTTGTACACTCCAGGGATGGCTTCTGGCTTAGTAAATCAATTTCACATTAGGTAGCGCACGACTAGATTCAAGAAATGAGTGACGACGCACGAAGCATTTCAACAAAATCCCGTATAAGTTTATATTCCATTCATAGATTGAGATGAAACTTTGATGAGTTGTTGTGTACACTTACGTGAGGGTTTCTAACTTAGTAATCCATTTCACAGGAGGTTGCGCACGAGTAGATTCAACAAATGAGCGGTGACGTGCGAAGCGTTTCAACAAAGTCCCGTATGCGTTCAAATACCATTCGTCCGATAGCGTTGAAACTTGGGTGAGATGTTGTGTACACTTACGTGAGGGTTTCTAACTTAGTAAATCCATATTACAATAGGTAGCTCACGAGTAGATTCAACAAATGAGCAACGACGCGCGAACTTTTAATCAAAGTCCCGTATGTGTTCATATACCATTCATCCGATTGCAATGAAACTTGGGTGAGATGTTGTGTACACTTACGTGAGGGTTTCTAACTTAGTAAATACATTTAAGAGGAGGTTTCGCACGAGTAGATTCAACAAATGAGCGACGACGCACGAAGCGTTTCAATAAGGTCCCGCATGCGTTCGAATACCATTCGTCCGATTACGATGAAACTTGGGTGAGATGTTGTGTACACCCTACGGAAGGTTTCTGGCTTAATAAATCCATTTTGCAATAGGTAGCGCATGAGTAGATTCAACAAATGTGTGACGGCACGTGAATCATTTCAACAAAGTACCGTATGCGGCGATATATCATTTATCAGATTGCGATGAAACTTTGGTGAATTGTTGTGTTCACTACAGGAAATGTTTCTGTGTTAGTAAATCCAGTTTTTAATAAGTAGCGCACGAGTAGATTCAACAAATGAGCGACGGCACGCGAATCGTTTCCACAATGTCCCGTATGCGGTCATATATCATTCATCCCATATATGGTCCCATATAAAATTTTATTGAATAATCTAAAAATTATTGCTTTGGATGATCGTAGGAAAATAAATGATTCCAAGATCTTACACAAGATTGTAAATTCTGCGGTAGATAACTCTTATTTTTTATCGTTGCTGAATTTCAATGTTCCACGTCTATCTTCAAGAACGTGGACAACTTTTAGGAATAAGAAAACATGCACCACGTCACACAAACATTCACCGCTTTATAGACTCTGCAGTAATTACAATAAAGCTGTAGTGTGTAATAAAAGTCTAGACTTCGATCTTAGTCTCCAAAAATTTGTAAAGGTATTTATGACCACATTGCCATGAGTGTAATTAATAAAAAGGTAGAATATGTAACAGCATTAAGGTTAAGCTATAAATAATATTATTATGTAATTAATTTAGATGCTAATATTAGATTTAAGATTAGATTTAAGTTATGAAAAAAATTAGAATCACTGTTAAAATTTTGTAGGTTTACTGTTATTGGGGTTAAAGACCCTGTTGTAAACCAGCATAAATAAATAAATAAATAAATAAATCCGATTGCGATCAAACCTTGGTGAATAATTGAGTACACGCCAGAGAAGGTTTCAGGCTTAGTAAATCTATTTTACAATAGGTAGCGCATGAGTAGATTCAACAAATGGGTGACGGTACGCGAATCGTTTAAAGAAAATCACTTATGCGTTCATAAGTCATTCGTCCGATTCCGATGAAACTTTGATGAGTTGTTGTGTACACGCCAGGGAAGGTGTTCAACTTGGTAAATCCATTTTACAATATTGATAGCGCACGAGTAGATGTAACAAATGAGTGACGATGTGCGAAGCGTTCCAACAAAATCCTGTATGCGTTCATATACTATTCATCGATTGCGATGAAACTTTGATGAGTTGTTGTGTACACTTAAGTGAAGCTTTCTAACTTAGTAAATCCATTTCACAGTTGGTAGAGCACGAGTAGATTCAAAAAATGAGTGACAGCGCACGAATCATTTAAACCAAATCCCGTATGCGTTAAATGCCATTTATCCGTTTGCGATGAAACTTTGGAGAGTTGTTGTGCACGCTCCAACGAATATTTCTAAATTAGTTAATTCAATTCACGATAGTTTAAGGGCAGTTAACAGAAATTGAAAAAATATTGTGTATCCAAAAGCACTTCAAGAAACAAAGTTGCAACACTTGCTTTGATTGGCAGGACAACGTCTGCCGGGTCAGCTTGTTTTTGTATAAAACTAGATTAAATAGTAATTTACTAGCATAATACCGACAGCAGTGCCTACGCTGGCTGAAGCGCAGCGTTAAGTCATGGGGCCAAGTTCTCTGCTGACTCGGTAGACGCGTGGGTTCGAGCCCCACCGTCGGCCGTCCTTGAAATGTTTTTCCGTGGTTTCCCCATTTTAACACCAGGAAAATGCTGGGACGGTACCTTCTGATAGGCCACGGCCGCTTCCTCTCACATCCTTGCCCAATTTCATTTATCTTCATCCATTCCATCTCTCATCCCGACGCGCAGGTCGCCCACGGGCGTCGACTAGAAAGACCTGCGCTCGGCCTCTCAGCAGGCCACACGACAAACAAGAAGTTCCGTGAAGAACTATACAGCCTACTTTTCATGCCAATGATTATTCTACAGAATATGAACCTATCTAGAATAATGACGAAATTAAGTTGCTAATATCGAAATTTCCAATTAGTTCGAAATACTGTATACCTGGCATAATATAGCCTAATAGAGCACTACAGGTGGCAGCCCTGATGACTGAATATATTCTTAGTTCCGTCTCTTAAGGTACAAAATACAAAATTTGGTTGAAGTCCAATGAATAGCATGGACGTTGCATTTAGTTAAACATTGGATCTAACAGCGCGCGTAAAATCATGTTGGCAACAATGTCATGCATGTATTGGTCAGAAATAATCTGAAATAATATTATCGATTGTTGTGCCAATTTTGAATGAAATCCATTAGTTAGTATAGAAGTTACATGCATTTTAAAATTGGACCTATCAGCAGGCTTAGAATCATGTTGGCAGCACTGACGTATATTAGTTACTCCAAATTCGTCTAGAATGCCAGGTACTATACGTGTGCAAAGTTTAGAGCTATTGGCTTGCATACTTTCTGATATATTGATATTAGGGTAACAAAAATAGGGACAGCACATATTAACAGTTGGCAGCACTGGTTGCTCCTTAGAATACGCATAGTCATATCTGTTATAGTACACATAGCACATACGAAATTTGGTTGAAATCCAAATGATAGTATGGAAGTTACAGGTATTTAAAGTTGGACCTGTCAGCAGGCTTAGAATCATGTTGGTAGCACTGACGTATATTACTCCAAATTAATATAGAATATCAGGTACTATACGTGTGCATAGTTTAAAGCTGTCGGCTTGCATACTTTCTGATATATTGGTATTTGGATTAAAAAAATAGTAGCATTTATTAACAGTTGGCAGCCCTGGTAGGCCTTAAGAATATGCTCAGTCATATCTGGTTATGTACACATACAACATACGAAATTTGGTTGAATTCCAATTGATAGTATAGAAGTTATATGCATTTAAAAATTGGACCTATCAGGAGGCTTATAATCATTTTGGCAATACTGCCATGTTTAGCCTCCTGGAAATTAAACTAAAATAATATGATCTGTACGTGTGCCAATTTTGAAATCGCTCCCATTCATACTTTCCAAGATATCCAACATGGAGCTCAAATTTCAATTGCGATTTTTTATCAGTTGGTAGCACTGACATCATTTTCAAATATGGCCGTGAGATATTCAGGTATAGATCTTTACTCCTACCAAATTTTGTTTCGATTGCTGCAGCCGTTTAGGAGTTGATAGGGGTGGACACACACACAGCCAGACAGACAGACAGAAGGACAGACAGACAGACAGACAGACAGACACACATTTGCCCGATCTCATAAGTCTACTTTTTCCTCATTTTTGCAAAATGTGAAAAGTAGGCTAATAATCAGAACACTCATTAATTGCAGGGGATGTTGAACAAAATATCCCTCGTCCAAGAATAAGGCAACAAGAAAAGTTAGTTATGTCCTGATATAATCCGAGAGGCGGTGAAGTATCTCGGCACACAGTAAAATATCGCAGAACATCATCCATGATTGTAAGAATTAATGAGCGTCAATGAGCATCGCTTCCTAACGTAATGTGGCTGAATTCCAAAGCGACTAACTGACTACCATAATGTATGAATACACGCCAATTAAATGGGCCGATTAAGATGCTCGTTCTGGGCTAACGATCTACCATTTCTCTTAGCACACTCACACGGAGCAACTGGATTGATCTTCTCATGAAAAATAGCAATGGAGGCTGCACCTTGATAGTCACAACTTCATCCACTTCAAAATTAGAACCAGGAAATACGGGACTTAATTAATTAATTAATAAATATCGTAACACCTCCTGAGAGGCTGAGTGCGTGTCTTATTATTAGTTGACACCCATGGGCAATCTAAGCGTCCTAATGAGGAGGGACCAAGGGAATCAATCAATCCCAGGAGGTTTGATGGCTTGGCAGGGAATCGAACCAGGGACCTAGCGCGCAAACCAATTCTCCACGGCATTTAAGGTTTCACGAAAATGTTTCTAATTGGTTGATAACTTATAGCGGTGAATACGAATTAATGCCCAATTATATTAAACGGAAAATACGGTATAAGATCCTAACTGAAAAAATCTACAAGTGATATATTACGGTATTATTTGTTCTTTTGCTGCTTTTTAGTCGGTCAACACAGTTGTACCCAATGAATTGGGTGGGGTGAAACTATAAATACATTTAATCACACTCCTGAAAGAAATTACATGTATTAGTTGGTAATCACACTTAATGGGCAATTTAGGATTACGCGTTTCAACACACGCTACATTTTAAACATTTTTTAGCCTACTTTTCACATTTTGCAAAAATGTGTCTGTCCTTCTGTCTGTCTGGCTGTGCGTGTCACCCCCCCCCCCCCCTTATCAACTCCTAAACGGCTGCAGCAATCGAAACAAAATTTGGTAGGAGTAAAGATCTATACCTGAATATCTCAATGCCATATATGAAAATAAGGTCAGTGCTACCAACTGCTGAAAAATCGCAATTGAAATTTGAGCTCCATGTTGGATATCTTGGAAGGTATGAATGGCAGCTATTTCAAAATTGGCACACGTATAGACAATAATATTTCAGTTTAATTTCCAGGAGGCCATACATGGCAGTGTTGCCAAAATGATTCTAAGCCTGCTGATAGGTCCAATTTTTAAATGCATATATCTTGCACACAATCAATTGGAATTCAACCAAATTTTGTATGTGCTATGTGTATATAAACAGATATGACTGAGCGTATTCTTAAGATCCACCAGAGCTGCCAACTGTTAATAAATGCTCTCAATTTCTTTTATCCAAATACCAATATATCAGAAAGTATGCAAGGCGACGGCTTTAAACTATGCACGCGTATAGTACTTGACATTCTATATTAATTTGGAGTAACTTATATACGTCAGTGCTACCAACATGATTCTAAGCCTGCTGAGAGGTCTAACTTTAAATACATGTAACTTCTATACTATCATTTGGATTTCAACCAAATTTCATAAGTGCTATGTGTACCATAACAGATATGATTATGCCTATTCTTAAGAGCAACCAGGGCTGCCAACTTTTAATAAATGCTGTCTCTATTTTCGTTACCCTAATACCAATATATCAGAAAGTATGCAAGCCAATAGCTCTAAACTTTGCACACGTATAGTACCTTGATTTCTAGATTAATTTGGAGTAACTAATATACGTCAGTGCTGCCAACATGATTCTAAGGCTGCTGATAGCTCCAATTTTAAAATGCATGTAACTTATATACTAACTAATGGATTTCATTCAAAATTGGCACAACAATAGATCGTATTATTTCAGATTATTTCTGACCAATACATGACTAGCGCTTAGAGACAGCCCAGCGGCGCTAACGAAGCGACCCGAATACTCTCGACCGCAACCGAACATCCATCCCCCTCGAGACAGACCAGTGCAGTGGGGCAATGAGAACGTAGGCCTACCCGAAACTTCACAACCTAGACCGATCATTATGTAAATGCATATTCTTTCCCTTTGCTTGTACGTAACTAAAAATTATAATTGTCCATGAATTAGAACCTTAGCTATCATATGATTACATTTTACTATTAGGCTACATTATCTGACCATAATGACCAGGCTCAATTCCAGCCGCTGAATCTCCGGCAGAGTGCTACTTGAATTCCCATCCCCTTATCGCCACTAATATATTTCTTGATATTCTTCCCTGGCCCTTTCTGAACGACTTATGAATTGCTTGGAAAATCCGTTTCACGTACCGTACCTGAGTTTCTAGTAAACAAATATTGTCATACACACCGTTTAGAATTACCGAATATTTCACTTGCGAAAAGATCTCTCTTTTACAGTAAGAGACAGATTATGTAATTTTACATTTGAAATAAATCTAGTAAACAAGCTAGGAAGAGTAATAAGTGGAGTCTCTGGTGATCCTCGTTCCAAAACCTAGTTGATGCAGAGAATCGGCTTAGCAATTCAAAAGGGAAACGCAGCCTGTGTTATGGGAACTATTCCACATACCACTTCAATGGACGAAATATTTTATTTGTTATATCGAAGTTAATTTAATACGGATGTTTTATTTCAAGAGTGTATTGACTTGGTGATATTTGTAAAGATTTTACGTACCGTATCTAAAATAATAAACTCGACAAAAATAAAATTTATAAATGTCCATGAATTAGAACCTTAGCTATCATATAATTAAATTTTATTGTTACATATCTGATCATAATGCCATTTGTTTTATATATTTTTAATTTCTAATGTAAAATTACACATTCTGTGATTTTATTTTACATATTTGATCAAAATGACATTTTCTTAAACATAATTTTACTGTATTTATTTAAAATTACATAATCTGTCTCTTACTGTAAAAGAGAGATCTTTTCGCAAGTGAAATATTCGGTAATTCTAAACGGTGTGTATGACAATATTTGTTTACTAGAAACTCAGGTGCGGTACGTGAAACGGATTTTCCAAGCAATTCATAAGTTGTTGAGAAAGGGCCTTGGAAGAATATCAAGAAATATATTAGTGGAGATAAGGGGAGGGGAATTCACGTAGCACTCTGCTGGAGATTCAGCGGCTGGAATTGAGCCTGGTCATTATGATCAGATAATGTAGCCTAATAGTAAAATGTAATCATATGATAGCTAAGGTTCTAATTCATGGACATTTATCATTTTTAGTTACGTACAAGCAAAGGGAAAGAATTGTGTTTACATGATGACCGGTCTAGGTTGTGAAGTTTCGGGTACGTTCTTATTGCCCCGCTGCGCTGGTCTGTCGTCTGTCTCAACGAGGAACAGCTGACTGCCCCGCTCGTGCTGGTCTTGTAACGTTCTGGCTTAGGCTGGGATGACAAGTGAAACGGTATTTACTTTGCTCCACGTTGAGCGTACAAATGTAATGGTTTAGCTAGCCCACACTGTTGGGTGAGAAATGTAACTGTTTACCTTTGCCTAAGCTATGTTGTTTTAATGGGCGCCAAGACCTCAATGCAATGTTGAAATCTAAATTTGTATTTAACAACGTCTAGCTCTGGCAGAACACATTCAAGACTCTATTCACTCAGATCGTGGTATGATTTGATCATTAACCCAACAAACAACTGTATCAGGAGAAGGAATTGGTCTATATCTAATGCTACCTACTGAAAGCAAAGATTGCATTGTAAAAGAAATGAATTTATTATATAAAACAAGTATAGCAAAATTAATAATAATAAGTTTAACATTTAAATTGGAGCGTTGTGATTTGAATATTACCGATAGAAAATTACGTGAAAACGGAGTCTGATAAATTGATTTTACTCTTATTTCCAAGCTATGAAGTTACTGAATTATGAAATATAAAACAAAGAAAAATGAGAGATTGCGTATTTCTGCGTCATTAGCGCTTACCCCTGGAAATTGCCAAAGCATTTCCCTCGTTCTTGATGATGCTGTGTGCTTCCCACAGTCTCCTGGACGTCGCCATCTTCTTCGTTATATGTTGATATTCTGGTAGATTAGATAACTCTATGGTCCGTACATCGGACCCAAACTCTCGTAAAACCGCACTGGTTACGTTTTACAAAAGTTCGTCGCTAACTCCACTGAACATCGGAGCGACACGCACTTGCGACCGTACACTGCAAGTTCTACACAGATTGTCCTTAACTCCACCGAACATCGGAGCCACTCGCACGCGCACCCATACTCGTCAATTGTTTCACAGATTGTCCTTAACTCCACCGAACATCGGAGCCACTCGCACGCGCATCCATACTCGTCAAGTATTTCACAGATAGTCCCCGTCTCACGGCGCGTCGAACGATATATTCACCTGTCGGCTCCCCCACTCTTCAGTCCCAGCTAGCTTACGTCGTCTCCGCTGATTGGCTGAGCACGCCGCCACTTCCCCTCCTCCGGTTCATTACACTCCGCGGGCGAGAGGGAGAAGTCGTTTTCCGTTTCAACAATTCGCCTCTTCTAGACCTTGCGACCCAGGATTGCGTCATGCTTCTCGACAGGAATCAGCTTGTATTAGAATTCCCAGTGAGTCATGTCTCTCAAATACCCTAACTGACAAAACTCCGTAAAATTCCGTAATCAGATAATTTTCTATGATATCGTCGTTCGTAATAATTTGCTTGATAGCGTTTTCTAATACATAGAAAACCTATCTGAATGCTAATAATTTTTATAAAATGCTCCGAAAATATCTAAATAATAATTATAATAAATTAATAATAATAATAAATTAACATGAAAAATTCTCTTGGCTGAACAATTTGCCGCGTAAATAAATATAGAATGGCTTCCTACTGACTTATGCCAGTTGCATAAAACCCCTCGAAAAACACGTTACATATTCGCCTCGGATCATCGGATCATTTACCGTGACGACGGTCCATTATCCGATTATCCCAGACACGTTAATAAACCCCATCCAAAATACATATTACATAAATGAAATCACCCTAAATTACAGACATATACACTCATATTTTTTCTTCACGCTCTTTGCGTCAAAGTTTGTTGTCACTATGGATTGCACTTTGCAACCAGTCCAATGTTTTACATATAGAATAGTGTTCCATGGATATTTCCGCCTCTCAAATTGCTCTATGTTGGAGAAATAGACATAATTAATGTGTGAGCACTATGTATTTATGATGTCATATCACACGCATTGAAGGTGTTCTGATATATTTATATCACCATAGAACTTCCTAATTTCACTGGAGGTCCCCTCCTTATGGTGACATTTAATTCCACATATCACTGAGCACACGATCACACTATTGTGGCAGCGCCTCGTGACCATAATACTTAATCTCTCTTTAAAGTAGATTAAATTAATATTGACTTCTGAAAAAAAATACAGTAAATGCGCATTACATATAACACCAAATATTTCTGTGCCGTAATCGCCCTGTCTTGTTAAGTTCCCGTACACCATATTCTACTTAATACTAGTTCTCAACACAGACCATTTCTCCTCACACAAATAATACCATTGTACAAATTATCTTAAATTACACACTTACAAATCTTACATGGCGAGGCCGTAAACAGAAATCACGTGTGCTGATATGTATGAGTTTCATGAAGGACTGTCTCGCATTCTGATGGCCCATCTTTTATCTCGTGGACGCCTTAAGCTAACAAGCCCTATACAAGCGCTCACCCATCTCTTGGAGGCAAATGGGAATTCACCAGCGCTACCAAATTCTGGCCTTGGTGTATCGAGACATTTTAGTGCTCAAGAGCATCCGACAATCCCGTCATATTTCCCTGTACCTTAAAAACTCTCATTTACTTACATACTACCCCCCTGTGTGACTTCCGATACGCCTGCCTTAAGACCAGATCCTCCACGCACCCGATACCACACTTACTCACTTGATAGGCTGGCTCGCCAGCTAAACATACTCACTTTATGACACATATTTTCGAAGACTATGTATATTATACGTCCCGTATAATCTGTTTCCCTCACTATTCTCCAGTACATATGCTGTTTTTCCAATACGTTTGGAAACTATAAATGTTTCTGCGTCACCTGCTTCCAACCTTGCAAGTGGCTCCCTTAAATGAACGTCATCACGTTGCTCTACCTAGCATATTTCTCAGTGTCTGTAACGATGCCCTGTTGCTACTGTCCACACATGCTACCCCTACCTTCCTATGGTGTCACACCTCTACTTGACACTCTATGACCTAAAATGTCACTTCTGACTGACAGAATGACGACTTAGACAGCTTCAAAGTGAACCCTGCCTGATCTAACTTCTGAAAAATTATATTTAAATGACGTAGATGCTCCTCAAAACTGCGTGAACTAATTACCATATCATCTATGTAAATGGTTACAAACTCTCCTGTGTCTTCCCCTAATGCAATGTTTAAAGCCCTAATTAAAGCTGCTGAACTACTCTTTAACCCATAAGGTGTTCTACAAAATTGATAAAGGTTATATTTATGACTAAAAGCTGTAAATGGTCTATCTTCGTACATAAGTGGCACTTGCCAAAAACTGGAACTCAAATCTACACAAGTGAAATACTTCTTCCCCTCAAATGTTTGCATTAATTCCTCTATTGACATAGATTTCAGCTGATCTGAACTAATTCTACTGTTAACCAAACGAGCGTCTAAACAAATACGAACAGTGCCGTCGGTCTTGGGTACCGTTATCAAAGAATTAACATACGGACTGTTAGAGTGCTCAATAATCCCATCTTCAAGCATCTGATTAATTTGTGCCTCAACTGCACTCTGATAAGCGAAAGGTACAGGATATCTATGTCCTGTGAATACTGACCTATCAATAACGTTCAATGAATGTGTATAGCAATTGGCCATACCAATGCGATCCTCAAAAACTCTCCTATTACACCATAACACATCATAGAGCCGAACACACTGTTCATCCTCTATATTTCCCTGAAATGCAGCTTCACGTAACGAGTCCTCTAGACTTCCGTTCGTAATCACACTGCCCACAAAACATGGAGAACCCCGCTCTACGGCTGGCGATATCTCATTTAAAGTACAAATCACACCTACAACACTACTTCTCTGAATTTGGTCATTGAACGCTACTTCTACTTCAGAATCTCCCCATTTAAATTTCAAACTCCCTACATCATAACATAAGTTACCAGACACTCTACTTAGCCACTCTGAACCCAAGATAACACTGAATACTAAATTTGGAATTACAAGGCAAATCTGCTTCTCTACATGATTATTAATTTTAATGTCTACTAAAACTTGCTTAGAAATTACTTTAGACCTCTTCCCAACAGCTGTGATAACAAAAGTGCTTTTAATTGGCATCTCCTCAAAATTTACTCCAGTTCCTTTCATTTTATCATAAAATGCACTACTTATGCAACTCTTCATACAACCACTATCAATTAAAACATCTGTGTACGCCTCGGACACGTTAAATTTATCTATGGGGCTCTTACTAACCACTTCCTGAATAATACCTTCATCATTTAGTTCATGTAATAATTCATTTCTTACATTTAGGTCATAGGGTTCCTGTATAATTGTATGGACAGGGCATGCTACAGACTGAGATTCTGACCTTACTTCGCAGCCTGGTTCGCTTTTAAAGAACCGCTACAGCTGGCCGTAGTACTACTAACTACTAAACTGGTCTGGTTGTTCTGGGCTGTGTTGTCATTGTTTGGCTGTATATTACTACCACTAGGCTGTCCTCTTCCTTGACCCCTATTCTGGTTGTAATTATTGTCATTATAATTTCTCTCTTGATTTCCCCTGAAATCATTGTTTCTCCCTTGATTTCCACTGTAATCATTGTTCCTCCCTTGATACTGATTACCATAGCCATTTCCTCTGTTCTGATATAGCTGATTATTATTATTTCTATTTTGAGCGTTGGCCCCTTCGCCACCGTTCCCTTGAACTTCTTGATGCCTGGCTTCATTAGGTATATTATTATTATTACCCTGGTTCCGGTTGAAATTGTCCTCATAACCCCCTCTCCCTAGTGCATCAAATGTGCTTAACAAATTTTCTACTTGTGATATAGTCTTTACATTCTGGATACAAGCAGCCTCCTTGATCCTATAGGGAAAGTGCCTAAGTAGCAACCTTACCACATCACTTTCCTCCTTCAAGCCATCCAGATATTTACACACTAATACCTGCCCTAAAAAGTATTCGGTCATGGTGGAGCTTCCTTTAGGGTTATATTTACCACACACTACTCCCTCACGATGCTGCGACTGAATAACCTCATTCCAGAACTTTTCACAGAATTTCATTTTAAAATCATTGATATCAGTAAACTTGTCTCTGTAGACAGCAAACCAATTCCTCGTTTCCCCCACAAACACTTGTTCTAAAATTTCAACTACCTGGCACCACTCAATACTACCATTTTCCAACCTCTCCCCGAATTTATTTTCTATAGTGTTCATGAACTCCATTGGGCACCCCTGTCGATTGCTGAACTTACCCAGTTCTACCTCCCTGTGTGTGCTATTCACAAAAACTGGCCTATTCTGACTATTTTCTTGCCTGATCCTACCTTTTAATTTTAATTCTAATTCTGCGATTTTCTCCTCAGCCTTCCTCTCAATACTGTTTACTGTTAATTTAATGTTTCCTTCTGATTCTTCTACTTTATCATATAGCTTTGCTTGTTTCTCTTCAATCTTGCTAATGCTCTCTCTATTACTCTCTCTTAAATCATTTACTTCTGCAACTATTTGCGAGTGGACTTTCTCAATTCTACCCCCCAGCTGTTCCTTAACCTCTTTAGTAGCTACCTGAATTTTGTCAATTTCTCCCCCCAATTGCTTTTTGACCTGCTGTGTTTCCAGTTGCACTAGTTCTTTTAAATTTTCAGCGTGTGTACTGATTCTAATTTCCAACTCCTCCTGTACTTTTCCTAATTTTCTGTCTACATCTGCAATAATCTCTTTAGCCTTTTCTTCCATCACCCCCCTGATCTCGCCTCTAATCAGTTCGAATTTGTCACTCATTTCCCTACTGTTTTGTTCTAATTTAGCATTTAAAGTTTCAGTACTCTCTCTATTTTCCTTACTGTTTTGTTCTAATTTAGCGTTGTTTTGTTCCAGTTTTGCGTTGTTTTGTTCTAATTTAGCATTTAAGGCATCTGTACTTTCTTTATTTTCCCTACTGTTTTGTTCTAATTTTGCATTTAAGGCATCACTACTAACTTTGTTCTGATACATGAACTCGAGAAGTAAAGTTTTTAATTCTGGTTGACCCCCTACACTCCCTGTTTCAGTATCGGGATTTACCTCCGCTACCCCGGTACTACCATCACTCGACATACTGCTCGTATCATCATTCTCCCGTTGATGACCACTACGTAACCTCATCTGTCTTTCTTTCTCATCCCCCATAATGATATACACTGATACAGACAAATAACCCCCAAAATACAGGCACAGAAATATATACCCTTCTCCTTCCACAAATGTTATTAGGTTTTCAGCCCCAAGTTGTCGGCGACAAATGTAACGTTCTGGCTTAGGCTGGGATGACAAGTGAAACGGTATTTACTTTGCTCCACGTTGAGCGTACAAATGTAATGGTTTAGCTAGCCCACACTGTTGGGTGAGAAATGTAACTGTTTACCTTTGCCTAAGCTATGTTGTTTTAATGGGCGCCAAGACCTCAATGCAATGTTGAAATCTAAATTTGTATTTAACAACGTCTAGCTCTGGCAGGGACTCTATTCACTCAGATCGTGGTATGATTTGATCATTAACCCAACAAACAATTGTATCAGGAGAAGGAATTGGTCTATATCTAATGCTACCTACTGAAAGCAAAGATTGCATTGTAAAAGAAATGAATTTATTATATAAAACAAGTATAGCAAAATTAATAATAATAAGTTTAACATTTAAATTGGAGCGTTGTGATTTGAATATTACCGATAGAAAATTACGTGAAAACGGAGTCTGATAAATTTATTTTACTCTTATTTCCAAGCTATGAAGTTACTGAATTATGAAATATAAAACAAAGAAAAATGAGAGATTGCGTATTTCTGCGTCATTAGCGCTTACCCCTGGAAATTGCCAAAGCATTTCCCTCGTTCTTGATGATGCTGTGTGCTTCCCACAGTCTCCTGGACGTCGCCATCTTCTTCGTTATATGTTGATATTCTGGTAGATTAGATAACTCTATGGTCCGTACATCGGACCCAAACTCTCGTAAAACCGCACTGGTTACGTTTTACAAAAGTTCGTCGCTAACTCCACTGAACATCGGAGCGACACGCACTTGCGACCGTACACTGCAAGTTCTACACAGATTGTCCTTAACTCCACCGAACATCGGAGCCACTCGCACGCGCACCCATACTCGTCAATTGTTTCACAGATTGTCCTTAACTCCACCGAACATCGGAGCCACTCGCACGCGCATCCATACTCGTCAAGTATTTCACAGATAGTCCCCGTCTCACGGCGCGTCGAACGATATATTCACCTGTCGGCTCCCCCACTCTTCAGTCCCAGCTAGCTTACGTCGTCTCCGCTGATTGGCTGAGCACGCCGCCACTTCCCCTCCTCCGGTTCATTACACTCCGCGGGCGAGAGGGAGAAGTCGTTTTCCGTTTCAACAATTCGCCTCTTCTAGACCTTGCGACCCAGGATTGCGTCATGCTTCTCGACAGGAATCAGCTTGTATTAGAATTCCCAGTGAGTCATGTCTCTCAAATACCCTAACTGACAAAACTCCGTAAAATTCCGTAATCAGATAATTTTCTATGATATCGTCGTTCGTAATAATTTGCTTGATAGCGTTTTCTAATACATAGAAAACCTATCTGAATGCTAATAATTTTTATAAAATGCTCCGAAAATATCTAAATAATAATTATAATAAATTAATAATAATAATAAATTAACATGAAAAATTCTCTTGGCTGAACAATTTGCCGCGTAAATAAATATAGAATGGCTTCCTACTGACTTATGCCAGTTGCATAAAACCCCTCGAAAAACACGTTACAGTCTGTCTCGAGGGGGATGGATATTCGGGTGCGGTCGTGAGTATTCGGGTCGCTTCGTTAGCCCCGCTGGGCTGTCTCTAAGCGCTAGTAATACATAACATGCATGACATTGTTGCCAACATGATTTTACGCGCGCTGTTAGATCCAATGGTTAACTGCATTTAACGTCCATGCTATCCATTGGACTTCAACCAAATTTTGTATTCTGTACCTTAAGAGATGGAACTAAGAATATATTCAGTCACCAGGGCTGCCAACTGTAGTGCTCTATTAGGCTACGTTAGGCTACATTATGCCAGGTATACAGTGAAAATCCACAGCCTGCTTCCAGTCTCCGACCGGGTCAGGAATGGAATGAATGAAGCCCCTATCTAGCGGCGAGGATATGAACTGTGCCGGCTGCCGAGGCCTGACGCACTCCTCTGGGGCAATGATTAAATGAATGACAGATGAAATGAAATGATAGTGGAGAGTGTTGCTGGAATGAAATTTTGACAGGGAAAACCGGAGTACCCGGAGAATAACCTGTCTGCCTCCGTTCTGTCCAGCACAGATCTCACATGGAGTGACCGGGATTTGAACCACGGACTCAGTGGTGAGAGGCCGGCGTGCTGCCGCCTAAGCCACGGAGGCTCTATGCCAGGTATACAGTATTTCGATCAAATTAGAAATGTCTATATTACGAACTTAATTTCGTCATTATTCCATATAGATCGAAATAGAATAATCATTGGCATGAATCATAAATTTTAAGAAAAGTAGGCTCTTTAGTTCGTCGCGGAACTTCTTTCTTTCTTTCTTTCTTTCTTTCTTTATTTATTTCGTAATTCATGAAATAAACCGTCATGAAAAAAACGTATACAACCAAGACGAACTACTACCATACTGTAGTAGCAATTTAAATTAATTAAATAAATAAATAAATAATTTAGTGAAATTTTAACCACTACACAGTGAACAGGATCTGATGATGGCCACTTGAGGGTCGAAGCGTGTGATCCTAAGTTGCCCATTTAAGTGTGATAACCAGGCTAGAGTTTCGTTCGCTAAATCGCGACATTGCGAACGAAACTCGATTTGTCCTGATATATCGATTTGAATGGCTGTCTGTGGTTGGCTAGTTCAAGTAATTTCCCTTCTCACCGCAAGATAACTCCAGGGTTACACTGAAACGTCAAGTCGGAAGTAATGATGGCTCTACTATAATACATGTAATTTTTCCAGGAATGTGTTTAACTATTTATAATTTGTACCCCGCCCACTGTGTTGACCGACTGAAAAGCAGCAAAAGACAAAGGCAACACTGAAAGAAGAATGGCTTCAAATTTCCACATTATTTGTTCTTGTTGTTTCATTTGGGGAGCTTGAACATAGTTTTCATTGATATTTGTCCTAGAACCCTGCGCAAATAAACAAAACGTTATCCGAATCTACTGGCGTTACAATAATATTTTTAATTAGATAAAACATAAAGTATTAATGCAAAAGCCTCCGTGGCTTAGGCGGCAGCTCGCCGACCTCTCACCGCTGGGTCGTTGGTACAAATCCCGGTCACTCCATGTGAGATTTGTGCTGGACAAAGCGGAAGCAGACCGGGTTTTCTCCGGTTACTCCGGTTTTACTTGTCACAAATTTCATTCCAGCAACACTCTGCACCATCATTTCATTTCATCTGTCATTCATTTCATCATAGCCCTAGGGGAATATGAGAGGCTTCGGCTGCCGGCACAATTCATAACCTCGCCGCTAGATGGCGGCTTCATTCATTCCATTCCCTGACCCCGTCGGTCGACTGGAAGCAGGCTGTGTATTTTCATTCATTTCATAAAGTATTAAAGCGACACATTTAGACATTTAAGGAGAAAGTCGTTTCCTTAGGCTATGCATGCCATGTGCTATGTTTAAAACAAATGTTATACAGCCAGAAATGCAACCCTTTTCACTTCGGAGTGTCTTTCTTTTTCTTAGCGTATGGATTTTAGTGCCGGGAGTGTCCGAAGACATGTTCGGCTCGCCAGAGTGTGTAGCCGCTTCTATGCGGACACCCAAGGGGTGAGCTACAAGTACCGTTGGGTGTGGAGTGTTGTCTGTCTGGAGAGGAAAGGGTGAAATTAAGGACGAGGAATTGGAAGGTAGCGGCTGTGGCCTATAGTTATGGGATCAACCCCGGCATTTGTCTAGAAAGAAGATGGAAAACCACAGAAGACCATCTTCAAGGTTGTGGGCGGGGTTTACGAACCTCCTGTCCTCCTGGATGTGAGCGAATGCCTGCAGTCACGCCGTTTCGACCACGGCTAACTCACCCGGTAGTTCGAAGTGTTAATTACGCTTAATAACATAATCTGAATGAAATTGCCTTAAATCATCATCTTACATTTTGTCATAAAAAAACAGAATAATTTGATATGTCTTAAACATCCGGTCCCTAGTAATGATATTCAACGAATTGGGATTGTACTCTAAAAACTATCCCTAATTTACTCCAAACATTATCCGGAACTTATCCGTTATCCGCACAGTCATGCAAACTATATACGCATCATCATCATCATCAACATTTATTGCATGTGACAGGCCATTAAGGCCCATAGCAAAAAAAAAACAAGGGTATAAAATTCTTGATTACAATATAAATAGCAAGCATAACATAATATATAACATTGTATGGGAAGGTGGGCCACAGTGAGACATGGGCCACAGTGAGACAAGCTCATTAAATCCTTTTTTGAAAGAGGGACATTTTTTAATATTTCTTAGAGTTTGGCTCTTCTGGTAGCAGACATTTTGATCCTGTTTACTCTTTGAAAGAAGCATGTTATGTAGGAGATAAACAACATCTTCGTTTTTGAGGTAAGAAAAGTAAAATTTTCTTCCTTTGTTTTTTTTTATAATTATGTGTATCATTGTACATTAATGAATATAATATGGTCGAAATACATACATATTACTATATAATTATTGGAATTGTCAGCTTGTTCAGTATTGTAGGTGAGATAGTAGACATAATTGTTTTTACATGTCGCAAGTGGGCCACAGTGAGACACAGTAGGGTTGGCTACAGTGAGACAGTGAGAAAGATATACGGAGTTACCCCAAAGCTGACGAGAGGGCAGAGTCAACTTCTAGGAGAGAAAAGGGGAGATCTTTCATTCCAACTCACACCCCAGAAAGAAATAAAAACTTGATTTTAAGTCCACAAATAAAAATTAAAAAATCTAAAGAACTGCAAGAAGAATTTGTTCAGCCAAAGGCAGCCCTAGCTACAGACATTTCCATGGATGATGATGTTGATGATTCTTCTAATTCAGACAGCTCATCAGATAATGAAGAAATCGAGCTCCTAACATTTCATCAACTTGCTCGCAAACCTAAGGAAGGTGACTTCGTTCTGGTTGAGTTTTCAGGGAAACATTCAAGATTTTGCATCGGGGAAGTGAAATGAGATTTAGATGATGAAAATTATTAAGTAAAATTCTTAAGAAAAAGAGCAAAAATGATAGGCAGTTCTTTTTTTTTACCCATATGGTGCAGATATTGCTTCTGTCCCCGCGAAAGGCAACAGATCACTGTGGCAGGTTTCCTGTGCATATGGCAAAACAAATAGACAAATGTCATATCTCAAATTTTCTGTAAATTTTGGGAATTTGAATGTGCTGTAGTGTTTTCTGGCATTTTTTTTTTGTGTTTATCTATGTATTTAACCAGTCAAAATAAATTCTTTTCATTGTGTCTCAGTGTGGCCCACGGGTGGGCTACAGTGAGACGGCTGCAACATGTTCACAATTTATTATTTTTAAGGAAACGTGTGGATGTTTTGGAAATTCTAAGGGTATGAAATTGATGAGCAACAATCAACTTATATTTCAGTATATAAAGACATTCTCATATATCGAAAAACAAGATGTTCAGTAAAGAACATATAGCCTACTTTCTCCTAAATGCTTGGGTATTGTTATAACTATTTGTCCTTTTCAAGGAGTATAATTGAATGTTGGTTGTAGTAGCTTGTTAAAATACAACGTGCTAAAGGGATATTAAACATGAATATGAGGTGCCCTTTGCTAGTGCTACCTCTGTAAAAAAAATTAATTCAATTCGGTTTCACCGTGTTTGAATTGATCTGGGGAATGGATTTGCACACATACATGGCCGCTATTTGCAAACTATTGGGCTGATGACCTTGTAGTCAGTCATAAGATGCTTTCCACAAAAAGGCATGTTGTTGCAAAATCCGGTAGAGATCAAATTATTAGGATGATCGAAATTTGATTTAAGCTTTTAACATTTGGGTGGCCGTCATTCCGTTTCCGTCAAGATGGCGGCGATATAAAACATGACACTGAGGTGCCTTTTGCTAGTGCTTCCTCTGTACCAAATTTCGTTCAATTCGGTTTCACCGTGTTTGAATTGATAGGGGGAATCGATTTGCACACATACTTGGCCACCATCTGCAAACTATTGGGCTGATGATCTAGCAGTTTGGTCAGAATATGCTTCCCACATAAAGATTTGTTGTTGCAAAATTTGGTAGAGACTAGATTATTAGGTTGGACGTAATTACATTTTAGCCTTTAACATTTGGGTGGCCGCGATTAAGTTTCCGTCAAGATGGCGGTGATATAAAACATGACACTGAGGTGGCCTTATCCAGTGCTACCTCTGAGCCAAATTTCGTTCCATTCGGTTTCACCGTGTTCGAATTAATAGGGGGAATCGATTTTCACACAAAGATGGCTGCCATCCGCAAAATATTAGGCTAATGACCTATTAGATTGGTCAAAGGATGCTCCCTCCATAAAGGCATGTTGTTGCAAAGTTTGGTAGAGATCGGACGGTTATGTTAGTCGTAATCTAACTTTAGATTTGAACATTTGTGTGGCCGCCATTACGTTTCTGTCAAGATGGCGGCGATATAAAACATGACACTGAGATGCCCTTTGCTAGTGCTACCTCTGTACCAAATTTCATTCCATTCGGTTTCACCGTGTTCGAATTAATAGGGGTAATCGATTTTGACACAAAGATGGCCGCCATCCGCAAACTATTAGGCTAATGACCTATTAGATCTGTCAAAGGATGCTCCCTTCATAAAGGTATGTTGTTGCAAGATTTGGTAGAGATCGGATGATTAGGTTAGTCGTAATTTGATTTAAGCTTTGTACATTTGTGTGGCCGCCATTACGTTTCCGTCAAGATGGCGGCGATATAAAACATGACACTGAGGTGTCCTTTGCTAGTGCTACCTTTGTACCAAATTTCGTTCAATTTGCGCTCACCGTGTTCGAATTGATAGGGGGGGACAGACATTCAGAGTACACACACTCACACACACACACACCCACACAGACTCACACACACACATACACACACACAGACAGACACACTTTTTTTCGCCCTGTAGTGATCTCATAAGTCTACTTTCATTCTTTGCAAAAATCGAAAGTAGGCTAATAAGACAGTATACTAAAATATATTTTTTCTGTCTCACTCTGGCCCACCTTCCCTTACTTGACAACAGGAAGAATGATTTCAGCTTCTCAAATCTTCTTCTTCTTCTTCTTCTTCCTAGCGTTGTACCGCTGGTGCAGGGTCCGCTTTTTTGGTCATTGACCTCCATTTTGTCCGGTTTTGTGCGTCAGCTGGATTTAGGCCGGTAATTTTTAAATCACCATTTATTGTGTCTTGCCAACGCTGCTTCGGTCGTCCTCGGGGGCGTAGGCCTTCAACCTCAAAGTGAAGGACAGAGTTATTAACAGTATCAGGCGCTGCACGCAGGGCATGGCCATACCATTGGAGCCGTTTCTCTCTCATTTTGTCCACAATTGGGGCGACACCCATTTGCTCCCGATTTGTGTCGTTTCTGACATGGTCAATAAGGGAGATGCCCATTGTCCAACGGAGCATTCTCATTTCCAAGGCGTGCAGGCGACGTTCTGAAATTTTGTCGGATGGTCGACATTCAACTCCATACAGCGCAACTGGCCGTACCACTGTCCGATATATTTTCGATTTGAGACGAAGTGGCATTTTCTTGTCGCAAAGCACACCCGTGACCTCCTTCCACCGCAACCAGGTTGCGTTTACCCTGGCTCTTACTTCATCACTGAAGTTGCCATCACTCTGATGACGAGATCCAAGGTACCTGAAGCATTCTGTCTTGACTAGATTTTGTCCAGCGACTTGAATGGTACCGTCGCTTGGGTTTAACTCCATCTTCTCAAATAATGGTTGCATTTATTAGACCAACGATTTCTATCCCTGGCATCTTCCATACTTGCATCTGGATCCACCTGGTTCAGTGCCAACATAACTTGATCTTTCCTTCTTGTTCTTGGTCGACCTATTGAACGTTTCCCCGTTGGTTGAAAATTGAGCACTCGGTTCGGGAGATTACCTTCTGCACTGATTTATTTATTTATTTATTTATCGTATGGCATACATGAAAATTATTTACAATTTAACCTCAAGTTCCGAAACGTAATGAAGTGCCTGTGGTGTCCCTAGGAAGAAGTCGCTGAAGTCACCACCGTATGATGTTTGTGGGCATACCTGAACTAGGTGCCGAACAGTCTGTCTTTCAGCACCGCACTCGCAACATGACGAAGACTTTTTCCTCCACTTGTACAGGAGATCGCCGCATACACCGTGATTGGTCCGGATTCTATTTAATTCTGACCAGGTCTTTCTAGGCTGAGTGAACCCTGGCACCTGCTCAGTTATGCATGGCATTACTGTATTCTCTGGAGGGGCAAACGAATTCCAATCAGAAGACCATCTCTCAGTCAGGTTGAATTTGTTAGTTGCAAGATTCTCCGCTGTGCAGATAGGTGGATGTCTCGAACGTAATCGTTTCACATGTAGATCAGCAATGTCTTCATGGATTGGTAGTTGTTTGTTGGTCTGGATCTTTCTATATTCTCTTATCAAAATGTTGCATCGCCGCAAATGAGGAGGTGGGATGTGGCTGAGAATAGGAAGCCATTGTGTAGGAGTTGACATAATTGTTCCTGTTATCATGCGCATGGTGTTATTCAATTGTACATCTATTAATCTTACATGCGGACTATTTATCCAGACAGGCGCACAATACTCAGCAACAGAATAAACTAAACCTAGAGCTGAGCAACGGAGAGTAGTTGCATTGGCACCCAAAGTGGTGCCACATAATTTCCGTAAGATGTTGTTTCTTGTCTTCATTTTGGCAGAAGTAATTCGTAGGTGTTCTTTGAATGACAATGTTCTATCCAGTGTTATACCCAAATACTTGGGATGTCTGTTATGGCGAAGGAGGATGTTATTGAAGTAAACCGTAAGTTCCCTTGTTGCCATTTTATTGTTCAGGTGGAAGCAAGCAACTTCGGTCTTAGTTGTGCTTGGCTGAAGTCTCCATTTGCGAAAATAATCTCCCAGTGCATTAAGATCATTTGTCAGCGTCTCTTCTGTACTTTCGAAACATGGATCTCTAGTAGCAATTGCCCAGTCGTCAGCATATCCAAACTTCCTTGATTTTGTGGGGGGCAAATCTGATATATAGAGGCTGAACAACAGTGGGGCAAGCACTGATCCTTGAGGATGTCCATTATTTAATTTACTTGGTTTGCTAATTTCACTGCCCATGATGACCTGGAAGCTTCTATCATTCAGCATGTTGCTTACAAGACGAGCCAGTGTCTTACAAGGGATAACTTGAAGTAATTTATAAATTACACCCTCTCTCCAAACAGTGTCATAAGCTGCCTTAAGGTCTATAAATGCTACTGATGTTTTTGGCGATTCTGGAACCCTGCCTCAATGTAGGTGGTTAAGGATAGAACTTGGTCCGTGCAACTCCGTTGTGGTCTAAATCCTGCTTGTTCTATGGGAATTACTTCAAGCACTTTTGAGGCGATTCTGTTCAAGATTAGTCTCTCAATTAACTTATAGCATACGCTCAACAATGAGATAGGTCTATAACTGTCTGGTCTGTCACTTGGTTTTCCAAGCTTCAGTATGGCTACGATCTTTGTCAATTCAAACAAACGAGGTAGCTTACCAGTCTGAACAATGTTAGTGGCTAGCTTGGATAGCCAAAGACGAGCATGCTTTCCACTGTGTATCAAGAATTCGGGATGTATTCCATCAAATCCCGGTGCCTTACCGCTTTTTACATCTTTCAGCGCTGTGTCAATGTCCTGGATGGTGAAGGGTTTAGTGTATTCTGATCCAGAATTACTTGTGGCTTTGAGATTGGCCAATTCTTTCTTGATATATTTTGTGTTATTTCTGTCTCTAGCTGTTCGAGACATTGAAACTATATGGGAAGCAACTATTTTTGGAGTGACATTTTGATGTCCACGGACAATAGGGGTACCTCCTCCAACTTTTCTCAAGAGTGACGAGGCTATTCTGCTGGATTTACTGAAGTTAATAGATTCTACGGTTTCAATCCACTTTTCCTTCCGAGCATTATCAAGGCTACCAAGTAGTTCTTCAGCGATATCTTGTTCACCACTTGCCAGGAACTCTTGGTACAGCTTTTCACTTGTATCAGTCCATCCAGGAACATATTCCTTCCTGAATCCTCTTGGAATGTGTTTTTTGGCTATGGTAATTACAGCTCCTACAAATCTACCATAATTGTCACTCGTTGGAGGTATCCATCGGACATATTTATCTAGTTCTTCTGAGAAAGCTTTCCAGTCCGATTTTTTGAAGTTCCAGCGTGGGTGAGGATATGAAGTCACAAGAGGGATTTGTATTCCAACTTCAAGATAAACTGGGCGGTGTTGACTGTGCGGAAAAGCTGGTAGAACTTTCCGTGTAGTACACAATGGCCGATAGTTGTTGTCACAGGAGACAAACACCAGGTCCGGGTTATATTCCTGTTTCCATGCAGCTGATCTAAATGTACCTCTATCTTTTGCATCGAATACAAGATGGATGTTATGTTCTTCAGCCCAACTCATGAGATTTTCTCCATTGACATCAGAAATAGTATACTTCCAATCTTCATGATGGCTATTAAAATCACCTATATAGACTGCAGGGTGATCTTGCAATTGAAGAACTTGAGGTGGCCATGTAGAGACTGGAGGTTTATAAACATTAGTTACTATGACCTCGCCAATCTTTATTATAACTGTATGAATATTGTCATCGACGTTAGCTTTTAACAGAGAAACGTTATCAATGGTACACCGCACATAGGTCGCTACACCATATGCATGGTGATGTGTAGCTCCAAGTATATCATATCCTGGTATTCGTCCTCTTAAACGCAATTGGTCCTCATCTGCGACATGAGTTTCTTGGAGGACAACCACATCAATTTTTTCACATAATAAGAATTTTGACAAATATTGGCATTTTGATTTACTTATGCCTTCTACATTTAATTGATAAATTCTGAGTGTAGGTCCGATACATTTTCTTGAAGCATGTTATTTTCATGCTTGATAGGAGATCACAAGGATAATCTGACAGCCTGATCGCTATTGCTCGTTTAGCACCACCCGGGGGTCACGTGTAGGGCAATTTGAGGTTATACCTACGGACGTGAGCAATGCACTGATAATGTGTCCTAACCATTGTAATCGTCTTCCCTCTATCTCTCTACTGATGTTTGCCTTTTATAACGGCGATATAACTCCTCTTTACTCCGTCTTTCCCAATTGTCAGTTTCCGGGCAGTATTTTGGGCCATAAATTTTCCGCATGGCGAAAAAATTTGCGTACATCCGCATCTGCGTAGGGCTTCACTGATAACCTGTGTTATTGTGGTTTCTGTAGTAGTGAGTGTATTTGTAATTCAGTTGATACATTTGGAAGGAGGCAGGAAACATCCCAAGAAATTTAATTCTTGTCTGAGGGCTGCAACAGGGATACGCTCAGCAAACTCAATAATACAGAGTTGGAATAGATGCAAAAAAAAATAACTTTGTAACTAACTAACTAACGAATTAAAGAAAGAATTAAACAAACAAACCAACCATCAAACAAATAAATACATAAATAAATAAGTAGATACAGTATATTAATAAATAAATAATTATTTACAGAAACAAACAAATAATAAAATTAATAAATAAATTATTAAATAAATAATAAAATAAACAAACAGTTAAGCACACAAGCAAACAAATAAACGAACAAACTAATAAATAAATAAAGTTAATGAATTAATTTATACAAATGAATCTGAGTGTGTAACTCAGAAACAAAACTGCCAAAAAGCTACTGAAGTAAAGAACAATTCGTAGACATCCCTCTAGTCCTCACTTCTAATTTCTTCAAACATTGATCCTGGACCACTGGGCAAGAATCATTGTGCTATCACTAACATTCCACATTCCTCTGTTAACTTTGTCCGCATATAACATCACATATTTTTAACCCCGAGTATGCTTGTGATAAAGAAGGCAAACAGAGGACGCAGCTGTTTACAATGGAACGGGCCGGCTCTCTCAATCATCAACCACGAGTACTGAGCTGTCGTTACCAGCTGACACTCATTTTATTTACTCTACTTGAACCCCTCATTTACTTGACATCGCCATCCCACATAACAAATAATTCCTGCCAACATTTCCGATCGTCAACGCTGTACTTATTTGAGCCGTCACATCATTTTAACTCTAATCGGATGTTCCACAACAGATTCCTGTTCCTCTCTCTTACGGACTGCACATGCGTCGTCTAAGTGTTCATGTTTGACTTTTGTTTTGTGAGTCTCTCTCACGAGTTGGCCGACCGGCGCGCCCAGCTTATCTGCCTCCCGTTGACTCATCACTCCCCGCTCGGCATAGCATAGCAATAAGAACAAACCAGCACTTGGCTCACTTTATCCGTGTATGGCATGAAAAAAAAATCCACAGCCTGCTTCCAGTCTCCGACCGGGTCAGGAATGGAATGAATGAAGCCCCTATCTAGCGGCGAGGATATGAACTATGCCGGCTGCCGAGGCCTGACGCACTCCTCTGGGGCAATGATTAAATGAATGACAGATGAAATGAAATGATAGGGGAGAGTGTTGCTGGAATGAAATGTTGACAGGGAAAACCAGAGTACCCGGAGAAAAACCTGTCCGCCTCCGTTTTGTCCAGCACAGATCTCACATGGAGTGACCGGGATTTGAACCACGGACCCAGCGGTGAGAGGCCGGCGTGCTGCTGCCTAAGCCACGGAGGCTTCCCGTGTGTGACATGAGATAACAATTGAAATTAAGAAAGTAATAATTAATAAACTAAGGTCGTACTGATGACAGGAGGTGTTAGAAATGTTCTCCTCCTACATCCACACATTTCTGGCATCGGCTTAGGAAACTTCGATTCACACGCTTAAGTTCGTCTTCCGTAATTGAGGCTATTTCTCTCGGGGTATGTTCTTTCAGTTCGTCTAACGTGTGAGGGTTTCTTGCATACACTTTATTCTTTAAGTTCCCCCATAAATACAAGTCACAAACAGTTATATCTGGGGACCGTGATGGCCATAAGTCCGTACTAATAACACGGTCTTCAAAAATTTCCTCAATTAAGTTTAATGTGTCATGAGCTGTATGCGCGGTAACAGAGTCTTGTTGAAAATATTCATTTCGACAGTCAGTGTCAGTCAGTGTCTCTGTATCTTTGTGCATTTATTGTGCCCTGAAAAAATATAGGTCCTATAACTGTGTATCCATTCACTGCGCACCGTGCTCCGACCCGTTCGTCATGAACAGAAATTTCGTGTATGCGATGGGGGTTTTCTGTGCTCCAATATCTGTTATTTGCGTAGAAACATAACCGTGTAAATGGAACCAAGCTTCGTCCGAGAATAATAGTAAACGTGGATCAATTGTTTCATCATGAACGTTTCGTAACAGCTAATTACAAAAACGTACCCGCTTATCATGATCACGTGGATGCAGTTCATGCACTATAGTAATCTTGTATGGCTTCAGTTTCAACATTTTCGTAGCCCGCCATGCTGAGCGCTTCGAAACCCCGGCTTCTTGTCCAAGTCGTCTTAGGGATTTTGTAGGTGTACGATCTAATTTTTCTGCTATTTCATTTACGTTTTCCTCGTTAAGTACACGTTATTCAACACTTCGCTTCTTATCGAGTAGAGAACCAGTTTCTCTCAATTTGTTTACGAGCTTCCACACGGTCTCTCTATGTGGAGGGCGCACACTTGGAAAATGTGTTATGAAACGTCTAACGACGTCCCTGCAAGACTCTGTTTTCACATAATTATCGTACAGAAATACCCTATCTTCTACCGTGTACACACGTGGAGGCATTATGAGAATTATATCCCAAAGTAACACTTCACAACTCGAGAACAGTTAGAGCGACAGATCAACACTAACTTAATACAAGTTATAAGCATGGACCAGAACTGCGAAGTGCGCGCTGTGTAACAGGAAGTGATCAGTCAACGAGAGGCAGATAAGCTTGGTGCGCTGGCCAGCCAACTCGTGAGAGAGACTCACTGTAGTATCTGTTAGTTATTTGTTTTATGTATAACTGTTCGTTAGCCATATCGGTAACTATCCTATTTAGGATATGCAGTTTTATTAATGTATTATTTGACTACGATTACGACTCACTTCAAAACAAACAAACAAACAAACAAACAAAAAAACAATAATATCAGCATATTTCAACGTCAAAGGACACATTTTAATATTTTACTTAATTAATTAAGGGCACCATAAACAGAAGCCACCAACATACAAATATACTTTATAACTTCATAGACTTCGGTGGCGTAGTCAGTAGCATGCTGAACTGCTATGCCAAAGATCGCGGGTTCAAACCCGGCCGAAGTCGTCGGATTTTTAAGAGCGTTAAAATCCTTCAGTATGCCTTCCTACGCAGGGCCGGATTTAAGGGTGTGCCACCTGTAGGCTAAAGTCCATTTGCCACCCCCTCTAGAGTTCATATTTACTTTGTTTTATAGAACAAAGGGATAGATTTCATTGGCGTTTTCATTTTTAGCCTACTTTCGATTTTTGCAAAAAATGATAGTAGACTTATGAGATCAACACAGGGCGAAAAACGTGTGTCTGTCTGTGTGTGTGTATGTGTGTGTGTGAGTCTGTGTGTGTGTGTGTGTGTGTGTGTGTGTATGTGTGTGTGTGAGTCTGTGTGTGTGTGTGTGTCTGTGTGTGTGTGAGTGTGTGTACTCTGAATGTCTGTCCCCCCCCCCCTATCAATTCGAACACGGTGAATGCGAATTGAACGAAATTTGGTACAAAGGTAGCACTAGCAAAGGACACCTCAGTGTCATGTTTTATATCGCCGCCATCTTTACTAAAACTGAATGGCGGCCACTCAAACGTTCAAAACGTAAAATCAAATAACGACTAACCAAATCATCCGATCTCTACCAAATTTGGTAACAACATACCTTCGTATAGGATGCGTCTTGTGACCAAACTACAAGGTCGTCCGCCATACCATTTCAGGATGGCGGCCGTGCGAATTATGCAAACTTTATAATCCATATCATGGGACCCACCAGTTCGGATTATCGAGCCGAGAATCGTTTTAACTGTTCTAAAGGAAGAGGCACGTTCGAAATTAAAAGTTTATTTTGTAATACTATAGTGCAGACGTGATTTTAAAAAGCTGAGCTGATTCAGTAATAAGACAAGATGGCAGCGGATATCTTGTGCCTGACTTATATTTCACTAATTTGAGTATTGAATGCAATATAGAGTACTGATACAAAATAAATAAACTTTGTATGAAATGCTTTATATATAAATAATATACTCCAGTGATGAAATCGTTTAGTATAAATCATTATTTGCTAACAAGTTCTATCTAAGTCATTTTGTATAGAACGATATTCGTTGACACAATTAGCTCAGTGGTAGAGCGTTAGTCTATCGCTCAACTGACTATGGATCAAACCCGATCAGAGCTAGATCTTTTGCTTGAAATGTTATATGTTTATTGTTTTGTAATGACTCAGATGTTTTAAAATTAAGCGTTATATTGTGCATATTATGGTGTAAAATATATATTTAATTAAAATATAATTCGCCAGCAGATTTACTCGAGACATCTAGCTGCCAAAAAGGTAACTGCACGCCGACATACTTATTATCTTCCAGATTTTATTGAAAAGTTTCTTCTTCTGGCCGCTAGAATGCACTCGCTCTGTTAGGATTATATTGTTCGATATTTCACCACTAGAAGTCACGACTAGTCTACGTGGGGCTCCATTGATTAATATACCATTGGCATTCTATGCGCATCGAATTTGAAGAATGACAAGATGATACTACGATACATTTTTACTTTTTATTTTAAAGGGTTTGTAACAGCCTATTTTGCGTTACTTGAAAATATTATTTGAAGTAAAGAACAAAACGATTTCACATTGTAACTGAGTTCAAGCCGTTGGTGTTAGTTCAGGTACCGTATTAATTACTACTTTTATTTCAGGCAAATAGCAATCGAAAATATCCACATAGTTTGTATACACACGTCTCTGTAGCGTCATGGAAAGATTTGTTAATTCAATTAGGGTTTTCGATTCCCGGTCAATGCATGTGAGATTTTTGAAGTGAAATGCCATGTCCTGTGGTTCAGATTCCACGTAAAAACGAGGTCCCGTGGCTCATAATCACAAGATTCACGGCCACGTAAAACTACAATCTTCCTTCCTTTTTTTTCAATTAGGGTTGTGAAAGCCCTGCACAACCAGACGTGTAAAGACATGCCTCAACTCAAAGTTGGATGTTGCCCACGGCAGGTCGTATATGTAATAATAATAATAATAATAATAATAATAATAATAATAATATATATATTTTTTTTTTTTTTGGGCAAGAAATGCATTTACGCACAGAGTGTCGGGCTCCTGCTGCTGAGTAGCAGACTACCGACTAAAACTCCCCTTTACTTCTGAACACTAGCCTGGAACCGTTTAGCACATTAAAACAATAATAATAATAATAATAATAATGTTATTGATTTTACATCCCTTTTAACTACTGCTGCTTTTAGAGACACCGGGGTGCCGGAATTTTGGCCCGAAGGGGATCTTTAACGTGCCAGTAAATGTACTGACACGGCTCCCTCGCATTTGTGCACCCTCAAATGCCAGCTGACTGCGCCAGGATACGAACCTGCAACCTAGGGCCCAGCAAGCGAGAACGTTACCGCCGAGCCACGCAGCCAGTCCGGTCGATTATGTCTCCAGATCCATAACATTCTTGAGATGCTTCTTATCTTTCTTTCTTCAATGATGGTAGCAGTTTTTATCTAGATTGTGGCGTTTGGTAGAGGTAAATCGTTTCTATGGCCTTCAACAAAGAATAGTTCTATTATACTCTTTGATAATAACAACGAGTTATAACTATACTCATACATTTAGGAGAAAGTAGGCTATATGTTCTTTACTGAACATCTTGTTTTAAACATAAATTTCATTTTGTTTAGATAAAACTGTTTACATAATAAATTATATAATTAAATTAGTTATCTACTTGTTTTATTTACTTACTAATTTTAAGATTCGTTAAAAATGAAATGAGTTTCGAACTTAATTAGTTAATTTGTTCTTGGAACATTTTAATAATAATGAGTAATGACTATATTTTTCGTAATTGAAGAACTGGGCTCAATTTGAATTAAGTTATCCTACACGCTGAAATGAAATTACACAAAATGTAGTTAATAACTGGTTTATTTGTTGAGAAATAGTATACAAACTTCTGTAAAATAACTCACCCCACGTAATTTTGATGTTCAAATTTACATAGCTTTCTTACGAGATTTCTTAATGGCAAACTCGTTGATAATGTCCTCATATGAAAGTGTTTTTGTTGTATTTGCCTCGATACAAAGTAATTTCGTGTGTTTAACCGTATTTGAGAAATACTAGTTCGCAGATAGTTCTTAACTCTTCTAAACAGGAAAAAATGTAGAAGGACTAAAGCATATTTTTAAGTAACAAGAGTATTCTTAAATTCGTACGGAAAACATTATTAACGTCTGAAATACTTCATGTTAACTATTGAATTAATTGCCAAACTGCCGCCCCTGAAAATATGCCGCTTTAGGCTCCAGCCTTCTTAGCCTATTTAGAAATACGGCCCTCTTCCTACGGAGGGGAAGTAAAGCCGGCGGGCGCATGCCATAGATTTATGGCATGTAAAAGAAGGAAGGAAGCTTTTTGTTTTACGTGACCGTTAATCATGCGATCATGAGCCACGGGACCTCCTTTTTATGTGGAATACGAACCACAGGACATGGCATTTCACTTCGAAAATCTCACATGTATTGACCGGGAATCGAAACCCGGTTCACCTTGCTGAGAGGCTAACAGCTTGACCACTGTGTCACCACGCGCCCGCATGTAGAAGAACCTACCTTTACAATTGGTAGTGTGTAGCCAAATTTGTAGGTTATATTTGGTTAGAAACTCTCCATCAAGTTCCAACGTTTGCCGCTGGGTGTCAGTGATAGTAGCGTCTGGTAGCCAAAGTTGGAACTACCTGAAATTTAACTTGTAGGGGAACCTACGGGCGTTTAATTGGAATGCCCTGCTATGGCCATTGGTTGCAATTCATATATAATACACATTATAAACCCCCACAGGAGTAGCGAACTGTGCACTACCTTCCCGTCTCGTAAAGTGCATCTGGGCTTCTTTACTGCAAGAGCTATAAGCTCAAGGATCCTATCACCTCTAAAAAGATGGTTCGCTACTCCTGTGGGGATCCGAGCGCGGGCCCCAAGAGCCCGCTGATGTGCCAGCTTGGTGTTCGCATTCGAAACCCCAGACAAGACACGGCATAAGCCTACAAAAATTGCTTAGTTTTATTTCACTGGCCTTGAAAGCCAATACACCATCTATATACACACATCAAAAAAAGTTTTGCATCACCTCGGTTCCCAGATCTCCGGCATATAGACGTTGACTGTGTATATTGTATCCAAGATACAGTCCCTTTGACTGTTCATAGATGTCACTAAAACTGCTCAAAGATGTAAACAACCATGCATGAGCAGGGCCTATTAGACGGAGGGGGTACGACAGCCGATCAGTTCCAGTCATTCCACCAGGACGAAGGTACGCTGCTCATGTTGTCTGTAGTTCTACCATGCCTAGAAGGTCAATACCGCAGTTCGATCGCGTCCGCATTGTTACTTTGTGTCAAGAAGGGCTCTCAACAAGGGAAGTTTCCAGGCGTCTCAGAGTGAACCAAAGCGATGTTGTTCGGACATGGAGGAGGTACAGAGATACAGGAACTGTCGATGACAGGCCTCGCTCAGGCCGCCCAAGGGCTACTACTGTAGTGGATGACCGCTACTTACGGATTGCCGCTCGGAGGAACCCTGACAGCAATGCCACCATGTTGAATAATGCGTTTCGTTCAGCCACAGGACGTCGTGTTTCAACTCAAACTGAGCGCAATAGGCTGCATGATGCGCAACTTCACTCCCGACGTCCATGGCGAGGTCCAGCTTTGCAACCCCGACACCATGCAGCGCGGTACAGATGGGCCCAACAACATGCTGAATGGACCCCACGGAATTGGCATCACGTTCTCTTCACCGATGAGTGTCGCATATGCCTTCAACCAGACAATCGTCGGAGACGTGTTTGGAGGCACCCTGGTCAGGCTGAACGTCTTAGACACACTGTCCAGCGAGTGCAGCAAGGTGGTGGTTCCCTGATGTTTTGGGGTGGCATTATGTGGGGCCGACGTACGCCACTGGTGGTCATGGAAGGCTCCGAAACGGCTTTACGATACCTGAATGACATCCTCCGACCCATAGTGCAACCATATCGGCAGAATATTGGAGAGGCATTTGTCTTCATGGACGACAATTCTCGACCTCATCGTGCTCATCTTGTGAATGCGTTCCTTCAAGATAACGACATCGCTCGACTACAGTGGCCAGCATGTTCGCCAGACATGAACCCTATCGAACATGCCTGGGATATGTTGAAAAGGGCTGTTTATGGACGTCTTGACCCACCAACCACTCTGAGAGATTTACGCCGAATTGTCGTTGAGGAGTGGGACAATTTGGACCAACAGTGTCTTGATGAACTTGTGGATAGTATGCCACGGCGAATACAGGCATGCATCAATGCAAGAGGACGTGCTACTGGGTATTAGAGGTAGTGGTGTGTACTGCAATCTGGACCACAAATGCTGAAAGTCTAGCTGTATGATGGTACAACATGCAATGTGTGGGTCTCATGAGCAATAAAACGAGCTGAAATGTTGTTTGTGTTGATCTCTATTCCCTTTGTATTTAACGGTTCCGGAACTCTTGGAACCGAGGTGATGCAAAACTTTTTTTGATGTGTGTAGTAAAATATAGATGGCTCCACAATAATGGAATACAGTAGCCTACAGAAGTCATACGAGCTATCGTCATGTCGTGTGGGACTCGTCATCGGAGCGGAAGTTAAATATTTTAATGTCGAACCCCTCTCGACATAGGAGTGCAAAAGGTTAATATCATTTAGATTTCAATTACATTTTGTCAGTACGGACCAATTTGTTTCAGATATGGTTAATTTTATTTCGATGGATAAGTAATTGTGGAGAGCGTGATGGCGCTGTGGCTTAGCTGATCGTCTTTCACCTGGACGGCAGGGGTTCGAATCCTGGTGACAGCGCGCTGAAATTTTCACCTGAAAAATCACGTGGCGTCAGGAAGGGCATCCGGTCTTAAATCTCCGGCTTAAACCAAAAATGAGCCTGGTTGTCTCCGGCGACCCCAATTAATTGGGAAAAGCCCAGGAAAGTTAGTTAGTTAATGGATAAGTAGGCCTAACTGTGTAAGTTGTAAAATATGTAAAGTTTTGAATAATGTTCAGTGTTGCCTGTACAAACTGTCAACTCTCTAGTCGGTCAACGCGAATTTGCCCAATGAATGGGGGGGGGTAAAAAGTATAAATATTTAAATACACTCATGGAAAGAAATACATGTATTAGTTAATTATCACTATTAAATTGGGCAATATAGGATTACGCGTTTCGATCCTCAAGTGGCCGTCATCAGATTCTGATCACTGATCCTGATCGCTGTCTATAAAACCCTCCCACTATGCCCAAGATAGCGGGTTCAAACCCGGCCAAAGCCGTCGGATTTTTTAAGAGCGTTAAAAATTCCTCACTATGCCTTCCTTCGGAGGGGAAGTAAAGCCGGCGGTCCCATGTCATAGATTTATGGCATGTTAAAGAACCTTCCACTAATTACACTTGTGTGAAGCTAAATTGGATTGGTTAAGAAAGTAAACAACGCTCTTAGATTTCTACGTTCGTTGCCAAGAGCCGACTGCGGTGGCGTCTAGTAGCTAAGTTCTGAACTTGGCCTAGTAGTCGTTGACGGTGGCGCTTGGCGACAAAAGTAGGAACTATTTGAAAAATTCTAAGTTGCAGTCTGTACTTAAATTTTAAAAAAAAACTGATAACACACACTAATACAGTCTTCAAAATGAACACCGGTTATCAGACAGATTCTACACACACCCAAAGTACACGGGGCTACATGACCGCGTTGTCGCAGCCCCTAAACTTAAGAACCAACCAACCAACCAACCAACCAACCAAAACCTCCTACCATCTCATTTTAGACGAATAAAAAATAATAATATCATATGGCCTCGGGTGCCGGGTGCAAGCGTTGTTATTTGACGCCCAGAGGGCAGCTTGCATGTCGAATGTTTTCGTTTCTTGCAGCGCTATTAAAGTCAAGGAGGTTAGATATCTAAGCTCCTCGACACTAGCGTTTTCTAGTAGAGAATGGAGGAACTTTGCGTTGGCGGAAAAACTCGAGATTAATGTTTGCATTATGAACACGGCTTACTGAATTCAAATGGGTTCCTTAACATGCCAACAACGTATGACATGCGTTCCAAGATTATTGTCACCTATTAAAAATCACTTACCACGGCCAGGACGAACCTGCAAGCTTGGGGTTGGTAGTCTGACACGATAACCACTCACTCACCGTAGCAAGCAGATCACGACTTACAATTCCAGTTGTGTCCAGCATTATACGCGATAATTATGGTACTAATAAAATATTGCCAATCCCGCGCATAAGGTACTACTCATCCATAATCTTTATCCAGTCCAATGGTTTCTGACTAAACCAATAATTACTAGGTGGCGTGGCCCTGGGGTTTGACCCGCACTGAGGGAGTCCTCACGCATCAACTATCTTTATCCAGACCAATTTATACCAATGTTTTTTCACCTTATTACAAGCTGTATTTTGCATCCCATATGTTGGTAGCAATATTGTTACTTCAATGTGTGCGCATCGGTGACCTGATGCACTAAACAAACATAACAATTAATTGTCATTATATTACCAGAAACAAAAACAGATATTTAGGTAATTTAGCACATATTTCAAGTGCAGCAGTGATAATAGACAGTAATTTCAATCAATTTGAGAGAATATAAAATTCATCAAGATAAAAGATAAATAGGAATAGTAACCTGAAAAGCATTATTAAAGTTTTAATACGCCTATGAATCAAATTATGAGAAAAATTGAATTTATAGACAAAGGAAATTATTTTATTGTAAATTTTATCTGGAAGTCTCTGGAGGATGAGTGGTCCCTATTCGAGCCCTCAGACCATAATTATATTTGTTGGTATGGCTGGGAATTGGACACGGAACTTCGGGGTGACAGTCTAAAATGCTATTCACTAAACCACGAGATGTAAATTTCAGTTTTTGTCTCTGATTGTGATCTGATATGTGATGATAGGCCACGACATTGATTGGGTGGATAAATTGTCACTCAGCGCTAGTTGGAGATAATTACTGTGTAATCAGTCGGTCAATTCCCATTCATGGTACTGCTCTCATTCATTGGTAAATGTTATTGGACTATTATTCCATTCATTGAGTGGGGAATCATTCGCACAGTAGTTTTTATAACAAGTGTCGATAAATGAATGGATCTAACAGACAGTTCAACCCACTCACAATAATTCAAAAGTCAAGTTTTTGTTGTCGCGATTCAGAAGTATTGGCCGAGGGAATTGATAACTGAACTGTGGTCCGCGGGGTTACGGATTCAAATACTGGGCCAGGTCATGGCGTTTTAACTTAGGGTTAATTCTCGAGGCTCGGTGACTGGATGTTTTCCCGACGTCTTTAACATTCATGTCATCCACATCATGACCCACTTAAGGGCGTCTATTCGGATGACCTGCATTAGATCTCTCCTCCAAAGGCCATATATAATTTATAATTATTATTATTATTCTCTCTTCCCTTCATTGTTAGGACCACGAGATCTCTATTGTTGCGAGCCTACTAGGTGTATTATTATTATTGCTGCTATTATTACCATTATTGTTACTACTGTGTTATTATTGCTACTACAGGGCGCCAGGGAATGTTCTCCGCAGTGACTACGGGCTACTACGAGAGCTAGCATCAGTAGTTACGTTGGCAGCACTCCTATCGCTTGTATCAAAACAAACAAACAGTTAACTTTGTACTCACCACAGTCATTCATAACTGATGCTGATAGTGCTGATGACACACACGCTCGCTTATTGCAATACACATTGACGATTTCGATAGCCTACAGCCCACACGTGTGGGATTCATCCCTTCAAGGACACCGCGCTGCCAACTAAACTGCTGATGCTACCTCTGGCAGAAGCTCGTAGTCACTGACGAGAACATTTCCTGGCGCCCTTCATAAGGGCTCAAACTTTTGGAGTAGGCTAAGTATATGCGGAGCACTTATTTCCAAGGAATTCAAGAATTATGTAAGAAACGTAGTAAGTGATTTCATCTTCAGTATTAAGCTTTTAACGCTGGTGTATATTTTTGAACTACTGGATATCAGTTCAATGACTTTAAATTAATGTCATTACAGTGTTCATTTTGTGGTGTAAGAATGCGAACTTCTTTCGCAGAAGTGAATGTTTCGCCGTAAATCTCAGCCACGATATCATCATGAGTTGGAAGTCATTTGATTCGTCACCATCCACAGAGGGTATGCGTCGTTAACTTGTACCAAAAATCAAAATATTCCATTTTATCTGGTTTCAATCGCGTTTTTATGTACGGGGCGTATTTCGGAGAAGGGCCAGGGAGAAAAGTTATTTACTACAATTGTGAATAACTGTTTGGCGAGAATGCACAACAGGCAAAACCTACCTGAAGTCTCCTCCAAGAACAATAACTTTCCCACAAAAGGGAATAATGTTGTTACGTATAATATATTTTAGAAGTCGATTCACACCCATTATTGAATGAATATTTCCCATTGTGGGTGGCTTCATCCCATATTATGAGCCATGATAATCGAATATCGTACGCTAGATTGCAATTTAATTTTATCTAGGCACTGAACTCTCACTTAAGTTGAGAGGTATTTTGAATGCTGAATGTAGAGCTTATGCCCTTGCAAAATATTGTCTAAATTTTGAAGTGTGCCCTCCTTGTTGCAAGAATTCACTTGATTTACAGATCTAACTTGATTAGCTTCTGAGGAGTCTAATATATACAACTGGCCGTTAGAATCTTCGCTTATATTTTTGGAATATAAGGAAGAAATGCAATGATGTGACATTCCAGAAATTTTAAATAAATATGGACCGTATTCACGTGACACGGTAACATTGGCACCAAAGGAAACAAAGGACATAGCATTGTTGTACTCTCGAGTATTGTCTCTGAAATACCTTGAGATATCATCTCAAGTCAAAAATTGTTTCAGCCTGTCTGGTATTTTATATTCGGCAGATCAATTTTACCATTACAACAGGAAAGGCCAAAGTAACCAAGCGTTGATTTCTCGCAAGAAAAATACAATGCAGAACAATGTTTACTTTTGTTCGTCGAGGACCCTAGACTGTTCACCCGTGCGAGAACTCTCACATGTCTATAAACCGCCCACCCGACTTCATTGTTATGTGGGCTCGACGCGACACAGTTCTGGCAGGGACTATATTCGCACTTTCTATCGGGTTTAGGGTGCCACCCATTACAACTGGCTACAATCGTGTCGACCGACTACAAAACGTTACATTTCGGGATTGGGGTGCCACCCATTACAACTGGCTACAATCGTGTCGACCGACTGCAAAACGTTACATTTCTGGATTAGGGTGCCACCCATTACAACTGGCTACAATCGTGTCGACCGACTGCAAAACGTTACATTTCGGGATTAGGGTGCCACCCATTACAACTGGCTACAATCGTGTCGACCGACTGCAAAACGTTACATTTCGGGATTAGGGTGCCACCCATTACAACTGGCTACAATCGTGTCGACCGACTGCAAAACGTTACATTTCGGGATTGGGGTGCCACCCATTACAACTGGCTACAATCGTGTCGACCGACTGCAAAACGTTACATTTCGGGATTAGGGTGCCACCCATTACAACTGGCTACAATCGTGTCGACCGACTGCAAAACGTTACATTTCGGGATTGGGGTGCCACCCATTACAACTGGCTACAATCGTGTCGACCGACTGCAAAACGTTACATTTCGGGATTGGGGTGCCACCCATTACAACTGGCTACAGTCGTGTCGACCGACTGAATAACGTTACATATCGGGATTAGGGTGCCACCCATTACAACTGGCTACAGTCGTGTCGACCGACTGAATAACGTTACATTTCGGGATTGGGGTGCCACCCATTACAACTGGCTACAGTCGTGTCGACCGACTGAATAACGTTACATATCGGGATTAGGGTGCCACCCATTACAACTGGCTACAATCGTGTCGACCGACTGAGAAACGTTACATTTCGGGATTGGGGTGCCACCCATTACAACTGGCTACAGTCGTGTCGACCGACTGAGAGACGTTACATTTCGGGATTAGGGTGCCACCCATTACAACTGGCTACAATCGTGTCGACCGACTGAATAACGTTACATTTCGGGATTGGGGTGCCACCCATTACAACTGGCTACAGTCGTGTCGACCGACTGAATAACGTTACATTTCGATGGCTAAGGCAACACTGAAGAATGACTTCAAATACCGTAATATTGTATGCTTATTTACGAAGTAAACCGGGAAAGTCGTCCAGTATTTGTAATGTCAGAATTTCAACGTATTGTAAGCCTACATTATTGTCGCATAACAGGCAAAGGTACGGTTCATTAGTGGAATTTCATGAAACAACATTTTGGACATGCCTTGTATGTTTCAGACGGCACCGAATGGACTGAGAAAAACAAAGGAGTACCGTAGCGCATGGTGCGTTTTCAAAGACATCCAGAAGGAAGCCACCCAGATGGGTGGATTCACTGCATATATTTTAGTAATGTTTTGGGATTCGTACTACACAAATTCCCGGCTTTTTCAAGAAATGTAATGCTGAGTTGAAGGCTGGAACGGAGTACACTCAGCCTCGTGGGGAAAACTGAGAAGGGGTGGGTTCGATTCCAAACTCAGCCATCCTGGAAGTGGTTTTCCGTGGTTTACTACTTATCGTCCAGGAATGTACCACGATGGTTCATAACTGAAGGCCATGGCCGCTTCATTTCTAATCCTATCCCCAATTTACACATATAAAAATTCAACACACACACCCATGTATACGGGGCTACATGACCACGATGTCCAAGGCCCTCAAATGAAATAAAACCTGTCTACTCATGAAAACTGCAAAATGGTGAAAGGAATAAGTAGGAATAGTTGGCATTATTTTTTCTGTCAGGCTAGCATTTTGCGAATATGCTGATTAACTGTCCATACGATAGGATAGAGATTACTACAGTCAATTACAGCCCTTGATTCACAATCGGCTACAGTTTTCCCATGTGCAACAATATACCAGATCTTCTGTAGCAATAATGACTAATAACGGTATTGCAATGTAGGCTACACAGTGAAACCAGCCATCTGAACAAAATACCTTAATTATGTACATACAGTAACTACCATCTTCTTCATACTAGAGGGGCCGATTTGACTTGATAATTATGCGCCAACTAAAAAAAAAGAGCTTTGCAAACTTAAAATGAACACCATCGCATAGTCTACTTGTATCTCGTCTTGATGGCAAATAAAAATTCGTGCTATTGCAACAAATAAGGTACAAAGATAATTGTAGCCAATAGCCAACTCACTTGTCTTTTAATTCACTGTAATGTTACCCTTTATCTCAATTGAATAATTTGACACAAATGGATGAAAATCCACAGCCTGCTTCCAGTCTCCGACCGGGTCAGGAATGGAATGAATGAAGCCCCCATCTAGCGGCGAGTATTTGAACTGTGCCGGCTGCCGAGGCCTGTCGCACTCCTCTGGGGCAATGATTAAATGAATGACAGATGAAATGAAATGATAGTGGAGAGTGTTGCTGGAATGAAATTTTGACTAGGGAAAACCGGAGTACCCGGAGAAAAACCTGTCTGCCTCCGTTTTGTCCAGCACAGATCTCACTTGGAGTGACCGGGTTTTGAACCACGGACCCAGCGGTGAGAGGACGGCGTGCTGCCGCCTAAGCCACGGAGGCTTAATTTGACACAAATAACACCCGAAATTTCAATTAGATTTGTGAAATTAGTTGTCTTAGGTACGATTGTCCTTCAAACAGGTGTTGGCATGTGTCATTAGCAAAATGGCTACAGATTGCACATGATCATTGAAATGGCAAGTGAGGAGCAGCTGAAGCAGGCCTGTAGTTGCTTACATTATTTACAATCTCATAACAACATATGCTGCATAATGAACGATTGATGCTACATGACCGCGTTGTCGCAGCCCCTAAACTAAGGAGCCATAAAGAACGTACAATTAGTAAGATTTTAAACAGTTAAAAAGCATTGCGTGTTATAATTTGTCTCAGAATAATCCATTCTCCGAGTAGTTAGCCTACTTTCGATTTTTGCAAAAAATGAAAGTAGACTTATGAGATCACTACAGGGCGAAAAAAGTGTGTCTGTCTGTGTGTATGTGTGTGTGTGAGTCTGCGTGTGTGTGTGATTGTGTGTACTCTGAATGTCTGTCCCCCCCTATCAATTCGAACACGGTGAGCGCAAATTGAACGAAATTTGGTACAAAGGTAGCACTAATAAAGGACACCTCAGTGTCATGTTTTATATCGCCGCCATCTTGACGGAAACGTAATGGCGGCCACACAAATGTTCAAAGCTTAAATCAAATTACGACTAACCTAATCATCCGATCTCTACCAAATTTTGCAACAACATACCTTTATGGGGGCAGCATCCTTTGACCAAACAAATAGGTCATCAGCCTAATAGTTTGCGGATGGCGGCCATCTTTGTGTGAAAATCGATTGCCCCTATCAATTCGAACACGGTGAAACCGAATGGAACGAAATTTGGTACAGAGGTAGTACTAGCAAAGGACACCCCAGTGTCATGTTTTATATCGCCGCCATCTTGACGGAAACGTAATGGCGGCCACACAAATGTTCAAAGCTTAAATCAAATTACGACTAACCTAATCATCCGATCTCTACCAAATTTTGCAACAACATACCTTTATGGAGGGAGCATCCTTTGACAAAGCTAATAGGTCATTAGCCTAATAGTTTGCGGATGGCGGCCATCTTTGTGTCAAAATCGATTAGCCCTATTAATTCGAACACGGTGAAACCGAATGGAATGAAATTTGGTACAGAGGTAGCACTAGCAAAGGGCACCTCAGTGTCATGTTTTATATCACCGCCATCTTGACGGAAACCTAATGGCGGCCACACAAATGTTCAAAGCTTAAATCAAATTACGAATAACCTAATCATCCGATCTCTACCAAATTTTGCATCAACATACCATTATGGAGGGAGCATCCTTTGACCAAACTAATAGGTCATTAGCCTAATATTATGCGGATGGCGGCCATCTTTGTGTGAAAATCGATTCCCCCTATTAATTCGAACACGGTGAAACCGAATGGAACGAAATTTGGTACAGAGGTAGCACTAGAAAAGGCCACCTCAGTGTCATGTTTTATATCACCGCCATCTTGACGGAAACGTAATGGCGGCCACACAAATGTTCAAAGCTTAAATCAAATTACGACTAACCTAATCATCCGATCTCTACCAAATTTTGCAACAACAAATCTTTATGTGGGAAGCATATTCTGACCAAACTGCTAGATCATCAGCCTAATAGTTTGCAGATGGTGGCCAAGTATGTGTGCAAATCGATTCCCCCTATCAATTCAAACACGGTGAAACCGAATTGAACGAAATTTGGTACAGAGGTAGCACTAGCAAAAGGCACCTCAGTGTCATGTTTTATATCGCCGCCATCTTGACGGAAACGGAATGACGCCCACCCAAATGTTAAAAGCTTAAATCAAATTTCGACCATCCTAATAATATGATCTCTACCGGATTTTGCAACAACATGCCTTTTTGTGGAAAGCATCTTATGACTGACTACAAGGTCATCAGCCCAATAGTTTGCAAATAGCGGCCATGTATGTGTGCAAATCCATTCCCCAGATCAATTCAAACACGGTGAAACCGAATTGAATGAAATATTTTACAGAGGTAGCACTAGCAAAGGGCACCTCATATTCATGTTTAATATCCCTATAGCACGTTGTATTTCAACAAGCTACTACAACCAACATTCAATTATACTCCTTGAAAAGGACAAAGAGTTATAACAATACCCATGCATTTAGGAGAAAGTAGGCTATATGTTCTTTACTGAACATCTTGTTTTAATTATATCATGTGTAACTTACAGAATCCTGTTCTACTTATTCTATGGATACATGCGACATTAGCGCCCGGGTGGAGTAGAGAGAAGTTAAAGATATCATGACGTAATTTGGGAACCGATCGCCGTATACCAGTTTCACCCACCTGGTGAAGTGTCTCTTGTTTGTTCTTTGCCGCTCCAGGAATTCCGAGGGATGACGAAACATTCCGACTGTGCACGAAAACTGCACAGGAGGTTGTGCTCGCGATATCTAAGTCTCAATTCCAGCCAACTCCTACGTAACTCACTTACAAAATGTAAAACGTTAATAATACTCCTTGATAAAACAATATTTCAGTAGTAAGAAAAAGCTGCCGAGAGGTGGGATCGATCCTAGGCTCCCGTCCAGTTGCTGGCGCAATCATTCACTATCTTCATAACTCGCTGTATGGAGAAAAAAAAAACAATGTTGAACATTCGTATACGTTCATACCGTTACTATATTTTATTGTCAGGACTTGGTTAATGTCCGTGTTCAATTACACGGAAGCTTTATACACGGGCGCGTACAGTTCTTAAATAAATTACATTTGAATGGACTTCTCACCGCCATTTCTGTCATGAGCCAAGGCGGATTGTGCGCATGCGTGAACGGCAAGAATTCTGCATTTTCTATATTAATTTAAAAATATACTATAACATATTTGTTTATTTTAAAGACACTATGCAAATCTACAGGCCAAGAGCTTTCGTCAGAGTGCTCTACGAAGTAAATCGGTTCTGTCGTTCTCTCAATCTCAGGTTAACAAAGATCACCTTAGTGTTTTAAATATATAGATTATTTTAGCCCTGGAATAACCTCTTTAGAAGGCGTTTGCTTTTGTCCCCATCCATGTTCGAGTACCGTTGCCCACATGCCCTTCATTCTCTGGAACTCCACGGAATATCCGTGCGCGGTAAATTGATCACCACGACCGTCATGGGGCGCTGCAGCGAGCCAGAGACCAGAGGTTCGAATCCCAGGAGTGACAATGGCTGTCCTGAATGTGATTTTCCCGACTTTTCCACACTCCCTTCAGGAAAATGCCGGGATAGTAACTCATTTCAAGTCCCTGTACATCTAATTTTTACAGTTACACACACTACTACAATCACTACAGAAACACAGGTTATCAACGCGTACACACGTGCACGGGACTGATGACCAAAGATGACCATAGCTCTTAAGTATATCAAAACTTAAGCCTAATTCTCCCCTCAATCTTCTCCCCCAAAGGCTCACAAGTAGTAGGAAGAGGGTTAACCTCCACGGAACTGAATCTGACATTCCTTCCACTTACTTGTTCCGGGTTCCTTTCCTTCATTCTTTCGTTGAACTATTCTTCTCCTCCGACTCCGACGGTATTAGGAAATCTGAGACCTCAATTGGCTCTTGACTTTTTTCTCTAGTACTCTCATTATTGAGGGGTCAAACTTGTTCTTCTCTGTTCACAATATTCTCTGCCTACTATAAGTGGCCTTACAAGGAGCTGAGTGCGTCGCCCCATCTCGCATGGTGTATTCACGCCTGGTGAGCTTGAGATTTGGCTACACCAAGGGATTCATGAACTAGGTCAGGTTTTCCCCTTTTCTATCTGCCTTTCATATCCCTGCTTCCTTCAAGTCCCTCAATTCCCAATCATTGAGGGTTATGCATATGTTCTTCTCTGTCTTTCAAATTCCCATTTGTCCACATTTTTGTTGTCTTCTAATAAATATCTTCCTTGGAACATGGCTATGTGAGGATTGGAGAGCAGATATAAAGTTAAAATGTCGTATAGAGAATGCCCGTAATGCTTTTGTGAAATTCAAGAAAATCCTCAAAGTACGGATTTAAATCTAACCTTTAGACTTCGGTTTGTAAGCTGCTACATTTGGTATGTATTTCTCTATGGGTCTGAAGGACGGACAATAAATGCGGTAACAACGAAGAAGATTGAGGCCTTTGAAATGCGGATTTACTGCAGAATGCTGAAGATACCATGGACTGCAAGAATAACTAATATTGAAGTACTGCATAGAACGAACAGACAACGAAACTTATCATGCACCTTTAAACGACGAAAAGCTGCATACCTGGGACATATCTTGCGGAACACCAAATATCTATTTCTCAAATTTATACTGGAAGGAAAGATCGAAGGTCAGAGAAGAAGGGGTCGAAGAAGGATTTCCTGGGTGGATAACATAAAACAGTGGACAGGATTACCCAGCATCGATAAATTATTCCATATCGCAGTTCATAAGCAAAAGGCGCATCATGTGGTCGCTAACATCCATTAATGGATAGGCGTCCGAAAAAGAAGATAAACAATCTTGAAGACTTAAGAAGAGTTATCATCTTTTCGTTTCTTTATACAAATTCATTGATTTTGTATGAATGGTTTTCTTTGTCAAACAAGACGTTTAATCAAAGTACTTATTATATAAGGTGCGTTCAAAAAGTAACGATCCGGAGGCTGGAATGCGCAAACCGGTGACTACATCGGCTAATCGTGGCGTGTGTAAAGAGGTGTGGTTCCGATCAGAGCGTGGGAGGTCACAGCCCGTCGCTAGAGGGCACGCGTGCACGTCACGTGACGATACAAATCGAGCAGCAGCATGCATCAATCGTCCAACGCTGCCAGTCGCATTGCAAACAGTGACATGGAGGCATCAACCGAAGAGCAAAGAGGTGTTGTTCGGTTTCTGACTGCGGAAGGAGTAGGGGAAAGGACATTCATCGCCGAATGTCACAAGTGTACGGTGAACACTGCATGTCCCTCGCAAGGGTCAAGGCGTGGCACAAGCGCTTCATGGAATGACGGGTGTCGTTAGCCGATGATGCCCGGTCTGGGGAACCCCCTGCATTACCGATGACAACGTCCAGCTGGTTGATGCACTCATTACCCAGGACAGCAGAGTGGCAGTGAACACCATAGCCGCCGTGGTCGCTCAACGACAATACACGACCTCATACGGCCAACACAGTCGCGGCACTCCGGCAGAAATTCAAATGGGAGGTTCTCGGCCACCCTCCATACAGTCCAGACCTCTCTCCCTGTGATTACGCCATGTTTGGTCCCCTGAAAAGGGCTCTGTGGGGCCAACGATTCACCTCGGATGCCGACGTCCAGCTGTACGTGCGGAACTGGTCCACCTCGCAGCCCAGGTAATTTTATGGGACAGCCATTCACTGCCTCGTGTCACAATGGGACAAGTGCCTCAACAGCCAGTGCCAATACTTCAAACTTACAGGTACTGGTTTCTGTAATTATGCCTCCGGATCGTTACTTTTTGAACGCACCTTATAGTTATTGATATCTAGTTAAGTTCCTTATTAAAGATCAAAATATTTCTTTGCAGACAGCGTAGAATTCAGCAATTTCCTCAATCGTGCCAAAGGTTGAAGTGCTGAAGGGCCCGGAAAGGCTTCAAATTGTGAGTCGATCGAACTAAAAAGCGAATTTCGAAAATCTCTTCCGGCCTAAATGCAGTTCGAGGTTGAAAAATCCACAGCCTGCTTCCAGTCTCCGACCGGGTCAGGAATGGAATGAATGAAGCCCCCATCTAGCGGAGAGGCTATGAACTGTGCCGGCTGCCGAGGCCTGACTCACACCTCTGGGGCAATGATTAAATGAATGACAGATGAAATGAAATGATAGTGGAGAGTGTTGCTTGAATGGAATGTTGACAGGGAAAACCGGAGTACCCGGAGAAAAATCTGTCTGCCTCCGCTTTGTCCAGCACAGATCTCACATGGAGTGACCGGGATTTGAACCACGGACCCAGGGGTGAGAAGCCGGCGTGCTGCCGCCTAGGCCACGGAGGCTTATGCAGTTCGAGGATAAACAGATACAATCGCTAGTTGATGTGTAACATCTTTGCGCTCGGTTGCTGGATATTTTTGTGCGGGAGTGATTTTGTAAAAAGGGACGGAAATGCAACGGAAACAATGAGCGCACGCGGTGGTGGAGATTGGTACAACGACATACCGTCGGTCATGTGGCTAGTGGAATGTAAATCGCATACGGTTTACTTCAAGGTTTGGAGGCCCCATTACAGATATTCCTACAATAAATCATCTTCAAACTAACGTTCTTTGGTGTGAAAATATTCATTAAATCATATTTGCTGAAAGCAATTATGATTTATTAAATCTTACTACTTTTGCTGTATTCTTATTTAATGTAACCACTCGAGGTTCTGTCGGCCAAAATACAGCACCATTATATCATATTTGCTGAAAGGATTTGTCACTTGAGTTTTACAAGTAGTTATTGCAGAAATGAGAACTTATCGATTTTTTTAAACTTGTTTATTGTCTTGATATATGTAAGGTACACAGGTGATTGTGAGGCGGTAGATGAATAACAAACATGGATATTGATGAGTTTATCACAGTTATACTAGTCTACTTAATGTTCAATTTTCAATTACAGGAAGGGCCCTTTGCACTATCACCAAACACAAAACACTTACATGATGTGGGTGAGCTGCTGGGCATAGGCCCCCAGCCGGCGATTTCTTGTAGTACAGCGAAGGCTCGTGAGGACACACTCACTTACCTCGGACAGCATTTCGAGTTCTGTATAGGGCACCTTAGTATTCAGCACACAGTGCACATAACAACCAAGAAGTAACACTACCGCACTGTTCAGTTGAGGTGGTTTCAGGCTAAATGTTGGGCGGATCACCCATTCAGGAGTGATGTAGGTAGTAGGACAGTTCATGAAGCTATTCAGGACCCGGGTGAAGCGGTTCCAGGTCGATCGAATCGGATCACACTGCGTAAATCGATGAAGGATTATATCCTGATTGGAACATGAAGTGCATAAGGCTGTCTCTACCATGTGAATGAGATGGAGTCTGCTGTTAGTTGGTATAAGGTCATGTATTACTTTATACCAACTTTCCTTCGCTGCGCTGGGAAGAATGCGATTGGAGGCATTCCTCCAGACTCGATTCCAGTTGACGATCAATGCGGATTGCATAATTCTGGGGGCAACATACTGTTGTCTGTCTGTTAGGTAGTCAGCCTGAAGGCTGGTTGGATCCTCAAAAAGTACCGCCGTTAAGTTATGTGGGTAGATACCCACAAAAACCCAAGGCAGCGCTATATTGAGGCGTACTAGGAAAGATGAGGAGTGAGGTAGTTTGCCATTACTTTCCTCGCCGAGTCAGAACAGCAGTACTAACCCTACGAGTAGAACCTTTCACAGCATCCACAGGCACTGACTGTGCCCTGAATGTCATTACTAAGCACCACCCATACCTCAGTAGCTTCCACATAACCACAGCCATGAGTAAGACTGAGACATTTGTGAAAAGCCACATTTTACTCTAGCCTGTGCCAACAGACAAATGCAAATGTACTGCATTCATCAAGAGATGGCAAACAGGCCAAGAGAGGCCAAGAGAGAACGATACAGCTGTTTAGTTGAGATAGACCTGATGATGTCTTGTGACACGTAGCTTAATTCAACTCTCAGATACCGGACATGGGGTGCATGATGATTGATATCATAATAAGCCGTTTGGTTCGAGCAGTCATGGGGACTACACCATCCCTGTAGGAAGTTATGTGACTCATTGGTCCCAAAGCCCAAAGCAGTTGAAGATTTCGTTTGAGGAATAAAGTTCTAGCTTTCTTTTCAACGTCAATGAGTCCCAGACCTCCCTGGGATTTATGCAATGTTAATGTGCTGCGAGAAAGACGTAACAGAGCTCCTTGCCAAATAAACCATCCTACGGCGGAAATAATACGTGTACCCACCATCCTTGGCATGGGAAGAATTTGACTGAGATACCATATTTTACTTAAGCTGAACATATCCACGTACATTTTTCGTTGGTTTAATAGGAAAGAGCGGTACCGCACTTGTTGCAAGACACCACGCACAGAATGTAGGGCAACGTCCCAGTTCTTTTTAATCATTTGGTGCACACTATTCAAGAAAGATATGCCCAATATTTTGAGTTCTGAGGCGATTGTTACCCACGCCGGGAGAACCCCTTGGACGCGGTCCAATTTCCCAATCCACATCGCCTTTGTTTTTCGTCGGTTTAGCCACGCACCAGAATATCTCCCGTACACATCAAGGTCCATGAACAATTGCTGCATGTCAGCGGTTCGATCCACCACAAGAGTGACATCATCCGCATATGCAAAAGTACTGATCTCCGTGCCATTGGAAGATGTGTGGAGATTACAAAGGAGAGGTTCCAGGGATAGAACAAAAAGAAGCATGGATATCGGACACCCTTGCCTGACTCCATGATGAATGAGGAGAGGTCGTGTGAAATACCCATTTATGTTCACTTTTGAAGATCCACCATGGAGAATTTTACCCACGAGGGCAATAAACCGCATATCGAAGCCAATAGCTTGAAGGGTCGCAAGGATGAAGTTATGGTTTACTCTATCAAAGGCATGGTCAAAATCCAGTGATAATAACAGTTTCTTCTTATTGCTCACCAGCGACTCACTAATGACATCGCGAATAGCACAGGTAGTGTTGATAATGCACCTGCCTGGTACCCCCACCCGATTGGTGGCGAGATGTGGCGTCCTCCATAAAGGCCTGAAGTCTCGTTTTCATACATTTCGTGAAGATCTTGTAGTCAAAGTTTAAAAGCGTCAGTGGGTGAAAGTCATTAAGCTGTGTTGGTTGTGTAATTTTTGGGACTAATACCACCAGGCCGTCTTTCAGGGTTTCTATGCTTCGTCCAGGACGACAAGCATCATTCACTACTGCTGTAAGTTCATCGCGAATGGTGGTCCAAAATGTCATGTAGAAAGCCCTACCCAGGCCATAAGGACCAGGACTCTTGTTCGGCGCACTGTGGAGTATGGAGGTACATATTTCTTCGGCGGTGATGTCCTGGGTCAAGCACTCTTGTTCTCTGTGCAAAAGTTTCCCTCGTACAGGTTTCTGGTCAGTTTTAGGAACTAGAGAAGTGGCCGTCCTACCTAGACAGCCATTGGTGTATTGGCTAGTATCAGACGAAGGTGGCAACGCTGGCTGCCCGTGGAGTTCCTGTTGTAATGTGGGAGTATGTTGTTGTTTACTAGTGGCGGGCAATGACCCTGCTGATTGCGGCGATAAGGCGGTGGAGTGAGAAGGCGACTCGTCCATCGTGTCTTGTGCTACAGCTGACGTATCAAGTGGGGCTGGTTGTTCGGGAGGAATACTGACGTTAGATGAACAAGGTGCCGATAAGGCAGTCGAGGCAATGTCACTTTCCTTGTTGGCTACAATTTCGCTGAGAAGCTTAGGGCCGGTTTTGTTTTCAGGTTCACCGCTCCTCACTGGGCATTCCTGTCGAAAGTGGTCTGTGGCATTACAATAGAAGCATGATCGAGGTTATCCACCATAGACTACCTGTGCTTTGTAGCCATCTATAGAAATAATGGGTGAAATTGCAGTTTTTAGTTCAATCCGCATAGCCCGAATGCCACTCAAAATATTGAATAGGTAGGTAGCGGACCATCTCTCGTTTCTAATCTCACGAACCTTCCCGTACTTACTAAAGTACGACATTATCCGGTAATTCGGCAGTTCAATGGGAAAGTTCATAATTCGGATTAGTTTGCTGTCAACATCCGCACAAGTTATATTTACCTCAGATATAGAGCCATTAAATTTCCGTACCTGGGATTTTCCGTTGGTATTGTTGAGGACCTTCTCCATCAGTAGATTGCTGGTGAACTTGATGAAAACAGCAGTTTCCAGATTGTCGAGTGGAATGGCTTCTAATTGGTCCACGTTGAGTTTGAGGGTGTACTGAATCATCTCATGTATTTCTGCTGGTCCTGGTTTATAGGCCTTGTCGGGGAAAGCACATTTTATCGTATTTTTCCTAATGCTGTTGGTTGCCATTTTTACTGTACGTGAATCGACTTGAATGTTAGACACTCGAAAACGTCACTCATAAGAAAGCAAAGCGCAGCGATCCGGTCGATGCCACGGTTCAGACCGGACTGATGGTAATAACACGAAGGAACCCGTCATGTTTGCTGGCACAAGGTAGGACTACGAGTTCATTCTTAAAAAATGCGAGTAAATAATATGGAATTATTTGAATAACATGTCAGATGTTACACATCATATGCGACTACTGCAAGGCTCGTATTTTTTAAATTTATTTACTCGTTTAGTTTTTTATTCAAATCCTAGCCATAATAACATATTTACATAATTCATTCTTTAATGTGTTCCTTCGTTCAATAACCTCAGGCTATTTTGATTTTTTGAAAAATATCCCCACTGGAAGTAGTTATAAGGGATTAAGTGAAACTTTGCATTGACCCACACTAGCGCTGGTAGTGATAGAAAAGTCAAACTGCTAATCTATTCGACCGTATATTGTTGAGTTTCCGGTTAACAATCATGTGTCCTCCGCGTGTCATCATGCCAGATCATCGTAAGAAACGCTTAGTTTGTCCTTTACGTTTGGAAAAGTGTAGAAAACGACGAAAACTTATTGCAAATGCACCAAAAATGGAATGGTGTTGATGGATGGTCCAGTCTACGACATTAAAGGATATTTTCAACAGTGAGTTGCTTGCCAGATTTTTACTTCTCAGTGTTCATTAACATTTTTAGGTCAGCGTCTGGTTGTGGAATTCTAAAATCCTTCCCTATTCATAATTAAAATTAAAGTGTATTCGCACAATAAATTATTTCACTACCGAGCACACGCCAGCAGAGAGCAATTAAGGGGGATGAAAAGATGTTTGCTCCAATTAAACCTGTAATTGCGGAGGACGAGAAGGATATCCTTTATTTTTCCAGTTGTGCAGAATGGAACTTTCCTGTTTATTTATGAGTTTGGCAGAGATGAATTGACCTTCGCTAATGATGTCAGGGTCACCACGTTAATTAACTCAACTAGTGTGATGCTGCCACACAGCGGTGACAAGGAGTTGTCAAAATCTCAGGCAGTGCGTACCTTCATTACTTGTTCCAGAAGGTGAATGAAGTCTCTTGTTCCTTGCCAGCAGCCTTTGTCAGGGCAGCTCGTTAACTTACAATGGGTCTAACCTGCTCCTCGCCAAGTCCGGCTTATCTCGGGCCAAGATAAGACTCACTAGCACTATAAAGGAAAGGTGAATCAAAAGACAATTGAGTTTTCTTTTTGTGCAGACGACAGAGTTTGTCACTGGCAAAATGATAGAGAAAGAGAATGAATTCCTTGAGCACTGCTTGCATCAAAACAAGTGTCTAGGTGATTTTCTCCAAAGGGAGCTCCATTCAGTCCAACATTGTATTTGGCGATTAATTTCAAAATTATCCATGGATGTGTTGGTCCCTGTGTTTGTACCAAATTAACTTTATTAAGAGAACCGGGTAGTGCAGATTAACTTATTAAAATTTCCATTATTATGCAACCATAATAATAGTTTAATGCAGCCAATGGCCATAAAATACAACGTAGTTTCATTAAAAGTAGTCGAACGGTGTTTCACACAGAGATAAAGCCGATCAGAACATCAAATTTCAGACGGAAACAAATATAGGCCACGGGGATAAACCTGTCATGAAAGTGTTGACAGCTCCAATGCCACAACAATATGCGTTGTGCTATGATATCTCAATGATAGAATATTCGTTTCAGAAATCAAGGGTTCATGGTGTAAGTTCTAGGTGTGCTGAAAAATCTCACCGTCTTGATAACTGCTAATATAATGTGATCTTAAATCGAATAATCAAACAAAACGTATTGTTACTCATAAAATATTTTTATCGCAGGAAATACATTTAGACAAAATACACTCAGATTCTTGACGTAATAAGTCATGCATCCTGTTGTCAATTGTAGCTTCTCAGTTGGTCAACACGATTGTGGCCAATGAATGGGCGGGTACAAGATATAAATATCTAAATACATTTCTGGAAAAAATACATGTATTAGCTAATTATAACAGTAATTAAATGGGGCAATTTAGGATTACGTGTTTCGACCCTCGTGTGGCCATCATCAGATCCTGATCACTGTGTTAAAGGTGTGCAGGACGATAAGTCAACATCGCCGTGAGGAGTACTTCACCAAGTTAAGTAAACATACAATTAGTCTTTTCCAGTGCATGCTAACATTTGTTAATTGATTTACTATTATTACAGTGTGTTATTCCAACGATTTACTACTGTACAAGGTAGTGCATTTACATTAGTGAAAATTTAAACTTTAACACAGTGATCAAGATCTGATGATGGGCACTTGAGAGGCGAAACGCGTAATCCTAAGTAGCCCCATTTAGTCTAATAGTGACAATTAACTAATACATGTAATTTTTTCCAGGAGTGTATTTACATATTTATATCTTCTACCCCAGTCATTTATTGGGCACAACTGTGTTGACCGGCTGAAAAGCTACCAATGACAATTTGTATAGGCAACACTGAAAATGAATGGCTTCAAATCTCTACATACTGTATATACATCCTACCATTATAGCGAACAATGAACGAACCTTAGCTCTTATAATGTAGATAGAACCTGCTGCGTAGATAAATTCTGATGCATGTATGGCATTTATAGACATAGTAATTGCTTTTGATAACGTTGATTGGAATAAGTTGTTTGTCATATTGGAAATGTTTGGATAGGGATAGGGATTCAAGTGGCGCTGTGCTATGCAAAACTCCACTCGCCTTGGCCAGATAATACGTCTTATCCTGTTTACGTTTCTCACGTGATGATGGTGATGATGATGATGATGAACAGGGCTAGGATGTATATATAACGAGTGGACCCGGCAGACGTTGTCCTGCCTGAATATATAGAGTGGGTTCATCAAACATATTTGAATTTTCGATTAACTATCTACTACAGTCGACCAAAATATTATGTGCACTCGAGTTTGAAGGTTGTTTGTGAAGTAACAAATAGACCTACATAAAATTCAATAACATCATCATTTTTGCCGTTCTATTTTACGTTAGTTCATGTAGGTTTGGAATTTTTAATTTATATTTTAATATTTTTTTATCGCAGTTGGAACACAAAACGTGCCCGTTTTTAAGCGTGCTTCAACCATGCGTATCATTTAAGAATCATTATCTCAAAACCCCGTCATCAGATCGAATCCAAATTTTAATACAATATACATTGGAATGTTGTATAACTGGTTTCTTATTTTAATTTTTTTTTGTGTCCAAAAAACAAAGTTGTTATCACTTTTGTAAGGTAACTTTTCTCGACTCGGGGTCGTTGGAAAATGTAGTTCTTGGTCGCGTTGTAATCCTTATACATCAAAACGTTGTGCTGTATGACTGTGACATAAAAAATCCACAGCCTGCTTCCAGTCTCCGACCGGGTCAGGAATGGAATGAATGAAGCCCCCATCTAAGCGGCGAGGATATGAACTGTGCCGGCTGCCGAGGCCTGACGCACTCCTCTGGGGCAATGATTAAATGAATGACAAATGAAATGAAATGATGGTGGAGAGTGTTGCTGGAATGAAATTTTGACAGGGAAAACCGGAGTACCCGGAGAAAAACCTGTCTGCCTCCGTTTTGTCCAGCACAGATCTCACATGGAGTGACCGGGATTTGAACCACGGACTCAGCGGTGAGAGGCCGGCGTGCTGCCGCCTAAGCCACGGAGGCTTGCGACTGTGAAATACGTAAATTAATTCAATTAGTTTATATCGGTTTGTATTTGTACGGGGAAATAAGACATGGTTCAACAGCTAGCCGCTCCGGGGAAAGCTGTACAGCGTTGCTGAGATGGAGCCCATCACTTCCGAGCGAGGCGCGCCATGACGCGTGATGGGCTCCTGTTCTCCTGTTGTCACTCAAAAGTGATTTGTATTGGCTTAAGCTGCTCTACCCCACATGAGGTGATTGGCACATATTTAAATTTCATTGTATCAGCGATTACATGACAGTTCCCCACACTGACACTTCCACACACTGCCCAAAATACTGACACTTCCACACAGCCCTTGGACGCGACTACCTGTTTAATGACTCAGAAATATTCCCGACTGACAGTTCCACACACATCCCCCCACCCCTAAGGCTATAGGCTTCAGTGATCATCGTTACAGCCGCACCTGTGACAATGCACCTTAACATAATACTCATTTGAAGTGAAGAAAAGCGCTCGGTCTATGTACTTAATTACTAACACGGTCTCGAAAATATAATTGTGATGTAGTGTCATTTCCATCAAAATCCAGGCTGTGGACTGGCAAAATAATAACTAAACCGATCAGTTTGGTGTTATCATTTTGGCGTGTTTAAAATCAGCTTTCTAGGCTTCGTCAGTTGTTTTGTATATTTTTTAATTTTTTGTTTGTTTGTTTTTTTGTTTTTTTTGTTTTTGTCATATTTGTTCAACAATAATATTAACCTACTCCATTTTCTGTGAATAGGCAACTGCCTTCAGGAAACTTTTCATATTTTTGTCATTTTCGAACTTTTTCTGAATGTTCTCAATCCGTCCGTCCAGTTTGAGATATTTTCGTCTTCTTTTTTTTCCTTCCATGTTGAGTTCGGCCTTTAAAAATGCGCAGTTTGTCTTCTCAGCTTCCGTCTTCAACACTTTGACAACCTCTTTTAATTTGGGGTGAGGTCTCCCGACAAGATTGTTGAGTCGGTTGTTCCAGCCCTCAACAGCATTCGTTGTCCTGTGTCGTGCTTGGTGGCAGTTCCACATCTCGATTGGAATGTCCTAGTTATCTAGCCAGTTGTCAACGATGTAGTAAAAAAACTGCTAAGTTTGGGACTTTCTGGAGCTTGAGAGTGTATTTCCACCCATCCATCGAGCACATCTTCAGGCTTTAAAAACGCAAGTGCTGCGCACATACGGACATGAAGGCGGATTTCGTTATTCTCTCGGTACTCCACCGATAATCCGAGATCCTGTACTTTTCTCCATAAGCATTTTGTCATGTGAAAATGACAGCCATGTAATTTTTTTTGTTGGAAATACTTCTTTCAGAGAAGAAATTACAGCAGCTTCAAAATCCACATTTATGTCTTCTGGTCTCCACTCCGGAACAGCCTGGAGGAGGAGTCTGAACAGTCTCGTATACGTTTGCTTCTTCTTGTTTGGTAGAAGTGCGAATGCGATAGGAAATATATTTGTCTCATCATTGCTACTCCCAAAATCGGCATGAATGGTATATATTTGACAAAACTGCTTGCTAGAGCTCTTAAAAGTACCATCCATAAAAAAATGGCTAAAACATTTCAAGCTCTCTTTTCCTTTGCTGCCGCAAAAAAACAATAATTCATTCTTCATTTCCGTCGTCGGCCAAAAGGAAAGACGAACCGTCAATCACAGTCAACGTATTGATATCAAAAACGATATTTTCTCTGTGTTCCGGCTCCTTTGTGCTTCCCTGGGCACTGCTTCAGTGTCGATCAAGTGACCTCATCATAGACTCTGTCCTAGGCATTTCGGTAACGAAGTCATAACCTGAAAACAAATCATCTATCCTATACTCTAAAATAAGCAATGTATGTACATGAGAAAACGAAAACTGGCCTAACAATTTTAATGAAATCTCTGAATAAAGTTTTTTTATTTACAAATAAAAATTGTTTCATAAATAGAAAAAAATATTTTAAAAGTATGGTTAAAAAATCAAAATTTCAATGCTAGAGTTTGGAAAAACAAATAAAATAAACAGGGGTCTTTTTTATAAATCTATAAAATGTTGTAAACATGGATACCAACTGAGTAAACAAAATACATTAATAAAGCACCATAGTACAGTAAAACACAAATGCTTAGAAATGTTAATAATGCAGTGTTATGCTTCCAATCCGCGCCTGGAGTAGAAAAGCAGCTCTGCGCGCGTATGTTTTATATTAAAAAAAACACTTTTGACATTGATAGTACAAGACCAATGCTTGAAACTTGTTTCCAAATAGTTTATGAACATAAATTAATATTTTTTTTAAAATTAGATTTTTGATAATTGTAAAATATGATGAGTGCGTTGGGCTGCATTATCAATAAATAAATAAATTTTAAATAGAAGAAACTACATTATTTACGCATGTGTTGTTTGAATGAGTTTACTAAATTCACTCAGTGGTACCCTACTACTAAAACTAATGCTAAGAACACATACCTTTATCATGAAGGTCACCCATGGCGTTGTTGTAAATTTGACTAATGCTGGCATCTTCTTCGCGTGCTCTCTTCACCCCCCTTGGACGTGCTTCGAAACCTCTATACGGGCAACATCAGGAACACCACACTGATGCTCACTGTTTGGTCCACGGGTTAAAATGTTTTCTTTGGACTGAATTTATGAATAACACTTTATCGAATACTTGAAAACACACACCCACGTCACAACACCACTTTTCGCCATTCTTAACTTTTGGTATTCGTGACCTTCATGGTAAACGCACTGCCTTCCCATAGATGTCCGACCAAATTCTAACTCCATAGTACTCACGATCCCAACACGGCAAGAATAAAAATTTCTCATTTATAATGTACAAGTACTTGTACTTGTACTCATAATAGCTGAAGAGTATTAAACATTTTTGCCTCAAACCTTATACAGTAGTTCAGTAGTTAAAGAATATAATATGAGATTCCAGAGATATTAAAACTGCTAAACAACAGTAGGCCAAATTTCAACTTGATCTTTTCCATAGTAGCCTTGGGGGAGAGGGGAGATGTGTGTGGAAATGTCAGTCGAGATTATTTCTGAGTCATTAAACAGGTAGCCACGTCCAAGGACTTTGTGGAAGTGTCAGTATTTTTTGCAGTGTGTGGAAGTGTCAGTGTGGGGAACTGTCCGGACACCGTATCAGCAGGAGATATATCTGATTCTGGTTTTACATTCCTCAAAACTTGAATTTCTTGAAAACTTGCTCTCAAGATCCAGGTCTACTTTTATAAGCACGACTACCTTATTCAAAGGGATGCCTGCTATTGTTACAGCCACATACTTATGAACTCTTTCTTTGCTCAAAAAAAATGTATGCCCATAACTGTAAACTTGTCCTGTGTTGCCATATTTACTGTAACTGAAAACGACAATTCTATATATGTTTACTCATAAGAATTAAGTATATAAAAATATTGCTTTAAAAATCCCTAAATATGAGAAAATATTTATTTTACATATACACACATCAAAAAAAGTTTTGCATCACCTCGGTTCCAAGAGTTCTGGAACCGTTAAATACAAAGGGAATAGAGATCAACACAAACAACATTTCAGCTCGTTTTATTGCTCATGAGACCCACACATTGCATGTTGTACCATCATACAGCTAGACTTTCAGCATTTGTGGTCCAGATTGCAGTACACACCACTACCTCTAATACCCAGTAGCACGTCCTCTTGCATTGATGCATGCCTGTATTCGCCGTGGCATACTATCCACAAGTTCATCAAGACACTGTTGGTCCAAATTGTCCCACTACTCAACGACAATTCGGCGTAAATCTCTCAGAGTGGTTGGTGGGTCAAGACGTCCATAAACAGCCCTTTTCAACATATCCCAGGCATGTTCGATAGGGTTCATGTCTGGCGAACATGCTGGCCACTGTAGTCGAGCGATGTCGTTATCTTGAAGGAACGCATTCACAAGATGTGCACGATGAGGTCGAGAATTGTCGTCCATGAAGACAAATGCCTCTCCAATATTCTGCCGATATGGGTGCACTATGGGTCGGAGGATGTCATTCAGGTATCGTAAAGCCGTTTCGGAGCCTTCCATGACCACCAGTGGCGTACGTCGGCCCCACATAATGCCACCCCAAAACATCAGGGAACCACCACCTTGCTGCACTCGCTGGACAGTGTGTCTAAGACGTTCAGCCTGACCAGGGTGCCTCCAAACACGTCTCCGACGATTGTCTGGTTGAAGGCATATGCGACACTCATCGGTGAAGAGAACGTGATGCCAATTCCGTGGGGTCCATTCAGCATGTTGTTGGGCCCATCTGTACCGCGCTGCATGGTGTCGGGGTTGCAAAGCTGGACCTCGCCATGGACGTCGGGAGTGAAGTTGCGCATCATGCAGCCTATTGCGCACAGTTTGAGTTGAAACACGACGTCCTGTGGCTGAACGAAACGCATTATTCAACATGGTGGCATTGCTGTCAGGGTTCCTCCGAGCGGCAATCCGTAAGTAGCGGTCATCCACTACAGTAGTAGCCCTTGGGCGGCCTGAGCGAGGCCTGTCATCGACAGTTCCTGTATCTCTGTACCTCCTCCATGTCCGAACAACATCGCTTTGGTTCACTCTGAGACGCCTGGAAACTTCCCTTGTTGAGAGCCCTTCTTGACACAAAGTAACAATGCGGACGCGATCGAACTGCGGTATTGACCTTCTAGGCATGGTAGAACTACAGACAACATGAGCAGCGTACCTTCGTCCTGGTGGAATGACTGGAACTGATCGGCTGTCGTACCCCCTCCGTCTAATAGGCCCTGCTCATGCATGGTTGTTTACATCTTTGAGCAGTTTTAGTGACATCTATGAACAGTCAAAGGGACTGTATCTTGGATACAATATACACAGTCAACGTCTATATGCCGGAGATCTGGGAACCGAGGTGATGCAAAACTTTTTTTGATGTGTGTACATACTGCATGTACCATTGTCAGAAATATGGAAAAATATGTAAAGTAAATTTGTTGAATTGAATCCGCCGGAGCTGAAAAGTATTAAGTCAGTTTATACAACTTTTCAGGAGACAGATAGAACGTCATTGACAGAACCAAACTTAACAAACACACTATATTAGTCATCTACTGTATGTTGTTAAGCGACTATTCAGTTTGTATTTATGTTAGTAGAATATCAATTTTAATTTAATAAACATAATTTTCAAATCAATTTTGGAAACGTGACTTAATGCCTTTCTGCTCCGTGGTCAGTTTAGTGCGGCCACAGTGGTCCTTTTGCACGATCTGGGCGCTCAAAATGTAAAAAATAAATGTCTTGTATTTTCATGTTGTATGACATTTTTAGTATCAGCAATGTCAGAGGACCTCAGAACTGTACTTATATGTCTTATTTTTTTACCCCCTGGAATGTGAAAGACCGCTGAATTGGACGTTTCTTATCGCATCCACAGCTGGAAGCAAAGCTGATTATTTGTGTTTGAATCTTGTGCTTGTAAAGACGTGTTAGTTCAGCTATCCTCATCGTTTGCCATTGGATATGACAGACTGTGATAGGATCTTTCTTTATGAAATTTGCAAAATCTTATAAAAATCGCTGTGTTTATGTGATAATCGTTTGAAAATAGTGAATTTTTGTTATAACATTATTCTTCTTTTATGGGTTTTCAGACCAGGAAATTCACAATTGTCAACCATTGGTGAATTTCTTTCCATTAGCCTATAGCCTACACCCTATTATGATTTCTGTGTAAAAATTATTTGCAACTTTTTGCAACTTTGGCTTTAGTGTTGTCGGGAGGATTTTCGCGGAACGATCTTTCTGATGCTTGGCGCCATGCAGGTGGACAAGCGAAAGGATTTGTACCTATCTAATAGAAAACAGCGATCTGAAATCCCTTGGACAATCCGTTAAAATAATGTTAGAAAAAAAACTTATTCATTTTTCCGCACAGTTAAGAAAAACGTGGGTTGCCAATCGCAGGATCTTAAGAAAGTTTGTCACGAATTAAGAATAGCCTGGAAGGGAACATGGAGAGGGAATACAGGTAATGTGAGTCGTCCTTCTCAATCATTCGTGGAGTAGAGTGAATTTTCGAAACGAAGGAAATTGCGACCTTTAATACAAAAACTCAGCAGGGAGGAGCTAGCGTTAGCCGGTCAAGTGAGTATACGCTTAGAACGAAGGAGAGACACCACTGAATTTATTGAAAAAATGCAGAATTTTCTGCCAGTTTAGCGGCGTTAAGGAAAATCCAAATCCAGTTGAAAAATATTAATATTTTTATGATTATTATTAGGCTAATAAGAGAAGTTTAACCTCAATTCATGTTGTTGTTGTTGCTTATTTTAGGGGCTGCGACATCGTGGTCGTATAGTTCCTAGTGTTTTGGGTGTGTCTGTGTAATTTGTGTGATAACCTGTGTTGTTGTGCTGCCTGTACTACTATTTGTTCATTTGAGATAGGATTGGGAAGACGGCGGCCGTGGCCCTAAGTTAAGAACCATCTCAGCATTTGCCTGGAATAGAAGTGGGGGAATCTACGGAAAACCACTTCCAGAATGGTTGGGGTAGGAATCGAACCCTCCTCTTCTCAGTTTTGCCTCAGGAAGCTTCGTTTACCCCGTTCCAGCCATCACGCCAGAAGTAAAATTTCTTGGTAGAATCGGGAATCGAACCCGGACCTCCGGGACCACTTCCAGGATGGTTGAGGTGGAAATCGAACCCTCCTCTTCTAATTTTTGCCTCAGGAGGCTTAGTTTACCCCGTACCAGCCTTCAAACCAGAATTAAAATTTCTTGGCAGAGCCGGGAATCGAACCTGGACCTCCGGGGCGACAGTCAAACTTTAATTCTTATAAATGAGAATAAGTAAATTGTTTTACATAATTTTGAACAGTTATTTTAAGGTTTATAGACCATTTCTATATGCAAAGGTATTTTGCGCGGCCGGATACCCTAAAAGGACCACTGTGCGGCGTGAAGCCATTCAGAATGAATATTTCACATAAGATTTTATTTTAAAATGGTTTTGTAACATAAAGACCACCTACACCCTGTACAATTGTAATTTACAATAGCGCTGTGACATGCTGGAATCTTGCAGTGCGGCCAACATTAAATACTTAATGCTTTTCTCCTCCAATCGCACTACCTGTAGCAGCGGTTTCTGGCTTAAACAGAAGGCTGACTTAATTCTTTCCTATGCCGTTGGGTCAATATTCAGAATACTAATTGTTTAAAAATGACCAATTTTGACTTAATGCTTTTCATCTCAGACCGATTCAATTTGAATAGATGGATACACGATGGAGATAAGTTTAAAAAATAGACGTTTATCATATACGAGGGCGAATCAGAAAGTAAGTTACACTTCCCAGTTATGGCCCTTTATTAAACCACATACACATAGGCAACACGGCTATGACAACATACAATGTACGTTCACTTTTCCACATAGTCCCCCAGAGACTGCAAACAACTTTTTGATTCCGGAAGCGTAGAAATCACCTGCAGCGCTATGTAAGCACCTGGATGCACCTGCTTTCACCGGTTCAACGTTTAACAGTACGAGGCAGAGTTAAATGACGTGCCTTTCGGCATAAATACAACGTGCACCACACCCTCTATGTCAAAGAACACTGTCGCCATTACCTTTCCTGCTGAAGATTATACCTTGACCTTCGTTCGTGGTGGTGATGTGGTGTGCACCCATTCCATCGATGTTCTCTTTGTTTCGAGGCTGAAGTGGTGGACGATGAGGAGGTGAAAGAAGCTACATCCAGTGCTTACAAAGTGTTGGAGGTAATTTCTACGCATCCGGAATCAAAAAGTTGGTTGCCCGTTCCGGGAAATGTTTACAGTCTCTGGGGGTCTATGTGGAAAAGTGAACGTACATTGTATGTTGTCATAGCCGTGTTGCCTATGTGTACGTGGTTTCATAAAGGGTCATAACTGGGAAGTGTAACTTACTTTTTGATTCGCCATCGTACATACTAGGCCTGATGATGAACCTATGCAACCTCGTGCTGCTACGTACCTTGTCAATACCTTCATTAAGGATTTCGTTCTGACTCAACATGTAAAAAGTTGAGCCTCCTTCCTCTCGAAAAGCACAATGAGGGTTTTAACTTCAGTCTCTGGGTCAAGTCTCTTGTGGGTGCGTGAGGGCCAATGACGTCATTCACTGAGTGTCACGCGAGACTTGGAGCTAATGCTGGCTTTAAATAGTCTCATAAGACGACAACAAAGAAGACTTCTTGCGGGCGTGACTGAGATAACCAACCCGCTCTAATTAATATGCCATTCTCTTCCTTTCTTAATGAAGGTAGGAGATTTGCATGCTCTTACTAAAACCGAGGCCAGTGGCTGCTTCTCATACGAGGATCACGAGTTTCATTCCGACCGAGGTCGGTTCATTAATGTTATTGTTGTCGGTTTATTTTTAATCCAATGCATGGCCATGGGATATCATGGTTATCAACTCCATGCGTAAACATTAGCCATTATGACAATGGTAATATTTAATATCCGTGTTGACTGATAGTACTATCTTATTAAAAATACTCTATTTGTTTTTGACCACAATGACATGAATACTTCATGTCAAATGAACCCCAAATTACCTACATTAAGAGCCCTTCCTAAAATTCACTAACCAAATATATCTATTAGGCCAATCGTCAATAATATACATAGTCCGACATACAAGTTAGCAAAATATATACATACATTTCTGAAATTCCATTACCATTTCAAGGCTAACACCTCTTCCAATAATTCAAGTGAATTCATACTCAAAACAAAGAATATTCCAAATCACCCATCCTATTCAAACCATTCCCTTGATATTCCAGACATGTACACAAACATCCCAATAAAATAAACTGTCAATATAATCAAAGATAATTAACAGAAGACAGTGGACTAAGTGAAGTATAAATTACTGAATGTATAAACCTTCTAACATTCACTCTTGAAAACATTTTTTTTCAAATGTATCGATAAAATATATCAACTAATTGACGGTTTAGGTATGGGTTCTCTATCATCCAGAATAATAGCCAACATTTATATGGACCATTTGGCGCAGTGGCTTAGCTGCTCGTCTTTCACCCGGACGGCCAGGGTTCGAATCCCGGTGACAGCGGGGTGGAATTTTCACCTGAAAAATCACGTGGCGTCAGGAAGGGCATCCGGCCTTAAATCCCCGGCCAAAACAAAAAATGAGCCTGGTCGGCTCCGGCGACCCCAATTAATTGGGAAAAAAGCCGAAGGAAGAAGAAGAAGATTTATATCGACCATTTGGAATATAACTTAAACATATAGTTAAAAAAAGATACAGTCAGTCTGAGAGACTAGACTTTATATCATTTCAAATGACGCATGCTACAAATGCTACACATGTTAGAAAGGCTCAGGAGGGCTCTTTCAAAAGACTCCATTACTCTTTAACTTAGGCTTCCCGCGTAGGGAACGGAGAGCGGGTGGTGCACTCTGCTGCATGACGTCACGCACTCGCGGTCTTCGTATCGCATGACGCCAGACCCGAGGAGTACACTCAGACTCGGTGCATACAGTATGCACTGAACAACATGATGACGTCATACACGCCGTAACCGTAACGCATAACGGTGGACCAAAACATAACGATGAAGTCGACAAGATAATTTGAAATTAAAAAACACCATGTTTAGAATTTTGGGGAAGATATGTGGATGACATATTCGTTATCATAGACAATGATATAAACAATATTGACAATTTGTTAACAAAAGTAAACAGTTTAGATCGCAAAATACAGTTCACTATTGATTCAGAAATAAATGCTGATGGTGGAATCATTGATATTCCGAAACCTGTACGTTTAATACTGTGATTAAACCACATTCTTTAGTGTTTGACCAGGCGGTTTTAATAAGATAGTATCAACTCCGTACTGTATTTAACCCCCAGTGGTCGCTAGAACGAAAGTTACGCGAGTGATCGCACGTTGAGTAAAGTACTCAGACTATGAGCTAGTGGCGTCTGGTGGATAATTGTTCTGGCTGTTGCACTATATTCATTCAGCCGGGGGAGGGGGGTTGTTGGTAGGGTAAAACACTGCTTGATATCAGAGAAAACTGTATTGAATTACATGGTAAAACGAATGAACCTCATTCATCACGAATGTCGCAGTTCATACAACATCACATTGTCACCGGATTTAAGTAGTCTACAAAAAATCCTTCACGAGAACAAATCAACGAAAGTTATATACAGTAGGAGGGCGAGAGAGAACCGCGAGTGTCACAAGTACGCGCAAGGCTGTTGGCGGAGCATTTCGAATGTCTCCGTCCGCGCCTCGCCTCCCTTGTCGCAATCGGCGGGCAACGACTAGCCGAGTTAACTATTGGGATAGGGCTTACCCGATCTAGCATCTCTACCATACCCTTCACTATTGAGATCTGGTCGGTGCTTGGGGCTGGCAACGACCAAGCGGACGAGCGCTCCTAGAAGGCTGGCGCGCTTCGCTTTCTCAGTCAGTTCACAATACTGTAACTTACTATGAGATTTCCTGAATTATTAAAAAACAAAATTATGAATTCATATACATATAAAAGGAAACGTACAGCTCATATTACTAAAAGTATTATTACGGTATTAAATATGTCTCTTAAAGAAATCTGGTCGTTGTGCAACACTGCAACCCTATTACCGGCCGCCACTGCTATGACCGTTCGATCACAATTGTTTCGGCTGCGTAGGCTGCTTCTAGAAGAATCACTGTTTTATAGTGCCTTAATTTTTCGTCTACCAAAATACACTTCTTGTTATATGGAGCCCACGTTAGATTGTAGGCCTATTGTAGCTTGGTGATTCTTTGTTTATTGGCGATTCAATTTAGTCCCTAGGTCACCAAGGTATTTAAAATGATTATTATTATTATTATTATTATTATTGAAATGAAAATCCACAGCCTGCTTCCAGTCTCCGACCGGGTCAGGAATGGAATGAATGAAGCCCCCATCTAGCGGCGAGGATATGAACTGTGCCGGCTGCCGAGGCCTGACGCACTCCTCTGGGGCAATGATTAAATGAATGACAGATGAAATGAAATGATAGTGGAGAGTGTTTCTGGAATGAAATTTTGACAGGGAAAACCGGAGTACCCGGAGAAAACCTGTCTGCCTCCGCTTTGTCCAGCACAGATCTCACATCAGTCGAGCACCATTTAATTATTCCAAATGTATATTATTATTATTTATTTATTTATTTATTTACAGCGTATTTTCCCAATATTGGAAAGCGTTAAACAATTTGACTCAATTCTTGACGTTCTTCTTGCCTTGCCAATATTGTTTCATTCTGTTGGAGAATGCCAATTTTCTTTCGTCAGATATTGAGGTCTGTAAGGTGTAGGTTTTGGTTGCTCTGGTTGGACTTCCCAGTTGTTCACTTTGTTACGGAAGGAGTCTCTGTCTGATGTGTCGGTTATGTTAGCAGTTCGCATGTCTTTTTGTACTTCTTTCATCCATGGTGTTGTACTTTTGAGTGATGATATGTAATCTAGTATTCTTTTGAATAGTCGTGTATTCGGCAGTCTACTTATGTGCCCGAAGAATTTCAATCGTCTTTTTCTGAAGTCGACTTCGATGTTTGATTATTATTATTATTATTATTATTATGGGGCAACTTTTGATGTAATTAAAAGTACAGGAATGGCCCATTTGAGAGCCTTGTTGCCTTGGTAACCTTAAAGACCCAATTCACTCGCGCACTTAAAATAATACTTTCGAAAAAGATTTAATTTAATAATCGAAATTTAATGTTTCCATTCGGTCAACCTGATTGAACCCAGTTGTAATGGGTGGTTCCTTAATCCTAAAACAAATTAACATAAATATGTATTAATCTTATGTACATTTATTTCTTTAAGGATTAAGGAACCACCCATTACAATTGGGTACAATCGAGTTGACCAACTGAGAAACATTACATTTCGATAACTAACGCAACACTGAAAAATGTCTTCAAACATGATAATGTTAATTTACCGGTAAACTGGGGGGGGTGACACTTTTTGAGTTTTTTTGTAAATAGAGGGAAATATTTAATATGCTCGCTAAATATTACTACCGATTTCAACAGTCAAAGACTTAATCTACATTTTGAGACTAGAATAAGCTCAATATCTTAATTACCCGTGACGTAATTGAGGGTTAACTTTGTCACTAACTCGCCCCAATCTCGGGGCGACTTAGTGACGATGAACCTTCTCATAGAAAACACATTGACAATTATGTTTTCACTTAGCCACCCCGCTTAGTTTAGTTTTGTGACTTAATAGCAATATTTTTATGTTACAAAGTAGCCCCGGTAGTATTTTTTGGTGAATTTTTTGTTGACACTAAATTTTATGTTCCTTAAATAAATTAAAATCACACTCGGAGCCTTCAGAGGAAGAAATCAAAATTCGAAGCCTTCAGGGGAAGAAATCAAAATTTTGAACTACTTTTGTGGCTTTAGGGACTTCTAGTCCAACACCACAAGTTCAACCGATAGGCGTACTAACATTCAACAATAGTAACTAAGATGTTCTTATGGCAACACATAGATGACTCTACTTCACCAGAATGTAAAACCCTAGATGACGAATAGGGGCAGATGACCTGGTAGTTCCTCCCCTTAAAACAACAATAACTAACTAAACTAGATGACAAACACTTGTTGCCATGGAAACCATCGTGTCGGTTTTCTGACCACGCTAATCACAAATTGACTCCAACCCTAAAGTAATTCTATGGATTAAAGTGAGACATAGTTTTCTCATATTTGGGTAAACATGTACTGGGAAGTTTCTTGGAAGACTTCTTGGAATGTTTCCTTACTCTTATACCCACACACATTCCTATTGAGTGTAGGAGTGTTCCTGAGGCTATGTACCGTACTTGTAGGTTAACCAGAACCTCATGACGTCAGAGGAATGTGTAGGATCGATCGCCTGGAGTGGTCGCAACCCGTGCCACCAAGCTGCTCGCTGGGCAGCCTGTCCGCAGGGCCTGACCTGGTATTTATACCTGGCCGTCGTCGTCGCACTCCAAGGTCGAGCAGGAGACTAAACATTTTATGGCAGCACTAACTTTCCGGAAATACTTCCACCATAAATTTTCCCAAACTCTCCATTACTTCCAAAAGCTAAGCTGACTTGGTGGAAATATTATTGACTCGTGGGCTATTCGAATAACAAGCGTTCTGAAATAATAATAATAATAATAATAGTATAATTTGTTAATACAAAGAATTCGAAGATAAATATTGGCGGAAGGAAATTATGGGGGACCTGAATGAGATGAACATCGGAGAGAAGATAATGAAAAATCGAGAAATCTCCAGAAAATCTGTAAATAAGTACACATTTAGGGGGAAATCTATCAGCAGGACTGGTACAAGATGAATAGAAGGATGCAAGAAGCAACACAGTAAGTTCATGAGGAGATTTTGGCAGAAGACGAAGGCAAAAGTCATCAAGCCAACTAAAACGTTCGAACGCGCTCTATGAGTGAGTATAACGAAGAAAGAAGAGAAAGGTATCTAGATGGAATAAATTAATTAGCATCATCCAAATAAAATATATTTTTTCAAATATACAGTATATATATATATATGTAAAATTACTTCAAATACCTACAACAGAAAATCTAAGTCACAAAACACCAAAATAGGCACTGAAAAAGAGTCGACAAATCGACAGAATATTTTACTAGGAGGCAGGTCACTAATAAGAAACAACAAAGAAACATGAGAAATAAACTCTCAGCAAAATCTTGCGGCAAAATAAGAAACTAAAATTTTGATTTAAAAAATAAATAAAAAAAGAAATTTACCAAGTTACAGATAAAGTCGTAGATCAAAGTCAACAAGTCAACCCCTGGCACTATCCAGCCCATGACGGGCTAAGGCCGACCAAGCGACCGCTGCCCAGCCATTTGGCCTGCAGATATTGGGGTGACGCGTGATCAGCGCGTCGGATCCCCTCGGCCGTTAATCTTGGTATTCGTGATCGGGACGCTGTCTCACTGTCAGACAGCTACTCAATTGTCCTCACGAGGCTGAGTGCACCAACAAGATGTTCAGTAAAGAACATATAGCCTACTTTCTCCTAAATGTATGAGTATAGTTATAACTCGTTGTTATTATCAAAGAGTATAATAGAACTATTCTTTGTTGAAGACCTTAGAAACGATTTACCTCTACCAAACGCCACAACCTAGATAAAAACTGCTACCATCATTGAAGAAAGAAAGATAAGAAGTATATCAAGAATGTTATGGATCTGGAGACATAATCGACCGGACTGGCGGCGTGGCTCAGCGGTAACGTTCTCGCTTGCTGGGCCCTAGGTTGCAGGTTCGTATCCTGGCGCAGTCAGCTGGCATTTGAGGGTGCACAAATGCGAGGGAGCCGTGTTAGTACATTTACTGGCACGTTAAAGATCCCCTTCGGGCCAAAATTCCGGCACCCCGGTGTCTCTAAAATCAGCAGTAGTTAAAAGGGATGTAAAACCAATAACATTATTATTATTGTTATTATTACGACCTGCCGTGGGCAACATCCAACTTTGAGTTGAGGCATGTCTTTACACGTCTGGTTGTGCATGGCTTTCACAACCCTAATTGAATTAACAAATCTTTCCATGACCCTACAGAGACGTGTGTATACAAACTATGTGGATATTTTCGATAATATAATCCTAACAGAGCGAGTGCATTCTAGCGGCCAGAAGAAGAAACTTTTCAATAAAATCTGGAAGTTACCTTTTTGGCAGCTAGATGTCCCGAGTAAATCTGCTGGCGAATTATGTTTTAATTAAATATATATTTTACACCATAATGTGCACAATATAACGCTTAATTTTAAAACATCTGAGTCATTACAAAACAATAAACATATAACATTTCAAGCAAAAAACCTAGCTCTGATCGGGTTTGAACCATAGGCATTTGAGCGATAGGCTAACGCTCTACCACTGAGCTAATTGTGTCAACGAATATCGTTCTATTTAAAACGACTTACATAGAACTTGTTAGCAAATAATGATTTATACTAAACGATTTCATCACTGGAGTATATTATTTATATATAAAGCATTTCATACAAAGTTTATTTATTTTTTATCAGTACGCTATATTGCATGCAATACTCAAATTAGTGAAATATAAGTCCGGCACAAGATATCCGCTGCCATCTTGTCTTATTACTGAATCAGTTCAGCTTTTTAAAATCACGTCTGCACTATAGTATTACAAAATAAACTTTTAATTTCGAACGTGCCTCTTCCTTTAGAACAGTTAAAACGATTCTCGGCTCGATAATCGGAACTGGTGGGTCCCATGATATGGATTATAAAGTTTGCATAATTCGCACGGCCGCCATCCTGAAATGGTATGGCGGACGACCTTGTAATTTGGTCACAAGACGCATCCTATACGAAGGTATGTTGTTACCAAATTTGGTAGAGATCGGATGATTTGGTTAGTCGTTATTTGATTTTACGTTTTGAACGTTTGAGTGGCCGCCATTCAATTTTAGTAAAGATGGCGGCGATATAAAACATGACACTGAGGTGTCCTTTGCTAGTGCTACCTTTGTACCAAATTTCGTTCAATTTGCATTCACCGTGTTCGAATTGATAGGGGGGGACAGACATTCAGAGTACACACACTCACACACACACACACACACACACACACACACACACACACACAGACTCACACACACATACACACACACACACAGACTCACACACACACATACACACACACAGACAGACACACTTTTTTCGCCCTGTGTTGATCTCATAAGTCTACTTTCATTTTTTGCAAAAATCGAAAGTAGGCTAATAGGCAAATAAATAAAAATCGAAACGTAACATTGTCCCTGAAAATCTACTGAAAAATTACTTGAAAGAGGCGGAAATGGAACGCAAGACCTCTGGATCTGGAGCGTCAATACGTACCCAACGACCACATAAAGGTTGTAAGAAAATCTAAGGGAAGGAAGCTTGTAGGTTTACGTGACCATTTATATTGTGAACATAAGCCTTGTTACCTCCGTTTTACCTGGAATCCAAACCACAGGACTTGTAAGATATTGAACATATTGAATTGTATACATAATGAATGTGTGCATGAGTTAACTGTGTTGGCAGCATGCCGTCCCACACTATCAACTGTCCAACACTAAAAATGATACTTCATTATTACTCATTGGAGATACGAGTGCTGACGGCCAAGTTGGAAACTAAAAATGCACTGTTGACAGCTCCATTAGCCTCAGTCATCATAGTCCTCTCCATGGTGGCATGTACTCCGTCACCGCTGTACCCCTCCTTCTCCCGCAAGGCTCCAGCTGCTACGATTTACAAACTCTATGCCATTCGTATGGTGAGGTGTGTAGAGGTGGGAAGCGGGGGAACGGTTTCCATGGCAACAGCTAGCCATGTTTTAATGTTTCAACGAGTACATAACCTCATTGACATACAATATTAGATTATTAGAACCGCTTTAAACCTGGCATCCGGTTTATTCGATCCTCTGGCTACGTGGAAAGCAGAATGGACATCTTCACCCCAACGAATTTTCCTACGAATTGACAACCCAACTCTAAAACCGGCGGGTGTCAACCTACCTCGCGCCACATGGTGTAAACTTAATCGTATACGTTGTGGGACAGGAAGAACTGCCAGTACTCTTTACAAATTGTAATGGCAAGATTCTCTTCACTGCGACTGCAGCGAAGTAGCTTAATCCAGCATTTTGTGCAAGACTGTCCAATTCGTGCTTTCTCTGGATCTCCGGAAGAGCTAAATGAAGCCAGCCTCGAAGCAGTTATGTGGTTGGAAAACTTAAATATTGAAATTTAGTATAATTTGTACTACATATATAATTTCTTTATTGTATGTATATCATCATACGCTTGCCACGGTGGGTGAGTGGTCAACGTGTCGGTCTACTAACCCCAGGCTTGCAGGTTCGCTCCTGGCCGTGGTACGTGATTTTTTGAAAGGCGGCAAAAATTACGATACCATGTCATACGATGTTGGCATGTCAAAGAAACCATTTTAATTCATTAGGCCGTGTTCATAATGGCAAAATTAGTCTCGGGAGTTTCCGCCAACACAAAGTTCCTCATTTCTCTACTAGAAAGCGCTATAGTGTTCAAGGAGCTTAGATATCTAACCTCCTTGACTTTCATAGTGCTTCAAGGAACAACGAAATTACACATGCAAGCTACCCTTTGGGTGTCAAATAACAAAGCTTGCACCTGGCACCCGAGTACATACGATATTATTATTATTAGTCTATCATACGCTAAATAATAATTAGATCACATTCTTCTATTGGCAACGCAGACACAGTCCCTAGCGAAGTGTCTTATCATATTTCATATAGTTTAAAGAAAGCAAAAACCCAGACGAATATAGGCTACTAGATAATGAGTAATATTCTGGTCCGTGAAAGCTTTAGTTGTGTATTAGACATAATTTGAATTTGACTGAAATCTATTAATGGGTGAACAAATTAATTCTCTAATGAATCACCAACAAAAAAAGAGAGAATTTATTATTGACTTTTTTACTATGTAGTTGAGGACAATGGAATAAAAATTCCACAGTTCAAGCCCTTCAGGCAGCAATTCAATGTTGAAAACTTCCTATTACATTTTCGCCCGATTGCTGACTCGAACTCGTCCATCACTAAATCTTACTGTTGGTGCATTTGTAATTAATTTTCGTTGTCTTCTCCACTTTTCCAAACGTTAAGGACACACTAAACGTTTCTTACCAGGTGTCGGTATGATGACACGCGGTAGACTGTTGATTGTTCACCATAAACTCAACAATATCCGGTCATTTAGATTAGCAGTTTGCCTTATCTACCACTACGAGCGTTGGTGTGAGTCAATGCAGATTTTCACTTAAGCCCTTATAGCTACTTCCGATGCGAAGATTTTTCAAAAAGTCTAAACAACGCCTGAGGGTATTAGACCAAGGAACACTTTAGATAAATAATTATGTAAATAAGTTAATTTGGATAGGATTTTAATAAAAACGAAAACGAGTAAAGAAACAAGTGATTTTATGTTGTTTTATCGGAACTGCATTTAGGCGGGATGAGATTTTCAAAATTTGTGTTTTTAGTTCGATAGAGCTCTCCAAGACTCACAATTTGAAACCTTTTTGGGCCCTTCAGCCTTTCAACGTTTGGCGCAATTGAGGAAATTAATTTTATGTTTTCAATGACATGGTGATGATGATAATTGTTGTTATAAGGGGCCTAACTTGTAGGTTATCGACCCCTAATGGTGTGGGTGATCGTGAAGATGATAATGAAAAGTAAACTATAACTAAACGTAACTACTAACTTATATACTAGAAGAAGAAATGGAAAACAAAAGGAGAATAAGGCAAATAAAGGACAGGAGGAAAAGAAATGCCCCCAACCCTCGAAGAATGTGGATTGAGAGACTTGGAAGGAAGGAGAGCCATAAAAGGCAGATAGGAAAGTGAAAGAGGAGAGGGTCCACTCCAAAGGTAATGGATAAAATGGGAAAAACCAGACCCAGCTCAGGAATACCTCGGGGTCGCCAACTCCCGAACTCACCAGCCGTGAGCCCCTGAGGGTGTAGCAATATCTAGGGTGCACCAGAAGTGGTGGGGCTACATACACCCTGCCTCTTGAGGGCCTTGAGCAGAAGGCAGGAGATAACAGGAAAATAAAAAGGAGGCTGACCCCTCGCAGAAGGAGGGTATCAGAAAAGATGAGACAAGGGGAAATTAAGGCGGGAAAGGAAGAGACTCCCTAGGCCTCGGATACCCTAATACCGTCGGGGTCGGAAGAGAGCAAGAGTTGACCAAGTGAGGTCGACTGGAAAGAAGACGGAGAGGAGCCCGGCACAGCTGGACAGCCGGACTCAGCTGGGGCCCCGTGGTCGCCAACCCACGTCCCACAAGATGTGAGCCCCTGGGGGGTGATGAGATGGGGACCCTTTACTGTGTCTGCTAAGAAATGTTTGCACCAACACAACATATAACTATAATATCAGAGAAATGGTTTAATATTAATTCATAATGTTTATGAAAATGAATTTGAGTATTTCCTTCACAATATCGAGGCAAACGTATTGAGTTTACTGTCCTGAAAAGAGAGTCTAGTCCCTTCTCCTGTAAGTGCCCACTCATATCCGACCACTACACACTCCATTCGCTTTGTTTCCTGTATACGAACGCTTGAACCAATCTCCACACTTTTCAAGCGCTGGACAAATATCTGTCTACAATATCAACAAAAGGAGAACGGATTCCTGTTATCTTTCCAGCCACTGTTTTGTCACACTGCCTCTTCTCAAAGCCCTTGGGAACAAGTAGATGTTGTTACTGCTTTAATTCGGAGTTCTGGTTCCATATAATTATGGCGTGGAAATGCTGTCTAATATAGAATCAACACTTAACTAGTGCGGTGCGGGTGAGAACATTTCGCTCTGTGCTTACAGAGGTATGCGAATTATTATACTCAGATGAAGAATTTAAATCAGTCCCATTTTTTTTTCAAAATCATTTCATTTCATTTTTATTATAAAATCAAAATATTCTCGAAAGAAACGTGTATTGTCCGTTGAGCCATCATATATTAACACAAAATGTGATAAAAATGTCCGGCATAACTCAACAAATTGCTAGCGTTTCGCCCCAGTGTACCAATTGGGCTCTTCAGTGTTTACCAACTGAAGAGCCCAATTGATACACTGGGGCGAATCGCTAGTAATTTGTTTAGTTATTCCAGACATTTTTATCACATTTTGTGTTAATTTATTTTTATTACCCTACTTAGTAATGTCTTCTCCCCTGTGGACTTACAACTTATCCCATAAGGAATTGCATCTAGAGATTTTTGAAATTGGAGATTCCGAGGGACACCTGACCTAGGTCTTATTTCCATTATTCATTGACTTTAGACTGTATCCTCTAAATTGGGTGATTTGAATCCATTGTACACGAATCTTTGAATAGTTCAAGAGTGGGCAATCAGTAATAAAAGACTTCCAATCTCTCTGGTCTAAATTCACACGAAAACTAGAATAAAGTTATCAAAACAAAACGTGTGGAAATCTACCTTTACAAGGCTCCTCTTTTAGTGGAAACTGTAAATAATTAGTTTACTGTCTGATTCTTTTAATCAAAATTATTAAGCCTATTGATTAAACATCTGAAATAATGTCAGCGCATTGCAAAACATTTCTACTGTATCAAGTCACAAAATGTACAAAGTAAATGTTGGAAAACTGCCACTGAGTATAATAATTTGCACACCTCTGTACAATTACCCGTCCAATAGGTCTTTGCTGGTTCGAAGTGAGTGCGCTGTCAACTATTTACAGTTGTCTAACTACACGTCGTGGCTAGAGTGGAGCGAGAGGGAAGGCAAGTATACTCCACATCAAGCATTATGTACACCAGGATATTGATTGCTGTTCTGCTACCGGTGCTAAGGGATAATATAATGCTAATGATACTAATTCTACTATAGTATTACACTACTCGCCAGTTAATTGTATGAATTTATTAGAACCATTCCCATAGTACTAATTTGAAATTCCCAATTGATCAAACGCAAAGCTTGTGCCAGAATAATTCTCAACATACACTGCAAGAACAACCCTACCAGAGCATTTGGGACCTTATTGCTCTGCTCATCGCACAGAATACCCTGTCCATATCTTTAAAAGTAAACACTCCAATGCATTATTGCTACACCGTTTGCAGAAGTCATAGGCTAGTACTGTAGTGCGACTGAAGAAAGTTCCAAGTCCATACAATTGAATGATACTGGCCTATCTATATCATGTTCCTAGCAAGCCTACAATGTAAGATATTTTCGTGTTGGAAGCCATTATTTCAATGCAGACTTAGAAACATACATTAATGATTTTCAGTCGGCCAACACGATTGTAACTTCTGGCATCCAACTCAATGGAGCTGCGTAACATAAATCATGCACAGCAGTGTCAAAACAAGCGCAGCGAGAAAACACGAATCACTGGAAAACAAATTGAAAAGACTAGGAGAGACGCTAAATAATAAACGCAATGAACAACACAGTAATAGCAATGGATTCAACATACACAACAGAGTTAACAACAGGGGCAGATGACCTTGTTGCTCCCCCTTTAAAATACAATAACTAACAAGCTTAATAACTAACGAACTAGAGTTAAGAACTGAACGAACCACGTTTTCCACACAAAAAAATAATATGTTACACAAAAGCTTGAAATGCAATATTGTATGGACGTTCACACAACTCCAAACATCAAACAATTAATTGTGGACATTGAGATAGCCAGCCACAAGCTACCAACACAAGATAGGGAAATAAAAAATAATCTAATCACCAACAAGGCAAAAATGAAATCCTGAAACGAGAGAGCAAAAGCAACAACACCCAAGGCAACACACTATTAAAAGAGGTAAAGTCAATGAAGCAAATAGTAAAGGATGATTGGTTGGTTCCTCAGTTTAGGAGCTGCGACAATGTGGTCATTCAGCCCCGTGTAATTTGGGTGTGTGAAGAATCTGTCTGGTTTTTATTTTTATTTTTTATTTTTTATTTTTTTTTATTTTTTAGCGAATGGCTTTTGGTGCCGGGAGTGTCCGAGGACATGTTCGGCTCGCCAGTTTTCTAGCTGCTTCGAGACGGACACCCAATGGGTGAGCTACAAGTACCGTTGGGGAGGAAAGTTGGGATGTAAGGACAAGGAGTTGGAAGGTAGCGGCTGTGGCCTATAGTTAGGGACCAACCCCGGCATTTGCCTGGAATGAAGATGGGAAACCACAGAAGACCATCTTCAAGGTTGCCGGCGGGGGGATTCGAACCTCCTCGCCTCCCGGATGTGAGCGACTGCCACCAGTTATGCCTTAACGACCACGGCTAACTCACCCGGTATCTGTCTGATAATAATCGGTGTTAAATATTGTGATGGCTGTATTAGTGTGTGTTCTGTAATCCAGGTAAGGACTGCACACATTCAATTTTCAAGTAGTTCCTACTTTTTCTACCAAATGCTACCGTCAACGACAACTAGTTGTGAACTTGGTTACTACATGCCACCGCAGTCGGCTCCTGGCGACGAACTTAAGAGCGTTAGTCAAATCTAACCTATAATTTAGCTTCACACAAGTGTAATTACATGCCATAAATTCCCCTACTGAGGAAGGCATACCGGGGGATTTTTAACGCTCTTAAAAATTCCAACGATTTCGGCCAGGTTTGAACCCGTGATTTTGGGCATAGAAGCTCAGCATGCTACCAACCACGCCACCGAAGCCACCCAAAAGCAATACCACAGTAATCCTGAATAAAACGGGGGGAGAATCGGTCTGTTGACCAACTGAATAGCATTAATTTCGATGTAAAATATTAATTAATAAATTAGCCATAAATGCATAATTATTTTCGATGAATGTTCTGTACTAGTTATCTACAAGCAAATATATCGCCCTACGATCCTAAGAGGAAAGAACATTCCAGTTTGAATGTTTAAAGGTACAACTGTTTGGTTATCAACATCTATTACTCGAATTCGCAGCTCAGCTCTGTAAAAAATATATAACTTATTGATTATTCTGGAATTGTCCGGCTCCGTGGCTAAATGGTTAGCACGCTAGGCCTTGGCCCGAAGTGCCCCGGGTTCGATTCCCGGCCTAGCCATCAGGTATTTTAATCTACTGGGGTTATTTCCCGTGGATAGGGAACTGGGTGTATGTGACGTCCTCATCATCATTTCATCCTCATTTACACGCGCAGGTCGCCCACGGGCATCAACTAGGAAGACCTGCGTTTGGCCTCTCCGGAGGCCACACGATCATACATTCTGGAATTGTGAGGTTAATAGATTACAGTACATTGACCTGATGACCGCAATGGCACATCTCCTAAATTCTGCTACGTGTTTATCTGTGTAGTAGCCATGTTTTCAATGCGGGTATGTGTTTTGAGACGTGGCCGCGCAGCCTTTCAATTGGCTCTGTGAAGTAATGGACTTCTTCTAAAGACTCTCGTGGTGGAGGATCGCGCCAAAGAGAAGGGAAGTCTCGTGAATATTCATGATGAAGCAGCCAAGTGATTCGCAAGTGCTAACGTATCAACATCCACACACACGTTAGTTAAACGCTTCGTAATTAGCAATCATCACGCAGTCATGGCTACCAATGACATTACTGCTGGTAGTTCCCAGGCATACCAAGGCACCGTTCCAAGTATGTACTGTATGTGTCATAATTGGAACAGCCCACTGGTAGAGTGCTTACTTCAAGATCCCAAGATCGAAAGTTCAATTTCCGGCAGAATATATCGAGTTTTCAATAGCGGAAAATATCCACGTCACTCCAATTAGTTAAAAATCTCTTGTATCACATTTGTTGGCCACAAGAGAAAATTAAATATCTACTACAGATTTGTGAATTCTTCATTTTTAAAATCTATTTTTCTATTTATCTATTTATCTATTTACCTATTTATCTATTTATTTATTTATTTTTAGCCTATTTTCATTTATTAAAAAAATAGGCTTTTGAGATCACTTTTGTCCGTGTGTCTGTGTGTGCGTGTGAGATTCGTGTATGTGTGTGTCCCCCCCCCCCACTAATAAAATCTAAACGGCTGGAGCGATTTCAATGAAACTCGGTAAGTTTATAGCACTATTCCGGACGACCCCGACCGTGCCCTTCAAATTTTGTTACATCTCACCAATCCAACATGGTGGCTGCGCAAAATATTTCACCAGCATTCAATATCTCCGGAACTATTACCGATATCACCCTAGAACTTTGTACGGTGATAAACGGAAATACTAGAAGTTCATCTATGTGACTTTTGAAAACGTGGTAACTACAAAACTAGCATGGTGGCCAAGCGAATTTGCGACATTTAAATAGACGTTTCTCGCGATTTAACCAACCAAGCGCAATTAAACTTGGTAGAGTATATGTTTACACACGTTTTAATGCACCGACATCTATCTTCGTTCAATTGTTTACATAACCTCAAGATGGCGGCTGTGCGAAATATTTCACCGGCATTCTATATCTCTGAAAATTTTACCGATATCACCCTGAAATTTTGTACGGAGATAAAAAAAAACACTATTGGAAGTTCATCTATGAGACTTTCGAAAACCGGTTAACAACAAAACAAACACGGCGGCCAAGCGAAGTTGAAAAATTTTAATAGACTTTTCTCGCGATTTAATGATCCAAACGCAACGAACCTTGGTACAGCAAATGTTTATACACATTGTAATGCACTGGTATCTAATTTAGTTTAATTATTTACATAACCTCAAGATGGAGGCTGTGTGAATTTTAAAATTAAGTTTTTATTTCTTGTGTCGTAATCATGCGATCGAAGTGAAAGTTTGAATAATGAACCTACACAAAAAAAATCCTTTAATGGTACATGACTCTATGACCTATACATATAACAATCCAACATGGCGGCCATCCGAAATATTTAGACGGTTCTCAATATCTACGAATCTATTACAGCAATCAAACTGAAATTTTGTATGTTATCATCCATTTATTTACTTATTTATTTGTAAATGTGCCTTAAACCCAGTTTATTATCATCTTAGGAAGCATTTAAAACTGGTAAATAAAATATAAATAGCCTAACAGTTGTTGCTGTTGTTGTTAATTTATTTAGGGGCTTTGTTACATCGTGGTCGTGTATCCCCGTGTACTTGTGTGTGTGTGTGTGTGTGGGGGGGTGGAATTTGTCTGATAACCTGTGTTATTGTGATGGCTGTATAAGCATGTGTAGTTGTAATTCTGCTTAGGATTGGGAAGGAGACGACCGTGGCCTTTATTTAGGAACCTTCCCGGCATTTGCCAGGCAGAGAAGTAGGAAACCACGAAAAACCACTTCTAGGATGGTTGAGGTAGGAATTGAACCCCCTTCTTCGCAGTTTTTACCTCACGAGAATGAGTGTACCCCATTCCAGCCCTCAAACCAAAATGAAATTTCTTGGCAGAGCGGAGGATTGAATCCGGGCCTTTGCAGTGACAGTCAAGAGTATTAGCCACTACGCAACAGGGGCAGATGACCTCGTAGTTCCGCCCCTTAAAACAACAATAACTAAGTAACCACTACGCAACGAGGCGGACAATAATAATGGAATACTAATAATAATAATAATTATAGTAATAATACTGAGGGACACAAAAGAGCTAAAACTAACAAATATTTTGATGCTATAAAAGATTGTATTAGTTTTCCCTGCAGGTGACGTAGCCTACAACTATTCATATAACAAAGAACAAACTAATGTAAACATAAAACAGAACATGAACATGGAACACCTTTACAAAGTTTATGCAGTTGGCTACCTAAAATGAAGAAACAATCTAATATATACCTATCTTGGGGCAGATGACCTCAATGTTCCGTCGCTTAAAACCTCAATAACTAATTAAATAACTAAACTAACCTAATATATCTTATATATAAAAGTGAAAGTTTGTATGTATGTGGGTAAGTATATTTGTTCCGTATACAGATTTACACCGTTCCACTAATCTCAACTAAATTTTTCATACACATAGTTTAGGACCGAGAAGGAATGGCTGGCTACATAAATTTTCGATAGTCTTTCTCATTCTTCCGATTTTGGCCTTTTTGCACTCGATCAAAGGCTAATTAAGTCAGAAAATAAACTGATAAAGTAATGGCAAGGCCGGCATCTCCATGGCAACAATAGCTCAAGACGAGGCAACCAAGTTTCTATCTATCTCGGTAAGAGGGCATGCTACACCCACTGCCAGTTAGATCGCATCTCTCCAAGATGCTTTAAACTGCCTGTCCATCTAACACAAGATAGGCTGAAGCACCAACTGTGATGGCGGCGGCATTTTTACTGCATTCTGGATCGCATCCCTCCTGGCTGCTTTAAACTGCCTGCCCATTCAACACTCAGACGCGTACAGGATATACTGTATATTAATTCACCATTAGGTTGCAGCGTCAACCTACCGCGGCTTTATAAGGGGACGATACCTGAAACTAAGGGTTTTTAAGTTTGGAGGTTTAATATCGAGAATGGAAAAACGCGAAAACATGGCACTAAGTTAGTTTTTTTGTTATTCAATCAGCATAAAGAATATGATATTAATTCAGACACATACTTACGGGCAAATTTTCAATTTAAAGGAAAGCGAAACATACATGGTGGTGGAGGTGATTGTTTTCAAGGGGCGAAATATTTAGCTGATTTGCCCGTAAATATACGGTACGGATGACAATAAAAATACAATTACTTCTTACTAATTAAAATCTAACTAACATACTAGACGAGATGAAAAGAAAATAATAAGGGCAATAGGAGACAGGGAAAAGAAATGCATCCGACCGCCGAGGAATGGAATGTTGATAATTTAGGGGCTTTGGAACATCGTGCTCATGTAGCCCCGTGTACTTGGCAGAGTGTTGAATTTGTCTGATAACCCATCTTATTGCAATGGCTGTATTAGTGTGTGTATTTATAAGTCAAGTAAATTGGCCGATGGTAACTCATGAAATGCGATTCCTTGGGATTCACACTTGCCCTGTTCAGATTTACAAAACACACACAGCAGTACGCCATCATGAAATACAAAACGCAACTTTACCATTAACATCAATACAAGACAAATGTCAGTAACAGTGACTTGAAAAAGCGGCGATCACAGTGGGTTGGTGCTGCTCTTAGCGTCTATATTTGGAAACGATGATGATGATGATGATGATGATGATGATGATGATAATTGTTGTTTTAAGGGGCCTAACATCTAGGTTATCGGCCCCTAATGGTTTGGTTGATAGTGAAGATGATAATGAAATGTAAACTATAACTAAAACTAACGGCTAACTTATATACTAGAAGAAGAAATGGATAATAAGGCAAATAAAGGACAGGAGAAAAATAAATGCCCTCAACCCTCGAAGAATGCGGATTGGGGGACTTGGAAGAAAGGAGAGCCATAAAAGGCAGATAGGAGCGTGAAAGAGGTGAGGGTCCGCCCCAGAGGTAATAGATAAAAGGGGGAACCCCGGACCCAGCTCAGGAATCTCTCGGGGTCGGCAACTCCCGAACTCACCAGCCGTGAGCCCCTGAGGGTGTAGCAGTATCCAGGGTGCACCAGAAGTGGTGGGGCTACATACACCCTGCCTCCTCGTGGGCCTTGAGCAGAAGGCAGGAGATAACATGAAAAGAAAAAGAAGGCTGACCCCTCGCAGAAGGAGGGTTTCAGAAAAGATAAGACAAGGGTAAATTAAGGCGGGAAAGGAAGAGACTCCCTAGGCCTCGGATACCCTAATACCGTCAGGGTCGGAAGAGAAGAAGAGTTGACCAAGTGCGGTCGACAGGAAAGAAGACGGAGAGGAGCCCGGCACAAGTAAGTGGAAGCAATGCTGGACTCAGCTGGGGCCCCGTGGTCGCCAACCCACGTCCCACTAGATGTGAGTCCCTGGGGGGTTTGGAAACGAGGTAGTACGCATAAACCAATACTGTAATCGTTTAATGGGCAGGCAGTTGAAAGCAGCCAGGAGGGATGCGATCCAGCAGGCAGTGCCCACACCATCTATTATCTAAGGTACGATATAAACATTAGAAATCTGAACGCAATAAAAATATGAAACCGTATCTGTTTTATTAACAGGGATCGTAATAGGGAAACGAAATTAAGAAAGAAATACATTGGCAAACCCTGTATTAGACATACTATTGCAGATTGTTCTTAAAGTAGAATTATTTTCTTTGTGTATAGATTTTGGATGATAAGGACCAAACAGTAGCTACGGCGGTAGTAACACAATTTGCCACCAGGCCAAAGGGGCGGTAGTAACACAGAATGACACCATGTAACGCAATGGACAGAGACAATCCAAAGATATTAATGTTGACCAAAGAGGATACAAATAAAGTCTTGACTAAGGCTAGCGGTAGCCATGACTACCAGTTTGGTTATTGACAAACGAGTGCTGTTCTTTGAACATGTATCTCATCTCCTATTTCTTCAAATAAAAAGTGTATTCATCCCACATTTTGCTGATCTCGACGCACGTTGTAGGATGAGTCCATTGTTCTTTTCTTAAAAAAAAAAACAGGCTATAATTACAATTACATGCAATACTATAGTCACTACAGGGACACAAATTATCGGACAAATTCAACATACTTGATCACCAGCCCCTTGCACTTGGGGAAGTATACGGGCCTGATGACCAAATGTACTAAGCCCTGAATTGAATTAACAACAACAAAAGCTATTACAGGTGTACACCAGCGTAGTCGTCTGTAATAGAATTCACATCACGTCCGGACTGATTCGGTGATCCAAGTTTCGAACTCTAGCTCTGATCTAGATCATTGTAAGTGCGTTTCCCCATTTGCTTTTTTTTTTTCAAGTTTACTCCTGGTAAATTGTCGAGTTGTTGTCCAATGCACCTTCCCTAATCATATGCCTTAATACATACATTGTCACAGTCTTCATAACAACACAGGTTGTATGAAAATTTACACATACAATTACATAGGGCGATTGGAAACTTTCTAGAGCCCAAAAATGAAGCATCGACAACAGTGCTTTTATATACTGACTGTGTGAGTGTTCCAGACTGCATTTTAAAATAAAACGCTCCAGTGAGGCGAGTTGAAGAGTCTGTTAATTTGAGGTCTCACTGCCGTGCGCGTCAGAAACAAGTTAATCTGTTGTCACTGGAAGTTAACTGCTCAACAGAGAGGAACTTTCCATCTCTATGCGCACCAATTATAATATGTGGATGTTCCATTGAACGACACCATGAGAATCATCACGGGCTCCTTGAGATCAACACCTCTACTTTGGCTGCCTACTCTCAGCAACATTGCTCCACCACATCTGAGACGACAAGAAGCAGTGACCCGTGAATGGGAAAATATTAATAGCTTAAAGTTTTCCCAAAGGCTACCTGTCCAGAAAATAGTGCTCAGCACACTCAATATGCATCTCAAATCAATGACACCATTCTGTAGAGCTTGTGAGATACAACCACTCAGGATAGAAGATGTGTGGTAGGAAACATGAAAATTCATCCAACAATCTCCATTCAGTGGAAATTTGAATTACCAGCTTCGGAGCGAGATTACGAGCTAGCGAGCGAGCCTATCACCCCCAACTTCGCCCAGCATCAAACTATCGAGTCGTTTCGAGTTAAGACTTCAGAGAATAGTATATACGTTTGTAGTTTCGCTGTTCACCTCGGCTTTTCTGAATTGCGTCTGGGACCTGCCGTCCGTACGCCCTTTTGCTTACGCTGGGTAAACCGTTAAAGATACCGGGTGAAGCCGGGGCGGGTTGCTAGTAATATATAAAAAGTAAATAAAATGAAGTACTATGTATTATTTTTCAGCCATTATTGTATTTTCTACCCCCTCCTCTCTCTCTCTCTGTCTCTTTGTAATACGAGTAATGACCTCGAAAACTCTTCCTATATGGTTGTGTAATAGGGAAATGTTTTGAGCCTTAACAAGAAAATTTATAATTTTGGTTGAACCACACTACCAGTTGTTCAATTTCATTGAAAGCCGTGAAACTTGTAACCTGAGATTGAAACTTCGCTTGCGCAAATAAATTATAATGGTCTATATGGCCTTTGCCCTTGATGGGATTTGCCAACGGCTAACAATAATAATAGCAACAGTAATAATATAATGACTCATGCACTGTGGACAGATATTTGGGCTTTGCTTTGTTTGTAGACACGTGGTATTACATCAAGTTGGTTCGTGCAATTGAGAACCCGTCCAAGCAAGACCAACTAGCAGTAATCCAGTTTTTAATGACAGAGGGCTGCTTGTCAGTAGAGGTTTATCGGAGAATGGTTGCTGTATACGACAAAAGTGAGCAAATAACTGATTAGCCTCGGCCTGTTACCGAGACTCTTATGACGGATATTAACAATGCAATGAAAATGATCCGTCGACGAAGCATTCATGTCTTGGCAAGTGAGTTGGACGTTTGAGTTGCTACTGTACACAACACACACATCGTCTTGGGGAGGGAGATACAACCTCAGACTGAAAAGTTCGGTGAATGGGTCTATATTACGAACGGATTGTTGGATTACCTGAAACAGCAGTTACTGTCCTTCGAAGTAATCCCCGTGGATGGTTATGCACTTCTGAGAATGTCTGTACATGTCCTGGAAATTCTTTAGGGATAGCCTACGTTGGATGTCCGAAATGTCCGAAAACCTCTGGCCCTTCAGGGCTTTTCGGTGACCCTGCACCTGGAACCCGCCACTCCATATTTTAATGCTTGATTTCAGGGTCATACCTCAGACACCAGGTCTCGATGGTTTTCCGAGCCATTCCATTCTACAGAACAATCACCCTTCTCACGTCCACCCGCCGAACAGGTGTGCATGGTAGGTTGCATAAATGCATCCTTCTAAACACGAACTGTGACAAACACGTCTTACACGTTGCGTTGTGTGTCACCAATGCTGCCAGGTCGACCGTTCTGACTTTATTCTCCGAACGCAACGTGACGAGGCTTTTGAACACCATTCCAAAGGACGCTTTCTTGCAAAGTTTCCAGGACATGTATTGCCGATCTCAGCATTGCATAGTTACGGGAGGGAACTATTTTGAAGGACAATAGGGTCACTGCCGTGCATTGTTCATCTATGTTGATAGTACAGGACTGTTCACCGAACTTTATTGTCACAGGTTGTATGACACACAAAGGAGAATAATTTTTCTGGATTCATATTGCACTCATGGTCACCATTCATGTTCACATAGTGAGAACGTTTGTTTAGTTTTCTTTCTGCGAAGAAGAACTTGTGACCGTGGTTGTTCTTTAATTCATTCGCACGTTATAGTGGTTACACTGGCGAGAGAAAAGCACACAGCAGTGACAAATGGCTCCCCGTTAACGTTATGGGCTGTTCCGAAGCTAATCCGCTATGATTATCTCATCTCAGTGACATATGTAAGGTTAAAGCCAACCATTTAACCTTTTGAAGTGAATGCATCGTTCTACTGTGTTTAAACAACATCCAAATGGCCAGAGCTTTTGCTGCATTGGCAGAGTGCATGAGTCGACTCGCAACCTCATTGATCCAAACGTTATAGAACATACCTCTGGAGTCGTGAATGTTGTACTGACAGTGAGAGAGTATTTGAGTCGAATCACAACTTCATTGGTCTTAGCGTCATAGAACATTCCTTCATTCTTTGTTGTCTCCATTGAGGTTGCAGTTTGATTTCCGGTTAAGTAAGAATATTCAATTATGATCTAACTGCTGAAATGAGTCAGAACCGAGAGGCTGGATGTGGCGCAGTGGTAACGTTCTAGCCTACTGTATCCAAGGTTGCGGGATCGAGTCATGTCTTTCGACAAATTTGTAAAAATAATTCATTTGCGATAAAGAGAATAATTCACCGTTTAAAATTAGCAATAAATCGCCTTTCTAACATTACGGTTTCGTGAAATATCAGGGAAACAAAAGTCGATGATCTTGTAGTTTTGGGTTCTTTGGATAAATCAACAGTCCATAAGAAAGGGGGCTTCGCTCCAAGTAAAACAAGCTGTCACATAGGTTTCTCCGATTATGGGTTCGCGAGATATCGGGGGAAACAAAAGTCAATGACCTTGCAGTTTTGGGTTATTTGAATAAATCCACATGCAATAGGGTAGTTAGGCCCGAGAAAAATGACACCCCACATGCCCATCTACGATTATTGGTTCGCGACATATCGGGGGAAATAAAAGTCCATGAACTTTTAGTTTTGGGTTATTTAAGTAAATTAATGCACCATAGGAAAGATGAGACAAAATACCTTTAAAACGAGTCGTCGACCCTCTCCAATGATTGGTTCGCGACATACCGGGTTGCGGACGCCAGAGGGCCTGTGTAAGTAAGACCAGCAATGCCACTCGTTTAAAACCGCCTTGCTCTCCTGGCGCAGCCAGTTAGCATTTGAGGGCGCGAAGATAGATTTACTGTATTGTAGATTTATAGTAGACTAGCAGTAGTGCCCGGCTTCGCCCGGTGGATCTGTTTGATTTACGGATGATAATGAATAATACTACAGAACTGGCACATAATACTTAAACTAACAGATAAACAAGATGTTCAGTAAAGAACATATAGCCTACTTTCTCCTAAATGCATGGGTATTGTTATAACACTTTGTCCTTTTCAAGGAGTATAATTGAATGTTGGTTGTAGTAGCTTGTTGAAATACAACGTGCTATAGGGATATTAAACATGAATATGAGGTGCCCTTTGTTGTGCTATCTCTGTAAAAAAAATTCATTCAATTCGGTTTCACCGTGTTTGAATTGATCTGGGGAATGGATTTGCACACATACATGGCCGCTATTTGCAAACTATTGGGCTGATGACCTTATAGTCAGTCATAAGATGCTTTCCACAAAAAGGCATGTTGTTGCAAAATCCGGTAGAGATCAAATTATTAGGATGGTCGAAATTTGATTTAAGCTTTTAACATTTGGTTGGCCGTCATTCCGTTTCCGTCAAGATGGCGGCGATATAAAACATGACACTGAGGTGCCTTTTGCTAGTGCTACCTCTGTACCAAATTTCTTTCAATTCGGTTTCACCGTGTTTGAATTGATAGGGGGAATCGATTTGCACACATACTTGGCCACCATCTGCAAACTATTGGGCTGATGATCTAGCAGTTTGGTCAGAATATGCTTCCCACATAAAGATTTCTTGTGGCAAAATTTGGTAGAGACTAGATTATTAGGTTGGTCGTAATTACATTTTAGCCTTTAACATTTGGGTGGCCGCGATTACGTTTCCGTCAAGATGGCGGTGATATAAAACATGACACTGAGGTGGCCTTTTCTAGTGCTACCTCTGTACCAAATTTCGTTCCATTCGGTTTCACCGTGTTCGAATTAATAGGGGGAATCGATTTTCACACAAAGATGGCCGCCATCCGCAAAATATTAGGCTAATAACCTATTAGTTTGGTCAAAGGATGCTCCCTCCATAATGGTATGTTGATGCAAAATTTGGTAGAGATCGGATGATTAGGTTGATCGTAATTTGATTTAAGCTTTGAATATTTGTGTGGCCGCCATTACGTTTCCGTCAAGATGGCGGCGATATAAATCATGACACTGAGGTGCCCTTTGCTAGTGGTACCTCTGTACCAAATTTCATTCCATTCGGTTTCACCATGTTCGAATTAATAGGGGTAATCGATTTTGACACAAAGATGGCCGCCATCCGCAAACTATTAGGCTAATGACCTATTAGATTTGTCAAAGGATGCTTCCTCCATAAAGGTATGTTGTTGCAAAATTTGGTAGAGATCGGATGATTAGGTTAGTCGTAATTTGATTTAAGCTTCGAACATTTGTGTGGCCTTCATTACGTTTCCGTCAAGATGGCGGTGATATAAAACATGACACTGAGGTGCCCTTTGCTAGTGCTACCTCTGTACCAAATTTCATTCCATTCGGTTTCACCGTGTTCGAATTAATAGGGGTAATCGATTTTAACACAAAGATGGCCGCCATCCGCAAACTATTAGGCTAATGACCTATTAGATTTGTCAAAGAATGCTTCCTCCATAAAGGTATGTTGTTGCAAAATTTGGTAGAGATCGGATGATTAGGTTAGTCGTAATTTGATTTAAGCTTTGAACATTTGTGTGGCCTTCATTACGTTTCCGTCAAGATGGCGGTGATATAAAACATGACACTGAGGTGCCCTTTGCTAGTGCTACCTCTGTACCAAATTTCATTCCATTCGGTTTCACCGTGTTCGAATTAATAGGGGTAATCGATTTTGACACAAAGATGGCCGCCATCCGCAAACTATTAAGCTAATGACCTATTAGATTAGTCAAAGAATGCTACCTCCATAGAGGTATGTTGTTGCAAAATTTGGTAGAGATCGGATGATTAGGTTAGTCGTAATTTGATTTAAGCTTTGAACATTTGTGTGGCCGCCATTACGTTTCCGTCAAGATGGCGGTGATATAAAACATGACACTGAGGTGCCCTTTGCTAGTGCTACCTCTGTACCAAATTTCGTTCCATTAGGTTTCACCGTGTTCGAATTAATAGGGGGAATCGATTTTCACACAAAGATGGCCGCCATCCGCAAAATATTAGGCTGATGACCTATTAGTTTGGTCAAAGGATGCTCCCTCCATAATGGTATGTTGATGCAAAATTTGGTAGAGATCGGATGATTAGGTTGATCGTAATTTGATTTAAGCTTTGAATATTTGTGTGGCCGCCATTACGTTTCCGTCAAGATGGCGGCGATATAAGTCATGACACTGAGGTGCCCTTTGCTAGTGCTACCTCTGTACCAAATTTCATTCCATTCAGTTTCGCCATGTTCGAATTAATAGGGGTAATCGATTTTGACACAAAGATGGCCGCCATCCGCAAACTATTAGGCTAATGACCTATTAGATTTGTCAAAGGATGCTTCCTCCATAAAGGTATGTTGTTGCAAAATTTGGTAGAGATCGGATGATTAGGTTAGTCGTAATTTGATTTAAGCTTTGAACATTTGTGTGGCCGCCATTACGTTTCCGTCAAGATGGCGGTGATATAAAACATGACACTGAGGTGCCCTTTGCTAGTGCTACCTCTGTACCAAATGTCATTCCATTTGGTTTCACCGTGTTCGAATTAATAGGGGTAATCGATTTTGACACAAAGATGACCGCCATCCGCAAACTATTAAGCTAATGACCTATTAGATTAGTCAAAGGATGCTCCCTCCATAGAGGTATGTTGTTGCAAAATTTGGTAGAGATCGGATGATTAGGTTAGTCGTAATTTGGTTTAACCTTTGAACATTTGTGTGGCCGCCATTACGTTTCCGTCAAGATGGCGGCGATATAAAACATGACACTGAGGTGTCCTTTGCTAGTGCTACCTTTGTACCAAATTTCGTTCAATTTGCGCTCACCGTGTTCGAATTGATAGGGGGGGACAGACATTCAGTGTGCACACACTCACACACACACAGACTCACACACATACACACACACAGACAGACACATTTTTTTTCGCCCTGTAGTGATCTCATGTCTACTTTCATTTTTTTGCAAAAATCGAAAGTAGGCTAAAAATATTTTAAAAATATTATTTTTTGTAGTGGTGTTGGTAGTGTGGGTGATAAGTAGTACAGTATAATGGAGGTAACATTCAGGTCCTTTTCCCGTAATGATAATGATAATAATGAATTAGGAACAGGCAATTTACTAACTACAGTACTGACTCACGTAATTTACAAATAAATTGAAAAATATGATTAGAAAGAGGAGTAAATGAAATAAAAGACACTGCCAAGGGCGCATATCTGATTGGCTGTTAGAAAAGTAGAGAACAATAGTCTCTTGTGAAACAGTGTAGATTTTTGCCAAAGGGCCTGAATGCAGGGAATGGACTGGTACAGATCGGTGAAACAGCGTGGATTTGTGCCAAATGCCTAAATGCAGGGAATGGACTGGTCTGTCCGAAATTTCATGAACGCAGTGGTACTCATAGGGTTCCAAAGGGTAAGGATACACATTTTGGTTCAGATCGGTGAAACGGTGTAGATTTGTATAAATTACAGACAAACCAACACTGAGTTTTCTATATATAAATTTATTGGCATGTTAAAGGTCCCGTTTAGGGCAAAAGTCCGACACCCCGGCGTGTCCATAAGCCAAATTTGATACAAGGGACGTAAAATATGTAACATTATACTGTATTTATTATTGTTTTGAACTGAGAATAAATGGGATCGATTCTCCCCTCGGCCATCCTAGATGTGGTTTTACAGGGTTTCACACTTCTACTCTAGACAAATGTTGAGATGCACTCTTACACAGTAATGCCATGCCAATTATATAGGTCATCGTACTGATTCGTAATAATAATAATAATAATGGTTTTACCAGTGGCCTACAAGATATTCTCAACAATACTAAACAGGGTAGAAACAACACTTGACAGCCAATTAGGTGAATATCAAAGTAGATTTATGAAAGGCAGATCTTGCTCAGAACAGATATTCAACCTAAAATCCATAATTTGACACAGACAATTATCTTCTAAAACCATAATAGTGACATTTGTAGCTTTTAAAAAGGCTTTTGATTCTGTCGACAGGGACACTCTAGATAAAGTAATCAGAGAATTTGGAGTTAAATCTAAACTGGCAAACCTAATCCATGAAACCCTCACAGACACTATTTCAAAGGTAAAATTTCGGGGAGAAATTTCAAAACCATTCAAAATAAATACTGGTGTAAGGCAAGGCGATGGTTTATCTCCACTCTTATTCAATTGTATCCTAGAAAAAAATAGTACGAATTTGGAATAAGAAAATGAAGGATCAGAATATATCACCTATAACAATAGGGAAATGAAAGAGTGGTGTTAAAGTAAATTGTCTCTCATTTGCTGATGATTTTGCCATACTTTCTGAAAACTTAGCTCATGCAACAGTACAAATCAATCTATCAGAAGAGATAGCCAATAAAACAGGTTTAAAGATTTCTGTAGAAAAAACAAAATTTATGACAAATACTAAAAATGCTCCAGAAACCCTAATAACAAATATTGGTCAAATTAAGAGGGAAGATAAGTTCAAATATTTGGGGGAAATAATTCAGAAGAATTTCTTAGAAAAATCTGCTGTAGAAGAAAGAGTGCACAAGATTCAAAAAGCATATGGTATAACTAGGAATATCTATAACAAAAAATGTTTATCTAAGAAATAGAAAATACAGCACTATAGAACAGTAATTAAACCAGAATGCTTATATGCCAGTGAATATCTAATACTAAGTTATAAATTGGATAAATTAGAAGTATCAGAAAGTAGCCTCCGTTGCTTAGGCGGCAGCACGCCGGCCTCTCAACGCTGGGTCCGTGGTTCAAATCCCGGTCACTCCATGTGAGATCTGTGCTGGACAAAACGGAGGCAGACAGATTTTTCTCCGGGTACTCCGGTTTTCCCTGTCAATATTTCATTCCAGCAACACTCTCCACTATCATTTCATTTCATCTGTCATTCATTTAATCATTGCCCCAGAGGAGTGCGTCAGGCCTCGGCAGCTGGCACAGTTCATATCCTCGCCGCTAGATGGGGGCTTCATTCATTCCATTCCTGACCCGGTCGGAGACTGGAAGCAGGCTGTGGATTTTCATTTCAGAAGTATCAGAAAGAAAAATTATACGCAAATTTCTCGATCCATTAAGAACTACAGAGTTTTGGAAATTAAGAAGTAACGAAGAAATATATCGGAACATTGAAAACATAACGGAGACAATAAAAATGAGGCATTTATATAGAATGAATGATAGCAGTTTAACCAAACAGATTTTTAAATATCTGTCTGGCTGCGTGGCTCAGGGGTAACGTTCTCGCTTGCTGAGCCCAAGGTTGCAGGTTCGAAACCTGGCGCAGTCAGCTGGCATTTGAGGGTGCGCAAATGTGAGGGAGCCGTGTCAGTAGATTTACTGGCACGTTAAAGATCCCCTTCGGGGCAAAATTCCGGCACCCCGGCGTCTCTAAAAGCCAGTGTAGTTATAAGGGACGTAAAACCAATAACATTATTTTTTTTAAATATCATTATGTTCGACCTTAACTATTATGTGTCAGAAAACTGTATCATAATGAGGCTCATTATAACACGATTTTTCATTATGAAACAGTTTCTCCCACCAATCAGAACTCAAGAAACAGTTTTGGGACCAATTAGATAAGAATACCATCGCGCATGCGCTCAAAATCCAACATGTCTATATAAATTACCGAAAGTGCACCGTCCATATGTTCGCGTAAATAAACTGGTGAATATGAGACAAGAAATAGCACTGTACCTTAATATCCCCAAAACCAATTTCTACACAGCGCGTGGTTTTGAAACGACTTCGGTGACAATTTTACAGAATAACGGTGCACAATCTGTACATATGGCATTGAAGCACACAGAGCGCATGCGTCGGTTGTCCAGAGAGCTTGGAAAACAGAGATATACTACCCACCGCAGCACCCGATCACAACATTCTAGTGACTGAACAGATATTTATGAATATTTATGTTAAAACATATAATAAAGTTATAATTATCGTCGAACATAAACAGTCGTATGCAACTCGCCTATAATGGTCATTAAGACACTCGTATGGAAATTATAAAACTCGCATACGCTCGTTTTATAAAAATACTCGTCTTAATTATAGCCAATATAGGCTCGTTGCATAATGTACTATTGGAAAAAGAATTCGACAACAGCCTGGTTTAGAGAAGTAAAGAAAGATTTAGAAACAAACAATGTAAGAGAAGAAGTTGGACTAGAGAGAGAAATTTTCAAAAAAAAAAAAAAAGGTATTGGGAATGGAAAGACTCCAAGGAAGGCAATTTAAGAAAACAGGCTCAAATTGGTCGGAAGAGAGAAAGAAGACACACAGAGAAAAGATGAAGGAGCACTGGAGGAAGAAGAAAGAACAACAAAGGACTAAACATTGAAATTGGTTCGTGGTCCTCAGAAGACCCTAACGGAGAAAGAAAGAAGAAAATGTTTTTACGTCCCTTTAATTACTGAGGCTATACAGATGATGAGGTATGGGAATTTCGACCAGAAGAAGATTTTAACGTGCCAGTAAATCCACTGACACGGCTCCCTCGCATTTTAATATCTTCAAACGCCAACTGACTGCACCAGGATTCGATTCTGTAACCTTGGGAACAGCAGGCGAGAACGTTACCGCTACGCCACGCAACCAGTCCGCATTGTACAAGTACAGGGATCTGAATGACCATGAACGTTGCTGTGCAATTTTGAACTGAGATTTACCCCCACGGCTTATCTGGGAAACACTCAATGTTGTTCCTTGTCACAGTGTTTAACTCAAAGGTCCGAGGATCATTTCTACCGTCAACATTTCACGGATCTCTAATCCCTCATTGCTTGCGACATTTATAGCCTTAAACTACGAACTTTAGCTTCAAACCAAGCATTAAGATTCGGCCACCGAGGCATCGGGAGAGCGTGGGTTCGTTTCTTACGTCGGCCGTCCTGAAAATGATTTTCGAGGTTTCACATTTTCACATATTGGTGGTTATTATTATTATTATTATTATTCATTTATCGTATGGCTTTTAGTGCCGGGAGTGTCCGAGGACATGTTTGGCTCGCCTGAGTCTGTAGCTGCTTCCACCGGATACCCTTAGGGTGAGCTACAATTTTCGTTCAATTTCAAGTAGTTCCAACTTTCGCCACCAGATATCAATGATACCTAGTGGTGAACGTTGGTACTTTGATAGAGCGTTCTGATGAAATCTAACCTAACAATTTAGCTGCACACACGTTTAGTCCGTGGAAGGATCTTTTACATGCCATAAATCTATGACACGGGACTGCCGGCTTTACTTCCCCTCCAAGGGAAGGCATACTGAAGGATTTTTAACGCTCTTAAAAATTCCTACGACTTCGGCCGGGTTTGAACCCGCTATCTTGGGCAATGCAGTTCAGCATGCTACCAACTACGCCACCGAAGCCGTTATATTGGTGGTTTTACATCAGGACAGTGGACATTCAACGATACAATTCAGATAAGTCTCCATATCAGATCTTTCATCAAATTATCAGTAGACAAACACTGTTTTGTATGTTGTAGTTCATTTTATCATAATCTCAGCAGAGTACTCGTAGGCCATTTCCGCGAATTAGTTTGCAATTCTAGTTTAGGGCTTATTGCTTAAGTGTATCACAGCAATTGTAGCTACACCTCTATAGATTACTGACTGGCTGCGTGGCTCAGCAGTAACGTTCTCGCTTGCTGTGCCCAAGGTTGCAGGATCGAATCCTGGCGCAGTCAGCTGTCATTTGAGGGTGAGCAAATGCGAGGGAGCCGTGCCAGTAAATTTACTGGCCGTTTAAAATCCCCTTTGGGAGCAAAATTCTGACACCCCGGCGTCTCTAAAAGCCAGAGAAGTTAAAAGGGACGTAAAACCAATAACATTATTATTATTTATTATCATAAATTACTTGGTGGAGTGAGACTGTTTTTTGATGACATCCGTCATTTCTCAGTCTTGCAACATTGTAGATATTAAAATAAATATTTCTTATTTCGAGTGTTTGATGCTTTAGTATTTACGAACAATAGTTGGCACACTTTTGCCGTGCTATTTGTTATTGAAGGACAGAGACCATATGTGGGTTTGGTGGAGTTTTGTAGAGCTATTTTGTCCTATATATTGGATCTGTTGAAGCTAGCTTGTCGACCGAAACATGTAATCCTTATTTGCTCTTCTGTAATCCATAACAAATACATATATTTTAATCATATTATTCCTGTTTCAGATTGTTTCTTCGCATGTCCCAATCATTGTAATTATATTATGTTGACCTACTGAAAAGCTGCATTATGAATTATCAGCACCATATTGTGGATCATCGAGGTCATCAGCATAATAATCAATTATGTAGTTTGCACGCATCAGTTTGTCACTACATGTGGAGTTATTATAGTAGATTTCACACCTTGCAAATGATTTTCTCTTTGAAAAAAAAACCAGACGTATTTACGGAGGATCATGTTCCTATAGGTGAGCATAAAAAATTAACACTTCCTTCACTAACACTTGTATTTACACTATTCTCACTAACAGTTACAGTTCTATTTGCGACCATAGACGAGACATTTCCTCTACAGAGACCTACTATTCTACCATTTCGACTTTTTAGCCTATTTTCATTTATGAAAAAAATAGGCTTATGAGATCACCTTTTGTCCGTATGTCTGTCTGTCTGTCTGTCTGTGTGTATGTGTGCGTGCGTATGTGTGTGATTCATGTGCGTGTCCCCCCTAATAATTTCTAAACGGCTGGAGCGATTTCAATGAAATTCGGCAAGTTCATAGCACTATTCCGGACGACCCCGACCGTGCCCTACGTCTCACCAATCCAACATGGCGGCTGTGCAAAATATTTCACCAGCCTTCAATATCTCCGAAACTATTACCGATATCACCCTGGAATTTTCTACGGTGATAAAGGGAACTACTATAAGTTCATCTATGTGACTTTGGAAAACCTGGTAACTACAAAACCAGCATGGCGGCCGAGCAAATTTGTGACTTTTAAATAGACGTTTCTCGCGATTTAACCAACCAAACGCAATAAAACTTGGTAGAGAATATGTTTATACACATTGTAATGCACGTCCGTCTAATTTAGTTCAATTGTTTACATAACCTCAAGATGGCGGCTGTCCGAAATATTTCACCGGCATTCGATATCTCTGAAACTATTACCGGTATCACCCTAAAATTTTGTACGGAGATAAATGGCACTACTGGAAGTTGATCTATGAGACTTTCAAAAACCGGTTAACTACAAAACGAACATGGTGGACAAGAGAAGTTGAGAGTTTTAAATAGACTTTTCTCGCGATTTAATGATCCAAACGCAATGATACTAGTTCAGCAAATGTTTATACACATTGTAATGCACTGATATCTAATTTAGTTCAATTGTTTACATAACCTCAAGATGGCGGCTGTGCAAAATTTGAAATTAAGTTTTTATTTCTTGTGTCGTAATCATGCGATCGAAGTGAAAGTTTGAATAACGAACCTACTCAATATTTTTCCTTTAATGGTACATGCCTCTATGGTCTATAAATATAACAATCCAACATGGCGACCATCCGAAATATTTAGACGGTTCTCAATATCTACGAATCTATTACGGCAATCAAACTGAAATTTTGGATGTTGATAGTGGCAATTAACATAAGTAGATATATGAAAATAGGCTTTAGTTGTTCACGGAACTTCTTGTTAAAACTGATTTCTGTCTACACATTTTGATGATTTGTTCACAACTTGTTTTTAACACGAGTTGGTGAGTTGCGGTGCACATTCCCGCTGAGGTTTATAAATAAGTAAATCCATTTTACAGCAGGTGGCGCTCGAGTTGTTTCAACAAATGCATGATAGGGCGCGAATCGTTTCAACAAAGTCCCGTATGCGTTCTTATAATATTCGTCCGGTTTCTATAAAACTTTGAAGAATTGTTGTGCACGATCCACGTAGGTTTCTGAATTCTTAAATCAATTTTACAACAGATGGCGCACGAGTAGTGTCAACCAATGAGTGTTGTGCGAATAGTTTCGAGAAATGAACTTCAATGTTCAATTGTGTGGACTAAATTTGGAAATCCCTTGCTTCTCACATGAACAGCTGTTTGTGGCCTGTTCACACATCCGACGAGCACGTCATTAAACAAAGTTGAAACAAAATTGCATTCTTTCTTTGATTGGTATTGCAACGCCTGCAGGTACTGCTAGTACATAATAAAGAACTAGAAAATTTAGAAATCCACAAAAATGGAAGACAAATATTTTTCGGGGGTACTAGCCTAGCTCATCTTACCGACATCGGTGGGTACGTTCATTAGGCGCAGCGCCAAGCCATTGCGCCAAGCTCTCAGCGTACTCGGTATACGTGGGTTCGAACCACACCGTCGACCGTCCTTGAAATGGTTTTCCATGGTTTCTCAATTTCAACTCCAGGCAACTGCTGGGACGGTACCTTCTGATAAGCCACGGCCGCTTCCTTCCAGATCCTTGCCTAGCTTCATTCATTTCATCTCTCGTTGACTCCTCTCATGAGGTTGGCGTCAGGAAAGGCATCCGCCCATAAAAACCATCCGCCACTTAGAATTCCATCACATTTCATCCCCGTCCCCATTGAAAACGGGCATAATGAGGGGTACACATATTACTAGCATTCCTCACCTTAAACATTTTTATTTAGCTGTATACAACTGAACGATTTGGCCCTTTTCGATTTAACTTTTAATTGAATCGTTTACGCCTGCTCCTGTAGTTCCCATTTCCTGTGTTCTTGAAGTCCTGCGAGAGAAACCACACGTCACTGGCTGAATCAATATCCTTCCGTTGCTTCAGTTCATTCCCCTTCTTTTACCCTCGATGTTTTTCTAATTAATTCTTCCATTACAAGTAAGAAAATAGAGGGGGAGAAAGTACACCCTTGTATCGCCGTCCAATTCACGCTTATAGGCGGAGCCAGCATCCTCTGATCCAACACTTCCAGTATTAGCTCCTAGACATTTTCTTCATGAGGATATTCTCAGTTATTTCATTGTATTTCATTTATTCAGTCTGTCAACACGTGTTTGTGGCCAATCAGAGTGCAGCTATCAATCAGTATGGACACTTGGTCAAAACCAGAAGAATAGATGTTAGAAAGACAATTGATAAATTCCCTCCCATAATTCCACGTATAAGCATTACATCACATCTAAGCCGCCTGGTGGCGCCACTTATGTTTAAACACATGATAAACAACTGATGTTGATTGTTAACTTTATTAAACTTGATTCACACATTTTAACTGGCTACATTTCAACATTGTTTAAATTATTGAATCGTGTTGCGTAATTTTAATAAATTTGAACTATGTTCCTTCACATTGTGGATACAATTGTCAGACAATTCCCATGCAGATACAAGATGAACTAATGCCTATTCATGCGTGCCCTGCTTTCGGTTTCCGGTCGTTACAAAACCGTGAGGAGGAATAACAATGGTAAAGGCCCGAAGTGTGGTGTTCCACTGATTTATATCGTGTTGACCGGTATTGGCTGTTAGGCCATCACAAGGAATACAATTACAACATGAGCATGACACAGATCTTATACAATTGACCATTGAAACTCAGCACCAAAACATCGAAGACATTATATGTACAGCGCCAGCACTAAGAACCCAAATAAATATAATTACATTAGAACAACGTTTATAGCACAAACAACAGACTGACAAAATTCAGCGCGGTAAAACATCAATGAAATTATATACGTTATACACAGTTACAATTCATAAACGAACAGTGTATGTCAACCATAAATAAATAATAATATTATTGAATCTCTTTAAATAAAATGTCCCAGAATGATCCACACTCTACACTACACCCTACACACTTCTTTGCAACTGGATAACTGTATATTTCGTCCTCACAAGCAGTCTCGGGGTCTGGTGCAATTGCTCTTTATCCTCTTTCTTTCCAGTTCTTTCAGCTCTCACTGTGATGCTATTTATCTACTTCCCTCTGGCACTCCTTTCAACTTGACGACCAATTCTTTTAAATTTGCATGAAGTCCAGCTTATTGGCTTCTTGTTCAATTCACTCCTTTACTCTCACCCACAATTTTGCTTTTGTATCCTTGCTCCTCCAGAGTTTCCTCTCGATTACTCTCTCAGCGGTTCCAAAGAATATTACTTTAACCATTCATCAATGTTCGTATATTCTCCATCCTTTTATTCCGTTTGCTAGTGCTAGTGTATTTACAATTCGCATGTGGAACAAGTCACCAGTTTCCCTCGCCTCGGAAGTTTAATCACAAATGATAACCGCTGCAACAAAGAGATAAGAAGAAGAATAGCTCTTGTGAAACAAGCATTCAGCAACAAAAGAACTCTTCTGACCAATATACTAGGTGCATCTAGATATTGAGATTAGGAAACATTTTGTGATGTCATTTGTGTGGAGCGTTCTCTTATATGGATGTGAATCTTGGACAATTCGAGAACAGGATAGGAAACGGCTTGAAGCGTTTGAGATGTGGGCCTGGAGGTGAATGCTAATGGTCAGTTGGACTGAAAAAAAAAAACGAAAGTATACTGCGAGAAATCCAGGGGAAGAAACAGCTGATGGTAATAGTACATAGAAGAACAGCTAAATTCATTGGACACACCGTGCATCATAATACTTTTCTAACCAATATACTAGAAGGAAATGTCTTAGGAAAGAAAGGACGACGTCGACCTAGGAAGCAATTCCTTCAAGTATTGATGCAAAACGTAGGATGTGGTTCCTACTATGAGATGAAAAGACAAGCTGAAGACAGAAGACAATGGTTGAATCGACAAGGCATTGCTTTTAGACATTGATGTGACAAACTAAGAAAGTTATACAAATCTAATGTCAAATCACGTGGGCAGTAGATATAACTAGAAAGAATCTATCCAAACTAAAATAAGAGATCGTCTGGACAACATATCTCAATCACTATCTCCAAGCCCGAACCATAACCTCCACCGCTATCTCAATGCATGGCCTATAAAATTTTAAACCATCGAAGAATAATATTAACTTAGAATGGAGCATGAGGTTTCATTCTCGTGAAATGTATTGACAGCAGTGGCGAAATTGGAGGGGAATCATTAAGCCTTAGATTACCCATTACATTCTCAAGGAATATGCACATTTAAATTTTCCTATTGTCCATTGGCATAGGCAAATTAAGTCTCTAGTTTCCGGTATTATTCTCTGTAGCCATGGTGGGATTGACAACAGCATCTGAGCGCGGGACTGGGCAGCCCGTGAGTCTCCTTTGAAACTGGCTCAAGTGTATGTGGGTAGAGAAGGCAATTGCGCATGCGCCAAGCGGAAGTTCGATATTGTTTTAGATCCCTTAGTTGGGGGGTAGTTAGGGCTAAAACATATATGTTATTGTACTGATTTGGAGGGCGATTCCTAGGAGAGGGCAGCTTCCCGTAGCTGGGTAAGCTTACCAGTGTAGAGTGTTGTTTGGTGTTTAAATGCTAGGGGGTGCTCCTATAAAGACGTAAGTGTCGCTTAGGGGATGAACCTCTGGGTGCAGGTTAATGTACCGGCCTCCCAGCTGGTTGGAATGAGTTATATAACAGACCTGCTTATGTCAGCGGCTCGCTGCTGTGCGCTCACGTGCGGGAAACACAATGGAGCCTGAGCAAGCAATTACTTGGCTACTGTGGTCACGGTCGATCGTGACGAGAGTCAGGAAGGGTATTAGGATGTGAAGAGGCGTGTAATGACCAAGACAAGTGTAGTTTACTGACCAAGTGTTTATTGGTCAGTGAGTGTGAAATTGTAAGTCCCTTTTAGGGGAATGTGAATAATAATACAAGTTAGTGTACAAGATTGTGGATGGGTTTTACAAAGTAAAGGATATCTGAGCACTTGCTGATTCTCACCTGATGATAGTAGCTGGAACAGGGCCTTCGGCGACACACACTGTATGACAGATCATGCTCCCAAAAGGCCTCTCTTCTTATAGGTCCTGCCGTTGCTCAGTCAGCATTCCATTGACGTAGCTGCCCCAGTTAGTTATAGTGTTAATGTTTATGAGTGTGTTGCAAGTGATTGGCTAACCTCCCGAGCTGGGTGGCCGCCCTTGCTGTGTAAAAGGTACTGTTCTGGACTTATGATGTTTGCCAGTTAGGGGTGAGTTTTAGTAGAAGATGGGGGTGGCTCTCAGGGGGTACAGCCCCCCCGGACCTGTACAAGTCTCCTCCTTCAATTAGTTCGCGTCCCCGAGAACGGGAACGGAACGTGGAGTGGGGGTGTTGATGTGCTGGATCGTTGTTGAATCCTCCTTGTACTTCTTCTTCTTCTTCTTTTCTTCTGTGTTGATGTCGTGTAGGGGTAGCGATGTCGTGTAGATGTGAGATCAGCTTGTGTTCAGAGGGGTAGGTTTTGGGATATACATTTGATGATTTAAAACAGTTCATTAAAAAAAATTGACATTTGCAATATGAAAAAGTTTAGCAACAAAAAAATACGTGGTTTTGACATTATATAATATATTGGTATTGTGCAGGGAGGAAAAAACACACGCTGGACGGGTGGTTGTGCCGTCCGGCGCTGTATTGGGGAAAAAATTGCTCCCTGTAATGTGAAAGATGGAAGAAATAGAAAAAAATAGGTGTCCCAGGGTATAAGTTAAAGGAAATATTATAATGGTTTATTGTTCTTGGGATGAAACGGGACACCTTCACAAATTTGGACGTTAGAAGGGTAGAAAGGAAAGTCAGTGTGTACATGTGTGTGATAAATAAAAATATGTGCATTTACGATGTGTGGCATCATTGGTAACAAATTTTGTGTGACGTGTCTCTTAACAGTATTACTTTTTTTTTTTTACATTAGTCACTTATATCTATCTTAATTATTTTATACCTAGACGGCCGTATCTACTGTACCTTGCGTGCACGCTACCCTTGTATTCATTTGCCGTCTCACGGCTAATCCTGTCCGGCCGTTTTCGGTGCAGTTTAGTGGTCGTTCTGCTGATATACCCCTATCCTGTGGATCAGTCTCTGTGGGCGAATGCCTCCACACTTGACAGTAAGAGTCGCCGCCACAAATCGGTTGCGCCCTTAGTGTCGTATGTTACGTCACATCTTTGACGCTATTTTCTTTATCTGTCAGTAGGCCTGATACCCCACAGGTATCAACCCTGCTGTTCAGATTTCTGTGTTCTGGAGTGTGGCTGTGAAAGAATGGTAGTGAGTGTATTGCATTATGTTAGAATGTGTACAAATTAGTGAGAAAAACTGATGCATAATAATAGCATGGCACAAAAACATGTTGCTGCTGTATGGCAGTGAAATCATCGTCACCAGTGTCATGTATCTGGTGTCGCCGTCTGTAAAGTGGAGAAGTAAAAAAAAAAAAACATGTAATCATTAGCGTAATCTCCATGTCGCCTCTTGTGTCGGCGTGTATACTTTCTGAAATCAAAATTACAGGTGTTATGGTCTGTCAATACACTCGTGTCGTCCGTCTTGTTCTTTGTCTGGCGCCTTCTTATCTTACCTTACTCTATACCTTCTTATGCCGGCTATGACTTTGTGTGTATAGTACGGTGGTCCACCTTACCTGATACCATGGTCATTTTTGGGTTCCACTCCTTGGTGGAGTGTTGGAGCTCTTTGCTGAAATATAAAATATGTTAGCAATACCCTTGGCCAAATATATATATTGCGCACCTATCGCGCAGCGCCGTTTAAGGGTTGGGTTGCGGTGCTACCTCCCCTGAGACTTCTTCGGCGTCTCGTGTATTATCGAGGTCGGTCAGCTCCAGTGGCTGTACCGTTTACCTCGCTGGTGGGTCTGACGGCTTCAGTGCCTCCGCCCTGTTATGTTTTTATCGGTAATTTATCTATTTATCGGGCTTATCCTGGCAACGCCTAGCCGCCAGGTGCCGAGATGTTTTACCTTAATGTAAGTTATCCTAGTGTAATCTAACTTAATGTATTATCGGGCTTACCCTGATGACGGGTTTGTTGGTCATCAGGTGCCGAAATATTTAGTCTAAATTATTATAAATGAGAAAAAAAATTGATATTTATAAGCCGAATGGTTTTGCCTTAGTTTATTGCCGAAATATGCTGTGCTATTATTTAGCAACAGCGCTTATAAAATTTGCTTAATTCTAAGTTGCGTACCAAAATGCAACTGTCTTACATGCTAAAATTTTGACCAGAGCGATCGCCCGGGACAGTTTTACCTCCCCAGATCACCACCCGCACGTATCCAAGAAACACCGGTTGTCTCTAGAATCGCCGGATTCCGCTCCCTTAATACTAGTTGTCGACATTTATGCTAGTGCTTACTAACTAGTAATTAATAAAGTTCCGGACGACTACGCTGCTTGGAAGGCAAACGCATCGCCGTTGTACTTGCCTGTTCATTGCCGTTGCATTTGCATGTTGTCATTGATGTATTCATTATTGATGGGTTTGCCCACTAAAACCCCTGTGAGTGCTCGCTATGCTCCTCATTTAATATCTCTGGCTGCCCAATGCGTCACCATTCAAGCTCTGGCGACCCATTGTCAGCCATTTACGTGGGCGTTGGACATCGTCCGATAAAATAGTGTCATCCGGGAATTTAGCGTCCGGGATCCTCTTCGCCCATATTGGCAGTAATAATAACATCCGGGAATTTAGCGTCCGGGGTCCACTTCGCCCATATTGGCAGTAATAATAACATCCGAGAATTTAGCGACCGGGGTCCTCTTCGCCCATATTGGCATTGTTGGGTTGGCCCACATGAACCCCTGTGAGTGCTCGCTATGCTCCTCATTTAATATCTCTGGTGACCCGTTGTCAGCCATTTACGTGGGCGCGGGACCGAATGACCGCCTTCATTCCATATATATTATTGATTATTTGTTAATTCATTCTTCATTTGTTTATTTGTCTTCACCTGTGCTACGCGGGACAAGAGCTTGTCGGATCTAGGGTTGATGCCGCTGAACCCTGAGATCCTGCTTCACTCCTGCGAATAGGAGACTAGCTTCTCGCCCTAGAAGCTCTACTTACTTACATGCTAAACTAGTAGTCTAGTCGTAATTTCGTCGTCCCTTGGTTCCTCTCCTGAGTCCGGTGCGGAGTTGGCTATTTCTCCCCCCGTTCGTCAAAAGTCTCCCCAGCAGGTCTTGGCTTCGATGACCATGGCACATAGTGGGTGTAACATCTCTTTGTCCCGGGGACAGGCTAGGTACGCCTAGGATTCCGAAGTTTGCCCGTGCTAGGTCATCGGCGCTTCGACCTTACGTAGTTCGTCTGTTATTGGTCTGGGTCATCGAGTTAACTGGGGTAGGGCTCATCATCGCCTTCCCCAGCTCTGCTCCTGTGTGGTGCCTCTGCCCTTCTGCTTACGCTGTCATCATCATTCAGCGTGTCACAGATTCCTTTTTGTGTTAATAAAAAATAGTGTACTCTGTAAATAGTTTACTGTGTAAATAATGTAAAATTTTCAAGTGTTTTGGGGTTGTAGAATCTTCTAAATGCATGGACTACTTTAGGTCTGCTATGGCTACGTCGGACTTCCAGCTGTAATGCCTTGGTAATTTTCATGGAGGCGTTAATAGGGTTTTATGGCGTTCGGTTCCCTGTTATTAGGATCCGGGGGGTGTTATTTGTTGAATAAGCTTAAAGCATGGTAGGAGAGGGTTGCGCATCGTTGGGCTCCATGTTAATGGTGGCCTGGAGCCGGTGATGCTATCAGGATGCTTTTACAGTGAGTGGACGGGGGTAGGTATTTCCCGGGTTTGCAAAAATTTACAAAAAGTGCCATGCAGGTTCAATAATAATAACCCAGGTATGTAGGTGGGATATTCCATGCGTGCTTATGGATATGAGGCGTATCCGCTCTCATTTAAGGATAGGTATAGGTCAATGTATAATAACACTATGTCCCTTTCATGCGGGATTATTTAATAAGAAAATATTTGTTAGTTTAAGTTTGGCCGCATCTCTTTATATTGAGATGTGCATTACGCTTGCTATTCTTTCTGACACACCCCTAATACTCGGGTGTTAGCATTGAGATCCAGGGCGTAGTGAGCCTTCTCTTTAAACGCATGAAGTCTATCAACCCCGATGTATATTTCGGCATGTAGTTTAGCTGTTTTTATGTGTTTATGTGTCTGTGTTGGCTAATGTTGTGAGTGAGAAGGTTATGGAAGGAGGAAGGTGGTACAATGGTAGCCTGTAGGTGGTATATTGGCTATCTGGCTGGCCCTATCCACCTGTGCTCCTGTCATCCTCACTTGATCAATATCTGCTTTCTATCCGCTCCTTGGGATAGTAGAGTGTGGTGACGCTGTGACGTCACGGCCTATCTGGTCTCTTATCTACGATGTTAATGTAGCAAGTGATCGTAGTGTGACTGGTCATGTCCTGATCGCCTATGATGGTTTTAGGGATTTAAAAGTAAAAAGAGAAGTAGTTATTGGGGGGGGGGGGGTTGTTCCTTCAAGGAATCTGTCTCTATTCGCCCATGATTAGGGGCCGGGTGTGTGGGCAGGGGGTGCCCGTGGCTGTGGTTACTGAGGCCTGCGTGACTGTAGCTGCGTTCCGCTGCAACGCGCTGGCGCGCGTGCCATTCATCGGATACGTCTTATCGTGTCTCATGATGCTAATTTTGAGCCGGCGCGTGTAACCTGTTATCGCACTTGTAAACAAGCTTCTGTGGCCCTATGATAATATGGCCCACAGTATCTGCCTATTGCTAAATGCCAGGCCTATTGTAGCGTTGCTGAATTCTGTGTTAATGTGTGCAATTATTATTGGTTTGTTTATGTGGTCATGTTTGCATTTCATGGTCACTTTCGTTATAACAATAGTGTCTGCCGATAGCAGTGTTGCAATGCTTCTGGAATTCGCAAGTCAGTGTTTTGCCTTGCGTAAGGGAAGTCTCTGACGTTACGTATGTCGGCTGCCGGAACGTGACTCCTGCCCATGTCCGCGTGTTGTCATAGTTTGGGATTCCGGGGGGGGGGGGGGCAGTGTGCTAATCTGTCCCGCTTTTGCTTACCGATGTTGTGTGGACATTGTTTTCAACAAACCCTCTGCCTTGTGTAACTATGTGTAATCCATGTCTGGGAAGTCTATTGTGATCCCCTTGGAGGCCTAGAATTTTCGGTGCGCCCTTTTGTTGGGAATTCCTGGGTCGCCAATGCCGAGGTAGGCTGTTGTGGCGAGTACCCTGGGGCGAATCTATGCTCCATTATGTATGGGAAAAGAACCTTCCTGTCACTATAGACATGTATCGGACCCACTTATGTGCTTGTCTGAGGCCAATTTCAGTGTAATTGGGATTCTGGATTTTCGTTTTCCACGGCGTCCGATTTTTTACTGGGCATTCGGACCCGCCTTGGTTTTTGGTCCTGGTGTTACGATTTTTTTGTACTGTATGTCCCCTGGCACGCGTATCGTGAGTTTGAGACGCGCAGATGAGAATACGCTTTGGCGTGAAAAGTTTGGGTCTTTTGGAATGCCCCTCGTATTCTAATTTTGAGAGTTATAGGGTTTTGAAACTCCCGTAAATGAATGTGTATGTTCCAGCCAGGCCTGGAGTACGCTCAGCTTGTCCGTAGCTAGTGAAGGTCGCGCAGTCACGGGTGTGTTATCTCTGACGGCGATAGTATCTAATTTCATTGACGTGTGCCTTATCTATTACTTGTCTGACGATGTTCATATGTCCAGCCCGTGTGTGTGTGGAAGCTTGATTGCTCGCTCCCTTGTTGTGAGCATGGCTTTCCGTAATGGAAAAGAACCTTCCACTAAATACATATTGTGTCCCCAATTTTTGTGTTACTGTAGGCGTGGGATGAATATATTCTTGTTACTGGTAGTTGGCTGTGTCTATGCACGAGTGTCTCTGGGCCGCTAGTCGCGTGTTTGGTGACTAGGTGTCGGAGGTGATTTGATTGTTTTGTGCGTATGTATATGTGTTAGTGGAACTGTCCTTTATTATTCTATCCTCCCATTGGATAGTTACCCGACCTTGCACTCCTGGTATCCAGGAGGTTAGGGTTCGAGACCGTCATTAACCAGGGTAATTATTCCTGGTGCCTCCCGGGCTCGTGTCTCCGGGACGGTTTTGCTAGTGTATTAACTGTTATGTGGCAATGTGAGTTGACTGTGTGACTTCCAAAAATATGTGGGTTTTCCCAAAGTCTGGGCTTTTCACCCTATGGTGTTTATGTTTTAGTTTGCGCGCAGTTATGGGGGGCGAGAAAAATTCATGTTATAGGCATTGTAATATATTCCGTGTACCTGTGTATTAAATATATACAGTTCAACTTGGATAACTTTTCTTTCACGGGATTAGTGAAAGAGGCGAAAGAAAAAAAAAGTTATCCAACGATCCGAATTAAGAGAGCTCTTTGAAAAGAGTAGAGAAAATATATTGTATCCCGACTGCGCAATGCTTTATGCTTATTAAAGCGGGTTGCCAGGCGGCGGTAATCTGTAAAGATTGTATCGTAAATAATGTCAAAAGTTTTAAAATGAAAGGTAGGACCTGAGTGTACTATTCACCTGTTTGGCGACGTTAGTACGACAGTAATCTAGTTACGTCTCAGGGAAATCTACCATTTTTGAAAAATAGTTTGAGATTCTTAATTCTTGCTTACGATTAGGGCTCTCGGCCATCACAAGAGAATCTATCAAACTGTGGGAATGGAAAATATAACAGGATAGTCATTTCTGCTTGGAAAGACCCGCCTAAGCTCTATGCTGTGGTTTGTTGCTTAGGCTGTATTCGGAGTAATTCTTTCCGACCCTGAGCCGCGTGGCTCGCCTGATTGGCTTTCGCTTGGCTTTGCATATTAAAAACTTTGAATTGTCCAAAATATGTCCTGAGTTAACCACGATTATAACCCATTGATGGCCTAAAAAAATGCTAGGGGCCAAGAAAAAACTAAGAAGAATTTTGAGTTATACACTTTTGACTTAGCCATGTTCCACTGTATATACATGAAACATGTGCAGTTTTTGTCCGTGAGTCTCTGTGTGTCTGCCGTTTACGGGGATGGAACCTGCTCTTTGTGTGTGCATTATCGTGTTCCTCACGTGTAAAAGAGCCTCCCTGTATCTATAATTGTGGTGCAAGTGACATTGGTGTATGTTGTTTTCCTGGTGAAAGTTGTTAGCCCCGTCCGAGCGTCCTTGCTCGGAAAGGTGAATACTTTCGCCCTGTCACTAGGGTGTAGGCCCCTGCAACCCACTGAGGTGCATCTTTGCTATTTGCTGGAGGAATTTGTAGCAAAGTAAGCCTGGGCCTGCTTTCACCGTAGTGCCTGGATGTTGGCCTTAATGTGGTTATGTCTGAGGGACTAATTGCGCTCCGCGCTACCCTAGTAGAGTTTATGGGGGTGTGTGTATTCCTGACTGCCCGGTCTCGTGGGGTAGGTAATAAGACCTTTCTTATACCCCGTGTACTGTGTGTCTGCGCCTGGTCAGAGTGTGCGGGTGTGTGTTGTGCACCTTGAGGGCCTGAAGGCAACACCCTCTTATGCATTTGCACCTGGGATACACATGCTGGTGCCCGCTTCCATTCTGGCAAACTTGCCCTTTGAACTAGCGGTAAAGGCTGTGTGATTGCCTGTGTTTGCCCTGGCGATGTAGTGGAGTATAGTCTAACCGATTTCTGGCCTATGGTCACGGTAGACTCCTGCCCTTGTGTTTGCCTATTTGTGTAGGTGTGTGTGGGCTTAATGTGCTGTAGGGCGGGCTGTACGTTCTCAGCCCATGACATGGTTACCTCCCGTTTTCTCCCTGTTATGTCATGTGTACTCGAGAGTCCTGTCGTCAACTCCCTCTCGTTCGTCCGTTTTGAGGGGGTTGGCCTAGGTTCTGCTCCTCGGTTTGGCAAAATTGCCTTCCGATCCGGAGCTGAGGGACGTGTATTGATGTAACTTTGGCCCCGCAGTGTATTGGAGTCTAACCTGGCCGTCTTCTGGACTGTGGCCACGGTGAACTCCTTCCCTTGTGTGGCAGTACGTGGCGAGAGGGACATCCTCGCAAATTGCCGAGTTAGCGTATCTACGCTTATGTCCTCTCTCGGCTGGGCTGGCGGCCCTGCCATGAACTCAAAAATGGCCTTGTTAGCCTGGAGCTCGCGGTACTGGTCCCAAATTTCGGCGTACTGCCTAATGAGACATGTGGCCCGTTGGCAAATTGTTGTGTCAATGTGCTTGTGTCCTATACAGTTCTGTGGCCGCCAATTGGAGAAATGCTTGTTCGCGAATGAGCTCCCTGTATTGAGTGTATAAAATTGTGTAGTGCAACCCCATCCTCTCGAGGGTTGCATTATCTATTACCGGACCATGTGTGGTGATTAATTGGTCGTATATTCTGTTCCTTTGGACATGGCTCCTGTTGAGGTGTTCATGTATGTGCCTTAAGTGCTTGTGTGCGCATCTCAATCGCGTTGTCCTACCCTCTGACGGAGTGTATGGCTGTTTGCCCTGTATTACCCCGACTTTTGTTTGGAGTGCCCGTATTTGTGTCTGTCGCCTTTGTATATGCCTTTGGCATCTTAGCAATAATGCTGATAGTATCGGCGTACCCCTATTTCCTCTATGGCTTATAATCTCTGTTGCCTCTACATGTGGTGCCATTCTGAGTTGAGGGTGGGTATAAGAAGAAATGTGTACGAGATCTTTGATTCTTTCTGGGGGCTGGGGGGTTGGTTTGACAAAATTTTCCTTGTGTAGGTAGTGTGAAGCAAAAATGATGCTTTCTGTAAAAGAGAAGAAAAAATTTCACTTTTTCGCTTGGCTGCGTGGTACGGGCCGTTTCTACCACGAGAACTCGTTGTATGAGCCCTTTCTTTACTGTGCGTGGTACCCGGCCTCCACCAAATTGTTTTAGATCCATTAGTTGGGGGGTAGTTAGGGCTAAAACATATATGTTATTGTACTAATTTGGAGGGCGATTCCTAGGAGAGGGCAGCTTCCCGTAGCTGGGTAAGCTTACCAGTGCAGAGTGTTGTTTGGTGTTTAAATGCTAGGGGGTGCTCCTATAAAGACGTAAGTGTCGCTTAGGGGATGAACCTCTGGGTGCAGGTTAATGTACCGGCCTCCCAGCTGGTTGGAATGAGTTATATAACAGACCTGCTTATGTCAGCGGCTCGCTGCTGTGCGCTCGCGTGCGGGAAACACAATGGAGCCTGAGCAAGCAATTACTTGGCTACTGTGGTCACGGTCGATCGTGACGAGAGTCAGGAATGGTATTAGGATGTGAAGAGGCGTGTAATGACCAAGACAAGTGTAGTTTACTGACCAAGTGTTTATTGGTCAGTGAGTGTGAAATTGTAAGTCCCTTTTAGGGGAATGTGAATAATAATACAAGTTAAGTGTACAAGATTGTGGATGGGTTTTACAAAGTAAAGGATATCTGAGCACTTGCTGATTCTCACCTGATGATAGTAGCTGGAGCAGGGCCTTCGGCGACACACACTGTATGACAGATCATGCTCCCAAAAGGCCTCTCTTCTTATAGGTCCTGCCGTTGCTCAGTCAGCATTCCATTGACGTAGCTGCCCCAGTTAGTTATAGTGTTAATGTTTATGAGTGTGTTGCAAGTGATTGGCTAACCTCCCGAGCTGGGTGGCCGCCCTTGCTGTGTAAAAGGTACTGTTCTGGACTTATGATGTTTGCCAGTTAGGGGTGAGTTTTAGTAGAAGATGGGGGGTGGCTCTCAGGGGGTACAGCCCCCCCCCCGGGCCTGTACAATATCTAACCAACGCTGAATGCGTCAGCAGAGAGCCTAGGCTCCATGCAATGCATTCGTGAGGCGGGCGGTATTTCAGGGCATGCATGTTCGTTCGTGAGTTTTAAAACATGGCTCAGTGTAGTGATTGAATAGTGAATGTAAAATCAAGACTATTTTCTTCGTCGTCCTATGAAGAGAAATGTGCAGTGAAAGAGAGAAGACCAAACCCTCATCTAAATATTATACAGAGTGATAACCATCAGTCACGTAAATTCCAGTCTCAGTGGTAGGAGCAGTATGAATGGTTAACAACAAGTGTAACGACGGGCACGATACATTGTTATGTTTGTATTTTGTTTGGTGGCGTGAATGGAGTGAAATTGGAATTGCGTGTATTAAAAGTTTTCATCGTACAATACGAAATCATCAAATTTCTAATAAACATATTCTTAATTGGGAACGATATCATCTTGTGGGACAACACAGAATAGAGCACGACGACTGGAGTTTATCTACACAGAACTATAAGGTATGCAGTTAAGAATTACCAGTTGAATGAATATAGTTTTGCCACTGATGACAGTGACTAGCTAATGACAGTACTGGCTATAGGCTACTATTTTAGACATTCACGTCGTTGCGTAGTGGCCAGCAAACTTGGTTGTCGCCACGAAGGCCTTGGTTCGATTCCGGGCTCTGCCAAGAAATTTAATTCTGGTCTCATTATACTCAACCTCGTGAAGCAAAACTGAGAAGAGGTAGGTTCGATTCCCACCTCTGCCATCCTGAGAGTGGTTTTCCGTGGTGTCCCACTTCTACTCCGGGTGAATGCCACGATGGTTCCTGAATTAAGGCCATGGTCAACTCCTTCCCAATCCTCATCTGAATTACACTACACACACTGTACTCTGTGAGCTGCCAGAATGGGATTGACAGTTCTCGCCGCGCCATGTGGTCTGAGAACGAGGTTGCCAAACTGTACAAGCCAGAGATACAGCTGGCCAGGCACTCGAGCACGTGGGCTGAAATATTGCAACGCAGAGTATTATGACATCAACTATGCGAACATGGATTGGTCAAGAGGCAGAGGTGTGATGACTGACGTGGAATTTCTGGCCTAATGTCAATACCATTCTGGCAGTCTTCACAATAACACAAGTTATTATACAAATTTCACTCACACCCAAGTACACGGGGCTACACGAATAAACAACCATTTTAGAATCTCAGCAGAATACAAGTAAAACTCCTGTTTATTTTAGAATTTTCGAGATGTCTACAAGTTGTCAATACAAACATGAATTTTTCCAATTGTAGAGAGAATATGCCCCAAGTTTAGAAAGACAATTATTATGCGTACTTGGGATTATGTTAAAAGCTAAGTGCCACGCTCAAATTATACTAATAAAAAACATTTAAAATATTTTGGGACTGTAACTCAAGTACTTCATTTTACTAGAATGGCACATTAGGCCTACACAGGTGGCCAAATGATTAGGGTAAAGCCCTCTACACTGATGAGAGATGCTAACCAGATCAGACTTGGCCACCAATTGAGCTATCGTGGCAGGAAATTAATTAAATTAATGATTTCCAGTCGGTGAAATAATGTATTTATTCACTCGTGTCCAGAAACATAATCAATAAATACACAAAAATATCAAAAAGACAAATATTTCACTAAACAACGTTGGACCAATATTTTGCAATGTCCTGGCCATTTTTTTTAGCGTATGGCTTTTAGTGCCGGGAGTGTCCGAGGACATGTTCGGCTCGCCAGTTTTGTAGCTGCTTCGAGACGGACACCCAATGGGTGAGCTACAAGTACCGTTGGGGAGGAAAGTTGGAAGGGAAGGGCGAGGAGTTGGAAGGTAGCGGCTGTGGCCTATAGTTAGGGACCAACCCCGGCATTTGCCTGGAAGGAAGATGGGAAACCACAGAAGACCATCTTCAAGGTTGCCGGCGGGGGAATTCGAACCTCCTCACCTCCCGGATGTGAGCGACTGCCATTAGTCATGCCGTAACGACCACGGCTAACTCACCTCTCGGCCATTGGTTGTAGCCTTCACTAGATCATCCATGGAGCACTGAGGGGCGTGGTGGCTCAGCGGTCTAGCTGTATGTCTCTCACCAAGGCGGTCTGGGTTCGATTCCCGGTCAATGCATGTGAGATTTTCGAAGTGAAATGCCATGTCCTGTGGTTCGGATTCCACGTAAAAAGGAGGTCCCGTGGCTCATAATCACAAGATTCACGGTCACGTAAAACTACAATCTTCCTTCCTTCTTCCTTCCATGGAGCACTGGAGAGGGCAGACGCTGCAGTTGAGGAGGTGGGCCTTGGTTTGTTTTTCACCACAATCACAGCAGGTCGACTCACAAGGTAGTCCCCATTTCTTAATATTGGTCCCTGATCTACCAACCACAGACCGTAACCCATTAAGACTCTTCCATACACAGTAGTCCATGTCTCTTCGTGTCCTGCTGGAAGACTTTCAGATGGGTTTACCCACCATCAAGATGAAGGCTTCTAGAACTCCAGGCATTTACTCTTGATGTTTGAGGTGGATTTTTCAGGCATTCAGTTGTATGTGGGAAACTACTCCTAGACTTCAATGAGCAGGTTGATAATCATGCAATGGATGTGCTTCAGATATATCTACTTTCGATCTTTCATATCTGGCTGCCATTTCTTGTGTGATATCTGGGCGTGCAATGCCTGCTAAGCAATAACGTTTATCAGATGGGGTAGGTATTTAAGGTATTCGTACGCCGTACACTACCAGTAACAAAAGGAAAACTGTAACAGATTTGGTTTTAGGACACGGCACCATACTGCTTTACTCATTAAAAGATTGGTCTTTCAATGCCTACTGTCTAATAGAAAATAAAATACGATAAAAGCGGTTTAAAGTAAAATAGTAAATAAATACAACAATGTATTTGGTTCGTAAAAGAACTCTTGTAACACATTTCGTAAATACATCAGGAACGAGAAGGACTTGTGTTCAAATCCCTATTGAATCCAGCATTTCAACTTGAAGAATTTGTGAAACATAAGACTCTGATGGGAGTTCGACTACAATCTCCCTTCACAACCGGGTGAGGTAGTCGTGATCATTATGGCGTGGCTGCAGGCAGTTGCTCACATCCGGGAAGCGAATAAGTTCGAATTCCCCCGCCGGCAAACTTGAAGATGGTCTTCTGTGGTTTCCCATCTTCCTTCCAGGCAAATGCCGGGGTTGATTCCTAATTATAGGCCACAGCCACTACCTTCCAATTCCTCGTCCTTACATTCACACGTTCCTCCCCAGACAACACTCCACACGAGACGGTGCTTGTAGCTCACCCCATGGGTGTCCGCATAGAAGCAGCTACAAACACTTGCAATCCGAACTGGCCCACGGACACTCCCGGCACTAAAAGTCATACGGTAAACAAAATCCCTTCACAACGTTAACTGTAATTAATCATCACTAGAAGACCCGTGCTGCTCCGCAGCATTCACTTCAACAATCCTACAGCACTTCTGTCCATATGACATTTGCATGTCTTCATGCTAGTGACCTGAACAGACATTTATGGTACCGCGTCGCTTTTGAGTACAGTAAATGATGAAGTAGACTTATAAGATCAAAGGTGTGGGTGTCTGCCTGTCCTCTGTGTGTCCCACTAGTTACCCTGCATAAGCTTAAAAGGCGCACGGACCTCAGGTTCCAGACGCAATTCTGAAAAGCCGAGGTGAACAGCTAACTCCAAACACATAAGCTACGCTCTTCTCTGAAGAATTAACTCGACACGACTCGGCAGTTTGATGCTGGCTGAAGCTAGGGTGATAGGTCGCTCGCAAGCTCGTAAACTCACTCTGAAGCTAGTAATTTAAATTTCCACTGAATGGAGATTGCTAGAAGAAAGGAAAACGTAAAAACACTTACAGTGGTCGATGTGGGAGCTGTCGCGGACTATCTTGCAGAACTTTTCATGCTGAACAATTCTCAGAGAATATCGGTATTCTTAACGGTTTACCCAGTGTAAGCTTAAAAGACACATGGACGTTAGGTTTTTCTTCAACTCAATTCACTGAAATCGTAAATGCTCGGATTCTTTTGGTTATAAATAAATGTTTTTCTACCTAATCCTTCATCGAGAAATCCTTGACAGAATGGTGAAAACCGCATCAAAATCCATCAAGTTGCTCTCGAGATTACCCGTTACATCCAAGAATTGGAAACTTATTATTATACTAAACTAGCTGAAGTACCTGTGCTTCGCTACGCGTCATAAATAAATTAAAATGTGAAAGTGACAGTTAAAACAGGGGATAGGCGAGGTGCTGCGCTGAGGGAGATTAAGGATGGAACATTTTGTCCACACCGTTCGGCGTTGGCCGTGTTTTATAGCACAAATTTAGGTTTTACTCGCTAACATTTGGAGATACCTTTCGGATAGAAAATGTAATTTTAAACCTCGTATATCCCATCAAAAGTTTGCTATTTCTTAGCGTTCACTTTTTATTTGAAATGGAAATATGAAAGTTTGAAACCAAAGGGTGTAGTGACGTCACTAAAATTGTCGCCATCTTTAAATAGTGCAAAGTATTGAAATCAAAAGTAGCCTTTATGTTAACCAGGTAAATCAGCTACTTCCATGTAAAATTCATGTAAGTTGGACCAGTGGTTCTTGCGTGATTGAGTAATACACAGACACACACCATCTCATGTTTAGCCTCGCTTCCCTCGCGTCATAGTCGTGTCATATTGTTATTCAATGACATGCAGGTTTAACCCCGTTAACACCCATTTAGAACCTGAATATCCAAAAATCCCTCCTTAGTAGACTTTTTCGACACACAACAAATATATCCCCTTCTAACTTTAATAGTTTTGATTGGTCGATGAGAGTGAACATCCAAAAATCCTTCCTTAGTGGACGTTTTTCTTCCAGAATTTCACCCCTCCCCATAGGCCCCTTAAATTGGATTTATGAAAAAAAAAACGTCGAAAACCTACTTATTTTAATTATGTATTCATTTATTTATTTTTAAGCTGATTGAAACTCGGAGAAATCAAACTCCTCGCCTATGTCGTTAAAAGATACACGCTCCGTTAGGAATTTTTCAACCCCCACTTTTCATCGCTTTCACCTCATAATATACACCACATCGAAAAACCATTAGACATGTGTCAGCTTATTTTTAATGATTAGTATATATGCCAAGTATCACATCCCCAAATGAAACCACTCATGAGATTTTGTTATTCAATGAAATGCACGTTTACCCCCTTAACACCTCTATAGAACCTGAATATACAAAACGTTTTCCTTAGTGGACGTTTTCGACATACAACGAACTTATCCCCAAAATTTCATGTTTCTAACTTCAATAATTTTGGCTGGGCGATGTTGAGTGAGTGAGTCAGTCAGGACATTTTCTTTCATTTATTTTTGAGAATTTCACCCCTCCCCATGAACCCCTTAAATTGGATTTATGAAAAAAAACGGTCGAACACCTATTTACTTATTTAAAGCTGTTTTCCCCCTGAGTTTGATGAGTGAGTAAGTGAGTCAATCAGTTAGGACACTTTCTTTCCTGGTTTTTTTCCCCTCGAATTTCACTCCTCCCCATGGGCCCCTTAAATTGGATTTATGAAGAAATTGTCGAACACCCATTTGCTTATTTTAAGCTGTTTTTTCCCGCCGAATTTCAAACTTCTCGCCTATGTCGTTTAAGAGATACACGCTCCGTTAAGAATCCCTCAACCCCCAATTTTCACCCCTTTCACCTCATAATATACAGCACATCGATAAACCCTTAGACATATGTCTGATTATTTTAATGATTAGCTTATATACCGAATATCACATCTCCAAAGAAACAACTCATGAGATATCGTTATTCAATGAAATACACGTTTACCCCCTTAACACCTCTTTAAAACCCGAATAAACAAAAATCATTCATTAGTTGACGTTTTCGACATACAGCGAACATATTCCCAAAACTTCATGTTTCTAACTTTAATAGTTTTCGCTGGACGTGATGAGTGAGTGAGTCAGACAGGACATTTTCGTTCAATTGTTTTTACCAGAATCTCACCCCTCCCCATGGGCCCCTTAAATTGGATTGATGAAAAATCGCTTGAACACCTATTAACTTATTTTTAAGCTGTCTTTTTCCCCTGAGTTTGATGAGTGAGTGAGTTAGTCAGTCAGTTAGGACACTTTCTCTCCTTCCCCCCCCCCCCAGAATTTCACCCCACCCCATTGGCTCCTTAAATTAATTCATGAAAAACTTATTTTTTGAGCTGATTTTTTTCGCTGAGTTTCAAATTTCTCGCCTATGTCGTTTAGGAGATAGGCCTACACTCTTCGTTGGGAATCCTTCAACCCCCAATTTTCACCCCTTTCACCTCATAATAATACACCACATCGAAAAACCCTTAGACACATGTCTGCTTATTTTTAATGATTAGTTTATATGCCGAGTATCACATCCCCAAATGAAACCACTCGTGAGCTATTGTTATTCAATGAAATGCAAGTTTAACCCCCTTAAGACCCCTTTAGAACCTGAATATTCAAAAATCCTCCCTTAGTGTATGGTTTTGACATACAACGAACATATCTCGAAAATGACACGTTTCCAACTTCAATATTTTTGGCTGGGCGATTATGAGTGAGTGAGTGAGTCAGGACATTTTCTATCAATTTTTTTTCTTCAGAATTTCACCCCTCCCGATGAACCCCTTAAATTTGATTTATCAAACAAACTGTCGAATACATATATACTTATTTTTAAGCAGTTTTCCCCCCTGAGTTTGAAGAGCGAGTGAGTCAATCGGTTAGGACACTTTCTTTCCTGTTTTTTACCCAGAATTTCACCCCTCCCCATGAGCCCCTTAAATTGGATTTATAAAATAACGGTCAAACAACTATTTAATTATTTTTTCTGCTGATTTTTTTCCGCTGAGTTTCAAACTCCTCGCCTATGTCGTTTAAGAGATACAGGCTCCGTTAGGAATCTTTCAACCCCCCACTGTTCACCCCTTTCACCTCATAATATACACCACATCGAAAAACCCTCAGACACGTGTCTTCTTATTTTAATGATGAGTTTATATGCCGAGTATCACATCCCCCAATGAAACCAATCGGGAGATATTGCTATTCAATGAAATGCAGGTCTATCCCCTTAACACCCCTTTAGAACCTGAATATCCAAAAATTCTTTCTTAGTGGGCGTTTGCGGCCCTTGAGGAAGCTGCATACCAAATTGCATTCCAATCCGTTGGGTGGTTTCTGAGATTTCGTGATGAATGTGTGAGTGAGTGAGTGAGTGAGTGAGTGGTATTTGACAAAAAACTAGTAGATAGTGTCAAGTCTTTGTTATGCTACACTCGGTTGGCAGTGCTGTGTGAGCAGTTGAGTAACTAACGGGATTTCAAGTAAAGATCCTCATTTTCTATACCGGTAGTGCAGAGCTCAACTCGAATCCAGTCGGCCGTGTCTCGACTTGAGCTATGTTGCCATGGAAACTATCTGCCTTGCCATTCCTTCATGAGTATGTTTTTTTATGATTTGATTAGCCTGTGCTTGAGTGCAAAAGAGCCGAAATCAGAAGAATGAGAAAGACTATCGAAAATTCATGTAGCCAGATGTTCCTTCAAGGTCCTAAACTATGTGTATGCAAAATTTGGTTGAAATTGGTGAAACGGTGTAGATTTGTATACGGAACCAACCCACCCACATACATTCATACAGACTTTCACTTTTATATATAAGATTGATAGAGATATCCACACAATTTAAGGCTACAGCGGTACAATTTGGTGTTTTGTCTACTTATGAACAATGGTATAAATTTAAAATAAAAGATGAATTTAGAGATGTAACTCTTGGTTAACATACAGAGGTGTGCAAATTTATAGAATTAAATAAATAATTTTAATTAGTCATAATTACTTTTATTCAAAATAATTTTATTGACCAACTTCTTTTGTTGTCCTACTTAGTAGTGTTTCCTCTCCCGTGGAATTACACCTTTTCCCATAAGGAATTGCGTCTGGAAACTTTCAGATTATTGGATTCCGAAGGATATCTGAGCTGGGTCCATTTTCAATTTTTCATTGACTTTAGAATTCAAGTCAGGTGATTTCAATGCATAGTTCATGAATCTTTGAATAGTTCAATAGCGTTCATCAGTTAAAAGCCCCCAAATCCCTCCGCTCTAAATTCACACGTAAAGTAGAGTGAAGTAATAAAAACGAAACGTGTGGCATTTTGCATTTGCAAGGCTCCTCTGATAGTGGAAATTCTAAAAAATAATTTTAATGTGAGTTTCTTAAATGAAAATATAATTAGGAGTCTTGGTTAAACATTTGAAGTAATTTCATCGCCTTGTAAACATACTTAGTGCATTAAACCGTGAAAAGTAAAAATGCAATTTTGGAAAACTGAAATCGAATCTAATAATTTGCACATCTCTGTAAGACAGCTATCGCCTCCACCCCTACAGATAGAGTAGTAAGTAGAGGCGATTGATGAGAAATGAAAAGATAACTCACACAGAAGGGATTAATATTTATTAAGCTGTAAATTTGATTGAGTATATCCTTGTTATAGAACTGAGGGAATGAAATAACAGTATGCAGGATAGTAATAACCGATGTAGGACGATAGTATTTTTTCCATTACCACAGGACATCGTATCGTATTAGGGATGCGGACGTCCTTGTATAATTGTTATTTAATCTGTGCCCCGTTTGCTGAGGTTTGTGCCCCTCCACAACATTCGTTTCAATATTCTAATAGTACTTCCTTCCATTCGACATTTGCTGTTCGCTTGCCTTTTGGTTCTATTTGAACTTTGACGTCATGAAACGATTTTGCTCGCGATAGTGCGGCATACAGTAAAGTTGTCCGTGGCTAAACACCGGTTGAGGTAAATAAATGCCTACTTGATCTAGTGTTTGACCTTGAGCTTTATTGATAGTTATACAAAAAGCAAACGTACTGGAAACTGCCTCCTTTTGAAGGAAAATGGCATAGAAATATCTGATGGCATAAGGTCAAGGCGAGGGAGTAGTACATTGTTTCCAACATTTACGCGAGTAATAATTTCCAGGTGTAAGCAATTGTCATGCATCTTCCAAACCAACAGTCTACTACCGTTCAACAAAACTTGGGTAACATTAATATTTCTCAACAAAATCACAATTGAGTCTTCTTTTAGTCGAAGGATATGAGGTGTCAATCCACTTATGCCTATGCTGACTAAAAATTCTATTGGGAATTGTAGAAGTTCACTCTCATCTTCAGTAATCAAGTTAAGTTCTCGATGATCCTGGGATTAGATCTTAAACTTTGTCATTGATTTCTTTACAATGTTCATTTTTAGGTGCTAAAATCGCTATTTTTGAAAAGCGTGAAATATTTTTCAGCGTGGGGCTACAGCGTGGGACTAATTCTGAATTTTCTCCATCGACGTGAGGGTATTCACCGTTACCAATTTGTATCAAGAAGTTTGCAAAGTCACGTTGATCTGTATCCACTCGCATATTTTGGTTGAGTTTAAAAATTTTGAATAATGGCCACCTTACTGGAATTTGTACTGATGCTGCGTTAGATGCGTGAGGCACAACAGGCAATACCTGCCTAAAATCTCCACCTAAGATGATAATTTTTCCTCCGAAAGGCACGTCGTTATTCATGATGTCCTTGAGCAACCGATTTACACACATCAACGCGTGCTTATTAGCAATAGGGGCTTCATCCCAGATGATAAGTTTTGCTGAACGAATATAAAAAGCTTCCTTGCTGTTAACTTTTATTCCTGATACAGAACTTTCATGTAAATGTAGAGGTAACTTGAACTGGCTGTGTACAGTGCGCCCCTGAGGTAGTAACATTGCTGCAATACCAGCCCATGCAACAGAAACTACATTTAACCCCAAGTTTGCGCAACTGTGAATCAAGCATTGGTAAAGAAATGTTTTCCCGGTGCCCCCTGGACCGTCAATGAAATATGCATTACTCATCCTTTCATTGCTGTTTTGTACTAACCCCAAAATTTCTGTAATTATAGCTGTTTGGTTTCCATTTGCTTGGTTTATCATCCGACTTAATTGATCCTCATTAAGTTTTGGATAATTCATTGGTAAATTTGTCTGAGGGAAATTATCAATAATAGCTGGCAATTCGAGAGAAGTAATGGGAAGACCATGGAGCTTAAATGTATTAGAAATATGTATAAGAGTGAACTGATATGCAATGTTAGGTTCGTGAAACAGCAGATAATCTTCTGATAATGAATTCTTGAAAATGTCCCATAACTATATTACATTTGAAGGGGTCTGAAAGATACCTATGTAAGAAAACAGTTGTCGTAAGTGAGAAGGCATCTGAAATTGTGACGCTTCTGCCAAACAACGCTGCCATTCAGAACCGTCAATCAGCAAACCTCGCTCCTTAGCTGTTTCTTTACAAGTAGAATAGACAACTGCTTTGTATGTTCGTAGATCCTGGAAGCTGGTAGCACCTATGACGTGAAGCAATAACAGGCGTAAATAATACCTTTCTGTTTCTGTAGGCGAAACATTATACATTCTGCCTATAGTTTTTGAAACATTTTTTTCTTTTTTGCTACTGACAGTTGCTCTTATTCCAGACGTAATGTACTGGTGTTTCAGGATATATACACGGACTTCTGGCTTGCGAATCTTGATTTAACTTGAACCACGCTTGTAATTACGTGTTGCGCAACTGTGCTTGAAGTAAATTATCAGGAGCGTTATCATTTTTAAAATAGATATTTTGCAAGTTTGGCAAGTGAACTGGTAATCGCACGATAGAATGTGACTCTTCTTGCATGTGAAATGAAAATATCCTGAATGCGGCTTCTGTTGGACCAACATATCTAGCATTTAGGAAAGAAGTAATTTCATCGTAGTTCAGCGTTTCGCCTTCAGGACATATTTTAACAATGCAGCAGTCATGACCTTTATACATATACTTGTGGATTTTAATATATAAGATACTTGTGTATGTATTTAACACTCCGAACACTTGAGCATATTTCAACATTAATATGAGCTTGCAAGTAAAGTAAAAGAAATGGATTGTAGGGAACAATGAATCGACTATCGATTTCAATGTCAATGCCTCGAATTGTTTTTATAATAATCCATCCATTATTTCTTCTCGTATACGAAGGATAACCATTGGCATTATCTTTGGTCTCTTCCTGAAACTGTTTAGGGAAATCTTTATTACATACGCCATCTCTCATACAGACTGAAGCAGGATTCAAAGATCCGCGAGGACCATGTACCATATGACGCCTTACCAACTCGTATAGCGCTTCATCCTCGAGATCTGGTATTTCGGCTGACACCACACTCTCAATGTCAGAAATTTCTCGAAACTTACAATCTTCCGTTAATGTTAAGAGTAAATGGATGTGCGGGAGACCTCGTTTTTAAAATTCCACTGTATATAGATATGCTTTTACCGAAAATTTCCTTAACATTAATCAATCGTAGCAATTCCTTTACTTTGAAGTGGAAAACTCTCACTTCAATATCAGACCTATTATTAGCCGTTTCCCAGAGATGAATGCTGTCAAGTATTTCTGGCCAGCCCACATTATAGGTGAACGTAATTAATAAATCTTCCTCACTATCGCCATCGCATCCTGATAATTTTGCAATATTTTCCTTGGGCTACCTGTAAAAGAAGATGGCAAAACTACAATCGGCCGACTCTGAGATTTTCATTTTCTGCTCGTGCATGCAAGGTGTATGCTAAACCGGCATATGTATCAACTCGTAAATTCGTTTGTTGATGATGTATATATTTTAACCGGTCACCTTCCATACGACAGTAGTAATCCACGAATAAATATCCATTTTGCAAATTTGAGCAGAGACAACTAACTCAACATGACCTCCATGAACACCATTCATAGACATATACATTTTGTAATCATCGCTCGTATTGATAGCAGTTTCGTACATATCGCTGTAGCCAACAATAAAGGAATAATAATTATTCCACTTGTCATAACATGTTTTACAATTCGCTTTCTAACCTGTGTAAATAAACTCTGATTGTTGTACTCACAATAAGCCAATGACCTGAACAGACAATTACCGTCACCTTTAATCTTTATAACATTTGTAATTGAGTGTCGCCTCTCATTCATCATAATATGATTCATTGTATTGATTGAGCACACAACCTATAAGGACGAATGATGAAACGAAAAGAAGAATGTTTGTAGCTGGTGAGACCAAAGACTATATAACAGAAAGATCGGATACACAATACAAAATTGCGGTTCCAACATTCGACTGTAGCGGCATCTTCGTGAAATTAGTTGTCTTTCGTATACAGTAGGGGCCAATAACCTAGATCTAGATGTTAGGCCCCTTAAAACAACAATTATCATCATCATCATCGTATACAGTATTTGTTGTCATTCGTGAGATGTTGACATGACAGTGTCATTAGCAAAATGACTGTTGATTGTGCATGAGCATTTCAGTCTCAACGTAATCCATTCTTTGAGAAGTTTTAATTAAATTATGTGCACAGAATCCCCTTCTGCTTATTGTATGGATACATGCAATATTAGCACTCGAGTGGAACAGGTAGAAGTTAACGATATCATTCATGGATACATGTGACATTAGCGCCCGAGTGGAGCAGGTAGAAGTTAACCATATCATGACGTAATTAGGGAACTCTCTGTTAATATCAAGTTAGATTTATTACTCGGGGCGGCGTTGAATATCATGATACAGTGTTAGGGTAAACCATACAGTTATTGGCCACTTAAGGATATCTGAAGTTTGTTATTCAATAAAATTCATATATGACTTTTTTTTTTTTTTGAAACAGCTTTTTGGAATTGTTATTTATTTCTAAGACAGGAATTACTACGACCCTTGTGATGAAATAATATTTCAGATTTACATATTAAATTATTTGAAAGTTTGTAAAAATGTACAGTTATTGGCCACTTCTGACAGTAATTGTCCACAACTGGTACAGTAATTGGCCACTCCATATTTCTACTAGTCGCGTTATACCTTTTGTTTGCTGAACAGTCTATATGATTATGTATTACAGCGTATCATACTTTTCAAGGAAAACAGTGTTAAATTCCACCTTTCACTAGGTTATACAGTTCACCTACATCATCATCATCATCAGGCACACTACTGTCACTGAAATCTTCAACTTCACTGGCTGATTTCACATTATAGCAGAAATGGCAAAGGAACCCATCCTCGTCCTGGGCCAGGGGAATGTGCTTTTTGTGATTATTCGGCACACACTTTTCGTGAAACGATCTGCGGCAATCGTCACAACGTATTTCCCTCCCATTTTTGATCCTGCCATGGCAGATGCAACACAATATTTCATTTCCTCCTTTCTCAAATAATTTCCTTTTAATTGTGCATCTGTCGCTTGCTTTGGATTCCTTTTTTCCCTTCATCTCTGCACGATTCCTTTTCCGTTGTTCTTTCTCTTCCTCTGCGGCAAGTTTAGCAAGGCGCTTCTTCTCAAACATGTCTTGGTATTTTTTTGATGTCACAGCAAATGGCTGTCTGACTGTGCTCTTCTTTCCTTTTCGCTTAGGAGTTTCAGGCCAAACAAGAAATTCCTCCATATGGTCTAAACGGGCTCTTTTGATTACTGAGGTAGTTGTGCTGGTCGAATTTTCTCCCTCCCCTGTGTGTATTCTATTGCTTGAGACATAACTAGTTTCTGCTCTTTCTTGGTTGTGCTGCGAGGCATTATTGGGCGTCACATTGCTACTGATATTTCTTGTCCCTTCTCTCTTAGGAGTCCCACTAGTCGATGGACAATCAATATCCTTCAGATTGGATGAGTGGCTTTTACACTGAATCATGCCACTTGCTGCATTGCTTGATTCACTGCCAGGCATTGGCCTGAAGTTCTTCTCTCTCTTGAAATATTTCCATATTCGCAACAAAGAGATAAAATCTTCACTGCTTTCTTGGAGAATCATGCCATCACTATTCTCAAACTTTTCAATTTTTTCAGCTCCTACAATGCTAAGAAATGTGTCATAATTCATTACCACATTTGAGATATTGTCTTCGTTACAGGATATCTGCCCATGCTCCTTCGGGACCGCTGTCACAGTCGATTTCCCAAGACATTTGGAGTAATCCACTGCATCAGGATTTAAAGGGCAAATACCACATACTTCAAAACCTTTAGCCAGTGTTTCAGGTTTGGCAGCAGCCTCAACTACCTTCTTCAGCAGAGGAGCAAATGACAATTTGTTTAGAACCTCACCTGGATGGTTAGAATACCAATCATGCACTGTCTTTCGCCAGCATACTTTGAGGGGACGAAACACAGCAACATCGGCAGGTTGTAGGATGCGGGTAGCATTTGGGTACAATGCAATTATCTCAATCTGTAATTCACGGCACAAGACACTTATTTGATATGTTAGGTGTGATTTATGTCCATCAACAAATAATACTACTGGCAGTGTTATTCCTTCAGACACAAGAAAGGGGTGAAACACATTTGCTATGTATTCAAAGAATACCTCACAAGTCATCCAACCACTGTCGCTTCGAGCGATTCCCCATTCCTTGGGAACAGATTCTGAAATCTTTTCAGGAATTCTTTTATAAGGATAGACTATCATTGGGCAACATGTTTTCCCACTGGCTGAAAAGGTGAACATAACAGTGATGTTCTCCTTTGAGGGTCCCTCCTGTACAGAATAGACGTTCTTTGCCCCCTTCTTCGCCAGCACACGACCCGTTGAGGGACATATTTGGAAACCTGTTTCGTCTCCATTGAAAACTCTAGATGGATCTTTCATAGCCTCTTCAAGGTTCTTCTCTTTAATATAGTCCTTCACTTCGCAAAACCACTTCCTAACATCACTCTCCGAGACACGTGAACTTGCCGCTGTTACTGACTCACTTGTTCTCTCCGTTATTTGCGGATGACGACGGAGGAATGCCTATAAACAAAAAAGAGAAGTCAATATTTTCAAAAGAATTTACGATTACATGGATACTAATAAACAGTCATGCGCATTTCTTATTACCTTCAACCACCCTTCGCCTGGGCGATTGTTCCTGAAAGGGTTCGGCCGTGGATTTAATATCAAAAAATTCTGTACGCTGGAAATGATGTCTTCTCTCTTTCTTGGAAAACCTTTCCTTGCCATTTCTAGAATCCACCTAGAAATATTACATTTCCCTTTAATTGTTAAGAACCATAACAATAATGCAAACTAATGTATCTCCTTACTTCATGTTGCTCATTTTGAATCATCTTAGGCCTACCTGACTAAAGTATCCTCCTCTTCCTTTGTGAGAACTGGTGATGGACCGAAAGAATTTTTGTGAGCAGGGTGTTTCAATTTAAATTGTAGACTGGTTCGTGGTAGGCCATAGTTTTTCGCCACGGCTCGCAGAGATTTATTGGGATCATTGTTTATTTCCACTATTGCTGCTTCCATAGCAGCAGGATCGTATTTTGGAAGTTTAGGCATTTTTAAATTTCCTACAAAGTACCAAACAAAAATTGTTATAGTAATGGACCACCCCAAAAACAGTTATTGGCCAGGTGGCCAATAACTGTATAGGCAACTTATTTCCCATAAACCAAGGAATATTGATATACTGATCACATAAGAAGCTTGTCTACCGCATAAAAATCATGCTTTTTTATAGACTTCCAAAATATAGCTATTGGCCGGGGTGGCCAATAGCTATGTAATGCAATATCTTCAGTTACAGTTATTGGCCACCCACATGTACGCCAAACACTACAATGATTCTTACAAATTATAACATTAACTCATTGCTTATTAACTTAACTCACCTCAGTAACCTTTCCTGGTGAGTAGGACAATATCAGAACAGTATCAGAGATATTTCAAATAGGTCCTGTCGCTAAAGAAATTCACAAGAAATACTACAATAATAAGTACTGTGCCAATTGAGTGCCGCCATTTTGAACTCTCACATCTAATGGAGGGAAAATATTCTATGCTCATGGAGAATAAAGGATAGGCCCGCCATCTGGTGACAAAAACCAGACTTACAATGATACCACTGCCTTGTAATTCTACTTTAAATCTGTATTGGCCAATAACTGTAAGGTGGCCAATTACTATATGGTTTACCCTAGTCGTTGTCGCCTAGCGACAATATGTCCGTCAAGTCATTCGATACTATTTTCGTGAGACCTTGAAGGAAGTAATATTCGTAATTATTTTAATATTCGAATGATATAATCAAGTAAGGTGGATATCAATCGACGGTGCTTGACGGGCATTACATTTTAAGACAACAAACGTCGTCGTAGCGCAAATACTTCCCGAGATATTTCAGTTTTAGTAAAGGGTGAAATTTTTTGAAAACTATTTTAATATATAAGATTAGAAATAACGGAATGAAACAGAAAAGTTGCATTCGAAACTCGTTGTGCACACATCGATGTTACGGGCTTTCGCGATTTATAGATTGCTCGCTGCAGTACCAACAGTAGTCTTGGAGGCTCCTCGATTATTTACGCCCTATACAATTCAGCTGTTATTCTTTAGACAGCACTCAAGCATATCTGTGGTCGAGCGCTGTCATTTTCCACTCCACTGCAGTGCTGTACATGACAGCTCTCTTCAGAAGGAACACATAGAGACCACACGTACTACTTGCAAACTGAACGGGGAAATAAAATATAATGATGATGATGATGATGATGATGATGATAATTGTTGTTTTAAGGGGCCTAACATTGGGTTATCGGCCCCTAATGGACTGGGTGATAGCGAAAATGACAATGAAATGGAAACCATAACAAAAAGTAAATTAGGTTGGAATGACTTACAAAATAGAACTTAAATTAAAAAGACTCACACGACGTAGAGTGGAAAGACAAAAATGGGAATTTAGATGGAAAATACTCACGAAAGCAATTTAGAGGGAACAATGAGCACAATATATAGTTTAGGTTCAAATACTTACAAATGGAATGTAATTCGAAACTCTCATAAATGCAATTGAAATTCAAAATACTGACTAAATGCAATTTAAAAAATCCAATTTAGATTGAAAATACTTACAAAATGCAATTGAGATTCAAAACACTTACAAAATGTAATTTAGATTCAAAATACTTACAATATGTGGAAGCCGGCGATTCAAAATACTTAAGTTACACAATGCAATTTTGATTGAAAATACTTACAAAAAGGAGTTTAGATCGAAAATACTTACAAAATACAATGTATATTGGAACTACTTACAGAATGTAGTTGAGATACAAAGAACTCACAAAATTTAATTTCGATACAAGGGAGCCAATTCACAAAATAAAGTGCGGGAATCTTAAAGAGAGAAGGAAATATAATGAAAAGAAAAGAAGGCTGATCCCTAGAAGAATGAGGGATCAGGAAAGATGAGTAAAGGACCAATTATGGCGGGAAAGGAAGATAGACCCTAGGCCTCGGATAACCTAATACCGTTGGGGTCGGAAGATACCAAGAGTTGGCCAAGAGAGGTTGACAGGAAACAAGACGGAGAGGAGCCTAGCACAAGTAAATGGAAGCAATGCCAGACTCAGCTGGGGTCCCGTGGTCGCCAACCCACTTCCCGTTAGATGTAAGCCCCTGGGGGGAATAAAATGAAACAAGCAAAATAAAACAAAATAAATTAAATAAAAATAAATTACATTTTATATATAACAAGTAGTTCCGTGGATAACTATGCAGCCTATTTTCATATATCCTAATTATGTTAGTTGCCTCTATCAACATACAAAATTTCAGTTTGTTTACTGTAATACATTCGTAGATATCCAGAACCGTCTAAATATTTCGGATGGTTGCTATGTTGGATTTTATGTAGTTCTTAAAGTTATGTACTATTACATGAAGATTATGGTGTAGGTGTAGTATTCAAACATCAATCGCACGATTAGGACACAAGACATGAAAATCATATTTTAAAATTTCGCAGAGCTGCCATCTTGCGGTTATGAAAACAATTGAAATAAATTAGATGCCAGTGGATTAAAATTTGTATAAGCATTTACCATACCAAGTTTCATTGCGTTCGGAATATTAAATCGCGAAAAACGTTTATTTAAATGTTTCAAATTCGCTTGGCCGCCATGTACGTTTTGTAGTTAACAGGTTTTAAGTCCCATAGGTGAACTTCTAGTAGTGCCCTTTATCACCGTAGAAAATTTCAGGGTGATATCAGAAATAGTTTCGGAGATATGGAATGCCGGTGAAATATTTCGCACAGCCTCCATGTTGGATTGGTGAGACGAAATAAAATTTGAAGGGCACGGTCGGGGTCGGCCAAAATAGTACTATGACCTTACCAAGTTTCATTGAAATCGCTCCAGCAGTTTAGATGTTATTGGGGGACACACACACACAACCACACACACACACACACACGGACAAAAGGTGATCTCATAAGCCTATTTTTTTTCATAAAATTAAAATAGGCTAAAAATGGAAATGTTTATTTGTTCTAAGTTAATGGACTCCGAAACCGTTGAACCGATTGCATTGAAATTGTGTACGGTTGTAGTGCACACGCCAAGGAAGGTCTAGGGCAACAATAATTTTAGATAGCCTTCTCTATTCCCTTCATTAAGGCCCTTGCAGGTTCGCTCCTGGCCGTGGTAAGTGATTTTTGAAAGGCGACAGAAATCATGGCACGCATATCATACGTTGTTGGCATGTTAAAGAGCCCATTTGAATTCAGTAGGCCGATTTCATAATGGCAAAATTAATCTCGGGATTTTCCGCCAACACAAAGAAGTTCCTCCTTTCTCAACTAGAAAGCGCTATAGTGTCAAAGAGCTTAGATATCTAACCTCCGTGGCTTTCATAGCGTTCCAAGGAACAGCGAAATTTGACATGCAAGCTGTCCTCTGGGCGCAAATAGAGCTTGCACCCGGCACCCGAGGCCATGCGATATTATTATTATTATTATTATTATTATTATTATTATTATTATTATTATTATTATTATTATTATTATTATTATTATTATTTACTTCAACAAGTTACTACAACCAGCATTCAATTATACTCCCCGAAAAGGACAAGGAGTTATAACTATACCCATGCATTTACGAGAAAGTAGGCTATATGTTCGTTACTGAACGTATTTTTAGCCTACTTTTCACATTTTGCAAAAATGAGGAAAAACTAGACTTATGAGATCGGGCAAATGTGTGTCTGTCTGTCTGTCTGTCCGTCTGTCTGTCTGTCTGTCTGTCTGTCCTTCTGTCTGTCTGTCTGGCTGTGTGTGTGTCCCCCCCTATCAACTCCTAAACGGCTGGAGCAATCGAAACAAAATTTGGTAGGAGTAAAGATCTATACCTGAATATCTCACGGCCATATTTGAAAATGATGTCAGTGCTACCAACTGCTAAAAAATCGCAATTGAAATTTGAGCTCCATGTTGGATATCCTGGAAGGTATGAATGGGAGCTATTTCAAAATTGGCACACGTATAGATAGTAATATTGCAGTTTAATTTCCAGGAGGCCTTACGTGGCAGTGTTGCCAAAATGAGTATAAGCCTGCTGATAGGTCCAATTTTTAAATGCATATAACTTCTACACTATCAATTGGAATTCAACCAAATTTCGTATGTTGTATGTGTGCATAACCAGATATGACTGAGCGTATTCTTAAGACCCATCAGGGCTGCCAACTGTTAATAAGTGCTCCTAATTTATTTTATCCAAATACCAATATATCTGGAAGTATGCAAGAAGACAGCTTTAAACTATGCACACGTATAGTAGCTAGCATTCTATATTAATTTGGAGTAACTTATATACGTCAGTGCTACCAACATGATTCTAAGCCTGCTGACAGGTCCAACTTTAAATACATGTAACTTCCATACTATCATTTGGATTTCAACCAAATTTCGTATGTGCTATGTGTACCATAACAGATATGACTATGCGTATTCTTAAGAGCAACCAGGGCTGCCAACTGTTAATATGTGCTGTACCTATTTTTGTTACCCTAATATCAATATATCAGAAAGTATGCAAGCCAATAGCTCTAAACCTTGCACACGTATAGTACCTGGCATTCTAGATGAATTTCGAGTAACTAATATACGTCAGTGCTGCCAACATGATTCTAAGCCTGCTGATAGGTCCAATTTTAAAATGAATGTAACTTCTATACTAACTAATGAATTTAATTCAAAATTGGCACAACAATAGATAATATAATTTCAGATTATTTCTGACCAATACATGCATGACATTGTTGCCAACATGATTTTACGCGCGCTGTTAGATCCAATGTTTAACTGCATGTAACGTCCATGCTATTCATTGGACTTCAACCAAATTATGTATTCTGTACCTTAAGAGATGGAACTAGGAATATATTCAGTCATCAGGGCTGCCAACTGTGGTGCTCTATTAGTCTAAATTTTGCCAGGTATACAGCATTTCGAACTAATTAAAAATTTCGATATTAGCAACTTAATTTCGTCATTATTCTAGATAGGTTCATATACTGTAGAATAAACATTGGCATGAAAAGTAGGCTCTTTAGTTCGTCACGGAACTTCTTGTTTGTTTTTGTTATGACTGAAAAAATTTATTGGATAATGTTCAAATTGCCCCCGTTTTTCTGACACCAAATCGATGTCCTGTGAATGAATCAGGCTAGCAGGCTGTAAATAGCGAGCTTTAAACGCCGCTCTCATATCGCTTGACCCGGCAGTTTTACAGAGCATAAAACTGGACTGTAATGAGGGTCGAGACAATAAAGCTCTATGCACTGTCCTTATTGCACCCCCATGGCACAAAATTAATTAAACAAACCCTGGATACAACACTTGGCTTCGGACACAAAATCAGGGAGATTGCTGTCTATAAGGCATCATTCATACATAAAGCCGTGTTTGTGTTTTTCTGTTTTGTGGTTAAAGTCAAATGCTGTGTAAAGCTGCCCGGAGAAGAACGCCAATGATAAAAACACTATATAAAACATTTATTATGCAGCACTGCTACTTCTTATCATTGTTGTTTCCTTTTAGAGGATTGTGACATCATGATCATCAGACCATATATAGGTGAGCCGGTCATTCGTGGCCGGTCGTAAGCACGTAACAATTCTTCTTAAAGCCCAAGTAGAACACTGAGATCCCTGAATATTTTCACATGCGCTGCCAATGCCACATTGGGCACTTCATTTTCATTCATCACAAAGGTGTGAAGGCTCACCGTTCGTGAAGACACCTCTGCGCACGTATCATATACCGGCCAAGAAGGAACGGCCCATTTATACTGGAGTGTGTGTCGAATGTGCTTCGTTACTTGCTTTATTGTGGTGCCGTATTTGTACTAGTGTGTGTTTAGGATTAGGATTGGTAAGAATTTGGGATATACATAGTTGAAGAGCGAATTACTCGAATAATTCCATTCGAAAATACGCATAGGTCTAGTTCGATTATTCGAATTGTTCGCACATTAGAATGTTAAAACATTCGAAAAATTGAATTTCGAAATATCCGCATTAGTTAAATAACCCAACTAAAACAAAGGTTGATGCTCTTCAGTCCGTCAACACGAGTTGTTCCTAAAAGAGATGGGTTATTCCCTAATCCTTGCCCAAGGTAGCGGGTTCAAACCCGGCCGAAGCCGTCGGATTTTAAGAGCGTTAAAAATCCCTCAGTATGCCTTCCTTCGGAGGGGAAGTAAAGCCGGTGGTCCCATGTCATAGATTTATGGCATGTTAAAGAACCTTCCACTAATTACACCTGTCTGAAGCTAAAGTGGATAGGTTAATAATGTAAACAGCGCTCTAAGGTTTCTACGTTCGTTGCCAATAGCCGACTGCGGTGACGTCTAGTAGCTAAGTTCTGAACTTGGCCTAGTAGTCGTTGACGGTGGCGCTTGGCGGCAAAAGTAGGAACTATTTGAAAAATTCTAAGTTGCAGTCTGTACTTAAATTTAAAAAAAAAAGTCCTCTCGGCACGCCGGAAGGCGGAGGTAGATTTCACCGGATAAACTTGGGGATAGTCGAAAATAGGCAGAATATGCAGGTTTTCGTAGAAGGATCAGACAACATTTATTGCGTGAAAGTATTTTATAATTGGAGATTAATTAACTTTGTTTTTCGTCATTTTATGCATATTTTAAACATTCTATTGTCTTATGATGACGGTAACCTTCTTGTCATTTGGAGTCCATTTTTATACTTGTGGTCACACTGTCCTTATGCAAAGTTTCGACACTGATGTGTAACTATGTAACGGTCTGTTACTTCTTCACGCAAAATTATATCTCCCGCAGAGATGTTGGTTGGTTCCTCAGTTTAGGGGCTGCGACAACGTGGTCATGTAACCCCGTGTACTTTGGGTGAGTGTAGAATCTGTCTGATAAACGGTGTGAATTGTGATAGCTGTATTAGTCTGTAATTCAGGTAAGGAATGCAGACGCCCAATTTCAAGCAGTAGTTCCTAATGTTGCTACCAGATACTACCGTCAACGACACCTAGCTGTGAACTTGGCTACTAGATGCCACCGCAATCAGCAACTCGCAACGAACGTTGGAACTTCCCCTCCAAAGGAAAGCATACTGAGGGATTTTTAGCGCTCTTAGAAAATCTGACGACTTTGGCCGGCTTTGAACCCGCGACCTTGGGCATAGGAGTTCAGCATGCTACCAGTTAAGTCACCGAAGCCGCATCACACTTAGTCAGATGGAAATCTGAATCTGATCTCGCGCAAGTGCGTTGTCATGGCAACGTCTGATGGCTCATCCCTCATCAATTTAGTAGTGTTGCCATGTCAACCACTGATAGCTCTTGGCATTTTCTTACAATTCCGAAACCATTTTTCTCATCCCTTGGCGAAAAGGTGGCTCATATCAAAAATTCTTTCAGACAAAAGTTTTAGGTAATTATTAGGGGAATATTGTCCATTTTGTACGGTTTTGATATTGTGCCTATTAACAGAGATATGATTAATGTTTCCCGAAAAAAACACTTTTTCCCACCCCTTTGGTCAATGGTTGGTGCTATCAAAAAAACGTTTCAAACATAAATTTCTGAGCTTTATCCGACACATAGTATGAACTTTGAACGGATTCGATATTTCACATATTAAGAGAGTTATAGCAATATTTCATTTTTTCGAAAAAAAAGTCCCCCATTTTCATCCCCTTCGACCGATTTAGCCCAGTAACGAACTCGTCCGAGATTTTATGGGTATACATATTCGGTAAAAAATTCAAAGTGATTGGTGCAAAGTGACGGCAGTTATCGTGTCCACAAGAAACTGATATACATATATATACATATATTACATAAATTATATATAAACTTTTGAACTGACGGTGGTTTTGGGGTCTGGGGGGATGTGAAACGCGAAGATATGTCGAAATTTTCCGGAAATCGAAACATGGTACCCATTGCCATAGTTAGCTTTCTAATGAAATCTACCTAAAATACTGCCGTCAACGACACCTAGCTGTGAACTTGGCTACTAGATGCCACCTCAATCAGCAACTCGCAACGAACGTTGGAACTTCCCCTCCGAAGGAAAGCAAACTCAGGTTTTTTAGCGCTCTTAGTAAATCCGACGACTTCAGCCGGGTTTGAACCCGCGACCTTGGGCATAGAAGTTCAGCATGCTACCAGTTCCGATACCGAAGTCGCTTCCCACTGACATATGAAAACTGAATGTGATCTCGTGCAGTGGCGTTGTCATAGCAACTGCTGATGGTCATCCCTTATCAATTAAAAGTAAAGTTGTCATGGCAACCTCTCTTGGCACTTAGCATTTTCTTATAATTTAAATCATTTTGTTCACCCCGTGGCGTAATGGTGGGTCATATCAAAAATTCTTTCAGACAAAAGTTTTAGGTAATTATTGGAGGAATATTGTCCATTTTGTGCGGTTTTGATATTGTGCCTATTAACAGAGATATGATTAATGTTTCCCGAAAAACCCACTTTTTCCCACCCCTTTGGTCAATGGTTGGTGCTATCAAAAAACTTATTTGACATAAATTTTTGGTACTTATCCGACACATATTATGAACTTTGAAGGGATTCGATATTTCATGTATTAAGAGAGTTATAGCGATATTTCACTTTTTCGAAAAAAGCCCCCCATTTTTACCCCCTTTGACCGATTTTGCCCATTAACGAACTCGACCGAGATTTTATAGGGATACATATTATGTAAAAAATTAAAAGTGATTGGTGCAAAATTACGGCAGTTATCGTGTCCACAAGAAACTGATATATATATAGATAGATACATATATACATAAATTATATATAAACTTTTGAACTGACGGTGGTTTTGGGGTCTGGGGGATGTGAAACGCGAAGATATGTCGAAATTTTCCGGAAGTCGAAACATGGGACCCATTGCAATAGTTAGCTTTCTAAAGAAATCTACCTAAAAACAGATAACACACACTAATACAGTCATCACAATTAACACCGTTTATGAGACAGATTCTACACACACCCAAAGTACACGGGGCTACATGACCGCGTTGTCGCAGCCCCTAAACTTAAGGACCAACCAACCATTCCCTTATCCTGAAAAATATTACATGAGATTAATAATTAATAATAATTAATATTTGATTAATAATTTATTTATTAATCTCATGTAATTTTTTCATGATTAGGGAATATCCCATGTCTTTTGGGAAAAACTCGTGTTGACCGACTGAAAAGCATTAAACGTTCGTTTACTAAGGCTACACCAGAATAACCCAACTATTCCGTCAATAATCGAATGAGTCGAATCATTCAAATGTTCGAAATTATAAACACAGAAACAAAGATTGAAAGAACGCAGAAAGGGGAGAAAGACAGAAAGAAAGAAAGAAAGAAAGAAAGAAAGAAAGAAAGAAAGAGAGAGATAACAAGTGATGAATGATATTTATGTATAATTGTTGTTGTAGATTCGTTTAGAGGTTTTGCGACATCGTGGTCATGTAGCCTCATATACTTGGATGAGTGTGGATTTTGTGTGATACTTTCTTACTCCTTGGCGCTACAGCCCCCTTGGCCTCCTGTACAATCTTCACCCACTCCTCTCGGATCATGGCCTTCGTTTTCCATCTTTTTACTCCCATTCTCCTCAGGTCATCTTCTACGTCATTCAACCATCTAATCCTTGGTCTACCCCTCATACGACGCCCTCCAGGTTTCCCTTCAAAGACTTTCTTTGCCATCCTGCTCTCAGTCATTCTTTCAACATGCTCTAGCCATCTCAGTCTATTGCCTTTTATTTCGGCTACTAAACCTGGTACTCCATATAGTTCTCTGATCTCTCTATTGTTTCTGATTCGCCGAACTCCACTATCATTCACTGGACCATATATTTTCCTAAGTATCTTTCTTTCCCATCTCTGTATTAACTCCTCATCCCCTTGCGTCATAGTCCATGCCTCTGATCCATACGTTACCACTGGTCTCACTACTGCGCGATATATAGTTAATTTCAGATTCCTACTTAGGCTTCAGGCCTGTTTGCCATCTCTTGATGAATGCAGTACATTTGCATTTGTCTGTAGGCACAGACTAAAGTAAAATGTGGCTCTTCACCGCTGTCTCAGTCTCACTCATGACTGTGATTAGCCTATATGGAAGCTACTGAGGTGTGGGTGGTGCTTAGTAATGACATTCAGGGCAGAGTCAGTGCCTATGGATGCTGTGAAAGGTTCTACTCATAGGGTTAGTACTGCTGTTCGGACTCAGTGAGGAAAGCAATGACAAACTACCTCACTCCTCATCTTGCCTAGTATGCCTCACTATGGTGCTGCCTTGGGTTTTTGTGGGTATGTACCCACATAACCTAACGGCGGTACATTTTGAGGATCCAACCAGCCTTCGGGCTGACTACCTAACAGACAGACTAGGCTTCTCGTCTGGAATACCTTGCATAACGCAATCCTGTTATACCAGGTGAGTCAGCCGCCCCTTATAATTTTAGTTTTCGGCCACACTTCCAACGTCAGATGCCAATATGGTCGACAGTTCCCCGTAGAAAGCCAAGCCACAATGACCCTAAACGACATAACAAGATTTATGACAACATGGAAGCAAGACCTTCACAAAAACATGTGTGCGACAAGTGATAATTCAAAACATGTAACTGTCATACGGGCATGTACAAAGAACATGCCAATGATACGGTTTCAGTTGGATACGAAATTGACGCTAGGTATGGCGGTGTACTGATAAAAAACGTGAATGAATCTACGAAGCGGAAAGGTGTATCACATCTCATACGCTTTCAGGCAAGCTGTAGGGACAAGTAGCCGTGGCACCATGGTCTAAGTGCATAGTACATAATCATCCTTTTTTAGGGAGCTGGGTTCAAATCTCACCACCGCTAAATATTTTTATGCACATTTTAAGCTTTGGGAATAATATACAAGAGCATTCGTGCCACATTGACTAATATCATGCGGTGTTTATTTAGGGTTCAATGTGTACTGGCTTGACAGAGTGTGCAGCCTAGAAGCGGTGGTTATTTCATCGCCAAGTTCTTGTATTTGATCTCCCAGGGGCTCACATCTGATGGGACGTGGGTTGGCGACCACGGGACCCCAGCTGAGTCTGGCATTGCTTCAACTTGTGCCGGGTTCCTCTCCGTGTTCTTTCCCGTCGACCTCTCTTGGTCAACTCTAGTTCTCTTCCGACCCCGATGGTATTAGGGTATCCGAGGCCTAGGGAGTCTCTCCTTTTCCGCCTTAATTGGCTCTTCTCTCATTTTTCCTGATTCCTCATTATTCGAGGGTTCTTCTTTCAGCTACCTCCTACCTTCTGCTCAAGGCCCTCAGGCAAGGCGAAAGGACGAGTACCCGTGGAGCAATGGCCGAAGTGCGTAGAAGGTAGCTGTCTTGTTTATGAGAGGTGGGTTAGATTCCCACCACCGCAGAATATTTTTGTGTTTATTTTAAACTTTGGAGATCAAATACAAGATGATGATGATATTTTTTGTTACCAGGGTCCTAACATCTATAATTAAATATAACTACAAACTTTCACTATCGTTTTACCCTTCAGGGATAGCCTTTCCCATGGACTAAGCGAGGGATCCGACTTCTACCGCCACTGAGGGTAGTGTCCTGGAGCTTGAGACTCTGAGTTGGGGATACAACTGGGGTGTGTGACCAGGCACAACGCCCAGGCGACCTCACCTGCAGAGCGAACAGGGGGATGACAAAGGGATGGGAAGAGTGGGAGGGTTAAGCAAGGAAGTGGGAAGGAGGCAGCCGTGGCTTTACGGAAATTACCATCCTGGCATTTGCCCGAAGACGAAGTGGAAGCCATGGAAAACCACTTCGAGGATGGCTGAGGTGGAAATCGAACCTTCTCTACTCATTTGGACCACCCGAGTCTGAGTTGACCCCGTACCAGTCCTCATGCCACTTTTCAAATTTCGTGTCAGAACCGGAAATCGAACCGCGGACCTCTGGGTTTGGCTGCTAATCACGCTGACCACTACACAACGGAGGCCACTGCTACAAACTTACAACTAAAATTAACTACTGACTTACACATGCCGTTTATACGATTTCAGTTGTATACGAAATTAACGCTGGGTTCGGTGGCATACAGATAAAGAACGTGAATGAACCTTTGAAGCCGAAAGCAATATCACATACGCTTTCAGGCAAGATGAAGGGATGAGTAGTGGTGGAGCAATGGTCCAAGTGCGTAGAAGGTAGCGGACCTGTTTTTGGGAGGTGGGTTCGAAGCCCACCACCGCTAAATATTTGTATGCACATTTTGCGCCTTGGGGATCAAATACAAGATGATGATGCTAATTGTTGTTTTAAGGGACCTAACATCTAGGTTATCGGCCCCTAATGGTTTGGGTTTTCATGGAAAATGGAGCTGAAAATTTAAGTAAATCTAACTACAAACGTACACAATTGGAAAAGGAAAGGAAAACAAAAGAAGGGTAAGGGAAATAGAAGAAAGGGGGAAAATGCCCTCAACCCTCGGAGAATGAAGATTGAGGGACTTTGAAAGAAGGAGAGCCATGAATGGTAGGGAGGAAAGGGAAAGAGGAGAGGGCCCGCCCCAAAGACAATGGAAAAAGGCAAAAACTGGACCCAGTTCAGGAATACCTAGGGATCGATAACTCTCGAACACACCAGCTGTGATCCCTTAAGGGTCTAGCATTATACAAGGTGCACAAGAACTGGTGGGGACACACACACCCTGCCTCCTTGAGGGCCTTGAGCAGAAGGCAGGATGTACCTGAAAGAAAAACCCTCGAAGAATGAGGGATCAGGAAAAATGAGAGGAGAGCTAATTAAGGAGGGAATGAGAGACTCCCTAGGCCTCGGATACCCTAATACCGTCGGGGTGGAAGAGAACAAGAGATGACCAAGAGAGGTCGACAGGAAAGAAGACGGAGAGGAGCCCGGCACAAGCTAGTCGAAGCAATGCCAGACTCAGCTGGGGTCCCGTGGTCGCCAACCCACGTCCCATCAGATGTGAGCCCCTGGGGGATCAAATACAAGAACATGGCGATTAAATAACCACCGCTTCTAGGCTGCACACTGTGTCAAGCCAGTACACATTAAACCCTAAATAAACACCACATGATATTAGTCAAATGTGGCACGAATGCCCTTGTATATTATTCCCAAAGCTTAACATGTGCATAACAAGAAGTTCCGTGACGAACTAAAAAGCCTACTTTTCTTAAAATTTAAAATTCATGCCAATCTATATAGACCTATCTAGAAAAATAGCGAAATTAAGTTGGTAATATCGAAATTTCTAATGAGTTCGAAATATACCTGTAGCCTAATAGAACACTACAGTTGGCAGCCCTGGTGACTGAATATATTGTTAGTTCCATCTCTTAAGATACAGAATACAATATTTGGTTGAAGTCCAATGGATGGCATGGACATTACATGCAGTTATACATTGGATGTATCAGCGCGTGTAAAATCATGTTGGCAACAATGTCATGCATGCGTTGGTCAGAAATAATCTGAAATATTATGATCTCTTGTTGTGCCAATTTTGGATGAAATCCATTTGTTAGTATAGAAGTTACATGCATTTTAAAATTGGACCTATCAACAGGCATAGAGTTATGTTGGCAGCACTGACGTATATCAGTTTCTCATAATTAATCTAGAATGTTAGGTACTATACTTGTGCAACGTTTAAAGCTGTTGGCTTACATACTTTCTGATATATTAATATTTGGGTAAAAAAATAGAGACTGCATTTATTAGCAGTTGGCAGCCCTGGTTGCTCTTAAGAATAAGCATAGTCATATCTATTATGGTACACGTAGCACATAGGAAATTTGGTTCAAATCCAATTCATATTATAGAAGTTACATGTATTTAAAAATTGGTCATGTCAGCAGTCTTAGAATCATGTTGGTAGCACTGATGAACATAAGTTACTCCAAATTAATCTTGAATACCAGGTACTATACGTGTGCATAGTTTAAAGCTGTCGGCTTGCATACTTTCTGATATATTGGTATTTGGATAAAAGAATAGAGACCATTTATTGACAGTTGGCAGCCCTGGTGGCTCTTACGAATACGCTCAGTCATATCTGTTTATGTACACATATTACATACAGAATTTGGTTGAAATCCAATTGATAGTATAGAAGTTATATGCATTTAAAATTGGACCTATCAGCGGGCTTAGAATCATTTTGGCAACACTGCCATACATGGCCTCCTGGAAATTAAACTGAAATATTATTATCTATACGTGTGCCAATTTTGAAATAGCTCCCATTCATACATTCCAAGATATCCAACATGGAGCTCAAATTTCAATTGTCATTTTTCAGCAGTTGGTAGCACTGATATCATTTCCAAATATGGCCGTGAGATATTCAGCTATAGGTCTTTACTCCTACCTAATTTTGTTTCGATTGCTACAGCCGTTTAGGAGTTGATAGGGGGGGGGGGACACACACACAGCCAGACAGACAGACAGAAGAACAGACATACACACACACATTTGCCCGATCTCATAAGTCTACTTTTTCCTCATTTTTGCAAAATGTGAAAAGTAGGCTAAAAATATTTAGCGGTGGTGAGATTTGATCCCAGCTCCCAAAATCAGGACGGTTATCTTCTACGAACTTAGACCATCGCGCCACGGCTACTTGTCCCTTCAGCTTGCCTGAAAGCGTATGAGATGTGACAGAGCTTTCCGCTTCGAAGGTTCATTCACATTTTTTATCAGTAAGCCACCGTATGTACGTCAATTTCGTATCCAACTGAAACCGTATCGTCGGCATGTTCTTTGTACATGCCCGTATGACAGTTAGGAGCTTTGAATTATCACTTGTCGCGCAAATGTTTTTGTAAAGGTCTTGCTTCCATGTCGTCATAAATCTTGTAAAGTCATTTAGGGTCATTGTGGCTTGGCTTCAGACGGGGAACTGTCGACCATGTTGGCATTAGACGTTGGAAGTGTGGCCGAAAACTAAAAAAATAAGGGGCGGCTGACTCACCTGGTATATTTCTTCTCTTATGTTATTACTGTATTCTCTGTTAATATTGACCCAAGATATTTGTCTGATAACCTGTGTTATTGTGATGACTGTATTAGTGTGTGTAGTTTTAATTCATATGAGGATTGGGAGGTAGGCAGCTGTAACCCTAATTTAGGAACCATCACAGCATACGCCTGGAGTAGCAGTGGAGAAACCATGGAAAACCACTTCCAGAAAGGTTGAGGTCGGAATCAAACCCGTCTCTTCTCAGGTTTGCCTCACGAGGCTGAGTGTACCTCGTTCCAGCTCTCAGACTAGAATTAAATTTCTTATCAGAGCCGGGAATCGAACCCGGGCCTCCGCGATGACAGCTAACATTGCTAGTCACTACCCAACAAGGACTTATATATAAGGATCTAATAGGCTGATTGGGAATGGAGTGAACCCTCATCAGACCTTTTGGATCCCCCCTGACTCGACCAACTCGTTAGCTGGGCATACTGTTGTATTTCCATTAACAAATTGCTGTAATTTTTGGGCACTTATCATCTACGAATAATTATATTAGAAATGTTCAATTTATTTTATTGCTTTCCACGGTGGGTGAGTGGTTATCGTGTCGGACTACCAACCCTAAGCTTGCAGGTTTGCTCCTGGCAATGGTAAGGGATTTTTGAAAGACGGCAAAAATCACGACACGCATGCCATACGTTGTTGGCATGTTAAAGATTTCATTTAATTTCAGTAAGCCCTGTTCATAATGACAAAATTAATCTCATTTTTTTTTCGCCAACACAAAAGCTCCTTTCTCTACTGGAAAGCGCTATAGTGTCGAGAAGCTTAGATATCTAACCTCCTTGACTTTCATAGCACGTCAAGGAACAACAAAATTCGACATGCTAGCTGCCCTCTGGGTGTCAATTAACAAAGCTGAATCCGGTACCCGAGGCCATACGATATTCTTCTTCTTTGTTCGATTTTGGCCTACTTTGGACCACGGGAAACAATTGACTTACTGATTAGTCCTTTTTTTTTTTTTTTTGCTCCCAAAAATTCTTCATCCTTTCACTGTGGATTCTCTTCCTTTCCTCCGACCAGATGTTCTTGGCTCTTCTCATTTGATTTTCCTGGAACCCTTTGAATGCATCAATCGTAACTCGAAACACCTCTCTATTCCAGATCTCATTTGGACTGACCCCAACTTCCTCCATACCCTTTCTTATTTCATCTACCCATTTTGTAGCCGTTTTTAGACTATTTTCATTTATGAACAAGAAGTTCCGTGACGAACTAAAGAGCCTACTTTTCTTAAAATTTAAGATTCATGCCAATGATTAATCTATATGGCCCTATCTAGAATAATGACAAAATTAAGTTGGTAATATCGAAATTTCTAATTAGTTCGAAATACTGTATACCTGTCATAATGTAGCCTAATAGAGAACTACAGTTGACAGCCCTGGTGACTGAATATATTCTTAGTTCCATCTCATAAGGTACAGAATACAAAATTTGGTTGAAGTCCAATGGATAGCATGGACGTTACATGCAGTTAAACATTGGATCTAACAGCGCGCGTAAAATCATGTTGGCAACAATGACATACATGTGTTGGTCAGAAATAATCTGAAATAATATGACCTATTGTTGTGTCAATTTTGAATGAAATCCATTAGTTAGTATACAAGTTACATGCATTTTAAAATTGACGTATCGGCAGGTTTAGAATCATGTTGGCAGCACTGGCGTAGGCCTATATTAGTTACTCCAAATTAATCTAGAATGCCAGGTACTATACGTGTGCAAAGTATAGAGCTATTGGCTTGCATACTTTCTGATATATTGATATTAGGGTAACAAAAATAGAGACAGTATTTATTAACAGTTGGCAGTCCAGGTTACTCTTAAGAATCGGGATAGTCATATCTGTTATGGTACGCATAGCACACACGATTTTTGGTTGAAATCCAAATGATAGTATAGAAGTTCCATGTATTTAAAGTTGGACTTCTCAGCAGGCTTAGAATCATGTTGGTAGCACTGACGTATATACGTTACTCCAAATTAATATAGAATGTCAGATACTATACGTGTGCATAGTTTAAAGCTGTCGGCTTGCATACTTTCGGATATATGGGTATTTGGATTAAAAAATTGAGAGCATTTATTAACAGTTGGCAGCCCTGGTGGCTCTTAAGAATACGCTCAGTCATATCTGTTTATGTACACATAGCACATACGAAATTTGGTTGAAATCCAATTGATAGTGCAGAAGGTATAGGCATTTAAATCTGGACCTATCAGCAGGCTTATAATCATTTTGGCAACACTGCCATGTATGGACTCCTGGAAATTAAACAGCAATGTTATTATCTATACGTGTGCCAATTTTGAAATAGCTCCCATTCATACCTTCCAAGACATCCAACATGGAGCTCAAATTTCAATTGCGATTTTTCTGCAGTTGGTAGCCCTGACATCATTTTCAAATATGGCTGTGAGATATTCAGGTATATATGTTCACTCCTAACAAATTTTGTTTCGATTGCTGCAGCCGTTTAGGAGTTGATACGGGGACACACACACAGCCAGACAGACAGACAGACAGAAGGACAGACAGAAGGACAGACGACAGACAGACACACACACATTTGCCCGATCTCATAAGTCTACTTTTTCCTCATTTTTGCAAAATGTGAAAAGTAGGCTAAAAACTAGGCTTGTGAGATCTCCTTTTGTCCGTGAGTCTGTCTGAGTGTGCGTGTGTGTGTGTGTGTGTGTGTGTGTGTGTGTGATGGCGTGTGTGATAGTGTGTGTCCTCCACCTAATAACTTCTAAACGGCTGGACCGATTTCAATGAAACTCGGTAAGTTAATAGCACTATTCCGGATGACCTCGACCGTGCCCTTCAAATTTTGTTACGTCTCACCAATCCAACATGGCGGCTGTGCGAATTATTTCACTAGCCTTCAGTATCTCCGAAACGATTCCCGATATCATCCTGGAATATTTTACGATGATAAAGGGAACTACTAGAAGTTCACCTATGTGACGTTTGAAAACCTGGTAACCACAAAACCAGCATGGCGGCCAAGCTAAGTTGCGACTTTTAAATAGACGTTTCTCGCGATTTAAGCAACCAAACGCAATCCAACTTGATACAGTATATGCTTATACACATTGTATGCACCGACATCTAACTTCGTTGAATTGTTTACATAACCTCAAGATGGCGGCTGTGCGAAATATTTCACCGGCATTCTATACCTCTGAAATTATTAGAAGTATCACCCTGAAATTTTGAACGGAGATAAAGGGCACTACTGAAAGTTCATCTATAAGACTTTCAAAAACCGATAAACTACAAAACGAATATGGCGGCCAAGCGAATTTGAAAATTTTATACCGACCTTCCTTGCGATTTAATGATCCAAACGCAATGAAATTTGGTACAGCAAATGATTATACACATTGTAATGCACTGGTATCTAATTCAGTTCAATTGTTTACATAACCTCAAAATGGCGGCTGTGCGAATTTTAAAATTGAGTTTTTATTTCTTGTGTCGTAATCAAGCGATCGAAGTGAAAGTTTGAATAATGAACCTACACAATAATTTTCCTTAATGGTACATGAATCTATGGCCTATACATATAACAATCCAACATGGCGACCATCCGAAATATTTAGATGGATCTCAATATCTACGAATCTATTACAGCAATCAAACTGATTTTTTAAATGTTGATAGGGGCTATGAACATAACTTCACCTATAGGACTTTCAATAACCTGGTGATCACAAAACCAACATGGCGACCAAGCGAAGTTGCGACTTTTAAATAGACGTTTCTCGCGATTTAACCAACCAAACGCAATAAAACTTGGTACAGTATATGTTTATACACATTGTAATGCACCAACATCTAACTTCGTTCAATTGTTTACATAACCTCAAGATGGCAGCTGTGCGAAATATTTCACTGGCGTTCTATATCTCTGAAACTATTGGCGGTATCACCCTGAATTTAGTACGGAGATAAAGGTTAGTTAGTTGGTTATTGTTGTTTTAAAGGGCGGAACTACGAGGTCATCTGCTCCTGGAGATAAAGGGCACTACTGGAAGTTCATCTATAAGACTTTCAAAAACCGGTTAACTACAAAACTAATATGGCGGCCAAGCGAAGTTGAAAATTTTAAATAGACTTTCCTCGCGATTTAATGATCCAAACGCAATGAAACTTGGTACAGCAAATGATATGATGATGATGATAATTGTTGTTTTAAGGGGCCTAACATCTAGGCTGTCGGCCCAGCAAATGATATACACATTGTAATGAACTGGTATCGAATTTAGTTCAATTGTTACATAACGTCAAGATGGCGGCTGTGCGAATTTTAAAATTAAGTTTTTATTTCTTGTGTCGTGATCATGCAATTGAAGTGAAAGTTTGAATAATGAACCTTTGCAACAATTTTCCTTTAATGGTACATGACTCTATGGCCTATACATATAACAATCCAACATGGCGACCATCCGAAATATTTAGATGGATCTCAATATCTACGAATCTATTACAGCAATCAAACTGAATTTTTTATGTTCATAGGGGTATGAACATAAGTTCACCTATAGGACTTTCAATAACCTGGTGATCACAATTCCAACATGGCGGCGACGCGAAGTATAAATATTCACATGGTCGTTTCTCGCAATGTAACCATCCGTGTGCAGTGACACTTGGCACAGTAAATCCTTATACAAATGTTAATCCACTGGCATCTAATTTATTTCAATTGTTTCCATAACCACAAGATGGCAGCTGTGCGAAATTTAAAATCTCGTTTTTACTTCTTGTGTCCTAATCCTGCGATTGTAGTTTGAATGCTACACGTACACAATAATCTTCATGTAACAGTACATAACTCTAGGACCTACATATATAAAAATCCAAAATTGTGACCATCCGCAATATATAGTCGGTTCTCGATATCTACGAATCTATTACAGCAATCAAACTGAAATTTTGTATGTAGATAGAGAAAATTAACATAAGTAGGATATATGAAAATAGGCTGTATAGTTCTTCACGGAACTACTTGTTATCTTGATGATGTAATTAATTATTTTCTTCGTTAGTCGACTATCGCTCATTCTCGTAAGGTGTCTATAGAACCGCATTGCTCGAATATTCCAATTATTGATTAATCGAATATTCAAATGATATGTACAGTAAGGAGGCAGCCTTGGACTTGTGTTAGGTATCAATCAGGCATTTGCCTGGAGCAGAAATGGGAAACCATGGAAAGTTATTACTATGACGGCTAAAATAGGAATCGAAACCACCGATTTTCAGTTGCCATAAAGAGGCTGAGCAAAACCCGTTCCGCTGCTCAGACATGAATTTATGTTTTTAGAAAACCATAAATGGAACCCAGGACTTTGGGGACCGGAGTCTCAATAGGTTAGCTTAATAAGAGGGACATGAGAAGAATACCAAAGATAAAAACACTAAATAGATTCCATTAAACTTTCATCAAGCTTCTGCTGCTGCTACAACCTGCTATATCAACCAACCCACTGCTTTGTTCCTTCAAATACACAGGTGGAACGTGACAGACAATGGAGATATCTCATTTCATACCATCCGTAGCAACATCATATTGTTATTGTTTGAACTGTCAGTTTGAAAACTGGTCTGATGCAGCTGTACAGAGCGGGAATTAATTTCCAAGTATCACTTTTCACTTATAAGTAAGTGCCATAAGCACTGTTTACATTGTGCATCAATTCTCAGAAGATTTTACTCTGAAAAGTCATCTAAGTAGAGTGAATTAGGTAATTTTATAGTATGTTGGACAAAATAAAATGATTTTCAAGGGTGCCAAAATCCAATAGAACGTTTGTTGTATGCGATTTTTACATCCCAACAACGCCCGCTGTTAAATTTGAAGATCCTTTCTTAGGGAAAGGAAACTTCGCTACCGAACAATAGCTGACGGTAGGCAGTAAACAGTAGTGTTCTTGATATTAATCCATTAACGAAATTGAACAATGTAATACTTTCAAGTTCCTAAATCTGAAATAACAACAAGCTTCCTTCTACCAGAGGTGTTCCTTTCTTGTGTTACCCTTATTAATGTACTAGCAGTAGTGCCCGGCTTCGCCCGGTGGATTTATTTCTTTAAAGAATGATAATGAATACTACTACAGAACTGGAGCGCTCAAGGTTAAGGATCGGAAAGCACCAACGCTTATTGCAGCTGATAACCTCAGTATACTACATCAACACCATCGCCCTTATACAGAGGCATACTATTGTCATGATGATAACTGTTTTAAGGGGCCTAAGAAATCCTTTTGCGCTAATTACTACCCGTGACAGCATTTTATAAGCAGCTCGCAATATTCCGCACCAGAACACTGGTAGGGACGACGTGATGCAGCCCACATTACCAGGCAACAATAGACTTAGGTATTATTGAAGCTGTCCGGGAGGGCGTGTTCTTCCGAATTACTGAACAAAAATCAATCTTTATGGTTACCTGAGAGATGTAGCCTAATGCTACATAGCCTAAACTATTCCTCTTGAATCTGGCTATCATACACAAAAATAATTTTTCGAATCCGACTGGTAGTTCCAGAGATTAGCGCGTTTAAACACACAAACACACAAACAAACTCTTCAGCCTTACTATATTAGTATAGAAGTAGAGATTTGTACGTAAGAAATAACTTGTAAACTGTTTCCCATGACAAAACGTCTGCTGTTTGAAATTCAGGGAAAGACTCATACTATGGGCGAATAATAATAATAATAATAATAATTTGCCAAACTGCGACACTATAATACAGTAGTCTTACCAGAAGCCTTATACCCTTCATAAACGACAGTAAGCAAGGGAAGAACAAAAATCAAGGAAATAGAAAAACAAGAGAGAAATTTACTGAGAAAAATCTACGGGCCAGTTCAGAAAGAGGGAATATGGATAAAGCGACCGACAATAGAACTGTAAGGTACAAACAGACAGAGACGATTACAAACAACATCAGGAAAAGAAGGGCAAAATGTTAGGGACACATACATAGGATGACCGAACACAGACTGACCAAGAAGATTTTTAATATAGTTATGGCTAGTATACTGAAAACCAATTGGGTAAGGAAAACCGTGGAAGACCTCAATAAGCTGACATGGCAGACAGGAAAATATACAGACAAAATATCAGAAAACAGAAATTTGAGCAAACGCCCAAAGAGAAGCAAACAGGAAAGATGTGGACAGAAGTTAGAGGAACAGCGAGGTCAACTGCCCGTATTTGAAGGGTGCAGGGAAATGTTTCTTATATTTTTACTTTTTATGTGAATGAAAGGTTCTTTCCCGGTCTTAAACGACACCTAAGATGGTTTTAAAAACATAGAGTTAGGTCCGAGGATACTGATTACTATTTTTGAAATTAAATTTCGTTAACAGAGTTTAAACGTCATTACTCTGGACATTTTACAATTGTGACTTAGGCCCTTCTTTCCCTGTGTGCTTCACTTTTTTCAAGTACTACTTGATACGCTAGAATGAAAACACTTACACGGACTGCGACCATGTTCCACCTTTCCCTGGCACTCACCTGTAACAAGGAAAGTATTTGTCAGTATACTGTTGGGACAATCCTTTTTTTCTAGATCAAACATTAAAATAGTCTACACAAAGCATTTGGTATCACCCTCCACTTCTTCATCTCTCTCCGAATGAAAGTTATGGTATTGCAGAAATTACCATAGAAGGATATATTTTATTCACCCAATCGTATTGTATCATGGGCACGCTTCAACAGCTGGGATCTAAGGGTGCTTGACCTTGTTGGCATGGTAACTAGTTGTTGGAAATTTGTCGATGAAGCACGCACTGGGATCTAAGTAAGTCTCCTTGCCTTTGTTGCCATGGTATCCAGTTTTCTAAAATTTGTCGATAAAACGCGCTTCAACAACTGATTTAAATCTGCTTGTCCTTGCTGCTATGGTAACTAATTGTCGAAAATGTGTCATTGAAGCACGCTTCGACAACTGGGATCTAAGTCTCCTTGTCTTTGTTGCTATGGCAACTATTTTTTGGAACTTTTGTCAACAACAGGGATCTAAGTCTGCTTGACCATGTTGCCATGGTAACTAGTTGTTGGAAATTTGTCCACACTAATTCTAGTTGTAATACACATATCCAAGTTAAAACAATGTTGTCGTAAAACTTGCACATTTGCTTCTCGTTTAAAGATATTAGAGCTCTTATACAAGAAGGGGACCCTGATCAGTCTTTCAGACAACGCTCAAATATCGATCGTGTATTTCTCGTAAGTTAATAGATTATGCTTAGCAGAGTTAACAGCTTTTATTCTAGAGATACAGCTGTACCGGTACCTAAATGATTCTGAACGTGGCAGTAAATCTAACGAAAAGCATAGCCAAATTTAAACGCCCTAATCAGTAACTCTCCAACATCTGTTTGGTTATGAAGTAGAATGAAGGTGTATGGCCACAGTGTTTCACCGTAGTTTTGGCAGTCCTCTTCACCCTGCTGATAATGTGATATTGTACACACCCCACCTCATCTCCCCTAGGAGCAGCTGGGGGCCTGCCTCTGACGTCACCCACTTTATTACAATACACGCGGCACGTCACAGATGCATGCTAGAGGGAGTCTCAGCGGTTAGCGAATATATTCTGTATTATCACTCTCAAATCCTCGCATGTCACTTTTGTCTTCCAGTTTCCAGTTTCTGAACTGTTTCTTCTTATCTTTTCACTCGTGTGTTTTGCCTTTTTTAATATACTATATTTTCTATGTTACTAGTTTTCTGATTATTGTGGATAGTTTTTTTAATTTTCTGTAAATAATTATTTTAATGTTTCTTGTACATTTTGGATTAAATGAAAGATCGAGGGAATTTTCTTCCAGAATACTTGAGTCTTGATGGTAGTGGTTGTCGATAGATAATAGTGAATTTCTATTTGTGTTCGTGCTTGTCGGTTTTGTTTTGTTTATACTCGTAAATTTTATTGCTAATTACTATATTGTCACATGTGTATATCTGTCTCGCAATAAAAAAATGCATACATAGATACGAGGGTGGATCGAAAAGTTATTGCCCCCATTTTTTTTTTAGCGAAAAGAATTACATACAGGAAATTACAAATATACGTACTGTTTTACGTACCCTAGTCTCCACATTTGCTCAGACATTTGTCCCATCGCTGCACTAACTTTGAAATACCCCTGTGGTAGAATTCAGCCGGCTGACTGTGGAACCATCGTCGGACTGCTGTCTTAGCGTCATCGTCGCACGTGAATCGCTGTCCTGCAAGGATCTTCTTCGGCAGATCAAAAAAGGTGGAAATCACTAGGGGCGACATCCAGACTGATAGTGGGTGGTCCAGACTCTCCCAGTAAAATTACAGGTGCTTATTGGTGGTTCTGGTTGTCACATGTGGTCTCCCATTGTCATGGCCCGCTGAAGAAGTTCCTGGCAGGACAAGGATTCACGTGCAACGATGACGCCAAGAAAGCAGTCCGACGATGGTTCCACAGTCAGCCGGCTGAATTGAGAATTCTACCACATGGGCATCTCAAATTTAGGGCTGCGATGGAACAAATATCTGAACAAAATGTGGACATTGTGGAGAAATAGTGTAAGGTAGGTAAAACAGTACGTATATTTGTAATTACCTGTGTGTAATTTTTTTTGGCAAAAATTACAGGCAAAGACTTTTCCACTTCGTACATACATACATACACTAAAGTCCTATATTTAAAACGCTAAGTTGTATGTTCCACAAAACGCAAGCTCATAAACCAGAGGGAATTTGAATGTGAGGTTTGTACCAATATCTACCAAATCGTCTCAATAATACAGAAAATATCTTGCATATGAGCATTCAAGAGAAAGAGAATTACCCGCAGTAGTGACGCATTGCACTCTGGTATCATAAATATCGAAAACTTGACTAAAGAAAGTGCCCTTAAACATACTGTAATAAACCAGTAGATAGCCCCTGTCAGAACTGTGTCACGTCGAGCCCGCAAATCAGTAGAGCCGGGCGGGTAGTCTATTTTATATACAATATTTACCTTCATACTCTTCGCTCCATCTATTGGAGAACAGTTCCCTCTCTCCAACTCAGATGGAATTAAGAAGTTGTTATTCTTGTTGTTGATTCATTTAGGGGTTTTGCGACATCGTGCTCATATAACCTCGAGTATTTGGGTGTGTATTTTGAATCTTTCTGATAACCTGTGTCCTTGTCAAGGCTGTAGCAGTATCCCTAACTGAGGCTGGAATTCGGAAGGAGGTGGCCAGTGTTGGTAATTTAGTGACTTTGTCAGTAGTTCCAGGGATTTTTCGAAACATTTGGTAATAATAATATCGTATGGCCTCGGTGCCGGGTGCAAGCTTTGTTATTTGGCGCCCAGAGGGCAGCTTGCATGTCGAATTTTGTCGTTGCTTGGAGTACTATGAAAGTCAAGGAGGTTAGATATCTAAGCTCCTTGACACTATAGCGCTTTCTAGTAGAGAAAGAAGGAACTTTCGTGCTGGCGGAAAATCCTGATATTAATTTTGTCACTATGGACACGGCCTACTGAATTCAAATGGGTTCTTACATGCCAACAACGTATGACATGCATGTCGTGATTTTTGTCGCCTTTCAAAAATCACTTACCATGGCCAGGGGCGAACATGCAAGTATGGGGTTGGTTGTCCGACACTGTAACCACTCACCCACCGTGGCAAGCACGAAACATTTGGTGGAAACATATTTTAAATGTAATACTGTTTGGATATGGTTTTTTCGACTATTTAAATTTCCGTTAGTGGCAATAATATTTTCCCATATTGATAGCATAGGAATTTAGCAACTCTAGACAACGACTTGGTAATTCTTGAAAACTTGAATTGGCAAAACTGGAGTTAGGAGCAATTGCTTGACGAGCGAAACATGCCATTCCATAGTTTTCTTCTTTTTCAATAGTTCATAATAATATATATACAGTACATATATTTATATAAACAGGGTGTTACAAAATGAATATCAGGGTTATAAGGCTTTTTAGTGTCTCGTCAATTTAATTTACAATAATAAATAATACATCTTTTTTAATTTCCTGTGGCCTCCTGAGAGGCCGAGTGTAGGTCTTTCTAGTCGACGTCCGTTGGTGACCTGCGTGCCGGGGTGAAAGATGAATGGATGAAGATGAACGAAACTGGGCAAGCATTTGGTAGGAAGCGGCCGTGGCGAGGCAGAAGGTAGCGTCCTAGCATTTGCCTGGTGTTGAAAATGGGGAAAACACGGAAAACCATTTCAAGGATGTCCGACGATGAGGCTCGAACCCACGCGTCTACTGTGTCAGCAGAGAGCTTGGCCCCATGGCCTATCGCTGCGCTTCAGTATACATCAAATGAAAGAACAACTCGAACAGTTTTCGTACCTGTGCTCATGCACTGGTTCTTGTCTTCCGTCTTCCATTAGAAAGCATTAGTAGCCAAGATGCCGACTAGGGAACAGAAAACTGCTTGTGCTTTGTACTTTGTAAGGACTGAATCTGTAGTTATAGTGCAACGTGCTTTCCGTATTAAGTTCTATTGCAATCCTTCGAGATCGTTTCATCAGTTTAAAGACATCGGCTGTCTTTGCTGCATCATAGTGCACCGACTAATTGGCATACCTTAGTACACGATTAGTTAAACGACGTTGTACCCAACCGCTGGATTGGCCGCAAGGGAACGGATGACATGCTTGTTTCGCATGACCTCCACGATCACATGATCTGACACCATGCGATCTTTACCTTTGGGGATTCGTAAATAATCATGTGTATATGCCACCACTACCGGTTGACCTAACCGACTTAAGAAACAGGATTGAATCAGTTGTTGCAACAATTACTCCAGACACACTGAGCAAGGTTTGGGACGAACTCGGCTATCGACTCGATGTGTACAGTGAGACGAATGGTGAACATGGTTTACACCTGTTGGACAAACTGTTTGAGTTGCTCCTTCATTTGATGTACTGATTGTAAGTTTAATGTAACAAATACTACAAAGCCTTTCGTTTTTATTTCAGTTTTTTTTTCACATGCTCCAGTAATTGGACTTATTTTGTGTTGACCGACTGAAAGTTACAATATCAATAAGGCGAGTAAGTCAATGAAGCCGCGGGCTCAGGCATGAATTGGCGGAACGTGCACGGAAGAGACTGGATATCACTGAACACTCCCGCGATAAGACTAGAAGCATATCGTTATAACTAGGCCTCGGATATTTAAGAACTAAAAATATGCAAGCAAATGTCACCTTAAAATGACGAAGTATGACTAAAAAATGACTAAATATGACCTTAAACTGACTGATTTAAATATGGCCTTTTTTTAAGCCTATTTTCAATTTTGAAAAAATAGGCTTATGAGATCACCTTTTGTCCGTGTGTGAGTGCGTGTGTGTGTGTGTGTGAGGTGTATGTGCCCCCCTAATAACTTCTAAACGGCTGGAGCGATTTCTATGAAACTCGGTGAGTTCATAGCACTATTTCGGATGACCCCGACCGTGCCCTTCAAAATTTTGTTACGTCTCACCAATCCAACATGGCGACTGTGCGAAATATTTCCCCAGCATTCAATATCTCCGAAACTATTCCCGAAATCACCCTGGAATTTTTTGAGGTGATAAAGGGAACTACTAGAAGTTCACCTATGTGACTTTTGAAAAACTGATAACTACAAAACCAACATGGCGGCCACGCGAATTTGCGATTTTAAATAGACGTTTCTCGCGATTTAACCAACCAAACGCAATGAAACTTGGTACAGTATATGTTTATATACATTGTAATGCACCGACATCTAACTTGGTTCAATTGTTAACATAAGCACAAGATGGCGGATGTGCGAAATATTTCACCGGCATTCTATATCTCTGAAACTATTTGCGGTATAACCCTGAAATTTTGTACGGAGATAAAGGGCACTACTGGAAGTTCATCTAGAAGACTTTCAAAAACCGGTTAACTACAAAACGAACCTGGCACCCTAGCGAATTTGAAAATTTTAAATAGACCTCTCTCGCGATTTAATGTTCCAACCGCAATGAAATCTGGTACAGGAAATGTTTATACACATTGTAATACACTTGTATCTAACTTAGTTCAATTGTTCACATAACCTCAATATGGCGGCTTTGCGAATTTTAAAATTAAGTTTTTATATCTTGTGTCGTAATCATGCGATCGATGTGAAAGTTTGAATAATGAACCTACGCAATAATTTTCCTTTAATGGTACATGACTCTATGGCCTATGCATTTAACAATCCAACATGGCGACCATCCGATATATTTAGAAGGCTCTGAATATCTATGAATCTATTATAGCAATTAAACTGAATTTTTTATGTTCATAGGGGCTATGAACTTAAGTTCACCTATAGGACTTAAAATAACCAGGTGATCACAAATCCAGCATGGTGGCGACGCGTAGTATAAATATTCACATGGACGTTTCTCGCAATTTAACCATCCGAGTGCAGTGAAACTTGGTACAGTAAATCCTTATACGAATGTTAATTCACTGGCATCTAATTTATTTCAATTGTTTCCATAACCACAAGATGGCAGCTGTGCGAAATTTTAAAATCTCCTTGTTACTTCTTGTGTCCTAATCATGCGATTGAAGTTTGAATGCTACACGTACACAATAATCTTCATTTAACAGTACATAACTCTAGGACCTACATATATAAAATCCAACATGGCGGCCATCCGAAATATTTATTCGGTTTTCAATATCTACGAATCTATTACAGCAATCAAACTGAAATTTTGTATGTAGATAGAGGCAATTAACATAAGTAGGATATGTGAAAATAGGCTGTATAGTTCTTCACGGAACTACTTGTTTAATATAAATCCAAGCGACAATCCCTTCGAAATAAACCCTGGAACAGTACATAATTAAGTAAAAGTTTTTGGGCTTGCAGGCCGTGGTCCAGAGAGCAGTGCTGACCAAGGATAGGAGCGGAACCCTTGAAAATACCTGGAAAAGTACCCTTATTCTCCAGAAACAGTTATGGCTTCCTGGGGCACTGAGTACCCCAGGACAGAAACACAACTCTGATGCATTAAAACAATGTATTACTAATAACTGAAATTACAAATTAGTGAAATCAACCCTGTAGCACAGATTACTTAAACTATTGAGGCTGTAAAATGAAAATAATTGTGTGAATGTAATAAAAACAAAAATATTTGCAATATTTCAACGCTATGGAAGATATTCTTTCTTTGGTCATCATAATCATAATAAACATTTTCAATTCTCACATTCACTACAAAACACCAAGCAATAACGTTTACGCACAAACCTCTTGTATTCTGAGCACACCACAGTGGTCTTGGTGTCCTTGGTTCATGGGCAAATGGGGCACTTAATGCCCTGGAAGCACTGCTTTGGGTATAAATAGCTGTCATTGTTAAGAATTATACACATTGACTGAAAGACAGTCGAAGCAAGTAAAAGTCACAGGAGGTGGCCGCTTATCAGGCGTACCAACATAACTTAATCGGGAAACGAAAATTCTCTGGGGCATTAAGTGCCCCACTGTACTGTTCCAGGGTTAAATTGTTAATTAAATTCTTTATTCCTATTTTCAAATTAATTTTCTGAATATAGATGATAATAATAATAATAATATCGTATGGCCTCGGGTGCCTGGTGCAAGCTTTGTTAATTGACACCCAGAGGGTAGCTTGCATGTCGAATTTCGTCGTTCCTTTGAACGCTATGAAAGTCAAAGGTCAAGGAGGTTAGATATCTAAACTCCTTGACACTACAACGCTTTCAAGTAGAGAATGGAGGAACTTTGTGTTGGCGGAAAATCCCGAGATAAATTTTGCCATTGAACACGGCCTACTGAATTCAAATGGGTTCTTTAACATGCCAACAACGTATGACATGAGTGTCGTGATTTTTGTCGCCTTCAAAAATCACTTACCACGACCAGGGGCGAACCTGCAATCTTGGGGTTGGTAGTCCGACACTATAACCACTCACCCACCGTGGCAAGCTAATATAGATGATTAAGTGGTTATTTAGTCTATTTTCCTTGACTCACTCATCAAACACCTGAGAATACATACCTATAAACATGATCACTAAATTAAATTAATGTTGTGGACTGGCACTGCTGCTGCTGCTGTGTTTTGACGTGTTAAAATGCTGCTGCAAATTACACTGTTTTTTCCAGCCACGACTCACTTCACACAACTTGCAAAACAGAACTGAACCATTCGTACAGAAATACTCTTCTCTAAATTCCTTAATAAAGCTTCGTAACTTAACACTAGTCGCCTCCGTAGCGTAGCAGTCAGCGTGGTTAGCTGCCGCCCCGGAGGTCATGGGTTCGATTCCCGGCTCTGCCACGAAATTTGAAAAGTGGTATGAGGACTGGAACGGGGTCTACTCAGCCTCGGGTGGTACAAATGAGTAGAGGGGGTTCGATTCCCACCTCAGCCATCCTCGAAGTGGTGGTTTCCCACTTCGCCTTCGGGCAAATGCCGGGATGGTACCTCCTGTAAGGCCACAGCCGCCTCCTTCCCTCTTCCTTGCCTATCCATCCTAACCTTCCATTCCCTTCCCTCATGAGGGCCCTGTTTGCTTTGCAGGTGAGGCCACCTGGGCGAGGTGCTAATCCCATCTCACCAGTTGTATCCTCTCCGATTAAATGTTCCTAGCTCTAGGACACTGCCTGAGAGAAGGCGGTAGGGGTGCGTTCCCTCGCTGAGTTCGTTGGAGCCACCACCCTTGAGGGTAAACGCGATTTAAAAAAAAACTTAACACTATATAGTAAAAGTCTTTTCCTTAGGCTGGAATGCGTACTGGAGTGCGATTCACCGTAAAGTGACGCTTGTTCAAGTAAAAGGAGATGTAATTAGCCAACTGCTGGGATGGGTTAGATTATAGATTATATCTACCTGTCCGACCATCCAGCCGAGTACAATGTGGTGGCGCAAGAGGTGCAGTGAGGTGTGCGACCTTCGTCCTATATAAAGGTATTCCACTTGCATTAACTGCCGCTGTGACATCCAGATCCAATTTCTGTATAGACTAGTTAACGTTCGGTCCCTTACAGGTGCCGTCAAATATGGCGTTCTTACCAAACGAATGCCAAAATATGACCTAATGATTAACAAGTAGTTCCGTGAAGAACTAAAGCCTATTTTCATATATCTTACTTACATGTATGTTAATTGCCTCTATCAACATACAAAATTTCAGTTTGATTGCTGTAATAGATTCGAAGATATTGAGGACCGTCTAAATATTTCGGATGGTCGCCATGTTGCATTTTTAGCCTATTTTCAATTTTGAAAAAAATAGGCTTATGAGATCACCTTTTGTCCGTGTGTGTGTGCGTGTGTGTGTGTGTGTGTGTGATTCGTGTGTGTGTGTGTCCCCTAATAAAATCTAAACGGCAGGAGCGATTTCAATGAAACTCGGAAATTTCATAGCACTATTCCGGGCGACCTCGACCGTGCCCTTCAAATTTTGTTTCGACTCACCAATCCAACATGGCGGCTGTGCGAAATATTTCACCAGCATTCAATATCTCCGAAACTATTACCGATATTACCCTGACATTTTCTATGGTGATAGAGAGAACTACTATAAGTTCACTTATGTGACTTTTGAAAACCTGGTGTCTACAAAACCAACATGGCGGCCAAGCGAATTTGCGACTTTTAAATAGACGTTTCTCGCGATTTGACCAACCAAACGCAATGAAACTTGGTACAGTATATGCTTATATACATTGTAATGCACCGACATCTAACTTGGTTCAATTGTTTACATAATCACAAGATGGCGGATGTGCGAAATATTTCACCGGCATTCTATATCTCTGAAACAATTAGCGGTATCTCCCTAAAATTTTGTACGGAGATAAAGGGCACTACTGGAAGTCCTTCTATAAGATTTTCAAAAACCGGTTAACTACAAAACGAACATGGCGGCCAAGCGAATTGAAAATTTTAAATAGACCTTTCTCGCGATTTAATGTTCCAAGCGCACTGAAACCTGGTACAGGAAATATTTATACACATTGTAATCCACTGGTATCTAATTTAGTTAAATTGTTTACATAACCTCAAGATGGCGGTAGTGCGAATTTTAAAATTAAGTTTTTATTTCTTGTGATGTAGTCATGCGATCGAAGTGAAAGTTTGAATAATGAACCTACACAATAATTTTCCTTTAATGGTACATGACTCTATGGCCTATACATTTAACAATCCAACATGGCGACCATCCGAAATACTTAGACGATACTGAATATCTACGAATCTATTTTAGCAATCAAACTGCATTTTTTAATGTTCATAGGGGCTATGAACTTAAGTTCACCTATAGGACTTAAAATAACCTGGTGATCACAAATCCAACATGGCGGTGACGCGAATTATAAATATTCACATGGACGTTTCTCGCAATTTAACCATCCGCGTGCAGTGAAACTTGATACAGTAAATCCTTATACGAATGTTAATCCACTGGCATCTAATTTATTTCAATTGTTTCCATAACCTCAAGATGGCAGCTGTGAAACATTTTAAAATCTCCTTGTTACTTCTTGTGTCCTAATTATGCGATTGAAGTTTGAATACTACACGTTCACAATAATCTGCATGTAACAGTACATAACTCTAGGACATTCATATATAAAATCCAACATGGCGACCATCCGAAATATTTAGTCGGTTCTCAATATCTACGAATCTATTACAGCAATCAAACTGAAATTGTGTATTTTGATAGTGGCAATTAGCATAAGTAGGATATATGAAAATAGGCTGTATAGTTCTTCACGGAACTACTTGTTATAAATGTAGGTTTTAGTGAATTATTGTGTAGGTGTAGTATTCATTTATCAATCGCATGATTAGGACACAAGAAATAAAAACGAGATTTAACAATTTCGCACAGCTGCCATCTTATGGTTATGAAAACAATTTAAGTAAATTATATACTAGAGGATTAAAACTTGTATAAGCATTTACAGTACCAAGTTTCACTGCACTCGGATAGTTAAATAGGTGAACTTATGTTCATAGCCTCAATGAACATAAAAAAATCATTTTAGCCTATTTTCATTTATGAAAAAATAGGCTTATGAGATCCCATTTTTGTCCGTGTGTCTGTGTGTGCGTGTGTGATTCGTGTGTGGGTGTCCCCCTAATAAAATCTAAACGGCTGGAGCGATTTCAATGAAACTCGGTACGTCCATAGCAATATTCCGGACGACCCCGACCGTGCCCTTCAAATTATGTTACGTCTCACTAATCCAACATGGCGGCTGTGCGAAATATTTCACCAGCATTAAATATCTCCGAAACTATTACCGATATCACCCTGGAATTTTGTTCGGTGATAAAGGGAACTACTAGAAGTTCCTTTATGTGACTTTAGAAAACCTGGTGACTACAAAACTAACATGGCGGCCAAGTGAATTTGCGACTTTTAAATAGACGTTTCTCGCGATTTAACCAACCAAACGCTATGAAACTTGGTACAGTATATATTTATACACATTGTAATGCACCGACATCTAACTTCGTTAAATTGTTTACATAACCTCTAGATGGCGGCTGTGCGAAATATTTCACCGGTATTCTATATTTCTCAAACTATTACCGGTATTACCCTGAAATTTTGTTCGGAGATAAAAGACACTACTGGAAGTTCATCGATATGACTTTCAAAAACCGTTTAACTACAAACGAACATGGTGGCCAAGCGAATATGAAAGTTTTAAATAGACTTTTCTCGCGATTTAATGATCCAAACGCAATGAAACTTGGTACAGCAAAGGTTTATACACATTGCAATGCACTGGTATCCAATTTTGTTCAATTATTTACATAACCTCAAGATGGCGGCTGTGCGAATTTTAAAATTATGTTTTTCTTTCTTGTGTCGTAATCGAACTGAAAGTTTTTATAATGAACCTACGCAATAATTGTCTTTTAATGGTACATAACTCTAAGACCTACATATATAAAAATCCAACATGGCAACCATCCGCAATATTTAGTCGGTTCTCAATATCTACGAATCTATTACAGCAATCAAACTGATTTTTTTAACGTTCATAGGGGCTATGAACATAAGTTCACCTATAGGACTTTCAATAGCCTGGTGATCACAAATCCAACATGGCGGCGACGCGAAATATAAATATTCACATGGACGTTTCTCGCAATTTAACCTTCCGAGTGCAGCGAAACTTGGTACAGTAAATCTTTATACAAATGTTAATCCACTGGTATCAAATTTATTTCAATTGTTTCCATTACCACAAGATGGCAGCTGTGCGAAATTTTAAAATCTCGTTTTTACGTCTTGTGTCCTAATCATGCGATTGAAGTTTGAGTATTACACGTACACAATAATCTTCATTTAACAGTACATAACTCTAAGACCTACATATATAAAAATATAACATGGCGACCATCCGAAATATTTAGTCGGTTCTCAATATCTACGAATCTATTACAGCAATCAAACTGAAATTTTGTATGTTGATAGTGGCAATTAACATAAGTAGGATATATGAAAATAGGCTTTAGTTCTTCATGGAACTACTTGTTTTAAAATAGATTCGTAGATATTGAGAACCGTCTAAATACTTCGGATAGTCTCCATGTTGGATTGTTATATATATAGGCCATAGAGCTATATACCATTAAATGAAAATTGTTGCGTACGTTCATTATTCAAATTTTACTTCGATCGCATGATTACGACACAAGAAATAAAAACCTAATTTTAATATTTCGCACAGCTGCCATCTTAAACTGAACTAAATTATATGCCAGCGCATTAAAATGTGTATACCTAGTAAATATTTACTGTACCATATTTGACTGCGCTCAGATGGTTAAGTCGCGAGAAAAGTCTATTAAAATGTTTCAACTTCACTTGGCCACCATGTTCGTTTTGTTTTTTACAGGTTTTTGAAAGTTAAATAGATGAACTTCTAGTGGTGCCCTTTATCACCGTACAAAATTTCAGGGTGATATCAGTAATAGTTTCGGAGATATAGAATGCCAGTGAAATAATTCGCACAGCTGCCATCTTGAGGTTATGTAAACAATTGAACTAAGTTAGATGTCAGTGCATTACGATCTGTATAAACATTTTCTGTACCAAGTTTCATTGCGTTTGGATGGTTAAATCGCGAGAAAATTCGTTTTAAAAGGTTCAACTTCGATTGGCCGCCATGTTGGTTTTGTATTTGACAGTTTTCTGAATGTCTCATAAGTGAACTTTTAGTAGTTCCCTTTATCACCGTACAAACTTTCAGCGTTATATCGGTGATAGTTTCATAGATATTTAATGCCCAGTGAAATATTTCGCACAGCCGCCATGTTGGATCGGTGAGACTTAAAAAAAATTGAAGGGCTTGGTTGGGGTCAACCAAAATGGTGCTATGACCTTACCAAGTTTGATTGAAATCGGTCCAGCCGTTTAGAAGTTATTAGAAGGGGGACACACACCCACAAACATTCACACATACGCACACACACACACGGACAAAGGGTGATCTCATACTCCTATTTCTTCATAAATGAAAATAGGCAAAAAATGGTCATAATATGCATTTATATGACAAATAAAGACCACTGTATTGTGACGATAATCACTTGATTTGCATCAGAAACAAATCGGGCATTAAAATAGAGGCTAAGAGACAAATATGACATTTCCTAAACATCCGAGCTCTAGTTATGACATCAATGAGTCCCAATCAAGCAGCAGTAGAATGTGTCCATACGCACGCTTGTCTTCGCTAGAACGAGCTTTGGGCAACTCTTTTAGTTCCTATCTCCATGATGACTTAGTATACTGCCATTGGAATTGGCTCGAGAGGAAACCAACATACATTAGGCTTCCTATTTATTAGTGGTACACCAATCGGACGAGAAACTTGTGTAGGACTATCGGTACATAAACTCCTGCTACATTGAAAACTAGAACTCTCTGGCTTTAACTTGAGTCATATTTACTTTGAAGAGAGTTCAAGCCGGCTCTTGCTTTGGTCTCATGTTCTGGGGCAGTTTGACAACTACCCTCCAGCTTAGGTCATGTTGAATCACTGAACGTAGCGATGATACGAAGTTCTCTTAATGTCGTTCACAAATTCTCTCCAAAGTGTGGGATTTACACGGCTTTACTAGCCTCACAGCAAAATATATTCTGTGATGACATCGTATAATTAAATCGTTCACCAGCTGCTGTAATTCCAGAGATCGGATGTTCGAATCCCGGCGTTGAGAGCAGATATCCAGTGTGTGGGTTTCCACGGGTTTTACCACACTCCCTGCAGGTAAATGCCGGGATAGTACCTTAATTCAAGTCCCGGAGCAGCTCCCTCATCCCGACCGCGTTGGCTGAGACCGTTCACACGCTACTTCGTGACTCGCTGGCATCGGGAAAGCGTGGGTTCGAATCCCACCAAGGCCGTCCTGAAAATGGTTTTCGTGGATTCCCACTTTCACCACCAGGCAACTGTAGGGACGGGTCCTTTCAACAGGTCCACAGCCGATTTTCTTCCAAAATCCCGTCGGTTGCGTAGTTGGTAGCATGCTGAGCTTCTATGCCCAAATCACAGGTTCAAACCCGGCCGAAGTCGTCGGATTTTTTATGAGCGTTAAAAATCCATCAGTATGCCTTCCTTCAGAGGGGAAGTAAAGCCGGTGGTCTCATGTCATAGATTTATGGCATGTCAAAGAACCTTCTGCTAATTACACCTGTGTGAAGCTAAATTACATAGGTTAAGTTTAAGCAACACTCTTAGGTTCCTACGTTCGCCGCCAGGAGCCGACTGCGGTGGCGTCTAGTAGCCAAGTTCTGAAGTAGTAGTCGTTGACGGTGGCGTTTGACGGCAAAAGTAGGAACTACTTGAAATAATTCAAAGTCTGCAGTCCTTACTTGAACTAAAAACCGATAACACACACTAATACAGTCATCACAATTAACACCGGTTATCAGACAGATTCTACACACAACCAAAGTACACGGGGCTACATGACCGCGTTGTCGCAGCCCCTAAACTAAGGAACCAACCATCCAACCAACCAACCAACCAACCAACCATCCCTTACCCGTTCTGGAAATAAAATGAATGGCATTGGCTGCATTACTCGTATTATTAATAATGTTACACACACTTCTACAGTCATCACATCAACATAGGTTATCAGACACGTGAACACACACCCAACTACACGGGGCTGATGACCAATATGTCTCAAGACCCTAAATTGAATTAACCACAACAACGATATCTCATAGGCCCACAGGGTGTTCGCTGGGAAACATAACCTGCTGCGGATAGGAGCAGTGGGAAACTGCTTGCGGCGTAGCCATGTACGTTAAACCGCTCACTATGACCGCGATGGTTTGTTGCAGCATGTCAGGGGATTGGAGGTTTGATTCCCGGCGCTGACAGTCACCAACCTGAATGTGGTTTTCCCCGACTTTTTCACACTCCCTCCAAGTAAATGCTGGGATAGTACATTATTTAAAACCGAAGGTCGCCCTAGACTATCCCCCGACCACTGATATGTTGGCTACATCTCTGGTTTAGTTGTCTGGCGGGACGATCGGGTCTAAAGGCCAAAGCTTCGAGTGGCTAAAACTGCAGCGGTCGCCTGTGGGGTATATCTACTTGTTACACAATTAATACAGAGAATTTGTCGATATTTCAGGAATTTAAACTGCAGATCTGCTTTTTAATTAAATAATAATGATAGCGCACAACGTGCATAAGTGGTGCATAAACCTGTACAGAAATTTGTTACTGAGGTTTTCCTCCCAACACAGTAAAGAAAGTGACATCTATCACGAAATGTTTCACATAAATAATAAATATATTGTTCTTCTGGTTGGTGGTAAATCTTAATCCTGCAGATATGGTGCACAGCTAGTTGCGTCATCATGTGTCTGAGGCTCTCATCCAGTCTCTGTTTGTCATAGCATCAGTCAAATAAAAGTTCATCCAAATTTCTCCATTTTTAGCCTATTTTCATTTTATGAAAAAAAAAAATAGGCTTTTGAGATCACATGTTGTCAGTGTATCTGTCTGTCTGTCTGTGTGCGTGTGTGTGATATTTTTTTTGTGCCACCTCACCTCCCCCCCCCCCCCCCCCCGCCCACCCCCCGCCCTAATAAAATCTAAACTGCTCGAGCGATTTCAATGAAACTCGGTAAGGTCATAGCACCATTCTGGCCGACCCCGACCGTGCCCTTCAAATTTCATTCTGTCACACCAATCCAACATGGCGGCTGTGCGAAATATTTCACCAGCATTCAGTATTTCCGAAACTATTACCGATATCACCCTGAAATTTCGTACGGTGATAAAGGGCACTACTAGAGGTTTACCTATGAGACTTTCAAAAATCTGATAATTACAAAACCAACATGGCAGCCAAGCGAATTTGAGACTTTTAAATAGAATTTCCTCGCGATTTAAGCATCCAAACGTAATGAAACTTGGTACAGCAAATGTTCATAGACATTGTAATGCACTGGCGTCTAATTTAGTTCAATTTCTTACATAACTTCAAAATGGCGGCTGTGCGAAATATTTCACTGGCATTCTATATCTCCGAAACTGTTACAGATATCACCCTGAACATTTGTACGGTGATAAAGGGCACTGCTGCAAGTTTATCTATGTAACTTTCAAAAAACTGTCAGGTACAAAACGAACATGGCGGCCAAGCATATTTGAAACATTTGAATAGACTTTCCTCTTGGTTTAACCATCTGAGCGCAGTGAAATGTGGTATAGTAAATGATTAAACATATTTTAATGGAATGCCATCTTATTTAGTTCAATTGTTTACATAACCTAAAGATGGCGGCTGTGCGAAATTTTAAAATTAAGTTTTTATTTCTTGTGTCGCAATCATGCGATCGAAGTGAAAGTTTGAATAATGAAACTACGCAATAATTTTCCTTTAATGGTACATAACTCTATGGCCTATACATTTAACAATCCAAAATGGCGAGCATCCGAAATATTTTGACGGTTCTCAATATCTACAAATCTTTTACAGCAATCAAAATGAAATTGTTTATGTTCATAGAGGCTATGAACATATGTTCACATATAGGTGTTTCAGTAACCTGGTGAGCACAAATCCAACATGGCGGCAACGCGAAGTAAAAATATTTAAATGGACGTTTCTCGTGATTTAACCGTCCGAGTGCAGTGAAACTTTGCACGTTAAATGGTTATACAAAAGTTAATCCACTGGCATCTAATTTATTTCAATTGTTTTCATAACCACAAGATGGCAGCTGTGCTAAATTTTAACATCTCGTTTTTACTTCTTGTGTCCTAATCATGCGATTGAAGTTTGAATGCCACATGTACACAATAATCTTCATGTAATAGTACGTAAATATAAATCCAACCTGGCGACCATCTGAAATATTTAGATGGTTCTCAATATCTACGAATCTATCACAATAATCAAACCGAAATTTTGTATGTTGATAGAGGCAATGAACATGAGTAGGATATATGAAAATAGGCTGTATAGTTCTTCACAGAACTACTAGTTAGTCTTTCGTTCATTATAGAGTTGTACATATGTCTATGTTGAGTGTCTTCCCTATAGAAGCTTCTCCTGCGCCATGGGACGTATTAAGTGCGTTGAGACAGCACCACTTGACTATCATCTACCGTTAGACAACAGCGCGTCGAAAAAAAACAATGCTGGCATTACATTTATTACATTCGGAGCTGCCAAAATACCTTAGTTGAGACAATAACGATTTGCGGTAAAGTACTGTAGGCTATCACCTAGCCCGAGAACATCGAATATTCCCAGTGGAATATCTTTCAAGAATAAGCCTTCCAGTAAATGTGTTCGTAAGTTTCAGCGCCGCGTGATTTTAACTTGTGGGGGAACCTCAAACAAAAGGAATACAGAAGCAATCCACGTACTCTGGAGGCTCTCGAGAACGAAATAACTGCACTGCTACGAAATATCAGTGAGAAAAACTCCCTACGTTGGTGTTTAGAAAATGAAGGACAGCATTTCCAGCAACTACTCTGAAATTCATGTAAGTAAAAAGTATGATTATTAAATACGTAAAGGTGTAAGGCAAGGCTGCAACTTATCACCCATACTTTTCAGTTTTCAGTCTTGACATTGAACAAGCAATGAAGGAAATTGGAGAAAAAAATAAAGTGGGAGTGAAGATTCAAAGAGAAATAATTTCAACTCTGTGATTTGCTGATGACATCGTCATCTTGGCTTACACGCCTGAGGATTTGAATGAGTTTTTGGATGGTATGGACTCCATCTTGAGGAAGAATTCATGATGAAAATTAATAAATGTAAAACAAAAAATATTGGAATGCAGCCGAAATAAATCAGAAACCTCTATGGACATCAAATTGGCAGGTGAAAAGCTGAAGGAAGTAGTAGACTTCTGTTAGGAAGCAAAATAACCAGTGATGGATGAAGCAAAGAGGATATAAAAAGTAGGTTGACTCAGGCAAGGAAAGCATTTCTACAAAAAAGGAATCTGTTGACATCGAATATAGATTTAGGTATTAGGAAGTCACTTTTGAAAGCCTTTGTCTGGAGCGTGGCGCTCTATGGAAGTGAAACTTGGACAATTGGTGCAGCAGAAAAGAGGAGAATTAAAGCGTTTGAAATGTGGTGTTACAGGAGAATGATGAAGATCCGATGGGTAGATAGGGTTACAAACGAAGAGGTATTAAGGCGAGTGGGAGAGGAAAGATCTTTCTGGCGACTGCTAATGAAGATAAGAGATACTAAGACACTCATGAATAGCAAGCTTAGTTATGGAAGGAAGGGTCGAGGACAAGAAATGTAGGGGTAGGCCAAGGTTAGAATATGTTAAACAGATTGCCTCGGATGTAGGGTGTGGTAGCTATGTAGATATTAAACGATTATCTAAGGACAGGAAGGTATCGAGAGGTGCATCAAACCAGTCAAAAGACTGAAGACACAAACAACAACAACAACAACAACAAATACGTTAAAAAGTGTAAATGTGTTAAACTAGTTGGGCGCTATGCTGCTGCTAGTGTCAGTGCCCCGGCCGCCACTTGGCCTCTATAGGGCGAGTCCTCACTGTAGAAGGCAATGCCAAGATCTGCTTTTTGGAGGCTCCTTCCCATCACTGTAGGCAGCCCAACGCATTCACACTCTATACAGGATACAGAGCCCCTTTCCTTAAATAAGGTTCCTCCAGGGATTTCACTAGCCCTGTGTGTTAGCAACTGTTAACTTGTAATTCCCTCTGGAGCAGAACACCGCAGCGCAGATCACAGGACACGCAAAGTTCAATAAAGCTCATAGTTCCTGCTGGCTTGCTATCTAATACTCACTGGGGTCGCTGCGAACTTTCTTCTCTCTGTGAGGGTAGTTTATGATGAGGGCCCAGCGGGGGCACCATTAACATCAACACAGGGGTCTGCTTGTTCACTGGATATGAGGTTGTAACTACTTGACGTGCGATGACGAACTTTTATTATGAGGTACGCAGGGTTGGTTGGTATTAAACTGCTGTGCTCATCTAAAGGAATTGGGGTCATAACGTTTATTTATTGCCTACTAAAATCACTCTCCTTACTTTAATATTTCTCCTGGAATATACCAGGATATACCGGGGACTCATTAGGACCTCCAGAACGAAAATCCTTCAATGAAAATACCATAGAAATTCTCGCAAATTTGACGTTTGATGATTCACACAAATATGAATTATATCCAACAAAAACAACAAAATAGTATTTTTTTTGTTTTGTACATGTATCCATATAGCATTGACTTCTTTGTCAGAAAATTGAACTATCATAAAGAAAATCTCTACACAGTATAAAACGAAGTCCCTGATTCTTGTATGTAACAGGTATTCTCAAGAACCACTGGATAGATTTTGATGCGGTTTTCGCCATTCTGTAAAGGATTTCTCGAGGAAGGTTTCTGTAGTAAAACATTCATGTATGACCAAAGGAAACCAAGCAGTAACGATTTCAGTGTGTCGAGTCGAAGAAAAACCTGCCGACCGTGCGTAATTTAAACTTACGCTGGGTAAACCATTAAATATATCTATATTCTGAGTGTAAGAATTGTTCAGCATGAAACTGTCTACAAAAAAGGTCCACGACAGCACATTTCTACCTTTAATACATCACCCACTGAAAGTGTTTTTACGTTTTCATTTCTTCCAACAATCTCCACTCAGTGGAAATTTAAATTACTAGCTTCGGAGCGAGTTTACGAGCTAGTGAGTGAGCCTATCACTCCAGCTTCGGGCAGCATCAATCTGTCGAATCGTGTCGAGTTAAAACTTCAGAGAAGAGTATAGGCCTATGTGTTTCGAGTTTCGCTGTTCACCTCGGCTTTTCTGAATTGCGTCAGAGATCTGCTGTCCGTGCGCCTTTTAAGCTTACGCTGGGTAAACCGTTAAAGAAACAGGGCGAAGCCGGGTTGGGTTGCTAGTCTAAAAATAATATAACACATTAGATGGGTCTTTGAAATGAATAAGAAGATAAATATTACTATGTAGCCTACCCGTACTATAAATGTATGAACGACGTAAAAATAAAGTGAAAATTAAGTTATTTGTAGAGAAAGTCTTCGAATAACAATGTATTGTCTTGTTTCGAAGGTTGCACAAAATATATATTTATTTATATTTTTATCTGAAGTTCTTGTGCCAATATGGAAACTGTTAATTGGTGTCACCAGGCATATGCTGCAACGGGAAAATTAAAATGAAAACCCGAACTATTTATGAGAAAGAAAACCACAAGCGTAGAAGAAAACAAGCTTCATGAGGAATATTTGTAGTCGTTCAAGTTTGGATACAATTCATAAGTTATTCTTTAATTTGTAAATCAATGTGGATATATTTTCAGTAATAACATATTATGTTGGATAATTCGAACAAATTATCGTTTTTGTTTTGAAAAGATCTCGGTTGAGTGAGTCTTTTTTTTAAATCGGAAACCCACATCTTCGAGGTCCTTGTTGTCGTCAACTTATAAGTGGGCCGTTTCTTCTTGACAGGTACATATTACGTACGCAGTGATTTCTCCAAGCACAGTGAGCCTCCATACCTTCATGATCAATGCAAATAAAATGTGTTCGGCAGCGCATGTGTATATTCAGTGGTCTCAGTATTCTACTCGGGCTTTAAGAAGTATTCTCATGCGCTTACTACCAGCCAAGAATGACCAGTCCATCTATACCAAAGAATTGTGTTTTTTTTATTTTATATTTACTTTGAGTGAAAATTCTTAAAGATACATTTCGTCCATGGAGAATCGTCCATCCGTTGTAGATGACCGTAGATGCGAGACGAGCTCTGCGGCGTTTGCGTATTGTGTTCGTATTCTTCTCGATCTTAGAGTAGATTTCCTGTTTCGATTTTCTAATATACAGGAGATCCCGTTTTGGTAGTTGCAGCCAAGTATATTGGATGTCTTTTAACTCTTAGTGAAGGCACATTTATGGGAGTGGATAATGCATTATGACGCTTGCATATATACCTACTTGATGACAATGATGATGATGATTATTATTATTATTATTATTATAATATAAGACATTTACATACAAATACAAAATAATCACCGTCGGACTCCTTGCAAGCCAAATACCCTGATGATAACACTGGACCTCAAGATGTGCAGAGCAAATCACTGAAGAGACACCGTCTTACTCACTTTACTTTCAGTATCTGCATATGGTTTGTCCTCAAGTCAAGATTCTCCTTTGTAATTTCTCAGACCTTTGTTAATAATAATAATGTTATTGGTTTTACGTCCCTTTTAACTACACTGGCTTTTAGAGACGCCGGGGTGCCGGAATTTTGCCCCGAAGGGGATCTTTAACGTGCCAGTAAATGTACTGACACGGCTCCCTCGCATTTGCGCACCCTCAAATGCCAGCTGACTGCGCCAGGTTTCGAACCTGCAACCTTGGGCTCAGCAAGCGAGTCAGACCTTTGTAACTAAACCTTTCACAGAGACAACAACCCCAGTTCTTTTGAGCTTTACATGTGACTGAACTTAGAGGTAAGTGGCTGGTATTTGCGCCTTTTCTCTGCCACTGTGTCCTGCGGTTTTTTATAATTTTATTTATTTATTTATTTATTATTATTATTATTATTATTATTATTATTATTATTGGCCTGTTTGCCATCTCTTGATGAATGCAGTACATTTGCATAACTTGTCTCTTGCCACTGCCTAGAGTAAAATGTGGCTTTTCATCGATGTCTCAGTCTCATTCATGGCTGTTTTATATGGATGCTGTGAAAGGATCTACTCATAGGGTTACTACTGCTGTTCTGACTCAGTGAGGAAGCAATGGCAAACTACCTCACTCCTCATCTTGCCTAGTACGCCTCAATATAGCGCTGTCTTGGGTTTTTGTGGGTATCTACCCACATAACCTAACGGCGGTACTATTTGAGGATCCAACCAGCCTTCTGGCAGACTACCTAACAGACAGATTACTATTACTATTATTATTAATATTATTATTATTATTATTATTATTATTATCATTATTATTGAGAGGATCGTACCATCAAGTTAGGCAACCACAATGTTTGCCTCCTCTTGTCCTGTCATCTCGATGTGCGCATGATCCTGAGAAAGACGAAGCGAGCTTTCTCTCGAATGTCGGTAGTTCCAGAACAACAGTTTGTTATTTAGTCAAAAAAGCAGTTGAATCTTCCATAATGACCTACGTGCTTATCAACAGACCTTTATGGTAAAATTAGAAGGAATGTTTGTGAGGTAAGTATTACATCTCTCTCCTAAAGAATGATGCCACTCTCTACTTTTCAGAATAACAGTCTGTTAGAAGTTGCTCAATGAGCTATCACGTTAACATACCGGTCCATGGGACCGAGCTCAGTAGAGAAGTAGGTTCGAGTCGGTGATCCTTGAAATGATTTTCCATGGTATCTTATTTTCAATACCAGGACGGTGCCTTCCAAATAGGCCATGGCTACCTTTCAACTCTTTGTTCAACTTCATCTTTCCTGACGAAATTACTGTTGGGAATGGCATTTGAATGTAATAACCATTTACCATACAAAGATTCAACTTTACGCATCCCCTAATTCGATTAGGGGTTAGAAATCCATAAAACACAGAAGGTACAGAAGTAATCTTTACAATATTAGGGTGCAAACAGAATGGTGATCTTACCAAGACATACTTGATGCGCTCAAACACGAGGCATGCTTATGAACTCAAAGAGATTTAATGTTGCCTTGTATGAAATATTCTCTCCCATTGTGAACAGACCAACATATTTTATTACGTTCACGAAAGAAGCTCTCGAAAGTTTCAGATTATATATAACTGAGTACATAAAACATCAGGGCTTCAGGTAAAATCCTCAAATAGATGAATCTTTTCTCATAACGTACTGCATATCTAAATAGATTCTGATGGTTTCTGAACAAAATCAAAAGTATATAATACGCTCACTTGGAGGCACCCGCTTCTTCCCTTCAGGACCATAATTCACAGAAACAATATTAAATTCCATAACCTTGTTCTGATAAGAGGCAGCCTCCGTGGCTTAGGCGGCAGCACACCGGCCTCTCACTGCTGGGGTCCGTGGTTCAAATCTCGGTCAATCCATGTGATATTTGTGCTGGACAATGCGGAGGCAGACAGGTTTTTATCCGGGTACACTGGTTTTCTCTGTCAATATTTCTTTCCAGAAGCACTCTCCAATTTCATTTCATTTCATCTATCATTCATTTAATCACTGCCCCAGAGGAGTGCGACAGGCTTCGGCAGCCGGCACAGTTCATATCCTCGCCGCTAGATGGGGCTTCAATCATTCCATTCCTGACCCAGTCGGTCGACTGGAAACAGGCTGTGGATTTTCATTGTTTTCAACCTTGTTCGGATAAGACCTTGTGAGATATCACTTACCTTATACAATCGGGACATACGGTCTTATGTCAAGTCTGATATATTTAAGGGGTTGTTTTTCCTGTGTGAAAAGTATTCAACTTTCATTTCATCAGAATGATATGTTAATATGCTCCCTTGTCAGAAATCAGGATGCCATATCCAGAAGATTTTGACTAGTTACTGCAAGGAGGAGTAGAGGAAATAATTCGTTTGCCTCACGACAGCCCTAGTAACATGTCACATGCCCCCAAGAAGTGTCATGGACTTTGTCTGATGAAATCAGGGTGGGGAGCTTACATTTAACAGTATAATATCTGTCGAAAATTAGCCCTGATTGAAGAGGTACACATTCATCAAATACGTAATTTTAAATCAGAGAGGCAGCTTGCACAAAATGATTTGGTTACTTCTCCCAACGAAGAATACAGTTTAACTGGCCATGACCCAAGGAATATTTTTAGAAACCGAAATTTGAGAACTGGTCTTCTTAAAGGCTAAAATGTAAAGGAGTTGAGGTGTTCTCCGAACATCTAAAACTCAATAGTTGGGTAAAATCAGTGAAAATGATTTTCTCTTCAGAATCGTCAAATGCTCAAAGGATGCTGTGGTGCAACATAGTAGCTGTCCGAGCAGCTCAAGGTGAGCCTCAGTATTAAAAAATAAAAAATAAAAGATAAAAAACTGCTACCGCTATGATGTTTAGACAAGACTTTGAGAAAGACGTTATCGTGTGTCACCGGGAAAGCCAGGGTATAGCACGTGGGTTCGAATCCCATCTCAGTTGTTCAGAAAATGGTTTCCCGTGGTTTTCCATTTTCACCACCAGGAAAATGCCGGGATGGTTTCTTTCATCAGGTTCACGGTCGACCGACTCCTTTCCAAAATCCCTTATCTGACCCTTCCTAAATTAGACCCAAGTTAGTGATTAGGCTGTCACCATTCCCAGTTGCATCTGCTGACAAAGTGTTGTCAGCTCCCAGACACTGACCATGCGATGGTAGAGGAATGATCCCTCGCAGTGTCCGTTGGTGAAGGCAAACTGGGAGGTTAAGAGATTTTTAAACAATGTACAGAGATGAACTGGTTACAATAATCTTATTAAATATGATTTACACGTTGCGGACTTAATTTGTATTTGCTTATTACTGGAAATAAAGAGTGAACATTAACCATTACGATAATGGTAATAATTAATATCCGTGTTGACTGTTAGTACTATCTTAATCAAAACGCCTTGTCAAACACATTTTTAGCGTATGGCTTTTAGTGCCCGGAGTGTCCGAGGACATGTTTAGCTCGCCAGAGTTTGTAGCTGCTTCTATGCGGACACCCATGGGGTGAGCTACAAGTACCGTTTTGTTTGTGTGTGTGTGTGTGTGTGTGTTGTCTGGGAAGGAAAGGTTGAATGTAAGGACGAGGAGTTGGAAGGTAGCGGCCGTGGCCGATAGTTAAGGACCAACCCCAGCATTTGCCTGGAGGGAAGATGGGAAACCACAGAGGACCAACTTCAAGGTTGTCGGTGGGGTGATTCGAACCTCCTCGCCTCCCTGATGTGAGCGGCTGCCTGCAGCTATGCCGTAACGACCACAGCTAACTCACCCGGTTGTCAAACACTAAAAAATGTAGTTTAATTACTGCTTATAAGTACATATTTCGGTGTTCAATGGCATCCTTGTCAGCGTAGATTTAATATTAAAATAATCTTAAAACTAAATTTACAAAGATAAAAGATAAACCGATATCCTTACAAAACACTATTAGAAATTTAAATTTAAAAAAAAGCTCACAAAAAGAATTAGAAAACATATGAATAAATAAGCGGAAAGTATTCTTACACAACTATTTGATAAAAAGGTAACGGGAAAAGAACTATGCGTTACATTGCCAATTGTAACGGTAACTGTACGGTAACTTGGTTATTATTAAGAAACGCTACCTACGTTATTATTAAGAGGTAATTTACCTGATCCTGCTATTTAATAATTTGTTCATCATGTTTTGAAAGCTCTTTCAAGCTCACGGGATATAAATCTAGCATGGTCCATGTTACAGTACATTTCTTGAGTTACTTCATTCAGAGGCAATGGACATCTTGGTCATCAGCTCCATTGTACTATTTTACACGTTCTCTTCCCTAGCAGAACTACTATATGGTCAATACTTTGCAGGGCATGTTTCATTCATCTGGGGGGATTTCTACATTCATAACCTACAGCGATGCTTTCTAAGGATCTAACCATCTCTGGACTGTTAGCTTAACAAACAGAATTTGCCCCCCAAACAGTTATTTCCGTGGCTGTAAATTACATCGAAGTGAGGTTTGAGAAATCGATTGAAACAAAAGCGCTGCCCTTGTCAGGCGGACAAGAAGACACGCACTTTACGAAGTTCCAGCCAATCTCTAAAAACCAATTTAGAAGTGAGAAACACAAGCTTCATTAAAGCAATTTCCAGCTCTAAATGAAGTTTCTATTGGAATTCCTGCCTTTTGTCTGAGTAGGCCCAAACCAACGAGTAATCGAACGTGGCAAAGCTTAGTCATGATTGAACCAGCCTTAACGATGTAATTATAATATAATATAATATAATATAATATAATATAATATAATATAATATAATATAATATAATATAATATAATATAATATAATATAATATAATATACTTACTTACTTAACTTAATTCCTGCCGCTCCTTCCGGAGCATAGGGCCTTGGCGAAATTTCTCCACGCAGTACGGTTCCTGGCTATTCTCTTCACTTGACTCCAGTTCTTTTCCTCCTCTGCAATTTCATTTTCGATCGTCCTCTTCCAGGTCTTCTTAGGTCGACCTCGCTTCCTGGCACCTTGAGGATTCCAGTCTAGCGCCGCCCTCTCAACAGCTCCGTCCGGCTTCCTTAGTGTGTGACCGATCCAGCGCCATTTCCTCTCCTTGATCTGGATGCTAATCGGTTGTTGATTGGTGATGGTCCAAAGATCTTCGTTTGAGATTATGTCCGGCCACCTCACATTCATGATGCGACGCAGACATCTGTTAATGAACACCTGTAGCTGGTTGTTGATCGGTTTTGTGACTTTCCATGTTTCACAGCCATAGAGAAGAATCGACTTTACGTTGCTATTGAAAAGGTGGAGCTTGGTCTTCCTGGAAATGTTTCTATTTCTCCAGATGGGGTAGAGCTGGACAAAGGCACCATTTGCCTTCCTGATACGGCTTCGAACATCTTCCTCTGCTCCCCCATCATTTGTGACTATACTCCCAAGGTAGAGGAAGGACTCAACTCGCTCAATTTCCTTTCCGTTGACTGTCAAGCTAGTCGTGACGTCAGAATTTATCCTCATCTCTTTGGTCTTGTTGGTGTTAATCATCAGTCCTGCACGTTCTGCTTCTCTCTGCAACATCCCCAGCTTATCTTCTATGTCTCGGTACCGTTGTGCCATAAGACAAATGTCGTCCGCGAAATCCAGATCTTCAAGCCTGTCATTTATACCACATTGAATACCCCTCTTCCGTCCTCCCATTACCTTCTTCATCACACTATCCAGGACCAACAGGAACAAAGTGGGGGAAAGGACACACCCCTGTCTCACTCCGGAACTGACCTTTATCTTTTATGTTAATTTGCCTTCGTGTAGAACCTAGCACTCATACCCTTCGTACATCTCTTCCATGATTCTGATGATCTTTGTTGGAATTTTATATTCCTCGAGGGTCTTCCACATGATTCTTTGATTTACGGAGTCGAAGGCTTTCTCGAAGTCAACAAATGTGAGGTAAAGGGTATTCCGCCACTCCACACTCTGCTCCAGGATGATTCGGAGGGTGTTGATGAGATCCACACAGCTGCGATGTTGTCGAAATCCAGCCTGTTCCTTCCGAAGCCTTTTTTCTACGCAGTCTTTTATACGATTCAGGATGACTCTCGCCAGTACTTTGCTTGGAATGGACAGCAAGGTGATTCCCCTCCAGTTATTACAGTTTGTGGTGTCCCCTTTCTTCGGTAACTTGACGATCAACCCCTTCCTCCAGTCGGTTGGTATTTTCTCCTCCTTCCAGATCTTCTCCAACAGCGGGTGCAGCAGATTGATCGTGATATCCAGGTCTGCTTTCAATACTTCCGCTGGGATATTATCCAGACCTTGTGCCTTCCCGCACTTTATCTGCTTCAACGCTGTCCGTATTTCGCCCCGAGTTGGGGAGTCGAGGCTGATGTCCGGGTCACTTTCTGCTTCCTCTTCATCTCCTCCTCGCTGCTTACTTTCTGGTCCTCTATCTCTATTAAGAACCTCCGCAAAGTGTTCTCTCCATCTAGTCAGCTGCTGTTCACACGTCGTGAGGATCTCGCCCGTCTTGCTCTTCACAGGCCTAGTTTTATTAAAACCTTTCTTCGAAAGCATCTTTGTGATGCCATAGAGCTCCTTAACGTCCCCCCTTCTTGCCGCTTCTTCTGCTTTCACCGCGTGTTCATCAATCCACCTCCTATGATCCTTCCGTACACTCCTCTTTACCTCCCTATTTGCTGTTGAATACTTTGCTTGTGTGAGAGCCTTCTGCTGCCTAGTCTTGCAGGTGTTGAGCTTGGCCTTAATCTCCTTCCTATAATTTATCTTGTCCCAGGTCTGATCGGATATCCATTCTTTCCGCAGGTAGTTCTTGTACCCGAGCTGCATCTCACTGGTCTCCACAAAGATATTCTTTACCTCGCTCCACACAGTCTCTACATCCTTCTCTGTCTCGGAGTCCAACACCTGGAATTTATTTCTGAGGTCCAGTTTAAATTGGTCCAATCTCTGCTGGTTCTTAAGCTTGCCCACATCAAACTTGTTGTGCCGAGTGATAAACTTTCGGCGGACTGCCACGATCTTCATGCGGAAGTTGGCAACCATAAGATGATGGTCACTACCGACATCCGCTCCTCTCTTGTTCCTAACATCTTCCAAGCTTCTTCTGAACCTCCTGCTCACCGCGATGTGATCAATTTGATTTTCTGTGACTTGATCAGGAGACACCCAGGTGACCTTGTGGCACCGCCTATGAGGAAACACCGTGCCACCCATCACCAAATCCTGACTGGCGCAATATTCTGTAAATTTCTCCCCATTGTTATTCATCTCACCAAGGCCATGTTTACCCATGATCTGCTCCAACCCCTCATTGTTTGATCCCACCTTCGCGTTGAAGTCTCCCATAACAATAAGAATGTCCTTCTTACTTGTTTGTCTTGTGGCATCTCGCAGCATTTGGTAGAATTCTTCCTTCTTCTCTGGCTCCGATTGTTCTGTAGGCGCATAGCATTGGATGATGATCACATTCCTGATCTTTGTCTTGAACCTAGCAAACATGAGCCTGCTAGAAATTGGCTTCCACTCCATAAGGCTCCTCTTTGCATTTCTGTTGAGCAGCAACCCCAATCCATCCCTGTGTTCTTCCTCATCGCTCCCAGAATAGAGAAATGTAATTCCATCTGTTGTCTGTATTTCACCAAATCCTGGCCACCTCACCTCACTCAATCCTAGGATATCCAGCCCATAGTTCTTCATCTCCCGTGTCACTTGTTTCAGTCTGGTTTTCTCCATCAAGGTCCTCACATTCCAGAAACCGATTTTCGTAATCCTTTTCATGCCAAAAGTCGTCATCAGGTTATCCGTCCGGTTTTGTAATTTCGCTTCAGTTTCAGTAATCAGTTTATTTAAGAGGAGCGAGTGATTAACCCACTGCCTCCGAGTGCCTTGGAGGGACTGCCACCTTAGGCCTGAGGCACCAGGCTGATTTTCTGTCAGGGTTTCTTCCCTTAGCCTTTGAAGAACCAACTCCAAACTACAAGGCAGCAGTTGTTTCACCAGAGCCCCGTTAGTCGTAATTTCTTCTGGGTTCCTGTAGGGCCTTCACAGCTACCATAGCGGTCTTGAGGCACACAAAGTCCCCACTGTACTTCACCCCTACAAGGCAATCCCCTACTTCATTACGTTGCCCATCTCCTACGACGAGGACGAGGGGTTGGATTTGTGGGAGACATAATATAATATAATATAATATAATATAATATAATATAATATAATATAATATAATATAATATAATATAATATAATATAATATAATATAATATAATATAATATAATATAATATAATATAATATAATATAATATAATACCGACAGCAGTGGCTATGCTCGCTAAAGAGCAGCGTTAGGTCATGGGGCCAAGCTCTCTGCTGACTCGGTAGACGCGTCGGTTCGAGCCCCACCGTCGGCCGTCCTTGAAATGGTTTTCCGTGGTTTCCCATTTTCAACACCAGGCAAATGCTGGGACGGTACCTTCTGACATGCCACGGCCGCTTCCTTCCCCATCCTTGCCCAGTTTCATTCACCATCATTCATTTCATCTCTCATTAACTCCTCTCGTGAGGTTGGCGTCAGGAAGGGCATCTGGCCGTAAAAACCATCGCCACAAAAACTTCCATCGCATCTCATCCCTGACCCCGTTGGAAAACGGGAATAATAAGGGGTAAACATACATGCTAGGGACCTCGAATGTTCAGTAAACTCCCACCCGGCTTTACTGTTACGCGGGCTCCTAAATTGTCTATATTTATTCAATCAGAGTGCAATTCGTCGCTGTTGCTGTTAATTCTGTTTGAATATTCTTTTCAATGCACAGTGGGTAGTGTGCGCCCCATGTGTACAGTTAAGGTACCATTTGGCTGCACACGACAGATACAAGCGACCGAGACGGACGACAGAGTTGCGAGACCGAGACAGGTCGCCTTCGATCTGCTCCCCATTCAACCATATGAAGTACATTTGAGAGCGAGAGACGGTGACATTCGACACAGATTGGCGACCGAGATGAACCGTAGGAGACCGCTCTCAGAGCAGTAGTGTCTCGCGACAAGCGGATGCAGCACGTGTCTTATGAAGTGAAAAAATGTCGGAAATAAAATGTACTTAATCAAACTGCTTACGATTTAATGTAAAGTAACTCCTGAACTTTTCTTATTCTAAAGATAAATGATTCTTTATTAACAAACAGAAAGATCCTTCTTCGCGTCCGGTTTTGAATATTGAACTCATAGGTTTTCTTGGTTTCTTTCGCAACAAATAACACTGCAACACATCATCGTCTTCTTCCTCTTCGAGCAACCTTATCATTAGAATATTTTTCGTAACCATTTTTCAAAGAATATGTGCACGCAATCCCAATAAACACCTAATGTATGTCTAGGCGTGTCGTCAGTCTCGGTCGTCTTCAAGTTATGTGAGCGGCGACGCGTTGACTTGTCTCCGTCTCTCGTCGCTGTCGTCTGTCTCGGTCGCTTGTCTCTGTCATGTGCAGCCAAATGGTACCTTTATGTGGGCTGGACGCGACACAGTTCTTCCAGGGGCTATCATCTTGTTTATGTGTTTAAACACTCTATTTAAACAAACAAATATATTTCCGTTGACTTTTCAAGAGATGCAAGATTTTTCCTGTACTATTGAGATTAGGACAAAACGCACCTTCTAACTCCTTCTGGATCAGGAGCTTCAGTTTTTTGTCGGATGAACGTAGCGTATTATATAATAAAAGGCGCCAGGAAATGTTCTCCGCAGTGGCTACGTGCCGCAGCTAGAGGTTGCGTCATCAGTTTAGTTGGCAGCACAGTGTCCTTGATAGAGTGAAGGGCACATGTGTGGGCTGTGGGCTGTCTAAATCGGCAGTGCGTATAGATAGATTATTGGAAGAGTGCAACAGTATGTTATGAATGGCTGTGGTGAGTACAAAATTTACTGTTTGCTTCGATACAAGCGACAGCCATGCTGCCAACGTAACTGGTAACGCTATCTGTCGCAGAAGCATGTAGGCACTGCGGAGAACATTCCCTGGCGCCCTGTAGATTGTTGTGTAAGACTTGTAAACGTGAACGCAACCGGAATCAAACCCCATACACCTGCACTTCTAGCAAGTGCGTTGAGCCATTACACCAATGTGGAAAATTTCAAGTCATACTAATAAAATTTCAAAAATATTTTCTAGTTCACACTTCGGCACACACGTGTGTGTGTGTGTCGTTTTGTAGATCAAAGTTATTTTGTCTTCACTCCGGAAGCTGCTGCATCAGCGCCTCTCAATTTACTGTAGAACTTCAGAGTTTGCCGAGGTTGGAACGAGACCACATTGGTGTAAATAGCTAACCACACTTGCCTGGACAGCAGGAGCTTCGGGTTCAAATACCGTCACATTTTAAGTTGTTGTTTCATTTTAGAGGTTTGCGACATCATGATGATGAGACCGTGAGACCATGCGTACGAAACCAGTTGTGATAATAATAATAATAATAATTAATGTGGATTAAGTGTGTTGTCTATTGAAGTGTAATTGTGAATAATTTCAGTAAAGTTGTCCTCACTATTTTGTTATCTCTCTATATATAAGAATGAAAGTTTGTCTGTTTCTTCTGAATTTCTGCCGAAATTTGCGTTATTTACACGTTTCAGACTGTTTTATGACGGATGCGCGCGAAAATAATTTTTTGTCTGTCTGTATGTCTGTCTGTCTGTCTGTTTGTCTGTGGACAAGTATGTTCCCTTATAACTCGAGAACGGCTGGGTGGATCAACGTAAAATTTGGTACAGATATCCTTCAGAGGCACGACACTATTCATTGATGTAACTCTTCTCTGTAGCTACAATAAAAGGGGGCCTACCCCCTTAAAACCCTTGCTGAAATAGGCGTAGAAGGGCGAGGCAAAGCTCATTTTCAGCCCCTCAATGTGAGAAATGAAACTCGGGGGCCCTAAAGGGACCCCGAAAACTATCTTTTTAGGCCCTAAAACCAACCGTTTTTGAGATATTCCCAGAAAACTAATTTCATTTAATACAATAATGAAAGAATGCAATCCGGTAACCATGGCAACAGAAACTCACAGGTCCATCTATTGTTGTAAGACGCAATACAATTCCATTTATTACATTACTGAGATAGTTTGCAAACGGTTATAAGGCTATAACGGAACAATATCAAGCTGTAAAATTCATCAATACATAGGGTATAATGCACTTAAGGGGGTCAAGGGGTACTCTAGAAATTTTACACGCGGTTTACACGTGCGGGTGTGGTACGGAAGGTCTATTACGTCCCTATCTCTATATTGCTATATAATAATAATAATAATAATAATAATAATAATAATAATAATTATTATTATTATTATTATTATTATTATTATTATTATACTACGGCCTACAACGACGAGACAAAGCTTATGTTCTGGCCTTTGGTGTCAGAAACAAAACTCGAGGACCACAAATAGCCGTAAAGGGTTCCCGAAAACTACATTTTAAGCCTCTAATACCAACAGTTTCTGATATTCCAAGAAAACTAATTTCATTTAATAAACTAATGAAGGAATGCACGCCAATAGCCATTAAAAAAAACATCTCAAAAGGTGACATCCAACTTTCCATCTATTTCTGCAGGAAGTAATGCCACTCCATTTATTAAATTTCTGTTAACGTTTGCAAATGGCAATAAGGTTATCACGGAACCAACTAAAACTGTAAAATTCATCAATGCGCTTAAGGGAGTCAGGGGTTACCATAGATTTTTTCACACAACATAAACGTGCTATATGTCGTACAGAAGGTCTATTATATCTCCAAACAGCAACATGACGTGTATTGCGTTTCGTCTACGAGATTTTCAATTTTATTTTCACGTCAGGAAGTGCACGTTAGGTAAATTCAGTTTCAGAGGTTCCAAGCCTCTAACCATTGCAACAGTAGCTCAATTAATTACGTCTGGCTATTAATACCAAAGACCGTTCGAAGAATGGGTACTTCTGCTAGTTATTATTATAAATCAACCGTTCCTATTTATACTATTGACCTAATTGTATTATAATATCTCGTGTGGCGAATACACAAATACAAAAATACACAAATGCACTGAATTTAATGGAAATAATTCAGACTACGTGTTTTCACACTGGCACTTCGCAGATAGCATGGACGGAGTTTAGACTCACTTCAATGCGCGAGCTGTCAAGGAAAACGGCAAAAATCCTTTGATATCATAACTGAGTGACTAGCGATGCATGGCTTTCATCACAGGCTTTGTATTAAAGAGGTTTTTTCACGAACCGGACCTTGAATGTTCATGTCAACGGTGCGTCAAACTTTGCGAGAGATATCACGTTTTGACTTGTGAAACAAGAAAATGTCTTCTATTTCACTGTTTTGTTCACAGCAGTGTAATTAAAAGAGGAATTTACTGTATATACATTTATACATTCATGAAATACTTTGATATGGCAATTAGATGCAATAATTATAGCTTCAATCAAATATTTCACGCGACTGGAGATAGCTATTAAGAGGTGAGATCACTGCCATCTGGATCGTACTCTCTGGCTGCTCAGACTATCTGTCCATCCACACCTCGGGCACGTAGACAATATTATATTTCAGTCCTTAAGTACGATTGGTGCTGCAACTTAGCGGGAGGATGATTGATTTATCAGATCAACAGACGAGAAAACAATGGATGAAAGGAAATAACTCATTTACGTTGTACTTCATTATGAAATATGTGTGGACAGTTGGTGCTGCTATTAGCGGTTGTATATGGGGACACATAAACCAACACTAAATTTAATTAATTACTAGGTGGTCTAAAGCAGTCATAAGATGTGAGCCAGCTGATAGTGGGTGACACAAAAGATGGGTGCGTCACTAGTGTGAAATTGTCTCTGATGCACTATTGTAATTAGAATGCAAACACATTTCCCATTGAAAACAAATGGAATAAATATCCGTGTTGATAGTAGAATTAAACGAAATTTGGAGCACAGATTTTATTTTAATGCAACGTGAATGTCATACGTCAGAAATAAGTGTATATATATATATATATATATATATATCCAATGATGGCTTATTTATTTAGGTATGCTTTGTATTATAAGGTGCGTTCAAAAAGTAACGAGCCGGAGGCTGGAATGCGCAAACCGGTGACGACATGGGCTAACCGTGGCGTGTACAACGAGATGTGGTTCCGACCAGAGCGTGGAAGGTCACAGCCCGTCACTAGAGGGCACGTGTGCACGTCACGTGACGATAAAAAGCGAGCAGCAGCATGCATCAATCCTTCAACGCTGCCAGTTGCATGGCAAACAGTGACATAGAGGCGTCAAACGAAGATCAAAGAGGTGTTGTTCGGTTTCTGACAGCGAAATGAGTAGGGGGAACGGACATTCATCGCCGAATGTCACAAGTGTACGGCGAACACTGCATGTCCCTTGCAAGGGTCAAGGCATGGCACAAGCGCTTCAGGGAAAGACGGGTGTCGTTAGCCGATGATGCCCGATGTGGGGCAACCCCGTGCATTACCGATGACAACGTCCAGCTGGTTGATGCACTCATTACCCAGGACCGCCGAGTGACAGTGAACGCCATAGCCGCCGTGGTCGGTCTGAGCGTCGGAAGTGTGCACTCCATCATAAAGGAACAACTGCACTTGCGCAAAGTGTGCCCAATGGGTGCCCCACAGTCTTTTACCACACCAGGAAGCATGTCGAATGGCCTACTGTCTTGGTCTTGGTTGGACGATTGATGCATGCTGCTGCTCGATTTGTATCGCCACGTGACGTGCACGCGTGCCCTCTAGCGACGGGCTCTGGTCGGAACCACAACTCGTTACACACGCCACGATTAGCCGATGTCGTCACCGGTTTGAGCATTCCAGCCTCCGGCTCGTTACTTTTTGAATGCACCTTATAGTTGACAAAGAGAGATGTTATCAACATAAATAATAACTGGACCTACTAAAGGGGGGGGGGGGGGCGTTAACCATCACAGCGCATGATTGATTAAAATATGAATATCTCTGGAACCATACACATGATGTCCATGAAACTTGAACTGCTTATAGTACTATGTGTGTAGTAATTGGTGAATGAATTTACAGAGTCCTGCGTTTATAAATTCTTATCTGAATAATTATTATATTTGCGATTGTAAAAAAATATGTATCGGTGCATGATATCTAAAACCATTCATGCTCTTAAGCGAACATTCAGTTTTCAGCTTCCGTAGTGTCTGTATTCTGATCTTCACCTACAAAATGATAACATTTTCGGCATATGCAATTTTAGGATAGGAGTCAATTTAAATAAAAATATAATAGTAATGCGCCTTTCATTTAAAAGAATATTTATTTGTTTTCCATTTTTTACACCTTATTCTATATTAAAGGTTGGAAGCATTGTACATTCATAGTAGAACTCAAGTTGCAAATTTCATGTCGATGGTGCTGTTTTAGGTAGATTTCATTAGAAAGCTAACTATTGCAATGGGTACCATGTTTCGACTTCCGTAGAATTTCGACATATCTTCGCGTTTCACATCCCCCAGACCCCAAAACCACCGTCAGTTCAAAAGTTTATATATAATTTATGTATGTATATACACACATCAAAAAAAGTTTTGCATCACCTCGGTTCCCAGATCTCCGGCATATAGACGTTGACTGTGTATATTGTATCCAAGATACAGTCCCTTTGACTGTTCATAGATGTCACTAAAACTGCTCAAAGATGTAAACAACCATGCATGAGCAGGGCCTATTAGACGGAGGGGGTACGACAGCCGATCAGTTCCAGTCATTCCACCAGGACGAAGGTACGCTGCTCATGTTGTCTGTAGTTCTACCATGCCTAGAAGGTCAATACCGCAGTTCGATCGCGTCCGCATTGTTACTTTGTGTCAAGAAGGGCTCTCAACAAGGGAAGTTTCCAGGCGTCTCAGAGTGAACCAAAGCGATGTTGTTCGGACATGGAGGAGGTACAGAGATACAGGAACTGTCGATGACAGGCCTCGCTCAGGCCGCCCAAGGGCTACTACTGTAGTGGATGACCGCTACTTACGGATTGCCGCTCGGAGGAACCCTGACAGCAATGCCACCATGTTGAATAATGCGTTTCGTTCAGCCACAGGACGTCGTGTTTCAACTCAAACTGTGCGCAATAGGCTGCATGATGCGCAACTTCACTCCCGACGTCCATGGCGAGGTCCAGCTTTGCAACCCCGACACCATGCAGCGCGGTACAGATGGGCCCAACAACATGCTGAATGGACCCCACGGAATTGGCATCACGTTCTCTTCACCGATGAGTGTCGCATATGCCTTCAACCAGACAATCGTCGGAGACGTGTTTGGAGGCACCCTGGTCAGGCTGAACGTCTTAGACACACTGTCCAGCGAGTGCAGCAAGGTGGTGGTTCCCTGATGTTTTGGGGTGGCATTATGTGGGGCCGACGTACGCCACTGGTGGTCATGGAAGGCTCCGAAACGGCTTTACGATACCTGAATGACATCCTCCGACCCATAGTGCAACCATATCGGCAGAATATTGGAGAGGCATTTGTCTTCATGGACGACAATTCTCGACCTCATCGTGCACATCTTGTGAATGCGTTCCTTCAAGATAATGACATCGCTCGACTACAGTGGCCAGCATGTTCGCCAGACATGAACGCTATCGAACATGCCTGGGATATGTTGAAAAGGGCTGTTTATGGACGTCTTGACCCACCAACCACTCTGAGAGATTTACGCCGAATTGTCGTTGAGGAGTGGGACAATTTGGACCAACAGTGTCTTGATGAACTTGTGGATAGTATGCCACGGCGAATACAGGCATGCATCAATGCAAGAGGACGTGCTACTGGGTATTAGAGGTAGTGGTGTGTACTGCAATCTGGACCACAAATGCTGAAAGTCTAGCTGTATGATGGTACAACATGCAATGTGTGGGTCTCATGAGCAATAAAACGAGCTGAAATGTTGTTTGTGTTGATCTCTATTCCCTTTGTATTTAACGGTTCCGGAACTCTTGGAACCGAGGTGATGCAAAACTTTTTTTGATGTGTGTATATATGTATATCTGTATATCAGTTTCTTGTGGACACGATAACTGCTGTAATTTTACACCAATCACTTTGAATTTTTTTTACCGAATATGTATACCTATGATATCAGGGTCGAGTTCGTTACTGGGCTAAATCGGTCGAAGGGGGTGAAAATGGGGGGCTTTTTTCGAAAAAGTGAAATATCGCTATACCTCTCTTAATATGTGCAATATCGAATCCGTTCAAAGTTCATACTATGTATCGGATAAAGCCCAAACATTTATGTTTGAAGAGTTTTTTTTATAGCACCAACCATTGACCAAAGGGGTGGGAAAAAGTGGGTTTTTCGGGAAACATTAATTATATTTCTCTTAATAGGCACAATATCAAAACCGTACAAAATGGACAATATTCCCCTAATAATTACCTAAAACTTTTGTCGAAAAGAATTTTTGATATGACCCACCATTACGCCAAGGGATGAGAAAAATGATTTCGCAATTTTAAGAAAATGCCAAGAGCTATCAGAGGTTGCCATGATGAGGGATAAGCCATCAGGCGTTGCCATGACAACGCACTTGCACGAGATCAGATTTCCATCTGACTAAGTGTGAAGCGGCTTCGGTGACGTAACTGGTAGCATGCTGAACTTTTATGCCCAAGGTCGCGGGTTCAAAGCCGGCCGAAGTCGTCGGATTTTCTAAGAGCGCTAAAAATCCGTCAGTATGCTTTCCTTTGGAGGGGAAGTTCCAACGTTCGTTGCGAGTTGCTGGTTGCGGTGGCATCTAGTAGCCAAATTCACAGCCAGGTGTCGTTGACGGTAGTATCTGGTAGCAACATTAGGAACTACTGCTTGAAATTGGCCGTCTGCAGTCCTTACCTGAATTACAGACTAATACAGCCATCAGAATTCACACCATTTATCAGACAGATTCTACACTCACCCAAAGTACACGGGGTTACATGACCGCGTCGTCGCAGCCCCTAAACTGAGGAACCAACCAAAATCTCTGCGGGAGATATAATTTTGCGTGAAGAAGTAACAGACCGTTACATAGTTACACATCAGTGTCGAAACCTTGCATAAGGAAAGTGTGACCACAAGTATAAAAATTGACCCCAAATGTCAAGAAGGTTACCGTCCCCATAAGACAATAAAATGTTTAAAATATGCATAAAAGGACGAAAAACAAAGTTAATTAAGCTCCAATTATAAAATACTTTCTCGCAAAAAAATGAGGTCTGATCCTTCTACGAAAACCTGCATATTCTGCCTATTTTTGCCTATCCCCAAGTTTGTCCGATGAAATCTACCTCCGCCTCCGGCGTGCCGAGAGGACTTTTTTTCTAGAGATAATGCACTTTTTGTACGAAAAAAACATTATTAGTGGGGAAATGAGTTGAAAGTGAAGTGTGTGCCTGCACGACTTGCTTTCTTCTAAAACATCCCAAACTTGTAGTCTCCTGCCCCTCCCTCTTTCTACTTGGTATGCCATCTTCCTTATTTTTTCGTTATTCCTAGTGCATTTTAATGATTGTCCACCCATATTCCCAATTACTACACTTCCACTAGCAATATCAATAAGACTATACATCAAAAGCGATCAAATGAAACGCATATGTCATATGAGCACTCATAAACAAATATTCAGTAGCAAAGAACATAAAGCCTCATCTCCAAGAGTATACTGCTTCTATCTATTGGCCGAAATACCAAGTACTGTCAAGCATAGAGAAGCGGTATATTTGAATCCATATAATTATTACAAAATCCCGCGAAAACTCAAAGAACTGGGACTACGCTACGTCTTAATTTCGTCATGAACTAAGAGCCATAACAATTATACTACTTGAGATATTATGACGAAATAAGTTGATTGTGATAAAGCAATATAAATGAGCGAATAAAAAATGGATATTGTTTTGGTTAACGCCCCCTGAAGTGCGAATGTACCGCATGTTTGGACTGCAAAGTCCCTAATTCAGTTCAAGCCAGCTGTATAGCCATGGTCGTTAAGTCACCTATCATGAGATGGAAGTTTGTACATCGAAAGTTTCAAATCCCGGTGGTAACAGCGGCCATCTTGAGTGTGGTTATCCCCAGGGGTCTTCGACCTTCCCTCCAGTCTAATACCCGGATGGTAACTCTGAGACTCCTACGCCAATCCTCGGCCATAAATACTACAGTTGCACACACTATTACAGTCACCAGAGAAGCACAGGTTATTTGACAAATTCGACGTACACATACACCCAAGTACATGGGGATTATGACGACGATGTCCTAAACCCATGAATGAAATAACAACAACAGGAAAGTAATATCACTCTGCGAATGGCTGAATTGGGTAGGATATAATTCCCAAAAAGCTGTTCGTGCCTGTGCTAATTTCCACTGAGCGTGGCTTACAGCGCACTGGCTATTCCAAGCCCTGGTCTTAAATTATTATACAATAAACCCACGGAGACAAAATTAAACCTCTCCCACTGTTGAATTATTTCCTGGCATGGATTGGCTTGCAACAGGATAATGTGGACTACATTTAAGTAGCAGATCATTGTGTTCGAAGCCTTTTTTATGTTGCTGTAGTAAACGAATGTCATGCTTTTCAGTCGGTCAACACGATTGTACCCAATTGTACTGACTGTTTTCCCAAACCTGAAAACATTACATGATAATAAGAAAATCACTTGGATGATTAGTTTTGATCGTCAAGCGATCATCATCAGATCATTTACAGTCAGACTAATAAATCTATGTCTATTATGTGGGTTAAGGTATTCACAATATGTACACTTATCTAGTTACAAGTGGCTTCAGTGGCGTAATCGGTAGCATGCTTAACTGCTATGCACAAGATCGTGGGTTCAAACCCGGCCAAAGTCGTCGGATTTGTTAAGAGCGTTACAATCCTTCAGTATGCCTTCCTTCGGAGGGGAAGTAAAGCCGGCGGGACCATGTAATAGATTTATGGCATGAAAATGAACCTACCACTACAAAATTGGTAGTGTATAGCCACAATTGGTTATATTTCGTTCTATCAAGTTCCAATGTTCACCGCTAGGTGTCAGTCGCATCTAGTAGCCAAAGTTGGAACTACTTGAAATTGAACTTGATCATCCATCTTCATTCATTTCATCTCATCCACTCGCGACGGTACTTGCAGCTACAAACTCTGGCGAGCCGAATATGTCCTAGGACATTCCCGGCACTAAAAGCCATACGCTAAATAATAAATAAATACATCTAGTTACAGAAGTAAATTGTGTATATTAAGGCTTTCACGGGCCGGATTATATAACTATCTAGGAAGATAGTTCCTCTCAGTCTCTCTGTTCTTCACATACAATATTTCAAATTGTACATTTTTCCTCTATGGCTACAGAGCCTGGATTTGATCTCCTTTGTTCGTCACTGGAGGAGTTTCGATTAGTTTTCTCCCCGTTGCTTGTATGACGATAGGTATCGTTCAGATACACTTCCCTTTTGTTTATGTTTTCTTATATCCATCTAACCCTCCCACCTCCCCCCCCCCCCTCCCTCTTTTCTTTTGGACATCCTCATTCTTCGAGGAGTCTCTATATTTTCACCCCGCCCCCTTTACCTTCTCCTTACTTACTACTCTGTCCGCCGTTCTACCATGGTCCATACAGTAATTTATGGCAGCTGCTCTCTGGTGACGAACCGAGGAATTTATCTATATTTTTTGTAATTTTTTGTAATCTCATTGATATACTTTCTTTGGCCACATTGTTTGATTCCATCGAAAAAGGAGGCAAGGTTTCTCCGAAACGTATGGTTCTAATCTAAATACTCACGGCATTAGCCAAAAACATGAATTATTTACAGAAATAAATTGTTTACATGCGGAACTTGTTAAGATTGTGTGAATTTTGATATGATGTTGATGGCTAATGAATGCAGATTTGCTTGTCAGTGTCACAATCTGTAATGGTTAGTTAATGGTCAGGTTGGTGATTGTGACTTGGAAACTGTGGGCAGTGTTAGTGTGATAGCCGCTGCATTGGTACAGATAATACATCGCTGTAACAACCAGCTGAGTTTTTTAATCCATTCCCGGGTCCTGTCAATACTCAATAGATCATTATCATATTGTCATTTCCTTGTTAAATTGTTGAGGAACTTAGGATATTGTGGTCATTATCATCTTGTCATTTTCTGGTAAATTCTTGAGGAGCTTAGGGAATTGTAGTCATTATCGTCTTGTCATTTCTTTGTTAAATTATTGAGGAGCTTTGGGTATAGTAGTCATTATCATCTTGTCACTTCCTTGAGGAGTTTAGGAAATTGTATTCATTATCATCTGGTCATTCTCTTGTTAAATTATTGTGGAGCTTAGGAAATAGTAGTCATTATCATCTTGTCATTTTCTTGTTAAATTATTGAGGGGCTTAGAGTATAGTAGTCATTATCATCTTGTCATTTCCTTGAGGAGTTTAGGAAATTGTAGTCATTATCATATGGTCATTCTCTTGTTAAATTATTGAAGGGCTCAGGAAATTGTAGACATTATCATCTTGTCATTTCCTTTCTAAATTATTGAGGAGCCTAGGAAATTGTAGTCATTATCATCTTGCCATTGCTTGTTAATTTATTGACGGGCTTAGAAGGTTGTAGTCATTATCATCATGTTGATTTATTGAGGGACCTAGGAAATTGTATTAATTAACCCTGTGTACTTTGGTGAGTCTCCAAATGGTCTGTTAACCTGTTTTGTTTTGTTTTGATGACCATAAAATGACTGCAACTTGATAGTAAACGATTGAGGCAGATCCCCCAGGGCTTGAAATAAGGTATAATCCGGGAATCTTACTTGAATGAGAGTGGCAAAAACCGTTATAATATCACACTCTGGACGGCCACTAACAACACCAGATTCAAACTTCAGATCTCCAGTTCGGTCACCACAGAGCACGCTTTGGATCACTCGGCTACGCTGAGAGTATCATTATCACAGAGGTGCCAACCTTTGAAGTGGGTTATCAGTAATCCCTTATATTGCCCCCCACCCACTGAAAAATGTTCACGTCAAATCCAAAGATTGCTCCTGCATTCTCGATTATGACACCACCTTTGCCCTATCCGGAAGCAACCTACTGTAAAGAATATCATATTACACAATAAAATATGCACAGTACCTGCTAGTTCTGTGATAAAAAAAATCCTTGTAGCTTATTTTGCACCCAGTAACTGGTTTTCCGTGAAAGTTTTCTTGTAACATACTTCCCCCTACGATGACATTTTCGCCTTCCGAATCATAAGCGATTCCAGTGTAGATGTGCTTAATGTAGGTCTGAATTCTGTCTGATATTTCCTAACACTGAAAATTCTCTCTGTGGGTGAGTTACTGTGAGGTACAAGTAATATTGCAAATACCACATTACTTAAAGTTTTATACTTGAACTATCCACTTCCGTTTTCAAGCTCAGCAATTTTGTCCCAGTTTACATCAATTCTAGGTCCTTGTAAAATATATTCAGGGAAGTACCACACTGATAAACAGCAAATTCCTCTTCAAGTTTGTCATGTTCACTTTCCTTGACCAAACTTGGGAATCTTTGAACAAAATAATCAAAAGATGAATAGGAAACCTTCATTCTAAGAAAAAGAAAAATATTGAAATGTTACACGATCGGCGCTGGCCTCAGCCGTTTGACGAGATTCCCGTAGTTTTCACGATAGAACACGGAGAAAAATCGCTATTTACATAATTGGTGGCACTTTTTCCGATCGACGAGATTTCCATTGTCCTTGCAATTATAGCATAATTACGCAATCGGCGCCACTTGCTCAAGAGTCCAGTTTTTCTAGTCATCGAATGCGGAGAAATATCGCGTTGTATTGCAATCGCTGCCGCTTTCGGTCGTTATACGAGAATCACGATGTCCTTGCGGTTGGTCACTGAGAACGCGATAATATGCAATCGGCGCCGCACCCGGCCGTTCAACGATTGTCGCCTGGCAGAATGGCGGAGGCAAGTTAGAGGTTGTGCATGGTTAAAATTCACGAGCAGCTATCTACATGAAGTATGGTCGGCGCCATGATTCCCGCTGTCCCTATGCTGTGGTTGGGAGTTCACGGTGGATCACGAGGAGATATGAGTATCGCGATGCTACGTAGACTCATTTATAAAAGGGTTGACGCACTTCTTGCTCCCCGTACGCTTTTGAGTATACAGTCATGGGAAAAATGGCGAGTAAGTTTCGGGATGTTTCGTGATGGGTGCCCAATCACCTTTGACAGGATTCCCGCAGTCCTCGTGGTCACTATTTCGCGAATGGGCACGTGTTTTATGATTTTACGCAACTGGCATCGATCTCGGTCAGTTTGGCGAGATTCCCGCAGGCAAGCCGTGCAGTCAGCCGGCCGTCTTGAGCATGTGAGGTCGGAGGATGAACGTTCGAAGTAGGTATCGAATATTACGAATTATTCTGATAGGATTGCATGAATAATACGACACGAGGGCACATTTTCTTTCGAATTCGAATCACGAATTATACAAGTTTTCGAGATAATCGGTTAAATTATCCGATGGAACCAAAGTTCGAAGGAAAAGTCTACATAACGGAATTTCGAAATAACCATACTGGATGTCGCAAATTTTTGAGATGAATAGATTTTTAAAATAAATGTATTTCGAAGCATTTTCGGGATTCTTTTTTCGAAACAGTATCATTTCGCAAGATTGCGACATTAGGTTATTTCACGTTATTTCTGGACTTCAATTTGAGATAGTCTCCAAATTTAGAGGTCAATAACAGAAATGAGAGGTAGTTTTCGCGAATAAACGTCTCGCGGAAAGTCAGGATTCCTAATAATACATAAAAATAGTTCACACAAAACTAAAAACTCTTCTCGATACCGAAATTATACGTTGGACTGATGTATATCACTCAAGGCATCCTCAGTATGCATTTCCTTGAGGTCGGGCACGGGGAAATATAGCATACGCAATCGGCTCCATCGCAATATGTGAGCCAAGTGGCGCGAGTTTAGACGATTTAAACCGACCTCGGCGAATTTCGTTACCTCCAACTATGCAGACATAAAAATTAGCTACTTTTACTTTAGTTACCCGTTTCTAAAATTAGCTAGTTTTTCGTTACTTTCGTTACTTTTCGTTACCGGTAGACACCCTGTAGCATTTCTTTCTTTTCTTTTTTTTTTCTTCATAGATATGTATTTTTTTTCGTGATGTCACTTTTCCGTAATAATTTCCCCTTCGACCGTAATGCCGTAATCGTGAGCTGAAATCCGTAATAATTACGGACAATCCGTAATAGTTGGCACCTCTGTATATCATCAATTCCATATGTTGTTCTCCCTACCAAAGGGGTCACGTATACATACGCTCCCACGTCACTATTAACGATAAAGATGGCGGTTACAAAATCACCCAATGCGGAAGGATAGCCATTAAGTAGAGCATCAAAAGTAAATGTGAAATTTAACTCGACAGAATCACCGGATAACTGAATAATGCATTCTTGACTTTCTTGTGAGAAGCAACGACAACCACTTAAAACGAGTAATGTTATGTGGAACGACGTGAATCACGCATAAATGTTTGTCTGACATAAAAGTTATTGTCCGTTAATGAATATAACCCAATCACTGCTCCATAAAGGGAGAGTTAAGGGTCCAAATGCAGTTCTTAAAGCATGCCACTATGGTGTTGTTCATACAGCAAAATGAGCAGACGACGAGCTCACGCCACCTTTCCTGCAACATAGACTATGATAGGGCAGAACTATTTTTAAAATATATTAAATTTTCTACTTTTTTACATTTTTATTTACATTTTAATTATTTTAAATTTTAATTCTTCTTCCTTCGTGTTAGCCGAATATGGCCTACGTTAATTCGACTTAATTCCTTCTAGGTTTTGATGTTTACCCAGTACTCCTTCTTTCTTTCACTAAACAATCTCATCCTCTCCTTTGTGCTTGGGTCTGGGATTTAAGTTCTTATTGGAAACTCTTGGTGGTCTTGATTCTTAATTTGAATGCTTCCCAGTAGCTGACATCCGTTCTTTGTATCCCTATGTCTTCCAGATCATTCTTCAATTCACATAAAATCTTCATTTCGTTTCATATCATTTTATTATAATTTTTTATTTCCGTTTTAATTTTTATGTTTGTTTTGGTAATATAGAATGTTATTACTTACTTTTGAAAATTCAATTTTTATGTTTATAATTATATATATAGGCCTATATTTTTTTTATAAATTTAATTTTATACTAATTTTGATGTTAACGTTAACGTTTTAAAATTATTTTCAGATTTTTTATTTTTATTTATTTTTATAATTGTGGAATTAATGGTTATATATATTTTGTTGCCATTTTTAATATATTTATATAATTTTATTTGATTACTTATTTTAATGTCACTTTGAACGTTATGTGCAATTTTATAATTTAAGTTTTAATGTCTGTAAGTTACTTATAAAAATTATATTTTAACGGTTTATTTTCTTTATTTTACGTTTGTGTTAAATTAATAGCCTATATATGATTATAATTTTAATTTTTACATTTGCAAACTAAATTTGCAATTTGTTTAAAGATATATATGTTTTGATTTTCTGGAATATGAACGCATTTACACGAAAATTCGGTTGAATAGGACTGAAAGGTACATTCATAAGCACATTTGATAGCTTAAATTGTCGTTTAGATAGGAGGTTGGTGTGCAGACCTCTGTCCTATAATAGTGGTTTGCTGACTGAACAGAGCGTATGCGTGGGTCAAAGAATTTCGAAAGCAGAGACCATTTACTTTACTTGGCAATGCTATTGTTTACATCCTGCATGTTGTCTAGTGGCGATCAGAATTAGCATTCACTAATATTGTCACCGAAGTCGTTTGAAAGCTATGCACTGTGTAGAAATTGGCATTGGGGATATTAAGGTACAGTGCTATTTATTGTCTCATATTCGCCAGTATATTTACGCGAACATATGGGACGGTGCACTTTCCATGTCGGTAATTTATATAGAAGGATGCTGTGTTGCTAACTTCTGGACGTAGATTCATAAATTTCTTGCATATGTCATAGTATTTTCTTGTTACCGTAAAGGTTCGTGCTGATTTTGTCTATGTGTTTGGGATTGTAACTACAATGGTTGATACGATATCGAATTTGAACTTTCAAATCATGTAATTCATGTCCGACAAGTTGGATTTTGAACGCATGCGTGAAGCAATCCTTACCTAATTGGTCAATGAATGAGCCCTGATTGTCTGGAGAAACTGTTTCATAATGAAGAATAGTACTACAATGACCCTCATTATGATACAGTTTTCTGACATATAATATTCACATTTCGACATAGTCGAACGTAAATAACATAGGCATGTAATAATTAGGGAATGGATTTTTATGTAAATAAATATTTATTTTGCTTATAGATGAAAGACTGTAACTACGACATAAACTCCAAACTGAACACTCTAATCTGTATATGAAATTGTGTTTCACATAAAAATAAATGTTTCTGAATATGTTTTATGTAAATAAATATTTTAAATATTTTGAATGAAATCAAATACATTACCAAAGTTTTTGAAGGACAAAAGACGTTGGTGAAATTTAAAAAAAATTGACTGACATTCCATTGATGAAATATGCAAGACTGTCTACTTGTGATATTGAACGGTCTGTTTCATGGTATCATGCATTGTTCCAAGACAACCGACAGCGGTTTGTGATGAAAAACTAGGAAATACGTTCCATACTTCATTGCAATAATAAGCTCTTTTAATCCACCACTGCTTAAACATGATTGGTGAGTGGCTCTTTTTAAACGTAAGTTTTTACAAATTTTCAATATTAAAACAAAATATTTTTGAAATTTTATACATATTTTTCCATTTTTATAAATATTTTAAATTATTTTATTACATGTGCAAATCATTAGACTCGACACCAGTTTGCCAAAATTACATTTACACTTCTCACGGCTTAATGCACTAAATATGTTTACAAGGCGGTGAAATTACTTCCAATGTTTAAGAATATAACATTTTATTTTATTTTAAGAAACTCAAAGTTTTTTTTTTGTTTTGTTTTGAATTTCCACTAAGAGGATCTTTGGTAATGCAAAATGCCACACGTTTTGTTTTGATTACTTCACCCTACTTTTCGTGTGAATTTAGAGCTGAGGGTTTTGGAGATATTTAACTGATGACCCGCTCTTGAACTATTCAAAGATTCACGAACTATGGATTGAAATTACCTGACTTAGAGGGTACATTCCAAAGTCAATGAAATAATAGAAAACCAGCCAAACTCAGGTGTCCCTCGGAATACCCAATTCTTAAAGTTTACAGACACAATTCCTTATGGAGAAAGGTGTAAGTCGACAAAGGCGAAAACATTACTAAGTAGGGTTACAAAAGATGCCAGCAGATGGAAAATAAAATGATTTTGAATAAAAATTGTCACTGATTCAAATTCTTTAATTGATTCTAATAATTTGCACACCTCTGTAAATGCAATATTTTCAAAAAGATGGTATATTGGCTTTCACGGCCGGTGAATTAAACTCAGCAATTCTTCTAGGTTTGTGCCGTGTTTTGTGTGGGGTTTCGCCTAGGACACCAAGCTGGCTCATCGGCGGGCTCTTGGTGTCCCGGCCGTGAAAGCCAATCTACCATCTTTTTTGGAAGCCTTCATAGGGAGGTAAAGGCTGCTTGAACTTTTAGTTCTCGCAGTAAAGTAGTGCCGTTGCACTCTACACAAAGGGAGGTAGCGCGCAGTTCCTTACTCCTGTGGGGGTCCGGGCGGGGACACCAAGAGCCCGCCGATGAGCCAGCTTGGTGTCCTAGGCAAAACCCCACACAAGACACGGCACAAACCTAGAAGAATTGCTGAGTTTTACAATATTTTCAATTCTTTAGAACATAAAAATCCCTTCCCTTATTATAATATAGTAACAATAATAATAATATCGTATGGCCTCGGATACCAGGTGCAAGCTTTGTAATTTGACACCCAGAGGGCAGCTTGCGTGTCGAATTTCGTTGTTCCTTAAAGCACTATGAAAGTCAAGAAGGTTAGATATCTAAGCTCCTTGAACACTATAGAGCTTTCAAGTAGAGAAATGAGGAACTTTGCGTTGGCGGAAACTCCCGAGATTAATTTTGCCATTATGAACACGGCCTACTGAATTCAAATAGGTTCATTGACATGCCAACATCGTATGACATGCGTGTCGTGATTTTTGCCGCATTTCAAAAATCTCTTACCACGGCCAGGAGCGAACCTGCAATCTTGGGGTTAGTAGACCGACAAGTTAACCACTCACCCACCGTGGCAAGCTTATAATATAGTAAGACCTTTTTATGACGAGCTAACTGGGGCTGAATCTTAACCATGGCCCCACCACATAACGAGATAATGCTTAGTATAATGGCGCCTGATAATGTAAATAATTCTCATGCTCAAGAGTGCACGGACAAATAATTAAACTCCAGCACGCTTTTTTTTGTACTATATTGTGGGGTTTTACCTAGGTAGGCCTACACCAAGTCAGGTTCATCAACAACGGTGTACAAAGCCTCAGATTGCGGAGAAGATTTGCTGAAGTTTAGAATGTAAATGCCAGGGAAGCACGAGCTAGCACATTAGTGCCTTCGGCCACCGTGGCCGGTATTGAAATAATTAAAACCAAAATTAAAATTAAACACATAAAACAAAATAACATATTCGAAAAAAATAGTTATGTCCCAAAGGTGGTTAATGTTACCATCTGGAAGAGAAAACCAAAACTGTACTTGGTGACCAGTGGCTGAACATGAATTAGTATTGTCCTACATCATCAGCCGGGGAACGAACCAGTGATTTTGGGAACATGAGATGGACACACTACCACTGGCCCACCGAGAAAGCTGAGATGAATCTACAATGCGCCATGACCCTCCAAGATGTGATGTTTGTGGGTGTTACGGCCCAACTTTCTACGGCGTATTTAGAAAAGAAGAATACGATGACTTAACCGTTGAGGATAGACATGCTTTGCTTAATGTATAGCCGTCCATTTATTGAAGTTCTTCGAGGTGATTCACCATTTCTACCAGTTGTTATTACTGTTAATTCATTTAGGGGCTTTGCGACATCATGGTCATGTAGGCCCCGTGTACTGGAATGTGTGTGGAATCTGTTTGATAACCCGTGACAGGGCGATAGGTGTACTAGTGTATGTGTTTGTAACTGTGGCTAGGATTTACTTAGGAGACGATCTTGGCGTTAATTAACGTGCTATCCCAGCATTCGCCTGGAGTAAAACTGAGAAACTACGAAAACCATCTTCTAGAATGACTAAGGTTGGAACTGAACCGAAATCTTCTCATTTTTGCCTCTCAAGCTGAGTGAACATAGTTCCAGTCCGCAGACCAGAATTTTCTTGGCAGACCCGGTAATCGAACCCAGATCTCTGTGGTGACAGCGAAGAATTCTATCCACTACGTCATGAAGTGAATTAGTTCTATCTCCAATGACTCCTGTAGCGAAATATTTCAGCATATTTACTATTCCGTATATGTTAAATGCTATTACTACCTTTTAGATCTTCGTAAGCTCAAAATTCCGCCAAATATTTAAAATAATTTTGTGGAAATGAATATTATTGACTATTTTATAAAAATTAAGTATTAAATAATACTCGACCTAATATTCCCTAAAGTTTCATAGAATAGTAATATTCGTATGTATGACGCTGGAAAGTGTGTGCCATATCTGGCAATATTCTCCAAGTTCCTATAAAGTGCCAATGAACATTAAAAAAAACTGCCAAAACTCACATTTTAATAGTTCCCTCCCTCTATTTAAAGTAGCTTTACGCCCTCAATCAAAACAAGATGAAACATATATCAGTACAATAGTCGAGTGGAAAGCCATTTTATGACGGATAAATTTCCCAGCTGCTGGGTTAATACAGTATCTTGTTTTATGAGATGTTTATGTGGCTGTAGTTTATGGGTTCCTTTACGATCGACTTCAAAGTTTAAATACTTTATCTACAACTGTCGCTTAACCCGTTAGTTTCACACTATCCTCTGACTTGATAACTCATTATAGTGTGTCCGCAAAGTCTCTCCACAGCGTGTGTCTCGCCTTGCAGGAATAAGTTGGGTTGGCAGTACATTCATATTATGTTGTTAAAAGGAAAACAATTACATTAAAGTAAGTAATGCAATTATATGTATGGTATTAGCAACCCGCCCCGGCTTCTCCCGGGAACAGTTATCAATGCATTACGTGATAAGCGCTTTTTTCTCGATGTAGGCTACAGTATATCAGTTTTAGGTCTCGGCATGATGGGTTAAAATCACTGACTGGACTATTAATTAAATTATCATGGAGATTAATGTGCAATGAATTCTTGGCAGACGTAATTAATTTAAGAATGTAGATGTATATGAATCACAAATACCCCTCCCGTCCAATCTAAAAATACTTATAGTGGGCGATGTATTAAAGATAGAGATATGCTCTCCCGGACTTTTTTGTAGAACTTTTCATGCTGAACAATTCTTACGCTCATAGTATATTGATATGTTAACGGTTTTTTCCCAGCGTTAGCTTAAAAAGCGCACTGACGCCAGTTTCATTTTCGACTTTTTCACTGAAATCGTTACTGCTTGGCTTACTTTGATTATAAATAAATTATTTTTCTACAGAAACCTTCCTCGAGATATCCTTTACAGAACTGTGAAAACTGCATTAAAATCCATCTAGTTGTTCTCGAGATTACCCGTGACATCCAAGAATAGGGGAATTTGTTTTATACTACGTAGTGATTCACCAGTATCACACTGTGCTCCGTAAAGTTTCCACCAGTACGGAAAACCTCTTCAGTAGTAAGCATTCCCACTAGACTCAGCTTACACAAGAATCTGACAAGAACACAACTTACAGCGTCAACACTGTCACGCACAGGCACTCACTGTCGGCAATAATGAACCGGTATTCTCACTCTATCACTCCAGTTGAGGTCAACACGGAACAAGTGCATGCTTATGCCAACCTCTGCGGTGAGACTTTGCGTATACAGCCACATGAATGTGCTGCCAACCTAACACGTCCCGCAAGGCGATACCCGTGCAGCTTGCCACTGCGGAGAGACTTTGCGGACGCTCTGTATTATAACTTGTAGACAGGTAGAGAATGTGAAGCGCTGCGATCCACAAGGGCGAGCTCAACAACTGCTTGATGTGACAATATAATAATAATAATAATGTTATTGGTTTTATTGAGGAAATATTATTTATTTATTATTTATTTATTTACTGGCCACGGTGACCAAAAAGGCTAACGCGCTAGTTCATGCTTTACTGGCATCAGGAGAGCGTGGTTTTGAAACCCACCTCGGTCGTCCTGAACATGGTTTTCGTCGTTTCCCATTTTCACCACCAGGCAAATGCAAACTACACCACAGCCGAATCCGTATCAAAATCCCTTCCCTGACTCTTCCTAAATTAGACCCAAGTTGGTGGTCACCTGGGAGATTGGTGCAATTCCCATCTCAGCTGTCCTAGAATATTGGTTTACCGTGATTTCCTCCTCCCACTCTACACAAACACAGAAATGGTTCCTAACTTAAGGTCACGACCACCTACTTCCACTCGTTAAAACAGCCATCACAATGACGCAGGTTTTCAGACAGATTCCACACACTCCCAAGTACACGACCTCCAAGCCCCTTAATGAAACAACAACAAAATCAGAACTCGCGATTGCCAGCATAGGCCTATCTGTTGCTCACGCCACACTGGTCATTTCATTACGCATTGGGGTTAATGTGTTTCTTACACCGACAGCTCCAACCTGTCAACAATGTGCATGAAAAGCTAGAATGAAATTACAACTCCCGATCTGGTTGGGAATGGAACCCAGGACCCTTCGAGGTAAAATCTAGCATACCAACCAGTTGGCTACGGAACCAGACTTCTGAACAATGAAGAGGATATTGTGGAATTCTCAATTTTCTGTAGAAGTTACTCACCTTACCACTTCGTGGTATAGCAGTTAGCATTAATGGCTGTCGCCCCGGAAGTCTGGGTTCGATTCCCGTCTCTGCCAAGAAATTTAATTTTGGTCTGAGGACTGAGTCCACTCAGCCTTGTAAGGCAAACCTCAAAAAGGTGGGTTCGATTTCCAAGTCAGCCATCTTGGATTTGGTTTCCCGTTGTTTCCTACTTCTACTCTAGGCAAATGCCGGGATGGTTCCTAACTTAAGGACACAGCGGCCTGCTTCCTAGACCGATTTACAAATAAACACTCTACTACAGCCATCACTATAATACGAGTTATCAGACAAATTCCACACAAACGCAATGTAACAAAGGTCTTAAATAAATCAACAACTACGACAACATACTCACAGAAAAGAGGATTTTCTTATGTGTTTCATAATACGCTAGGAGGCAAAGGAAATTATTTCTACAGACTAGAACAAGACTTGAGTAGCTTCCAGAAACACATAAGCCTCTCTCTCTGGCAGCACAAGAGACTCAGGAGTTGATCCGAACAGCCTCCGGCTTCGCGCTGTACCTGGCGAGGCAGTTACAACGACGATGAGTTGTAGCTTCAGGCTACTGCGTCACACAGCACATACTTCACTAGCAAACAGTAATTATAAACTGTGGAGCGATGGCGTATAATGTTCATCAGCGCATACCCAAGCTGAAACGTGAGCGTCCAAACGCAGCGATTATTAATACCGGTAATAATCATAATAATTTCATGACTGCAAGTATTAACCTTTTAAGTACGGTACTGATGTTTCCCATTCGCATATTTTAAAAAAAATACCAGCCTTACAGTAGTCGTATACGATGTGTAACATGAGACATTTTATCCCTCGTTAACAGTGAACTCTGTTGGTCATTGAAATAACTGCTTGTAAAACTGCAGTGCCGGTTTTCAGCAAATATCATATAATGAATATTTTCACACCTAAGAATGACAACTTTAAGATGATTTATTGTTGTAATATCTTTAATGGGGCCTCCAAACCTTGAAGTAATTTTGCATGCGATATAGATTCCACATAGGCACATGGCCGACAGTACCTCGAATGCTTACATTAAGAATACAGCAAAAGTATGAAGATTTAATAAATCATAACTGTTTTCAACAAATATGATATAATGAATATTTTCACACCAAAGAACGACAATTTGAAGATCATTTATTGTAGGAATATCATTAATGGGGCCTCTAAACCTTGAGGTAAACCGTATACGATATACCTTCCACATAGCCACATGGCCGACAGTACTAATCTCCACCACCGCGCACGCTCATTGGTTCCGTCCCATCCATTTCCGTTTCATTGTTTCCGTCCCATCTATTTCCGTTTCATTTTTCAAAATCACCCACACAAAAATATACAGATACCGAGTTGAAAGATGATACACATCAAACAATGTAGAACCCGCAACTTTTAACTTATCCGAGAAGTAATAGGCTTAAAATGTCTAGTGTATAGGTTTTGGGTATTTCTTAAACTAAATGCAAAAGTAAAATCCTACTTTTATATTCATTTTTACTTTGAGACAAATCAAAATTATTGTTTTTGTACCCACGGTTGTATTTTCTCCACGCCAGGTGAAGGACCCAAAATAAAATTATTTCTTAGAAACTACGAGCCTTACAGTAGTCGCATATGATGTGTAACAAGTGACATGTTATCCTACTATGTGTGTCCCGAGAGCGCAAATACCTTGCTAACAGTGAACTCTGTTGGTCATTGAAATAACTACTTGTAAAACTCCTGTGCCAAATCTTTTCAGCAAATATGATATAATGAATATTTTCACACCAAAGAACGACAACTTGAAAATCATTTATTGTAGGAATATCTTTAATGGGACCTCCAAACCTTGAAGTAAACCGTATGCGATATTCATTCCACATAGTGCTGTATTTTGGCTGGCAGTACCTCGAATGCTTACATTAAATAAGAATACAGCAAAAGTATGAAGAATTAATAATTCATAATTGTTTTCAGCAAATATGATATAATGAATATTTTCACACTAAAGAACGACAATTTGAAGATGATTTATTGTAGGCATATGTTAAATGGGGCCTCCAAACCTTGATGTAAACCGTATGCGATATACATTCCACATAGCCACATAGCCGACAGTACGTCGTTGTACCAATCTCTGCCACCGCGCGCGCTCATTGGTTCCGTCCCATTTCCGTCCCTTTTCCAAAATCACCCCCACAAAGAATATACAGCAACCGAGTGGAAAGATGTTACACATCAAAAAGGTAGGCAATGTATGTATGTCTACCCCTTATTATTCCCGTTTTCCAACGGGGTCGGGAATGAGATGCGATGGAAGTCTTTGTGGCGATGGTTTTTACGGCCGGATGCCCTTCCTGATGCCAACCTCATGAGAGGAATTAATGAGAGATGAAATGAATGATGGTGAATGAAACTGGGCAAGGATGTGGAAGGAAGCGGCCGTGGCCTGTCAGAAGGTACCGTCCCAGCATTTGCCTGGTGTTGAAAATGGGAAACCACGGAAAACCATTTCAAGGACGGCCGACGGTGGGGCTCGAACCCACGCGTCTAACGAGTCAGCAGAGAGCTTGGCCCCATGACCTAATGCTGCGCTTTAGCCAGCGTAGCCACTACTGTCGGTAAAAAAAAGTAGGCAATATAATCTGAAAATTAATACCTGAAGTCAATAATAAGTACTTTTACTATAGTACCAGTTTCGGCACATTGTGATCTTTCTCAGCGGCAATATCGTTATAATACAAGTCAAGTTGAGAGTCTCATATTCAAATTTTTCATAACATAGATTGTTTTCATATATATATAGGCTACTAGTTGTTTAGAGGCTAAAAAACATATTAGAATTCTAAAAAATCAGATCTGTTACAAGTATATACTAAAGTCGAAAGATATATGTAGTTTTTGAAAAAATAACCAGCTTTTAGTTGAAAGTATCGGTAATGTGGATATCCATAAAAATTTTGAGGTTGGGAATGATAAAATCATGTGTTTGATTAAGAATGAATATCTTTGTGATGATGTTGCTGAGACAATATACTGTAACCGAAGAAAATTGAGTATTCAAAGATAGATATATTAGAAATATTTTAGAAAACAACCTATTTTAGGAATCATTTTTGAATGGAAGACTTGCAACTTGACTTGTATTATATTTCGCCGCTGAGGAAGATCACAATGTGGCCGAAACCGGTACTGTAATTAAAAGTAGACTACTAATTATTGACTTAAGGAAGGTATATTAATTTTCGGATTATATAAGGTGCGTTTAAAAAGTAACGAGCCGGAGGTATAATTACAGAAACCAGTACCTGTGTGTTAGAAGTATTGGCCCTGGATGTTGAGGCACTTGTCCCACTGTGACACGAGGCGGTGAATGGCTGTCTCATAAAAATCCCTGGGCTGCGATGTGAACCAGTTCCGCACGTACAGCTGGACGTCAGCGACCGAGGTGAATCGTTGGCCCCGCAGAGCCCTTTTCAGGGGACCAAACATGGCGTAGTCACAGGGAGAGAGGTCTGGACTGTATGGAGGGTGGCCGAGAACCTCCCATTTGAATTTCTGCAGGAGTGCCGCGACTGTGTTGGCCGTATGAGGTCGTGCATTGTCATGGAGCGACCATGGCGGCTATGACGTTCACTGTCACTCGGCGGTCCTCGGTAATGAGTGCATCAACCAGCTGGACGTTGTCATCGGTAATGCAGGGGGATGCCCCAGACCGGGCATCATCGGTTAATGACACCCGTCCTTCCCTGAAGCGCTTGTGCCACGCCTTGACCCTTGCAAGGGACATGCAGTGTTCGCCGTACACTTGTGACATTCGGCGATGAATGTCCGCTCCCCCTACTCCTTTCGCTGTCAGAAACCGAACAACACCTCTTTGCTCTTCGGTTGACGCCTCCATGTCACTGTTTGCAATGCGACTGGCAGCGTTGGACGATTGATGCATGCTGCTGCTCGCTTTGTATCGTCACGTGACGTGCACGCGTGTCTTCTAGCGATGGGCTGTGACCTTCCACGCTCTGGTCGGAACCACACCTCGTTACACACGCCACGATTAGCCGATGTAGTCACCGGTTTGCGCATTCCAGCCTCCGGCTAATTACTTTTTGAACGCACCTTATATTAAACTTCGTCAATAAGGAATTGGGCAGACATTGATGTCTTTTCATAAAAGGAGGCAAGTTTTACTTGTTACTCTTTGCTATGACAAAAAATCATATTCTTATATCCGAAATCACAACGCAATGAGAAGAATTTGTTTGTTGTTTCACCATGCTTTTTCAAGTCATTCATGAATATCAGCAGTAGAGGATAGACTTCTACAAAATGCTTTTATATCTATCTATCACTATTGAAGAATCTTTCAATGTGCAGAACGACAGAGTTTATGCATCATCATCTCGGAAGCCAGTAAAAAGGTTCCGAAAGTTCAGAGGGCCCATCATCCCTCCTCTGTGATGGTGTGGTGGTTGATGAGTTATTATGGCACCACTCAGCTGCATTTCTGAGAAAAGGGTGTTGAAACCAGTGCCAGAGTGTACGAAAGCACCGTTTGGGAGCCTATTGTGAAGAAATTAAGTGGCACATTATTTCCAAACCAACCCTGCACTTTCCAGCAGGATTCTGCTCCAGCCCATAAGGCTAGGTCACCTTAAGGGTGGCTTCAGCGTCATGTCCTCGACTTCATTTCAACTGAAGATTGGCTCAGGAGCAGTTCGGACCTGAACCCTTTGGACTACTACCTGTGGTCAGTGCTTGAGGGTATCGTCTGCAAGAGGAGACACCCCACCATTGGAAGTTTAAAACATTCCTCATTGCCAGCAGTGGCGTCTTTCCCCCTGGATGTCCTCCGTTCCACCATAGACGAGTGGCCACAAAGACTCAGAGCCCGTATCAGTGTCGAAGGTGACCATTTCGAAAAGTGATTGGTGCTTTTTGTAAAGAATGCCTGTAAGAACAACATACTAACTTACTAACAGCAAATTAAAATATTCTTCTCATAATATTTGCGTTATTCACTTTTTAGGTTGTAAGAGTATTTATGGCTAGAAAAGGTACTTCTGGAAGAAAATATTCAAACTCAAGTAGTACAAATAATGCCCAACAGATGGCAGAATATGTCAGAGATCGACTTGGCACTTGAGAGCGAACGGGGACTATGAAAGATATTTAAGTTCTTGTGCAGCATGTATATACGGGCGTAGCAATCAACGGGTTAATGGAACTGACATGAAAAGCAATAAGATTCACCACGATGGACAATGCAAGATTTTGCACGTGGATTACATTTCGGAGCTACACATAAAAAACATTTTAACAACCAAGATTTATTGATCAATTTTAGTTTGATTTATTGCAAAATATACATACGTTTACCAGATATACCAAGGAGGACAGTAGTTAACCTCAACACGTACAGCACACCGAATAGTATCAACAAATGCCTAGGAGATATATAGAAAATTAGCCTAGTGTGGTTTTAAAACGAGAAATAGTTTCCAAAAAAAAACATTTAAGGCTCATGTTTCAGTCAACAGCCCAGTGTCATAAGGTCTATCTCTGAAGTTGTATTCCATATTAATAATAATCGTGTGGCCTCAGGAAAGGGCGAGTGCAGGTCTTTCTAGTTGGCACCCATGGGCGACCAGGAGATTAAAATCCCTGATTGCTCGGTCGGGCCAAAGCATATCGCGCTACCCAACTCCCCATTGGGCTGGAATTATCCATATTCATAATAATAATTTCTTTTTTATAAATGGAGCCAATGTCCATTTACTTTTCTTCCATATTCATAATTGGATACACATTATTTTGATAATAATTCAAGAAATATTCATTTTGGTATCTGACTGCAAGAATTTTTTGTCAATTTTCAATATCTTTTGACATCTTAAACTGAATTCAAAGTTATATTGTCCTGTCCTACAAGATCGCAAACCCCTTGGGTAGATTATTAGCTTGGGAATAACCTAACCCCCAAGGGAAGATGATGAAGAAAAAGAAATGGATTTCGGACTGGAGAAAAAGGATGGAGAAATAGGACGAGAGTCCAAAAGAAGTTATAATTTTAACTTTAAGTATACTTAAAGGCAGCTGCCACTGCAAATCCGCTCTCCGATACCTAAGCTGGTTAGGGACCTAAGCGAAGCTAACAGGAAACGCAGCTGGAACTTGGGCTGTTTGCAAGAACGTTGCTGTAGTGTATTCCCTCTCAAGCATACATATGCCTACTATGGGGAAGGGTGGTGGTCTGGCAAGACAAAGAGTAACAGATTTATTGTGTATCTGTTCAAAGGAGTTTGTTTCTAAACAAGTAATTTGAAGAGTGCAAATAATTTGAATCAGCTTTGATATTTTAGTTTTTGAAATTGTAGAATTTCTAAAGAGCGACCAAATGCTTCCAAGAAGGATAGGGATAAAAATTATACCCTTGGGAATAATTTTGGTAAGTGTACCAATAGTTGCATTTAGAAATGACTAAGCTTTTACCCAGCGAGGTGCCGACTAAAAGTTTAGACAATGAGGAACACTTATATTTTGAAAAACCAACCATAAGTGTTAGAGAGGATCTCCACAAGCAGGAAGCTGGCGTAGCGAGCTATGCTTGCCTTACTGGCCAGTTAGAATTAGCTATTAAAGCTAAGAGAGACTTTACTAAGTTAATAACTAAGAGTTCTTGCACAAATGCAACAAGTGGTGAAAACCCTATCAATAGATTTATTTTTCTTAAATAGGAAGAGTCAAGGAAGACAGGATCTTACCTAACCGTTATGTTAGAGAAATGATAAAGCAACGAACAAATCTTTAATTTATTTAACAATGTAAAAGGAAGTAGTTTTTGTAACAAATATATAATTTTGATTTTTATAAACAATTGGAGTCGCAGACCTCCGAAAACATCTAAAGCTTGCGCCAGGCAATTGATAATTCTTTTGGTTTTAAACCTTTTATATGTTTTAAAATCTTTGTAAGATTTTGAAATGGCTAAGATAAATAAGTGGAAAATATAAAGATAACTTACGTAATTAAAGTTAAACTATAAATCAAGTACAAGGTGTGTACTTTAAGGATTTCTAGATAAGTATCTTAGAAATAATAACAACTTCGAAAGTAACAACAAAAAACAGGAAGAAATGAAATAGAGGTTTCTATAACTTCTTGTATTGATACATAAATACGCTTAATGATTATACACAGGAGATTATACAAATAGGGCAGGTCACTTATTGTGAAACCTGAAGAGAACAATCGAAAGGAAGTTTCTAGAACTCCTATGTTTAAGTAGGGATCACGAGAAAAATGGGGCTAGTTTCCCTTTCGTGAAACCTAGAGATAACTCACTTTTGAGTTGAAAGAATTGGATTCCCTCATTAGAAGGGAGAAACAATATAATTTAAGGCGTGTTCTAGACACGAAGTTTTACAGACATTAATTCGTTATACATGGAGAAAATAAGGGAGGACACTTATGTAGAGTGACACCTCATTGAAAAAAGACCTAAAGTAACAATTTTATTATTTTAGTTTGTTAGTAAAGGGTTTGGGAAAGATCAAATGGGATTGTGGAAAAGTGTTCATGGCCGTATTTATTGTACTCGGACGAGCGTGACGCGGATGAAAAGTTGAACAGGCACTGTTTTCACTATAATCAGTTGATATAGTTGAAAAGTTCACTGTAGTAGCACAAAAGTTGATGGCAAAGAAAGTTATTGCAATAGTGGAAAATAACTAGTTACACTACATTTGAGAGAGTCTATTGCTTGAAAAACTTGTAGGTTATAGTTGAATGCACCAGAAAAATCCCAACGGAGGAAGAAAAATTAGATATTGATTAGCAGTTCATAAGGAAGATTCCTTAGGTTGAAAAAGTATTCCCATATGTGTGTGGAAAGTACATGACAGTATAACTGGTAGATAGAGTGTAGGTTCTGGAAGGTTCCAGAGCAATGATGAGTTGTTTAAATTGGGTAGAGAATCCCTCGGCGGAAAACTAGATTATATAGACAGTGGGTACTTTGGAAATATCCCTCGATGTGAGATAGCATCTCAGAAAATCTTTCGTTTTGAAAGTTAGACTTGATAGTTTGAGTTTGATCAAGAAGATCTCTTGAAAGCAGTTATTATCACATAGCAACTTTCACTGTCTATAAAATCCAAATAAAAGCATTGAACCTTTTAAAAGCGATGAGAATGAGGTTTAAACATGAAGTCGGTACTTATCTTTGCTTCATGAAGAAGGCGATGTTGCTGTTGACGGTTGGTTCTAAAATTTGGACATGGCGTCGAATTTAAAGCTTTGCCTCTTGAGTTGAGGAGGCGAGCTTTAGTTAAGTTCTAACTGACTGGATTGACTTCCGACGTACAAGTGAGACACGCTCAACGGAGTGCGGAGGGACCAGGGAAGGGAAAAAGAGTGGGGGTAGGAGACAAAAGGAATACATATAAGAATAACCAACTTTACAGTTTAAAAATCTTCTTGATAAAATGGTCTTCATAGAGTTGATAGTAGGAGTCACTAGCACAGCCTGGAGGGTGAAAAAGTAGACGAAGTTCTCTTGATCACGTAGATGATAGCTGGCGATGGCGACGAGATCTGGTGACTAGATTGATAAGGAAGTCCTCTTGTACAGGGAAGAATTGAGGAACTTCAGAGATTCGCTGCTAGATGACGCTAGAACTGACTTACAGGTAGTATGAGAGACATATACCAACAAAGAGAAATCAGGAGATCACTGTTGGTGTTTGAGAAAAATGGAAGAGTTGAACTAAAGCAAAGAGAAGCAAAAGCGTACTCTATCTTACCGTGTATTCCAAAGAATACACCACCCCTGAGCTGTGTACCCATGGGATTACAGCGCTATCCTACACACTCTTTTAGGGTCACTTATAGAAAGCAGAAAATACCATGAAAGAAATTATAAGGTCTGAACTCTCGAAAAGTGTGGGTTTATTACGATAGACAAGGGTCCAATGATAGACTCCCTAGGCCTCAGATGCCCTAATACCGTCAAGGTCGGAGGCGAACAAGATTTGGCCAAGGGAGAAGAACCCGACACAAGTAAGTGGCAGTAATGTCAGACTCAACTGGGGTCCCTTGGTCGCCAACTCAGGGTCAACTATTTGTGAGCCCCTGGGGTACTCACTCGTCTGTCGAGTTCGAAGAGGTTCTGGCCTTATTGTCTTGTTCCTTAGCACTCATATCTACCATATTCCGGTACATAATAATAATAATAAATAGATAAAAATAACTACAATTCGTAAATAGAATGCAAATGTTTCAATTATTCGTAACCCACCCATTGAATGTACCTTGATAGAAATTACACTCTCCATGGTTACGATAAGAGGGCAAGGCGCCTGGATGTCTAGTTTGAGCAGCTGGTGCGTGTACCGGTACTTCAACACTCATCGATCCACTGTTAAACGACATTCCATCTCAACAGTGTTGAGAAAAGAAGAGAGAGACAGAAAGAAAGAAGGAACAAGTAATGCTTGTTTTGAATGCTACTTATTTTTAAGGATCTCAGGCTGATTGGGGAAGGGATTAACCCCCATATGACCGTTTGGATTCGCCCCTGCTACGAACAGCTCGTCCAGTGGACATATTGCAAATTGCTATAATCTTCGAATAATTCAAATATTTGAACTGTTCCATTTGTTTTAATAATCTACTATTCAAAATACTCGAGTCTATAAACAACCCATTTTTTTTTAGCAGAATGAAAATCCCTCTGCAGAGGTGTGAAAAATTAGTAGAGGGAAAAGATCAACCTGTTTTATAAATTGATAATATTGTACTATAGACATTTAAGTTGATGTCACCAGTGGCATATCCCTAGCGATAAAAGTATCTCTGCTGTTATGCTCAGAGATCTCTTGGATACAAAATGCGCATTGGTCCTACTCTAATTCAAGCAGATTTTCTGTATTTTCCCCGACTCTTTTCGTTTTATCTTAAGCCCAGGGACATTCATCTACAGTAATTAAAGATTACTCGGGTAATCACGATAAGATTGTGACAGCAACTGCATTCTTCTTCATAATCCTCTTAAGGAATTTAATTAAGTAAAGTCGCAGACTGAAGCAGATAGCTATTTTACCTGCTACACTGTCAAAATGAACGAGGACTAACCAGGAGTACGAGTAGCCTATGTAAAAACGTTTGTCATTCAATGATTCCCCAATAAGTCATAATATGGTTATCCCTCTACATATTGGTTGAGTTTATCCATAGTGTTTAGATCGCCACCCTTTCCAGTAGATTACCCATTTGGCCAAGAGATAGTTATGTAGGGGAGTGCTCAGGAAAGGGCGACTTCCTCAAACAGAGTTGTGTCTACGAGTGTGTTGTAGGAGAAACGTGGTTGGAAGTTCTGGACGGCCGCTCACGGAGGCTACGGCGTGAACCGCTTGCTTGGTTAACAGCCTGGAGCTGCTGCCCAGCATGAGTGTTAATTGCTGACTCGCGAAATGAGACTGCCGTGAAGCGATGAGTGCAAGGTCACTGGCACAGCGGAAGAAGGAGTGCGGGGATTAGGTTCCTGATATGCGGAATAAACAAACGTGAACTCTTGCTCAAATGTCTGACTCTTTATTGGCAGTCGTATGAATAGTCAGATGGGGTGTGGGGTTTGGGTACAGGATTAGGAAACTAAACCACACTAACCCTGGAAGTCCTGTTGATATGCGGTGTCCTGGAGTCCTGGCTTCAAAGATTGTGTTGCCATGTCCGCGCTGACGTGGCACCTCGTCCGTAGGCTCTCACATCCTCACACTCTGTTCTCTGCTTCCCTTCGTCGAATGGCCTGATCCGTCTTCCTCGCCGTTTGATTATATTGTATTTTTTATAGCTTTTTGTTGGTTAGAATGGTCAGCAGTTTAACATGCCGTGTGTTTCTTCTCTTGCGTGATAGCTTACTCAATGTTTGTTTATACCGGCAGCTTAGCATGTAAGTGCTTTACCTCATCGGCGTTAAAATTTAGTTTAGGAATTACATCACATGTGGTAATCTTCCTCGTAGGCTTGTTAAGTTATTTTAGTTTTATGTAGATTTGGGGTAAATTGGTATTTTAAGGGTGTGTTATGGATGGTTTAATAGCAATAGTCCACAGGATGTCTCTATGTTCCCGTACTTTCTATGGGCTATTACGGTGGCTTAATCACAGGTGTGGAGTGAAACATCACACGGGACATTATTTTTAGGACGTATTGGCGTCTAATGTAATTCAATTATTGTTCATGTAGGTTGGTTGGTTCCCCTGTTTAGGGGCTGCGACAACGCGGTCATGTAGCCGCGCGTACTTTGGGTGTGTGTAGAATCTGTCTAATAACCGGTGTTAATTGTGATGACTGTATTAATGTATGTTATCTGTTTCCAATTCAAGTGAGGAATGCAGACTTAGAATTGTTTCAAGTAGTTCCTACGTTTGCCGCAAAACGCCACCGTCAACGACTACTAGTTCAGAAGTTGATTACCAGATGCCACCACAGTCGGCTCCTGGCGACGAACGTCGGAACCTAGGAGCGTTTGTCGAATGTTTACCTATATTATAATTTAGCTTCACACAGGTGTAATTAGTGGAAGGTTCTTTAACATGCCATAAATCTATGACATGGGACCGCCGGCTTTACTTCCCCTGCGAAGGAAAGCATTCTGAGGGATTCTTAACGCTCTTAAAAAATCCAACGACTTCAGCCGGGTTTGAACCCGCAATCTTGGGCATAGAAGCTCAGCATGCTACCAACTACGCCACCGAATATTGTTCATGAAGCTCTACTATAATATTTATCTACTGGTACATAAATCTATGGTCGGACCCGTGGTATTGGGGTATTGTGCCTGCCTCACACCCGGAGGCCCTGGGTTCATTCCCGGTTCCGCGAGGAATTTTAGAAACTGACGTGAGGGCTGGAACGGGGTGCACTCAGCCTCTTGAGACCAAGATTAGTAGGCTAATACTCTGTAATCACATCAAGGGGATAATCATAGTGTTCAGTATCTTTTGCGGGGTATGCTTGCAGTGCATTAGTACCGTACGGGAGGCCAGCAGAGAAATCGACCTTCCTGATAACAATGCTAGTTGGGCTGCATAAAACAACATTATTAGGAGCAGCTGATTCGCCTGGTATACGTGAAAAGTTGCATTATCAATTCATTGCGAACTTAACGATCTCATTAAATATCCCCCTCCCCCTCATCTCTGGTAGGTAGTGAGACACGCAAGGCAAAAATCCACGAGCCACCACTGCCAATACTTGAAAGTGACACCAGAACTCCACAATACTGCACATTGTAAGAGAGCGCGAGAGTTTTTTTAAATTATTATTATTTTTAGCCTATTTTCAATTTTGAAAAAATAGGCTTATGAGATCACCTTTTGTCCGTGTGTGTGTGCGTGTGTATGTGTGTGTGTGTGTGTGATTCGTGTGTGTGTCCCCCCCTAATAAAATCTAAACGGCAGGAGCGATTTCAATGAAACTCGGAAAGTTCATAGCACTATTCCCGGCGACCTCGACCGTGCCCTTCAAATTTTGTTACGACTCACCAATCCAACATGGCGGCTGTGCGAAATATTTCACCAGCATTCAATATCTCCGAAACTATTACCGATATTACCCTGACATTATCTATGGTGATAGAGGGAACTACTATAAGTTCACTTATGTGACTTTTGAAAACCTGGTAACTACAAAACCAACATGGCGGCCAAGCGAATTTGCGACTTTTAAATAGACGTTTCTCGCGATTTGACCAACCAAACGCAATGAAACTTGGTACAGTATATGTTTATATACATTGTTATGCACCGACATCTAACTTCGTTCAATTGTTTACATAATCACAAGATGACGGATGTGCGAAATATTTCACCGGCATTCTATATCTCTGAAACTATTAGCGGTATCTCCCTAAAATTTTGTACGGAGATAAAGGGCACTACTGGAATTCCATCTATAAGATTTTCAAAAACCGGTTAACTACAAAACGAACATGGCGGCCAAGCGAATTTGAACATTTTAAATAGACCTTTCTCGCGATTTAATGTTCCAAACGCACTGAAACCTGGTACAGGAAATATTTATACACATTGTAATCCACTGGTATCTAATTTAGTTCAATTGTTTACATAACCTCAAGATGGCGGCAGTGCGAATTTTAAAATTAAGTTTTTATTTCTTGTGATGTAGTCATGCGATCGAAGTGAAAGTTTGAATAATGAACCTACGCAATAATTTTCCTTTAATGGTACATGACTCTATGGCCTATACATTTAACAATCCAACATGGCGACCATCCGAAATATTTAGACGATACTGAATATCTACGAATCTATTTCAGCAATCAAACTGCATTTTTTAATGTTCATAGGGGCTATGAACTTAAGTTCACCTATAGGAATTTAAATAACCTGGTGATCACAAATCCAACATGGCGGTGACGCGAATTATAAATATTCACATGGACGTTTCTCGCAATTTAACCATCCGCGTGCAGTGAAACTTGGTACAGTAAATCCTTATCCGAATGTTAATCCACTGGCATCTAATTTATTTCAATTGTTTCCATAACCTCAAGATGGTAGCTGTGAACATTTTTTAAATCTCCTTGTTTTTTCTTGTGTCTTAATTATGCGATTGAAGTTTGAATACTACACGTTCACAATAATCTGCATGTAACAGTAAGTTCTAGGACCTAGATATATAAAATCCAACATGGCGACCATCCGAAATATTTAGTCGGCTCTCAATATCTACGAATCTATTACAGCAATCAAACTGAAATTGTGTATGTTGATAGTGGCAATTAACATAAGTAGGATATATGAAAATAGGCTGTATAGTTCTTCACGGAACTACTTGTTATTTCTTTTATTTTAGCGTATGGCTTTTAGTGCCTGGAGTGTCCGAGGACATGTTCGGCTCGCCACAGTTTTGTAGCTGCTTCTATACGGACACCCATTGGGAGAGCTACAAGTAACGTCGCGTGTGGAGTGTTGTCTGGGGAGGAAAGTATTAATGTAAGGACGAGGAATTGGAAGGTAGCGGCTGTGGCCTATCGTTAGGGACCAACCCCGGTATTTGCCTGGAAGGAAGATGGGAAACCACAGAAAACCATCTTCAAGTTTACCAGCTGGGAGATTCGAACCTCCTCGCCTCCCGGATGTGAGCGACTGCCTGCAGCCACACCGTAATGACCACGGCTAAAGTGCGAGAACTGGGGGCTTATCAAGGTAGTTGGATTGATTTTCTGTAGCACTCTGAAGAAGCACTGCGGTGGATTAACAATTAAGATATCTGTCCGCCTCATTGCTTAGTGGCTAGCCTTATTGGCTGTCACCGAGGAGACCTGGGTTCAATTCCCAATTTGCCACTGGTCTAAGGACTGAAAGGGGGTACACTCATCCTCGTGAGGCAAAACTGACGAGAGATGGGTTCGATTCAAGCTCACCCATCCTGGAAGTGATTTTCAGTGGTTTCCCACTTCTACCCCAGGTAAATGCCGGGATGGTACCTAACTTAAGGCCACGGCTGCTTTCTACCCAAACCCTACCTCAATTACAGATACACACACTAGTACAGACATCAAAATTACACAGGTTATCACACAAATTCTACACATACCCAAGTACACGGGGCCACATGGCCATGAGGTCTCAAGGCCCCAAAATAAACAACAACAATTAAGATATCCAGTTGTGAACAACAATTAGTTAAATGTATGGAATGTTATCTTTCAGGCAAAGTAATATAATTCCAACAGACCTTCTAGGGTTTAGCCAACTGATGATCCTAACCTGTTGCCCCTAAACAGAACTCCCTTTCACAGGTGACAAAAACTTAGAAGATTGGGTTCATATTAATGTATTTAATGCCATACGCTAAATCTTATATATAAAAGTGAAAGTCTGTATGTATGTGGGTATGTGGGTATGTGGGTCTGTTCCGTATACAAATCTACACCGTTCCGCCAATCTCAACCACATTTTGCATACATATAGTTTAGGATCCAGAAGGAACCGCTGGCTACATGAATTTTCGATAGTCTTTCTCATTCTTCTGATTTCGGCCCTTTTGCACTCAAGCACAGGCTAATCAAATCATAAAATATACTCATGAAGGAATGGCAAGCCAGATAGTTTCCATGGCAACATAGCTAAAGTCGAGACACGGCCGACTGGATGCCAGTTCTGCTCTGCACTACCGGTATAGAAAAAGAGGATCTTTACTTGAAATCCCGTTAGTTACTCATCTACTCACACAGCACTGTCAACCGAGTTTAGCATAACAAAGACTTGACACTATCTTCTACTATATATTTGTCAAATACCACTTACTCACTCATTCATTCATCACGAAATCTCAGAAACCACCAAACGGATTGGAATGAAATTTGGTATGCAGCTTCCCAAAGGGCCGCAAATGCCCACTAAGAGAGGATTTTTGGATATTCAGGTTCTAAAGGGGTGTTAAGGGGGTAGACCTGCATTTCATTGAATTGCAATATCTCCCGATTGGTTTCATTGGGGGATGTGATACTCGGCACGTAAACTCATCCTTAAAAATAAGAAGACACGAGTCTGAGGGTTTTTGGATGTGGTGTATATCATGAGGTGAAAGGGGTGAAAAGTGGGGATTGAAAGATTCCTAACGGAGCGTGTATCTCTTAAACGACATAGGTGAGGAGTTTGAAACTCAGCGGAAAGCAATCAGCATACAAAATACGTAAATATGTGTTTGACCGTTTATTCATAAATCCAATTTAAGGGGTCCATGGGGAGGGGTGAAATTCTGGGGGGGGGGGGGGACAGGAAGTAAGTGTCCTAAATGATTGACTGACTCACTCACTCATCAAACTCAGGGGGAAAAACTGCTTTAAAGTAAGTAAATAGCTGTTCGACATTTTTTTAAATCATATTTAAGGGGTTCATGGGGAGGGGTGAAATTCTGAAAAAAGAAAATTGAAAGATAATGTCCTGACTCACTCACTCACTCACACACTCATCATCGCCCAGCCAAAATTATTGAAGTTAGAAACATGACAGTTTGGGGATATGTTCATTGTATGTCAAAACCGTCTACTAAGGGAGGATTTTCGGATATTCAGGTTCTGAAGGGGTCTTAAGGGGGTTAAACCTGCATTCCATTGAATAACAATATCTCCCGATTGGTTTCATTGGGGGATATGATACACGACATATAAACTCATCATTAAAAAGGAAGAAGACACGTCTCTGAGGGGTTTTCGATGTGGTGTATATTATGAGGTGAAAGGAGTGAAAAGTAAGAATTGAAAGATTCTTAACGGAGCGTGTATCTCTTAAACAACATAGGCGAGGAGTTTGAAACTCAGCGGAAAAAATCAGCATAAAAAATAAGTAAATATGTGTTTGACCGTTTTTTCATAAATCCAATTTAAGGGGCCCATGGGGAGGGGTGAAATTCTGGGGGGTGGGGGGGAAACAGGAAATAAAGTGTCCTAACTGATTGACTGACTGTCTCACTCATCAAACTCAGGGGGAGGGGACTGTTTTAAAGTAAGTTAATAGCTGTTCGACAGTTTTTTGGATCAATCATATTGAAGGGGTTCATCGAGAGTGGTGAAATTCTGAAGGAAAAAAATGAAAGAAAATGTCCTGACTCATTCACTCATGATCGCCCAGTCAAAAATATTGAAGTGGGAACCATGGCATTCTGGGGATATGTTCGTTGTATCTGAAAACCGTACACTAAGGGAGGATTTTCTTGATATTCAGGCTCTAAAGGGGTCTTAAGGGGGTTAAACCTGCATTTCATTGAATAACAATATCTCACGAGTGGTTTCATTTGGGGATTGATACTTGGCATATATACTAATCATTAACAAGTAGTTCCGTGAAGAACTATACAGCCTATTTTCATATATCCTACTTATGTTAATTGCCACTATTTAACATTCACAATTTCAGTTTGATTGCTGTAATAGATTCGTAGATATTGAGAACCGACTAAATATTTCGGATGGTCGCCATGTTGGATTTTATATATGTAGGTCCTAGAGTTATGTACTGTTACATGCAGATTATTGTGAACGTGTAGTATTATAACTTCAATCGCATAATTAGGACACAAGAAAAAACAAGGAGATTTAAAATTTTTTCACAGCTGCCATCTTGAGGTTATGGAAACAATTGAAATAAATTAGATGCCAGTGGATTAACATTCGGATAAAGATTTACTGTACCAAGTTTCACTGCACGCGGATTGTTAAATTGCGAGAAACGTCCATGTGAATATTTATAATTCGCGTCACCGCCATGTTGGATTTGTGATCACCAGGTTATTTAAAGTCCTATAGGTGAACTTAAGTTCATAGCCCCTATGAACATTAAAAAATGCAGTTTGATTGCTTAAATAGATTCGTAGATATTCAGTATCGTCTAAATATTTCGGATGGTTGCCATGTTGGATTGTTAAATGTATAGGTCATAGAGCCATGTACCATTAAAGGAAAATTATTGCGTAGGTTCATTATTCAAACTTTCACTTCGATCGCATGACTACATCACAAGAAATAAAAACTTAATTTTAAAATTCGCACTGCCGCCATCGTGAGGTCATGTAAACAATTGAACTAAATTAGATACCAGTGGATTACAATGTGTATAAATATTTCCTGTACCAGGTTTCAGTGCGCTTGGAACATTAAATCGCGAGAAAGGTCTATTTAAAATGTTCAAATTCGCTTGGCCGCCATGTTCGTTTTGTAGTTAACCGGTTTTTGAAAATCTTATAGATGGACTTCCAGTAGTGCCCTTTATCTCAGTACAAAATTTTAGGGAGATACCGCTAATAGTTTCAGAGATATAGAATGCCGGTGAAATATTTCGCACATCCGCCATCTTGTGATTAAACAATTGAACGAAGTTATATGTCGGTGCATTACAATGTATATAAACATATACTGTACCAAGTTTCATTGCGTTTGGTTGGTCAAATCGCGAGAAACGTCTATTTGAAAGTCGCAAATTCGCTTGGCCGCCATGTTCGTTTTGTAGTTACCAGGTTTTCAAAAGTCACATACGTGAACTTATAGTAGTTCCCTCTATCACCATAGAAAATGTCAGGGTAATATCGGTAATAGTTTCGGAGATATTGAATGCTGGTGAAATATTTCGCACAGCCGCCATGTTAGATTGTTGAGTCGTAACAAAATTTGAAGGGCTTGGTCGAGGTCGCCGGGAATAGTGCTATGAACTTTCCGAGTTTCATTGAAATCGCTCCTGCCGTTTAGATTTTATTAGGGGGGGACACACACACGAATCACACACACACACACGCACACACACACGGACAAAAGGTGATCTCATAAGCCTATTTTTTCAAAATGGAAAATAGGCTAAAAATATGCTGACACATGTCTAATGGTTTTTCGATATAGTGTATATTATGAGGAGAAAGGGATGAAAAGTGGGGGTTGAAAGATTCTTAACGGAGCGTGTATCTCTTAAACGACATAGGCGAGGAGTTTGAAACTCGGAGGAAATCAATCAGCTTAAAATAAATAAATAAATAAATAAATATATAAATAAAATAGGTGTTCGACCGTTTTTTCATAAATCCAATTTAAGGGACCTATGGGGAGGGGTGAAATTCTGGAAGAAAAACGTCCACTAAGGAATGATTTTTGGATGTTCACTCTCATCGACCAACCAAAACTATTAATGTTAGAAGAATGATATTTTGAGGATATGTTTGTTGTGTGTCGAAACCATCTACTAAGGAGGGATTTTTGGATATTCAGGTTCTAAAGGGGTGTTAACGGGGTTAAACCTGCATTTCATTGAATAACAATATGACACGACTATGACGCGAGCGAAGCGAGACTAAAAATGAGATGGTGTGTGTCTGTGTATTACTCAATCACGCAAGTACCACTGGTCCGATTTACATGAATTTTACATGGAAGTAGCAGATTTACCTGGTTAACATACAGGTTACTTTTGATTTCAATACTTTGCACTAATTAAAGATGGCGACCATTTTAGTGACGTCACTCTACCCTTTGGTTTTAAACTTTCATATTTCCATTTCAAATAAAAAGAGAACGCTAAGAAATAGCAAACTTTTGATGGCATGTTCGAGGTTAAAAATTGCATTTTCTATCCGAAATGTATCTCCAACCGTTAGCGAGTAAAACCTAAATGTGTGCTATAAAACACGGTCAAAGCAGACCGGTGTAGTTGGACAAAATGTTCCATCCTTAATCTCCCTCTGCGCAGCACCTCGCCTATCCCCTGTTTTAACTGTTACCTTCACATTTTAATTTATTTACGACCCGTAGCGAAGCACGGGTACTTCAGCTAGTAACAAATAAGCATGGGGTGTTGTTTCCATATCAAGCAGCTACTCGATTGTCCTTACGAGACTTAGTACACTTCATTCCAGCCTTCATTTCAGATCTAGAATCCTTAGTAGAGGCGAGAATTGAACCAGAGGTCTCCTACGTTAGAGGGAAGTTTGTCGGCTGAAGTCAGGTACGATGAATGTTGTTATTTGTCGGTGAAAACATAAAAAACACATTAATTTGATATTAAATCATGCGAAGAGATGTATGAATTATTAAGCTTACACCGAATGGTAGCAATTTGTCACATACAAGCACAGTTACGCATGGAATATTAATAAATATGCATGAAACGTAAATCACAGTGGAGTACTAGTGGCTCATGTAAATGTGTTGGGGAAATGTTGCATGGGAAGTGACTAAGCAAGCTTAATGTAACTGGGGTTTTAATCTCAGATTATCCGCTCTTAAGCCAGGAAATACCTGCGAGCTTCAAGAAAGATAACTTAACTCTTACAACACTAATTGTCGATAAGGCAGCACTTAACAAGTAGTTTCGAGAAGAACTAAAGAGCCTATATGCATATATCCCACTTGTCTTTTCCATTAAAACTCTCCCGCCAATTAAAATGATTTTCTCTGTGATATACTAAATAGCTTTTGATTCATGACCTATGTCTTCACCAACACCATTAAAATGAGAAGTTATGTGCTAGAATGTACAGCTTTCAATATCGATGATTATTTATTTGGTTTATTTAGCGTATGGATTTTAGTGCCGGGAGTGTCTGAGGACATTTTCGGCTCGCCAGAGGCTGTAGCTGCTTCAATGCGGACACCCATGGGGTGAGCTACAAGTTCCGTTCAATTTCAAGAAGTTTTAACTTTCGCTACCAGATGTCACTGACACCTAGTGGTGAACGTTGGAATATTGATAGAGCGTTTCAACGAAATCTAACCTGCAAAGTTTCCTTCACACAAGTTTAATTAGTGGAAGGTTCTTTTACATGCCATAAATATATAAATATATATATATGACATGGGGCCGCCGGCTTTACTTCCCTTCCGAAGGAAGGCATACTGAAGGATTTTAATTAGAGATAGCACACACTAATACAGCCATCACAATTAACACCGGTTATCAGACAGATTCTACACACAACCAAAGTACACGGATAATATGACTGCGTTGTCGCAGCCCCTAAACTGAGGAACCAACCAACATTTGCTATTATATGTTGCGAAATATGTTACAGTTGAATGTTTTCCAAAATGAGTCTGGGTCTAATAATATTGCTAGATATTGTATGTGCAAGTAATTGCCTGCATACTTCTCTAAAAAGACGACACTGAGATCTCAACCTCACGACTCAGCATTGTTGTAAACGAATGAGATGGAAAATGTGGATAATTGGATGAGGGGAGACGCAGGAGCACCAGACGACTCTGCTCTTTCATGTTCCTCCATTCGGAAGAAAACATCCGCGGGCAACGGTAACTGAATTAAAGAAATTGGCAATCTTATAGTTTTTAGAGTCAAGTTAATTACTACTGAGTATAACGAACAACTCAATCTACTTCAACAACACCATAATGAGCACCTCACGACGACAACATTATCATTTATCGTAGGCTATTGTTGTTTCCGGGCTACTGAGTCGGGATACGCTAAGAGAAAATAATGCAATGACGTGCTTCGGGAAAGCTGCTTATTTCAGGATTCAAAGGAAGGAAGGAGGCTTTTAGTTTTACGTGACCATTAATCATGCGATCATGAGCCACGGGACCTACTTTTTACGTGGAATCCGAACCACAGGACATGGCATTTCACTTCGAAAATCTCACATGCATTGACCGGGAATCGAACCCGGTCCACCTAGGTGAGAGGCCAACAGCTTGACCGCTGCGCCACCACGCCCCATTTTAGGATTCAGGATAGCTGTCAGATTTATTCTTTAATTTTGATAAATCAGACAAATGGTCATTCATTTTTTTTTTTCAGAACGGAAAGGGAAGGGATTATGGAAGGAAATCGGTCGTGGACAAATTGATAGGAACTGTTTCGGTCTTTGCCTGGTGGTGAAAATGGGAAACCACGAAAACCATTTTCAGGACGGCCGAGGTGTGATTCGAACCCACGCTCACCTGATGCCAGAAGGCCAGGAGATAGCGCTTTAGTGCTCTCGGCCACTGTGGCCGGTAAAATTACGAGGGTGGATCAAAAAGTCTTTGCCCCTATTTTTTTCTTAACAAAAAAAAAGTTGTTCCGTGAAGAACTATACAGCCTATTTTTATATAACCAACTTGTGTTAATCGCCTCTATCAACATACAAAATTTCAGTTTGATTGCTGTAATAGATTCGTAGATATTGAGAACCGTCTAAATATTCAGGATGGTCGTCATGTTGGATTTTTATATTTGTAGGTCTTAGAGTTATGTACTATTAGGCTACATGAAGATTATTGTGTAGGTGCAGTTCTCGAACATCAATCGCATGATTAGGACACAAGAAATAAGATCGAGATTTTAAAATTTCGCACAGCAGCCATCTTGTGGTCATGAAAACAATTGAAATAAATTATATGCCAGTGGATTAAAATTTCTATAAGCATTAACCGTACCAGGTTTCACTGCGCTCAGATGATGAAATCACGAGAAACGTCCATTTAAATATTTATATTTCGCGTTGTCGCCATGTTGGATTTTTGATCACCAGGTTATTGAAAGTCCATAGGTGAACTTATGTTCATAGCTTCTATCAACATACAAAATTTCAGTTCGATTGCTGTCATATTTCGGATGGTCGCCATGTTAGATTTTTATAGCCTATATGTAGGCCATAGAGTTAGACAATATTAGATGACGAATATTGCGTAGGTTCATTATTCAAACGTTCACTTCGCTCGAATGATTAATACACAAGAAATTAAAACTTAATATTAAAATTTCGCACAGCCGCCATCTTGAGGATATGTAAACAATTGAACTGAATTAGATGCCCGTGCATTACAATGTAGATAATAATTTTCTTTGCCAAATTTCATTGCGTTTGTTTGGTTAAATCACGAGAAAAGTCTATTAAAATGTTTTATCTTTGCTTGGCCGCCATGTTCGTTTTGTACTTTACAGGTTTTTGAAACATTTGTAGATAAACTGGTAGTAGTGCCCTTGATTACTGTACAAAAGTTCAGGGTGATATACGTAATAGTTTCAGAGATATAGAATGCCGGTGAAATATTTCGCACAGCCACCTTGTTGGATTGGTGGGACGTAATCAAATTTGAAGGGCATGGTCAGGGTCGTCCGTAATAGTATTATGACCTTACTGAGTTTCATTGAGATCGCCCCAGCCGTTTAGAAGTTATTTGAGGGACACACACATACGCACACACACACACACACACACACACGCGGACAATAGGTGATCTCATAAGCCTATTTTTTTTTTTTTCATAAAATGAAAATAAGCTAAACATACATAAAGGTATTTGCAAATATACGTTCTGTTCTACGTACCTTACACTATTTTTCCACAGTCTCCACATTTGTTCAGACATGTGTCCCATCGCAGCATTACATTTGAGATGCCCCTGTGATAGAATTCAGCCGGCTGACTGTGGAACCATCGTCGGACTGCTGTCTTGGCATCATCGTTGCACGTGAATCGCTGTCCTACCAGGAACTTCTTCAGCGGACCATGAAAATGCGAGACCCCATGTGTCAACCAGAACCGCCAACACACTCCGATTATTTCACTGGGAGAGTTTGGACCACTCATCATCCAGTCCGAACCTCGCCCTAGTGATTTCCACGTTTTTTGTCCACTGAAGAAGTTTCTAGCAGGACAATGATTCACATGCAACGATGACGCCAAGACTATGGAATAATAGTGAAAGGTACGTAGAACAGTAAGTAGAGGGTAGATATCTTTATGGGCCCCGATAAACACGGCAAGCTAAGCCGGCTTTGACTGGCGCAGATCGCGAGCGCGCGTACATGGTTCAGTCGGTGGTGGCGTGCAGTTTTACACTTTTTGGTGGCGTAGTCAGTAGTATGCTGAACTGCTGTGCCCAAGATAGCGGGTTCAAACCCGGCCGTAGTCTTTGGATTTGTTAAGAGTGTTTAAATCCTTCAGTATGCCTTCCTTTGGAGGGGAAGTAAAGCCGACGGTCCCTTGTCACAGATGTATGGCATGTAAAAGATCCCTCCACAGACTCAACTTGTGTGAAGCTAAATTTCTAGGTTAGATTTCGTTGGAACGCTCTATCAAAGTTCCAACGTTCACCACTAGGTATCAGTGACATCTGGTAGCAAAAGTTGGAACTACTTGAAATTGAACGGAACTTGTAGCTCACCCTATTGGTGTCCACTTGAAGTAGCTACAGCCTCCGGCGAGCCGAACATGTCCTCGGTCACTCCCGACACTAAAAGCCATACGATAAATAATAATAATAATAATAATAATAATAATAATAATAAATAAATAAATAAATAAATTACCCAACATGTTGAATAATCTGTACCTACAGTGTACGTAGCCGATGCTGAAAATGTCCTCCCTCTCTTGTAACACACACCTGACATCTTCTGATGAAAGAATGGACAACATTCTGAAGTTCCACAGCAGTGATGGCTTCGATTTTATCTCTTATGTACTGTTTAAGGCCAGTTCACAGTAATCACAATACTCACTAAACGTGCAACACTAACGTCTAAGTTTTGCAGGTACACATCCATGTGAATGACAAAACACGTGTTAACTAACTATATGAGTCAGCGGAGCGGGGTATTGAGAGGTCCACTCACTGTGCACCCGGCCAGCCAAATGAGTGGACCGCGGCAAACTATTGCATCATTTGGCTGACCAGGTGCGGACCTCGCAATACCCCACTCCACTGACTAATATCGTGTGTTGAGTTATCTGAAACAAAAATTTCGAATCATGTTTCCAGGAAGCCCTATACAATTAGGAGGCTGGCTAAGCGTTTCAAGAAAACTGGCTCCGTAAATAATAAAATAGTTAACAGACAACATAAATTAGATGAGATCGTTGTCCATTCTTTAATCAGAAGATGTCAGGTGTGTGTTATAAGAGAGGGAACACATTTTCAGCATCGACTATGAGCACTGTAAGTACACATTATAGAACATGTTTGGTAAAAGTGTAAAAGTGCGCACCACCGGCAGAACTGTGTACGCGCACCCGCGATCTGCGCCAGTCAAAGCCTGCTTAATTTGCCGTGTTTATCTGGGCGCACATAGGTAATGACCCTGTATATTTGTAATTACCTGTATGTATTTATTTTTGTTTAACAACAAATAGGGGCAAAGACTTGGCGATCCACCCTTGTATTTAAAAAAACATTGTAATTATATTCTGTAATTAGTACATGTTCATGTTTTCCTCCAGATACATGCCAGGATAGTACCTTATTTCAAGTCCCAGAACGCCTACCACATTCCTGATTCTAATAATTTACAGTTACACACTACTACATGATGGTGATGATGATGATGATGACGACGATGATTATTGTTGGTTTAAGGGGCATAACATCTAGGTTATCGCCTCCTAATGCTTTGGGTGATAACGAAAATGAAAGATAATTAAATTAAACTACTAACTTAACAACTAAATTAGGAACTAGAAGGAGAAAGGACAAAAATACAGGAAGAAGGACAAAAAGGACAGGGAAGAGAAATGTCCTCAACCCACGAAAAAGAGGACTGAGGGACTTGAAGAGAAGTAGAGCCATTAAAGGCAGATAGAAAAGGGGAATATGAGAGGGCCTAGAAAACAATGGAAAAAGGGGATAATGGACCTAGTTCAGGAATCCTTCGGGGTCACCAACTCCCGAGCTAACCAGCCGTGAACCCTTGAGGGTGTAGCATTATCCAGAATGCACCATAAGTGGTGGTGCTGCACACTCCCTTCCTCCTTGAGGACCTTGTGCAGAAGGAAGGAGATGCCAGGGTAAAGAAAGAAGATTCTGACATCAGGGTATCAGGAAAGATGAGACAATGGCCAATTAAGGCGGGAAAATTAAAGATCCCTTGGCCTCAAATACCCTAATACCGTCAGAAGAATACAAGATTTGACTAAGAGTGGTCGACAGGAAAGATAACGGGAAGGAACCCGGCACAATTAGGTGGAAGTGATGATGACTCAGTTGGGGTCCCGTGGTTGCCAACCCATGTCCCACTTGTTGTGAACCTCTGCGAGAAACACACACACTACTACAGTTACCATACAAAGGTTATGAGACCAATTGAACACACACCTAAGTCAACAGAGCTGATAACCAAGATTTCCCAAGCCCCTAAAACGAACTAACAGCAATTATTTAACCAAATCATTGCTGCCCCTAGTTAGAATCTGTGGCTCAGGAAGTCATGGAGTAGTGAATTATGTTTAGAAATGGCCTCCTATCTAATGCCATTCAATCTATGGAGGCGACATAGCATTGTTAGCTCACCCATGGTCATGGAGGCCATGGAATAGTGAATTAAGTTCAGAAATGGCCTCCTATCTAATGCTAGTCTATGGAGGCGACATAGCATTGCTGGCTCACCCATGGTCGTGGAGGCCATGGAATAGTGAATTAAATTTAGAAATAGACTCCTATCTAATGCTAGTCTATGGAGGCGACATAGCATTGTTAGCTCACCCATGGTCATGGAGGCCATGGAATAGTAAATTAAGTTTAGAAATGGCCTCCTATCTAATGCTAGTCTACGGAGGCGACATAGCATTGCTGGCTCACCCATGGTCGTGGAGGCCATGGAATAGTGAATTAAATTTAGAAATGGCCTCCTACCTAATGCCATTCTATGGAGGCGACATAGCATTGCTGGCTCACCCATGGTCATGTAGGCCATGGAATAGTGCATTAAGTTTAAAAAGACTTCCTATGTAATGCCATTCATTCTATGGAGGTGACATAGCATTGTTAGCTCACCCATGGCCATGGAGGCCATGGAATAGTGCATTAAGTTTAGAAAGGCTTCCTATGTAATGTCATTCAATCTATGGAGGCGACATAGCATTGTTAGCTCACCCATGGTCATGGAGGCCATGGAATAGTGAATTAAGTTTAGAAATGGCCTCCTATCTAATGCTAGTCTATGGAGGCGACATAGCATTGCTGGCTCACCCATGGTCGTGGTGGCCATGGAATAGTGAATTAAATTTAGAAATGGCCTCCTATCTAATGCCATTCTATGGAGGCGACATAGCATTTCTGGCTCATCCATGGTCATGTAGGCCATGGAATAGTGCATTAAGTTTAGAAATGGCTTCCTACGTAATGCCATTCAATCTATGGAGGCACCATAAAATTGTTAGCTCACCCATGGTCCTGGAGCCCATGGAATAGTGAATTAAGTTTAGAGATGGCTTCATATCTAATGCCATTCAATCTATGGAGGCGACATAGCATTGTTAGCTCACCCATGGTCATGGAGGCCATGGATTAGTGAATTAAGTTTAGAAATGGCTTCATATCTAATGTCATTCAATCTATGGAGGCGACGTAGCATTGTTAGCTCACTCATGTCCATGAAGTAGTGAATTATGTTTAGAAATGGCCTCCTATCTAATGCCATTCAATCTATGGACACGACGTGGCATTGTTAGTTCATCCCTGGTCATCGAGTAGTGAATTATGTTCAGACAAGGCCTTCTGTGATGAGCTTGGAGTCAGAAAGGGCAAAATACCGTAAAATCTACCCGCCAAGTATAAATTAATTGCACCAGATCCCCGACCCATTGAAACGGAAACAACAAAGGGTAGAATTACATACCTGATGTTAATAGTGTGAAGATATTCGCATATACGCGTTGCCCCTATCGTGTATATTGATTGATGTTCCGATACCTCGAAATGGTTCTGGGACACAGTGGGGGTTTCTCATAACGCTACTTACAATGCAGTTCTTGCATATGTTATCCTTCTCCTCGCATGACATAACTATATATCGAACAAGTGCCAGATGGGTCGTAACTTAGTGCATATTATCGATTTGCCCAGTTATTGCAGAGAAAATATAGCGTTAATACCGTTATGAAAGGCGCAGCTGGTGACCTACTGTAGGACATCCATACTCAAAACACAGGTAAAGAGAGCCGAACCATAGTATGTAGAGTTCGACCTTCCACCGTGTCATTCTCTTCACCTGGTTACCTTCGTCACTGATAAGAGCCAAGTTCTTCCTTCCTAATTGTAGTGCAGCAGAACCCATCCGTTGGCGAGTTATTTAGTGGAAATAAACGTCGGAGATTTTAACTTATGATTTTTTAAATTCTTCTATTTTGTGTTAGTTTCTGTATATCAATCGTTTATACGCTTGCCACGGTGGGTGAGTGGTCAACGTGTCGGTCTACTAACCCCAGGCTTGCAGGTTCGCTCCCGGCCGTGGTAAGTGATTTTTGAAAGGCGGAAAAAATTGCGATACTATGTCATACGATGTTGGCATGTCAAATAACCCATTTGAATTCAGTAGGCCGTGTTCATAATGGAAAAATTAATCTCGGGAGTTTCCGCCAACACTAGAAAGCGCTATAGTGTTCAAGGAGATTTGATATCTACCCTCCTTGACTTCATAGTGCTTCAAGGAATAACGAAATTCGACATGCAAGATACCCTTTGGGTGTCAAATAACAAAGTTTACACCCGGCATCCGAGGCCATATTATATTATAATGGTTTATACCAGGCATTCTCAGCCTGGTACATGTGAGCAAAACTGTGCTTTTTTAATTAAATTTGGTGCTCTCGTCATACGAGTCAAAAGGTGCTCGCGTGCACAAGCTTCACTGAGATCGATTCGTCAATACAAATTTCGTTGCACCGTAATAATAGTGTCTTCATTGCAAGTTTTGACAGTCAGAAATTTTGACATTTTCAGAATAATAGTATTTTTGATCTACAGTAAAAATACTTGAATATCCCTGTTTTATGAATAACACGAAAGATGCTGATTGGACTAGACTATCCACACGTAAATGTTTCTCATCTGCATGTGTCATGTAAGCAGTTGCATTATGACTGGAGAGTGGTGAATCTCTAGGTATTTCAGCACTGTAGAGGGAGAGAGAGAGGCAGTAAAAGGATAGAGAGGCATGCTTGTTGCATTATTATTATTATTATTATTATTATTATAATTATTATTATTATTATTATTATTATTGTAATCACATTCATTTCACCACATAAGTGGGACAAATCAACATAACGTCGGCTTGTTTGCAAGACGGTATGACAGCTTCTTTTAGGATGGGATATTAAGAAACGAGCCAACAATGGAACAGGTCTCCAAGATGACGGCCTTCTGCATGGTGATATGTAGACCAATATTTCAAGATTGCGAGTCAATTATTTAGGGATGATAGCGGTAGAAGAAATTACTATGGGCAGAACCATTACACTTTCCTGTATTCACATTTGCCGTGTTTCCTCAGCCAAGGGCAGATATATAGTGTACTTCTAACAGCAAGTTTGTTGCAAATAATGGGAATTGGGCACTGTGATATCAATGAGAAAGGTTCACTTCTGCACTTTGTCCACAAGAACGATATCTGGCCGGTTTCCTGGTATGGTTTTATCAGTAATAACTGATCGGTCCCATAACAACTTGTGACTAGGATTTTCCAAAACGGCGTCTGGAACATACTGATAGTAAGGCAAAGTATTTTCAGATAATAAGTGCTTTTGAGCAAGGCGTAGGTTCATTATTTTGGCCATTTGGTTGTGCCTTTTCATGTAATCAGTACAGGAGATTGCTTGGCAGCCTCCTGTGATATGTTGAATTGTTTGCGGTTCTAGTTGGCAGCTTCGGCATTTATCAACCTGAATATTTTCCTAAACTATATTATATTTAAGATAGTTTTTGGTAGCCACAACTTGATCCGGGATTGCAACAATGAATCCTTCGGTCTCAGTGAATAGGTCCGCATGAGTCAACCTGCTGTTCGCGCATCAATGTCGACATGTTATTATTATTATTATTATTATTATTATTATTATTATTATTAATATATTCGATATAATGTTGCTCGGGTACTTGGTATGGCATAAAGGTGATGCTCACAGCCTCAAAGAGGTTGAGACCGCTTGGTTTATATAGAAGATTTGTTGTTTAGAATTTTAGTGTAAGGAATCCTACGCACCCAATCCCAGTAAACGACCCACGAGATACTTTGTCTCATGTCACCCGAGCTAATTCCAAACTAAGAATCGCACAAACTGACTAGATTGATTAGGATTCGTGTACTCTTCGTGTCTCATAACACTGGCTCTTTGTTTTGTACAAGAACAATGTACTAACGGAAGAGAAGGGTGTGACAAGCAATACAATTTCTAAACACAACAACAACATTAATAATAACTCTAGTGTGTTGTGTTTGGGTGTCGCCCCCGTGATATTGAGGTAATGTGTCCCTGGTTCCACTCCCGGCTCCATCAGGGATTTTAGAAACTGATGTGAAAGTTGGAATGGGGTGCACTCAGCCTCATGAGGACAATTGAGTAGCTGGAATATTAGCTTTCACGGCCAGAGAATTAAAACTCTGCAAATTTTCTAGATTTGTGCCGTGTCTTGTGTGGGGTTTTGCCTAGGACACGAAGTTGGCTCATCAGTGGGCTCTTGGTGTCCCCGCCTGGACCCCCTCAGGAGTAGCGAACTGCGCGCTACCTCCCTTTAGATGAAGTGCACCTGAACCTCTTCACTGCGGGAGCTAATAGCTCAAGCAGCCTTAATCTCCTTATGAAAATGAAAATCCACAGCCTGCTTCCAGTCTCCGACCGGGTCAGGAATGGAATGAATGAAGCCTCCATCTAGCGGCGAGGATATGGACTGTGCCGGCTACCGAGGCCTGACGCACTCCTCTGGGGCAAGGATTAAATGAATGACAGATGAAATGAAATGATAGTGGAGAGTGTTGCTGGAATGAAATTTTTGACAGGGAAAACCGGAGTACCCGGAGAAAAACCTGTCTGCCTCCGTTTTGTCCAGCACAGACCTCACATGGAGTGACCGGATCTCCTTATGAAGGCTTCCAAAAAGTTGGTATATTGGCATTCACGACCGGTGAATTAAAACTCAGCTATTTTTCTAGATTTGTGCCGTGTCTTGTGTGGGGTCAGGGCGGGGACACCAAGAGCACGCTGATGAGCCAGTTTGGCGTCCTAGGCAAAACCCCACACAAGACACGGCACAAACCTAGAAAAATTGCTGCGTTTTAATTTAGTAGCTGTATGACAGTGAGAGTACACCCTGGTCAGGAAAATCAAGATTAACGGCAGAGGGGGCCCGATGCGCTAACAACGTGTCACCCCTCTACATATAGGTTAAATGGCTGAGACACAGGGATCTTCGATCCTTAGAATGGTTAATACCACGCCTCCTTGTCCTGAGCTAAACATCTCTATATTGCTACCACCCCCTACTGTAGATGACCACCTCGCGGTGTAGTAGCTAGAATTCTTGGCAATCAGGGTCTGGGTTCGATACCTGGCCCTGCCAAGAAATTTAATTCTGGTCTGAGGCCTGAACCGGGGTACACTCAGCCTCGGGAGGCAAATCTGAGAAGAGGTGGGTTCGATTCTCACCTCAGTCATCCCGGAGATGGTTTTCCGTAGTTTTCTACTTTCATAACTTAAGGCCCGGCCGCCTCCTTTCCAAACCCAACATGAATTACCGATACACCAACTAATATAGTCATCACAATGATATGATGATGATGATGATAATGATGATGATAATAGTTGTTATAAGAGGCCTAACATCTAGGTTATCGGCCCCTAATGGTTTGGGTGATCGTGAAGATGACAATGAAAAGTAAACTACAACTAAAACTAACTACTAACTTATATACTAGAAGAAGAAATGGAAAACAAAAGGAGAATAAGCCAAATAAAGGACAGGAAGAAAAGAAATGCCCTCAACCCTCGAAGAACGCGGATTGAGGGACTTGGAAGGAAGGAGAGCCATGAAAGGCAGATAGGAAAGTGAAAGAGGAAAGGTTCCGCCCCAGAGGAAATGGAAAAAAGGGGGAAAAAACGGACCCAACTCAGGAATCCCTCGGGGTCGCCAACTCCCGAACTCACCAGCCGTGAGCCCATGAGGGTGTAGCAATATCCACGGTGCACCAGAAGTGGTGGGGCTACATACACACTGCCTCCTCGAGGGCCTTGAGCAGAAGGCAGGAGATAACATGGAAAGAAAAAAGAAAGCCGACCCCTCGCAGAAGGTGGGTATCAGAAAAGATGAGACAAGTGCCAATTAAGGCGGGAAAGGAAGAGACTCCCTAGGCCTCGGATACCCTAATACCGTCGGGGTCGGAAGAGAACAAGAGTTGACCAAGTGAGGTCGACAGGAAAGAAGACGGAGAGGAGCCCGGGACAAGTAAGTGGAAGCAATGCCGGACTCAGCTGGGGCCCCGTGGTCGCCATCATCACAATGAAACAGGTTATAAGACTAAATGTGGAGTTGAAACTAATAGCTCAGCACAGAGAGAGCAGTATCAAACCAATCCAAAGACTGATAACTCAAACAACAACAACAACAATAATTCAGTTAGAGTTTCATATCACCCACCTAATATAATATTGGACATATACGTGTTGAACGACTGAAATTAATTAAATAAGTAACACTGAAAAAGGTTTCAAAGCTTTCTGTACGAACATCTTCATTATTATTTCTCTTAGGATTCTATGTGTGCTTGTACGCTTGACTGTGTAGGTTCAGTAGAGCACAAAGGGGTTAGATGGCCTTATGCAGGTAAAGAAGGAAAGGGTCAACTACTGTATTCAAATTGCGTATTACTTACTTAGAGGACGCCAGTTCCTAGCACTTACCTGAAACAAAAGGGTGATTTCAATGAATATCTTTTAATCAATTTATATTGCTAATGCATACATAAACATCAGATTAGTATTGTGAGATTTTATAATGTAATTCTCTTTACTATAAAACATCACTAGTACAGACAACACATCAACACTGGTTATCAGACAAATTCTACACAGATCCGTTAGGATACATGACCACGTTGTCGCAAATCACATAAAAGAAACAACAACATCCGTTTTTAACCTATTTGAATCATGTGAAATGTATGAGATCAAAGGAAGAAAGTTTGTACCATGTGACCGTTAATCTCGCGATAATGAGCCACGGGACCTCCGTTTTAAAGTAAAATCCGAACCACAGGACGTGGTACAGTATATTACTTCGAAAATCTCACTTGCATCGACCAGGAATCGATCCCGATTCACCGACCACTGCACCATCAAGCCTCCTTCCACTTATAAGATCACATTTCGTCCATGTGTGTGTGTCCTCCTTGAATAAAATCGCCCCGTGGTGTGGTCGTGCTCCTTAAATCGTGCACCACAGCCACGAGGGCAGCCTCAGGAAGTCCGGTGATCGCGTGGGTTCGAATCCCATCGTTAACAGCGGCTATCCGGAGTGTGGTTTTTACTCGGGGTTTTCCTCACTCCGTCCAGGCCAATGCCGGGATAGTGCCATATTTCAAAACCGGGGGCGCCTGCCTCATCTTTGTCCCTAAAACAGTTAAACAAACTACTACATTCATCGCATATATACAGGTTATCAGATAAGTTCAACACACACCCAACTACACGGGTCTCATGACCAAGATGCCCCAAGCATCTCGATTCAGTTCTTCACGGAACTACTTTTAAATATTTACATTTAACAGGCACAACAAAATAATTTCAAAACAGCAAAATAAAACATTGGCGTTGAAACAAAATATTAATTTCATTCTTCCACAATATTTACGTCACATCAACTCAATTTAGCGGCACACTTGAAGGTCACGGTTCATTATTTGTTAAACGCTGATCTTGAAGAAAGGAAATGAAACAAGTTTGAGTTACCTGTTCGTGTTCTTGCACGGAAGTTGCAAGATGGGACTGAAGATTTGCATTGCTGCACCAAGTAATGCAAAGTACGGAAATTATACAACTATAGCAAAATAATTCTCCCGTGAATTTCCCTTCCTGCCCCCCGCTCTCCCCTGCGAGCCCTTCCGCTGGCCTGTCGTATTTACTGCGGTTTGAAATAGGCAACATTCAATCGATTACCGGGAATACGCGCAATACAATAAGGTGAATAAATGACATGGATTAGCTAATAACGGAAAATGTTGTACCTTGTAGCATACACTAGAAAGTGCCACTGTCGCTTAACAGTCGAATATTCCTGTTTGAGAGTGGCATTTTGCTATGGTAACACGAATTAGGTTTACGTTCGACAATGTCGAAATGTGAATATTATTCGTCAGAAAACTGTATCATAATGATGGTCATTTTAGTGCTGTTTTCCATTATGATACAGTTTATCCAGCCAATCAGAGCTCATTCACTGACCAAAATCCAACATATCTATAATTATAAATCACCGACATAGAAAGTGCACCGTCCATATGTTCTCGTAAATAAACTGGCGAATATGAGACAAGAAATAGCACTATACCTTAATATCCCCAACATCAATTTCAACACAGCGGATTGCTTTCAAACGACTTCGGTGACAATTTGACTGAATGCTGGTGCACATCGGCAGTCTGTAAACATATGGCATTGCCAAGCACACGAAGCGCATGCGTCGGTCGGTCAAAGAACTTGGAAAACAGAGATATCAAACCCAGCACTTGCACTACGATCATAAAATTCAAGTGACTGAATCTCAACAGATATTTATGAATATTTATGTTAAAACATATAATAAACTTACAATTATCGTCTAACATAAACAGTCGTATGCAACTCGCCTATAATTGTAATTAAGACACTCATATGGAAATTATAAAACTCGCTTAAGCTCGTTTTATAAACATACTCGTGTCTGAATTATTGCCATTATAGGCTCGTTGCATAATGTACTGTACTAATGTGAGGCAGAACATTAACCATGTTGAATAATGCTTTAGTTCTACGTATTTACTTCGTTAACTTATTAAAATGTTTGACACCTGTTAATACTGAATGTGTTTTCCTTTTCATTGAAACATGTTTTCGGCTCTTCAGTGGGGCCTTCTTCCGTCATGGAAAGAATGTACATACCAAACTTCAAACTTCAACTCGTGTATCAAGGGGTTTGTGCTGGGGCATTATGAATGGTATCTTTATTCATATATATTTGGCTCATCATTTGTTATTTTTATTAATATCCTTTAGGGGTTGACATGAATATCACTTTGAGGAGTGTTTAAGACTGTGGTGCACGTCGTTCGGATCGTACTTTAGGTAATAAATGGAATGGCACGCCCACGTACAGAGAGAAATGTAAGGTTGAGCTGCGGTTGTCATGGTAACGTTAATCTATTTGCCAAAGGGAGGACAGTATTTTTGGAACATCTCCGAATTCGTTAGTTTTAGGGCCTTAAGAAGTTTGTTTCTCCGAGTATTGTTTCTCGTATCTGCTGCATAAAATTAGCTATGTTCAGTCTTTGTACCTTTTGCCTATGTTCGGTGCCAAAGGGCCGAATAGACTTAGGATTTGAATTTTCAAAACCGTTTCGTATTGAGCACCTACAACCTAAGAGCAATATTTCATGTGTTTAGGCCAAGTGGTTTCACAGCTGCGATGATGAGTGAGTACATGATTCTTAGCCTACTTTCGATTTTTTGCACAAAAAAAAAGAAAGTAGACTTATGAGATCTACACAGGGCCAAAAATTGTGTGTCTGTCTGTGTGTGTGTCTGTGTGTGTCTGTGTGTGAGTGTGTCTGTGTGTGAGTTTGTGTACTCTGAATGGCTGTCCCCACGTATCAATTCCAACAGGGTGAAACCAAATTGAACGAAATTTGCTACAGAAGTAGCACTAGCAAAGGGCGCCTCAGTGTCATGTTTTATATCGCCACCATCTTGACGGAAACGTAATGGTGGCCACTCAAATGTTAAAAGCTTAAATCAAATTACGACCAACCTAATCATTTGATATCTACCACATTTTGCAACAACATACCTTAATGTGGGAAGCATATTGTGACCAAACTACAAGATCATCAGCCCAATAGTTTGCAGATAGTGGCCATGTATGTGTGCAAATAGATTCCCCCTATCAATTCAAACACGGTGAACCTGAATTGAACGAAATTTGGTACAGAGGTAGCACTAGCAAAGGGCACCTCATATTCATGTTTAATATCCGTATAGCACGTTGTATTTCGACAAGCTACTACAACCAACATTCAATTATACGCTTGAAAAGGACAAAGAGTTATAACAATACCCATGCATTTAGGGGAAAGAAGGCTATATGTTCTTTACTGAACATCTTGTTCAGTATACTGTATATATAGAGAGACAAACTATCGTTAACATGAAAGAGTGGATAAAGTCTGAACCAATTACGGTATTTTAATTTCATTTGTAAAATGTACCATTGAACAAGTACATATTTATTAGAAGTAACGGTCTTGTTTACGATGAAATATTAAGGACAGGAAGTACAATAAATTGTTGAATTAGCCTTTACCTGTAAATGTTTGGTAGAAGCTGTACTTGGGTGAACTGTTGTGCTTCCCTCTCTAAACTACCCTCAATTATTCCACCACCTTGTACGGCAACCAACTGAAATCAATCCACACCCTTGCGAGTGTTTTAAGGGAACATTAGAGCAAACCCCCTATCAGTTCGTGATTGAACGATGCATGATACAGGAGTTGTGGTCTACGCTTCACCCCATCTGCAATTAGATTTCCTACCGCCTTCAGGCCGCATGAGAGGGTTGGACTTAGAACCGGGCCAAACTCGATGCCTCAGGGGGAACTCGGCCTGTTGACCATTAGCTTAACAGCCATAGTAAGTGCCCAGATTTTATTAGTGTGGGGACAGGTTAGGCTAACCCATGATCAGTGGCGCAGATTAAGGGCGTCATAAGGTAAAACAATGTACGTCTTAACATCTACAGTATGGAAATAATCCACCAATGGTAAGATACCTTTTGTTCTAACATCATTCACGCACAATGTACACTTACCTTCGTAACCGTTCTTGTATGTTTATGTTAGACAGAGACATGTTGTCAAATATGTTAAGTAATCTTATTGTATAATACGTTAAGGTGTATGTTTCTCAAAACTCAAGCTTCTAAACCAGAGGGAGTTAAAAGGTGTGATTTGTACCAAAATCTTACAAATCATCTAAATAGTACACGAAAAATCTTGCATTTCTTGAAAAGTCAACGAGAATATATTTATTTGTTTATACAGTGCTTTTAAACGAATATACAAGGCGATAGACCCTGGCAGAACTGTGTCGCGTAAAGCCTGCATAGCACTAGAGACGGGCGGGTAGTCTGTACACAAGGGACGCACACAACCCATTTTACGAGAGTTCTCGCACGGGTCCGCTAGTTGAAGTAATTTTGCTAATTTTATTTTTATCATTTATGATTAAATATGAGCTACTCACAGGACGATTACCATTCCTTTCAGTTGGAAGTTATTTTTGACGAATCCTGCATCTATTGTTTCGTCAGAACGATGTTTGCTATTGTTAAAAGACTAGAAATACTATTTAAGGAACAGCACAATGGACACACTTGGCTGCAGTGAGAGTTGATGATAGAATGAGTTCTTGGTTCAAGGTAATTACTGGAGTCAGGCAAGGCTGAAACCTTTTAGCACTACTGTTTATTTTTTATGTGGATCATTTTATGAAGGGCAAAAACTGGCCAGACGGGATTCAATTAGGGGTAAATCAGGTAAGTAGTCTGGCCAATGCTGATGACCTGGTTGTAATGATGAACTCCATCGAAAGCTTATTTTAGAATGTTAGAATTTATACAGAAATGTAGGGAGTACGATATGAGTCGCCCAGTTGCAAAACTCGTTTAATCCACTTGTGAATAAGGATCATGTCGTAAAATTAATTATTCAATTATTTTATTTTACTTTATTTTATATTATTTTATTTTGTTTTATTTAGTTTTGTTAAATTTAATTGTATTTTGTTTTGTTTTAATTTAATGTTGTTTTGTTTAATTTGTTTTGTTTCATTTTATTTCGTTTGATTTTGTTTTAAACTGTTTTGTTTATTTTTTGTTTTATTTTTGTTTTGTTTTATTTTAGTTTTTTAGTTGTTTATCATTTTGTTTTGTTTTATTTTTATTTTGTATTGTTTATTTTGTTATATTTTTTGTTTTATTTTGATTTTCCAGAAAACAAACACAAAACCAAAAACAAAAGACACGAAGCAAAAAGAAAATTTCAAGAACAAAAGAAAAAGTAGAAAACAAAAACCAAGAAACACAATGCAAAAAGCAAAAATCAAAAAAAAGCAGAAAACAAACACAAAACCAAAAACACAAAGAAAAAAGAAAAAAAGTAGAAAACAACAAACACAAATGATATGCGAGGCAAAGTCCAGAGAAATGTTTTTCATCAAAATGATTCTTATTCACAAGTGGATTAAATGAGTTTTGCAACTGGACGACTCAAATGTAGATCAGCATTTCAAAGACGAAGGTTATGTTGGTCGGGAAGAAAAGCAAGAAAATAGAATGTCGGGTAGGAGGAACGAAATTGGAGCAGGTGGAACTTTTTAAGTACTTGACCTGTGCATACTCTCAAAATGGTTGTATGGGGAAGGAAGAGGGAAAGTTACCGCATTGAGTTCTCCGTTGCGATCTACAGTATTATGTAAGTAAGATATTAGTATAGAGATGAATTTCTCCCTACATCGCTCAGTATTTAGACCGACCTTGCTGTAAGGAAGTGAGAGATGGGTAGAATCAGGATATCGAATGCCAAGCTAGAGGTAACTGATATGAGGGTAGCACGAATGATTGCTGGGAAAAGTAGATGAGAGCAATGGCAGGAGGATGCTCGTAATGAAGAGATACAGGAGGATGCTGGTAATGAAGAGATAAAGGCTAAGTTAGAAATGAACCCGCTAGAAGAAGCTGTTGTATGAGCCGACTCAGATGTGGGATCATGTGAAGAGAATGGGGAAGGAGAGATTACCTAAGAGGTTAATGAGTTTGGCTGTGTATGGTAGGAGAAGCAGATGAGGCCACAGTGCTAACTGCCAATAAGGGATCAAGGCGATTTGTTCGCAATTAAAGGATTGCAGAGTAGACCGGACGCTGAAAGGTAGAACGGTCTCAAATGAAAATAGCTGGGTGAAGTAATCCAAGAGAATGGGCTAGACGCTAGAACAAGGAGCGACCAATATCCGAAACCTGAAATTAGAGCGAGCGTTCCAACTGACTAGAAACATCTACAATAAGAAGATGCTGAGTATAGGAGCCAAACTAAGGCACTACAGCACTGTTGTCAGACCAGAAGGTTTATATGCTTCGGAGACCCTGTGTATGAATCGAAGAGGACGAGTCAATCAGCTACTTAAAAGAGAACGCAGACTACTACGGAAGATCTTGGGCAACAGATGGGTTGACGAACAGGTTCGACTGAAATCAAATAAGGAAATATACAGCAAGATGGAACCGATAACAACAATTAGAAAGCGAAGATTGCTGTCCTATAGGCATATCTTCCGTATGTTAATGACCGGCTCACAAAGAAAATCTGGAATTTTCTTAAATCGATGATCTCCAAGTTGAAATGGTTCCAAGAGAGTGAGAAAGATATGAGACAGGTGGGCATTACGGAGAATAAAATCAAAGACGGGAATAGTTTCAGAAGGATGGTGAAAAGCTATCAGGGTTTTATGGTGGAGGCAGAATACGGAAGGCGGAGAGGCCTTGAGGAGCGGAAGAATAAGCTGATAGATGGGCTCAAGAGATACTGGCAAGATGTCAAAGCCGGCAAACGAACATGAGGCAGTCACTGAAATGAGAGTGGTTGTTAACACGCAGTCATTAGAGGCTCAAGTTGACGGTTTAAAATAATAATAAAATAATAATAATAATAATAATAATAATACGTGTAAAATAACTTGGAACAATCTTTCTTAGGTCGGGAATGAATTGAAGAGACGACATTCAAGTGGGTAGGAGAGAGAAATTATTCTAATTAAGCTGTCATTATTGACAAAATGCGAGACAAATTGCGCCCACTCGACGGTAATAGCATTAAGTTTCTCAAAAGACGCTGCGATTAAAGAAATGCTCAGACCTCTGCAGACTGCCACTCTATGATGGAACATATTGTTTGTTGTTTCCTCTAGGGACTTGAACATCGTAGTCATTCGATACCCGTGTACTTGGGTGTGTGGAATCGGTCTTGCGACCCGTGTCAGAGTCGTGGCTGTACTAGTGAGCGTATTTGTAATTGGGATAAATATTTGATTAGGAGGTGGCCGTGGCCTTAATTCAGGTACCATCCCGGCATTCACCTGAAATAGAAGTGGGGAAACCACGGAAAACCACTAATAGAATAGCTCAGGTTGGAATCGAACACACCTATTTTCAGTTCTGCCTCAAGAGGCTGATGGAACTCCGCTCCAACCCTCAGACCATAATTAATTTTTTTGGTGGAATTGAGAATCGAAACCGGACCTCCGCGGTGACAGCCAAGCATTACAACGCGAGGTGGAGGAACAACAACATCACAGACTAAATTTAGCAACTGAGAATGTATCTGTTCTTTAGTAAACGACGCTTAGAAAACACAATTTCTAAGGTCAAATTTCGTGGTGAATTGTCCGAAGCCTTTGCAATCAAGACTGGCTGTGGACAAGGTGATCTTGGATCACCGATGCTGTTCAACTGTGTCTTGGAAAAAATTATAAGAGAATGGTTAACAATCTTACCAAATAATTATGGTATTCGAATTGGTTATAAAAAAAAGTCCTCTCGGCACGCCGGAAGGCGGAGGTAGATTTCACCGGACAAACTTGGGGATGGGCGAAAATAGGCAGAATATGCAGATTTTCGTAGAAGGATCAGACCTCATTTATTACGAGAAGGTATTTTATAATTGGAGCTTAATTAACTTTGTTTTTCGTCATTTTATGCTTATTTTAAACATTTTAATGTCTTATGGGAACGGTAACCTTCTTGTCATTTGGGGTCAATTTTTATACTTGTGGTCACACTATCCTTATGCAAGGTTTCGACACTGATGTGTAACTATGTAACGGTCTGTTACTTCTTCACGCAAAATTATATCTCCCGCAGAGATTTTGGTTGATTCCTCAGTTTAGGGGCTGCGACAAAGCGGTCATGTAACCCCGTGTACTTTGGGATGGCTGTATTAGTCTGTAATTCAGGTAAGGACTGCAGACGGTCAATTTCAAGCAGTAGTTCTTAATGTTGCTACCAGATACTACCGTCAACGACACCTAGCTGTGAACTTGGCTACTAGATGCCACCGCAATCAGCAACTCGCAACGAACGTTGGAACTTCCCCTCCAAAGGAAAGCATACTGAGGGATTTTTAGCGCTCTTAGAAAATCCGACGACTTCGGCCGGCTTTGAACTCGCGACCTTGGGCATAGACATTCAGCATGCTACCAGTTACGTCACCGAAGCCGCTTCACACTTAGATGGAAATCTGAATCTGATCTCGTGCAAGTGCGTTATCTTGGTAACGTCTGATGGCTCATCCCTCATCAATTTAGTAGTGTTGCCATGGCAACCACTGATAGGTCTTGGCATTTTCTTATAATTCCGAAATCATTTTTCTCATCCCTTGGCATAATGGTGGGTTATATCAAAAATCCTTTCAGACAAAAGTTTTAGGTAATTATTAGGGGAATATTGTCCATTTTGTACGGTTTTGATATTGTGCTATTAAGAGAGATATGATTAATGTTTCCCGAAAAACCCACTTTTCCCACCCCTTTGGTCAATGGTTGGTGCTATAAAAAAACTCTTCAAACATAAAATTTTGGGCTTTATCCGACACATAGTATGAACGTTGAACGGATTCGATATTTCACATATTAAGAGAGTTATAGCAATATTTCACTTTTTCGAAAAAAGACCTCCATTTTCACCCCCTTCGACCGATTTAGCCCAGTAACGAACTCGACCGAGATTTTATAGGTATACATATTCGGTAAAACATTCAAAGTGATTGGTGCAAAATTACGGCAGTTATCGTGTCCACAATAAACTGATATACATACATAAATTATATATAACTTTTGAACTGACGGTGGTTTTGGGGTCTGGGGGATGTGAAACGCGAAGATATGTCGAAATTTTCCGGAAGTCGAAACATTGTACCCATTGCAATAGTTAGCTTTCTAATGAAATCAACCTCTGGTTGGTTCCTCAGTTTAGGGGCTGCGACAATGCGGTCATCTAACCCCGTGTACTTTGGATGAGTGTAGAATCTGTCTGATACACGGTGTGAATTGTAATGGCTGTATTAGTCTTAATTCAGGTAAGGACTGCAGACGGTCAATTTCAAGCAGTAGTTCCTAATGTTGCTACCAGGTACTACCGTCAACGACACCTAGCTGTGAACTTGGCTACTAGATGCCAACCCAAGCAGCAACTCGCAACGAACGTTGGAACTTCCCCTCCAAAGGAAAGCATACTGAGGGATTCTAGCGCTCTTAGAAAATCCGACGACTTCGGCCGGCTTTGAAACCGCGACATTGGGCATAGAAGTTCAGCATGCTACCAGTTACGTCACCGAAGCCGCTTCCCACTTTGTCAGGCGGCTTCGGTGGCGTAGTCGGTAGCATGCTGAGCTTCTATGCCCAAGATAACGGGTTCAAACCCGGCCGAAGCCGTCGGATTTTTTAAGAGCGTTAACAATCCCTCAGTATGCCTTCCTTCGGAGGGGAAGTAAAGCCGGCGGTCCCATGTCATAGATTTATGGCATGTTAAAGATCCTTCCACTAATTGCACCTGTGTGAAGCTAAATTGGATAGGTTAAGAATGTATACAACGCTCTTAGGTTTCTATGTTCGTTTCCAAGAGCCGACTGCGGCGGCGTCTAGTAGCTCAGTTCTGAACTTGGCCTCGTAGTCGTTGACAGTGGCGCTTGGCGGCAAAAGTAGGAACTATCTGAAAAATTGTTAGTTGCAGTACTTAAATTAACAAATAGATAACACACACTAATACAGTCATCACAATTAACACCGGTTATCAGACAGATTCTACACACACCCAAAGTACACGGGGCTACATGACCGCGTTGTCGCAGCCCCTAAACTTAAGAACCATCCAACCACTTAGTCAGATGGAAATACTGAATCTGATCTCGTGCAAGTGCGTTGTCATGGCAACGTCTGATGGCTCATGCCTCATCAATTTAGTAGTGTTGCCATGGCAACCACTGATAGCTCTTGGCATTTTCTTATAATTCCGAAATTATTTTTCTCGTCCCTTGGCGTAATGGTGGGTCATATCAAAAATTCTTTCAGACAAAAGTTTTAGGTAATTATTAGGGGAATATTGTCCATTTTGTACGATTTTGATATTGCGCCTATTAAGAGAGATATGATTAATGTTTCCCGAAAAACCCACTTTTTCCCACCCCTTTGGTCAATGGTTGGTGCTATAAAAAAACTCTTCAAACATAAATTTTTGGGCTTTATCCGACACATAGTATGAACGTTGAACGGATTCGATATTTCACATATTAAGAGAGTTATAGCAATATTTCACTTTTTCGAAAAAAAGCCCCCCATTTTCACCCCCTTCTACCGATTTAGCCCAGTAACGAACTCGACCGAGATTTTATGGGTATACATATTCGGTAAAATATTCAAAGTGATTGTTGCAAAATTACGGCAGTTATCGTGTCCACAAGAAACTGATATATATATATATATATATGGGAACCGGATGAGGATCAAGAAGGCCGAGTATGGGATCTAGCGGGCGCAGGAGTAAGCTCAGCGCCATTGTCTGAGAATAAAAAGAAGAGAAGCAATATTCCGAGTTCCGACGAGCCGCGAAACACATCCCCTTAATTCTCTACTGTATTTTAATCAGTTTCATTGTTTTTAATAAATAATTCAGTTCTATATTCGATGCTTGTGAGTGTCATGATATGGAAACCGTTTCCCACAAATGGGGGCTCGTCCGGGATGGACTGAAACAACGAGTTACGACGCAATCCACGACACGAAGTACGACGCAAAATACAACGCTATTTTTGACGAAGTCGACGGCTAATCATATTTGTTGCTGTTGCCTACGACGCTGACGACGAGACGACGTGCAGTTTTGTAAGCCCACGACGTGCGAATCTACGACGAGGATTCATAGGCTAGCAAAATTTGTTCTTCAGTTTCGGTGACAATTAGTGGTGCCGTGACGACGACGAGGGTCGGAATCTAAACGACGACTGAGGATTGTGGATGTGGTAAGAGGATAGCGACTCGTCAGAGAGAAACGACGGGAAGGGGTATTCAACGATATCACCTACAAATATCACCGGTTTGGTGAATGAGGTTAAACAGGTTTGATAGCGAGGTTTTGAGGAAGCGATATTGACGGAAATCTACTTGATAGACGTGAGTAAACAAATAAGATGACTACACTCGGTGCAATAGAGAAAATAAATAAGAACATAAGTGATGCTCCGGTCAAAGTAATCAAAGTTTTACATAACCTCATTTTCGAGCATATACCAGACGACAGGAAGAATCGAAAGCGACTGCGAGGGTTTCCTGGATTCGATTTTGACGAAAATTCCATTGAAGAGGAAGCTAAGAAGAAATTTATCGAAGAAACATTTTCCAAGGCTGATCTGTTGCGTGTTTCTGAGATTCTTAATACCGAGATCGGGACAAAGGAGGTAATGATTAACACCATTTGTTATTACTTGAGAAAATTGGATGAACTCGCAACTAATATAGACGATGATGATGACGAAGATGAAGAAGACGAAGAAGACGAAGAGAGCGAAGAGGAAGACCAGCACAGAAGGCATAGAGAACAACATAAGTTTTCATTGTCGTTCCGCGACGTAGAGGGCGCTATGAAAACATTTAACGGTAAGGATGGTTACCCAGTGAAGAAATGGATCGCAGATTTTGAGGAGACGTCAATCTTGATGGGATGGAGTGAGCTGCAAAAGTTTATTTTCGCAAAGAAATCACTCGATGGTTTACCTAAGCTTTTTATTCAAGGTGAGAAAGGACTGACGTCCTGGACTGCACTGAAGAAGGCCTTGAAAGAGGAGTTTGACGTGGCGGCAAGCAGTGCAGAAATTCACAAGTTGTTAACCCAGCGACGAAAAAAGCGCGAAGAATCTCTACAGGAGTACTTTCTTGTGATGAAGGAAATCGCCAGTAGAGGTGATGTTGAGCAAGTTTCTCTGTGTCAGTACGTGATTGATGGGATCGAGGACGATTCAGGATCAAAACTTCTTCTCTATGGAGCAAAAAATTCCAAGGATTTCAAGGAGAAAATGAAAAGTTATGAGATGGCAGTGAAGTCTTTGCCAAAGAAAAGCACAAAGTATAATAACAGTAATTTTCAAGGAAGTGCCAAGAGTGCCAACGAGAAGGACGGAAAGTGCTGGGGCAGTACAAAGAAGAAAGAGGCGAGTAGTGGAGATAGATGTTATAATTGCGGTGGATCTGGTCATAGTTCAAAGGAATGTGAGCACAAAGATAAAGGCAAGAGATGTTTCAACTGCAATGAGTTTGGCCACATTTCATCCGAGTGCAAAAAAGATAGGAAGAACGATAAGAGGAATAATCAAGGTATCAATCTTATTGATGAAAAGAAAAGCTGCCTCAAGTTCAAAGAGGTTAGTTTGGGTCAGCAGAAACTTCAGGCACTTATCGACTGTGGCAGTCCTTATAACCTACTGCGACAAAACATCCATAAGACCATGGGTTCCCCAGGATTGAAGAGCACGGATCTTGTTTTGAAAGGATTCGGTAATGGTTTTGTTGCTCCTCAAGGTTGCTTCACAACAGTCGTTGAGGTAGACGAGCTGGAGTTCCAAACCAACGTTTATGTTGTTTCTGATGATACTATGGAGTGGGACATGGTTATTGGTAACGATCTATTAGATCAGGGTGAGGTCATCCTGAGCAAGCAAGGAGTTACCATCAAGAAACTAGAGGTCCCAATGATGTTGATCAGGGTAGCCGACGAACAGGAATTGGATATCGAGAACTGCGTTGATGAGGAAAAAAGGGAACAGATCCAGGATTTGGTAGCGAGATATGTACCAAAGAAGACGAAATCTACTGATGTCAAGATGAAGATCACATTGAAAGAAGAAAAACCTATATTTAGCAGGCCCAGACGAATGGCACCGCTTGAGAACGAGTTTGTCGATGAGCAAGTCGAGGCGTGGCTGGAGGAAGATATCATAGAACCGAGTCAATCAGAATATACATGCCAAGTGGTGGTAGTCAAAAAGAAAAATGGAAAAAAGCGACTTTGTACTGATTTTCGTCCAGTGAACTCAATCGTTGTTAGGGATCTATTTCCCATGACAGTTATAGAGGATCTTCTGGACAAGTTACAGGATGCTACGGTGTTCTGCACCTTGGATCTCAGGAACGGATTCTTTCACGTGGAAGTCGAAGAAGGAAGTCGACGATATTTGTCATTCGTAACGCGTTCTGGACAGTACCAGTACAAAAAAGTTCCATTTGGATTTACCATCTCACCTGCTGTCTTCCAACGCTTTATTAAAGCTGTGTTCTGGGAGTTAATCCGAGAGAACATAGTGTTTACCTATATGGATGACTTAATCATCCCAGCGAAGGATGACGACGAGGCACTCCTACGATTGAGACGAGTGTTGGAATTAGCTGCAGAGTACGGGCTGGAAATCAACTTCGAGAAGTGCCAGTTTCTGAAGAGGAGGGTACAGTTCCTTGGATACACTATTCAACGTGGACAGATTCAACCCGCCACTGAGAAGGTTCTTTCTGTACAAAACTTCCCGGAGCCAAAGACGATCGCTGCGCTGCAGAGCTTTCTCGGATTGGCTGGCTATTTTAGAAAATTTATCCCAAATTTCTTGATTGTAGCCAAACCACTGAGCGATCTGTTGAGAGGTAAGCCGGAGTTCAAGTTTGGCGAGGAACAACGACGTGCATTTGTTGAGCTCAAACGTCTTCTCGCTTCAGAACCTGTGTTGAAGATATACAACCCGAAATACGAGACGGAGCTGCACACTGACGCCAGCAAGAGTGGGTATGGCGCTGTGTTGTTGCAAAAGTACCCAGAGGACAACAAACTACATCCAGTCTCATACATGAGTAAAAAGACGACGATACAGGAAGAAAAATACAGCAGTTACGAGCTCGAGATCTTAGCTGTGGTGAATGCATTAAAAAGTATAGGGTGTACTTGCTTGGAATTCCGTTCAAGATCGTGACTGACTGTATGGCATTCCAAAAGACAATGCACAAAAGGGACCTGGTCCCACGAGTAGCTAGATGGGCTATGGCCTTGGAGGAGTTTGACTATACCATCGAACACCGAACTGCAACCAGGATGAAACATGTCGACGCCTTGAGCCGATGCCCAGCAGTGATGTTTGGATTCCCTGATGGCCTTGCAGCGAGGATCAAAATCGCCCAGAGAAAAGACGAAGGATTGACAGCGATAAAAGCGACACTGGAGAAAGGGCCTTACGAAAACTTCATCGTCAGAGATGGACTGCTATTTAAATTTGTTGACGGGCGAGAGACGTTGGTGGTCCCGCGAGCAATGCACCATGAAATCATCAGAGATGCACATGAGAAGGGACACTACGCTGTTAAAAGGACTGAAGAAGACGTGAAGCAGGAATATTATATTCCAGACTTGGACAACAAGGTGAAACGAGTCATAGCCAACTGTGTGAAGTGTCTGGTGGTTAACAGGAAGGCAGGCAAGAAAGAAGGTTGGTTACATCCGATGTTCAAGGAGAGTGTGCCATTGCACACCTACCACATGGATCACATTGGACCACTTAAGTCTACACACAAGGGATATGAACACATCTTCTGTGTGATAGACGCCTTCACGAAGTTCACCTGGCTGTATCCTGTGAAAACTACCAAATCGGCCCAGACGATTGAAAAGATGGAGTTTCAGAGGACGAGCTTTGGAAACCCAGTTCAAGTGATCACCGACAGGGGGCCATCGTTCACCTCCCATGAGTTCCAGGACTACTGTAAATCGCAGAGTATCAAGCACGTCTTGATCACAGCTGGACTGCCAAGAGCCAATGGTCAAATCGAGAGAGTCAACTCAACAGTGACCAAGATCATCGCTAAACTTAGCATTGACGATCCAACAAAATGGTACAAGGTTGTACCATCTGTCCAACGAGCTATCAACTCTACGTTCCAGAGGAGCATCGGAATGTCACCTTTCGAGCTGCTGACAGGAGTCAGAATGCACAACCAAAATGATCTACGTATAGTGCAACTCATCGAAGAGGAGCTGATCGATTCGTTCAACGAAAAACGTGATCAGATGAGAGAAGATGCAAAAAAGCAGATAGAAAAAGTACAATCTGAAAATCGTGCTGAATTCAACCGACGACGTAAGGAACCTAAGAAGTATCAAGTCGACGACCTGGTTGCCATCAAACGCACTCAGATCGGTCCACATCTGAAACTAAAAACCAAAAGTCTAGGACCTTATCGAGTGACTCGAGTAAAACTCAACGACACATATGACGTCAGCAGAGAAGGAGACCATGCTGGACCAAGAATCACATCGTCCTGTGCGGAGTTCATGAGGCCCTGGCCGGGCGGATTTTCTTCATCCGGGTCGGATAAGGATCAGGACGGCCGAGTGTGGGAACCGGATGAGGATCAAGAAGGCCGAGTATGGGATCTAGCGGGCGCAGGAGTAAGCTCAGCGCCATTGTCTGAGAATAAAAAGAAGAGAAGCAATATTCCGAGTTCCGACGAGCCGCGAAACACATCCCCTTAATTCTCTACTGTATTTTAATCAGTTTCATTGTTTTTAATAAATAATTCAGTTCTATATTCGATGCTTGTGAGTGTCATGATCTGGAAACCGTTTCCCACATATATATACATATACATACATAAATTATATAGAAACTTTTGAACTGACGGTGGTTTTGGGGTCTGGGGGATGTGAAACGCGAAGATATGTCGAAATTTTCCGGAAGTCGAAACATGGGACCCATTGCAATAGTTAGCTTTCTAACGAAATCTACCTAAAAGAAGACCTGAATATAAACTGTCTCGCTTTTGCAGATGACATTGCTTTGTTCGCTAATTCAATGGAAGAGGCCACTGACCAACTTAATAAACTACAAATCATAGCTGCTAAAACTGGACTTCCATAAAACTAATTTTATCACAAATGTCAAAGATGCCTCAAAATTCATCACGATTGGTCTGCAAAAATCAAAAAAGTCCGAATTTAAATACCTAGGGGAATGGATTACCCCTAATAATTCAGAAGTAGCTGCCATTGAGAGCAGATGTAACAAATTGGAAGGTGCCTTTCAAACCTGCAAAAGCATTTACAAAAGTAAAAGCTTGTCCCGGAATGTCAAACTTTGTCATTATAACACAGTAATTAGGCCGTCAGCACTGTATACCGCAGAATGCTTACAGATGACAAACAAAGGCCCATGGAGAAAATTAGAACTTAAGGATCGGAACATTCTAAGGAAAATATTAGGACCTGTTAATGATAATGGTACTTACAGAAGAAGACATAACAATGAATTATATGAACATATAGAAGATTTGGTGAGTGTGATGAGAAAAAGGAGAATGTCTTTCTTTGGACATTTGGAACGGATGGAGCATCATCAACTTTCATATCGAATACACTCATCAATCTCTAAAAAAAATCCTATTGTAAATGGTCGATGCAAGTTAAAAAGGACCTAACAGAAGCTCGAATCAATCACGCTCTGGTTTGGGATAGGAACCTGTTCAGAAAGGCGGTTAAATCAACCAGTAATCTACACCCTTAAACATATGTGATTCCTCTCCCTCACTGCAAGTGGACGGAAGAAAGGAGAGCTGAAAACATTCGTCAAGAATGAAGATCTACTGGCAGACAAGAAAACAAGCTTTACAGTCATCATATGAGTGAAGAACGTCGTGGTCCATTGATGGCCGAAACGACTCAAAAAAAAAAAAAAAAAAAACGACGCTAATGCTCTCACGAGCATGGGGATAACGAGCACGATAACCATATCCTGTAAGTGAAATATAACGCATATACAGGGTCGTTCACTCAAAGTTGGGCCGGCCGCACGGCCTGCGTAGCGCCGCAGGTAGAAGGTTGAGCCAAAGGTCAGACGAGCGCATGGCAACGCGGAGTTGAGACAGTTGCGACGAATGATTTGCCGAGTAAAGTTGACTTCGTTATTTCGTTTATAGCCTATTTTAAGTTACAAGTGTTATAAGTTAACTCCGCCATAGCTGGTCCCAAGCCCGGTTGAGAAAGGAGCAGGGTGAATGGCTGGTTATTGGGCCTCGGTGGGGACACCAATGCTGAGTAGATGTCTCTGGTAAATACTGAGAAATGCCCTAGTTGGGAGGCTCTGCCTAGCAATGCAACCAGTAAATCCTAGCCCGTAAGGGAAGGGTGAAGGAGTGTTTCCGGCGCATTAAAAGTGGATATGCTCAGATAAGGGGGAACAACACTGACAGATAAGTCCAGGAGGCACAGATGCTGTAAGGAGGCAGCCCCTCCACTGTGCTAGCTCGCGTAGGGGTGATACCCACGTCGAGTGAAGCTTATCAAATTCAGAGAACAAACGGAAGAGCCGGACGGATAAACATGAATACAGGAAGTGGCTGGCCGACCCGACGCCGAGAGGCAAAAGGGATAGATGAAGAAGAAGAAGAAGAAGAAGGAGAAGAAGAAGAAGAAGAAGAAGAAGAAGAAGAAAAAAAGTGTTATAAGTTTAAAATGTGTGCACGTGGTTATTGTTAAGTTGTTATTATGTTTCAAAATATTACGTGTTATTGCTAAGTGTTAAATACTATTGCTTCAATTTTTATTGATGGGGAAAATTGAAAAATAAGATTTGTGCCTCATACTCTCCCACTCTAGATGAGCTCAAACAGAATATCATGGGAGAAATTGAGGTTATCTCGGTAGATGAACTAATGCGTGTGAATGAAAATTTCCTTAAGAGATGCCTGAAATGTGTAGGATATTTTCAACCTTCTGTGACAAGTTGAGTAATGATTTTACTTTATGTGTTATTATGTGTGCTTGTTATTTACATGCGATTCGTACAGGCGCTATCTCGACCCCAAACTCAGCGACCCTACACGCACCGCGCCGCTCTTTGTACGCGTCGTTGACGGGTTTACTTTCTAAGGATATCGCCCGCCTCGTTCCGTTGGGGCTAGCACTCTTGGCTGTCACCACGGAGGCCAAGAAATGTATTTCTGTTTTGGGGGCTGAAACGGGGTACACTCAGCCTCGTGAGGCAAAATTGAGAAGAGGTGGGTTCTATTCCCACCTCAACCATCCTGGAAGTCGTTTTCCGTACTCCAGACGAATGCCAGGATGATTCCTAGATTAAGGCCACGGCCGCCTCCTACCCAATTCTCATCTGAATTACAAATACACACACTAATACTGCCATTGCCGTAACTCAGGTTATCAGACAAATTGCACAGATACCCAAGTACACAGGGCTTCTTCTTCTTTCGATGCATATCTGGTTCGGATATTGGCGATCGTGATGGCTATTCTTGTCGTGTTGGTGGCTACGCGGAATAATTCAGTTGAAGACGTATTCAACCAGCATCTAAAATTGTCGAACCAAGATATTCTTCTTCGTCCAGGACCTCTTTTGCTGTTGATCTTCTCTTGGAGTAGTTTTTGTAACAGGTCGTATCTATTTGTATTACGCATGATATTAGCCAGATACTGCAATTTTCGACATTTCACTCTCTTGATTAATTTCGGCGTAGAGTTCATTTTCTCATTACTTCTACATTTGCCACTCTTTGTGTCCAAGGTATTCTTAGGATCCGTTTATAAAGCCACAATTCAAAGGCCGCCAGCCTCTTCTCCATGTTGTACCATATAAGAGAACAGAATATATATAACAGTGCAAAAGTCTGATTTTTGTTCTTAAACATAAGTTATGGCTTTTGAAGATAGCAATCATTTTCTGAAACACACTTCTTGCTTTCCCAATGCCAATCTTGATTTCTTAATATCCCAACTTTTGTTTATTATAGTTACAATGTATGCATATTCCTTTACCCTTTATATAGTTCTATGATTAATGACTAAATTTACTCCTGTGATATTTTCCTTACTTACGACCATGAATTTTGTCATTTTGGCTGATGATGATGATGATGATCAGGTGCCATCAAGTCGGCATCGACTCCAAGCGACTGCATGGATGGACTGTCTCCATCTTCAGCCATATACTTCAGATCCTTCACTAACATATTCATGTTGGATTTGATGGAGTCGATCCATCTCAATGCTGGCCACCCTCGTCTCCGAGAACCTTCCACCTTTCCAAGCATAATTGTATTTTCCAACGAATCAGAACGCCTCATAATGTGTCCAAAATATGACAGCTGTAATGCTTCAAGAGACAGATCTGGTTTGATTTTTTGAATCACCCATACATTCGTCTTCTTGGCTGTCCAAAGAATACGCAGTATCCTTCTCCAACACCAGAGCTCAAAAGCATCAATATACTTCCTATCACGTTTCCTTATGGTCCAGCTTTCGCAACTATATGTAGCTATGGGAAAGACTAGTGCCTTAACCATTGTAATTTTAGTAGACAAAGAAACATCGGAACATTTGAAGATCTTATCCAGGCCTTTAAAAGCTGCTCTTCCTAGGGTTAGAGGCCCCTAAACTAATCAACAGTTTAACGGTAACAAAACAAATTACGTCCGGAGACTGTTGACAGGTGTTAACTTAGTTTTGGCTAGACTGTTTGGTCAACACCGGTACAATTTCGAAATTTGCTGCCAGTACATTGTTCTGCTTAGAATTAGGTACTAAAAGGAAGATCACTGGGGGGACAATAGTAAACATTAATGAGCTGATAAGAGGAATTAACTATCAACCACTACGCAAAGTCTAACAAAATGAGTTTTTTAGAAATATATGTTGGCTTTTGGCCTTTTTAGTCATGCGGCCAGCTCAGATTTAGTTCATTTTTACTTGTATTTTGTCTCTTGGTTTCATGTGTAAATATTATACCCGTAGCTGGATTTGACCCAGAAACAGAGCTCGAGTTCGATTTCAAGACCAACACTTTACCGCTGACCCATTCCAGCTAGCAAAAACAAAACAAAAGAAGATACAGATTGTGTCTTACTTCCCTGGACATATTTTCACATTTATCTTGGTGAGGGTCCATCCCATCATAAATACCATTAGCTGGAAATGTTCAGAGTAAAATGCCCTCACTCCATGATCGATGTGTAGTTATTGATAGACAACGTGTGATTTCTTACAGGCTTCATTGAGACATATGCATCAGAACTGTGATGTAACATCAATGGTTACGTCTCAAAACTCACGAGTCTCAAACCTCACGAGCTAAAAATAGTAGCAAATATTATCAAATCTCACGACTAAACTAGTAACTAAATTAACCCCCTAATGAGTCTCAAAATTGACGACTCCAGACAGCACGTGCCTGCGATGACTACGGGAGAGATGAGCTGCACCGTGGCTCACACTGGATTTCAACCCCTATCACGTATACTTACTTAATGCGGGGTTACACGTCAGGTCCACATCTTGATGAGAGGTGCCAGGGGCATATACAGAGTTTTATTTAGGGGGGTGCCAAACCGGGGGTTAGGGGGCATGGTATAGGCCCAACGAATCGGGGGTCGGGAGTTCTCCCCGGGAAAATTTTGTATAATTTGGTGCAAAATGATGAGTTTTAAGGCAATCTGTCATCACTTTTCCAACCAATTTGTTGTGATGTTTTATGGTTGGTTAATGTTAAACACAACTAAGACCATTTTATGATACTTTTTATTAATACAATCATCTTGCTCACTTGATAGTGTTTACATTGAAAGAATTAATGTTACTGCTTTGATTTACAACTTACACTATAATATAAAGTCAAGGTTTCTTGAAGCATTGCCAAATCGGTTCATAACTTCAACGTCAGTGAGATGTCTGTCCCTGTGAATAGATGACAATACTAGACCGTTGAGTCTGTTTTCAGAAGTAGAATTTCTTAAGTATGTTTTCAACCAACTCAAACTCCGTTCGGCAGTACCAGTAGCTACAGAGAGAGGAAAATTTGCCAAAAGTTTGATAAGGGTAAAAAAGTTAGGGAAAAAAAACTTTTGTCACACGCTTCAAGGGCACTTGTTGCTGTTCTTGGTTCGTTCATAAGAGCGAAGGCACTGGAGAGTAATAAGAGGTTATGTTGTTACACATAAGATCAGAGCAACTGATTGTCACATTGTTTACATTGTTCTATCTTCGCCTTGCTTTGCAACGTTGCCATACGTCACTTAGTAACAACAGTACATGGTTATATTGGTTATTAATGTTTTAATTCATAAACAAATAATATATTGGTTTTTAATGTTTTAATTCATAAACAAATAATATATTGGTTTTTAATGTTTTGATTCATAAACAAATAATATATTGGTTTTTAATGATTTGATTCATAAACAAATAATATATTGGTTTTTAATGTTTTGATTCATAAACAAATAATATATTGGTTTTTAATGTGTTAATTCATAAACAAATAATATATTGGTTTTTAATGTTTTAATTCATAAACAAATAATATATTGGTTTTTAATGTGTTAATTCATAAACAAATAATTTATTGGTTTTTAATGTTTTAATTCATAAACAAATAATATATTGGTTTTTAATGTTTTAATTAATAAACAAATAATATATAGGTTGTTAATGTTTTAATTCATAAACAAATAATATATATGTTTTTAATGTTTTAATTCATAAACAAATAATATATATGTTTTTAATGTTTTAATTCATAAACAAATAATATATTGGTTTTTAATGTTTTAATTAATAAACAAATAATATATTGGTTTTTAATGTTTTAATTCATAAACAAATAATATATTGGTTTTTAATGTTTTAATTCATAAACAAATAATATATTGGTTTTTAATGTGTTAATTCATAAACAAATAATTTATTGGTTTTTAATGTTTTAATTCATAAACAAATAATATATTGGTTTTTAATGTTTTAATTCATAAACAAATAATATATATGTTTTTAATGTTTTAATTCATAAACAAATAATATATTGGTGTTTAATGTTTTAATTAATAAACAAATAATATATTGGTTTTTAATGTTTTAATTCATAAACAAATAATATATTGGTTTTTAATGTTTTAATTCATAAACAAATAATTTATTGATTTTTAATGTTTTAATTCATAAACAAATAATATATTGGTTTTTAATGTTTTAATTCATAAACAAATAATATATTGGTTTTTAATGTTTTAATTCATAAACAAATAATATATTGGTTTTTAATGTTTTAATTCATAAACAAATAATTTATTGGTTTTTAATGTTTTAATTCATCAACAAATAATATATTGGTTTTTAATGTTTTAATTCATAAACAAATAATATATTGGTTTTTAATGTTTTAATTCATAAACAAATAATATATTGGTTTTTAATGTTTTAATTCATAAACAAATAATATATTGGTTTTTAATGTTTTAATTCATAAACAAATAATATATTGGTTTTTAATGTTTTAATTCATAAACAAATAATTTATTGGTTTTTAATGTTTTAATTCATCAACAAATAATATATTGGTTTTTAATGTTTTAATTCATCAACAAATAATATATTGGTTTTTAATGTTTTAATTCATAAACAAATAATATATTGGTTTTTAATGTTTTAATTCATAAACAAATAATATATTGGTTTTTAATGTTTTAATTAATAAACAAATAATATGTGACAAAAATTTCGGGGGAGACCAGGGCCACCCCCCACCCCCTCCTCCTCCCCCACCAATATATACGCCCCTGTGAGGTGCCAATAACAAGAGGGCACGCAGTTCCGGCTGTAGCTAACAAAGAACCTTTTGGCACAATTGCGATTATGTGGGTAGTGTAGGTATTTCTCCATTCAAAGAAGAACTGGCCCGGCTCGTGAGTTTTGAGACTGGCCTAGGTAAAGGAACCGGTTAGAACCTACTCTTACAAATCCTCTTCTTGGAATTCACAAGTTTTGATACTCGTGAGTTTTAAGACTCATGCGTTCTGAGACGACACGGCATCGATGTCAGGACATGCCACTTCGTGGTGATTTAGCCTGCCGTTCTCACACTTGGCATTGCGATGACAAGACAAGGATATGATTGCGCAATGGGCTTACTGCGAAATATAAGGCTTCCTTTTACAGGCCGGACGTTTGTTTTAGACGATTGCCCTTGACCTTAAAGCCAGCGGGTGAGCCTACACACAGTCACTCTCTCACCCTATCGCTTCACACTTGTCACCACCGATCTGATGTAATGGAATTCCAGACTTGAGCGGACAGTACAGGCCACATCGAAGTATTGTGTGTCGCGGGAGTACACGTAACGTACAGGCCGGACGTTTGTTTTAGACGATTGCCCTTGACCTTGAAGCCTGCGGGTGAGCCTACACACACTCACTCTCTCACCCTATCGCTTCACACTTGTCACCACCGACCTGATGTAATGGAATTCCGGACTTGAGCAGACAGTACAGTCCACTTCGAAGTATTGTGTTACGCAGAAGTACACGTTACGTAGTTATGAACAGAACGTCATTATATTTGCTAATGACTGTACTTCAGTAGTAGTGTGAAAAAGGTTCGTCAATCATCGGACCGCTTGGGGCAGCTGATAACAACACAGGTACTGTAGTAACTCGCCTCCAGGCTTCCATTAAGAATTTTCACTCGTCTAAAACAAACGTCCGGCCTGTAGCTACGAACAGAATGTCATTATATTTGCCAATGACTGTACTCCTAGCAGCAGTGTGAAACAGCTTATTCAATCATCGGACCGCTTGGGGCAGCGGTACTGTAGTAACTCGCCTCCAGGCCTCCAGGCTTCCATTAGGATTTTTCACTCGTCTAAAACAAACGTCCGGCCTGTACACCCCCTTGCCCTTCTGTGTTACATAAATAATTTGTCGCCTATATTGATTTTAGGGTTGCCTTCAACAGTGAGGTCCTTCTCTATAAAACGGAGCATTGCAGAGGAAATTTATAGATGTATAGCATATATCGATTACAACAACGTGCAGGGAAGTCCTGGAGGCTGTCATAGCATGTATTACATACGCAGCTGGCAAGAGAACTTAAGTGTGATAGTTGAAACTTACTGTGAAGTACTGTAGCCTATCTTGTATACCGTGAACATGGTTAAGTATAGAAAAAAAAACATTGAATTTTCCTAGTGAAAACTTATCTTTTCAAGAGGAAGTTTGCAGTAAATTAGTTCATAAGTTTCAGTGCCGTGTGATTTTCATAGTGGGGGAACCTCAAACAAAAGGTATACAGAAACAATCCACGTAATCTGGAGGCTCTCGAGAACGAAATAATTACACCGATATGAAATATCAGTGAGGATGAATTACACTGAGTGTACCAAAACTTCCTACGTTGGTGCAACGTGTGTCTAAAATATGAAGGACAGCATTTCCAACAACAACTACTCTGAAATTAATTCACGTAAGTAATGGTGGTTATTAAATCTTATCTAATATATAAAAGTGAAAGTCTGTATGTATGTATGTATGTATGTATGTATGTATGTATGTGGGTTGGTTCGGTATACAAATCTACACCGTTCCACCAATCTCAACCATATTTTGCATACACATAGTTGAGGACCCAGAAGGAACCGCTGGCTACATGAATTTTCTATAGTCTTTCTCATTCTTCTGATTTCGGCCTTTTTGCACTCGAGTAAAGGCAAATAAATTCAACAAATCATACTAATATATAAAAATGAGATGGTGTGTGTCTTTCTGTTACTCAATAACGCAAGAACCACTGGTCCGATTTAAATGAAATTTTGCATGGATGTAGCTGATTTACCATGTTTACATATAGGATTCTTTTAATTTCGATATCTTGCACTATTAAAATATGGCGACCATTTTAGTGACGTCACTACACCCTTTGGTTTCAAAATTTCATAATTCCATATCAAATAAAAAGAGAACGCTAAGAAATATCAAACTTTTGATGGCACATATGAGCTTTAAAATTTAATTTCCTATCCGAAAGGTCCTTATCACTTTTCGTGTATCTCTAACGGTTAGCGAGTAAAATCCACATATGTGACGTCACTACACCCTTTGGTTTCAAAATTTCATAGTTCCATTTCAAATAAAAAGATAACGCTAAGAAATAGCAAACTTTTCATGCATACACGAGATTTAACATTTAATTTTCTATCCAAAAGGTCCTTATCACTTCTCGTGTATCTCCAACAGTTAGCGAATAAAACCTAAATTTGTGCAATAAAACACGGTCAACACCGAGCGGTGCAGTATATCTCTACATACATGAAAAGTAAAGTTTGTATGTTTTTTTTTCGCAATTTCTACGGAAATTTGAGTTATTTACGCGTTTCAGACTGTTTTATTATGGATGCGCGCGAAAATAATTTTTTGGTCTGTCTGTAGGTGTATCAACGTAAAATTTGGCACAGATATCCATCCGAGGCACGACACTAATCATTGATGTAACCCTTCTCCGTACCTCTCATAAAAGAGGGCCTACCCCCTTAAAACACATGCTGAAATAGGAGTAAAAGGACGAGACAAAGAAGATTTTCAGCCCCTCAATGTGAGAGGCAAAACTCGGGGGCCCCAAAGGGTTCCCGAAATCCACATTTTAAGGCCCTAAAACCAACCATTTTTGAGATATTCCCAGAAAACTAATTTCATTTAATAAACTAATGAACGAATACAAGCCGGTAACCATGGCAACAGATTCTCAGAGATCCATCTATTGCTGTAAGACGCAATGCAATTTCATTAATTACATTGGTGTGAAAGTTTGCAAACGGCTAGAAGGTTATCACGGAACCAAATTGAGCTGTAAAATTCATCAATACGTATAATGCGCTTAAGGGGGTCAAGGGGTACACTACATTTTTTTCACGCGATTTACACCTGCTGGTGACAAAGCCCCTCGGTGCCAGAAACAAAACTTGGGGGCCTCGAAAACTACATTATAAGGCTCTAAAACCAACAGTATCTGAAATATTCCCAGAAAACTAATTTAATTTAATATAACAAACTAATGAACGAATGGAAATCGGTAACCATGACAACATTATCTCAAGTGGTGGCATCCAACTTTCCATCTATTTCTGTAAGAAGCAATATCACTCCATTTATACCTTGCCACGGTGGGTGAGTGGATAGCGTGTCGGTCTACTAACCCCAAGATTGCAGGTTCACTCCTGGCCGTGGTACAGGCCGGACGTTTGTTTTAGACGAGTGAAAAATCTTAATGGAAGCCTGGCGGCGAGCTACTACTGTACCTGTGTTGTTATCAGCTGCCCCAAGCGTTCCGATGATTGATAAAGCTGTTTCACACTATTGCTGAAGTATAGTCACTGGCAAATATAATGACGTTCTGTTCGTAACTACGTAACGTGTACTTCCGTGTCACACAATACTTCGACGTGGACTGTACTGTCTGCTCAAGTCTGGAATTCCATTACATCAGATCCGTGGTGACAAATGTGAAGTGATAGGGTGAGAGAGTGACTGTGTACAGGCTCACCCGCAGGCTTAAATTTCAAGGGCAATCGTCTAAAACAAACGTCCGGCCTGTACGTGATTTTTGAAAGCGGCAAAAGTACGACTCGCATGTCATACGATGTTGGCATGTCAAAGAACCCATTTGAATTCAGTAGGCTGTGTTCATAATGGCAAAATTAACCTCAGGAGTTTCCGCCAACACAAAGTTCCTCATTTCTCTACTAGAAAGCGCTATAGTGTTCAAGGAGCTTAGATATCTACCCTCCTGACTTTCATAGTGATTCAAGGAACAACGAAATTTCGACATGCAAGCTACCCTCTGGGTGTCAAATTACGAAGCTTGCCCCCGGCAACCGAGGCCATACGATATTATTATTAGGCTACTCCATTTATTACATTTCTGTGAAAGTTTGCAAATGGCTATAAGGTTATCACGGAGCCAATGTAGACTGTATAATTCGTCAATGTAATTAAGGGGGTCAAGGGGTAACCTAGAATTTTTTCATGCAATTTCACGTGCGACATATAGTACAGAAAGTCTATTATATCTACAAACAGAAACATTATTTTCAAAAATTCCTGAATTGAATCAGCATTCTTTTGCGGCTTTTAGGAATTTGGGCCATAAGAGGCTAAAGAACCTGAATTTTCTTGCCCCACAAGCCTTTATAATTTATGAAAGAGTTCTTCCTGTGTATGGGGACCTAACACAACTTAGAGGGCCATTTTTATGTGAGGTGTATTGCGTTTCGTCTACAAGGCTTTCAAATCTATTTCACGTCAGGAAGTACACGTTAGAAGAATTTACTTTGAGAGCATATTTTAACTAACCTTTTTTTGTTGTTGTCGACATACGGGTTCATCGTAAGGCTGATTTGGTTTGATACGTATGGTAGATGTACCCATATTTGGATATCTGGGTGATATGTTGTAGACAATAGAATTGTCTGTCTGTCTTTCTGTGTATCTTTATGTACGCCTATAAATCGTCTTCGGATGCTTCGTGCATCGTAAAATTAGGTATGGTAAACATGAGTCAATACACCAATCCTTTATAAAACTCCTCACCGTACTTTTCATGCAGTAGAAGGGTGGATATAGGGAAACACTTCTCAAAATACATGCTAAAATAGGCGAAATATAAAAATTATCCTAGAAGGACGATCAAAGCTTATGTTGCTTCTCATTGTGAGACACAAAATTCGCGAGTCTATAAGGGGTCTCCGAAAACCACATTTTAAGGCCCTTAAATTATCAGTGTGTGTGATATTCCCAGAAAACTAACTTCGTTCTGATAATAATAATAATAATATCGTATGGCCTCGGGTGCCTGGTGCAAGCTTTGTTAATTGACACCCAGAGGGTAGCTTGCATGTCGAATTTCGTCGTTCCTTTGAACGCTATGAAAGTCAAGGAGGTTAGATATCTAAACTCCTTGACACTACAGCGCTTTCAAGTAGAGAATGGAGGAACTTTGTGTTGGCGGAAAATCCCGAGATTAATTTTGCCATTGAACACGGCCTACTGAATTCAAATGGGTTCTTTAACATGCCAACAACGTATGACATGAGTGTCGTGATTTTTGTCGCCTTCGTTCTGATAAACTTATAAAGGAATGACAAACCGCTAACCATTGCAACAGTAGCTCAATTGATAATGTCTGGTGTTAATATATAACACCGTTCGAAGAACGGGTACTTCTGCTAGTATACTGATAAAATAATGGCAAGGCTGGCCATCTCCATGGCAACACTAGCTCAAGACGGGGCCACCAAGTTTCTATCTATTTCGGTGAGAGGCCATGCTACACCCACTGCCAGCTAGATCGCATCCCTCCAAGCTGCTTTAAACTGCCTGTCCATTTAGCACAAGATAGGTTGCAGCATCAACCCACTGTGATCGCCGCGGCATTTTCACCTCCAGCTGGATCGCATCCCTCCTGGCTGCTTTAAACTGCCTGCCCATTCAACACTCAGACGCGTACTGGATATACTGTATATTAATTCACCACTAGGTTGCAGCGCCAACCTTCGGGGCTTTTTAAGGGGACGATACCTGAAACGAAGGGTTTTTAACTTTGGAGGCTTAATATCGAGATCGATAAAACGCGAAAACATGGCACTAAGTTAGTTCTTTTGTTATTCAATCAGCATAAAGTATATGCTATTAATTCAGACACATACTTACAAGCAAATTTTCAGTATAAAGGAAATAAAAAAATACAAAACGAAGGGTTTTTAAGTTTTGAGGCTTAATATGGAGATTGAAAAAACGTAAAAACATGGCACTAAGTTGGTTCTTTTGTTATTCAATCAGCATAAAGAATATGATATTTATCATTTAGACGTTCACGGCCCGTGACACTATCGATAATGTAGAATTTTGGGCTTATGCCGTGTTTTATTTAATCAAACTCGACGAGTTTCGAAAGAAACCATGTTTGTCTTTATCAGGAATAAATGGAAATACGACTAAATTGTTGCTAAGAGAAAGCAACAAAGAAACTAAAAAAGGTGCCTTAAGATGGACGCCATTATAGCTCCATGTTAGGGACAACGAAAAGCAGCAGTGGATATCTACAGAGGTCCCTGTACTTGTGGCGAGGCTTATATCGGGCAGACTTCGAGAACGATATGTACTCGCATTAAGGAACATAATAGATGTATCAGGCTCATTCAACCTGATAAATCAGCTGTTGCTGATCATGCTTTATCACCTGGCCATGATGCCATGTTCCATGGAGTGGATGTTCTTGCCCGTATAATGCAATATCGTCCCAGAATCATCAGGGAGGCGGTTGAATTACGTAAACACCCAGATAATTTCAACCGCGACACCGGCTACACTCTCAGTGTGTCCTGGCTACCTATTATCAGAACCCTCAGAAAGTAATGCACTGCTGCGTTTCGTTGTCCCTAACAGTGGGCTAAAATGGCGTCCATCTTTGGGCACCTTTATTAGTTTCTTTGTTGCTTTCTCTTAGCAACAATTTAGTCGTATTTCCGTTTATTCCTGATGAAGAAAGACATGGTTTCTTTCGAAACGAGTCGAGTTTGATTAAATAAAACACGGCATAAGCTCAAAATTCTACATTAACAGTATATAAATCACAAGAACATAGGTTGCGTTCGCATTCACAAGCTTTTCGTTGTCCCTAACATGGGGCTATAATGGCGTCCGTCTTAGGGCACCTTTTTTAGTTTCTTTGTTGCTTTCCCTTAGCAACAATTTAGTCGTATTTCCGTTTATTCCCGACGAAGAAAGACATGGTTTCTTTCGAAACGCGTCGAGTTTGATTAAATAAAACACGGCTTAAGCTCAAAATTGTATATCATGGATAATATATTTATTTATTATTTAACGTATGGCTAGCAACTAGATGAATTACAACATAATAAATGTATATATAAATAAGTAAATCATATGTACAATATATAAATCACAAGAACATGGGTTGCGTTCACATTCACAACGAGATGTCCAGTTGTTGACGCCAGTTCAGAAAGGGAGATGCAGCAGAAATAACATATTGAGGTGATCCAGCATACTTCCTCATAGGACATTATTGAATAATATGCTCTACGGTTTGAAGAGGAGCTCCGCAGTCACAGGCAGGAGAATCATGAAGTCCCCATTTATGTAGCATGGCGTTATATCTGGCGTGACCTCTTCTTAGGCGATTTAACTTTACCCACTGGTTTCTCTTCAGGTTAAATCCCGGAAGTCTTATAGTAGGATTTAGAATACCTTCATGTTTCACAGGAGCAGACTTCCAGTTTTGGCGCCATTGTTCCGTGCAATTAATATCAGGTATGTTATGCCATATTGGGTTCCTTGATCTAAGACGACTGGAGGAAAGATCATTAAGCACTTAATGAATTGGGAGATTCTGTAGGTGATTTTGTTGATGTACCTTTCTCCACTCACGTACTGTTGCTTCCTGTCGTCTTAGGTCTGGAGGTGATATGATACTGATAGTGTTTAACCAGAGAGTTGGGGGTGGATCTCAGTGTAACTGTTATGACCCTCATACTTTCATTCAGATGAACATCGATCTTTTTAGTATGAGCACTACGGTGCCACACTGGGGCACAATACTCTGCTACAGGATAAACCATGGAGAGGGCAGTCGTGCGTAGTGAAGTTGCATCAGCACCCCCATGATGTGCCAGCCAATTTCTTCATGATATTGTTCCACGATTTGAGTTTTTGGCCTGTGTATTCCAAGTGTTTCTTGAAGGTTAAGGAACGGTCCAAGGTGATGCCAGATACTAGGGCTGAAATTGTGCTTAACTCTTTCCTGGCAGAAGGTCACTTTCAGCTGTTGGTGGGCAATGCGGTTGCAAACATGATATTAATTTAGACACATACTTACGGGCAAATTTTCAATTTAAAGGAAAGCGAAACATACATGGTGGTGGAGGAGATTGTTTTCAAGGGGCGAAATGTTTAGCTCATTTTCCCGTAATTATACGGTAGGGATTATTAAAAAAATACAACTACTTCCAAATAATTTAAATTTAACTTACATACTAGATGATATGAAAAGAAAAGAATAAGGGAAATAAAAGACAGGGAAAAGAAATGCCTCCGGCCGCCGAAGAAAGGGATGTTGATTAATTTAGGGGCTTTGGAACATCGTGCTCATGTAGCCCCGTGTACTTGGCGGAGTGTTGAATTTGTCTGATAACCCGTCTTATTGTAATGGCTGTATTAGTGTGTATTTATAAGTCCAGTGAATTGTCCGATGGTAACTCATGAAATGAGATTCCTCGGCATTCAAACTTGACCTGTTCTGATTTACAAAAGCACACACATCAATACGCCATCAAAAAATACAAAACACAACTTCACCATTAACATCAATACAAAACAAATGTCTGTAACAGTGACTTGAAAAAGCTGCGAACACAGCGCCTATATTTGGAAACGAGGTTGTACGAATAAACCAAGACCAACTACAATACTCAGACCTTAATGCAGGTCTCGAAAGTGTGAAAATGGCGTATGCTGAAGCCCCGGCATATTGTTTGTTTACATTCGTTGCTGGGATACACTATTTAGCTTTGATTAGCTTCGTTTGATGAAAGTTGCGATAAAATGTCACTCATCTGTAATTTTTAGTGTCTTCTATATGTCTGTAAAGTCCAGTTCGCGTTAATGTACTGCAATCGTATGTAAATATGTGATAATACGCTTAACATGGACTGGTTCGTTTGTGTGATGATTGTCCAGTCAACCGATGGCATTGTGTCATTTACTTCGGATGTTGAAGTACCTATGACTAAAGCATAATAGAATTGACTCAAGAATATACACCGCAATGATTTGCTAGTTAGTGGCAATATAATAATAGCTTAGTACACTTCATTAGTGCCGAACTGAAGTACGTAAAGGGAAAACGCAATGAGCATCTACGGCTAGACCAAACCATTGACCTTATCTTGAACGCTCAGCAATATGTGCCTCCGTAAATCCTTACCAGTCTGGCAGATGTTCTACACTGCCTTGTATACACGCCAAATAATACAGTGAACTTTTTTTTATTGGTTAAGGAAGATGTTCCCCCTGTGCCAAACAGTGAACTCATTGTGTTCCGTCATTATTCATACTTTTGTGATTCTTACAGCTTGCAAGTTATTTTTACTATGATGTGTGTAATAAAGTGTTGTGAGTACCTTGCCAATTATGTTCTTATATTGCGAGATGGTGTGCCGCGATAATTCCGTAAGAGGGAGATGGTGCTTTCCAACCTATAGTACTTTACTAAATCAACTATTTCCAGTGTACAACTATTCCAAACGGTAACAGCGAATGTTTAATAGGTTAGATGGTATCATATTATCGTGTCCCTTGTGTGTAGTATTCTCCATAATTATGTTCTGATATCCACACGACGACTTCTTTGCATATTTTAATCAACTAATACGGTGTGATGTTTTACCCGAGATTTTAGACAATTCCACGAGAAGTCTTAATTGAATTGTATGTCTATGGTGTTGGTTCGATTATTTCTGGCTACTATTCTCATTCCGATTGTGTACACAAATACTCTGCAGGTGCTGGGACAGCACTTCAGTAACCGGGTACATTCTTCTCTCCTACTTCAGAATCTGTTTGATTTTATGCTAATAATATTAATCTATAATTACTGAACTTAAATACAAATCGTGATAACTCGCCAAAAAGCGTCTTATTCAACCACAGAAACAGTGAGACTATTGTAGCTGCCCCTTGGGTGAAGACGAAGAAACCTATAATTCGAGGCCAGCACTATATAGATAAATTAATTCAGGTAAGTCTAAATTATTGATGCATATTTCTTCGGAACCTAGTCTCGTCTTGTGATATCTTTTATGCTCTTAGGTGAGTAAAAATAATAATTTACACGAACTGTGACAAGCCCGATGACATGATCTTAGCTATTGGTAGGGCAACCGTCGCCGCCATGTTTTATCTACATTAAGGTCTGAGGATTGTAGTTGGTCTTGGAATAAACCAATACTGTAATATTTTTAATGGGCAGTCAGTTTAAAGCAGCCAGGAGGGATGCAATCCAGCAGGCAGTGGCCACACCATTTATTATCATAAGTACGATAAAAACATTAGAAACTGAACGCAATAAAAATCTGAAACCGTATCTCTTTTATTAACAGGGGTCGTAATAGGGAAATGAAATTAAAATAGAAATACATTGGCAAACCCTGCATTCGACATGCTATTGCAGATCATTCTTAAAGTAGCATTATTTTCTATGTGATCAGATTTTAGATGATAAGGACCAAACAGCAGCTATGGCGGTAGTAACACAATTTGCCACCAGGACCAATGTGGCGGTGGTAACACAGAATGACACCAGGTACCGCAATGGACAGAGACAATACAAAGATATTGGTGTTGACCAAAGAGGATATAAATAAAGTGTTGACTAAGGCTAGCGGTAGCCATAACAACACTTGGGTTTTTGACAAACGAGTGCTGTTCTTTGTACATATATCTGATCTATTATTTCTTCAAATAAAATGGGTGTTCATCCCACATTTTGCTGATTTCCTATGTCTTAGCCATTTTAGTGCTTACTGACGAATGATATTGTGTAATGGTGTAGTTATCACGAATTCCCTGAACTCCGCTATAGCATTTTAGTGATCATTACGGTATGGATTTAGAGAATATATTTCTTATCTTACGAAATATTTTAGGGGCTAAAGAAGCCCAATGTGTTCTTAATCAATGCATCGTATTTAACATTAAACTGGGATTATACGTTGTTGCATTTACTTTAACTAGGTGAGATAGGTTGGATGGCTCCTCTGTTTGTTTAGGGGCTGAGACAACGCGGTCATGCAGCCCTATGTACTTTGGATGTGTGTAGAATCTGCCTGATAACCAGTGTTAGTTGTGATGGCTGTATTATTGTGTGTTAAATGTAATTCAGGTAAGGACTACAGATAGTCAGTTTTAAGTAGTTCCTACTTTTGCTACCAAATGCTACCGTCAACGACACCTAGCTGCAAACTTGGTTAAAAGGTACCACCGCTACCACAACCTGACGGTGAACGTTGGAACTTAATAGCGTTAATCAAATTTAAACAACAAATTTTACCTTCACACGAGTGTAGTTAATGGAAGGTTCTTTTACACCACATAAATCTATGACATGGGCCCACTGGCTTTACTTCCCCTCCGAAGGAAGGCATATTGAGGGATTTTTAACGCTCTTCAAAAATCCGATGACTTTGGCCGGGTTTGAACCCGCGACCTTAGGTATAGAAACTCAGCATACTACCAAATACGCCACCAAAGCCGCCCAATATGAGATAATAGGCATGGAAATACAGCAATACTGTTCCCTAATATGCAGATATAGTAGCCTACACACTGACTTATGTACATGAATAAGCCATTTCTCATTAATCACACCATTTGTGTGGGGTTAAAAATCGTAAGTATATTTGACTCCAGAATGATGACTTTATATTCCAAACATTGAATCATTTAAATATTGTTTCCTTTCAAAAAAGTGGATGCAATAATTTAAAAATTAAAGAGCTCTATGTGAACAAAACGTCTAAATTACACCCATTACAACAAAAATAAAGACTATCAGGAAAGTACTGTAATTGTCAGACTAGATCCTTGAGAAATGTGCATATACGCCCCCCCCCCCCCTTTTTTTTTGTTATTGATGCATTCTCTACTACGTTATTGTACTCCACAGTACTTTTCGCCTAGATTTACAGTGAGTTAATATTGCACTTGATAAACTTCAGAGCCCTGGATAACTATGTTTTAAACTCACTTAGGGGCAAAGTGAATATACTTTGCGAAATATATTGGCATGTATCTTTCTATAACAAATAAATACACCTCCCGGGCAACGCCGGGTAAAATAGCTAGTATATACCGGGTGATTCACCTAAAACTTGCACTGTAAATATTTCTGAAATGGAAGGTGATATTGATATGCGGTTTTAACCTAATGAAATTGTAACCAAGGGCTCGTATTTGTAGCTGATACACTGATTTTTATAATTTTTAGAAAGTGGTTTTATTTACAACAATTACAATTTTTTAAATGGAACAATACTCATTGACATTAAACAAATAAAAGTAGAACACATTAGAATTCCAATGGTGTCTTTTGCACGATTCTAGTGCAAGTAGTTTACGAGATATTGTTATTTGTACACAATGGGACAATGCCTAGGACAAACTAAAGAAAAACAAATGTGAATGCAGTAATTCTGTGGCTTCTGACAAGTACAGTGTACCCTCAAAGCTTGTGTTCAAAATGACGACCACCAGCCTCAATACAAGCTTCCAGTCTGCTATGTAAAGATTGCTGCACACGTTCTAGCATTTCAGAGGAAATTTCAGCGCAGGCAGCAGTAATACGCCGTTTCATATCATCTGGTGTAGTTGGTATGTCCTTGTAGACAGTGTCTTTTAGCTTCCCCCACAGAAAAAAGTCTAAAGGAGTCAAATCTGGTGAACGGGCCGGCCAAAGTACAGGTCTCCTTCGTCCAATCCAACGATTTGGAAACAATCCGTGATGATAATCTGTAGTAATTCGTGCACTATGGGCCGGACAGTCATCATGTTGATACCACAGGTTCCTCCTAGTCTGAAGCGGAACGTCTTCTAACATCTGTGGAAGATGGTCTGTTAGGAGGTTGAGGTACTTGCACGAATTCAGTGTTCCTTCTACGAAAAAGGGACCTATGATGTGATGGTTCACTATTCCACACCAGACGTTTACACTCCATGGACGCTGTCGTTCTACTCGACGCAGCCAACGGGGATTTTCAACAGACCAATAGTGCATGTTTCTAAGATTGACTTGGCCATGATTAGAAAATGTTGCTTCATCAGTAAACAAGATACATGACGAATCTGGAGTATCACGTCTTAATGCCCATGTACAAAAGTTAACACGATTCTCAAAATCATTACCATGCAGCACTTGATGGAGAGAGATGTGATACGGATGGAACTTATGACGATGGAGAATGCGTAGTACACTTGCCTGACTCATGCCGCTTCCATGTGCAATTGCACGGGAACTAATTTGTGGATTTACTGCAACAGCAGCCAGAACCTTAATTTCTCCCTCTTCTCCAGTCAATTGTTTGTCTCTGTTACGTTTTCTAGGCGTTATACTACCACTTTCACGTAATTGATTGAAAAGGTTCACAAACAATTGCCGAGATGGTTGACGTCTAATGGGATATGTTTCCGCGTACACGGTACAAGAACGAACGGCATTCTTCCTACATTCGCCATAAACCATGAGCATGTCGGCTTTTTCTGCAATGGTAAATCTCATCCTGCAAGCACGTCCTACTACTTGAAGTATCACACAATAACTGACTGGAAAGTCGCAGTGCACTCAGTGTACACAAACCACAACCTCAACAAACATAACAACATCGTAACCTCGCCACTAAGCACTTGGTTGTTAGTGCGTACAATTTTCGAATAACAATCAATATCTCGTAAACTACTTGCACTAGAATCGTGCACAAAACACCATTGGTATTCTAATTTGTTCTACTTTTATTTTTTTAATGTCAATGGGTATTGTTCCATTTAAAAAATTGAAATTGCTGTAAATAAAACCACTTTCTAAAAATGATAAATATCAGTGTATCAGCTACAAATACGAGCCCTAGGTTACAATTTCATTAGGTTAAAACCGCATATCAATATCACCTTCCAATTCAGAAATATTTACAGTGCAAGTTTTAGGTGAATCACCCTGTATATATAAATGAATGTTCGTTTGTTCGTCTTTTATGCGTTCATAATCCATTCAACCGATTGCGATCAAATTTTGGTGAGTTGTTGTAAACACTTTCGGGATGGTCATAGGCATAGTTAATCCATTTCAAAATAGATAGCGCTTGAGTAGTTTAAACAAATGAGTAATGGCGATGCGTTCATATACAATTCGTTCGATTGCGATCAAATTTTGGTGAGTTGTTGCGAACAGTCCCGGAAAATTTATAGGCGTAGTAAATCCAATTTACAATAGATGGCGCGCGAGTAGCTTCAACAAAATGGTGTGCGTTTGTTTCAAGAAAGTCCCACATGTGTTCATATACCATTCATCCCTTTGAGATGAAACTTGGGTGAGAAGTTCTGTACACTTCAGGTAAGGTTTCTGGCTGAGTGAATCCACTTAACAATAGGTAGCGCACGAGTAGATTCAACAAATGAGCGATGACGGGCGAAGTGTTTCAACAAAGTCCTGTATGCGTTCACATACCATTCGTCCGATAGCGATGAAACTTGGGTTAGAGGTTGTGTACACTACAGGCAAGGTTTCTAGCTTAGAAAATCCATGCTATAATGGGTAGTGCACGAGTAGATTCAACAAATGAGCAACGACGCGTGAAGCGTTTCAAGAAAATCCCGTATGCGTTCACATAATATTCGTCTGATAAAGATGAAACTTGGGTGAGATATTGTGTACACTTCAGGGAAGGTTTCTGGCTTAGTAAATCCACTTTACAATAGATAACGTACAACTAGATTCAACAAATGAGCGACGACGGGCGAAACGTTCCAAAACAGTCCTGTATGTGTTCGCATAACTTACTATTCCTCCGATAGAGATGAAACTTGGGTGAGAGGTTGTGTACACTACAGGGAAGGTTTCTGGCTTAGTAAATCCACTTTACAATAGATATCGCACAAGTAGATTCAACAAATGAGTGACGACGGGCGAAGCGTTTCAACAAAGTCCCGTATGCGTTCATATACTATTCGTCTGATAGCGATGAAACTTGGGTGAGATATTGTGTACACTACAAGGAAGGTTTCTGGATTAGTAAATCCACTTTACAATAGATATCGCACAAGTAGATTCAGCAAATGAGCGACGATGGGCGAAGCGTTCCATCAAAGTCCTGTATGCGTTCACATACTATTCGTCCGATAGCGATGAAACTTGGGTGAGAAGTTGTGTACACTACAGGCAAGGTTTCTGGCTTAGTAAATCCATGCTATAATGGGTAGCGCACAAGTAGATTCAACAAATGAGCAACGACGCGCGAAGCGTTACAAGAAAGTCCCGTATGCGTTCACAAACTATTAGTCTGATAGCGATGAAACTTGGGTGAGATATTGTGTACACTTCAGGGAAGGTTTCTGGCTTAGTAAATCCACTTAACAATAGGTATCGCACAAGTAGATTCAACAAATGAGCGACGGCACGCGAATCGTTCAAACAAAGTCCCGTATGCGTTCATATACCATTCATCCGATTGCTTTGAAACGTTGGTGAATTGTTGTGCACACTACAGGAAAGGTTTCTGACTTAGTAAATCCTTTTTACAATAGGTAGCGCACGAGTAGATTCAACAAATGAGTAACGCCGTGCGTATCGTTTAAAAAAAACTCCGTATGCGTTCATATACCATTCATGCGATTGCAATTATTATTTATCTATCGTATGGCTTTTAGTGCCGGGAGTTTCCGAGGACATGTTCGGCTCGCCTGAGTCTGTAGCTGCTTCCAGCGGACACCCTAAAGGGTGAGCTACAAGTTCCGTTCAATTTCAAGTAGTTCCAACTTTCGCCACCAGATATCAATGATACCTAGTGGTGAACGTTGGAACTTTGATAGAGCGTTCTGACGAAATCTAACCTAACAAATTTTGCTTTACACAAGTTGAAATTTGGTGAAATGTTGTTTCCACTCCCGCGAAGATTTCTGATTTAGAAAATCCATTTTACAACTGATAGCGCACGAGTAGATTCAACTAATGAGCGACAGCGCGTGAATCGTTTCAACCAAATCCCGTATGCGTTCATATACCATTCATCCGATTGTGATAAAACTTTGGTGAGTTGAGTCCAATCCTGCGAAGGTGTATGAATTAGTAAATCCGTTTTTCAATGGGTGGCGCACAAGTAGATTCAACAAATGAGTGACGGCGCACGAATCGTTTAAACAAAATCCCATATGCGTTCATATGTCATTCATCCGATTGCAATGAAACTTTAATGAGTTGTTGTGTATACGCCAGGGAAGGTTTTCGAATTAGTAAATCCATTTTACAATAGGGAGCGTACGAGTATGTTCAACAAATGGGTGACGGCGCTCGAATCGTTTCAACAAAGTCCCGTATGCGTTCATATACCATTCATTTCATTGGCGATGAAACTTTGTTGAGTTGTTGAGTACGCTCCCATGATTTTTTTGAGATAGTAAATCAATTTTGCAATAGTTAAATGTGGTTAACGGAAAAAGAAAAAAATATTGGAAATCCAAAATCACTTCAACAAGCAAAGTTACAACGCCAACACTTTCTTTGATTGGCAATGCAACGCATGCCAGGTTCAGCTAGTACGTTATAAAGTGTAAATGTGTTAAAATAGTTGGGCACTATGCTGCTGCTTGCACCAGTTCCTTGCTATACAAGTGGCTAGCCACAGTGTCACGGCCGTCACACGGCATCTGCGAGTCTCCGTTCTATAGGGAGGGTCCTAACTGTAATTATATACGCATTTTGATGTCAATCCTTCAGTAGTTTTGACGCTAGCCCCATAACAAAATTAACTGAAGGCATATTTGCACCCCATCCGGGATAAATACCAAGTTTTAGCTAAAAATTCCAAATATGAAGACAAAAAGATTATTTTATTTATAGAGAGGAAGATGAACAGGCGCTTTTTTCTATCACACAGGCTGTACTTGTAAAAGCTCAGGGATCAGAGACGAGTTCCCAATAAACATTTGTCTTCAACTAACTTTGCTTTCTCAATACATTAGAGATGAGGCTAAAGATCCATTGTTTGAACAATAATTGCGGCAGTTACTTCTCGAGAGCAATTACCTTCCAGAAGAACTTCTTGATAACATTTCTTCAAGTCCTGGATCGTTAAGAGGAATAATATCCTTCCATTAAGCTTCGCTAACAAAAGTTCCAAACGGGGAGTACTTAAGGAATGACGAAACAGCCCGTCCGCCAATTAGGAATTCTCAGCAAGAATTACAAGTATCCACTTCTTAGTTTTTTGTCTATTTTCATTTATGAACAAGTAGTTCCGTGAAGAACTAAATGGTCTATTTTCATACATCCTCCTTATGTTAATTGCCTCTATCAATATACAAAATTTTAGTTTGATTGGTGTAATAGATTCGTGGATATTGCGAACCATCTAAATATTTCTGATGGTTGGATTTTTATATATGTAGGCCATAGAGTTATGTATTATTAGATGAATATTATTGCGTAGGTTTATTCAGTCGCATGATTAGAACACAAGAAATAAAAATGAGATTTTAAAATTTCACACAGCCGCTTTCTTGAGGTTATGGAAACAATTGAAATAAATTATATGTCAGTGGAATAAAATTGGTATAAGCACTCTCCATACCAAGTTTCACTGCGCTCGGATGGCTAAACCGCGGAGAACGTCTATTTGAATATTTAAATTTCGTGTCAAGCCCATGTTGGGAACGTGCTCGCCAGGTTATTGAAAGTCCCATAGGTGAAGTTATGTTAATAGCATTTATCAACATACAAAATATCAGTTTGATTGCTGTTATAGATTAGTAGATATTGAGAACCATCTAAATATTTCGGATGATCGCCATGTTGGATTGTTATACAGTATAAAGCCATACAGTTATGTACTACTAGATGACGATTTTTGCAAGGGCTCATTATTCAAACGTTGACCTCAATCGCATTATTAGGACACAAGAAATAAAAATAATAATTTTAAAATTTCGCACAGCCACCATCTTGAGGTTATGTAAACAATTGAACTAAATTAGATGGCATGCATTTCAATGTGTATGGACATTTTCTGAACTATGTATCACTGCGCTCGGATGGTTAAATCGCGAGAAAAGTCTATTGAAATGTTTCAACTTCGCTTTGCTGCCATGTTCGTTTTGTGCATAATACGTTTTCAAAAGTCACATAGGTGAACTTGTAGTAGTGCTCTTTATCTCCATACAAAATTTCAGGGCGATGTCAGTAATAGTTTCGGAGATATAGAATGCCGGTGAAATATTTCACACAGCCGCCATGTTAGATTGGTGAGACGTAATACAATTTGAAGGGCATGGTCGGGGTCGGACAATATAGTACTATGTCCTTACCGAGTTTCATTTACATCTCTCCAGCCGTTTATATTTTATTAGAGCGGGGGGTCGACGACAGATACACCACGAACAAAAGGTGATCTCACAAGCCTATTTTTTTTTTCATAAATGAAAATAAGCTAAAACTTCAAAAGTGATTTAGCTGTTAACGCCAATTTGTTATCTACACGTACATTATAACACTAGTGTTATTACCAAAATGGTTATGCACGCGTATGGGGAGAAACTATCTTCGGAACCAATAGACGTGTGGTTTGAAATCCCATCGTCGAGGTTTTTGTAATGGATTTCTATTCTAACTACAAACAAATGGCATGAAAGTACCTACTAATAGGCCACAGCCGCTTCCTTCCAATCCCTTGCCGAATTTCATTCGCCATTCATTTCACCTCCCAGTAGCTTCTATGATGGGGTCGCATCAGGAAGGACATCTGGCCAATGGTTGGTTGGTTGGTTGGTTGATTCCTTAGTTTAGGGGCTGCGACAACGCGGTCATGTAGCCCCATGTACTTTGGGTGTGTGTAGAATCTGTTTGATAACCAGTGTTAATTGTGATGGCTGAATTAGTGTGTGTTATCTGTTTTTAATTCAAGTAAGGACTGCAGGCAGTAATTTCAAGTAGTTCCTACTTTTGCCTCAAACGCCACCGTCAACGACTACTAGTGCAGAATTTGAGTACCAGACGCCACCGCAGTCGGCTCCTGGCAACGAACGTAGGAACCTGAACATTGTTTAAATTTTTAACCAAATTAAGCTTCACACAGGTGTAATTAGTGGAAGGTTCTTTAACATGCCATAAATCTACGACATGGGACCGCCGGCTTTACATCTCCTCCGAAGGAAGGCATACTGAGGGATTTTAACGCTCTTAAAAATCCGACCACTTTGGCCGGGTTTGAACCCACGATCTTGGGCATAGAAGCTCAGCATGCTACCAACTTCGCCACCGAAGCCGCCTACCTGGCCAATAAACAATTGATCCGTATAGAGCTCATCTCAACTTATTCTCTAGTTCTTAGTAACGGGATAATAACGGATAGACAAACGTACAACATATTACTATCATCAAGTCTCTTAGACCAGCCCATAGTGGACCGCGGAGTGTTGTTTCTCTACCCCTGGTCTATCAGGTAGTAACTTTTCTATCTGTCTAATAGACTACGTCAGCGCGGATTGCGGCAGGTAGCAGCGTGGAGAGTCGATAATAGAGCGCAGTTGAGAGATGAATTGCTGGAGCCCGGGAGAAATTAACGACCCTCAAAGCTGAAGGAATTTAAATATCTTCTATTTCAGGACTCTTCACCATAGGGACCTTCATCAGGGCTGATGTGACACTAAAATAAAAATAGCGCTCCTTTTAGAGGTTCTAAAACCTAGTACAGTGTACTACAAGAAACATTTGCAAAGTGTCACACAAATATTGATATACAGAGTGTTTCATTAATAATAATAATAATAATAATATCGTATGGCCTCAGGTGCTGGGTGCAAGCTTTGTAATTTGACACCCAGAGAGAATGTCGAATTTCGTTGTTCCTTGAATCACTATGAAAGTCAAGAAGGTTAGATATCTAAACTCCTTGAACGCTATAGTGCTTTCTAGTAGAGAAATGAGGAACTTTGTGTTGGCGGAAACTCCCGAGATTAATTTTGCAACTATGAACACGGACTACTGAAATCAAATGGGTTCTTTGATATGCCAACATCGTATGAGATGCGTATCGTATTTTTGCCGCCTTTGAAAAATCACTTACCACGGCCAGGAGTGAACCAGCAATCTTGGGGTTAGTAGACCGACACGCTATCCACTCACCCACCTTGGAAAGCTGTTTCATTAATACATGGCAATAATTCAGTGTTTGAATCACACATTTAGTCAAAAGTGTTATATTAACATGGGCGGAAAATGAATATTTATTAAGGTATCAAGCATGGACGTCGGTAGTGTCCCTTCCCGTGTTATTCGTGTAATCTGTACATGCCTTTAATGAGAGCTATCCTAGCGGCCAGCTAGACGGAGATAGCCCACTATCTTGGCCTCCACACTCACCGGACTTGAACCCCTTGATCTTCTTGGCATGATAAAATTTAAAGTCAATGATGTTTACTCAAATGCTGTGAAAGATGAAAGAGCAGTTTATGCATGAACTGTGCGGGGTTGTCAAAGACTACAAACAACTCCAAGCATTGTTGAGCGTGTCTTTACCTCAATGGGGTGACGACATTTCAAACACCTCTTGTAAGGCACTGGACATGGTGCATCACTATAAATATAAACTGGAGCAAGTAATGCATTAAGTAAACTACTTCCGTGTCGGATATCTCAACAGATATTCATTTCCAGGCCCATGTTTATATAACACTGTTTGACCCTTTACATATTATGTGGATAATAATTAGGGCCCGGATGTTGATGACATGTCATCTTTCTACTGAGCTGTCTAAAGCAATGCTGAAGTACATAGAAACTCCGCACGAGCCATCCCGTCTTCAAAAATGGCAGTTTTATTTTGCATCTTTTTGCATTTTTTTGTTGCTATTTTTCCATTTTAAGAGCATTTTTTTTTATTTTGGTAGATTTTTTGGTCATATTTTAGAGAAATCGGCCTTTTAAGGTCATTGTTTCCCAATCTAGTCACGTCACAGCTTTATATGAGATATTTACGTCTCTCAGAGTTAAGAAGAAGCTAGTAGCTGATACAATGTAATTGAAAATATTGAAATAAAATATTTCAGTATTGCAATTAGTAGAGAAATATATATCTTGGACGCAAAAGAACGGTACCGTTTTCGTCGCAAACCAGTTATTAGCGGAATGGAATGTTATCTGCTCTGTTGACCAAGGTCAGCTGTGACGGGGTAGAAAAGGGAAGGGGTGTATATTCTTGTCTAAGCTCCGCATAGTTCACGGCGAGAGATATCGTTCATTGCCGCGTTCTCCATTTTATAGTGCATTTTTCGAATTTTTAGGTCATTTATTAGTCATTTTTGAACATTTTAAGTGCATTTTAAAATCTTTTTACGGCATCAACATCCGAGCCCTAATAATAACCATTAAATATTTGCATGTATTAATGAAACACCCTGTACATTAGTGGTGAAGAAGCCGGGAAGTTCAGCTGCGAACAATCTTTATGTTGCCCATGGTGGTAATTGTACATTCATGAGAAATGAAGGATTTAGATAAATAGGTCTTAATTACAAAAGCAAGATGTTCAGTAAAAAACATATTATAGCCTACTTTCTCCTAATGTATGGGTACAGTTATAACCATTTCTTGGTTTAAGACCTTGGAAACTATTTACCTCTGCTAAACACCAGCGCCTCGGAAAAACTACTAACATCATTGAAGGAAAAAAGAGAAGACATACCGTATCTCAAGAATTTGATGGAACCGGAGAAATGATCGACCGGACGTGGGCATCATCCAACTTTGAGTTGAGGCATGTGTTTACACGTCTAGCTGTCCATGGCTTCCACCACCATAGTAATAACAAATCTTTCCATGACCCTACAGTGACGTGTGAACTCCAACTATGGAGACAAGCATCTGAACGCTACCCCTTAGAGCTCTGTAGTAAAAGAAAGCAATCAATCAAAGACTATGCAATTCAATTCGCCAGGGCGCAATTTCAGTGTACTAATTAATATCCTGAACTAGCACCAACAGATAGAGTACAGGTACTATGTGAGATCGTTTTGTTTTTTAGTTCAAATAATATTTTCAAATAACACACAAAATAGGCTGTTACAAACGCTTTAAAATAAAAAAAAATATCGTATTAACAACTTGCCATTCTTCAAATTCGATGCGTATAGAAGTCCAACGGTAGGCAAACCAATGGAGTTCCACATTGACCAGTCATGACATCTGGTGGGAAAAGCGGAAGAGATAACGACTAACAATAAGTTAGAAATGAACACGCTAGATGAAGCTGTTCCTATGAGCCAACTCAGATGATGGGGTCATTTGAAGAGAATGTGGGGACGAGAGATTACCTAAGAGGATAATGAGTATGTTATTGTTTTTGTTGTTGCTGTTGTTGTTGTTGTTGTTGTTGTTGTTGTTGTTGATGTTGTTGTTGTTGTTGTTTGAGTCTTCAGTCTTTCGACTGGTTTGATGCAGCTCTCCATGCCTCCCTGTCCTGAGATAATCGCTTCATCTCTACATAGCTACCACACCCTACATCCGAGGCAATCTGTTTAACATATTCTAACCTTGGTCTACCCTTACAGTTCTTGTCCTCGATCCTTCCTTCCATAACTAAGCTTGCCATTCCTGGGTGTCTTAGTATGTGTCCTACTAACCTATCTCTTCTCTTCATTAGCAGTCACCAGAAACATCTTTCCTCTACCACTCGTCTTAATACCTCTTCGTTTGTAACCCTATCTACCCATCTTATCTTCATCATTCTCCTGTAACACCACATTTCAAATTCTTCAATTCTCCTCTTTTCTGCTACACCAATAATCCAAGTTTTACTTCCATAGAGTGCCACGCTCCAGACAAAGGCTTTCAAAAATGACTTCTTAATACCTAAATCTAAATTCGATGTAAACAGATTCCTTTTTTGTAGTAATGCTTTCCTTGCCTGAGCCAACCTACTTTTTATAACCTCTGTGCTTCGTCCATCACTGGTTATTTTGCTTCCTAAGTAACAGAAGTCTCCTACTTCCTTCAGCTTTTCACCTGCCAATTTGATGTCCATAGAGGTTTCTGATTTATTTCGGTTGTATTCCAGTATTTTTGTGTTACATTTATTAATTTTCATCATGAATTCTTTTCTCAAGACGGAGTCCATACCATCCAAAAACTCATTCAAATCCTCAGGCGTGTCGGCCAAGATGACTATGTCATCGGAAAAATCTCAGAGTTGAAATTATGAGTATGGAAGAAGAAAATATGAAAGTATAAACTGATAATCATACTTAGTCAAATAATATCCTCCAATATCTGAAGTTAAGATCCAAGAATTCAAACCTGAATTCAACTCTAGCTCTCAATATCCAATTAGTTACAGGTATCTATTCCATCGAAAATTCCGTCGAATAGACTATCATGTTTTCGACCAAAAAATATAGGCAATCTCCTTTTAAGATCCAACATCCAAAAGTAGCAAAATCCTATCATCAGAAGTTGAGATGGATTTATAGAATATCCGCAAAAATATTATTAACTGGTTCGTAGAATAAAGCAATGTGGTTATGCCTTTCCACAACATATAGCCCTTCAATGGGAAATACTACATCGCATACTTCCTTCGTAGACGTAGAATAAATCTGGCTATTAATAACAATAATAATCATCTATATGGACTTATCTAGAATAATGTATAAACAATTCATGTAAGCTAAGCAAGTGGGAATTTTTATTTCCCAATTTAATTCAACAAGTTAACGTGTTGACCGATTGAACAACAATTCTGTTATTAGACCATATTTTACACACATCTTGTACTCCACATATTCGCTTGTTCAAGCTTCTTGGTGTTGATTCTTAGCACAATATATATCGCTGATGACTAGGAGTAAATTTTTATGGTGAGTCCTCAATGTGTATCAGTCTATTGTTGACGTATTTAGATCATGAGCAATCGAAACTCAGCAAATGTTGTCGTTTTGCAACCACATATCAATTGTATTGGTTCAATTGCACTAGATACAATAGAATTATCCCGTGCTCGCCTGAGTGAAAAGGAAGATTGTAGTTTTACGTGACCGTGAATCTTGTGATTATGAGCCACGGGACCTCCTTTTTACGTGGAATCCGAACCACAGGACATGGCATTTCACTTCGAAAATACTCGCCTGAGTGAAGCGTAATAAAACTACTGATCGTATGCCACTCAAACACTTGATGCGTCCACAAATACCACAGAATATTAACTCATGTACCCAATAAAATTATCTGGAGCTTGAAATAATTTGCAATTGAAAAAATACTTTTTCAAAAAGTGTCTTAAATTGATGATCTTTTTATTTTCAGATAAACGATTTGAAATAGAATGGTTTATTATTAACCGAAATTTAAAGTATTAATGATCGGATTCCAGTCACGACTGCGGTCTCGGTTTTAATGTCTTACTGAACATATAGGGCCTACGAGTACTGTCATCGCGGCAGGAGATGGCAGTTGAACACGCTGAGACGGGGTGCGGTGGGTCTTACAGTACGCATGCGCGGTCCACCTATTCCAAACTTAAATATATCGGCTACCCGCATGCCAATGGTTATTATTGCAGCAGACGACACTCAGCCAGTGAAAGATGGAATGTGCTGAGTGAGTGAAGCAAGTAGTGACCAACTGAATGTTTTTGGAATGCGTGATACGCAGTGAGCGGGAAGACCTCTGCAGTTCAAACCCAACTGCCACCTCCTGGCGCGATATCAGTATATACGTATGTATACACTGCTCAACAAATGTTTGGACTACCGTCATCAATTGTATGCTGACGCTGTCATAGAGGAATGAGACCTCTTACTCCAAGAAAAACTTGATGGTCTCATTGAGAGCATGCCTCCTCCGTCTGCGGGGAAGACTTCTAAAGATTGATACTGATCATCATGAGATTCAGATTTTCAATGTTTTTGTTTTCAAAAGGGACACTTACAAGCGAGTTCGCTTTAGTTTTGTTTCATTGCCATCACAATTAACACCGTTTAACAGATAAATTCTACACACACCCAAAGTACACGGGGCTATATGACCGCGTTGTCGCAGCCCCTAAACTAAGGAACCAACCAACCAAACTCATTGTGGTTTATACAATAACTTATCACCAAACTAAACATCAGTCCTTCTGAAAACAATAACATTCGTGGTTAGATCTACCGTTCCCAGACGTCCTCATGTGATATCCGCAGTCCTTGTAGGTCGTTTTCCACCTCTGTAAACCAGATCCCTTTAGTTTTCTCAAAGACATCCGGAAGAGAGAAAATGCTCCGAAAAATCCTAGGCCCAAATATCAAGGATGGAGAGAGGAGACTCAAACCTAACAAAGAACTATACCTGAAGACGGAAGGAGTCGTAGCCCTAATGAGAAAAAGGAGAATACAGTTTTATGGACCCTTGGTGAGTATGAACAGTGCCAGGTTGACGAAGAGGATTTGTGATTTTTTCAGGAAGAGGAAGACGGAGCCGAAATGGTTTCGGGAAGTGAGATTGGACTTGGATCGGAAGGGGTGAAAGAAGAAGACATAAAGGACAGAGAGAGATTTAGACGACTGATTAAGGAATTTAAAGGTTTCCAGGAGACAGGGGAGTTGTCTGTAAGGAAAGGAAGATCTTACACGGAGGAATAGAAGAAGGCGGTGGGAGAGAGGATGAAGAGATATTGGCAGAGAGTGAAGACAACAAATAATGTAAAAGCTGTCAAACGTGGTCCATAGTTGGCCGTAACGAATAAATATATTATTATTATTATTATTATTATTATTATTATTATTATTATTATTCTTTTCGGTTTATACAGTACATATAACACATTTCTGGTACATTCATTGTTTTCAAGAACACACTCTGGCTGATATTGGTGGTACGGAACTTTCTTTCCTTTCAGAAGCTGAAACTTATCAGCCAACTCCTGTTGCAAGATTTTAGCAACTGCATCATGCCTTTGTTTGTGCTCCGTCGCCAGGAAATATCTACATGCAGATGTAACATGCTGTATTGTTTCTGACTGTTTACATCCGTAGCGGCACTTATCATATCGTACAGCGGGATCTTTTACAATGTACTTGAGGTAGTTCCTTGTAGGGATGACTTGGTCATGAATTGCTAGCATAAAACCTTCAATTTCTGGAAAGATCTGTCCTGAAGTGAGCCAGTAGTTTGACGTAGTTATATGAACATTTGCTTGTCTTACCTCATTTGGATGTCTTCAGTGCAAAGGTTTCGCTTTCCATGCTTCTATCTTCTGAAGGTCAGTAAGTGGGAGGTGTTGAATCTTTTGCTGATACAAGACCAGTGGCGCTGATCTGTCCGCCTCACTGATGGCTCTGTGAAGTACAGATGACCTCGCTTCTCCCTAAGGCTGACTATCTGTCGTTTCATCTGGTTATCAATGTCAACGAACCCATGACCATGTCATTTCAACTGTTTCCTTTAAGTTATAATATTGGACCAGTATTCCCTGATTCGTAGACGGTGTTATTCCTTTCTCTCTTTCATACTCGCAATAACCAGATTCCAGCGTCGCATTGGTTGGAAATTCTCATAGCCGTGGAATTTTTTCTTAAGCCCGCCATCCTTCTGAATATTGTGAGGTTTGAAGCCATTTTTCAGTGTTGCCTAAGTAAACAAAAGTTTGGTGCTTTTCAGTCGGTCAACACGAATGTACGGAATTGTGTTTACAATTGGGAACTGCAAATCATTAATTTCGATTACTCAGACAACACTGAAGAATGGCTTCAAACACCATAATCTTTATATAATATTCCAATCTAATGCGAATCTTTCTGTACCTCACTGAACCAGGCTCCTTTTGTCTTCTTTTTCATTTCCCGGTCAATGCATGTGAGATTTTCGAAGTGAAATGCCATGTCCTGTGGTTCGGATTCCACGTAAAAAGGAGGTCCCGTGGCTCATAATCACAAGATTCACGGTCACGTAAAACTACAATCTTCCTTCTTTTTTCTTCTATTTCATGGAAGAAAGTGAAAATTTAGATGGTTAATCGTGTTGATAATCGGCTCATGCTCCCATAGTATTATTATATTGTTACACTATTATTATTAATAATAATATTATATCACACATTGCTCATTAAACACAGTTATTCTGGTATTCGGCAAAACTTCGGTGGGCGTACACAAGAAGCTTTGCTGGTTCTCTATCACTATTCAAGAATTTCCTGACAATATTATAGCGGTCCAGTATTGCTGCCTTCTGCATTTCTGATGGAGGTTGGGTTGGTGTAGAACTGTTTCGGCATTGCTCCCGTGGCTGAGATTATAACTGGGATGACAGTGACTATATGTTGTTTCCCAAGGCGTTGCCAAGTCCATATATTTGCTTATCATTCGGTGGGTCTTAGTTTTGATGTTGTGGGAGTTTGGTACTGCAATGTCTATGAGCTATGTGCTCTTGTGCACTTTGTGTCAATGAGGTCCGGTTTACTGGCAGTTATTGTCTTGTTGTTGATGACAGAGGAATTCCAATGTATTTTGAATGTGTCATTTTCTACTATGGGTTGTGGTTGAAGTCTGAAGTATGGCTCTGGATCTATTGGTAGTTGACACTACTTACATAATTCTTGGTAGATCTTAGCTACATTGTCATGTCGGCGTACGTAGTCCCTTTGCGAATACTGGGCATGCTGTTAGTATGTAATCGACGGTTTCAGTTTTGTTTCGGCACTTTCGACAAGAATATGTTGATGTTTTGTCTTTGATGATGTACCTTGTGAAGTTACGAATTTCTATGTCACTGTCCTGAATGACCATCATAAATTCTTCGGTTTTGGGATGTAGGACACCCTTAGTTAACCAGGTGTTACTTGCTTGTTTGTTTGTTTGTTTCTAGAGAATTGGTTATATGATAGTGTTTGCTGTGAATCTGCCTGTTCTGCCATTCATCATGTGTATGTCAATGTCTGCTTCCTTTATTTCAGTTTCTAGCTATTCAGTGAGACCCTGTTGGTTCAGATGTAGTGGCGCGTAGTTATCGTCAAGTTGAACTATCACGTTGTGGAGATGAGAATCTGGTTTACTGTAGAGATAATGACGAAGCCTGTAGATTTTGCTGTTGTACCGTTTATGTAGGCCTCTGCCTCCTTCCTCCCTTATTATTATTATTATTTGAGGTTAAATTGCACAAGCACTTATCATCGCACACATAATGTAAGGTTTTCACCCTTAATATACTGTAGTTCAGGTGTTATTCTAACCATTTACTCACGGAGAACCAAACCATATTCCTTATATCGTCACCTTACAAGTGAAATATAATAAAGCAGAGAACACTTTATTGAGACGCACTATGAGTATTTCTTTCTAAGCAAAGCTCATTTCATCAAGAACTTGCACTCCATCTTTGTGTACTTCACTTGTAGGCTCACGGTAAGTTGCTTCCTAAAAAATTAAGGGAGCATGACGACGCAGGAGTCAATCTGCTTGCCTTTCACATAGGCAAACAGGTTTAGATTCACGGGAGTTTCGACGTGTAAAGTCGCGTGTAGTTGTTCGTATTTCATGTAAAATGGAGGTCCCATGGCTTATGATCGCGAAATTAACGGTCACGTAAAACTACAAGCTTCCTTCCTTCCAACCTTTAACTACGAAAATTCTAACCAATTTTTGTTTTGTTTAAAATTACGGCACTCAAACGTATCACCAGAGACTATAACAAAAGTCAAGTATAGCAAGTCAGCACCGAAATTAGAGATGAAATATTACCAAAATCGCTAACATTATCGACCATATCTAGATCACACCATTCAGTTATACATTTAGATTTGAGCACACAGAAAACCAAAATTTTCCTTATAAAAAGAGACAGTCAGTCTGAAAGACTGGACTTTATATCATTTTAAATGCTACAAATGCTGACAAATGCTAGAACGGCTGGTGGCTTCGAGCGAGCGCGCGGTGAAAGGAGGGAGCTGGATGGATGACGTCACGCTCGCCGTGTCGTTGCCGTCTCGTAACGCCAGAGCTCACCAGTGAACTCAGTACACATGCACCAAGCGGTACTATGACGTCACACACCTCAGTGCATTCTCGGTACATTTCGTGACGTTGCCGTAACGTAACGACGAAGTCGACTAGATCATTTAAAATGATAAAAATATAGTCCCAGTTAAATAAACTACAAGCTACACCTTTAAACATCTCTCTGTGGTTAACAGCCGTGAGGCTGGTTGGCAGCAGCTCGCCATTCTTCCCGTCTCTACGCCTTTCTCTTCAGTTCACACTATGAGCCACAACCCATATCTTCCAGTATTTGACTCATGTACTCCAGTCTGGGTCTTCCTCTATAATTCTTGCCGTCTACTGTTCCCTCAATTATAATCTTAAGCAGTCCATTGTGTCGCAGTATGTGGCCCACGAAGTGATTCCGTCTTCTTTTTAAATATTTAAGGAAACATCTTCTCTCTCCCACTCTTCTAATGACTTCCTCATTTGTGACCATTTCTTTACAACTGATTTTCATAATCCTTCTATAGCACCAGGTTTCATATGCTAGTAGTCTTTTCCTCTCTCTCTCTCTTATTGTCCAAGATTCGCTGCCATATAGCGCGACGCTCCATACATAGGTCTTCAACATTAGTTTCCTCACATCAAGACTTATGTTCCTTGCAGTAAATAGGTTCTTCTTTTTATAGAAAGCGTTCGTTGCTTGGGCAATCCTACTTAATATTTCTCTGCTGCTTCTTCCTTTAAACATAAGAAATTATTATTATTATTATTATTATTATTATTATTATTATTATTATTATTATTATTATTATTATTATTATTATTATCTATATATTTAAAACACTAAGCTGTTTTTTGTACACACGAGATTGTGAAAACGACTTAACCGATTGGCTTCGTAAGACATTCTAACGAAAGCTCTTGGCATGCAGATTTGCAGAGTTTCTTTAAAAGGAAAATATATGTTACGGTATATTTTTAAATGATTAAAGAAATATGTAATAGTTGTCACTCCCGCGCATGCGCACAATGGCCTTTCTCAACAAGCAAAATGGCGATTCCGGTCGCGTCTAACTGAGATCTTTGTTCATGAGAACTAAAAAGGATCTCCAATAATGTTAGTTATGTTTTTACAATGTGCATTGAAATAGAATTATATTAAATAAACCACGAATTGAAAGACATAAACTGCAGGTTGAGTGTGTATACTGGTTATATAGCTTAATACTGCAGTGTCACATAGTTGTCTGGTTGGCCAAGGGGATAAGGTTACTGGCCTGAAATTTGTATTATGCATAATCGAGAGGGTTCGATTCCCACCTCGGATATGTTTTTTTATTTTCATTTTCTTCCTTCCTACGATTGGTATTGCATTGTAGAAAGCTCTTGGCATGCAGATTTGCAGAGTTTCTTTAAAAGGAAAATATATGTTACGGTATATTTTTAAATGGTTAAAGAAATATGTAATATTTGCCGCGCATGCGCACAATGGCTTTTCTCAACAAGGAAAATGGCGATTCCGGTCGCGTCTAACTGAGATCTTTGTTTATGAGAATTAAAAAGGGTCTCCAATAATGTTAGTTATGTTTTTACAATATGCATTGAAATAGAATTATATTAAATAAACCACGAATTGAAGGACATAAAGTGCAGGTTGAGTGTGTATACTGGTTAGATAGCTTAATACTGCAGTGTCACATAGTTGTCTGGTTGGCCAAGGGGATAAGGTTACTGGCCAGAAATTTGTATTATGCATGATCGAGAGGGTTCGATCCCACTTCGGATAAGTTTTTTATTTTCGTTTTCTTCCTTCCTACGATTGGTATTGCATTGTAGAAACATATTTCACTTTTATCATTCCCGTCAAGTAACGAATTCTCTGTTTCCATCGAGAGGGTTCGATTCCCACCTCGGTTATGTTTTATTTTATTTTCGTTTTCTTCCTTCCTACGATTGGTATTACATTGTAGAAACATATTTCACTTTTATCATTCCCGTAAAGTAACGAATTCTCTGTTGCCATCCTTTGCATGGTCGAGAGGGTTCGATTCCCACCTCGGATACGTTTTTTTTAATTTTCATTTTCTTCCTTCCTACGATTGGTATTACATTGTAGAGATATATTTCACTTTTTCATTCCCGTAAAGTAACGAATTCTCTGTTGCCATCCTTTGCATGGTCGAGAGGGTTCGATTCCCACCTCGGATATGTTTTTTTTTTGTTTTCTTCCTTCCTACGATTGGTATTACAGTGTAGAAACATATTTCACTTTTATCATTCCTGTAAAGTAAAGAATTCTCTGTTGCCATATATATTTAAAACACTAAGGTATTTTTTGTACACACGAGATTTTGAAAACGACTTAACCGATTGGCTTCGTATGGCATTCTAACGAAAGCTCTTGGCATGCAGATTTGCAGTGTGTCTTTAAAAGGAAAATATATGTTACGGTATATTTTTATATGTTTAAAGAAAAAGGTAATATATGTGGCAATTGCGTGTTGCCACAATTGCGTTTCTTCATGAGAGAAATGGCGTATCGTAGTGTGATCTTTGTTTATGAGAATTGAAAAGGGAAATATCGCTTATGTTGTATCCCGATATATACTTGAATAGAATCATGAAATAAGGGAAATATTGATGAACTGTAACTGGCAGTTGAGTGCGTTTGTTGTTTACGTCACTTAATATTGCACTCTAATTTCGTTGTCTGGGTGGCTCAGCGGCTAACATTGTGGACAACGAAATTGATTATGCATCGTCGAAGGAGTTTGATTCCCACCTCAGACATGTAATTTTATTTCCCAATTATTCTATCTTGCATTTGGTATTACATTGTCTAAACATATGTTACGTTTATTATTCCCGTAAGGTAAGAAATTCTATATGATTTACGTTGCCAGATACTTTTAAATTGAAAATGAAAATCGGCACAATCGCTTCGCCTTGAGAGAAAATTGTCGAACATAATTCATTTGATGGACTCAGACATCGTGGTCACTCAGCCCTGTCTACTTTCATGTGTGAGTGTAAACCTTTCTCTGATAACCTGTGTTAATGTGATGGCTGTATTGATGTGTGCATTTGTAATTAGTATGGGGAATAGGGAGTTGAGAATCATGAAATAAGGGAAATATTGATGAACTGTAACTGGCAGTTAAGTGCGTTTGTTGTTTACGTCTCTTAATATTGCACTCTAATTTCGTTGTCTGGGTGGCTCAGCGGCTAACATTGTGGACAACGAAATTGATTATGCATCGTCGAAGGAGTTTGATTCCCACCTCAGACATGTAATTCTATTTCCCAATTATTCTTTCTTGCAATTGGTATTACATTGTCTAAACATATGTTAGGCTACGTTTATTATTCCCGTAAGGTAAGGAATTCTCCATTATTTACGTTCCCAGATACTTTTAAATTATTAAATAAATATCGGCACAATCGCTTCGCCTTGAGAGAAAATTGTCGAACATAATTCATTTGATGGACTCAGACATCGTGGTCACTCAGCCCCGTCTACTTTGGTGTGTGAGTGTAAACCTTTCTCTGATAACCTGTGTTAATGTGATGGCTGTATTGATGTGTGCATTTGTAATTAGTATGGGGAATGGAGAGTTGACGACTGAGGCTTTAAGTTAGGAACTATCCCGGTATTTGCCTGGAGTGGAAGTGGGAAACCACGGAAAACCACATCCAAGGTTGTTGAGATGGGAATCAAATTTTGCTCTTCTTAGGTTTGCCTCAAGAGTGCGCCCCTTTCCAGCCCTCAGACCAGAATTAAATTTATTGGCAGAGCAGGGATCGAACCTGGAATCTGGGGCGATAGCTCAGAATGTAGCCTTAAGACTGGGCTTCCCTGTGTTAATACGATCTTTGAAAAACACTGAACATATAATTCTAAAACTCCCTCCATTACGGTGGCTGGCGAAGTGAGTCCATGCTCATTCCAGTAGTGGCGAAGTGATTCTATGCTCCCTTGCATAATTTACTGTCATGGAAATGCAAAGTATTGTACCTTCAACAGGTGATGGAAATTGATTATTTAGAGCAGTTTCATTCTGTTTATTTCAAAATGAAGTTCGTCATCCTGAGTTGCGTTTGCAAGCAAATTGCAAAAATTGCAAGGATTTTATTATTGGCGATCAGTCTCATCGCATTCTCATCAGCAACCAACTTGAGAATGGAAGTCTCTGAACTTAGTTGTATAAGTGAATATTGTTGTTTATTGATTATTTTTTTAGAGTACATAACAATGAGTTTAACCACGCAGTTGATTTTGGCAATGGAAGTAAGTTATTATTTGCTATTTAATATTTGGCAGCTGCGTTGATGCAGGCCACTATAGTGTTATTTAATAAGCTATGACGTTAATTTGGGGAGAAATGCTGCTATAAATAAACCCATTTTACGAAATAGAACATTAGCCGCAAACAAGTGGGAAATCGGAGAAAAATACGAAGCCACTTTTAAACTCCAATATGAATACGGCATTTCAGATACAATTCCAGATACTATACCGTTACAGTGTAGGGTCCTTGACGAACAAATTTAAACATTGTTCTGCACTGTATTTCTCTTGAGAGAAATCTTCACTTGGTTACTTTGACCTTTGCAGTTGTAATGTAAAATTAATCTGACTAAATATAAAACATTTGACATGCTGCAACAATTATTTTTCACTGGAGATGATATCTCAAGGAATTTCAGAGAGACTAATCGGCAGTACAATGCTATGTCCTTCGTTTCATTTGGTGCCAATGTTACTGTGCCACACCCATACGGTCCACATTGTTTTAAGATGTATGGAGGTGCACATCATCGCATTTCTTCGTTATATTCCAAAATTATATGTGACGGTTTGCGGCCAGTTTTATTAGACTCCTCAGAGTTCTTGAATTCCTTGGAACTAAATGACTTGCCTCCACATATTCCAAACGCTTGAACCGTTATGCTGCTTAGAAATCTGAACGTTTCCCAAGGGCTCCTAAATGCAACCATATTGCTTGGATTTGGAAATAATAAGTGCAGTTAAAATTAGGCAGAGAGGTCTAATCCTTCTACTTGATTTAACAGCATCCGATAAAACACTATCATTTTGTTTTAAGAGGCAATATTTTCCAATTTATTTGGCATACTCTGTCACAATCAATGAAGCTCAAGGGAAAACTCTGGAACGTATAGGTCTCAATATGCCTCATCAATTTTTCAGTCATGGCCAGCAGTATTTTGCAATGTTGAGAGTGCAATCTTTTGACGCCCTTATAGTTTCAATAGAGCCAAAAAATCATCGTACAAAGAATATACAGTAGGCCTACATAAGAAAATTCTTCAGTAAATATTTTTCTATTGACCGTCATTTTTGACGGGTTTCAACTAGTTATTATTTATTCATTCAATTCACCATTACAAACATGGGTTACTCTAAAGCACGGGTTAAACCAAGTGCTTTACAACAATACATAAAAACTATAATACAAACTATAATACATACATATCATGTACAGTATATACAAAATATAGAGTTCATTATCACTCATTCACTAGCAAGGAAGGATCGCACAATATTGCAAGTGGACAAGAGGACAGAATGCTGCAAACTCTTGTAGATGGTCGGCGGAAGATCCAATTCCTTCAGACTCTTGTGGAGAGTGTGAGGTATGAGGCCATTGACTGACAAGATTACAGGCACTATCCGGACGCAGTTCATCTTCCATATCCTCTTGATTTCCTCTGCAAGCTGTCTATACTTGGTGATTTTTTCATTGTGTTTCCGTTCGATATTGGTGTCGTTGGGGACTGCTATGTCTATTATAAATGTAGTGCCATCAACCTTATTTACTACTATGATGTCTGATCGATTGTGATATATTGTTTTATCTGTCACAATATCAGTGTCCCAGTATATTTTACACAATTCATTTTCGAGGAGGGATGGTGGATGATACTTGTAATATACTCCTCAGTTAATTTATATTTCTGTGCGAGTGCTTGATGAATGATGCCTGCAACCTGATTGTGCCGTTTTGTATATTCAACTGATGCTAGTATTGGGCAACCTGCAGTGACATGGTCAATGGTCTCGAGATGAATGGCCGCATCGCCTGCATTTGTCTGAAATTACAGTGGCATCTTTGATGATGTATTTCTTGTAATTATTTGTAGCAATGACTTGATCTTGGATGGCAATTGCGAATCCCTCTGTTTCTCCAAACAGTCTACCACTTTGTAACCACATACACGATGCGTTTTTATCAATACTCTGTTGGGATAGGTTGCTGTAGTATTTTCCATGGAGGGTCTTTTCTCCCCATGCCTTTTCTTTTTCATGTAAGTGTAGTGGCTGACTGATATCATCAGAGGTTGTACGAAGGTTCAATACAGTGTGTTTATCAGCAAGTACAATGGCTTTATGGAGAATGCTGTTTTCCTTTCTTTGATAGAAATATCTTCTAAGGGTTTTAATTTGGTTCTGGAGCAAAATTTGTAAATCCAGTACTCCTCGACCTCCCATCTTTCTTGGAAGAGTGACCCTTTCTTTGCAGGCGTTTGGATGATGTAAACGGTATGTAGTGAGAAGGGTCCTTGTTTTTCTCTGCAGGCTTTCCATTTCTGTTGCTGACCATATCAGAATCCCAAATGAATACACTAGGGTTGGTATAGCGTATGTGTTGATAGCTTTAATTTTGTTCTTTGCACGTAGATTGGTTCGCAGCACTTGATGTAGTCTTGTGGTATATTTTCCAATGAGTTCATCTTTGATACTTTTATGATCCAAAGTTGTATTTTGAGCAAATCCCAGATATTTGTAGGTTTCTATTTCAGTCATTCCTTATTATTATTATTATTATTATTATTATTATTATTATTATTACTAGCGGTAATAATACTATTGTTTGCGAATTCATGGATAGGTTGAAAGGCAAATAAGGTTCCTTTTTTCGAGCCCGTTGATATAAGCTATTGGCTAAACATGACTGTGTACAAACAAGTGTACATTTACAGGCAAAGGGACAAATGCGAGCCGTGGTAATTGGCACAGAGACACCATCTGTTAGGTGTGATGTCCATCAAGAGTCGTATCGCGCATCTGTTGAATATGCATGACAATCCTCTCTTTCCCCTACATGTGCGCTCTCGCTAGTACTGTACTTCCAGAACCCAGGCAATTACGTGTCCTAATGATATTTTCAATATTCTACGTCTACGTCTTACAGACCATCAAACAACTAATGAATTATATTAACATCCTTATTATGTTGGCTCCAGGGTTTCAATTTTCTTTGCTAACTAATGTTTAGTATTACTAAGGAGAAGATTCTGTTTATTGAATTATTTTGCACTAATTGAATTCTTTTATTGTGCACTTTAATTCTTAAAGCAACGGATCATTTGGTCGTTTGGCTTTATTTAAAATGCACTCTTTAAAAAAATATATACTGTAAATTTCACCTAAATGGATGCATACATATGCATGCAAAAGAACAGTCTCATCACGATGTTACTTACATTATTTTCTCCAAGTTCACCAGCGGCACTTGGGAGTCGATTCTTCGACACCTCAATATTTTGCTGTTCTGTGTTCCCTCCTGAATGCACAATTAAGCTGCTAGCTGATTTCTTATTTTCCTAGTATTTGTAATTCCAATTCTGCATTCATGGAAGCTTTTGTTTCTTCATGCATATCGAGTATTTGTTTAAAAGGTCCTAGGTAAGAAAACGCTGATTTGGTGCAGGTAGCACTACGCTTGGCTTTGTCAAACGCAAACATTAAGCACGGGAAACAAAACATCCTGTTGTTTAGTTCACAGCCACAATCCCACTCTTTTTTTTTAGCGTATGGCTTTTAGTGCCGGGAGTGTCCGAGGACATGTTCGGCTCGCCAGTTTTGTAGCTGCTTCGAGACGGAGACCCAATGGGTGAGCTACAAGTACCGTTGGGGAGTAAAGTTGGAAGGGAGGGTCGAGGAGTTGGAAGGTAGCGGCTGTGGCCTATAGTTAAGGACCAACCCCGGCATTTGCCTGGAAGGAAGATGGGAAACCACAGAAGACCATCTTCAAGGTTGCCGGCGGGGGGATTCGAACCTCCTCGCCTCCCGGATGTGAGCGACTGCCAACAGTCATGCCGCAACGACCTCGGCTAACTCACCCGGTATCCCACTCATACTTGCTATACACTTCATCATGGAATAAGCGATTCCTAGCCTTCCCTTTGCACAGGGATGTTTGAATTAAATTCAGGTTTGGAATAGATCTTCCCTTTTCTTTTATGGCCACCTTTTCTTGCTGAGTACGTTTTGACAAGGTAATGGGTTTTATATCCTGAACAGTATCCATATTAATAAACGAGCAATATCCTACAAGGCAAAACTCAGACACTATAGCACAGTAGTAAAGCCAGAGGGTCTGTACGCCTCGGAGTGCTTGACACTGCATAAAAAAGGGGATCTTCAGGAACTGGAAAAAAGGAGAGGAAAATTTTGCGGAAAATTTTAGGACCACAGAAAACTGCTGACGGGACATGGAAGAACAGAAAGTATGATGACCTCTATAAACACACTGAAAAAATTACTGTCACAATGCGGAAACGAAGGTTGAAATTCTACGGACATTTGGTGAGAATGAACGAGAACCGACTGACTAAGAGGATATTCAAGTATATTACAGAGCTGAAGGCTACAACTAAGTGGGTAGAAGAGGTTAAAAGAGACGCCAAGGAAAGTGGACTCACAGTGGATGTGATCCACAACAGATAAGAGTTTAGAAACCGAATTGACAACATCAAGATGTTCGAGGAGAAAACACCTAAAATTAGAGCCAAACTGGTAATATCCGAGGAGGAACGAAAGATCAGAAGTGAACGAATGAAGAGGTTTTGGGAAGAGAAGAGGAGATTAACCAGAAAGCCTTAGGTTCTATGCGGTTCACAGACGGCCAAATTCGGAAGAAAAAAAAGTGAATAAATACCGGTCACAGTGGCCGAGAGCGATATCGCAATACCTCGTGCCTCGCTGGCATTGGGTGAGCGTCCATCCTCATCCATACTGAAAATGGTTTTCGTGGTTACCCATTTTCACCACTAGGCAAATATCAGGACGGTTTCTTTCCTTAGGTCTACGGCCGACTTTCTTTCAAAATCCCTTCCCTGTGCCTTTCTTTATTAGACCCAAGTTAGCGGTCGGCTGGGCAATCGGCCTGTCACCATCCCCAGTTGTATCTTCTGACAAAGTGTGATTGGCTCCCAGACACCGTCCTTGTGACGGTAAAGGAATGATCCCTAGCAGAGTTAACCAGGAAACCATATAAACTTGGCACTGACAGGTATCATTTCATGTGATATTTTATGAATAGTACGTAATTAAAAAAGAGATTGAAGAAAGGACAGCTACATAAGATCAGAGCAGATTGTGAAAAAGAAATAAAAAATGATAATGGTGCAGGAGATTATTGAAGACAAGTGGTAAGATTCAGAAACAGAGATCATTTTATGAAAATACAACGTATTTGTATCTTCCATAATTCCGCAAATTTGTTTGTCTGAGATATAAAGTACTTTATTTCAGCAACCAATGGGTTAGACATCTTTATATGTTTTCTGAATGTGGTTCTTGTACTTGCTAAGAATTTGAATCATTTAGAATTTCAATAACGGGCTTCATCATCATCTTCATTTCCCCTTTACCAGCTGACACTGGGTGGGGGCAAATATGGTTCCTCTCCACTTTGTTCTGTCGTTCCACCATTCCTCTGCCGACACGGTGTTCCAATCCATGTTCCGTTTTCTAATGCTATTCTCCGCCGAGTCCATCCAACGCAATTCTTGGTCTTCCTCGTTCTCTCTTCCCTGTCATCCGTCGTTCCAGTGCTCGTCTTGGTAGCCTTACTTCATTCATCCGTTTGACATGTCCAAACCATCTCAATCTGATTTGCTCCAGTTTGTCATTTAGTTTCTGAACTCCCAGTTCTTTCCGTATATTTTCATTTCTCACTCTATCTCTCCTCCTTTTCTGGACCATACTTCTCAGGAATCTCATCTCAGCTGCCTGTACCCTGCTCTCATCCCTCTTAGTGATTGTCAAAGTTTCTGCTGCATATGTCATTATAGGAATATAATAAGCTTTGTACATAACTTATTTAGCCTTAATTGGTATATCCCTGTTCCATACTAGTCCCCGTACCTGTTGGTAGAAAGCACTCCCGAGTTGTATCTTCTGCTAATTTCCAAATCTAGTCTTCCATCTTCAGTCAGTTCACTTCCCAAGTATTTGAAGTGTTTCACCACTTCCAATTCCTTATCTCCTACTTTGATTACTCCTTTTCCTTCTTTCTTACCTCTATTCATCACCACTGTTTTACTCTTCTCCACATTTATCTTCAATCCCCATTGCTCAATATTTTCATTTATTAAGTCTAACTGTTCTTGTACCTCCATCTTGCCTCGCCCCAGATCACAACATCGACTCCAAACAACATTACCTTCTTCTTTGCCCCACTATAGTCTCATTGCTGCCTTCATGATGCCATCCATCACCATTAGGAACAAGAATGGTGACAACACACTTCCTTGCTTTAGTCCAGTGTCAATTTTAAACCATTTTGATGTCCCGACTCTAGTCTTCACACTACTGTAGCAATCCATGCACATTCCTTTTATCATGTCTCTCAGTTCCTTGCCTATCCCCCTATTTGTTAAGCTTTTCCAAACTTTTGTTCCAGGGATGCTATCATAGGCCTTTTCTAGATCAATATTATGGAACCCGTAGCGTCTGTACTCCAGAGGAGCGGCTACAAAAGGCGTCTCTTCTCCATGTTAGGAGCGGCCTAGTTCATACCTGGCAGTAGGTCATAAAATGCATTTGGGAGTGGCAACTCCATCTTAATAATAGACTAAAATAAAAGCAAATATGGTTCAATAATGGGCTTAATATTTTGAAGTATTTACTATCAACATTTAACACAAAATTAAAATTCAGATAATTATATATTAAAAATCACACTGATGTGAACCAAAAGAGTGAATACATTTTTTTATTGTTTGTAATATTTTAAGGTTATATTGCCAAAGGACCAGTTTTCTAGACCAATTGGTTGTCTTGAATATGCACATTATTTATAGTGATGTCATAAAAATGTATAACAAAGGGAAGTACCTAATGCTAATGGAAGTTGTAAGTGTAAAAGGTCATAGTTCTATTGAGCAAGATGGCAATTGTTTAGAGATTGATTGTTAGATAGGATTTGTGACCACCTTAAATATTACCAAATTGAGCAGTGATTACACACTGAGACTACCAAATAGCCTACTTATGTTCTGCTCTTCATGGGCAGCAACCCCCTAGAGCACGTGTGGATGACATGAGCAGTCAGATTGAACTTGAAAAGGTCACACGTGTTACTAACCGTTACCAAAAATAGGCATCGACTGTTTGCCTCTGTGTAATACTTTATTGTTACTGTTACACAATATTTGTGAATTGTTTCTGTATTCACCGGTTCAAAATCATTGACAGTAAGTTTATATTTATGAAATTGTTATAATCCTGTTGATTTTTTCACTCTTTTACAGGGTGATTACAGTACGTGACTACCCCCTCCCCCAACAGTTTAGTCACATAGCCCTACTTTGTTTCAGTTTGGTGTGCATGAAAGGCAAATCACGGATTCACTAATTGAAGAAATACCTCGTGAATCTATTTCCGAATCGTACATTGTTGCGTACCGGGGCTGTGGTTACCCAGTGTAACCCCTTGCCACGAACCCCCTTGTAACAAATATGAATAAATCACAATTTCTTTGTTGTTAATTTGGTCTAATTTAAACATAAAGTAGTAAGCTGTTTAAAAATTAAGCATTATATTTCACTGCCTCTCTGGGGGATATTTAGTGGAGTTTCACTTGCCCCTCAAAGAGTTAACTTTCTTTATTAGCCTACTTTTCACATTTTGCAAAAATGAGGAAAAAGTAGTCTTATGAGATCGGGCAAATGTGTGTCTGTCTGTCTGTCTGTCTGTCAGTCTGTCTGTCTGTCTGTCTGTCTGTCCTTCTGTCTGTCTGTCTGGCTGTGTGTGTGTCCCCCCCCCCCCCCCTATCAACTCCTAAACGGCTGCAGTAATCAAAACCAAATTTAGTATGAGTAAAGATGTGCACCGGAATAGCTCACGTCCATATTTGAAAATGATGTCAGTGCTACAAACTGCTGAAAAAACGCACTAGAAATTTGAGCTCCATGTTGGATATCCTGCAAGGTATGCATAGGAGCTATTCCCAAATTGGCACACATGTAGATAATACTATTTCAGTTTAATTTCCAGGAGGCCAACCATGACAGTGTTGCCAAAATAATTAAAAGCCTCCTGATAGGTCCAATGTTTAAATGCATATAACTTCTACACTATCAACTGGATTTCAACCAAATTTTGTATGTAATATCTGTACATAAACAGATATGACTGAGCGTATTCTTAAGAGCCACCAGGGCTGCCAACTGTTAATAATTGCTCTCTCTATTTTTTTTTTATCCAAATACCAATATATCAGAATGTGTGCAAGCCTACAGCTTTAAACTATGCACACGTATAGTACCTGACATGTTTGATTAATTTTGGAGTAACTTATATACGTCAGTTCTACCAACATGATTCTAAGCCTGCTGATAGGGCCAATTTTTAAATACATGTAACTTCTATACTATCAGTAGGATTTCATCCAAATTTCGCATGTGCTATGTGTAACATATCAGATATGGCTATAAGTATTCTTCAGTGCAATCAGGGCTGCCAACTGTTAATAAATGCTGTCTATATTTTTACCCTAATATCAATATATCAAAAAGTATGCAAGCCAACAGCTCTATACTTTGCACACGTATAGCACCTGACATTCTAGATTAATTTGGAGTAATTAATACAAGGCAGTGCTGACAACATGATTCTATGCCTGCTGATATGTCCAATTTTAAAATACATGTAACTTCTATACTAACAAGTGGATTTCATCCAAAATTGGCACAACAAGATATCATAATATTTCAGATTATTTCTGACCAGCACACGCATGGTATTGTTGGCAACATGCTTTTACGCGTGCTGATAGATCCAGTGTCTAACTGCAAGTAACGTCCATTGGACTTCAACCAAATTTTGTAATCTGTACCTTAAGAGATGGAACTAAGAATATATTCAGTCACCAGGGCTGCCAACTGTAGTGCTCTATTAGGCTACATTATACCAGGTATATTTTGAACTAATTAGATATTTCGATATTACCAACTTAATTTCGTCATTATTCTAGATAGGTTCATATTCTGTAGAATAATCATTGGCATGAAAAGTAGGCTGTATAGTTCTTAACGGAACTTCTTGTTTTGAATGTATTTGTAAATATTCGCATCTCTAAAGTACATTCTGTTAACGCCCCCTTAGTATTAAGATATGCAGCTGGTGTTTAACATGTAAAAGAAAGAAGTGGCAGCTAAAGTGAGAATCGTCTTGCTAATAGAAACTGACAGTGATAAATTACCAAGGGAGCAAAGGGTAGACTAGGTTTTAGTGTCATACCTCTGTTTCTTGTGCTGAAAGCATAACGACACCGCGAGCTCCAGTAACACGATACAGCTTACTGTTTTCTTGCATCACTTCTGAGAACGGTGTTACTCGTGAATGAGAATTTAAATGTATCTTAAGGACGGTATAATCACAGCTCGCATTGCTTCTTTGTCCAAACTCCTTCACAAGAATGTGTAGCAGTGTAAGTTAAAGCTTTAAGAATATTCTTCATATTAATATGATTTACTTTTATTAAAAAATTAACTCAAGATCCTTGGAGACAAGTAACCCAAGATCCCAAGAGTAGGGCTCAGTTTTCAGACCTCAATTAATGACGACTCTCGAGTTACGATGAAGATTTTCGACTAAGCCTTGAAATTGATCACACATGTTACCACAGAAAACACAACACTGCTACAGTTATACACCATCATATCCAAATCCCGTTTCTGCTATTGCCGAGTGTGGGTTTTTACAAATCATCTCCATCTAATTCTGTATCCCACCACTATTCTTCCTCCACTTCAAAGGACGTACATTCTTAGTGCGAGAATGAAGAGATTTTGGGAAGAGAAGAAAGCGAATTGAAATTCATCTGTGAAATAGTTTCAATCCTGCTCCTCAGTCGTAATCAATAAGTTTACTGATACCGTGCGTAAGAGACGATTGGAATTTTATGGTCACATCTGCAGAATGAACAACACCAGATATGAAAAAAGAAACTGCTTGATGTAATTAATTCAAAGAAGGTCAAAATCAGTTGGTTAGAAGAAATCAAACAGGACCTAAAGGAAATAAACATTACAGACGATATCATCATGAATCGCAAGACTTTTTGTACTCTAGTTACAAATCACTCTTTCACCGAAAAAGCTAAAAAGACCACTGGAAAAAATGGACGGAGGAACGTACGAAGGGGCATAGTGAGTTCATGAGGAGATTTTGGGAGGAGAAGAAGAGGAAAACACCATCAACCCGAGTCAACAAGTTCAAACGCGCTCCCTAAGTGGGCAAAACGAAGGAAGAAGAAGAAGAAGAAGAAGAATGATAATTTTACGAAATATTTTTGGCCCAGTTTGTATCGAGGGAATACGGAACAAAAAATCATCCCAGGAAATATATTGTCATTCTGAAAAACTATCTCACACTTTTCGGAAAAGAAGATTGAAATTGTATGGACATATTTCAGAATGTACAATAACAGACTAACGAAAACAATTCTCAACCTGGCCCTTTCAATAAAAACCAAGATCAGCTGGCTTCCGAAAATTGAAACAGATATCCAGGAAATCAACATCTCAGAAGACATCGTACGGGACAGATATAAATTCAGAACCAAATTCGACAATCACCAATTTGGAGAGAAACCCAATACCAGAGCCACTATAACTTGGACAGAAGAACGAAGGAAGAAGCTTAGAGAGGATGAAGAGATTTTGGGAGGAAAAGAAGGCCAAAACATCAGCTAAGCAGGTTCAATCGTGCTCCTGAGTAGGGCATAACGATGTAAAAACGTGTTTCTCACGCAGAAATTCTCTAGGGTACGATAAACTGCTATAATAGTAAAATCGTTTACAGAATGCACTGCTGCATGTTGCGCAGTGCTGACGCAGATATTTGTAGGCCTGAAATAAGTACAGTAGCGTCTGAAGAATTCGTCAGGTTGAGATATGTCACCATGCTTGCCAACTGTTACAATTGCTTTTCAGTGAGTTAAATGGGGTGGAGCAAAGTGCTCTGCATAGTTGATAATTACACAAAGTTTGCCGTCATTAGTGTTTCCTGCACTACCTGCATAGTGCATACAGTTTAGTATCAAGGCGGCCTCGACTGTCTTGAACTCGCAGTTCGAGCAGATTGTAACCCACGAACCAGTCATCACTACAGGACGGATATTAATAGGGTAGACTGCAACTTCATATGGCCACTTAAATACCTGTACAGTGTAGTCTAGAAAGAAGTTCTATATAGATAAGTTAGGTTTGAAATCAAATGCTTTTCAGTCGGTCAACAAGATTGTACCAAAACTGTAATGGGTGTTATACCCTATAGCAGAAAAGACTAACGTGAGATTAATGAACCCTAAAGTGCATGATTCTTTACTTCTAAATTTAAAAAAATATAATGATGGCGAAATGTTAATAAATGTATTTTATTATTATTATTATTCTTCGTTTTGGCCTACTGAGGACCACGGGGCTCGTATCTCCTCGTCGCTTTGTCTTTTCTCTTCTTCCAGTACTCTTTCATCATCTGACTATGAGCCAGCTTTCTTTACTCCGTCCATGGTGGTCTGCTGACACCAGTGTTCTTCCTAGCTGTCAGTGACACAGGAAAAACTCCCTGTCGGATGGCTTGCCGGAATTGTTGGCGGTCCTGTATGGAATTAAGTGGGATCCCTAGGTGGTCTAAATCCGTCCTGGCCGTAGAGATCCACTTGGACCTAGAGGCCTTCCCTCTTCCTGCCACTGTGAAGATCTTACTGGTGAGCCGGCAAGGGATCATGCGGGTCAAGTGTCCATAGAAGGCCAAGCGCCTCTTTCTTATACAAGTAACAATGTCTTCTTGATGGCTGTAAAGCTCATCATTGTGCCGAATTCTGTAGGTGCCTCCCTCTTCCCATATAGGTCCTAGTATCCTCCGCAGGATCTTCCTCTCCTTGAGTTCAAGTTTCCTGATTGGGCCTTTCCTGGCCATCACGAGGCATTCTGAGGCGTACAGAACAGATGGTTTTACTACTGAATTGTAGTGTCTGAGTTTTAGGTTTTTGGAGAGGAACTTCGATGCGTAGATGCTGCGGCAGGAGTGGTAGGCCCTCTCGAACTTGGTGCACCTGGTATCCATGGCCAGATTCTCACTCTGGTTTGCCGAGATCCACTCTCCTAGGTACTTGACCGCAGGGACTTTTCGGATGAAGACTCCTCAAGTGGAATTGTGGACGGGGCTTCCTTGATGTTAGTCATGAATTCAGTCTTCCCAATGTTGATCTTCAGGCCAGCCCGAACCGCTACATCGTGAAGACTCTGTAGGTGGTGAAGAGCTTCCTCTATAGTGTTGGTCAGTATGGCGAGGTCGTCGGCAAAGGCCAGGCATGACACATGAAGGTTATCTTTCTTGTATCCAAGGTGCAGACCAGTCCTTGGTGTTAGTCGCACGATCCATTCCCTTATGATCTTCTCCAGGATGCAATTGAAGAGGATGCAGGAGAGTCCATCACCCTGTCTAACTCCCGTCTTGATGGGGAAGCTCTCGGATAGTTCACCTCTGAACTTGACTTTAGATGTTGTGTTTTTCAAGGTGGCCTGGACTAGTTTAAGGGTTTTTTCATCAAGGCCAAATTCACGCAAGGTGGAGAAAAGACTCTCTCTGTCCACCGAGTCGTATGCCTTCTGAAAATCCACTAAGACAACTACCCGGGGTTGTCCCCCACGACTCTTATAACTGAGGATGGTCTTGAGATTTTGTATCTGCTCTGGACAAGATCGATTGTTTCGAACGCCGGCCAGGTATTCCCCTAATTGAGAGTCTAGTTGGTTGGTGACTCTAGATAACAGAGCTTTCGAAAGAACCTTGTGGGTAACCTGCAATAAGGAGATACCTCGGTAATTGTTGAGGTCAGTCTTGCTTCCCTTCTTGTGTAACGGGTGAATTACTGCTGATGTCCACCCTTCCGGTAGGGTCTCTGTTGTCCATATGTCTTGTATGATATGTTGGATGCTCTGCAAGGACTGTTCATCTGCGCATTTCCACATCTCTGCTACTATTCCATCTTCACCTGAGGCTTTATTATTTTTCAGGTTGTTGATTATACTCTCTATTTCCTCTCTGTCAGGCGGTTGAGAATCAGGATTCCCGATAGATGGTTCATGGAAGATTAATCTTGCACTAGGTTCTTCTGTGTTGAGGAGCTTCTGGAAATAATCTACAAGAACGGTGGTACAATCCTTGTTATTTAGTTGGATCTTGCCGTCAGGTCCACGAAGAAGTAAGGTAGGGGCAGTGTAATGGGTCGTCTGTTTCTTAAGACCCTTGTACAGGTCTCTGGAGTTGTGTCTCTTGAAGTCCTCTTCTGCCTGTTGTAGCAGGGTGCGTAGGTAATTCCTTTTAGCTCCACGTACAGTGTTCGCTGTTGCCTTTCTTTGCGTGATGAAAGCCTCAAGGTTGAAATCATTCTTGTACTGGTTCCACCTGATCCAGGCTCGACGTCTTTCTTCTATGGCCTTATCGCAATCTGTAGTCCACCAAGGGTGTTTTCCTTTATTGGACGTAGCGGGAATAGTTTCGTTAGCGGCATCCAGTAATGCTTTCTGGAGGGCTGTCCAACCTTCTTTCTGTGTATTCATCCGAAGGGTTTGTTGGAAGTTACAGTTTTCATCACGTAGGCGTTGAGTATTGAATCGAGGTATTCTAGAGCTCCTTGGTGGTTTTGCTACCTTTCTCAAGGGTTGAAAATTAGCTTTGACTAATGAAAGGTAATGGTCAGAGTCTAGATTGGCTCCTCTCAGTACTTTGACGTTCTGTATCTCCCTCTGATATAGTCTATCTATAGCCACATGATCAAGCTGAAATTCACCTAGCAAAGGATTTGGCCTTCTCCAAGTCTTGGCTTTCCTAGGTAGACGCTTGAAGGCTGTTGATTTTAGGACCAAGTGGTACTTGTTACAGAGTTCTATGAGGCGCTCACCGTTTCTATTTGTTCTCTTGTGGGCTGGGTAGAGACCTACTATCCTTCGGTATTTCTGTTCCCTGCCGACTTGGGCATTGAAGTCCCCCATGAGTATAGTTGAATGGTTATGTGGAATCTTGTCTAGTATTTCTTCTAGGGAGTCCCAGAAGTGTTCCACTAACTCGAGGTCTTTCCGGTTGGTGTCATTTGTGGGTGCGTGGAAGTTCACTATGGTATAGGTTTTGTTACGAAATCGGAATGATAGTGAGGAGGTCCTTTCATTAGGTGAAGAGAAATCCAAAATGTGGACAACCATACTGTGATGTACGGCAAAACCTGTGCCCAGGTGAGGGACTGTCCTCATCACTCTTTCACCCGGTTTCCCCTTGTAGATCCTATACGCACCTGACTCAAATGCATCCTCGTCCATAAACCGAGTCTCTTGGAGCGCTGCTATCTTTATGTTGTACTTGTCGAGCACGTCAAGTGTTTGCTTTAGCTTACCTACCTTAAGAAGGGAGTTAATGTTGATTGTAGCTAGGTAGGTGAGGTTTCTCTTATTCTTCTCTTGTTTGTGTAAAGGTAATAGGGATGGAAAACATGAAAGTGCAGGTTCCCCAGAATCCGAAGACCTGCATGCCCCATCCTGAGTGGGGGTGGATTCGGTACCACCTGGGGTAGATTTCCTGAGTGAACGTTTCTTCATGCTTCGAGTTCTACGAGAATTGTAGAGGAATGGTTACCTAAAAGGTAACGAGTTTTTAACTATCAAGGTAGTAAGCCTTGAAGCCCTCAGCACTGATCAGCTCACCGACCCAGGTATTTTATTATTATTAATATTATTGTTAAAAATATCATTAGAATATTACAAAAACACTACACATTTTACGAATTCCCTTTCAATTCCTACTCGTTTGTTTCATCTGTAAATTTTCAATTATTGAATTATATTATAGCAATATTATAAATAAATTTGGAAATATGATATCTAACTCATATAGAGCAGGAAGAGCAATTATATATGTCACTAAAAGGTACAACCTTGTCTGTGGCATGCATATCTTTAATATTGTAAAATGGCGTACTCGTTAGTCGAATTACACGTGTTATGCTCTAAAAATAATGATTAAGGAAGAAAAATAAAATTTGCGAGTGTATAAACTTGTAGGCTCAACAAATTATATTTGCAATTTTTATTTTGTTTTCCCTGATGACTTCGATGACTAGTTTCGATCATTAAGCAACCAATGATTTTGATTCTTTACACTCAGGCTCGTAGCACTATAAAACAAATTTTAACTTTTTGTTTTTTACAAAGGCAAAAAATGTTGATTTAAATAAGTTTGATTGTGCTAAAGTTGAAAATGACAGTTAAAAATGTAGATTAGCTAAGGTTTGGAAGTTATTGAAACTTTTATGTCCTTCACATATTATAATGGGACAAAAATTGTTGGGGTTATTAGCATATCTGCGGAACAGAAGTTTTGATTTCAAAAACTCACGTTAAAGTCACAATACAAAAAGGAGCAGTTTTGATTCCATACAGAAACTCGTGTCACAATACACAATTGAGCACTACGGAAGACGAGCAATCTTACACTGTATTAGCTAGAAACAAGACACAGCATTCATTGGCATTCCTTAAATAAGAAGCAACGAGAGTTAAAACAGAAATAAGGACGTAAGAAACTTCATATAACACGAAACTTGAAGCTACAAGACGAAAATTATTGTCATTTTGAATTAAACGTACCAAAATCTATAAAGATTGAGTATTTTTGTTTATGTTAAAATGTCATTGTTGAACTGTGTAATCTATGTCGACAAATATGTAGGTTTAAATGTATACAATATTTACACTATTTTAGTTAGAGAAGTGTAATGTAAACTTGTCAGGATTGTTTGGATAATATTAGTGGCTATTGATCTTCAAGTTTATGTAAAAATGTAATTGTTGAACTGTACAATCAATATCTACGAATATGTAGGTTTCAATATATACAATATTTACACTATTTTAGTTATAGAAGTGTAAATAAATGGGCATCATATTCAATGTATTAGATTTGTAGATGACACAGCAATTGTAGCGGACTCCGAGAATATGTTGTCCAGAATGTTAAATGTATTATCATCAGCGTTGTCAAAGTTACGCTGAATATTAATGCTAAGACGATCAAGGTGTTAGTTGTGATTAAACATCCTGAGAGCATTCACACAAACATTAAGCTTACTGACAAGATAGTGGAACAAGTCACCAGTTTCTCTTATTTGTGAAGTCGAATCACCAATGACAACAGGTGTAGTAAAGAGATTAGAAGGCGGATAGTTCTCGCAAAGCAGGCATTCAACAATAAGAAAAATCTTTTGATTAATGCAAATTTGGATATTGCAATTAAAAATTAAATTTGTCATGCCCTTTGTGTGGAGTGTGCTTCTGTATGGATGTGAATCTTGGACGATCAGAAGTCAGGATTGGAAGCGACTTGAAGCGTTTGAGATGTGGGTCTGGCGGAGAATATTACGGGTTAAATGGATTGAAAAGAGGACTAGCATCTGCATCCAGCAAGAAATTCAAGGGAAAAGAGAACTGAGACCAACTATCCATAAAAGAAAAGCTAAATTCACAGGCCACATCTTGCGACATAATGCTTTCCTAACTAATCTCCTATATGGAAAGATCACACGGAGAAAAAGCCGAGGTCGACCGAGACAATGTTTCCAGCAAGTCATCACACTAACTCTTCATTATGGTTCCTACTGTGAGATGAAACGAGGTGCTGAAGACAGAGAGCAATGGTTGCGGAGACAAGGCAAGTTGATGATTTAGTGTGATGTAAGCTTGCCTAACTTGTCAGGTTTATTTGGATAATTGACCATCAAGTTTATATGTTTTGTGTGATAATTTGTAATGGTTAGTAAATGAGTCAGGTTGGTGTTCTAAAGAATATGGATTCAAGTGTTTAGCTGGTCATTTGGGTGATGTGATGTTCAGTAACGTTCATCTTCCGTCGCAATTCACTGTCCGATATGAACATCGCAAGTTCAAGTTCGATACAGTTAGCCTCGTGAGGCAAAACTGAGTAGAGGTAGGTTCGATTCCTTCCTCAACCATCCTAGAGGTGGATTTCCGTGTCTTTCTACTTCTACTCCAGCCAAATGACGGAATGTTTCCTAACTTAAGGTTATGGCCATCTCCTTCCAAATCCTCGAGTCAGTTACCAATGCACACACTTCTACAGACACCTTAATAATTCAGGTCATCAGAGACAAATTCCATATACAGACACTCCCAAGTACACGGTGCTGACATGACCACGATGTCCAAGCCAATAAATGAAGCAACAACAACGAATAATAGTAATGTCATAATGACAGATCTCGGTCTGTCTACTAGGTTATCAGCATGGAGGATGGTCGGATCCACAAAAACGTACCACCGTATTTTATGTGGATAGAAACTCACAAAAATCCGAGACAGTAATATAATGAGACATACTAGGTATGGTGAGGAATGATGTAGTTTGCCACTGCTTTCCTGCTGAGTCAGAACAGCAGTACTGAGCCTAGGAGTAGAAACAATCACAGTATCCACATGCACATGTCATTTTTAGCAACTACTCATACCTCAGACGCTCCTTTATAATAACAATCATAAACGAGAGTAAAATATCGGTGAAAAGTCACATTTTACTCTAGCCTGTGCCAACAGACAATTGCAAAAATACTGCATTCATCAAGAAATGTTAATCAGGTGGCGGTGATACATGTACTGTGATACGGGGCTACATGGCCGCGTTGTCGCAGCCCTTAAACTAAGGAACCAGCCAATCTTTATCGGACGACTGTCGGGCATCGTTGTTTTCTCTTCTGGTCGTAATTCGAGATATACCCGCCACGCGCGTGAATCTACAGGATGAAGAAGAAATGCTGCACTTGGGGGTCGGCTTGCGGTTCCTCGTCGAAATTCACGACGAAAGTTTATCTAGCAAAACCTATTCTCGCCAATAGGTTCAATAGAAATGAGAGTTAAGAAACGAGGCTCTGGCAACGCGGTAACTGCGTACAGCGTAGTCAAGATCAGGTCGCATGAACTCGGCGCTGTGCCGGAGGTGTCTCATTAGCTCAGTGGTACGAGGTAGTGCCGTGAATGCCGGTTATGTGGTCAAGACACGTTCGCACCAAAAAAAATATATCAAATTGTATCAAATTGACAATTATATCAATGTATCCAATGTACACCACCACAATGCAATACAATATGTGTTGTAAACGTAAACGACCACTTTGTTTCGTCCATGCCACAAAAAAATCAATAGAACCTAATAGTGGATACAGTAACACCGTCTTTACCTAATGAGGTACAAAGACACAATAGGTAGACTACACTAAATTGCTCATTATGCTACGCACAATAATTCCATTATGTACGTTTGACGTCACAGAGCCGGTACGTACACTTACGAGGTACGTTCACTTCACAGATGTTCAAAGTGATCACTGCCATGTGCTAGGCTATTGTCATGTAGCAAAATGATGTCCTGCTTATAAACGCAGACGACGGGAACTAGGGAACTGACGTCACAAAAAAAACGACCTGAAGTAGATTTGAATCTTAGCTCTTGGGTGGATGTGGGTTTAAGAAACCAGCAGTCTACTCAGTGAGCTACGACGGCTGGTACGGTAGTGCGGGGTGATACACATTCCTCTCTACATTCTGATGAGCTGCAAGATGTGACAGTGTTGCCAGCTTCTCGTTTACATACTTGTGTTTTCAAACTGCACCCGCTCCGATTTTGCTATATAAACTTTTTTCTTACATTTGGATGAGAAGTCGCATTCCGACCTTCATGTGCGGCATTTTTTCTTCACCTTGTATAGTGCTTGCTATTGCCGTCGGCAGTTATTGTGTACAACTATTAGCAACGTCACAGCCTTCTAATTGCGTTCCAACTTTGTTTTTACAAGTTTTACTGGTAAAGAAAGATCATTGATCTCCATATTAAACTGGATGTAGCTCTTCCTATCGTTGTATACACATGAGGCCTGGAAGTTTGGCACAGAACTTCTAGTAATGTCACAGCCGTCTGGATGCGTTTCAACGTAATTTTACGATGTTCTCTATATTTGGCTGGATGTAGCTCTCCCTATCGATGTTTACACATGAGGCCTGGATATTTGGCGCAGAACTTCTGTTAAGTCACAGCCTTCTAGATGCGTTTCAACTTTGTTTTACGAGTTTTACAGACAAATAAGGATTATTGTTCTCTATATTAAACTGGATGTAGCGCTCCCTATCGTTGTATACAAATGAGGCCACTGTTTTTGGCACGGTTTCACCAGGTAATAATAATAACAATATCGTATGGCCTCGGTTCCGGGTGCAAGCTTTGTTAATTGACACCCAGAGGGTATCTAGCATGTCAAATTTCGTTGTTCCTTTAAGCGCTATTAAAGTCAAGGAGGTCATATATATAGGCTCCTTGAACACTATAGCGCTTTCTAGTAGAGAAATGAGAAACTTTGTGTTGGCGGAAACTCCTGAGATTAATTTTGCCATTGTGAACACGGCCTACTGAATTCAAATGGGTTATTTGACATGCCAACATCGTATGACATGGTGTCGTAATTTTTGCCGCCTGGCCACGGCCAGGAGCGAACCTGCAAGCTTGGGGTAAGTAGACCGACACGTTAACCACTCACCCACTGTGGCAAGCAGTTTCATCAGGTATTCCTGGCAATATGATCAAACCTCTGATGAACCTCTGTAACACATTCCTTATTTACTATAGGTGTGTATTCATCCCCATAATATTTTTAAAAAAATCAACAATTTCCCGCGCGATGTTGGGTAAGTCGATAAGCTTGACGACTTTCGCCTGGTATTGCGGTAACACGTAGTACGAAATCAAGTAATGGTGGGCATTAATTAGAATGAATGAGTTGTTGTTTACTATAATTGGCTGTGAAAATTGTGTCGCACAGATAGCGTAGTGCTAGTTTGTCTGATAAAACTCGAGTTTTGAACGAAATTGATAGCAGTGATGATGAATATTCTAACCCCAAGGGACATTCTAATATTATGCAGTGTGCAGTAACAGGCATAAAAATGGATGGTTGACAAGAAACAGTAGGCTATATCTTTACAACACCAGCACTAAGAAACCTCGGACATCTTGGTTGTCAGCCCCATATACTGTGCCCATGTGGAGAGGCACAGTTATCGAACCCAGATCCTTTTATGCCAGAAAAGGAGGAATTAAGGTAGATTTTAGAACAGATTTCTAAAGATTTGTGAAGGGTTAATACAGAATCGTGTTGCGTGACGCATGGATAAGTTGTGTAACCAAAGATACCAGGCCACAGCGGCAGGATGATGTCATGACCAGTCAGCGGAAACCTGGTTACGCACCCGATCAAAATAGATCTGGAAGGATTCCATTCGGTAGGGAGAGAAGAAGTTTTCGGAAAAGGCCCTAACTCGACAGTAAAATGACAACGCCGCAATCATGTACTGTAAGAAGAGCAATAATTAAAAATTAGCTGGTTGCGGGCATTAAACTCAAGAAATTACCCCGTCATTGTTATTTATCCTGGGAAAGAGACTTTTTGAGACTGGATAAAGTTAATAACAATTGCACAAGAAAGAAGTGTCATATCAGCACTACGCAATCGGTTATTCCCCACGCCAGGAGGCAGTGGAGAGAGAAAACAAGAAATTACTACCAACTCATTTGAGGAGCTAAATTAATTTTTTTGTCGGATGTGCCACGATCGAATTTTTAGATAATTAGTATCACTGAGACGTTCAAGACGTTAGCTACAAGTAGGTAATTTTTCCAGGACCTTGCTACCATTATTTTGGAAAATAACTTTTAGAAGGACGGAAACTGATCTATTTTTACCAGAATCAAATATAAGGGCTGTGAGCCCAAGGCAATATATTCAGTTTACCAAGGGCGCGGGAGCGCACGGTTCTGTTTCAACCAACAATTTAGTTTACCAGAGACGCCAGAGAGCGTGGTACTGTTTTAAAGTACATGCAGTCTACAAGCACTCCAGGAACTGAGGTGCTGCATCATTCAGTAATCATCAGACCACGTATGGTCGTGCTGCTTCATAGCACCTACAGTATTATTCCGCCCAGTGGGACGCGACTTCGTATCACGACGTGGAAGTTCTCCAAAGGGAGGTACTGTTCCAGCATTCATCAGTGTCGCCACGCAGTAAAACATCGAAATCCTTGACAGAAGGAAAAAGTATAGTCAATCTTCAAACATTATTAGTCTACGGACTGAGGCCAAGAATTGTACTGTGGGCAATATACGTTAGCCGGCGAGGGCAATCGACGCCCAGACACCAGTATTTGAAGTTACGTCGTAGTATCTTGAAAGTATACGAGACATCATTAGAGGAGTGGGACTCTAAACATTTTACCCAGTGCGTTAAGTAACCACAATAGGGTCGAAAATAGCAAGCACATAATTTTCCTGAATTGAGGAGGTTAGCGTGATAAGTGGCGATAGATTCAGAAGTCTACAAAATAGACATCAGTAGCCACGTGGAATTACAGGAAGGACGTGGGAAGTTATTCCACCAAGTAAAGACAATAGTCGTCAGAATACGGTTCAAACGTGAACTAAGGAAGACAATTGTAGAGCACCGTAAAGTAAATACAGCGACTCCAGGAGTAAACGTTAAACCATAGACAGTTTACCATATAAACAATTGCATACCGAACGAGACATTATTATCGTGCAATAATTGTAAGAACCGATAAATATATACCAGAAGTAGGAGAAACTTCGCAGTCAAGGAGGGGAAATATAGAACGAGATTGGCAATCACCCAAATAGGAATCAGGAGGCAGCGGTTGAAATTGCACCCCTAGGATCTGGATCGAAGGAAGGCAGTGCTAGATTCCAAAAAGTGAAAGTCATTGTGTAAATATAATTTGTTAGTGAAATTTTATATATTTTAGTGATTCTTTTTAGTGTTTATGAAATAATGAGTGTAATCCCTCAAAACAATTTAAGTGTGTGTAATATGTATAAACCGGAGGGAAATTTAATCAGTGATAATGTAAGTGTCAACATGGTGTGAAAAGTCAGAGTGGGCAAAATGCCACGTCGCTGGGATCCAGACAGCTTAGCTGTATAAATCATGTGAGTAAAACCAAATTTCATTATGTATTTTGGACTCGGGAGGCTCATGAAATGATAGTAACCATGGAGAAAGTGTTCTCCAACATTGAAAATCAGGGATGTAGAGAGCTGTGAAATAACGAGAAATGCGTGATCTGAACAGTGATTTGATAATGAAAGTAATAATTACTTAAATGTAAAAATGTATAATCAAAGAAATAGTATTCAGTGGAATACCAGTAAATGGAAAGGAATAATGTTATTTAAATGCAAGCAGGATAATAATAATAATGTAATGAATGAATAAGTTGTTGAATTGATATTCAAGTATGAGCCGTTATGTGCTGAATAATAATAAAAATAATAATGTTAAAGATAATTACTGAACCAGTTGTGTTCTTGTAAAATGAAGAGTCAAGATTGCGTCAAAGGCAAACTATTATTTTTCAACGAAGAAATTAATTATGTTGGAATAAAGAATTTGCTTTGATAGGCATCAAGAATGTACTAATTGTCGCCAGTGAGCGCTTATATTATTAATTGTCACGCTAGTAAATGGAGTGAAATAATGCTAGGATATTATGATTGTGGGGACCAGCTGGAAATGGTAAATGATTACGTGTGTATTTGCAATGGCAAACTTTGAAGGATGCTAATTTTATTGTTGTTTGAGCGCAAGGGATAGTGTATATGCCCCCCTGAAAGCCGCTATTATTATTCGGACGAGTGGTCAGATACCATCGTTCCATGTGTAAGCCCTAAGTCCTCGAAAATGGAGGTGTCCTAGAGGCAGGCCAGAGAATCGAACTAGTATTCTCTTACGTCGAAAGCCCCTTTATTAATATTGGTTTTATTGAGTTCTTACCTGCCAGTGATAAACCTCCACAATTATAATTATACCTGAGCCAAAGAAGTGGGTCAGTAGAACCTCATATTGTTTTGTTAAATGAAAAGTGATGTGATGCCTCTCCAAGCTATAAGAGTAAATGCTTGTTTGAAAGCCAGTTGTAGTATCGTTCTAAGGAAAGGAAGTGCGAGTTCCCCCTCCCAGTCATAAATCAACGCTTTGAGGGTCTTCACATTAATGAAGGTCACTATTGGGGTAGGCCGGTAATGCAGCCAGTTTGTCTGCGGTCTGCTATTATATAAACATTTTAAATGGACCGGTAATTAGTACCGAGTTCTTGCTTGATTATTTATCCTTGCTGTCGCAGTTCAGATCCGCATTTAATGAATATTTAATTGTCATTTAAGACAATAATGGAAATCCCTTTGTATTGTTGCATTTTATATGTTATTGTTCCCAAGTAATTGTTGGAAATGTCTGGTAGCCTGGAGTCTATCTTGAGTTGAGTAATTCAGTAGTTTCCAAAGCTTGTGGTACATGAGTTTCCCGAGGACAAATGCAATTTGGTAGTGTTGGAAAGAGAGATGATACATTGTGAAGATCATGTGGGATCCAATAAGTGGAAATTGTTGACACTATTGTAACCATTAACTCAAATTTGTAATAATATTCAAGTTAAGAATATTTAATATGTTTTGAAAAGATAATTCTATATAATGATTTTTACCGAGACTTTTAGAGCTCGTTTTGAGTGATTTTTGTATTGATGCTAAATGGAAGTGAGAGCAGTTTTGATATTTTTGTCAGGTTCAGTGGAACCTCAAAAAGTGATTTTTATAAATTAATGTTTTAATTGTTCCTTGTTCATTAGAACAAGTGTGAAGTTTATTCAGTTTATTATGTTTGTTTGTAGTGCCTAATTTTGATTAATTAATTAGTTTTTATAGAAGGATTTTGAATTTTATTTATTGAAGTGTTATCCTAAGCTTGATCCTGTAATATGTGAGTCACTCAGTGGGAGGACGTTCTATGCCCCGAAAATACCAGACTCAGCAGTTTGACAGTGATTTGCATATTTCTTGTACGCAAGGGCACAATACTTAGGTGTATTGAGTGTGTCTGATAACATGTGTTTCTGTGGTGACTGTATTATTTTATGAAACTGTAATTGGGGATGTGCCTCTAGAATTTAAAAAGATCCCTCTCGGCACCCCGAAAGGCGGAGATAGATTTCACCGAACACAGTAAAATATATCGAATTCAGTAAAATTTGTAAATTGTTGCTTACCTCAAATGTTTCACATGTTTAGCATACGAGAAGCCCCTTCATATATATTATTTCAGTAGTATAGATCCCTCCTGCGGCGCTCACAAGCGACAGATCGTGAAAAATGAGCATTCAAATGAAAGAGAATATACATTACCAGTGACAAATTGCACTCTAATTTCACAAAGATCTATAATTTCTTTAAAAAATGACTTGAAATAATTGTACGAAGTGTGCGATTTGCAAACACCGTTGATGTAGGAAAATACGCTCCATAATTGCTGTCCATGGGCCACTGTGACGCCTGTTTCATGTCATATTGACATTCTGAGGTTTTTCCTTCATCCTGAAATGTAAATAGTGTTTTATAATCATTTGGTTGAAATAAAAATATAATCTTTCTCCTTAAGTGTCTCATTATAAACCTATTGGGGAAAGTGGGGTTTATGAACATGCGAGATTTCTCGCACGGGTCCGCTAGTCTTCTTATAATTCCGAAATATTTTTGCTCTTGGTGTAAGGGTGGGTAATATCATAAATTATTTCAGAGAAAAGTTTTAAGTAATTTTTAGAGGACTATTGACCTTGTTAAACGGTTTTGATATTGTGCCTATCAAGGGAGGTATGCTTTAACCTATTTTCATTTTATAAAAAGTAGGCTTATGAGATCACCTTTTGTCCGTGTGTGTGTTTCTGTGTGTGTGTATGTTTGTGTGTGTGTCCCTAATAACTTCTAAATGGATGGAGCGATCTCAATGAAACTCGGTAAGATCATAATATTATTTCGGCCGACCCCGACCGTGCCTTTCAAATTTTATTACGTACCACCAATCCAAAATGGCGGCTGTGCGAAATACTTCACTGGCATTCTATATATCCGAAACTATTACCGATATCACCCTGAAATGTTGTACGGTGATAAAGAGTACTACTAGAAGTTCAGCTATGAGACTTCTAAAAACCTCTAAAATACAATACGAACATGGTGACCAAGCGAAAGTGAAACATTTTAATTGACTTTTCTCGCGATGTAACAATCTGAGCGCAGTGAAATATGGTACAGTAAATGTTAATACACATTGTAATGCACTGGCATCTAATTTAGTTCTATTGTGCACATAACCTCAAGATGGCGGCTGTGCGCAATTTTAAAATCAAGTTTTTATTTCTTGAGTATTAATCATAAGATCGAAGTGAACGTTTGAATAATAAACCTACGCAAAAATCGTCATCTAACAGTACATAACTCTATGGCCTACATGTATAAAAATCCAACATGGCAACCATCCGAAATATTTAGACGGTTGTCAATATCTACGAATCTGTTACAGCAATCAAACTGAAAGTTTTATATGTTGGTAGAGGTAATTAACATATATAGGATATATGAAAATAGGCTGTATAGTTCTTCACGGAAATACTTGCTTTTCCCTCTCAAAACACCATTTTTCCTCTTCTTTGGTCAATGGTTGCGGTAACACGTAGTACGAAATCAAGTAATGGTGGAAATTCATGAGAAAGACAAACTTTACGGAGATAAGTTTTTGGCCCCTAGTCTATCCACCCGGCCCCGTGGTGTTGGGGTAGCGAGCCTGCCTCTCAACCGGAGGCCACGAGTACGATTCCCGGCTCCGTCAGGGATTTTAGAAACTGATGTGAGTGCTGGAACCGGGTGCACTCAGCCTCGTGAGGACAATTGAGTAGCTGTCTGACAGTGAGGCATCTCCCTGGTCACGAAAACCAAGATTAACGGCCGAGGGGATACGATGCGCTGCCCACGCATCATACCAATATCTGCATGACAAATGGCTGGGCAGCGGTCGCTTGGTAGACCTTGGCCATTCATGGACTGTAGTGCCAGCGGTTGGGGGTTAGTCTATCAAAAGAATGGATTTGTTTTTTTCACATACTAAGAAAGTTATACCGATATTTCACATTTTAGAGAAAGACCCCCATTTCCACCCCTCTGGATGCGATAATGCCTTTAAAAGGAACTCGCCGAGATTATGAATGGTTCTTATACAGTATTTTATGAATAAACTTCAACTTCTTTTTTTTTTGGTCGTGTGGCCTCTTGAGAGGGCGAGTGCAGGTCTTTCTAGTCGACGTCCGTGGGCGACCCTTTTTTTTTTTGGTCGTGTGGCCTCTTGAGAGGGCGAGTGAAGGTCTTTCTAGTCGACGTCCGTGGGCGACCTACGCGTCGGGATGAGAGATGGAATGGAAGAAGATAAATGAAACTGGGGAAGGAAGTGGAAGGAAGCGACCGAGGCCTTTCAGAAGGTACCGTCCCAGCATTTGCCTGGTGTTGAAAATGAGAATCCACGGAAAACCATTCCAAGGACGGTCGACGATGGGGCTCGAACCCACGCATCTACCGAGTCAGCAGAGAGCTTGGCCCCATGACCTCATGCTGAGCTTTAGCCAGCGTAGCCGCTGCTGTCGGTAACGTGATATAGATACATAGACCTTTAATCTTGGTTTTCATGACTAGAGAGCTGCCTCACTGTCAGACAGCTACTCAAATTGGCAGGTGAAAAGCTGAAGGAAGTAGGAGACTTCTGTTACTTAGGAAGCAAAATAACCAGTGATGGACGAAGCAAGGAAGATATAAAAAGTAGGTTGGCTCAGGCAAGGAAAGCATTTCTACAGAAAAAGAATCTGTTGACATCAAATATAGATTTAGGTATTAGGAAGTTATTTTTGAAAGCCTTTGTCTGGAGCGTGGCACTCTATGGAAGTGAAACTTTGACTATTGGTGCAGCAGAAAAGAAGAAAATGAGGCGTTTGAAATGTGGTGTTACAGGAGAATGATGAAGATCAGATGGGTAGATAGGGTGACAAACGAAGAGGTATTAAGACGAGTGGGAGAGGAGAGATGTTTCTGGCGACTGCTAATGAAAAGAAGAGATAGGTTGGTAGGACACATACTAAGACACCTAGGAATAGCAAGCTTAGTTATGGATGGAAGGGTCGAGGACAAGAACTGTATGGTTAGACCAAGGTTAGAATATGTTTAACAGATTGCCTCGGATGTAGAGTGTGGTAACTATGTAGAGATGAAACGATTAGCTCAGGACAGGGAGGCATGGATGTCTGCATCAAACCAGTCAAAAGACTGAAGACTCAAACAACAACACACATAGATAGACTACATTATACATAAACTTTTGAACTGCCGGTGGTTTTGGGGTCTGGGAGATGTGAACGGTAAGATATGTCGAAACATGGTACCTATTGCAATATGCAGCTTTCTAATGAAATCTACCTAAAAGCACATTGCCCAGCATTTGCTTTTAATATGGAGAAACCCACGAATGAGTCACACATTTTGCATCGAATGAAAATAGACTGGACATTACTAAAATAATGTGTTAAATTTGAGAAATTATATCATACAAATGTAACTTAATGTCACATTATATTAAGGTTCAGACACATCTCGGAATTAAAGAATCACTTAAACACAGAGAGTGTGGAGTTGGGGGCAGTAGAATTGGATTGAAGTAAAATGAGTGAGAGAAGGAATTGAGAGGAGGGTTCTTTCCACTTCAAATCACATCACTTTTGTCTAAGTAATTGTCAAAATGAAGGAGACAGTTAATTTTCTTTTCTGATTTCGACGGTAATGGCGAGAGAATAACGGGATGCTTTTCTTTGAATTAAATGAAATTTCTATTGGCAATAGCTGCTGTCCTCTCTAATGGAACATCGGAAAGGGACAGGAGACAATTTCTTCCCTTACCATGTTGTTGTTGTTGTTGTAGTTGACTCATTATAGGCTCTGTGAAATTCTGTACCTAGTACTTGGGTATGTGTGGAATGTGTGCGATAACCTATTTTATTGTAATGGTTGTGTTAGTAGGCCTATGTAGCTTTCATAATTGGAGCAAAGATTGGGTGGAAGACCGTGCTCGAAAAATAGGTACTATCCCGGCATTTGCCAGATGTTGAAGTGGGGAAACCACGGAAGAGCACTTCTAGGAGTTGGAAATCGAACCCACTTCTTCTCAGTTTTGCCTCACGAGGCTGAGAATTCAATTTCATGGGAGAGCCGGAAATCAAATCTGGACCTCAAGGGTGACAGTCAAGAATGCTAGCCATCGCGCCACGAGGAGGTCCTTCAGGTCATGATTATCATGAATATTATTATTATTATTATTATTATTATTATTGCTAACTACTATTACTACTAATAATAATCATACTTATCAGTCAAATATAAGATTAAAAACTAAAAACAAAGTGCTTAAAATTCAAACAACCATAAATTAACACGAAGTAAAGTATTAATTATATGGCAGGGACAGTTTCAGAAGGACTGTGAAAAGCCATCAGGATTTTATAGTGGATTCAGAACCAAGAAAACAGAGAGGATATTTATCCGAACAGAGAAAGAAAGCGCTGGTTGATGGGCTCAAAAGAAACTGTCAGGATGTCAAAGCTGGCAAACGAACAAGATCTTCTCGTTACTGAAATGAGATTGGTTGTTAACACGTAGTTCATAGAGGCTCAATTTGGATATAATAAAACGTATTGTTGGTTGTTATTGATTTCCTGTTCTCATAACACCAACAAACCAGTAAGAAGCAAAAGTATAAGTATGTAGTATTCTCAAGTGTCTATATATTTTCGTGTACAACATTCTTATTAAGTAAATTATTGACAGTTCACCCACCAATTTTAACTTTATTTTGGCTGATGTGGTTTACGTTTGGTGGTCAAAAATTGCCACTCTGAGTTTTACCATTTCATTTGTGTTGGATAGAATTGAGTAGTTCATGTGTTATTCGTTTGTTAATAACTTTACATATTTACTTATCAAGTATCAAGTACAATGTGCAACTTATTACGACTCTTCTTTTGTTCAACAACCCCAAATGCAAACAAGTACGTATGATTCAATTTAGTGAACAAAAACACATATAACATATCTGCTGGAAACAAGGACTAAATAAACCTTTCAGGACAAATAATTCACTCAGTGAACACCTACATTATAGAAACTTAACTAAGAAAAACCCGCATTCAAAATTAGGCGTATATCAGTTCACACGCCAAGATGTCGGATGTAATGCTAATTATGTTGAGCAAAGTGGAAGACAAATTGTAACACGTTACAAAGGGCATAAAAATGCGATTAAACACAACAAACATTCTGCTATATGCGAACGCATGTATGGCAACAACCACTAACGTTTCCTATGCTGCGGGAGACGGCATAAATGGCCTGCGATTGTAATAAAAACAGTTCCAATAATCCATAACACATTTCTTTTTCGAAAGTCATTCTAACCTCAGTTAGACTTTTCAGTCGCAACGATAACTAATTTTCCAATATCAGATATTACTTCCGATAACAGATGTCGCACATGACCTCATGCATACCTAACTAAGCCCGAATGCTCAACTCACCAGTATGCTAGCGACCGACCTAGTGATAAGTTCAACATCTGTGCGGCATCACACGTCTGCGTAAGTACCTAAACTTCGCAAATAAAATTTTATAGTGCATGCTAATTTCATTTTTGTTTATTGACTACTACATTGTGTTTTCTAGATTATACAAACGTGTATATATATATATACATTCTAACTTACGTCATTCACAAAATAAAACCTTACTTATAACGAGATGCAATTACGAATCATAATAATACACCAAAGACATACTACTACAATACAACAGTAGCGTAATTATTTTAGTGTAAAATTTTAACCTCAACAAAGTGATCATGATCTGATGATGGCCACTTGAGGGGCCAAAACGCGTAATCTTAAATTTGCCCATTTAATTGCGATAATTAACTAATATATGTATTTTATTTTCTAGGAATCTATTCACGTATCTTCATTGGGCACAATCGTGTTGACCGACCGGAGAACTACAAATAACAATTTCGTAGCCTATAGGCAACACTGAAAGAATGGCTTCAAATCTCTACACTGGTTGAACTATTTCTCTCAACAGCACTAAGAAAATTATTGATGTGTAACATCTTTCCACTCGGTTGCTGGATATTTTTGTGGGAGTGATTTTGAAAAATGGGACGGAAGTGTGTAAGACGCACTGCAGTGGTACCATGTGGAATGTTTATCACATACGGATTACTTTGTAACAGCAGAGTATCAATAAGGTAGTGCGAGAGTAGAAATATCAAGTAGGCTGTGAAGAAAAAAAAGAGAGTCTTGGAATTGTTATGTACTGTGAGAGTGTAAAACATAAAAAGATTTTTTGTGTGTTGATGATTGTCAAGGATAATAAAAACGGTAACAACTTCGAGGTAGGATAACAAGTCAGATGTTACTCATCATATGCGACTACTGTAGGCTAAGGCTCGTATCGTTTTTGTTTGTGTTATCTCTGTAATGTAATTCCATTGACTTGCAACTTTGTACTTGCTTCGTTTTTGTAATTGTTATTGTGTATTGCTGATGAGGTTCATAATGTGACCGAAACCGATTCTTTAGAAAACAATAATAATAATAATAATAATAATAATAATAATAATAATAATATTCATTGACTAAAGACATATTACCATTATCTCTCAGACGGTTTCTGATTGAATTAACAGGAAATTCAATGTTTCGGATTTTTTTTAGTGTATGGCTTTTAGTGCCGGGAGTGTCCGAGGACATGTTCGGCTCGCCAGTTTTGTAGCTGCTTCGAGACGGACACCCAATGGGTGAGCTACAAGTACCGTTGGGGAGGAAATTTTGGATGTAATGACGAGGAGTTGGAACGTAGCGGCTGTGGCCTATAGTTAGGGACCAACCCCGGCATTTGCCTGGAAGGAAGATGGGAAACCACAGACCATCTTCAAGGTTGCCGGCTGGGGGACTCGAACCTCCTCGCCTCCCGGATGTGAGCGACTGCCAGCAGTCAAGCCGTAACGCCCACGGCTAACTCACCCGGTGTTTCGGAAATCAACAAGCAGGAATGTATTGGCAGGTAAAAGGGCTCTTCACTCTTTCTTATTGATTGTGTTCGACTTCTGGCATGACGCCAAGCTACTAGGAGTAAATCTTAATTAATTATCCTTTGTGTTCCACATTCCGAACAGGAAGGATGTGACGGTCCTCTGAAAACGTCGTCAAGGTTCTCTGCATGCATATCATAACTCAACAAGCCGCAGGCGACGACTTCCTTCAAACATTCCTTCAGAAAACAAATATTTAATTCTTAAAAATACTATGAAGTCGCCTCCGTGGTGTAGTGCTCAGCGTGCTTAGCTGCCACCCCAGAGATCCGAGGTTTGATTCCCGGCTCTGCCACGAAATTGAAAAGTGGAATGAGGTCTGGAATGGGGTCTACTCTGCCTTAGGTGCTCCAAATGAGTAGAGCGAGTTCTATTCCCACCTCACTCATCCTTGAAGTGGTTTTCCGTGGTTTCCCACTACGTCTCTGGAAAATGCCGGGATGGTACCTAACGTAAGGCCACGGCCGACTCCTTCCCCCTTCCTTGCCTATCCCTCACAATCTTCCCATCCCTTCCCATCCCTCATAAGGGCCCAGTTCGCTTTGTAGGTGAGGCCGCCTGGGCGAGGTGCTCGTCCCACCTCGCCAGTTGTATCCCCCGACCCGATGTTTCAAGTTCAAGGACAGCGCCCTGGTGGTGGTAACGGTGGGATCCTTCGCTGAGTCCGAGGGAAAAGCCAACCCTGGAGGGTAAATCAACTAAAAGAAAAATACTACGCCAATCAATAAAAAATTAAGAATCAACTTTTCAATTGTTAAACAACTTAATCAATTGTTCAATTGTTGTACAGGTTTCGGCTTGGCAATGAATCTTTCGTTAGCTAAAAGTTGAATTAAGAATATTAATTAAGATATAGTTGTATCAAATCTACAAATTAATGATTGATTACAAATAATGTTCTATGACTAAACCTCAGAAATAATTATCAACAAGAAGTTCCGTGACGAACTAAAGAGCCTACTTTTCTTAAAATTTAAGATTCATGCCAATGATGAATCTATATGGATCTATCTAGAATAATGACGAAATTAAGTTGGTAATATCGAAATTTCTAATTAGTTCGAAATACTGTATACCTGGCATAATGTAGCCTAATAGAGAACTACAGTTGGCAGCCCTGGTGACTGAATATATTCTTAGTTTCATCTCTTAAGGTACAGAATACAAAATTTGGTTGAAGTCCAATGGATACCATGGACGTTAAATGCAGTTAAACATTGAATCTAACAGCGCGCGTAAAATCATGTTGGCAACAATGACATACATGTATTGGTCAGAAATAATCAGAAATAATATGGTCTATTGTTGTATCAATTTTGATTGAAATCCATTAGTTAGTATAGAAGTTACATGCATTTTAAAGTTGGACCTATCAGCAGGCTTAGAATCATGTTGGCAGCACTGGAGTAGGCCTATATTAGTTACTCCAAATTAATCTAGAATGCCAGGTACTATACGTGTGCAATGATTAGAGCTATTGGCATGCATACTTTCTGATATATTGCTATTAGGGTATCAAAAATAGAGACATTATTTATTAACAGTTGGCAGCCCTGGTTACTCTTAAAAAATCGGCATAGTCATATCTGTTATGGTACACATAGCACATACGAAATTTGGTTGAAATCCAATCGATAGTGTAGAAGTTCATGCCAATGATGAATCTATATGATCTATCTAGAATAATGACGAAATTAAGTTGGTAATATCGAAATTTCTAATTAGTTCGAAATACTGTATACATTAAAAAATTGGACCTATCAGCAGGCTTATAATCATTTTGGCAACTCTGCCATATATGGCCTCCTGGAAATTAAACTGCAATATTAGTATCTATAAGTGTGACAATTTTGAAATAGCTCCCATTCATACCTTCCAAGATATCCAACATGGAGCTCAAATTTCAATTGTGATTTTTCAGCAGTTGGTAGCACTGACATCATTTTCAAATATGGCCGTGAGATATTTAGGTATAGATCTTTACTCCTACCAAATTTTGTTTTGATTGCTGCAGCCGTTTAGGAGTTGATAGGGGGGTGGGGGGGGCACACACACACACACACACACACACAGCCAGCCAGACAGACAGAAGGACAGACAGACACACATTTGCCCGATCTCATAAGTCTACTTTTTCCTCATTTTTGCAAAATGTGAAAAGTAGGCTAAAAATAATGGTTATCCTTACGTGGAATGAATAAAAATATGACAATATTTATTTGTATAATTATTATGAGCCACGGTGGGTGAGTGGTTATCGTGTCAGACTACCAACCCCCAAGCTTTGCAGGTTCGCTCCTGGCCGTGGTAAGTAATATTTGTCAGGCGACAAAAATCACGGTACGCATGTCTTACCTTGTTGGCATGTTAAAGAACACATTTAAATTCAGTAGACCGTGTTCATAATGGCAAAATGAATCTCGGGATTTTCCGCCAACACAAGAAATTCCTTCTCTCTCTACTAGAAAGCGCTTTACTTTCAAAGAGCTTGGATATTTAATAGCGCTCCAAGGAGATATAAAATTTGACATGCAGGCTGCCCTTTGGGCGTCAATTAACAAAGCTTGCACCCGGCCACAGAGGCCATACGATATTATTATGTACTGGGTCATTATGTGTGTGCGCGCCAGTAAACACGGCGAGCTAAGCCGGCTGTGACTAGCGCAGATCGCGGCTGCGCGCACCCGGTCCAGCCGGCGGTCGGCTCGCACTATCACACTTTTACCTTACATGTTCAATAATGTGTACTTACAGAGCTCATGGGCGATGCTAAAAATGTCCTCCCTCTCTTGTAACACAAACCTGATATCATTTGATGAAAGAATGTCTGTCAACTCTTTTATTATTTACGGAGCTTGTTTCCTTGAATCGTTTAGCGAGCCTCCTAACTGTACTGGCATTAGACACAGGTCTTCCTGGAAACTTGATTAAAAATTTTCGTCTTGTTTTTGAAAAAGATTTTCTGCTTTTCATATACGAATTATGGATATACACACGTTCGCGCAATGTGAATTGGTGTCTAGGCATGACCACCAATCACAGTAAACTCACTAAACATGCAACACTACCATCTAAGCTTGGGAAATACACGCCCATATGAATGACAAAAGACGTGTGAACTAACGATATGAGTCAGCGGAGCGCTCCGCCGCCGGCTGGACCGGGTGCGCGCGGCTGCAATCTGCGCTAGTCACAGCCGGCTTAGCTTGCCGTGTTTCCTGGCGCGCACACACATAATGACCCTGCATCATCGTAGGTTCAATAGTATGTTCCAAATGTTGAATCTCTACTTAGTATAAAACCAAGTCCCCAATTTATTGATATCACGGGTAATCTCGAGAACCACTAGATGGATTTTGATGCGGTTTTCACCATTCTGTAAAGGATATCTCGAGGAAGGTTTCTGTTGCAAATTATTTATTTATGAACAAAGGAAGCCAAGCAGTAATGATTTCAGTGAACAAATCAAAAATGCCTGGCGTCCGTGCGCTCTTTATGCTTACGCTGGGCAAACCGTTAAAAATGTCAGTATACTATGAGTGTATGAATTGTTAAGCATGAAACGTTCTTCAAAATAAAGTCCGCGAGGGCATATCTCTATCCTCAATACATCGCCCACTATAAGTGTTTTTACGTTTTCATTTCTTCCAACAATTTCCATTCAATTACTGAGGCGACAGTTTACGAGGCAGCTAGGGACGAGCCTATCACACCAGTTACAGCCGAGATAGTGAGCGAGCCTATTACCCCAGATACAGCCAGCAGCAAACTGTCGAGTCGTGTTAAGTTAAGACTTCAGAGAAGAGTGGTTGTGTTTAGAGTTTCCCTGGAAGTGCTACTCGGCTTTCCTTCATTTCGCCTGTGAACTTTTCGTTCCGCAAAATACATAGTCAAGTTAAGATTGGTCGGAAGGGGGATTTGTTTTTCATGCACCTCGCCATTCTTAAATTACATCTGACAAGAATTCGTTGCACACGCATCTCCATGATAATATAATTAATAGTCCAGTGAGTGATTTTAACCCAACATGCTGAGACGGAAAGCGGATATAGATCGAAACTCATTGACATCGAAAGAAAAGCGCTTATCACGTAATGCATTCATAACTGTTCCCGGATGTAGCCGGGGCGGGTTGCTAGTATTAGTAATAAATAAAGCATTCATTGCAGCCAATGGCCATAGAGAATAATACTGTGTTATATTTTTATATGAAAGTGTGTTTGATTGCAATAGAATTTAAATATTGCTTTTGGGATATTTGTGGCTAGTGAAATGTTAAAACAAATATTATGTGTGTATTGTAATGAGACGAATGAATCAACTATGTTAACAGCGAGGATAAATTCCATACAATTACCAAATAACACATAATGTGTAGAGTTAATTTATCACCCCGAGGATTATATGTTCATATTGGTCAGTACAAAACATAATGCAGTCTACTTCGTGTGGGAGTATTCAGAATATAAGAGAACAAGATGTTCAGTAAAGTGCATAGAGCTTACTTTCTCTTAAATGTATTGGGCATATTTATAACCAGGGAACGGATTTATATGTAAATACATATCTATTGAGGAAGCTAATCTTAATTACATTTTGTATTATCATTACGAATCATGACATGAGCAGTTTAAAAGTGGAGTATTCATTTTCAAAATTTTTCCATATTTGGAATTTAGCACATATGCTCCATATTCTTATTATGTTAATTATATTAAAGAAATCTTTCCAGTCGATCAACAGAAATTGTGCCCTATTACATTGGGCGGGATATAAGTATTTATATGCACTAACCTGAAAAACAAGTTTATTTTACAAACTAACACGCTTTTATGTACACAATGGGCTACCTACTTAATTGGATGATATGTTTCGAACGTCAAACGTTCATCTTCAGATCCTGCTCTCATAGGCTTAATTAAAGTACGATATTTATGAAATACACTTAAACATAAATATATATTCATACAATGTTTATATTACATAAGTTTGTAAAAGGTTGTGTAACGCGTCAAACTTATTTACAGACAGTATAGTTCACTTCTACGGTTGTTGCGTTATTATTATTGTTAATGTGGTTTAAGTACCGTATGCAGCCTGCGAAATATTGAATTGTTATTGTGATTTTTAGCACCTAAATATCCGAGCCCTATTTATCATCATGCTTACCTGCTTACAGACGTTAGTGCGGCGTTGCCGCTCTGCTATGGGCAAGGCCTGGTTATAGGAAGGCATGCCGGGAGCCATCGCGTGCTGCTTGGATTGAAGGTCAGCTTAACCTCTTCCCACCTCCTCGCTCATGCCGTCGCTAGGAAGGTTTTCGGCGTTAAATATTGGAATTAAAAATTAAAAGTGGCCCGTGGGGTTTTTACTATAATTGTACAGCTTTGTAGGATTATTGTGTACTAAATTTCAACCAGATCAGAATTTTACACCGTGATCCGTTCGCTTGTAAGACAGTCGTTCCTATATAAACTAGTGGCCTAATTGTATTGTAGTATATCGTGTGGCGAATATACACATGTTATACTGCACTAAATGGAGTTAAAATTGTGCCAACTTGTCTGGTTTTAGAAAGTGATCCTTGTTATGTCCGTCCTCGATGCTCGCGTTCACTGAACTGACGCTCCCGGAAAGTGTTAGACTTAAGTTTGTCGCCTTGTCACCAGTGGTGAGCTCTGGTTGCTATTTCCGAGTACTAATCATTAACGTTGCGTCTAAGTGCTCCCCCGTGCTGTCTGTCGTTGCAACTTAAAACCATTACTTGGTTTTATGTTAGTTTGTTTCATGGTCGGCAATGACCTATCTGTATGAATGAACGCAAAATTGAGAAGGACGATCCCCACTATTAACGACCAATATCTTCCACGCCTCGCATAAACTAATGAGTCATGTACGCGCTGCATTTCATTTAGGGACTTCTTTAACTCGTTAACACTGCCTAAATTCATATTCTTAGTCATTAAAATCGGTATAGTCCATATTTCGTCTAGAAAGTATTAAATGCTACTAAATTAACAGTCCTTTCGATAATGCAGAAACAAGGTAAAGATCCATATTTAAAAATTTAAATCGTGGTACAGGTAAAGTTGCAGACGTGGCAAAAATGAATATGGACACTGTACTATCAAATAACCTTGGATATGAAACAATTGGAAAGGTTGCTGTAATTTAGTGTGGAGATTTAACATTCAAGTTAACGTTGGATTTAATCCCAGCAGGCATTGTGAGGTTCAAATATGCCCCCACTATCTCTTCTGATGTTGAATGCAGTTTCAGTCAATATAAATCTGTCCTTAAGAAACAATAGGAGAACATCCACTTTCCAGCACTTAAAATAACATTTTGTAATCCATTGTTTTGGTAACAGAAATAAAAGTTTGAGTATTAATTATATTCAAAGATAATTCCGGTAATGATATTAAAATGGGAAATGCAACGTTATGTTTCAAGTAGATCTACTCTTGTTTAGATTCATTAAATTGGAGTATTAGAATAAAAATTATACTTTTTTTGTTATTTTAAGTCTATATATAATTCGATATTTCATTAACTAAATGTATATATACATATTTCATTAATTATTAGCACATATAAATCCGTTTCCTGGTTATGACTCGTTCTCCTTATTAGTAATGTCATTGAATGCTCTTGGATGAACGATAAATATTATACCCTATATAAGACTGCCTGTTTACTTAGTTTTATTGTAATTACGCATTTTTATCCAGAGGAATTGATTGAAACATTAGAATGGTATGCCCATCCTGCCTGCGCGGATACACAATTGCGCACGTGAATTGTACCGGCCAAGAAGGAACGGCTCATTTATACCTAACATGGTAATAATACTACAATAATTGCTTGTCCAACTAAACCAAGACACACTATAGTACACGAGGCTGAGGACCAAGCTGTCCCTAGCTACTGAAATGAACAATAATAATAATAATAATATATATTTTTTGTCGTGTGGCCTCCTGAGAAGCCGAGTGCGGGTCTTTTTAGTCGACGCCCGTGGGCGACCTGAGTGCCAGGATGAGAGATGGAATGCATGTAGATAAATGAAACTTAGAAAGGATGTGGAAGGAAGCGGCCGTGGCCTGTCAGAAGATTGCGTCCCAGTATTTGCCTGGTGTCGAAAATGAGAAACCACGGAAAACCATTTCAAGGACGGCCGACGGTAGGGCTTGAACCCATGCGTCTTCCAAGTCAGCAGTGAGTTTGGCCCCATGAAGAGGACCGCCAACCTGAGCCTAATGCGACCGCTATTAATTCACGCGTGCCCTTCATGGAGCCCCAGTACCAAGGGAAATATCCTGCTAGAACAGATACAAAATCGTACCACTAAATTCATTCTTTCAAAAAATTCCGATCTAGACTCTAAAATCAAACGCCAAAAATGTAGCCTTACATCCATTGAGAATGTATTTACCCAAATTGATTTGTTTTACCTGCGAAAACTTTTCAATAATACAGACTCATCTGTTATTTTAGACAAAATTTCCCTAGGCTACCGATCAGCTCAAAAGGGCCACGGAGTTACGCTGTACGCCCCAGCCCCCCAGGACTGTGTCGCACAAACTGGGGTTTGTAAATAGATTGATTCCTGCATGGAACAGTATACCGTGTTCCCTGAAGGCCAACAACAATAATGCCGTACAGTTCAAGATGAAGCTGTGGCATTATATGTTCAATAAGTAGGTCGTTCGTCATAAATTATGCCCCAGTTCTTTGTTGTGCTAGTGTTTCCCGTGAATCTCTATTTCCAATATTCATTTCATCTCTTCTATGGTTGTTCCTCCATTATCCTATGTAAATGTGCATTTATCATTCCCATAATCTATACTGCAAATAATATAATCTTGCTCCTTTCTCAATAATTGCCATCTTGTGTACATATATAAATATAACCCAGTATAAGTATATAGTGGGGCTTTGCTAATTTCAGAGACTCCCTTCAGTGTACTGTAAATATAGTGTAAGGCACTGATGAATAAATGTGAATTGAAATTAAATGACCTAACGCTGCGCTTTAGCGAGCGTAGCCACCGCTATCGGTATAATAATAATAATGAAAGTACGGTACTTACGAACTGAAGCCACCTTTCAGCATCTCTAGACACTTACCTGGAAGAAAAATTATATCTATGAGGGGATGTTTCTTATACATTAATTTCATATGATAAAATTATAACACAACATATATTATATCTGATGAGTGCAACAAGTTTTCATTATCGTTTTACCCTCCAGGGTTGGCTTTTCTCACGGACTAAGCGAGGGATCCCACCTCTACCACCACTGAGGGCAGTGTCCTGGAGCTTGAGACTATGAGTCGGGGATACAACTGGGGAGTGTGAGTAGCACTTCGCCCAGGCGGCCTCACTTGCAAACCGAGCAGGGGTTTGATGAGGGGAAGGGAAGAGTGGGAGGGATACACAAGGAAGAGGGAAGGAGGCGGCCGTCTATGAAGGTCTATCAAAACGTATGACTAGAGCCAAAAAGTATGTAATTCTGGATCTTTGTAGTTGTACGCCAGTGCACGTAAACCTGTGTTTTGGTGTGTTGTCACGGATATTGATAAAGAAATCCCTCAGTATGCCTTCCTTTGAAGGGGAAGTAAAGCCGGCGGTTCCATGTCATAGATGTATGGCATGTTAAAGAACCTTCATCTAATTACACTTGTGTGAAGCTAAATGATAGGTTAAATTTAACAACGCTCGTATGATCCAACGTTCGTCGCCTGGAGCCGACTGCGGTGGCCTCTAGAAACCAAGTTCTGAACTAGTAGTCGTTGACGGTGGCGTTTGGCGGCAAAAGTAGGAACTACTTGAAAATTCAATTTCTACAGTTCTTACTTGAATTAAAAGCAGTTAACACCACTAATACAGCCACCACAATTAACACCGGTTATCAGACAGATTCTACACACACCCAAAGTACACGGGGTTACATGACCGCGTTGTCGTAGCCCCTAAACTGAGGAACCAACCAACCGATATTTATAAATAGTCCAAGCATATTCTTCCTGGCGTAGCGGCTAGCATTCTTCGCTGTCGCCCTGCAAGTACATGATTGATTCCTTCCTCAGCCAATATATTTAATTCTCGTCTGAGGACTGGAACGGGGTACACTCAGCCTTGTGAGGCAAAACTGAGAATAGGCGGATTTGATTCCTACCTCAGCCGTCCTGGAAGTGATTTTCAGTGGTTTCACTGGAGTATAAGACAGTGCAAGTAGCAATAATATGACTCTTGTGACCTTGAATTTCAGCTGCTATTACTTTCTGGGAATAGAAGTTGATCACCTTGCAAAGAATCGTTTTCTTTTGTTACCAATTGAGCTATAGCGGCGATACGTTACTTAAATTTGCAATAGATGAATTGGTGTGAAATAATTCCTTCTACTTAAGGGGAACCGTACTGCCCAAAAACTTTAACATTGTCAAAATGTTGCTTTTGTGCCATGTTTATCTACGGTCCCTTAGCTTTCCAATGGTACATAGTTTTTATACCTCATTCTTGAGACTACTTTCCTTATACTTTCCCACAATCGTGCGTACTATTAGTAAATACACCAAAGTGCTCATTTGCCACATGAAACTGGGTGTACGTCGTTGAAACACTCAGACTAGAAGTTACAGTATTTTCATGGCTGAGTTGAGAATAGATACCACGGTTTGAGGGACCGAAATCTAAATTCATGTCCCATGGCCTCAGAGGAAGGACCACCGACAGTAGTGGCTACGCGGGCTAAAGCGCTGCGTTAGGTTAAGGGGCCAAGCTCTCTGCTGACTCGGTAGACGCGTGGGTTCGAGCCCCACCGTCGGCTGTCCTTGAAATGGTTTTCCGTGGTTTCCCATTTTCAACACCAGGCAAATGCTGGGACAGTACCTTCTGACAGGCCACGGCCGCTTCCTTCCACATCCTTGCCCAGTTTCATTCATCTTCGTCCATCCATCTCTCATCCCGACGCGCAGGTCGCCCACGGGCGTCGCCTAGAAAGACCTGCACTCGGCCTCTCAGGAGGCTACACGACAAAAAAAAAAAAAAAAGAGGAAGGACCACCCTATTTGACTGGGCACACTAACGTGTTGACCAACTAAAGAGCAATTTTTTAAATTAATTTTGAGTGGAAGGAGGAAATCACGCCGAATAGTTGTGGGAACGGATGCGTGGAGAACTCTTCCTATGCGGCTAATTGTAATGTAGGCTACAGAATATGCTATGATTGGTAGCAACAATAATAATAATATTGTTATTGGTTTACGTCCCTTTTAACTACTGCGACATTTAGAGATGCCAGGGTGCCGGAATATTACCCCGAAGGGGATCTTTAACTAGCCAGTAAATCTATTGGCACTGTTACCTTGCAACCTTGGTCACAGCAACCCACTCGTGATTGTTGTAGTAAGGGGCGTAACATCTAGGTAATCTTCCTCAGCATATACAGTATGTATTGGCATGAGAAGGAGAGATACATCTGTAATAGTAATGTTATTGGTTTCGTGTTCCTTTTAACTATTGCGGCTTTTAGAGACGCCGGGATGCCAGAATTTTGGCCCGAAGGTGATCTTTAACGTCCCAGGAAATCTACTGACACGGCTCCCTTGCATTTGCGCACCCGAAATTGCCAACTGACTGCGGCGGGATTCGATCCCGCTATCTTGAGCTGAGCAGGCGAGAACGTTACCGCTGAGCCATGCATCCAGTCACAGGTACATCTGCATGAGTTTTAAAAGTATTCATTTGCACGTAGAACACGATTATAAACACAGTAATCGCAATTTCCCAATGTTCACAGACATGCGAGTTGTTCTTACGTTCCGAGCCAAGAGTTATCGAGCGGAGGGAAGCCTGGCTGTAACCGAGTTACGCAGTTGGAGCTAAGCAAGTTAATGTCTGTGATTCACCGCAGCAGGCTTCTCCCCGGAATGAAGCCAGGTCTTCGCAAGTGCTCGCCATGTGACATGGCACCTGGAACATCGCTCTGCCTGCCAGATGTGTGGAATGCGAGTAATTGCCACATGAGCAACATACTAGACATTCCTGTAAGATTAGCTAGAACCCTGCAAATTACTCGTAAGTTGCTATTCTATTAGATAAACTCACAACAAGAAAACTATTTTTGAGAGTTTCTTAAAGTATTAAACCCCTTAAATACGTAACAACCGTATCAGTGAATTGACTGTCACGCTATAAATATCCCTCCTGAATTAGAATTCCTGTATCCCAGTGATTCTAAAATACCAGAGCATTTAAGAGGATACGGAAGGGTTAAAATTGTCAAAATCAAAATCTTATATGTTTTTATATTTTACTAGCAGAAGTACCCGTTCTTCGAACGGTGTTCGGTGTTAACACCAGACATAATAATAATAATAATAATAATAATAATAATAATAATAATAACAATGTTATTGGTGTTACATCCCTTTTAAGTACTGTTGCTTTTAGAGACGCACCAGACATTATCAATTGAGCTACTGTTGCAATGGTTAGCAGCTTGTAATTCCTTCATAAATGTATCAGAACGAAGTTAATTTTCTGGGAATATCACACACACTGTAAATTTAAGGGCATTATAATGTGGTTTTCGGAGATCCTTTATAGACTCGCGAATTTTTTGTCTCACATTGAGAAGTGCAACATATGCTTTGGTCGTCCTTCTATGATAATTTTTATATTTCGACTATTTTAGCATGTATTTTTGAGAAGTTTTTCCCTATATCCACCCTTCTACTGTATGAAAAGTACATTGGTGTATTGACTCATGTTTACCATACCTAATTTTACGATGCACCAAGCATCCGAACATGAGTTATAGGCGTACATAAGGATACACAGAAAGACAGACAATTCTATTGTCTACAACATATCACCCAGAAATCCAAATTTGGGTATATCTACCACACAGTATCAAAGAAAATCATCCTTACGATGAACCCGTATGTCGACAAAAAAAAAGAGAAGAAAAAAGATTAGTTGAAATGTGCTCTCAAACTAAATTCACCTAACGTGTACTTCCTGACATGAAATAGAATTGAAAGTCTTGTAGATGAAACGCAATACACGTCACATAAAAACTGACCCTCTACGTTGTGTTGGGTCCCCATACACAGGAAGACCTCTATCATAAATTATAAAAGCTTGTGGTGCATGAAAATTCAGGTTCTTTAGTCTCAAATGGCCCAAATTCCTAAAAGCCGCAAAAAAATGCTGATTCAATTAAGGAATATTTGAAAATAATGTTGTTGTTTGGAGATATAATAGACCTTCTGTACTATATGTCGCACGTGAAAATTGCATGAAAAAATCCTAGATTACCCCTTGACCCCCTTAATTGCATTGGTGAATTATACAGTCTACGTTGGTTCCGTGATAACCTTATATTTGCAAACTTTCACAGAAATGTAATAAATGTAATAAATTGCTTCTTACTGAAATAGATGGAAAGTTGGATGCCACCCCTTGAGATAATGTTGTCATGGTTACGGATTTGCATTCCTTCATTAGTTTGTTAAATTTAATTTAATTAGTTTTCTGGGAATGTTTCAGAAACTGATGGTTTAAGAGCCTTATAATGTAGTTTTCGATGACCCTAGAGTTTTATTTCTGGCACCGAGGGGCTTTGTCTCGTCGTTGTACGCCATAATATAATACTACTAATAATAATATAATATAGGGATAGGAATATAATAGACCTGCCATACCACACCCGCAGGTGTAAATCGCGTGAAAAAATTCTAGACTACCCCTTGACCCCCTTAAGCGCATTTTACATATTGATGAAATTTACAGCTTAATTTGGTTCCATAATAACCATCTAGCCGTTTGCAAACTTTCACACTAATGTAATTAATGGAATTGCATTGCGTCTTACAGCAATAGATGGACCTCTGAGAATCGGTTGCCATGGTTATCGGCTTGCATTCGTTCAGTAGTTTATTAAATTAAATTAAATTAGTTTTCTAGGAATATCTCAAAAACTGTTGGACGTAGGACCTTAAAATGTGCTTTAGGGCCCCCGAATGTTATCTCTCACATTGAGGGGCTGAAAATGGGCTTTGTCTCGTCCTTCTACTCCTATTTCAGCATGTATTTTAAGGAGGTATGCCCCCTTTTATGATAGGCACAGAGAAGAGATACATCAATGATTAGTATCGTGCCTCTGATGGATATCTGTACCAAATTTTGCGTTGATACACCCAGCCGTTCTCGATTTATAAGGGAACAACGTTGTCCACAATCAAACAAACAGACAGACAGACCAAAACATTATTTTCGCGCGCATCTATCATAAAACAGTCTGAAACGTGTAAATAACTCAAATTTCCGTAGAAATTCAGAAAAAAAACAAATTTTCTATTTATATATGTAGAGATATACTGCACGGCTCGGTGTTGACCGTGTTTTATTGCACAAATTTAGGATTTACTCCCTAACCGTTGGAGATACACGAAAAGTGTTAAGGACCTTTTGGATAGAAAGTTGAATGTTAAAGCTCATGTATGCCATCAAAAGGTTGCTATGTCTTAGCGTTCTCTTTTTATTTGAAATGGAAATATCAAATTTTGAAACCAAAGGGTGTAGTGACGTCATAAATGTGGGTTTTACTCGCTAACCGTTGGAGATAAACGAAAAGTGAAGCTCGTATGTACCGTCAAAAGTTTGCTATTTCTTAGCGTTCTCTTTTTATTTGATAAGGAAGTATGAAGTTTTGATTAAAGTGTGTAGTGACGTCACTAAAATGGTCGCCATTTTTAATAGTGCAAATTATCGAAATAAAATGTATCCTATATGTAAACCTGGTAAATCAGCTACATCCATGCAAAATTTCATTTAAATCGGACCAGTGGTTCTTGCGTTATTGAGCAGCACACAGACAGACAGAAAGACAGACACACACCATCTCATTTTTATATATTAGTATAGCAGAAGTACCCGTCCTTCGAACGGTGTTATATATTAACACCAGACATTATCAATTGAGCTACTGTTGCAATGGTTAGCGGTTTTTCATTCCTTCATAAGTTTATCAGAACGAAGTTAGTTTTCAGGGAATACCACATACACTGTTAATTTAAGGGCCTTAAAATGTGGTTTTCGGAGACCCCTTATAGACTCGCGAATTTTGTGTCTCACATTGAGAAGCGCAACATATGCTTTGATCGTCCTTCTAGGATAATTTTTTATATTTCGCCTATTTTAGCATGTATTTTGAGAAATTTTTCCCTATATCCACCCTTCTACTGTTTGAAAAGTACGGTGAGGAGTTTTATAAATGATTGGTGTATTGACTCATGTTTACCATACCTAATTTTACGATGCACCACGCCTACGAACACGATTTATAGGCGTACATAAAGATACACAGAAAGACAGACAGACAATTCTATTGTCTACAACATATCACCCAGATATCCAAATATGGGTATATCTGCCATACAGTATCAAACAAAATCATCCTTACGATGAACCCGTATGTCGACAAAAGAAAGATTAGTTAAAATTTGCTCTCAAACTAAATTCACCTAACTTGTACTTCTTGACGTGAAATAGAATTGAAAGACTTGTAGACGAAACGCAATACACCTCACATAAAAATGACCCTCTACGTTGTGTTAGGTCCACATACACAGGAAGACCTCTTTCATAAATTATAAAGGCTTGTGGTGCATGAAAATGTAGGTTCTTTAGTCTCAAATGGCCCAAATTCCTAAAAGCCGCAAAAAATGCTGATTCAATTCAGGAATTTTTGAAAATAATGTTGCTGTTTGGAGATATAAAGGATGATTGTAGTTTTACGTGACCATTAATCGCGAGATCATAAGCCACGGGACCTCCATTTTACGTGGAATCTGAACCACAGGGCATGGCATTTCACTTTGCAAATGTTTGGAGATATAATAGTCCTTCTGTACTATATGTCGCACGTGAAAATTGCATGAAAAAAATCTAGGTTACCCCTTGACCCCCTTAATTGCATTGATGAATTATACAGTCTACGTTGGTTCCGTGATAACCGTATAGCCATTTGCAAACTTTCACAGAAATGTAATAAATAGAGTGACATTACTTCTTACAGAAATAGATGGAAAGTTGGATGCCACCTTTTGAGATAATGTTGTCATGGTTAGCGATTTCCATTCCTTCATTAGTTTGTTAAATTAAATTAGTTTTCTGGGAATATTTCAAATACTTTTGGTTTTAGGGCCTTATAATGTAGTTTTCGAGGACCCTTAAGGGCCCCCAAGTTTTGTTTCTGGCACCGAGGGGGCTTTGTCTCCTCGTTGTACGCCATAATATAATAATAATAATATAATATAGGGATAGGAATATAATAGACCTGCCGTACCACACCCGGAGGTGTAAATCGCGTGAAAAATTCTATTGTACCCCTTGACCCCCTTAAGCGCATTATACGTATTGATGAATTCTACAGCTTAATTTCGTTCCGTGATAACCTTCTAGCCGTTTGCAAACTTTCACACCAATGTAATCAATGGAATTGCATTGCGTCTTACAGCAATAGATGGACCTCTGAGAATCTGTTGCCATGGTTACCGGCTTGTATTTGTTCATTAGTTTATTAAATGAAATTAGTTTTCTGGGAATATCTCAAAAACGGTTGGTTTTAGGGACTTAAAATGTGGATTTCGGGGACCCTTCGGGGCCCCCGAGTTTTGTCTCTCACATCGTGGGGATGAAAATGATTTTAGTCTCGTCCTTCTAGTCCTATTTCAGCATGCATTTTAAGGGGGTAGGCCCCCTTTTATGAGAGGTACGGAGAAGGGTTACATCAATGATTAGTGTCGTGCCTCTGATGGATATCTGTACCAAATTTTACGTTGATACACCCAGCCGTTCTCGAGTTATAAGGGAACAAATTTGTCCACAGTCAATCAAACAAACAGACAGACCAAAACATTATTTTCGCGCGCATCTAGCATAAAACAGTCTGAAACGTGTAAATAACTCAAATTTCCGTAGAAATTCAGAAGAAAACAGACAAATTTTCTATTTATATATAGAGAGATATACTGCACCGCTCGGTGTTGACCGTGTTTTATTGCACAAATTTAGGTTATACTCGCTAACCGTCGGAGATACACGAAAAGTGATAAGAACCTTTAGGATAGAAAATTAAATGCTAAAGCTCGTGTATACCATCAAAAGTTTGCTATTTCTTAGCGTTCTCTTTTTATTTGAAATGGAAATATGAAATTTTGAAACCAAAGGGTGTAGTGACGTCACAGAAGTAGGTTTTACTCGCTAACCGTTGGAGATACACGAAAAGTGATAAGAACCTTTCGGATAGGAAATTAAATTTCAAAGCTCATATGTGCCATCAAAAGTTTGCTATTTCCTACCGTTCTCTTTTTATTTGATATGGAAATATGAAATTTTGAAACCAAAGGGTGTAGTGACGTCACTAAAATGGTCGCCATTTCTTAATAGTGCAAAATATCGAAATTAAAAGTATCCTATATGTAAACCTGGTATTTCAGCTACATCCATGCAAAATTTCATTTAAATCGGACCAGTGGTTCTTGCGTTATTAGGTAACAGACAGACAGACAGAAAGACAGACACACACCATCTCATTTTTAGCCTATTTTCAATTTTGAAAAAATAGGCTTATGAGATCACCTTTTGTCCGTGTGTGTGTGCGTGTGTGTGTGTGTGTGTGTGTGTGTGTGTGATTCGTGTGTGTGTCCCCCCCTAATAAAATCTAAACGGGTGGAGCGATTTCAATGAAACTCGGTAAGTTCATAGCACTATTCCCTGCGACCCCGACCGTGCCCTTCAAATTTTGTTACGACTCACCAATCCAACATGGCAGCTGTGCGAAATATTTCACCAGCATTCAATATCTCCGAAATTATTACCGATATTACCCTGACATTGTGTATGGTGATAAAGGGAACAACTATAAGTTCATTTATGTGACCTTTGAAAATCTGGTAACAACAAAACGAACATGGCGGCCAAGCGAAGTTGCGACTTTTAAATAGACGTTTCTCGCGATTTAACCAACCAAACGCAATGAAACTTGGTACAGTATATGTTTATATACATTGTAATGCACCGACATCTAACTTCGTTCAATTGTTTACATAACCACAAGATGGCGGATGTGCGAAATATTTCACCGGCATTCCATATCTGTGAAACTATTAGCGGTATCTCCATGAAATCTTTTACGGAGATAAAGGGCACTACGGAAGCCCAACTATAAGACTTTCAGAAACCTGTTAACTACAAAACGAGCATAGCAGCCAAGCGAAGTTGAAAATTTTAAATAGACCTATCTCGAGATTTAATGTTCCAAACGCACTGAAATCTGGTACAGGAAATATTTATGCACATTGTAATGTAATTTAGTTCAATTGTTTACATAACCTCAAGATGGCGGATGTGCAAATTTTAAAATTAAGTTTTTATTTCTTGTGATGTAGTCATGCGATCGAATTGAAAGTTTGAATATTGAACCTACGCAATAATTTTCCTTTAATGGTACACGACTCTATGGCCTATACATTTAACAATTCAACATGGCGACCATCCAAAATATTTAGTCGGCTCTGAATATCTACGAATCTATTATAGCAATCAAACTGAATTTCTTAATGTTCATAGGGGCTATGAACTTAAGTTCACCTATAGGACTTTAAATAACTTGGTGTTCACAAATCCTACATGGAGGCGACGCGAAATATAAAAATTCACATGGACGTTTCTCGCAATTTAACCATCCGAGTGTAGTGAAACTTGGAACAGTAAATCCTTATGCGAATGGTAATCCACTGGCATCTAATTTATTTCAATTGTTTCCATAACCTCAAGATGGCAGCTGTGCGAAATTTTAAAATCTCCTTGTTACTTCTTGTGTCCTAATTATGCGATTGTAGTTTGAATACTACACGTACACAATAATCTGCATGTAACAGTACATAACTCTAGGACCTACATATATAAAATCCAACATGGCGACCATCCGAAATTTTTAGTCGGTTCTCAATATCTACGAATCTATTACAGCAATCAAACTGAAATTGTGTATGTTGCTAGAGGCAATTAACATAAGTAGGATATATGAAAATAGGCTGTATAGTTCTTCACAGAACTACTTGTTATATATTAGTATGATGAATCTCTCAGGTCTGCCCTTTAAAATGATGTGTAATACGTTATAGTTAAACCATAAGAAATTACACTAATTTTAATTTACACTTGCGCTAACAATGAGATAATCATCATGTGTAGAAATTTTTGACTGCAGTTTTCACAGTTCCATTTTCTTTAAATGTATGTTCCTTTTTCTAGGCGACCATTTTTCACAGAGCTGTGAAATTTGCGCCTTAAATTTGTGTTATGGTGGTTAATATTATAACGGAGAAGTTTCCTTGTTTAAAGTAAAACTGTTTTTGTCTTGGCTGTTTTTTTTTTTAAGAAAAAGTAATTATATATTTTTTAAGTTAATAATTTCTGACTTCCCTGAAGTCCATTATAAAAAGCGCTCCATTAATAACTCAATTAAGTATTGAATCAAATGTGACATAAATGTCATTATCATAACTTTATTACATTCTGAGGAAAAGGAACATGAATTAAACAAACTTAACAATGGTAAGATAGGCCAGGGGTTCCCATTAAGTGGTCCGCGGACCCCCAGAGGTCCGCGACGGTTGGCCAGGGGTCCGGGAAGAAACGTCAAGAAATAACGCAATAATGCAAATGGAAAACGGAGAAAGTACAAAGAGTTCCTTAAAAATAATAATTATGCGTCGCCATCCACAGCATAAATGGCGAACTCGTATGTGCCGCAGCGTAATTTGAGCTTTTCAAGTTTCCCGCTAGAGAGCTTTCTGCACCTTTATCTCTGTGTCCTGCTCCGCAGCCATTTTGTGATTTTACATATTTACATGTTTTTGAAAGTTGAAACCTTTGATTGCTTTAATAGTTAAAACTCCATTGAATATGGATCGTTGGTTGAAGAGTGGATCTTTAAAGTGAAATAGGCTCTCTGCTTCAGATAGTGACGAAGAGGAATCTGTGGTAATAAATATAGAAGTGAATGGGCCGCCTGCTGCCTTTCTTGAGCCTAGCCATTCAAAGAGTAAGCCAACTGTGAAATGTAGGAAATACGATATAAAATATTTGGAAATCGGCTTTACGTTTTGTGGACCTGAAGTTTTTCCTAAGCATCCATGCGTGATATGCTTGGAAACCTTTGCCAACGAGAGTATGAAACTTGCAAACCAAAAATCCCTCAGTATGCCTTCCTTCCGAGGGGAGCAATGGGTCCGTGCTTATATAACGATCGCTTTAGGGGGTCCGAGAATAATTCCTAATGGGAACCTGTGAGATAGACCATTCTGTATTCCCTTAAATGGACGTTTAGCCCATAACATATATCCGGGGTATGGTAATGCAAAGAGTTGCTAGAGAGGTAATGTTACTGTGTGGTGAACATGATGCACCTCACCGGTAGATGTCGCCTTTCATGTCGAGCCTGACAATAGAGGACGCGCACACAATATCAGTTAATTACCCGTACTTTGTCGGTCACCACACCCTTACTGTACGTGGAGCTAGAACAAGCCTCCAATTTAGTGTGTTCACAACAATATTTTCATGATGCAAACTCTTTGCTGAGCTGTGAAAGCTCATACAGGGACTGATTGCATTCATTGTGATACAGACATCACTTAGAGATTGTGTATACAGCCATACCTAACAGTTTATTCACTGTACCGTAGAATCGAAACCCTAGCTGGCTGTGCGATGTGGCGGATAGGATGAATTTCTCTGATCTCAAGCTAGCGGGATTAATGTATGGCTAATTCAATCGGCGTTCAAGCGTGAGCCTAAGTGCAAGATATCCTATATATTATTAGATTTAAGGCATATTAAGGAAAACTCTAAAATCTCTGAGTCTAAGACGATGATGTTGTTGCTGTTGTTGTTAATTTTACATCTCATCCATTTGATATTTAGATTTCTTTGAATTTTGAGATAAATGTTCAAGACCCTCTGCTACACTGAAATACATTGAGTCATCGATGCAGAATTTTCACTATACTTGATGGCAGGCCTAAAACCTCTCATAAGTGGTTCAGGGAGGTCAGGAAGGATCTGGAGAAAATGGATATGAAGTGCGAATACATCGCTAATAGAACAAAGTACCGGCAGGAGGTCTAAAACTGTAAGAGCTTTCACGAAGGAGGCAACCCGAACAGCGGATGAACGGTGGAAAGGAGACAGGCTGCCAGAGAAAGACTGCCACGATACTGGGCTGGAAAGAACAGTTGTTTGACGAGGTCCATAATGGCTGAAAACTAAATATAATAATTATAATAATAATAATAATAATAATCATCATCATCATCAACAACAACAAGTGCATCTCGCTAGACGCGAAATAAAGCACTATACAACGGTGATTCTTCCGGAAGCAAATTACGCAGTTGAAACAATGGTGATAGACGGTCATTGCAAAATTAAGGATAGAGAAAAACAGGAAAGAAAAATTCTCAGAAAGATTTACGGGCCAGTTAATAATAACGGTATTTGGATGAAGAAACCTCAAAATGAACTCTACCAAAAGATCCACACGATAACGGACGTAATCAGAGAACGCCGAGCACAGTTTTATACACACATTTACAAGATGGAAAACTTCAGAAAGGCGAAGAAATTGTTCAACGTTATAACACAGAGTAAGTGTGGCACGTAGTGGCTGACAGAGGCCCAGATATACCTACAACAGGTCAACATAGAAAATCTCGAGGACCGCACCGAGTGCCAGAATAAAATCAAAATTGTTAAGTTTGAGCATAGACTATCACGACAGCCTGGAAGAAAATGGACGGCTGGGCGGAAAAAGGAGCATTCTGAGAGAATGAAGAGATTTCTGGAAGAGAAGCGGGAAAACGCCAGGAGAGGAAATCATGAATTAAGTTCAATCACTCTCCTAAAGGGGAACAATCGATTAAATAAATAAATAATAACTATTTTCATCATTAACTTTCACATATTAGGCCTAGTGGCCTGTTATGGTCTCTTCTTTGATCTTCCCAGATTTCTTCGACCACTTGGAGCACACAGACGAATCGGTTTAGGGATTTGGCTAGGACTCATCCTGTCCACATGTTCTTTCCATGTTTTCCTATGCTGTTGTATATGCTGTACAATTGGAGTGTTTTTATTTAGAGTAACCAGAAGTTCGTCTCATGAATCTCATTTCTGCTGGAGTTAGTCTTCTTTCATCTGCCTTCCTGATTGTCCAGGCCTCACTTCCATATGCAAGAAGTGGTCTAGTAAGAGTTTGAGATACAGGGTGATTCATTTTCTGGAAGCGGGGCCGGCGACCGGCTGCCGGGCGCGCGTACCTTCCGCCAGCCAACCGTGCTCGGGCTTCGGACAGTGCGCAGGCGAGATAACCAGGGTCGTTACAGTCATTAAGTCACTAGACTTTCATCAACGAGTCTCTGATGTGTCAGTGCACAGATAAGAAGGTAGCATAAACGTTCAGTCTAATACTGTATGTCGTTGTACCTGAGATGGCTTGAAAACTTGATTGTTTACTCCTGTAATTATAATAAATTAATAATAAAGCAAAGCCTACTCCGTACAGGCCATGGAGGCCCTGGTAGTAATGGAAGGTAGAGGCTTCCACTCTTTGTGACATCGACACCAGATGGGATGGAGTTGTCAGCTCCACAACCAGCTGTCTTTGCTCCTAAGAATTACCCTGGTACTCATTTCTGGTGTAGGCTGAGTGAACCATAGGGATATTTGCGTTTCCGAAAGTGGTAGTTTTGTTTCTAAAATCCACTACCTGGATGGGGTTCGAACCCACTCCTTTTCATTAGAAGCTCAGCGCTTCTACTGACTGCGCCACGCAGCCCCCAATAAATTAATAATAATAATAAAATAATAATTTCATAAATAAATACACAACTACGTGAGAACAGGCACAGGTCGAATTATGAAATTAGTTTAAAAGTAAAAATACACTGGTGTTTTATTAAACGATGAGTCAGTTTAAATATCCTGATAATGCAATATCAGAGTGACATATTTAGCTGCTCCGAAGGGATTGTGGTAAGCCACAACAAGAGCCGACTGCCAAGTGTTGGACTGCAGCTGTCAGAGAAGCTCTTCATGCCTCAGCTGTTCAATAGCGAACACCAGTCACCTCTAATCAACAGCAAGCACAATGCGGTCTGCGCCTGCACAATACGTGTACATGCTACCCGCAGAACTTGTGTGAACGACAAGTTGCCTACCCATGACGGCGCCTCTAGTATCACAACATTACCTCGACTGCTTGCTTTGTTGCTGCATTAACGATGCATGTCCCATTGCACACAAAGGTCACTCGGTCACAAATCAACCTTTCTGCTATTCCGACATGGTATCCATTTTAATGAATATCTGACTGCAGTCAAAAGAGTGTTACGGGACACAGCACCCTCGCGATACAGTGATAACTGAACTGTGGTTCATTGATTGTATACGCTATAGATTTATTGATTTACTTTGCGAATACATTCCAAGATCTCTATTATTATTTTGTTGTAGTTTTTGATTCATGTAGGGGCTTTCAGCATCGTGGTCATGTACCCCATATACGTGGGTCTGTGTGAAATCCGTCTGATAAACCTATATCATAGCTAACCCGTAAGATACAATGCCTATCCCTCCCTATATTACTCTGCTAAGGTCCGATTCCAGTCTAGTACCGAAAATAAGGTCCCAATAACACCAGCCTACACATATGGGGTACCTACAGGTTCAGCATAACCCAATGCGTAAGCGAAACGCACTCACTTAATCTTTAAATTCCACACAATTAAATAAATGTATATTTACAATGAAATAATGAAAGAATGCAACACGGTAACCATGGTAACAGAATCTCACAGGTCCATCTACTTCTGTAAGACGCAATGCAATTCCAATTATACAACTGGTATTTAATTTACATGCATTCACGATATTGAAAAACTTCTTAGTGAGTCTGTTCACATCCATCCTATATATGTGTCCATAGAACTGCAGACGTCTCTTCCTAAATGTATCTGTAAAGGTGTCTGTATTTTCATAAAGTTTCTTTGTTGGTCTCCTGACCCAAATTCCATCACGGAAAACAGCACCATGGATTTTCCTAAGAAATTTTCGTTCCTGTTTCTCAATATAATTAATTCTCGTCATTCCTCTAATGACTGTGGTTTCTGCCGCGTACAAGGCTTCAGGCAAAACAACTGCGTTGTAAAGGCACAGTTTCGCATAATGAGATACTGTTCTTTTGTTGTAATGATTCCATGTCAGCTTGTACGCCTTCTACAGTTTTACTATTCTCTCTGCATTAGAAATTGAAGTATATATATATTATTTATTAGATTCTAAACTTGTTAACTTGAATTTCAGAAGGTTGAATAATGTGTAGATGGATAGTCTGTTGATGTACCCAGTCCTGCCTTGCTGGCATTAGTGTATGTGCTTCATTTTCAGTACCGTCAAATATTGCTTGCTAAGCCACGGAGCTGTTTGCCGGCGGCGATTGAGAAGTCACGTGCTCGGTCAACAAACACGGCTCCATCACGTACGACGCACTCAAATCAAACAGCGCCTTACAGCCACGGAATACACAAACACTGCCCCCGGGCAATCAACAGGGTAGCACAGTGTCAACTGTGGCTAAATGCTCTCTCAGGCGGCTGCCATGAATATAAACTTACTCCAAGCTGGGAATACATCTTAGATATGGGCTCGGTTGCAATCCTGGCATTAACGCCTTGGATATCGACTTCATCAGCACATTGAACTTATACATCAACTGTCGCATCATCACAGTGTAAGGAAAACGGAAAGAAATCTTGTAGAATCCCAACCACAGGACATGGCATTTCATATCTAAAATCTCACATGGATTGACTTGGAATCTAACCCGATCAACCTTGGTCAGAGCTTTACTGCTGAGCCACCATGCCCGCAAACCATCACAGTTTAACGCAGAGATTTATCACACATGCACAAGGATACGGCGATAGTGGTCACGATAGCCCAAGCTCCTACAATGATCAACAGAAAGGATTTTCTCTAGAAAATATTCCACCACAAATCAAGACAATCAGTTAAGGTACAGTATATTTGTATATTTGGTGTTTATGCACTAACATATTGTTTTCATACTGTTGTCTTCATTGTTGCGAAATTAACAATTAATTTATACATTTTCAGTCGCTCAACACGTACAAAGTACTTATACCCGATTATATCTGTCGATTGAGGCAAGTGAAGTAGACAGCTGTGGCTAGGTATTAACACATGATAAACAAAAATGACAATCATGTTTTATGTTCAAATTATAACTGTAGCAGGATTTTAGAAGTTCTGATAAAGAAAAGATACCTAGGAACCCATAAAAACGTATTCTTCTTCTTCTTCCTCTTCTTGATCTAGCCTTTGTTCCGCAGAGCAGGGTCGGCACTTCTGCACAATTGCCTCCAACTTGCACGGTCTGCAGCGTTATTCCTCTCAACATTGGCTGCTCTCATGTCCTCCTTGATTTGCTCAAGCCACCGCTTCTTGGGCCGTTCTTGTGCTCTTTTTGCCACTGTGTCCTCGCAACTCCGTAGTACATGTCCGTACCAACGCAGGTGAGCTTCCAGCATCTTGTCAGAAATCGGTGCGACACCAAGTGTGCCTCTTATATGGACATTAGTGGCATGATCTAGTCTTGTTAGTCTAAAGGACCAACGCAGCATCCTCATCTCCATGTACAGTAGCGCAGCACTTGCTCACATCTGTTGGTTACTGGCCAACACTCAGTTCAATACAATGCTACAGGTCTGATCACAGTGCGGTATACTTTCGATTTCAGCTGTACAGGAATCTTAAGATCACATAAAACACCTGTCACCTGTCGCCATTTGGCTTAAGCTATATTTGTTCGCATTCGAACAATGTGTCTCCAACTGTTGTTATGTATGAGGCCAAATATCGGAATCCAGTGATCTTGTTGAGTTGTTATGCATCAATAGATATAGAGCCATCGGTTTGCTCTCCACACTCCATGTATTCAGTTTTGGAAATGTTAAATTTCAGTCCATATGCAACAAGGTAGCCATTCCAAATCTGTCTTTGCTGCTCTAGGTCTTGGCGTGTCGCACTTGCCAACAAGACATCAGCAGCGTACAGAAGATTCCAGGTATTTTTGGTCTGGATATCTACAGGTACCCGTAGTATTTTACGACAATTTATTTTTGTTGTCAACATTCCTTTTCGCAACTAGTTCAAAGTTTACATCAATACATGAGATATCACTGGATATGTATTTTCACCAGATTCTGACGTATAACATTCATGTTGTATTAATAATTATATATTATTCGTTTGAAACTTTCTCTAATCATAACAGTGCATCAGAGACATACCCACAACTTGTGATCTCTGCCTTTATCTTAGCCACAACCAACTTGATCGCATCCTTACCCCATGGGATGATCATAATGTTTTCGGAATTATGATAAGATGAAGCTTACCGACAGCGTTAGCTATGCTCGCTAACGTGCAGCGCTAGACCATGGGGCCAATCTCTCTGCGTACTCGGCAGACGTGGGTTCGAGCACCACCGTCGGCCTTTCATAAAATGTTTTTCCGTGGTTTCCCCATTTTCAACTCCAGGTAAATGCTAGAACGGTACCTTCTGACAGGCCACGGCCGCTTTCTTCCACATCCTTGCTCAGTTTCATTCATCTTCAATCAAGAGATTGAATGGCGGCTGAGTGAACAACACGGCAGTGAATAGCTCCGAAAACATTGTGTATTAAAGAGTGTATTCGAGGAAGAACCTAAACCATATTTGTCACCCGACAATATAAGTGCATACGTTGCCCAGTAACTAATAAGAACATCAATCAGAATTACTAACTTCCTCGTAAATTGGTTAAATAGGAGTTTTCGCCTGCATCGGCAACATGGGCGACTGTGGAGAGTGTGGCTGTAGCTTGGGAAAGGCTGGAAAGGTACAGTGTGGTTCATGTAAAAAGTGGTTCCACAAGAAGTGCGTGAATACATTGGACAGATTCACCGAGTGCCTGTGTGTGCAATGTGTGGACTATAGTGCAACTATAAGTGACAGTGTACGTGACAAAGACACTCCATCAATGGAGAATATTTATGGAATGCTGAAAGACTTAAAAGAACAACTTAAAATCATAAAAGACGAACAAAGAGCGAGACAGACTGATCTAGGTAACTCATTGGAATTGTACCATAAGAAACTAGACGATTGTGTAACATTAATTTCTAACCAGCAGATAGAAATTAAAGAATGTAAAGGACAGATTGACACATTAACCCAGCAAAATGTAAATCTCAAGGCGAAGCTAAAAACCCTAGAAAACCGCCTAGGAGAATCTGAGCAGTACACACGTAGGAATACGGTGGAAATATACGGTGTCCCGGAAGTTCCTAACGAAAACATTATTGAAACTGTGAAGAAAGTAGGTCAAGCTCTGGATGTGGTCATCACTGAAACAATGGCAGATGCCTGTCATCGACTGCCTAAGTCACCTAATCATCAACACAGTGGCATCATCTTAAAATTCGTTCGGCGGGACGACAAGGAGCATTTTATGAAGCGTCGCCGCGTGAAACGGAATCTCTCCACTCGTCACGTCGGTCTTCCTGACGACAGTGTAATTTCTGTGAACGAGAGTTTACACCAGAGAAGAGGAAATTACTGTCACAAGCTCGGAACATCAGGAGAGAGAAGGAGTATTCTTTCTTGTGGGTAAGAAATGGACACATTAAAATACGCAAATCTGAAGGTTCTCGAGTCATCGTAATTCGAAATGAGGATGACCTGAACACTCTCTAATGGTATCAAAACCTAGATTATCCATTTATTATCAAAATGTAGGAGGAATGAATACAAAATTAGATTTATTCAATGAAAACCTGATCACCAAAAAGCATGACTTAATTCTAATTACAGAAACATGGTTATATAGTAAAATCGCTGACAATGAGGTCTGTTGTGATATGTACAGAGTATACAGGGCTGAGAGGCTTGCTAGAGCAGGGGGTGGGGTGGCTGTTTTGGTCCGGAGCGGTTTAACAGTACTCAAGGTCGAAAGAATGATTGGCAGCTTGGAATGTCTATTAGTGAAACTGGTTATTGGAGGAAATATGTGTTACGTCTGTAATGTTTACATTCCACCAGCTTCAAAAGTAGAAACATACAGGCAACTATACCGGTGGTTGGAATCCAGCACAGAAATATATGATAAAAATGTATTAATCTTTGGTGACTTCAATATCCCAAGAATACAAAGTTCAATAATTAAAGATGACAAGAGAACTCGTAAATTTTATGAATTATCTTCAGCTAAAATCTTATAATTCAGTACTACACCGTAACGGGAGGACGCTGGACTTAGTTCTATCCAACAAACCCAACATAAATGCAACGGAAAACACAGACCCACTGTTACCGCTGGATTGCCACCACCCAGCTCTGGATGTGGAAATATCTCTAACTATATGTCGAAACCAAGTAATTATCCAGCCTAATGATACCTATAACTTCCGGGAAGCCGATTTTGAGCAAATGTAAACTCGGTTGAGGGATAGTGCCTGGGGTCAAATATACGAGTGCACTGATTTAAATACTGCAGTAGACCTGTTTTTTTATTTAGATTTTCAACACAGTACTTGGCGAAACCGTTCCTATATGTAAACGACAAACGGGCAGAAAATATCCTGTCTGGTTCTCTAAGGAAACAAAGAGTAAATTGAAGGTGAAGGAACACCATAGGAAGAGAAAATATTACTCAGATCATCATAGACTACGTTTTGAAGAATTAAGGACAGAAATTAAAAAGGACATTAAATTATCTCATAAGAAATATATCCATAATATTGAACAAAACATTAGCAGGGACTCAAAGAAATTTTGGACGTTTATTAAAAACAAGAAAAAAATAGGAACACATGCGACACTTTTAAATATAATGAAGAATTGGACAGGGGTGATTCCATTGTTGAAGGTTTCGCGTCATATTTCAAATCAGTGTATGGCTCTCAGTCAGCCCAATACTAAGTCCCAGCCTGCAATTCGAATACTCCCAACACCCTTCACATAAAACTTGTCTCAAAGGAAGAGGTAGAAATGGCATTTAAAAAATTAAACCCTAAGTCGTCGGCTGGTCCTGATAATATTCCTCCGTATGTAGTTACGGGATGTGCTGAAAGTCTCAAGGACACGTTACACTTTATATTTAACTTAGCCATACAAACTTGTACGTTCCCTGACGCCTGGAAAATCACTCGTGTCTGCCCTATACTAAAATCGGGAGATCCATCACTAATTAATAACTACCGTCCTATGTCTATTTTATCTGCAGTAGCCAAGGTATTTGAATTCATATTGCACGGAAGAATATCAATATTTGTCAGACCACTCGTAACAGATAACCAACATGGTTTCCTATCCAGGAAATCTACAGTGACGAATGCAATTAATTTTACTCAAATTATATCTAAAGAGTTAGATAAAGGAGGGCAAATGGATGTCATATTTACAGATTTCGAGAAAGCTTTCGACACAATAAATCACGATATCCTTCTTAAAAAATTATGTATTTTGGGATTCTCCCACCCATTACTCAAATTATTCATCTCCTACCTAAGAGACAGGAAACAATTTGTTTTGTTCCAGAAAATTGTCTCAAAGGAATTCATAGTTCATTCCGGAATACCCCAAGGCTCTAACCTTGGACCTTTGATTTTTCTAGCAATGATCAATGATTTGCCACGATTCATTCTGCACTCAAATAGTATTTTATATGCAGATGACTTCAAAATGTTTAAATCAATTTCTTCCACTAATGACTGCACTCTACTACAAAATGACCTAAATAATATACACAAATGGAGTATAGAAAACAAATTATACTTAAACGTACCGAAGTGTGCTGTTATGACCTTTACACGTAAGAAGAACCCAATCACATTTGTTTATGGAATTGGACCTAAGTCATTGAAAACAGTAAGCGAGAAGAAAGATCTAGGAATTCTATTTGACCGAGAGCTTGCTTTCACTTACCATGTGCAAAAGACGGTCGGGGATGCTTACCGCATGTTAGGGTTTATAATAAGAAACACTAAGCCATTCATTAGGACCAGTACCTGCATAAACCTTTATACTGCATGGTGAGATCCAAGCTCGAGTACGCCAGCCAAGTATGGAGTCCCTGGCAGAAAACATGCATTAAGTCCATTGAGCAAGTTCAAAAGAAATTCCTCAGATATTTACACCTCAAAATAACGGGCAATTACCCACACATGGTACCCTACGGTAAACTTTTGTTGAATTTCGGCATGAATAGTTTGGAGTCTCTAAGGCAAGTGAATGATATGAAATTCCTTTATAAAGTCATTAACGGTCAAATTGATAACTCATTTTTCCTATCGCTCCTAAATTTCAACATCCCTCGCTTAACTACAAGATCAACCATAACATTCAAAAATGATATAACCAATTCACCTGTATGGAGGCTTTGCAGTATTTACAACGTTGCGGTTAGTGTAAACTGGAAACTAGATTTCTGTCTCTCAATCAGACCGTTATTGGAAATTATAATCCAGTCACTCTAATTCATACTTGAAATAAAATTATCACATATAACAGAATCAACAATGTATAAATGTGGATGGGCCTGTTCCCTAGTTATTAATGTTTCCTTTTAGTTTATTATGTAATAATTTCAAAACCTGTTTTTATATTTGGCATTAGATCAAATTTAGATTTAGTTCTTATATTATCTTTATACTACTATGCATTTTGATCTGTGTGAACTTCCTAGTTTTAAGAATTACATTAAGATATTAATACTTAATGCAGACATATCAGGAAATGTATCGTACTGTGTAGGTGCACTATTATTGGGGCGCACACTGAGCCCTGTTGTGTACCATCAACAAATAAATAAATAAATAAATTTCATCTCTCAGCATGCTGAACTGCTGTGCCCAAGATAGCGGGTTAAAACCCGGCCGAAGTAGTCGGATTTTTTAACGGCATTAAAAATCCCTCAGTATGCCTTCCTTCGGAGGGGAAGTAAAGCCGGCGGTCCCATGTCATAGATTTATGGCATGTAAAAAACCCTTCCACAGACTAAACTTGTGTGAAGCTTAATTGTTAGGTTAGATTTCGTTGGAACGCTCTATCAAAGTTCCAACGTTCATCACTAGGTATCATTGACATCTGGTAGCGAAAGTTGGAACTACTTGAAATTGAACGGAACTTGTAACTCACCCTAAGGGTGTCCGCTGGAAACAGCTACAGACTCAGGCGAGCCGAACATGTCCTCGGACACTCCCGGCACTAAAAGCCATACGATAAATAAATAATGTCATCCCTCATTAACTTCTCTCATGAGGTTGGCGTCTGGAAGGGCATCCGGCCGTACAAAGCATCTGCCTCATAGAATTGCATCGCATCTCACCCCGACCCCGTTGGAGAATGCAAATAATAAGGGGTGGACATACTGTATATACGAATATGGGGCTTCTTGTATACTAAACATGTCGAACTTTTGCCGGTATACAACAATAATGGTTAATTTTGTGAATTTGAAATATTTCTCTTTGTCCGGCGTACCGAGAGGGATGATTTCTAATAGAAAGCATTGATGCACCGTTTCTGGTACTATTCAGTGGAGGTGTATACATTTGTAAAAATAACTAACAAACTGACTTTTGGTTTGATAGTTATCTATACTAATATAATAAAGCTGAAGAGTTTGTGTATTTGTTTATGTGTTTAAACGCGCTAATCTCTGGAACTACCAGTCGGATTCGAAAAATTATTTTTGTATATGATAGCCAGAGGAATAGTTTAGGCTATGTAGCATTAGGCTACACCTCTCAGGTAACCTTAAAGATTGATTTTTGTTCAGTAAGTCGGAAGAACAAGCGCTCCCAAACGGCTTTAATAATACCGAAGTCTATTGTTGCCATGTAATGCGGGCTGCATCACGTCGCCCCTCGCAATGTTCTGGTGCAGAATTGCGAGCTGCTTATAAATTGCAACCACGGGGAGTAATTAGTGCAAAAAGATTTCTTATGCCCCTTAAAACAGTTATCATCATGACAATAGTATGCCTCTGTATAAGGGCGATGGTGTTGGTGCAGTATACTGAGGTTATCAGCTGCAATAAGCGTTGGTGCTTTCAAATTTACTTTCATTTATTCCGATGCTTATCCTTGAGCGCTCCAGTTCTGTATAACAAATAAATCCACCGGGCGAAGCCAGGCACCACTGCTAGTCCAAGATAAGTGCACTTGTTTCATACGTCCAAAAGTGTGTTCCGCTAATCCTTTGTAATGTGTATAAAGATATTCCGAGTTACTAGAGCGCTGAGACTTGTTATCACAGATCGACACTTGACAGATTTTATCCTCACCACTTGCCTTTATCATGTGAGCTGAGTTAAACTGCGCTCAGATTCCCTCCCGCAGCACTGGAACAAGCTGTTTGTCTACACTACTCGAGGAACTCTGTATGTCAGGTGCTTGCTCCAAGGAAAATATTTGTGGACCCGGCAGTGTCTGCATTATGTAATACTTTGCTCTTGACGTTTAGGATCAATACCAGGAGAATGAGGAGCGTCTTCCCGGTGTACTTGCTTTACTCGTACAAGGAAGACCATTCTAATGGGGGATAACCTACAGCCTAAAGAGCCCAAACAATAACAATAACGCATGTTAGCAATCTTGTACAACAATTATATACTGTACATTTCCAAGGTAGCACATACATCTTGATATTAAAAGAAAATTCTCAAATTTCCAAAATTCAAATCGTTAATATTTATATCCAATTTTCAAAATTTGGTTCTTGCTTTGTTCTGACCTTCACCATTTCCTTCATATCTCCCTCAATTAGGAACTTTTGGACTTTTTTCTCTCTCTGAAGTGGGTGTTAAATCTCCAGATACAAAATTAATCTTACTCAAGCTTCTGTGGCTTTAATTAGTATTTCTATAAAACAATAGAAATATTTTTTGAGATTCCTCAGAATAAAGATAAAATAATAATTCCTAATAAATAAATAATGTGGAAATGAGTGAGATTATTTTTTTAGCTGATGGGTCAACATCGACTTCAAGAACAATAGTCCAATAATTCCAAAACATGGGAGATATGAGTGAAAATATGAAGATCAGCGCAAATCAAGAACTAAATTTCGAAAAATTGATAAAAATTACTAACGATTATAATTTTGAAAATTTGAAACTTTTGTTTTATATATACACGTCAAAAATGTTGTGCATATTGTCAAGGGGCACAGTGAGGACGGACTTATTTATTAAGAAGTGTCCACACCTGCTCTACACAATTGATATTGGGAGCATAGGTACAGGCCGGACGTTTGTTTTAGACGAGTGAAAAATCTTAATGGAAGCCTGGAGGCGAGTTACTGCAGTACCTGTGTTGTTATCAGCTGCCCCAAGCGGTCCGATGATTGACAAATCTGTTTCACACTATGCTGAAGTACAGTAATTGGTAAATATAATGGCGTTCTGTTCGTAACTACGTGACGTGTACTTCCGTGTCACACAATACTTCGACGTGGACTGTATTGTCAGCGGGATGGTGTCACCACGTGCTCAAGTCTGAAATTCCATTACATCAGATCGGTGGTGACAAGTTTGAAGCGATAGGGTGAGAGAGTGACTGTGTGCAGGCTCACCCGCAGGCTTCTAGGTCAAGGGCAATCGTCTAAAACAAACGTCCGGCCTGTAGGCCATTCCATTCTGTGAATACCATTCTCCTGAAGAAAGCCATTGACAATGTCAGCTCTGTACGGGCGAGCGTTATTGTCCACGAAAGTGAAATTTTGGCCAAAATTGACATTATAGCCTTTTACTACAGGTGCCAGGATAGTATCCCTGTAACGTATACCTATCATACGCGCCGGGATATACACGAAGGATTTGGCGACCATGCATGATGCCACCCCAAAACATTGCACCACCTCCTCCCTGTTGGTTTATTTATTTATTTATTTATTTATTTATTTATTTATCATATGGATTTTAGTGCATGGAGTGTCTGAGGACATGTCCGGCTCACCAGAGGCTGTAGCTGCTTCAAGCGGACACCCATAGGGTGAGCCACAAGTTCCGTTCAATTTCAAGTAGTTCCAACTTTCGCTACTGGATGTCAATGATACCTAGTGGTGAACGTTGGAACTTTGATTGAGGGTTCCAACGAAATCTAACCTAGAAATTTAGCTTCACACAAGTTTAGTCTGTGGAAGGATATTTTACACGCCATAAATCTATGACATGGGACCACCGGCTTTACTTACACTCAGAAGGAAGGCATACTGAAGGATCTTAACTCCCTTAAAAGATCCCTGTTGGTATCGGTCTCGGATGTATTGGTCGTGCATACGTTCACCGGTCGTCTCCACACTGGCACAGATATCCTCATTGACACAGCCGATATACACACACGCAAGAACGACCAATGGGGTTGAGACCACTACGGCTCTTGGCCAGCAATATACAAAACTTGTTTTGATGTGTATAGTATGTTATAAATGACAACTGTTCTCCTCCCGCGAAGTCGTTATGGCAGATTTAAAAGAACGCCGTGGTGATAGGCAACCTCTTCAACACACCTGCCATAATGACAGCATTATGGCAGGCATGTTTATTGCTACATTGCTCAAGAGTTGAAAAGGTGGTCTATCAACACGGCGTTCGACTCAAAAACTTGTGTGCGGTGCATAGCATTCTCCTTGAATGCCTGTTGAAGCATTTGATAAGCTTCTGTTGACGATTTCTCAAGCAGAAAACACATTATTTCAACCACACTCTTTGTTCTTTTAACTCTGCCATTACGACTTCGCAGGTGGAACACGAGAAGTAAGAGAAAAACAACTTTACGATCAAACGGTCACATGCAAACGGAAGTTGTTTCGTGAGGGTCTTCATTAACCCCATCTTGCGGGAGAACTCTCTACTACGTCCACGAATGGCAGCGTGCTCTTAGTCTGGTTTCCTTTCTGGTCCACCCTCGTATATTGATGTGACGATAGTAGTAGTGTGTGCAGCAGTATTAGGGACAGGGTGAGGTAGGAGCACCGGGACTTGAAGTAAGGTATTAACCCGGCATTTGCCTGGATGGAGTGTAGAAAACCGCGGGGAAAACACACACTCAGGACAGCCGCTGTCTGCGCTGGGACTCAAACCTGCGTTCTCCGACCGTGGTGCACGATTTAACGAGCATGGCTACGCCTCGGGACAGCCTCATTTTTATAGAAAGTTTGAACCCATTTTCATTGTTGTCTTCATTATTGCCTAATTAACAATTGGTTGGTTGGTCCCTTAGTTTAGGGGCTGCCACAACGCGGTCATGTAGCCCCGTGTACTTTGGGTGTGTGTAGAATCTCTCTGATAACCAGTGTTAATTGTGATGACTGTATTAGTGAGTGTTACCTGTTTTCAAATCAAGTAAGGACTGAAGTCAGTAATTTCAATTAGTTCCTACGTTTACTACCAAATGCTAGCGTCCACGACACCTAGTTTGCGGACTTGCCTACCAGATGGCATCGCAGTCATCACCCGGCGGCGAACGTTGGAACTAATACAGCGTTATCAATTCTATCCTGCACATTTAGCTTCCACAAGTGAAATTAGTGGAAGGTTCTTTTTCATGCCATAAATCTATGACATGGGACCGCCGGCTTCACTTCCCCTCCGAAGGAAGGCATACTGAGGGATTTTAACGCTCTTAAATAATTCGGGTTAATTAACAATTAACTGATAACTTTTCAGTCGGTCAATAAGTACAATATATATGACAAATTATATTTTGCAGGAAATATGAAATTCTACCTGAAAGAATATGCATGTGATTAATTGTTGTTTGTACGGATTACATATGAGAGTTACACAGATACCATGTTTCATTTGTCAAGTCATCCTCATCAGGTCCAAGTTATCAAATTTAGGAAGCATCCCGGCATTTGTCTGTTATTGAAATGGAAACCCACGGACAACCACTTCTAAGATGGCCAGTTGGAAATCGAACCCACCACTTCTCAGGTTTGCTTCACGTGGTGGAGTGTACTCCGTTCCAGCCTTCAGACAGACCAGATTTAAATTTGATGGCAAAGCCGGGAATTAAACCCGGACCTTCAAGGGCGGCAGCAAAGAATGCTAGTCATGTCCATTTAAAATGACGAGCCTTCCTAGTTTGATATTCTATAAATGAACGCATTCGAGTTTTGATTCACTTAATAGGCTGATCAGAGTTATTGAATGTATTCATCACATTCGCTCAAACCGTGGCGTAGTCATGTGCGTTAAATCACTCACCACGTTTGCAATAGAGAGCTGTAGTATTTTGGAAATGGGAGGTTCGAAACCCGGCAAATCAATGCTATCTTGAGTGTGGTTTTCCACCCTCACTCCAGGCAAATGCAGTGATAGTACCTTATGTCAACTCCCGGGCCACCTTTGCGATATTCAACCCTAATAATAACAGTTACACACACCACTACAGTCACCACAGAAACACAAGTTATCAGATAAATTATACACACACTCAAGACCCGTCTAAAATGAATTAACGACAACTCGTACCCGTTAAGACTTAACATTAGCTAATCAAAGTAATCAATATTAAGTTTCGTGTTGACGGAATGACAAGAAATGTATGTTTTGGATCTATCTAGACAATAGAAGCAGATGATCTCACGTTCCGCTCCTTAAGGGGATACGGAATCGCCTATGTTAAATTTGTTTAATTTATGTTCCTCTTTCTCAGAATCTAATAAAGTCATGATAATGAAGTTTATGTCACATTTTATTCAAAACTTACTTGACATTTTAGTGGAGCGTTTTTTATATTGGACTTCAAGGGAGTCAGAAATTATTATTTTTTAAACTGTCATAAAATACTGTATAATTACTTTTTCTTAAGTAAACAGCAAAAATCCAAACAGTGTTACTTTAAACAAGGAACCTTCTCCATTAAAATATGTACCATTATGAGACAAATCTATGGTGAACATTTCACAGCTCTGAGATAAATAATCGCCTAGACAAAGGAACATACATTTTTTGTTAAATGGAACTCAGAAAACTGCAGTTTAAAATATCCACACATGATGATTATCTCATTGTTTGAGCAAGTGTAAATTAAAACTATGCAAATTTATAATGGTTAAATTATAATATATAACACATTGTTTTAAAGGGCAGACTTTAGAGACTCATAAAATATAGAAAATGTTGATTTTGGCATTTTTAACCGTTTAGTACCCTCTAAAATCATTAACTAATTAATATCTACACAAGATTAACTACTATGGCTTCAAAGTCTCCTTTCCATTAGATCGCGTTTACAATAACTTTAGAGTGCGGCATTTGGTCGAAACATTTTAAAGCCTATTAACGTGGCATCGTAAATCTTAAGGAAATCTAATTTCCTACCTTCCAATTCACATCGACCCGGACAATGTAATGCAGGTTGGCAGGCCTGTCCATTAGGAGAGTGTTTAAATATGATATAGTTATGAAGAATGGAGTGTCTTGCCACATTCATGTTACTCGAGCTTTTTTTTTACAAAACTCTCTTAATGGATATTTTCTGAGAATAGTTTTTGTTCTAAATAGTCTGTTCGTTTCCTCTTTACAAGTCTATGAAACCCATGGAGGAAAGAATAAGAGGAGATGCCCTGAGCTCGTATGAGTGAAGCCAAGCGCTGCAACCAAAGTGGGCGTAACCTTAACTCGTATTCGGTGTTCTGTGACTTGCAGGAGGCATTGTGCATGGCTAAACCTGATTTTGGCCCTGGTTTTTATCGCTCTCCGGTTATGCAACTTTGGAAACGTAATAACAGTAGTGATAAGTTATTAAAAAAAACTCTTCAATTCTAATCTCAGCTCGTGTAGGCCTACCCTATATACCAAAAAAATAAAAATCATTCCTCTGGCTGTCGGTCAATAATTACGGTAGGCCTACGTAATTAATCAATTCGAGGCTAATCGTCAAGTTTCTACCCCCCACAAAGAAAATAACGTACGGTACCGAAACGTATAGGCTATACCGTATTTTTGTGCAAATATGCGTCCTTTTTTAACTTAATTGTTCTGTTTATTAATTTTGAGGTTCGTATTCTTGAATATCAAAATGTGTACGACCAATGAGTGAAAGTGGCTGTGCTCAGAATTAGGCCTAAAAACTGATGAATGCCTCAACACCAATAAGAACATAAAACTCAATTTGGTGTAACTTAAATACCGTAATTAGTTCGGCATCATGAATTCCCAAGATGTTTCTTCTTTGGTATATCTCGCACCTTCAGACACCTGTATTCAATTTAATCAGTTTTTCAGCGTATTATTAAGTTTTGCCGCGTCTTCCTTACAAAACTAGCCTCGCCTAGGTGCTCTCATATTTATATTTAAATTGGCTTTTAATACGATAATGCATCTTATTTGTGCCAAGTACCGTGATGTACAGAGTGTATTCTGCCTATCCAAGAAAAAATCTTGACTTGTCATTGCAGTTTTATGTCACTAAAATCCATTACTAGTTGGAGTGGTTTACGGCTTTAAGCATAGGGACAGCCATTTTCTTGCAACCAAAGTGGGCGAGCCGTTTGGCTTCAGCAGCTTGAGCTAGGTAGCGCAGCGAAGGCATCTCCTTCCTTTCTTTCCTCCATGATGAAACCGGACTGAGCAACACTTGCTGTAGGCCAAAGCTACAGCATACTATTAAGGGCCCTATTCACGGCGATACAATGTATGTAATATATAAAATAAGTAAATAACACTCCTTGATGAAATTACAAGTATTCATTATGATCACTGATTATGATTATGGTGCAATTATTGGGATTACACGTTTCGACCTTCAAGCAGTCATCATCAGATCCAGATCACTGGGGTTAAGTTAGTTACAATTTCTGATAGCAGATGGCATGTGCAACTATACCAGTATTCAATAATAATAATAATAATAATAATAGTGTTATTGGTTTTACGTCCCTTTTAACTACTGCGGCTATCAGAGACGCCAGGGTGCCGGTATTTGCCCTCGCGTTTTCCAACCCTCAAATGCCAGCTGACTGCGCCAGGAATTGATCCTGCAACCTTGGGTACAGCAGCCGAGAACGTTACCGGTGAGCCACCCAGCCAGTCACCGGTATTCAGGCCAACGTGATCCGTAGAATGTCAGTTGGGAGTAAACACGTGGAAGCGTAATACCGGTGAAACCAACGTCAGTGCTCCGGTAAGCAATATATATAGGCTAATAGAACAAGCAACCCGCCCCAGCTTCGCCTGGTATCATTAACGGTGTATCCAGTGTAAGCTTAAAAGGCGCACGGAGAGAAGGTCCCAGACGCAATTCAGAAAGGCCGAGGTGAACAGTGAAACTCCAAACACATATACTCTAGGCTCACTCGCTCCAAACCTAGTAATTTAAATTTCCACTGTTTTGAAACCTGCCTGTACTTGTATAGTACGATAACACTAAGAATTTCTCTGCAGTCGTCGTCAGACCACTTCTTATCCGTCATCTGGAGCGAATCGACCCATTGCCCACATCTCTTCTCTTGATTGCAAACTCGTCTACTTCAGCAGGGTTCTGCATTATCAAAGCCGTAAGCAATTAAACCAGCACAATTACTTCGTAAGTTTACCTTTGCCACAAAGCCAAGATTGTATTTCCACATGAGTCAGAGACTGCACTGTAGTTTTCACGAGCCTTTGGGTATCTCTAGAAAAACACATACCTCTTGTTCCTCCACAGTATCACTATCATCAGTGCCGCGTCAAAGTCACTAAGTTCAGAGATAAAAGCTTTCTTTCTATAGCTTTTGGTGGCAAGGGTTACGAGCACTGTTGCCTACTATTGCTCCCTAAAAGTCACTAGCTCCAGACTAAAGACTCATACCATAGAATTTTACATTCCTTCTAGAGAGTTATAACTAGGGACAGGATTTGTAGGTTTGTAAAATTGTCATTTTAGGTTTTCAAAAACATAAAATTGTTTCTTTTTAGATTTTTAATTGGTAGAATAGGTTTTTAATAGGTATTGATGATTGAAGTGTAGCAAACATTGACATAAAAATTAATGCTTAATTGCTAGTAGAAGATCTGATTACAACGAAAGTGTAAATATTTTACATAGTGATACATCAAATTATCACCGAGATCTTCACACTTTTAGGCAATATTTTCTTTTATTAAATATGTTAATTATCCAAATTCAATAAAACCAAGAATTTCAGAGGTGATTTTCACACTCTAGCCCGTTTAATTAGCTTTGTTTATTTAGAATATAGGATTCTTGGAAGTAATAAGAGATATATCCCCATTTTCCTGACGGTGAATAACCAAACAATAAGATATAAACTGAAATGTTCTGAATGTATTTGAATTTTCTGGCAGGTAGGATTCCTCTCAATCAACTAGAGCAGGCGTTTCCAAATCCACGAGTTTGAGTATGCTCACTGGCGAGCAGCTCAGCTGGAATATCCTGAACTAGAGCTAGGAATAGACACTGTCTTGTGGTTTCTTTTAATAATATATAGACTAAAAATTCAAATATACTACAATGAATGGAACAAAGTTGCAATTAGGTATATTAGGTACTCGCATATCAATCAGGTTTTTCTAGGTACTACAGAATTCATGAATTCTTTTGAGTGTGATTCAGAAAATTATTTAAGAATTTTCGTAATTAAAAGTAAGGAAAAAAGTAGGTAAAACCTAAGAATACGGTCCCTAGTTTTAACGATGGGTGCCTTTTATCGTACGTGTCGTATTTTTATAAAAATGTTAGTGAAAGTAAACTTTTACGATCCCTCAGGGACAAATGTGAGTGAGTGAGTATGAACGTCTAAGTCAGTAACTTATAGATAGCTTACATAATCTGAAAAGTGTTCCATACAAGCTGCTTTTATAAAAGCTCCTCAAACTACAAATGATCTGTTACTATACATACAGTTTTATCTTTACACCAGTCAGATTGTAGACATTTCACAATTTCAGATAAGACACCATATCACAGAGTTATACAAAACCAGTTGTTAACCGAATATTAGTGTACGGCATGTGTGGTGTAGTGTTAGTGTCCTGGACTCATTGTCAGGGGGTTCGTTGATCAAATCCCAGCAGGTTCAATTCTTTTACTTCGTTCTCTTGATTTATTGACTTATAACTACTCACACGTTATAATGTTAAGCATATACGAAGTACGTCCAGAAAGTAAGTTCCGTTTGGTAAGAACATTAAATTGTGTACAGATACAGAAAAATTATTTATTGCACAAAATTCTACAACCCTTAAACTACTTTTCCACATAACTGCCGAAATGTTGCAGGCATTTGTCGTAGCGTGGCACAAGTTTTTGTATACCTTCTTCATAGACGTGTGCCGCCTGTGTCTTCAACTAGTTTTACGTTCCGCTACAGCGCAGTTCCGCGTATGCGCGGTAGACGCTCTGTATCAAGGAAAAGAAACGTGCGCCATTTGGAGAGCGCTGTCAGCCACGTACGCGTTGTTGTGCATGTTTACTCGTACAATGTCGGTGTTGATTGAAAATCCCGCCGCTTGTGAAATCATATCTGTGAATCGTTTTCTGAATGCTAGGAAAGTGAAACCAATTGAAATTTATCGGCAAATTTGCGAAGTGTATGGACAAAATGCGATGAGTGATTCAATGGTGAGAAGATGGGTCCGACAGTTCAATGAAGGACGTAGTGAAGTGCACGATGAAGAACGAAGTGGGCGTCCATCTTTGGTTACAGAAGAATTGGTTCACGCGATTGATGACAAGATCCGGGAAAACCTCAGGTTTACAATTAGTGCTCTCGCTATGGAATTTCCCCAAATCTCACGATCACTCATTCATGAAATTGTTACCGAAAAACTGAACTTTCGTAAACTTTGCCGACGTTGGGTACCGAAGGTTCTTACGGAGCAACACAAAACAAAACGGATGGGTAGTGCACTTCAGTTTTTGACCCGTTACAATGAAGGCGGCGAAGAATTTCTGACACAGATAGTCACAGGAGATGAAACTTGGGTTTCTTACGACACCCCTGAAAGTAAGCGGCAATCAATGGGATGGAGGCACACTTCATCCCCAGCAAAGGTTAAGCCGAAACAAATCTTGACACCTCGGAAAATGATGTGCACAGTGTTCTGCGACTGGAAAGGCATCTTACTCATTGATTTCTTACCGCGTGGTCAAACAATCAACGCAGATGCTTACTGCGAGACACTTAGGAAATTGCGCCGCGCAATACAGAATAAGCACCGAGGGTTGCTGTCAAAAGGTGTTGTTTTTCTTCACGACAACGCACGACCACACACTGCAATGTGACGAAAAACCTCCTACAGGGATTTGGCTGGGACGTGTTTGACCACCCTCCGTACAGCACTGACCTCGCTCCTAGCGACTTTCATCTGTTCACACATCTCAAGTCTATCCTTGGCGGTCAACCCTTCAACAATGACGACGAGCTGAAAGAAGATGTTTCCAACTGGTTGAAGACACAGGCGGCAAACTTCTATGAAGAAGGTATCCAAAAACTTGTGCCACGCTATGACAAATGCCTGCAAAAGTTCGGCAGTTATGTGGAAAAGTAGTTTAAGAGGTATAGAATGTTGTGCAATAAATCATTTTTCTGTATCTGTACACAATCTAATTTTATTACCAAATGGAACTTACTTTCTGGACGTGCCTCGTATAGTGCGTATTTGCAATCGAAAATATCATATATATATACTTATAACACCACATATTTCAACACTCGACTACAGCGATTAAAACTCGTTGTCCTTGATCCGCAGTAAAGTGTACTTGGGTGTGTGTAAAAGTTGTGTGATAACTTGTGTCACTGTGATGTCTGTAGGCTTACTAGTGTCTGTACCTTTTTACAAGTAAGGGTTTGGGTAGGAAGCTGTTGTTGTTGTTTCATTTAAGATACATGAACATCATGGTCATTAAGCCCCGTGTACTTGGGTGAGTGTTGAATTTTGTCTGATAATCTGTGTTATTTCGATGGCTGTATTAGTGTGTATATATCATTCAGGTGAGGATTCAATCAATCAACGTATAATATCCGTATAGCACGTTGTATTTCAACAAGCTACTGCAACCAACATTCAATTATACTCCTTGAAAAGGACAAATAGTTATAACTATGGCTCGGATTTTTAGGTAAATACATATTTTTTATGTAAATACATATTTTAAGCATTTTTTCTGTACATACATAAATTCCTCCTTTTCTCTTATTAGCACATAAAAAGACATAATATTTACATTTTTTAATCAATATGCTAGATCTTTCATTTTATTGCAATTTTGTTCTGTGTTACTTCTACTGGGAAGAACCTGTGGGCTATGTAATCTTCATGTAGAGCGTTTGTCAGCTTACAACTGTGTTATTCTTAACTTGTCGCCCCGTGCCACTCACTGTGGAAGTCGGGGATTTCCATGTCCATAGCCATATTGCACTACGTGCTAGACCTCCCCCTTCCCCCAGCTATCTGGAATCAGTGTCACTCACATGCAGTTCATTTCAGGCACTGTGAATTGTAAGGCAGTTCTACGATGCCTAAAGTAAAAACAAGTACACATTATCGCCTGTTGCAGAATTTAAAGACAATTTTACTTCTGATGTGGGCGTTCTGTTCTGCCAACCAGTGGGAAATCAATCAAGGCTGAACGGCGATCTCAAGTTACACCACACCTCAAGGACAAGAAACATATTGCCGCAGTCTCGCGCTTTCAGAATAAGTATTTCGCGATAATCGTCGGTCATCTGTGATGGACAACCTGAAGATGTATCTCTTTGTGTATTGTAATGCTTCAGCAGTCAGTGGGACATAGAATAAATTACATTCGTCAGTACTGCATATTGTTTATGTTCACATTAATAAAATAAATTATAATTAAATATTTTTACTTTTCTGTCACATAGGCTTATTTCAGGTACTTTTAATACATAAAAAACTAATATTTTCCCAATTATTATCACCTAAAAATCCGAGCCCAAGTTATAAATTTACCCATGCATTCAGGAGAAAGTAGGCTATATGATCTTTACTGAACATCTTGTTTTTATTTTTTGACGGTTGTTTTTGTTTGCTTTTAGAGGGCAGTGATTTTACTGGGTGTCATTGTAGGCTTGGTAGTGTTTTGTAGAGCTGTTTTGTCTTGTATACATTCGGATCTGATGATGCTCGCTTGCCGAACGAAACATGTCATCCTGAATCCTTCGGGAACAGTCACTCCCAATTGCCAGTGTATTTACACTTAAATCACATGTATCTTTTATCAGGTTATTTCGTGTGTCTCAACAATTTTAAAGATGCAATAGCAATTGCCAATAAGGCAAGATTAAAAAATTGCTTCATTGCTATCTACTAGTTTATTTCTTCTAAGAATGTATATCTTTCTGTATAGCGGTTAAACTAAGATGACTGTACGACCATGACCTGGTGGATGACCCAATAGTGTGAGTTTTATGAAGCCACATGCAATGACATCAGTTGGAAGCAATGAAACAAGATTACGCAATGCGTCATATTGCCTGGCAGTGTTCCTAAATGTTAAATTATTACGCACAAGCACATTCTACTGCATGGCACATGAATATTGTGAAATAGTGAGTAAGTCACATGAAACATGAGTTCCAAACAAAGAGTTGTGGGTTGGGGTTCTCTCTAGAAAACATGGAACTCCGCGTTAGGGTGCTGCAACAAGTCCGGAGATTGGAGGTTCGAATCCCGGTGCTGACAGCGACTATACTGTATGTGGTTATCAGACAAATTGAAGTACACACACACATTTGATGTTATGGGTTTCAGTTGGTCAAGACAACATCATTCCAATTGCTGGAATATGTGAAAAATAACCTGAAAAATTACATGTGATTAAGATTTTTAGCCTACTTTTTACATTTTGCAACAATGAGGAAAAAGTAGACTTATGAGATCGATCCGGGCAAATGACTGCCTGCCTGCCTGCCTGTATGTCTGTCTGTCCTTCTGTCTGTCTGTCTGTCTGGCTGGCTGGCTGTGTGTAATGTGTCCCCCACCCCTAGCAACTCCTAAACGGCTGCAGCAATCGAAACAAAATTTGGTAGAAGTAAAGATCTATACCAGAATATCTCAATGCCGTATTTAAAACTGATGTCAGTGCTACCAACTGCTGAAAAATTTCAATTGAAAATTGAGCTCCATGTTGGATATCATGGAAGGTATGAAAGGGAGCTATTTCAAAATTGTTGCCAAAATGAGTATAAGCCTGATGATAGGTCCAATTTTTAATGCATATAACTTCTACATTATCAATTGTAATTTAACCAAATTTCGTATGTGCTATGTGTACATAAACAGATATGACTGGGCGTATTCTTAATATCCCCCAGGGTTGCCAACTGTTAATAAATCCTCTCAATTTTTTTTTTCCAAATACCCATATATCAGAAATTATGCAAGCCGACAGCTTTAAACTATGCACACGTATAGTTCGTGACATTCTACATTAATTTGGAGTAACTAATATACGTCAGTACTGCCAATATGATTCTAAGCCTGCTGATAGGTCCAATTTTAAAATGCATGTAACTTCTACACTAACTAATGGATTCCATTCAAAATTGACAAAACAATAGATAATATTATTTCAGATTATTTCTGACCAATACATGCATGAAATTGTTGCCAACATGATTTTACGCGCGCTGTTTGATCCAATGTTTAACTGCATGTAACGTCCATGCTATCCATTGGACTTCAACCTAAGTTTGTATTCTGTACCTTAAGAGATGGAACTAAGAATATATTTAGTCACCAGGGCTGCCAACTCTAGTGCTCTATTTGGCTACAATATGCCAGATATACAGTATTTCGAACTAATTAGAAATTTCAAATTACCAACTTAATTTCGTCATTATTCTAGACAGATCCGTACAGACTAATCATTGGCATGAATCTTCTATTTTAAGAAAAGTAGGCTCTTTAGTTCATCACGGAACTTCTTGTTTTATATATATTTCTACGGACTATTGAAGAAGAAGCAGAAGAAGAAGGAGAAGAAGAGAAAGGAGAAGGAGAAAGAGAAGGAGATGATGAAGGAGAAGAACGAGAAAGAGGAGAAGAGGATGAAGGAGAAGGAGGAGAAAGAGAAGAAGGATAATGAGAGGAAGTAGAAGGAGAAGAAGGAGAAGAAAACTAAGGGATGACATGTTTCGCTCGTCAAGCGAGGATCATCAAATCCAAATATGTAAGACAAACAGCTCTACAAAACACTACCAAACTTACAGTGATACCCACAGACAGTCTTTGCCCTCCAAAAACATGGTTCATTGACAATTGATACAGCAACTTTTCAGGGCTTAGACTGTCTGTGGGTGTTTTCTCTCCCTTCTCCACTGAATTTTACCGGCAATTCTTTCCTCTTTTCCTTTCCTATCTACATTTCATTGGTTCTACCTCCTTCCATGTTCCTCTATCTCATTCTTCAAGCATTGAGCAAATAAAGTGGGGCACACCAATGAGCTGGAGATGGTACAAAGGAAGGCTGATAGGTTTGTGCTCAACGATTTTAATCCTAGAAGTAGTGTAACTCGAGTAATAGAAAAACTAGGGTGGGAATCTTTGGAAGATAGAAGGATGAAATCCAGACTATAACCTACACTATGTTTAACACTAACTAATCAGCCAGCATGGGGAATACTAAGCAAACGTCTGGGAAATCCCACCTACCTGAGCTGGGCAGATCATTCGCATAATGTTAAGGGCCGACCGCAGTGTAAAAATTATGGGAAATGTTTTTCCATTAATCGAGGTATTATTAATTGGAACCCATTACCTGCCACAGCCTTACAGCGTTTCCCCAAACATGTTGATGTGTTTAAGAGAAAACTGAAATTTGAGGTAAATACTACGTTGTAATTATTCTAGTTCCCAAATCGCAACTTGTGTAGCCTACATTAAGTGTGTGTGATGCTAATGTTGGTAATTTTCTGTAATTGTACAATTTGCCATCGGGGAATTACCACAATTTGCAAATAAAGTAAATGAATAAAAATGAATGAATTTCTTTTCACCTGTCTTCTTTCCCTGATTCCTTGCTTTTCCTATTTCTAGCATGTTAATTATTCGTCAACAGTTCTGGCAGTAGTAGTATTTTCCATTTCAATCTCATGTTATCATTATTGTGGGTAGATGTCCTAGATGTTTGTGTCTTATCGTAACAATCACCACCACCACCACCTATAATTAATTGATACTGGGATTAGGAGAGAGATGCCCTTCTCATCATATGTCGGTAGTAAAATTGAAAATGCATTTGTATATTCGAATCTATCTCTTTTCAAATGCCTTTACGAGGCTAAGTGCACCACCTTCCAAACTTCTACCCAGAATTCAATTACTCGAGAATTGAACTCAGTAACAAGATACTCCACATGATGCTTTAGAGCAGCGCCATACATCTGTGTGCTAAAGCTGTGATGTTCGGTAAATATATTTATGTTCGACGATGTCGAAATGTAAACCATATGTGTCATAAAACTGTATCATAATCAGGCTCATTATAACACTATTGTTCATTATGAAACAGTTTCTCCCACCAATCAGAGCTCAAGAAACAGTTGTGTGACCAATTAGGTAAGGATACTTTCGCGCATGCGCTCAAAATCCAACATATTTCTGTGTTGGCAAGCAAAGTGAATGGTCTCAGCTTTCGGAGTGCCTTGACCCACGTATACGCACTGTTCAGTCAGCAAGGCCAGCGCGCCCTGTTCACTAACTGAATTAACTGAATACCACAGATGAAAATGAAAATCCACAGCCTGCTTCCAGTCTCCGACCGGGTCAGGAATGGAATGAATGAAGCCCCCATCTAGCGGCGAGGATATGAAGTGTGCCGGCTGCCGAGGCCTGACGCACTCCTCTGGGGCAATGATTAAATGAATGACAGATGAAATGAAATGATAGGGGAGAGTGTTGCTGGAATGAAATTTTGACAGGGAAAACCGGAGTACCCGGAAAAAAAACCTGCCTGCCTCCGTTTTGTCCAGCACAGATCTCACATGGAGTGACCGGGATTTGAACCACGGACCCAGCGGTGAGAGGCCGGCGTGCTGCCGCCTAAGCCACGGAGGCTTTAACTGAATACCACAGATATTTATGAATATTTATGTTAAAACATGTAATAAAGTTATAATTATCGTCGAACATAAACAGTCGTATGCAACTCGCCTATAATGGTAATTAAGACACTCGTATGGAAATTATAAAAGGAGCTTACGCTCGTTTTATAAACATACTCGTGTCTTAATTATTGCCATAATAGGCTCGTTGCAAAATGTTCTATAATAAACGATTAATCGAATAATTTGCAATTAATCGAAAATGAATCATGGACTGACCGTTTAATCGATTAATCGACTAACCGAATAATAGATTAATCGGATAACCAACGAGTCGATTAATTGATTAGTAGACACAAGATAAGAAAATACATTTAAATGAAAAGTCATCGCTTAAGTTGAGTAACGCATATTTTCGGAATAATGTATGGACTAGAAATCCGTAAAAGTTTATATTCCTAAATATACAAAGTTTCCTTCCATGTTTATGTTAACAATAACCAAATAAGAGTCAGTGACAGTGGAAGAGAAAAAGTCAATCAACTTGAGAAGAGTTTCGAAACAAGATGTTCAGTAAAAAACATATAGTCTACTTTTTCCTAAATGCATGGGTATTGTTATAACTCTTTGTCCTTTTCAAGGAGTATAATTGAATGTTGGTTGTACTAGATTGTTGAAATACAACGTGTTATACGGATATTACATGAATATGAGGTGTCCTTTGCTAGTGCTACCTCTCTACCAAATTTCGTTCAATTCGGTTTGACCGTGTTTGAATTGATAGGGGGAATCGATTTGCACACATACATGGCTGCCATCCGCGAATAAGCAACCCGCACAACAGTCGGCCTGGAAGCAACTCTACTGTACCTTACTGCACTCTTGGCTGATGTCAAACTGCTCTTCCTTTACAAACTTCTCACATGTCACACCTCACGACATGTCCCTATAACTTAACAACTGGTGTAACGGCTAGAAATCTTGCCTACCACCACGGAAGTCTGGGTTCGATTCCCAGCTCTTCCAAGAAATGTAATTATGTTCTGAGTGCTGGTCCGGGGTACACTCAGCCTCAAGAAGCAAAACTGAGAAGAGGTGAGTTCGGTCCCCACCTCAGCCGTTTAGGAAGTGGTTTCCCATGGTTTCCCAATTCTACACCAGGCAAATACCGGGATGGTTCCTAACTTGAGACCACGGCCAACTCCTTCCCAATCCTCACCTGAATACGAACACATAATGATACAGCCAAGTTAATAATGACCAATCATCATCACCATCATAGCTTGCCACGGAGGGTGAGTGGTTAACGTGTCGGTCTACTAACCCCAAGATTGCAGATTCGCTCCTGGCCGTGGTAAGTGATTTTTGAAAGGCGGCAAAGATTACGACACGCATGTCATTCGATGTTGGCATGTCAAAGAACCCATTTGAATTCAGTAGGCCATGTTCATAATGGCAAAATTAATCTCGGGGGTTTCCACCAACACAAAGTTCCTCATTTCTCTACTAGAAACCGCTATAGTGTTCAAGGAGCTTAGATATCTAACCTCCTTGACTTTCATAATGCTACAAGGAACAACGAAATTTGACATGAAAGCTACCCTCTGGGTGTCAAATAACAAAGCTTTCACCCGGCACCCGAGGCCATACGTTATTATTATTATTATTATTATTATTATTATTAATTGTTAGGTGCCATGATTACGATAGTGGTGTTGATGATTTGGTGTGTATAAAATGAGCATTTGCATGAGAAGAAGGTATCATTGGTTTGTGTTATAATTGGGAACAGGTCAGTGTACATTTCAGTTAATATAAATATCTCTGTTGTTGGTGCAATATACATTTTTGGTTATTTTATCGCTTGTATATTGTAATGTCATAACCAATTTGAGGTTAAGAAGTGGTAGAATCATCTCAAACAAACGAGCTTGAAATATCATCTTTGGTCCAAGTAGAGGTTAGGGTATTGTTAGTACAAGGTCTTGCCGTAACTTCCAAAGCCGTCTGGTATTAGTAGTAGTTAAGGTTCTGTCGCCAGGAGGCGGCAAGGGCGTTTAGATCTCTCTGTTTCGGCAGACATTTTTAACCTGTAGCATTGCCATGGAGGAAATACTGAGTCAAGGAGCATTGGATGCCGATAAGTTCGCCGTCTTAAGACAGCAGATATCGGACAATGAAAACAAAGAACAGGAGTATCTTGACATTGCTAAGGCGCTTTTGGAGAGCATTTTGGCTATCCCCCAAAGGAATATGAAGCTGGAGATTCAAGTTGGGTTGAAAAAATTGCAGGAGGCTTTAGATGCAGGGAGTACTAGTCGGAGATCCTGGAAGAAAGCCAGAGAGTTGCTGTTGCTTCAAAAAAAGGGCCTTTCTTCAAGAGCGGAGGTATTGTCTCCGATATCTTCGGGAACAATTCCAGAGAACACTGAAAAGGAGGAATGGACAAGAGTTCAACCCAAGAAGAAGAGGAAACAACAGAGTAATGAAATTGAAAATACTCAGCAGCGAGTAGAAGAGGTTCAAACTGTGGTCATGAACCCTGCAAGAAAGGAAGAAGGGAAGAGGCCTAAACCAAGAAGGCGCCTTGAAGCTGTTCTTATTCAGCCAGCAAAAGGCAGATCCTTTGCGGATGTACTTAAAGATATCCGTAGCAAGGTCAAACCAGAGGACAGTGGCGTGGACATTAAGTCAATTAGGAAGACCCGATAGGTCGTTAAATGTTCGAACGAACAGATCATAACGTACGGAAGTATCGTACCAGACAGATAAACTGTTATTTGAATTGAAGCAACCTAAAGGGAAGAACAGAATAAGGTTCGAACGTAGGAGTGTTAAAACAGTTCAAATAATTAGAATAGGAGACTATAAACATTAGCTCCAGAAAGCAGGCGAACAATTCTAACAGTACTAGAATCGAGAAGTGCTAGCTGCTAGAAACTAAATCTATAGGTCTTAGAGGAGACCTCGATCCATATAGACTCTCGTTAGGATCAATAGACAGATCTACAGAGAAGCCGTTTAAGCTAGATCAATAGCCAGTTATCCAGGATAGGAATAGCAGAATTGAACTCCAGGGAACAGTAGATGTTTCGGGACTTTCGCATTCTTCAGAATAGGAAGCCGACATCGGATAAATTTCACCCTTGGAAACGGGAATTTAAGAAGATCACGTGTGATAGGCTCAGAAGTACGGCCTAGTGATCGAGTAATTGTGAAGTGTAAAATAATCAAGATTGTGTGTTAGATAATATTTTTAGTGTTATTATGTGTTCAAAAGGGACACACCAGTATATAAAAATGTCGTCAATATTAAGTGTTCTAGATATAGGTCAAAAAGTGTTTTTACGTAAGATGAATACCTTTAATATGGTGTAAAAAGTTCGAAGTGGGCCCAAAAATGAAACACCACACCAGATTTAAGATCATGGGATGATCTGGAAATATGTGAGTACAAAATTCATTTTTATTTTGGTGTCAGAAATTGATTGTGTACAGACTCACCGGAGTTGTTGAGTGAAAGGGATGTGTTTTAATAAATAAATACTGAATAATCAAGAATACGGTCTGAACAATAATAAAATAAATAGAGAAATTATGAATAATAATGTAAAGAATAATTCCCGTAGAGGAAATAGGTGAATAAAGGGTTAAAGTATTTAACAAATGTCATAAGAGCAAGCGAAATATCATTTAATTATCATGAAAGACATTGAAATAAAGTAAAGTTGAGATATGAAAGAAATAGCTTTTGAGCTTGTATAAAGAATAAAGATAATAATAATAATAATTAAATATGGAAATGTTAAATAAAAATCAAATAAATTGATATGAACATAAGAACGTTAAGCCTTAACGTATGTGTAAGAAATGAGGTTCAATGGAATATTTTAAAACAGGGAGCGATTTATCGACCATGGAAAGATTAATATGTGAATTAAAATAATATGAATTGTTAATAAAGAGATTTTATCAGTTCTTGGGAAGACATTTTCGGCTTAAAATAATGCATAGCGCATAATGAGCGCAAATATAATATTAAAGTGTCACGCTAGGAAAGCGTAGTGGTTAAATACTTGGTACATTACTTATGGAGGGTAGTTGATTGCAGTGAATTGATAATTGTGTAAGTCCTCTATTTGTGACATTAGTATCACGAGGCATTGTGTATGTATTTAAAAAGGGAGCTAATAGATGGTATTATTGAGCGTATGTCATATGGGCCACGGCCGACTCTAAATCGCATTTTGAAATAAGTCCTCTGTACGGGATTAGTTCCTGAGGCACCTGAAGAGATTCGAATGCAGGATCTTCTTATGATAAAAGCCCCTGAAATTCTCCGTCGTCGTATGTGTATTAATCTTCCCAATCAATGAGGACCCTCTCATAATTAATAAATGCCAAGGATATGAAAATGGTCTTTGAACCACAGAATAGTTGTTTGAATGTATACGGTACAATAAAGCCCGGTCTCCTCAGAACTGGATAGAATGGAAAGGTTTGTTTTGAAAGCCTTGAAAATAAGCTACTAAATGTTGGGTCAGACGGGATGTCGCCGCCACCCTAACGTGTCATAAATCGCACCCCATGTAGTAGAGTCTAGCTTTCTTAAAGCGAGGGGGAACAGAGACCGTCTCGTAAGCTGTTGTAAAGAGAAATAAATACACCAGGAGTGTTTAAAGTTGTAAACGACCCGGGCGTTGAACCGAGGTCCTTAAAGATGGATATTTCGTTTGCCGGTTCAGATCGTAGTTTCTTATATGATAATGGTCTATTAAGACATAAGAGATAAATAACAATCCCTATTGTAATAATGTATGGACGTGGGATTCCACGAGTTGATTGAAGGCAACTGAGTTCGGGAGTAACTATAGTTTTTTTGACTGTGTCAAGTACCTTCACGCTCTGGAGTACACAATTGATTTTCTGATTACCTTAATATAGTTGTGAAATAAAGAGAGATGATAACAACTGAATGTGTGGACATGCCCAAAAATATTGAATTAGATAATTAACATAGATTTTAAATATAATTATATATTTGTTTTTGAGAAATAAGAAAATATATAAAGACAATGTTTGAGGTGTACAAGAATGACACCATAATAATGTAAATGCATGGAGCCAAAGAGCTCGGAGTTATGTAAACTTAATGTTAGTGCTTTATGGAAGTGAGATTAAGTAAGAATTGATGGTTTATGTGGAAACCACAGGTTTTGAATACAATATTTGTTTATTTTATTTGTGATCCCTTGTTCATTTGGAACAAGCAGTTGATATTTGGGTCAGTAATTAAAGTGTTAAAATGTTTGTAGCGCCAGTAATTTTATTAATTAAATTTGTTCAAATAGGAGTTGATTTTGTTGTTATTTTTGCAAGTGTATCCTCTAATTAATCCAAAATATGTGAGTCACAGAGTGGGGGAACTTACCGCTGCCCCGAAATCCCGAATTGAGCTACGCTGGTATACTGTGATTGGCATATTTCTTGCTAAATGGGCACAGGGGGATATATAAATAATGTGCCGGATTAATAACTAGAGGAACACTTAAGTCGGTCATATCATGTAAAATTAAAGTAATAATAGGAATAGCTACAACGTAAAATATTAACTGACCGCATGGGTCCCTGGAAACTCATACCGAGCAGCCCTGAATATATTATATTATAAACCCGCAAGCAAACCACATCTTTAAGATTTTGGCGCCCAGTACGCAGGGCTGAGTTTTCCTAGGGAAAACCCGAGTTTTCTCGAAAAATCAAAATTTTCATTTTTTTGAGAAAAATGGTTTTTCGAAATTTTGAATTTTAAACACTTCCATAAAGGTTTATGAAATTGAATAAAAGTAGTAAAAGGGTACGTTGTAAGTGAATACCCGTACCAAAGTAAAGTTTTGAAAAAATTGGGACACACTAATTCAGAGTATCATCTCTCAAGCATGTACTAGTGTGGTGGCATTTGTGGCCCACTGTATTCTCATAAGATGGCATTAAGTGAAGAATTGCAGGGGCTTTTGGAGGCGATAAAAGCCGATAGTAATGAGAAGTTGGAGGCTATCAAAGCCGATAGTAATGAGAAGTTGGAGGCCATAAGCAATAAATTGGGAACAATAGACAATACATTGGGTCTCCAAAAGGATGAAAATAACAAAGTGTTCGAATCCATAAATGAGAGTTTGAATAAGTTGGATAGCCAACAGATTGAAAATAAAGAAGGGTTAGGAGCTATAAACAATATATTGAGTCTCCAAAAGAATGAAAATAACAAAGTGTTCGAATCCATAAATGAGAGTTTAAATAAGTTGGACTGCCAACAGGAGGAAAATAACCAAAGGTTAGGATCCATGAATCTAAGTTTGGAGTCACTAAAAACTGATAGTGTTAATATGAACACTAAACTAGAGGCCATGGAGACTAAAATACAAAGTAATATAAATGAGAAATTAGAAGGGATAATGAATGACAAATTCCAAGGTTTTGATACTAAGTTGGGGGACAAGTTAATTGAGTTAAAAGGGGAAATCACAAGTAAAATTGAAAATGAAAATGGGGCACTTAAGTCTGAACTGCAAGGCCAAATCAACATATTGAAAGACAGTATGGTCAATTCCCAAACTCAATGCGAAGAAAACTTTGAAAATTTAAAAGGTAATTTTGAGGCTATAAAAATTAAGTTAAATTCTATGGAAACAACATGTCAGAAGAATGTAGACGATTGTAAAAATGAACTTGTAACCCAGATCCAAGGTGTGCGGGAAAAATTAGAAGCTCAGATAAAATCTAACAGCGATATTTGTGAGGCCTCCCGGGAGGAAATAAAACAAAGCGTGAATAAGCTAGGAACCCGATTTGGAAAGGTTGAGGAGAAAGTAGGGACCCTAGAGAACAAAATCGGTGTAGTTCAGACTGAGGTAACTGAGATGAAAAATCAAAATCTAAAGGATGTTCAGGAGATGAAAGGTCAGATTGATCATTTTACCGGGCAGGTAGATGAGAATCTGAAGACATACGAAACGAAAATAGATCAAAGATTAGGTGTATACGAGGGGCATCTCCAGAGTGAAAGAAAACAACGAGAGAACGAAAGTAAGGAAAGTACCCATAAAATAAATGAAATAAGTCAGGGTATTATTGAGGTTCAGGAAACCATCGGAACATTAAAGGTTCATGTAGGAAAAACCAATAAGGAAGTTAGTCAGGTCCAAGATGAAATGATGAAATTGTATAAGAGTCAAGAGAAAACTGAGGGAAGGCTTGAAGGAATGAAAATAGATATGGTCAAAGGACGAAAAGAAGTGGAGAAGCAAATAAAGGAGATACGAGAGGGCCTGGAGACCATAGGTGACGTTAAGCCAGAAATTATAGACCAAAGGGTCATGATCTTTAAGAAAGAGGTAGAAGAACAACTAAAGGAATTCAGGGATAGTTACAGGGATGAGAAATTCCAATCCAAAAAGGTAGAGGAAGATATTAAAAGGAATCAAGAAAGAATTCAGGATGAATTAAGATCCCGATTGGAGAGGACTGAACTTAAGAATAGTCAAATGGAAATCCAACTCATGGCAAATGAAGAAAGTGCCCGAAGAGAAAGGAATTTAGAATTCGAAAATCAGGAGGAGTTTCCAAAGACAGGATGGGTAGATTCCCGTGAACAAGGCACAGATACGGAGAGGGACTTAGGAGGGGAGAGCCCTTATAAGATCCCAGGATATCCAATGGCGATGTCAACCCCATACACGAATCAGACAAATGGCCAAATAATAAACATTATTAAATCCAATGAGGACAGACCAGTAAAGTTTACGGGTAATAACATGTCTATTACTCCAAAATACTGGCTAAAAGAAGTGGCAGAGTATCTAAATGAAATGAAGGTTCCTCAGGATCGGAGACTGAGAGCTATTGAAAAGCTGTTGGCAGGTGATTGTCTCACCTGGTTCAGAAGCTTCAGATACACTTTTGATACGGTGGAAGGCTTTAGGGAAGCATTTTTAAAGCGATATTGGGCAGCAGATGTCCAAGAAAATTTAAGGCTAGATCTGTACTCTAGGAAGTACAGCACCAATGCACCTACTAAATACTCGGAATTTTTCACCGCTCAGCTGTGTAAATTCCGCGAATTGGATATTGCTCCGGCAGAAAACGACCTGTGTGCCGCCATTGCAAGACAGCTTCCATATGAGATTCAGAGGCTGCTAATCTCATCCAAAGCCAGAAGTGCTGTGGAAGTGGAAAGCGTATTACGTCAGTTAGATATGACGACTTCGCACGTAACACCTCGGCATCAGAGACAAACTGAGCAAGTACACATGGCCAGCAGTCAGGAAACTGGAGAAAAACCAGCGACCAGGAATCAGTCCACCAGTACGGATACTCAAGGACGAGATCGAGAGTATGGGCACCAGGAGCCTAGAAGGATACAGCCATATTACAGGGGAGGATATCGAGGAAGAAATCCTAGAACGACGGGTTATAGGCAACAGGAAAGCCGACCCTATAACAATAACCAGCAAAGGCCGGACAATAGAAAGAAATGGGAGAATTATCCCAGGAGGAATGTAAGGCCAGACGATAGGGATGATGAATATCGGGCCGAAATAGAAGAAAGATATCAGGAGAGTCTTCGTTATATGAACGAAAGACCAGATGAACCTGATAGGCAAAAAGTCCATTGGAGTGAGGCAATCAAGAACCGGAAATCACCCGACCGACTAGACGGAGCTCAAAGCTTGGAACTACAAGCTCAGTTGAAGAATGAGGGAAAAGGGAGCCCTCAGGATAAAAAAAAAACTCCAAATTTAAATTGTCAAAAGTGGAAACATACCAGGAGCTGGGAGGAGGTAGAAATTGTAAATTGGATAGCTAGACCAGATGAACTAATTAACGAGGATGTGGAAGGTATCCCACCTGTTAAAAGAGAACTACCTATAATTATGCTTAGGATAGAAGGATTACTGGTCAGAGCATTGATTGATACTGGATCCACAATAAGTCTAATTACACAAACCCTTTTAAGTGAATTGGAAACAAGGGGCCGAGTACTAAAGATTCCCACATCAAGTGTAAAGATTAAGGGAATTATCCCTGAAAAATCTTTGACATGTAAATTTCAGGTATACATTGATTTAATCATGGGTAACGCTGAAATTTCGCAGTGCTTTTTGCTGGTAAATCAATTACCGTATAATGTTATATTAGGTATTGATTTTATCCGTGAGAACAAGGTCATTATAGACCTAGCGCAAAACTGCATTAGAATTCAAAGAGAGGATGTGGATGAGCAAAACATTAACCTACAGGAACATGATGCGAAAATAGCAGAACAGGTATGGCATATGGAAGAAGTGATTGAGGAAGATTATAAGGAAATAGAAAAAATATTTGAAGTCCTCAACATAGAACTCGAAGATAATGTGGAAAATGAGTTCGAGACCAACCTGTCAGGAAAAGTGGAGGAAGCTAAAGTCAGCCTCGAAATTAAGGAACAGTTAAAGAAATTAGTATTGGATTATAGGGACGTATTTGATTCCAAGCCAGGGAAGATTGAAAATTTTAAATACGCGTTCCAAGTCAACGACTGGGCACCGTTCAAACAAAAACCATACCCGGTTGCGGAAAAACATTACCCACAAACCAAGAAAACACTGCAGGAGATGATGAATGCAGGTGTTATAGAAAAGATGGCGACACCATATGTTAGTCCATTAGTGATTGTGAGTAAACCGGATGGCTCAGTAAGGGTGTGTTTAGATGCCAGAAATCTAAATGCAAAAATTATACCAGAAAATGATTCGGCACCACCCATAAAAGAAATACTGAGGAAGTTTAAAGGCAAGAAGATTTTTACAAATATTGACATGACTTCTTCGTATCATCATCTCGAGCTGGAAGAGAAAACCAGCTTGTTGACTGGATTTCAGTTCGATCAACAAACATACTGCTTTAGAAGATGTCCGTTTGGATTAAAGACTGCAGGATCCGCATTAATAAGAGCGCTGGATCGAAACCTGTCAGAGGAAGTGAAAGAGTGCACTATCCGATACGTAGATGACATTTTGCTTACCTCGGAGAACATTGAGGAACATTTAGAAAATTTGAAGAAATTATTAGAAGACCTAAGAAGGGCAAATTTTAAGATAAATTTAAAGAAATCGAACTTCTGTCAAAGGCAAGTGACATTTTTAGGGCATGTGATTGACAAGGATGGTGTTAAACCAAATCCATGCAAATTGGAATCGATAAGGGATTTTCCAAGGCCTTTGAAAGTGAAGAACGTTCGCCAGTTTTTGGGATTGATTGGGTTCTTCTCAGGACATTGTCCATCATACACCAAAACTGTGGCACCACTACAGGACCTTCTGAAGAAGGGGGGCAAGTGGAAATGGACGGAGGAAGCAGAGAAAGCATTCGTGGAGGCCAAGGAAATGCTCTTAAATTACGTGAAGCTAGGATATCCTGATTTTAATCAGAGATTTATCATTCAGACAGATGCATCCCAGATTGGAATAGGGGCAATGCTATATCAGGAGAACCCGGAAAACCCTGATAAGAAGAACTATCTAGCTTTCACAAGTAGAAGACTGAAACCACACGAGAAAAATTATACGATCAGCGAGATCGAGCTGTTAGCGATATTGCACGCGTTGCAATATTGGCGGAAGATCGTATATGGGTTTCAGGTCATTCTAAGGACGGATCATAAAGCTTTAACCTTTTTGATGAAGACTGGTTTATCCAGTCAAAGGTTGATGCGTTGGGCTTTATATATTCAACAATTTGATGTCAAGATAGAGTACTGCCCAGGAAAGGAAAACATAGTTCCAGACTACTTAAGTAGACAGCCAGAGTCCATAGAAGAGGAAGTAATGGCTATAGATTTGGAAGACAGGGATCAGCGTACTCTTAATGAGTTAAGAAGCATTAGTCAAAGGCAACGGGAGGATCCATGGATGAACATGCTCATATCATTCCTTGAGGGAAGCTTGATAAGAGGAACACCAGCATACACGGAAGCTGAGAAGATAGCACAAGATTACACGTTTTATAATGGGTTATTATATAAGTTTGTGGACTCTGACCATACGAAATTAAGGATTGTTGTACCTGCAATTTTGCAGAGGAAAATAGTATGGTTAGCCCATAGATCGTTCGGACATATGGGAGTCGACAAAACAGTCTCGATGCTGAAAGAAGCATTTATATGGCCGAGACTGAGAGAAACTGTAAGGGACACGTTAAAGACATGTGATTTATGTCAAAGGATCAAACCTAATGCATTTCTGATGAGACAGAAGCCTATACCATTGTTGCCTGAAAGGCCCGGCCAAATCATATCTATTGATAATTTTGGACCTTTGCCAAAGGCAAGAAGAGGAAATCGACACATAATGGTGGCTATGGATGTCTTCACTAAAATGGTTGTCCTTGCTCCCATACAGAAGACTAGTACCAAACAGGTGTTAAAACGACTTAAAGAAAAAGTGATACCGATTCTGGGGAAACCTGAGAATTTGTTGTCGGATCACGGCAGTTGTTTCACCAGTGTAGAGTTCAGACGAGAATTAGAAAGACTTGGGATACGTCAAATTTTGTCAAGTATTCGCCATCCTGAGGCAAACCCTGTAGAGAGAGTTATGAGAGAAACGGCCAAGTATTGTAGAATATACTGTGCCGAAGAAAATTGGAAGTGGATAGATATTTTGGATATTATCGAATTTTGTATAAATAATACAATCCATGAATCCACAGGAGAGATACCCATAACGTTACATCGGAATGAGCAACCGGAAAGACCTTGGAATCTGGTAATTCCTAGGCCAGCAGACGCTCAGCCGGGAAGAGATGTACGAATTAGGAGAGCCTTTGAGCATCTAAAAGCTCAAGCCGACAGGAGGCAGAAAAGAAATAGGCATAAGAGGTATCATCGACCGTTATTAGCAGGAGAAATGGTGTTAGTGAAAAGACCAGCCATTTCGGATCCAGGGAACCGTGTGTACAAGAAGTTCCAGAAAATGTACCACGGACCATATCAGATAATCAGAGATTTGAGGAATAACGCATATAGAATTCGGCACTGTGAAACGGATCACGAAGTGACTATGAATTCAGCAAATTTGAAATTATATTACCCTCCCGAAGATTTTGATGAAGAAAATGAACAAGCCCTGGTCATGGAAACATTTAAAGATGAATCCGCTTTTGACATAGACAAGAATAAGGAAGAAATAGAAAATAGAGCTCAAGCATTCGAGTGTGAATGCGAATTGGAGAAAGTATATTGGGAAATTAAAGAAATAATTGAATTTATTGAAGAAGAAAATTCCAATTTAAGAAAAGAAAATGATGAAATAAGGAAACGGGTAGGGATAGACCAAACCCGTAAGGGAGAATGAGGTTCTGGGAACTTAAAGTCCAGACAAATAAAGAAAGAAAGAAAGGGTAGGGACAGAGCATACCCGACCTACACAATTACCGGATACGACTTAAAAGAAGTAAAAACAACAGTAAATACGGATGACGTTATGATGGATTCGACGAATAGAGTAATACAAATTAAATTGAAATAAATTTCCTCAAAATTTTCGAAAATTTATTTACCTAAGGAGGGGAGAGATGAACCCATGGGCCATAGGGTCCATGACGGTCGAATCCATGTCCTTAAGGAAGAAATGAAAGAAAAGTATAGTTTCCTAAAGGAACGGAGAGAGATTTTAAGCCAGGAATATAGCTTAACATTGTGCAAGCGACTAGGGACAGATGCTCCTTAGATGAGATCACCCCACTCGACATTTCAGAGAGGGCTGGTCACGAGTATTAACCCGTTAAGTGGGGAGCGAATTCATCCACATGACCACTACGGTGGGGAGAGGTTTTCATATTTTTTTTTAATGTTTAAATAATTGGATTTACGCAGCTCGACATGTATCTGTTTAGTATTGCATATATATTTTGACAAGAAGACACATTAATTTCAATACTGCGACGAATATTTACGAAATAGAATGATTTTTAAGCGAATCATATCTTAGTGCAACAAAGGCATAAGTCTCATATTACTTTTTTTTTCACTGATGAGCATTGTAATCGTTACTTTCCGAAACTTGTACGTTAGCAATAAGTATTTACGTATCCAATAAGATCGGATTTTTTGGAGTGACCTCCTGAGAGGCCTGGTGCAGGTCTTTCTAGTCGACGCCCGTGGGCAACCTACGCGTCGGGATGGGCAAGGATGTGGTAGGAAGAGGCCGTGGCCAGTCAGGAGGTACTGCCCCAGCATTTGCCTGGTGTTGAAAATGGGAAAACCACGGCCAACCATTTCAAGGACGGCCGATGGAGGGGCTCGAACCCACGCATATGTCGAGTCAGGAGATAGCTGGGCCCTACGACCTAACGCTACGCTTTAGCGAGCACAGACACTGCTGTCGATAATAAAAGATAGATGTAGTCCCACAAGCGCTATAAATATATTTCACACTATAATTACACTATTGAAGAATACGATAATGACCTGATAACAATGTACTCACCTAATATGTACTTTCTTTTCGTGTTGTGAATATGCAACTGCCGAGCCACTAATTATTCCATTCAGAGGTTTTCTCTATTTATTATATACACACACACGAATTTACACAACAATGATAATCACTATTTACAATACACGAGGAATGGACACCTGTCAGTTCAATTTTTTGCGGTGTGATACATTCCAAAGCAAGGAGCTGGGCACAGTGCTACATCGCACATTTTGCAGCAGTGCTGTGTCTCCTTTCTTTTATTGTTTGCTTTGCAGACAATACATCTCTTGCTTGCAATGGGTTTCGTCTTTGAGGGAGGATTGAAATCTGGAAAATGCCTTCCCGAGAATCGATCTGAAGGATCATTTGATAGTGACACCACTGATCAGTGGCTGGGCTTCAGTGGGGGTTGATTTACCATACTTGTCAAAAAGCTTCTGAATAATTTGCAAACGAAATTGTAAGTGAGTGAATTTTCCTCCATGATTCTGATAAATAACGAAGGAATTGAACATTGTTATGTCCAACAAGTGCCTGAAAATCTTTTGGTAGAACTTCTTTATTCGCTTTCTGGCTGTACTGTACGGAACAATGCACTGATCAGATAAGTCGACCCCATCCATCGAATCATTGTAATCTATACACATGACAGGCTTTACTATTGTGTCCCCTTTTCTGTTTTTCACAGTGCGCATTTCGGCATCATGTATGCTACTTAGCATACACACATCCCTCTTGTCTCTCCACTTGAGAGCAATGAGTTTGTTACGATAAGCAAACACAATTTCACCCTTTTTTAGTTTTTTGCCATAACATCTTTTGGGAGATTTTTCTGTTAGATCTTACGGTGCCTACAGCATCTGTTTGTAGATCATTGAGCAGGTCAAACAGCTCCGGACTACTGTAGTAATTATCCACAGCTATTAGGTAGCCCTTATTCAGGATATCTTCGGCCAGTGTAAAGACAACTTTGGAAGGCTTAGTGTACTCAGAAATATCAATTCCGCAAACTTCGTTTTCGAGATTAGTTTCCTTCCCAGTATACCATAAGATGTTCCACACATACCCAGTCTTAGCTTCACATAACTTATATGACTCCATACCAAAGCGCGACCTTTTCTTTGGTATGTATACTTTCCATCCCAGTCTACCTTTCCACAATAAGAGGCTCTCATCTATAGATAAGCTATCGTCTGGAATATATGCAGTTCTGAATTTTGATACAAGGATGTCTAGAACTGGCTTCACTTTATACAATTTGGGGTGGACCTGCCTGTTATAAGCTTCATTGTCTGCAAAATGTAAAAATTTCAGCAAAAGGAAAAATCGCTTCTCAGACATAATTTCATAAAATACGGGAGTAGCTAGCAGTTTATTTCGAGAGAAGTAATGGGCTAGTTTAGGCTTCTGAACAATGCCCTGCAGTAATAAAAATCCTAAAAATAGTTTTATTTCATTTTTGTTAGTGGGTACCCAGTCTCTCTCACGACTCCTTCTTTTCACTTTCGCCATCAACGAATTCGAACTGATTGTTTGCTGTGCATACAGATTTGTTTGCTGTGCAATAAGCTCACAAAATCCGTCGTCTATAAAAAAAATCGAAAATTTCTTCCGGGTCCTTCTTATCTAAAAGTTCACCCTGTATTCCAGCATTGTAATTAGCTGGAAATCTTCCCCGCCTACAACCCCGTACGTCCCATTCACCGTGTACAGCAGGATTACCATCATTCGCGATTTCAGTGTCACTGCTGTCACTAGAACTCGAACTCCGTACCGATACACTGTGTCATGAAACCCCACTAAAATAACTAGTCCCTGGAGTATTTACTAATAACGGAGTTTCTTCGTCACTTTCTGAAGTGGACTCACTACAACTATCATCATCGCTATGTTCGAGCATATCACGAATAACACATTCACTTGGAATATCTCTCGAACGTTTAGACATACTGTAGTACAATATAAAACAAAATAAATCTCTAAAACATTCTAAAAACCACAATAGGAACACATCAAAGCTTCTGTATCTCGCGAACTTAGTACCGTGTACGAACAATACGGGCTACTAAAGACGCACGGCACTCGAGTTGAGTGTGACGCGGCATTTGAGCGGTTATTGCATTGAGCAAATACGTACCAAATAGCAAGGGGATTCCCTATCATAAAACCATAGTAGCTACGTAGTTCAAAAAATATCGTAGAGATGGCAGTACCTCCCAGAGCCTGCGAGGAAAGTCTCAAGCCTGGCGCGTAATTATAAAGGCAAGAAAAAAAATAAAACCCGTCCTGCGTCTGGAGACGCGACACCCACCCAAGCGCAAAGCTGCAATCGCGGATGGAGCCGCGAGCCCCGCTCTACGGGTTAATAACTGAGTGGAACTTTCCACCGTGATAGAAAGAGAAGCCTGAATCGGAATTCGAGCTGACGTTGCTGGAATTTGACAACGCCGCATATGCACCAGAAGAGGAATAATTAAAATTAACACGTTTATGAGCATAATAATGAGTAAACAAGCACAGTACAGTGAATCATTTTGAATGAGAGATTTTTCAGTATAGAGAAACCATGTAATAATTGTGCAGAAATAAACTGCCGACGTAAGACGACGTCATTGGGGAATTACCTACGCCTCTGTGGAGGGGAGAGAGCAAAAAGAATGCAACACCCACACAATTGAGGACGAGAAATTAATTAATATCTCCGAATTGCACGATCGATTCTTAGGTGCAATAAGATCATGTGACATTGAGAAGATGAGCTTTCGGAAGGTATAATTTTTATATTTGTGGCACCATTATTTCAGAAGTCGACCACAGAAAAGGCTTGAGTCTTATTTTTTTGTAGTAAAACAGTATAAAGCTTCGGGCGTTTCCAAGCCAATCATGCAGTATTCAGACAGCCAGAGGGCACGTCGCTGTGTCACATCGCATGCAGTCCTACGAGCATTCCGTGAGGGGAAGTGCTGCTCCACGACGTAGAAGTAATCATTCCGACAGTCCGTGAGGGGACGTAACTCTGCGTTACATCGATAACAGCTACCAGTACTCCTTGAGGGGAGAAACGCTGTTTTACATCGCAGAAGTAAGATCCGATAGCCACAGGCGTCACAGTAGTAACGAATTGCTTGCCTCCATAAGGAGCATTCAAGACGAAATTTTAAAGTATCGCCGTAGTGAAATATTAGGAAAATCCTAATTATAGGATTTAGGCCCGACTGTATACAAGTTAAAGTGAAAATTCGCAAGATATAGTCAGAGCAGGCTGCGAACGTCGGACTTAAAGGCGATAGGTCGTTAAATGTTCGAACGAACAGATCATAACGTACGGAAGTATCGTACCAGACAGATAAACTGTTATTTGAATTGAAGCAACCTAAAGGGAAGAACAGAATAAGGTTCGAACGTAGGAGTGTTAAAACAGTTCAAATAATTAGAATAGGAGACTATAAACATTAGCTCCAGAAAGCAGGCGAACAATTCTAACAGTACTAGAATCGAGAAGTGCTAGCTGCTAGAAACTAAATCTATAGGTCTTAGAGGAGACCTCGATCCATATAGACTCTCGTTAGGATCAATAGACAGATCTACAGAGAAGCCGTTTAAGCTAGATCAATAGCCAGTTATCCAGGATAGGAATAGCAGAATTGAACTCCAGGGAACAGTAGATGTTTCGGGACTTTCGCATTCTTCAGAATAGGAAGCCGACATCGGATAAATTTCACCCTTGGAAACGGGAATTTAAGAAGATCACGTGTGATAGGCTCAGAAGTACGGCCTAGTGATCGAGTAATTGTGAAGTGTAAAATAATCAAGATTGTGTGTTAGATAATATTTTTAGTGTTATTATGTGTTCAAAAGGGACACACCAGTATATAAAAATGTCGTCAATATTAAGTGTTCTAGATATAGGTCAAAAAGTGTTTTTACGTAAGATGAATACCTTTAATATGGTGTAAAAAGTTCGAAGTGGGCCCAAAAATGAAACACCACACCAGATTTAAGATCATGGGATGATCTGGAAATATGTGAGTACAAAATTCATTTTTATTTTGGTGTCAGAAATTGATTGTGTACAGACTCACCGGAGTTGTTGAGTGAAAGGGATGTGTTTTAATAAATAAATACTGAATAATCAAGAATACGGTCTGAACAATAATAAAATAAATAGAGAAATTATGAATAATAATGTAAAGAATAATTCCCGTAGAGGAAATAGGTGAATAAAGGGTTAAAGTATTTAACAAATGTCATAAGAGCAAGCGAAATATCATTTAATTATCATGAAAGACATTGAAATAAAGTAAAGTTGAGATATGAAAGAAATAGCTTTTGAGCTTGTATAAAGAATAAAGATAATAATAATAATAATTAAATATGGAAATGTTAAATAAAAATCAAATAAATTGATATGAACATAAGAACGTTAAGCCTTAACGTATGTGTAAGAAATGAGGTTCAATGGAATATTTTAAAACAGGGAGCGATTTATCGACCATGGAAAGATTAATATGTGAATTAAAATAATATGAATTGTTAATAAAGAGATTTTATCAGTTCTTGGGAAGACATTTTCGGCTTAAAATAATGCATAGCGCATAATGAGCGCAAATATAATATTAAAGTGTCACGCTAGGAAAGCGTAGTGGTTAAATACTTGGTACATTACTTATGGAGGGTAGTTGATTGCAGTGAATTGATAATTGTGTAAGTCCTCTATTTGTGACATTAGTATCACGAGGCATTGTGTATGTATTTAAAAAGGGAGCTAATAGATGGTATTATTGAGCGTATGTCATATGGGCCACGGCCGACTCTAAATCGCATTTTGAAATAAGTCCTCTGTACGGGATTAGTTCCTGAGGCACCTGAAGAGATTCGAATGCAGGATCTTCTTATGATAAAAGCCCCTGAAATTCTCCGTCGTCGTATGTGTATTAATCTTCCCAATCAATGAGGACCCTCTCATAATTAATAAATGCCAAGGATATGAAAATGGTCTTTGAACCACAGAATAGTTGTTTGAATGTATACGGTACAATAAAGCCCGGTCTCCTCAGAACTGGATAGAATGGAAAGGTTTGTTTTGAAAGCCTTGAAAATAAGCTACTAAATGTTGGGTCAGACGGGATGTCGCCGCCACCCTAACGTGTCATAAATCGCACCCCATGTAGTAGAGTCTAGCTTTCTTAAAGCGAGGGGGAACAGAGACCGTCTCGTAAGCTGTTGTAAAGAGAAATAAATACACCAGGAGTGTTTAAAGTTGTAAACGACCCGGGCGTTGAACCGAGGTCCTTAAAGATGGATATTTCGTTTGCCGGTTCAGATCGTAGTTTCTTATATGATAATGGTCTATTAAGACATAAGAGATAAATAACAATCCCTATTGTAATAATGTATGGACGTGGGATTCCACGAGTTGATTGAAGGCAACTGAGTTCGGGAGTAACTATAGTTTTTTTGACTGTGTCAAGTACCTTCACGCTCTGGAGTACACAATTGATTTTCTGATTACCTTAATATAGTTGTGAAATAAAGAGAGATGATAACAACTGAATGTGTGGACATGCCCAAAAATATTGAATTAGATAATTAACATAGATTTTAAATATAATTATATATTTGTTTTTGAGAAATAAGAAAATATATAAAGACAATGTTTGAGGTGTACAAGAATGACACCATAATAATGTAAATGCATGGAGCCAAAGAGCTCGGAGTTATGTAAACTTAATGTTAGTGCTTTATGGAAGTGAGATTAAGTAAGAATTGATGGTTTATGTGGAAACCACAGGTTTTGAATACAATATTTGTTTATTTTATTTGTGATCCCTTGTTCATTTGGAACAAGCAGTTGATATTTGGGTCAGTAATTAAAGTGTTAAAATGTTTGTAGCGCCAGTAATTTTATTAATTAAATTTGTTCAAATAGGAGTTGATTTTGTTGTTATTTTTGCAAGTGTATCCTCTAATTAATCCAAAATATGTGAGTCACAGAGTGGGGGAACTTACCGCTGCCCCGAAATCCCGAATTGAGCTACGCTGGTATACTGTGATTGGCATATTTCTTGCTAAATGGGCACACTACTAATGATGTTTTGATTCGGGAATATGATGTAGTTTCCATTTGAGCGGATGAATTATCAATAAATTATAAAAATGGTCCGGTTAGCTCAAACAATGCCATCGTTTCTCCCCAGTGTGCCGTTGGGCTCGTCAGTTGGTACAGACACACCTACCAATACGCGTGGCTAGCACATACTGAGAAGGCGATGCAAGACACAAAATACAAGCAGCATTGACGTCACGAGCATGCCAATGTGCTACGCGAATCAAACCCCCTTTCATAAAAACAAAAGCCTTACCTTGGCAATCCAAATAAGGTTTTGAATATTCCCTTATGATGATGTAGTTTCCATTTGAGCGGATGAATTATCAATGAAAATCCACAGCCTGCTTCCAGTCTCCGACCGGGTCAGGAATGGAATGAATGAAGCCCCCATCCAGCGGCGAGGATACGAACTGTGCCAGCTGCCGAAGCCTGACGCACTCCTCTGGGGCAATGATGAAATGAATGACAGATGAAATGATATGATAGTGGAGAGTGTTGCTGGAATGAAATTTTGACAGGGAAAACCGGAGTACCCGGAGAAAAACCTATTTACCTCCATTTTGTCCAGCACAGATCGCACATGGAGTGACCGGGAGTTGAACCACGGACCCAGCGGTGAGAGGCCGGCGTGCTGCCGCCTAAGCCACGGAGGCGCGGATGAATTATCAATAAATGATAAAAAATGGTCCGGATTGCCAAGGTAAGGTTTTTGTTTTTATGAAAGGGGGTTTGACTCCCGTAGCACATTGGCATGCTCGTGACGTCAATACTGCTTTTATTTTGTGTCTTGCATGGCCTTCTCAGTATGTGCTAGCCACGCGTATGGGTGAGGTGTGTCTGTACCAACTGACGAGCCCAACGGCACACTGGGGCGAACCGCTGGCATTGTTTGAGCTAACTGGACCATTTTTATCATTTATTGATATATCTACCTATCCAAAAATATTGCGCCATAAGTTCCGAGCACAGTGTCTACTCGTTCTACTGAGCACGCAAAGGGCAGATATATTCTGACGAGCAGGAAGTAGGTTGTCATAGTAACGAATGACGTCTGTGTCAAGGGGTGCCCCTTCCCCTCGTTCTGCGCCTCGCCCCGCGCTCACAAACAAGTGAGCGTGTATTTGTAATTATGACTAAGATTTAGGCAGGAGGTCGCTGTGGCCTTAATTTGGGTACTATCCTGGCATCGGTCTGGAGTAGAAGGTGGAAACCATGTAAAATCACTTCCACGGTGGCTGCATTAGGAATCAATCAAACCCACCACTTATCAAATGAATGCAGATAAATGGGCATTTGTATGGAAGCTGCCGTGGCTTATTTGCGTTTGCTCTGAGTTCACGAGGCTGAGTGAGCTCTGTTAGAGCTCACAAACTAGAATCAGATTCCTTGGAAGAGCCGAGAATCGATCACGGAGCTCCACGATGACAGTCAAGATTGCTAGTCACTCCACGAGGTGGTCATGGCTCCAATCAGCTCGGGAAATACAGTAGTAATTAGGGCACATGACAGAGAAATACGATTTAGTGCTTTTCTTGCATAATATGTTGTTATTTCATTTGAGGGGCTTGGGATATCCTTGTTATTATCCCCATGTAGTTGCATGTGTGTTGTGTATTTATTTATTTATTTATCGTATGACTTTTAGTGCCGGGAGTGTCCGAGGACATGTTCGGCTCGCCAGAGGCTGTAGCTGCTTCAAGCGGACACCCATAGGGTGAGCTACAAGTTCCGTTCAATTTCAAGTAGTTCCACCTTTTGCTACCAGATGTCAATGATACCTAGTGGTGAACATTGGAACTTTGACAGTGCGTTCCAACGAAATCTAAAGTAGAAATTTAGCTTCACACAAGTTTAGTCTGTGGAAGGATCTTTTGCAAGCCACAAATCTATGACAAGGGACCGCCGACTTTACTTCCTCTCCAAAGGAAGACATACTGAAGGATTGTAACGCTCTAAAAAAATCCGACGACTTCGGTTGGGTTAGAACACGCTATATTGGGCACAGCAGCTTCAGCATGCTACCAACTACGCCACCGAAGCCGCTTGTTGTGTGTTGAAATTGTATGATAACCTGTATTCCTGTGCTGACTGTAGTAGTGTGTGTAACTCTATTAGGGATAGAGATGGGGGAGGTTCCTCTGGACCTGAAATACTAACCTGGCATTTCCCTGGAGGGAGTGTGTTAAAACCTGAGGAAAATCACACTGTCAGCGCCAGGACTTGAATCTCTAATCTCCGAATTTGCTGCAACTGTCCTCGTGGTTGTGGTGTCCCCGTACGAATTAAAAACAGCTCCTACCAAGACCAAACGTTGGGGAAGTAGTTTTAGTATCAAAATAGCTTCATTTTTTTTAAATAGGCTTATGAGATCACCTTTTGTCCGTGTGTGTGTGTGTGTGTGTGTGAGTATGTGTATGTGCCCCTAATAACGTCTAAAGGGCATGAACGATTTCAATGAAACTTTGTAAGGTCGTAGCACCATTTTGGACGACCCCAACCGTGCCCTTCAAATTTTATTACGTCTCACCAATCCAACATGGCGGCTGTGCGAAATATTTCACCGGCATTCTATATCTCCGAAACTATTACCGATATCACCCTGAACTTTTGTGTGGTGATAAAAGGCTCTACTAGAATTCACTTTCAAAAACCTGTTAACTACAAAAAGGAACATGGCGGCCAAGCGAAGTTGAAACTTTTAAATATACGTTTCTCGCGATTTAACCATCCAACGTCAATGAAACATGGTACAGCAAATGTCCATACACATTGTAATGGACTGTCATCTAGTTTAGTTCAATTGTTTACATAACTTCAAGATAGCGGCTGTGCAAAATATTTCACCGGCATTCTATATATCCGAAACTATTACTAGTATCACCCTGACAATTTGTAAGGTGATAAAAGACACTACTGCAAGATCATCTATGTAACTTTCAAAAACCTGTAAATTACAAAACGAACATGGTGGCCGAGCGAAGTTGGAATATTTTAAGAGACTTTTCTCGCCATTTGACCATCAGGGCACAGTGAAATGTGGTACAGTAAATGTATATACAAGTTGTAATGCACTGGCATCTAATTTAGTTGAATTGTTTACATAACCTCAAGATGGCGGCTGTGCAAAATTTTAAAATAAAGTTTTTATTTCTTGTGTCTTAATCATGCGATCGAAGTGAAAGTTTGAATAATGAACCTATGCTTTAATTTTCATGTAATACTAGCTGAAATACCCGTGCTTCGCTACGCGTCATAAATAAATTAAAATGTGAAGGTGACAGTTAAACCAGGGGATAGGCGAGGTACTGCGCAGAGGGAGATTAAGGATGGAATATTTTGTCCAACTACACCGTTCGGCGTTGACCGTGTTTTATAGCACAAATTTAGGTTTTATTCGCTAACCGTTGGAGACACCTTTCGGATAGAAAATGTAATTTTAAACCTCGTATATGCCATCAAAATTTTGCTATTTCTTAGCGTTCACTTTTTATTTGAAATGGAAATATGAAAGTTTGAAACCAAAGGGTGTAGTGACGTCACTAAAATGGTCGCCATCTTTAAATAGTGCAAAGTATTGAAATCAAAAGTAGCCTATATGTTAACCAGGTAAATCAGCTACTTCCATGTAAAATTCATGTAAATCGGACCAGTGGTTCTTGCGTGATTGAGTAATACACAGACACACGCCATCTCATTTTTAGCCTCGCTTCGCTCGCGTCATAGTCGTGTCATATTGTTATTCAATGAAATGCATGTTTAACCCCGTTAACACCCCTTTAGAACCTGAATATCCAAAAATCCCTCCTTAGTAGAATTTTTCGACACACAACAAACATATCCCCTTCTTCTAACTTTAATAGTTTTGATTGGTCGATGAGAGTGAACATCCAAAAATCCTTCCTTAGTGGACGTTTTTCTTCCAGAATTTCACCCCTCCCCATAGGCCCCTTAAATTGGATTAATGAAAAAACGGTCGAACACCTACTTATTTTAATTAACTTATTTATTCGTTTATTTATATTTAAGCTGATTGAAACTCGGAGAAAATCAAACTCCTCGCCTATGTCGTTTAAGAGATACACGCTCCGTTTGGAATCTTTCAACCCCCACTTTTCATCCCTTTCACCTCATAATATACACCAAATCGAAAAACCATTAGACATGTGTCAGCTTATTCTTAATGATTAGAATATATGCCAAGTATCACATCCCCAAATGAAACCACTCGTGAGATATTGTTATTCAATGAAATGCACGTTTACCCCCTTAACACCTCTTTAGAACCTGAATATCCAAAACTCTTTCCTTAGTGGACGTTTTCGACATACCACGAACATATCCCCAAAATTTCATGTTTCTAACTTCAATAATTTTGGCTGCGCGATGATGAATGAGTGAGTCAGTCAGGACATTTTCTTTCATTTATTTTTCAGAATTTCACCCCTCCCCATGAACCCCTTAAATTGGATTTATGAAAAAAACAAAACGGTCGAACACCTATTTACTTATATAAAGCTGTTTTCCCCCTGAGTTTGATGAGTGAGTAAGTGAGTCAATCAGTTAGGACACTTTCTTTCCTGTTTTTCCCCCGATTTTCACCCCTCCCCATGGGCCCCTTAAATTGGATTTATGAAGAAATGGTCGAACACCTATTTACTTATTTTTTAAGCTGCTTTTTTCCGCTGAATTTCAAAATTATCGCCTTTGTTGAATAAGAGATACAGTACATGCTCCGTTAAGAATCCTTCAAACCCCAATTTTCTCCCCTTTCACCTCATAATACACACCATATCGATAAACCCTTAGGCGTGTGTCTGCTTATTTTGAATGATTAGTTTATATGCCGAATATCACATCCCCAAATGAAACAACTCGTGAGATATTTTTATTCAACAAAATGCAAGTTTATCCCCTTAACACCCCTTCAGAACATGAATATCCAAAAATCCATCCTTAATGGACTTTTTCGGTATACAACGAACATATCCCCAAAATCTCAAGTTTCTAACTGCAATAGGTTTGCTGGGGGATGATGAGTGAATATCCAAAAATCCTTCCTTAGTGGACTTCTTTCCCCAGAATTTCACCCCTCCCCATGAGCCCCTTAAATTGGATTTATGAAAAAACAATCGAACACCTATTTACTACTTTTTCATGCTGATTTTTCTCCCTGAGATTCATACTTTTTGCCTCTGTCTTTTAAGAGATAATTGCTCCGTAAAGAATCCTTCAACACTCACTTTTCACACATACACCTCATAATATACACCACATCGAAAAACCCTCAGACATGTGCCTTCTTATTCTTAATGATGAGTTTATATGCCGAGTATCCCATCCCAAAGGAAACCAATCGGGAGATATTGTTATTCAATTAAATGCAAGTCTACCCCCTTAACACCCCTTTAGAACCTGAATATCCAAAATTCCTTCCTTAGAGGACGTTTTCGATATACAACGAACATATCCCCAAAATGTCATGTTTCTAACTTCAATAATTTTGGCTGGGCGATGATGAGTGAGTGAGTCAGACAGGACATTTTCTTTCAATTGTTGTTGTTTGAGTCTTCAGTCTTTTGACTGGTTTGATGCAGCTTTCCATGCCTCCCTGTCCTGAGCTAATCGTTTCATCTCTACATAGCTACCACACCCTACATCCGAGGCAATCTGTTTAACATATTCTAACATTGGTCTACCCCTACAGTTCTTGCCCTCGACCCTTCCTTCCATAACTAAGCTTGCTATTCCTGGGTGTCTTAGTATGTGTCCTACCAACCTATCTCTTCTCTTCGTTAGCAGTCGCCAGAAACATCTCTCCTCTCCCACTCGCCTTAATACCTCTTCGTTTGTAACCCTATCTACCCATCTGATCTTCATCATTCTCCTGTAACACCACATTTCAAATGCCTCAATTCTCCTCTTTTCTGCTGCACCAATAGTCCAAGTTTCACTTCCATAGAGCGCCACGCTCCAGACAAAGGCTTTCAAAAATGACTTCCTAATACCTAAATCTATATTCGATGTCAACAGATTCCTTTTTTGTAGAAAGGCTTTCCTTGCCTGAGCCAACCTACTTTTTATATCCTCTTTGCTTCGTCCATCACTGGTTATTCTGCTTCCTAAGTAACAGAAGTCTCCTACTTCCTTCAGCTTTTCACCTGCCAATTTGATCTCCATAGAGGTTTCTGATTTATTTCGGCTGCATTCCAGTATTTTTGTTTTACATTTATTAATTTTCATCATGAAGTCCTTCCGTAAGACGGAATCCATACCATTCAAAAACTCATTCAAATCCTCAGGCGTGTAAGCCAGGATGACGATGTCATCAGCAAATCACAGAGTTGAAATTATTTCTCCTTGAATCTTCACTCCCACTTTAAATTTTTCTCCGATTTCCTTCATTGCTTGTTCAATGTAAAGATTGAAAAGTATGGGTGATAAGTTGCAGCCTTGCCTTACACCTTTTATAATACCCGCTTCTCTCTCACATCCTTCAGCTCGAATGACTGCTGTCTGGTTTCTGTATAGATTGTATATCACCCTCCTATCCCTGTACTTTATTCCAATAGATTTCAAAATGTCAAACAATTTAGTCCAATCAACGTTATCAAAAGCCTTTTCTAAGTCTACAAATACTATGAACGTTCTCTTATCTTTCCTTATTCTACCTTCCAAAATCAGCCTAAGACTTAGTACAGCTTCCCTTGTTCCTACATTTCTCCTGAAACCAAACTGGTCTTCACCCAACTCCGTTTCTATCTGGCTCTCAATCCTCTTGTAAATTATTCTAGACAGGATCTTTGAAGCATGAGTAATCAAGCTGATTGTACGGTAATCTTCACATCTGTCAGCTCCCACTTTCTTTGGTATAGGGATGATAACATTCTTCTTGAAATCAGGGGGTACCTCACCTGTCTCATAAATCCTACACACCAAGTGAAATAACCTGATCAGACCTTCATCTCCTATGCAGCGTAGCAACTCAATCGGTATATCATCTATGCCTGGTGCTTTGTTCCTGCCTAAGTCCTCTAATGCTCCGTCAAATTCTGATCTCAATATTAAATCTCCTTTTGCATCCTCATCAATTTCCTCCTCCCTTTCCATTACATGATTATCAATCTCCTTTCCCTTATACAAGCACTCTATGTAAGCTTTCCATCTCTCAACCTTTTCTTCCCTAGCTGTTAGAGGCTTTCCATTTGTGTCCCTAATATTACAGCACTTAGTCTTCTTTTCCCCAAAAGTATTCTTAATCCTTCGATAAGCTGTGTCTACTTTTCCTAATTTCAGACACTTTTCTATACCTGTACATTTCTCTTTCAACCATTCTTCTTTCGCTTCCTTGCACTTCTTGTTAACCTCATTTCTCAGACATCTGTATTCTGCTTTCCCCTCTTCATCTCTTAGATTCTTGTGTCTCCGCCTTTCATCCATCAATTCTAGTATATCCTGAGTGATCCACGGTTCTCTACCTATTCTTTCTTTCCTACCAATGTTTTCTTCTGCCGATCTTGTTATTTCATTCTTCAAAAGTGCCCATTCGTCTGCAATTGAAGTTTGTTTAGGGGTTTTGATTAGTCCTTCCTTTATACTCTTCTTGAATCTTTCGTTCACATCCTTTACTTTCAGTCTGTCTATTGCCCACCTTTTTGGCTTTTGACTTTTCTTCAGTTTCTTCAACTTTAATCTACATTTCATTACAACCAGATTGTGGTCAGAGTTTATGTCAGCACCAGGATATGTTTTACAATCCAAAATCTGGTTTCGAAACCTCTGCTTGACCATAATGAAGTCGATTTGGTAACGCCCTGTATCTCCTGGTCTCATCCATGTGTATATTCTTCTATTGTGGTTATTGAATAAGGTGTTAGCTATGACCAACTCATGTTCGGTGCAGAATTCCATCAGCCTGCTTCCTCGATCATTCCTTTCACCTAATCCGAAATCTCCTACTATCTTCCCTTCCCTCCCTTTTCCTACCACAGCATTCCAATCTCCCATTACTATAACATTTTCATCTCCTTTGATATACCTCAGAATGTCATCTATTTCTTCGTAGACCTTTTCAACATCCTCATCATCAGCTTGACTGGTAGGCATATAGACTTGTACCACTGTGGTGCACGTAGGTTTAGTATTGATTTTTGCTACAATAATCCGTTCACTGTGTTGCTCATAATATTCCACCCGCTGTCCAAGTTTCCTACTCAATATGAGACCAACTCCTGCTTGGCCATTGTTTGATTTAGTGCTAATGACCCTATAGTCTCCTGACCAAAAGTCCTGTTCTTCCTGCCAGCGCATTTCACTAATCCCAACCAAATCCAACCTCAACCTATCCATTTCCCTTTCTAAGTTTTCTAACTTTCCACTTCCTAGCAGACTTCTAACATTCCATGCTCCGATCCGTAGAATGTCAGATTTCCTCTTTGTCACTTCTGTGATGTTAACCCCCTCTCGAGTAGTCCCCACCCGGAGATCCGAACGGGAGACTAGTTTACCTCCGGATTGAAATTTTACAAGGGAGGAGGCCATCATCACATGTAATTATGCATAGAGAGGTGCATATCCTCGGGAATAGCATTACGGCTGTAGTTTCCCGTTGCTTTCAGCCGTGCAGCAGAACGCAGTGTAGCAATTAGTTGGCTTATATTATCAATATCTTAACCGTCTATTAGACTAGTAAAGAATTGATTTATTCTGAAAGGCTGCTACTCCCTTTCAGAATAAGTAAAGAGCAATTCTACTACAAAATACTAACCTTCTACTAACAATTAAATACCAAAATTCTACTAACGAAAAAAATACTAAAGTTTCACCAACAACAAATACTACCACTAAAACAGTCTGTCACCAGGCCCACTCACATGCACCCTCACCAGCACACTCACACACCACAGTCTAATAGAACAATGACATATATTTAATAAACAAATTAACTTCATACTTACAACTAAAACTAACTACATACTTACTGTACTGTAATTGAATTGACAATATTTACAAAATTTAAAATGATAATCTGGTAGCAAAAGTATCTACCCCGTCCCGAATTCGAACCCGAGAACTCTAGGTAGGTCGGTAGATACCCACAAAACCTCAAAGCAGACATTATAAATTAAAGACATTACGTAAGTTTATTTTATACATAACCTATAAACATATCACCCTGAAAAGGTACTAACAGTATGGTACATTATTACGAATCCCCCAAATATTCAGCATTATCAATTCAATGTTGATTTTAGGGAAGAAAATGCGGCGATGTATGATCATCGAGAACTCGAAATTTTCTCTGATAAAGCAGAAGGTTCGTACAGTCGTCTAAACCAGGGGTCTCCAAACTACGGCCCGGGGGCCACATCCGGCCCGCGGACAGATTTTGTCCGGCCCGCGGAGAGCTAGCATACTTGAAAACTCCTTTTAGAGAACATATTTTTTTATAGCAAATTAAATTTAGTTTACTGAAGTATTCTAATTTTATGTTGAATAATTATTAATATGACATCTACATTGATATGGTCATGGGCTAACTACTCATAACATTGTTGTAGGCTTATTGTTATTGTTTTTGTGATAAGTTGGATAAAGAAACACAGAATTGTGATGAGTAAAGACATGTATAACATGCAGACATATGAAATACTAATGAGATTTATGTAATTGAGATTTTCCATTGACAATATTACCATATCAAAATTTAATAATTTATAACACACAGAAAAAAGGCCTAATTTAATTACTCGCTAGGTCAGCTGAATTCACAGTTAAAAACCTAGGAAGAGAATATTCCTAGTTTCATAGCATTGTGGAATACTCTGATCTAATTTGGAATAAGGGAAAAGGTGGGATGTAACCGAGGTCAAGACCAGCTTGTTGAATGGAAGGCTGGATGCGTACCTCAGTAGGCCGTATTAAAATGATCCTGCCAAAAGATGAAGAAGGAAAGGGGAATAATCTTCCTAGTGACTTCATGCAATAAAAAACGTGACAAATCGAAATAAGCTAACATGTATTGAACAGCAAGATAAAACAATTACAAGAGAGACCCTTCCACCACTTAATTAACTAACTGACAAATATGATCTAATTAAACACAAATGAATGACTTAAACTAAACAAACCAGACACTTGCCCGCTTGGCAAGATTACACACATCTACATTTCTGATAGAAATGAATTTAACTAGAATGATTCCCCTGACGACAAAACTAAAGGAATAACAACATAAAATTAGACTCTGTCACCTCAAAAAACAATGTCACATAAGCAACTTAAGAGCCGTTTAATACGATGAATATTATTAATATTATACAGGGTCCGGCAAAAAAAAACCTCCCCGGTTTGAGCAAGCCACCGCGTGAGTTGTAGTGGGGGTAGAGATGTGGAGGGGGTATTGTTCCGTAGCGGCTTACGTGCCATTTTCAGTGTTCGCCATGGCTTGACTCGGTGAGCATCGGGCGTTTGTTGTGGAGGAGTTTATTAAAAATGGCGGTTCTGTGATTTCTACTCAACGAGCGTTTCGGATTCGATTCGAACTTGGCCGACGTGATAGTGTTCCTGACGCGAAAACGATTAGACTGTGGGTGTCAAACTTTAGGCAAACAGGGTCGGCACTAAAAAGAAAGCCAACTGGCCGACCTCGTACTGCAATAGCACCGGAGAATGTGGCGCGAGTGAGGACATCCATCCAACAGTCTCCAAAGCGATCAGCGGTTAAACATGCAGCTGCCCTGGGATTGTCAGAAAGGAGTGTAAAGAGAATTCTGCATAAAGAACTTCATCTGCATCCCTACAAAATAATGGTTGCCCAAAAGTTGTTTGAAGCAGATTATGAAACTCGCAGGGCTGCATGTGATGACATTTTGCAGAACATTCCCCCAGATGCTGTCTTCATTTCTTCTGATGAAGCCCACTTCCACTTGTGTGGAACTGTTAACAAACAGAATTTCCGCTACTGGGCTGCAGAAAATCCTACGGAACTCCTCCAACAACCACTACACAGCCCAAAAGTCACAGTTTGGTGCGCCGTTGCGGAATTTGGTGTGTGGGGACCGTACTTTTTTGAAGAAGATGGACAAACAGTAACGGTCAATGCCGATCGCTATTGTCACATCATAGAGACATTTCTCCGACCCAAGATCAACCAGTTTGTTTTAGACCATGAGGAAGAAGTTTGGTTCCAACAGGACGGAGCCACAGCTCACACTGCTCGGCGGTCCATGGGAATGTTAAGAGAGTTGTTCCCTGGACGTCATGTTTCTTCAAGAGGAGACATTTCCTGGCCCCCAAGGTCACCCGACTTATCACTTTGTGATTTCTTTCTGTGGGGCTACCTAAAGGCTGAAGTGTACAAACATCGCCCCAGAACTCTGCAAGAACTAAAAGATGCCATTAGGCAGGAAGTGGCAGCCATTCCAAGGGAAGTTACACGAAGAACTATGGACAACTTCAGGGAAAGGCTTCGTGAATGTCTTAACAATGGGGGACATCATTTTTCAATTATTTTTCAGAATTTCACCCCTCTCATGAATCCCTTAAATTGGATTTATGAAAAAAAAAACGGTCGTACACCTATTTACTTATTTTTGAGCTGTTCTTCCCCCCTGAGTTTGATGAGTGAGTGAGTTAGGACACTTTCTTTCCTGTTTTCTCCCCCAGAATTTCACCCCTCTCCAAGGGCCCCTTAAATTGGATTTACGAAAAAACGGTCGAACACCAATTTACTTATATTTTAAGCTGTTTTTCCCGCCGAATTTCAAACTTCTCGCCTATGTCGTTTAAGAGATACACGCTCCATTAAGAATCCCTCAACCCCCAATTTTCACCCTTTTGACCTCATAATATACACCACATCGATAAACCCTTAGACATATGTCTGATTATTTTAATGATTAGTTTATATACCGAATATCACATACCCAAAGAAACAACTCAGGAGATATCGTTATTCAATGAAATGCACGTTAACCCCCTTAACACCTCTTTAAAACCCGAATATACAAAAATCATTCCTTAGTTGGAGTTTTCGACATACAGCGAACATATTCCCAAAATTTCATGTTTCGACCTTTAATAGTTTTCGCTGGGCGTGATGAGTGAGTTAGTCAGACAGGACATTTTCTTTCAATTATTTTTACCAGAATTTCACCCCTTCCCATGGGCCCCTTAAATTGGATTGATGAAAAAAATCTTGAACACCTATTAACTTATTTTTAAGCTGTCTTTTTCCCCTGAGGTTGATGAGTGAGTAAGTCAGTCAGTCAGTTAGGACACTTTCTCTCCTTTTTTCCCCCAGAATTTCACCCCACCCCATTGGCCCCTTAAATTAATTTATGAAAAAACGGTGGAACGCCGATTTACTTAATTTTTAAACTCATTTTTTTTCGCTGAGTTTCAAATTTCTCGCCTATGTCGTTTAAGAGATAGGCCTACACGCTTCGTTAGGAATCCTTCAACCCCCTCTTTTCACCCCTTTCACGTCATAATAATACACCACATCGAAAAACCCTTAGACATATGTCTGCTATTTTTAATGATTAGTTTATATCCCGAGTATCACATCCACAAATGAAACCACACGTGAGATATTGTTATTCAATGAAATGCAGGTTTAGCCCCCTTAAGACCCCTTTAGAACCTGAATATTCAAAAATCCTCCCTTTGTGTATGGTTTTGACATACAACGAACATATCCCGAAAATGCCATGTTTCCAACCTCAATATTTTTGGCTGGACGATGATGAGTGTGTGAGTGAGTCAGGACATTTTCTTTCAATTTTTTTTTCCTTCAGAATTTCACCCCTCCCGATGAACCCCTTGATTTATCAAAAAAACTGTCGAACGCACATTTACTTATTTTTAAGCAGTTTTTCCCCCTGAGTTTGAAGAGCGAGTGATCAATCGGTTAGGACACTTTCTTTCCTGTTCTTTTCCCCCAGAATTTCACCCCTCCCCATGGGCCCCTTAAATTGGATTTATGAAAAAACGGTCAAACACCTAATTACTTATTTTTATGCTTATTTTATTCCGCTGAGTTTCAAACTCCTCGCCTATGTCGTTTAAGAGATACAGGCTCCGTTAGGAATCTTTCAACCCCCACTTTTCACCCCTTTCACCTCATAATATACACCACATCGAAAAACCCTCAGACATATGTCTTCTTATTTTTAATGATGAGTTTATATGCCGAGAATCACATTCCCCAATGAAACCAATCGGGAGATATTGCTATTCAATGAAATGCAGGTCTACCCCCTTAACTGCCCTTTAGAACCTGAATATCCAAAAATCCTTTCTTAGTGGGCGTTTGCGGCCCTTGAGGAAGCTGCATACCAATTTTCATTCCAATCCGTTGGGTGGTTTCTGAGATTTCGTGATGAATGTGTGAGTGAGTGAGTGAGTGAGTGAGTGAGTGGTATTTGACAAATATCTAGTAGATAGTGTCAAGTCTTTGTTATGCTATACGCGGTTGACAGTGCTGTGTGATCAGTTGAGTAACTAACGGGATTTCAAGTAAAGCTCCTCATTTTCTATACCGATAGTGCAGAGCGCAATTGGCATCCAGTCGGCCGTGTCTCGACTTGAGCTATGTTGCCATGGAAACTATCTGCCTTGCCATTCCTTCATGAGTATATTTTATGAATTTATTAGCCTTTGCTCGAGTGCAAAAGGGCCTAAATCAGAAGAATGAGAAAGACTATCAAAAATTCATGTAGCCAGCGGTTCTTTCTGGGTCCTAAACTATGTGTATGCAAAATTTGGTTGAGATTGGTGGAACGGTGTAGATTTGTATACGGAACCAACCCACCCACATACATACATACAGACTTTCACTTTTATATATAAGATTACATATCTCTAAGACCTACATTTATAAAAATCTAACATGGCGACCATCCGAAATATTTAGACAGTTCTAAATATCTACGAATCTATTACAGAAATCAAACTAAAATTTTGTATGTTGATAGAGGTAACTAACATAAGTAGGATATATGAAAATAAGCTGTATAGATCGTCACCGAACTACTTGTTTTAGTAGTGCGATTGGTCGGAGAAGAGGACTCGGCACGCAGAGCCAGAGTGGCCGTTCCAAGTCCTGCGTTAGCAGACTAATCAGACACGAGCAATATATTCCTGTCTGGAGATTCATTTTTGGATTAAATAGCCTCACATATATTTGCCTTGCGACCTGTACACCAAGGAGGCAAGGTTTGAGTGAAGTCATTCGGGAGGATTCCCACATTTGAAATCCTTGCCAGTGTCGGGAATCAATCCAAAACGTTCGGGCGTTTTGGAGAAATAATGTTACTTCATTCCCCTATAGGAGTCCAATAAGAACAGAAACCCAGGTCGCTCCACGCTAAGTTCTGTAGAACTTTCTAAAAGACATCACCCCAGAGTTCATTGGTGCCGGGAGGAGATCAAACGCCTGGTTGTTTACTGAACTGAATTGGGGCGTGTTAGAGCAGCTGTGTCCACTGGACCAGGATAAAAGCCCTTACCGCATCATTCTCTCACTTAGGACGATTTTAGGCGCAAGTTCTCACCAACACATTCACGCCCTGTCAAAATGCAGTGTCATAATAATAATAATAATAATAATAATAATAATAATAATAATAATAATAATAATAATAATACTGCATTGGTGGATATCGCTCATTTAAGGTCGCATGACTGAAATTTAAGAATTATGATGGAAAATCTCTTACATTGTTATGTAGACTTTCTCGGCCAATTAAACCCTAAAGTTGCTTTGGGGCGATTAGGTCAAGTTGAAATTGGAAATATCCAAGGCGTTTTGAAACATAAGCTTTATCCTTTGTCAAGGTTAGAAAGAGAGAATTAAAGACAGAAGGAGAGAAAGAAAGGAAGAATTAATGGAATGAAGGAAGGAAGCAATAATTAAAGAGAGAAAAAAAGAAAGGAAAAACTAAAGAAACAAAGTATAAAAGAAAGAAGGAAAGAAAGAACGAAAGAATTAAAGAGAGTAAGAGTTGATGGGAGAAAGAAAGAATGAAAGAAAGTAGGAATTTAAGAAAGAAAAAATGAAAGAAAGGAAGAATTAAAGGAAGGAAGAAATAATTAAACAGAGAAAAAAAGAAACGAAATACTATAGAAATAAAGAATTAATGATTTAAAGAAAGAAAGAAAGAAAGAAAGAAAGAAAGAAAGAAAGAAAGAATGAAAGAACGAAAGAAGGTATGAAGAGTTAACATTGCATGTATCGTCCATTGATGTTAGGTATTAGATAGGAAGCCATGTCGAAACAATGTGTTACTCCATGACCTCGCGAGACCAAGAAGAAGATTGTAACGTAACTACTGTATAAAGGGCAGCCACACTGCTTAAAGGATAACCATCGCCTGTATTAAAGAACTTCTTGCAGGTTCCAATTTGACATCACGTAATGGGAAACCCCTTACCACACCATATCAAAATATCAAATGTTTGGCAGAGTCATAATTTGAACTCCTTGGGTGAAAGTTTACAACGCTATCCACTACACCATGAGGTGATAGAAAATACTTAACTATTATTATTAGTCTATTTAAATATGATGGTGATTTTTTTACTGCCCTGAACATTTAACTATTTTGGTAGTTGTAGTGTTTTGTAATGTGTGAAAAAGACTATATCACCATCTGCAAGTAACTAAATATAAATTGCCAATGTACGTATGTCTACCCCTTATTATTCCCGTTTTCAACTGGAACGGGGATGAGATGTGGTGAAAATCTGCGTGGTTTGTGTTTATTCGGCCGGATGCCCTTCCTGACGCCAACCTCGAGCGAGTGAGCGAGAGAGAGGAGTTAATGAGAGATGAAATAAATGAAGATGAATGATGTGGAAGGAATCGGCCGTGGCCTGTCAGATGGTACCGTCCCGCCTTTTGCATGGAATTGAAAATTTGGAACCACGGAAAACCATTTTAAGAACAGTGGACGGTGGGGTTCAAACCCACGTCTTGCGAGTCCGCAGATAGCATAGCCCCATGGCCTAGCACTGCGCGTTAGCGAGCGTAGCTACCACAGTCGGTAAATTTAACAATTTAAAATGTCAATAAAATTAAAAATGCATGTGTTGTACAGCACGGTGAGAAAAAAGGATGCATCGCGCAATCTATTTACAATATACCTCTAGCATTCTTAGCTGTTGCCTCGGAGGTCCGGCTTCGATTCCAGACTCTGGCAAGAAATATAATTCTGGTCTGAGGGCTCAAATGAGGTACACTCAGCCTTATAAGGCAGAACTGAGAAGAAGTGAATTTGATTTCCACCTCTGCCATCTTGGAAGTGGTTTTCCTTGGTTTCCAACTTCTGCTCCAAGAAAATGTCTAGAAAGTACCTATTTTAAGACCACAGCTACCTCCTTCCCAATCCTCATTTGAATTACAAGTAGACAGACTAATACAGCCATCAAAATAACACAAGTTACCAGTTACATGAGGCTACATGATCACGAGTCACAAAGCCCCTAAATCAACCAACTACACCAACAATGTTTATTTGCATTGCGTGGCAGTGAAGGATCCCCTCGGCAGTTCTCCGAGCAGTTGGGGTATTCTCCCTAAGCGCACCTCGAGCCACGTTGAGTCCAGCATGCATCGTCTAGCGGTCCAACTGCTGGGAAAGGGGAGTCTGGATCGAGGATCTGCCCCATACCAGTCACTGAAGAAATCTGGTCGGTGCTTGAGTCGTGCAACGACCACTTGACAGGTGCTCCAATTATGCGTTAGCGCGGTTTGCTTGCCATAGGATTTCTTAAGTTATGAAGGAAAAAACAAACAATTTTTATGTCCGTGAGGTGAAAAATATATAAAATTTCAATTTTAATTAGAAATTTCAGGTTGTTGTGAGACGTGTAGCCTTATCGCTGGCCACCAATAATTAATTTCATAAATGTTTGTTCATGTTACTCGTATATTCTATGTATTCTATTCTATCACTTATGTTCTCTTTTCTACGGGGTCCGGGCGAAGGTGAAATGTGGCGATTAGTTTTAAAGGCCTCATGCCCTTCCTGAAACCAGCCTCATCAAATGAGACGAGATGTGACAGAAAGATAAACGAAACTAGGCAAGATGTTGGAAGAGAGCAGCCGTAATTGTGCAGTGAATAAAACAGAAAATGTGTATATTTTTAAAAACCTCTGCAGTAATTCAAATACTTCAAAAATATTAGTCATTTATATTAGCATTTTTCAATGAATTTAATGCCATTTTATCATTTTAAGGGGCTCAGAAATGTTGAAGATAATTAAAATCTTCACAGATTCATTTTTCAAGTCATTGTAAGGCACGGACCCTTAGTTTTCTAATGGTAGCCTACATTTATTTTCTTGGCTCATTTCTAAAACTATTTTCCTTACACATTCCCACAACCGTGCGCCCTATTAGTAAATCCACAACGTAGATTTTTGTTTTTCTCCCTATTTTGACTATATGCCACGAGATTCTTCGTTTTCTCTCTAATAGACAATATTCATAACAATATTTTTAAGAAAGCAAAACGGGTGTTGCCGTGTCCGGCAAATCTCGTTCTAAAACCAAAACTGTCGCCATTTCCTCAGCTAGTGGGAAAGCTTTGATTCCAGTTTTTTTTTGTTAAAATACATTTCTTAATACAAAAATTCCCTTTTTTTCAAAACTTTCCAACATGCTAAGCTAAAAGTTTTTGAAGCATTTCCTCCTTATATGTTATATATTTTATCACAGCCATTTTTCCAAATTTACTTTAGTTTATTTTTTCCTGATAGAAATTTTAACTAAAATACTGCTAAAATTATGCTAATTTTAAAAAATCATCAAAATATCGTAATATCAAAATTTCTTATTTCCAAAAAGTACGTGTAAAAGTAGGAAGAAACCATCAAGGAGCATCCATGAAAAAAAATGCAATTTGGTTCTGTTAATAGTATCTGAGAAAACGGTAAATAAAAAGTTGAAAATTAACAATAAAAACATATGATATTCTTGCTTCCTTTAAGTCATTGTCAAGGGGAGGTATTACTGAATTTTTCAACTTTCAACTCTCACAGTTTTCACCATACCATTAACAAATTTTAAGCACTTGCATAGAGAGTTGCTGGCGTCTATTTCTCTAATTTATAATTAAGTAGTTTCATTAGTTTTTGAGTTATTGAACATTTTTGTATTAAGAAAGTCGTGCCTTAAAAAAGTCCCTTACATCAAAATTTTTGTTTGACCAAGCTGATTTTCTTTTACGTGTAGTTAAGGTGCATAGAAACAATAATTGCTCTGGGGTTCGGTGTCAGATGGATACTGTTCTTTCAAAAAAAACTCTGGTTTTAAATATTTTTCAAAATTCAGCATTATTAATTTCAATCCAGCTAGCAAAATTTGTATTAAAACTAAATGCAGTTCAAACCCCAAAACAAATTTACTAATCTACCAACTTGCAATATTATCTGATAAGAATTTCACCACAAGGAGTATTTTGTGCACAGCAAGTCATTGCAGAAGAGCTATGCGAGAAAGAGGCAAGTTAATATTTACTGGCTCGGAACTGCCCTGCTCTATATGTTTCGCCTTCACATCTCCTCGCTCTTTTTCTATAGATATTTTCTGCCATTTTACATGTCTCCTAGTCATTTTCTCCTGATCACGGCCCCTCTACTGTTTTATTATTATTATTATCTTTATTTACTCAACTTACAGTCGGTAACATGACTTATGTCGGTACATTACGTATAAGAAAATGAGTAAAGTAACACTTAAGCCTATAGCATACATTTTCGAACTATACGCTATAACATAGACGTTTGACAGTTAATTTTCTTTTCTCTTCTTATCTTCCACGTCTCTTTTTCACAAGAGGGTCCAAAGGAAAATCCTAATGTGTATTCAAAAACCCACTAACGGTGCTGCAGGTTTTCAGAATTTCAGCCTTTTGTGCAATAGTATGAGTGTATATGGGAAGATTTAGTGTGGCTGGATTTACTGAAAAGGATTTAGGTGTCAGGCCATTTGGAGAAAGGAGGAAAGGAAGAATCGTCACATTTTTTTGTCTCCAGATTCTAGCAACCTCCATAGCTAGAGGAGTATATTTATCAATTTTCTCTCTGTATTTATGGTGGATACTATTGTCATACAGAACAGATATGTCAATCAAGTATGTGTGATGGTTCCTCTTATCAGTTAAAGTTATGTCTGGTCTATTATGAGGTGTTGTTTTGTCTGTTTGAATAGTGCGATCCCAATATAGCTTGTAATCTTCGTTTTCCAGCACACTTTCTGGAGAGTATTTGTAATAAGGCGTCCTGTCATGTATGAGAGATCGGGTTAGGGCGAGTTCTTGATGAATGACTTTGGCAACATCGTTATGCCTCTAGAATTCTGCAGCTGCTGGTAATATGCTCTATGGTTTCTGGGCAGGTAGTGCACTTCCTGCATTCGTCATCTATAACAGTCTGATCTTTCAGGATGTGTTTCCTATAACTTCATGTGGTGATAACTTTGTCTTGTATCGCCTGGTTAAATCCCTCAGTTTCTGGAAACAGCTCTCCCCTTGACAACCATGTGTTCGAAAGCTGTTTGTCAATATTCTTGTCATTGCACTGGTTGTAGAATCTGCCATGAAGTTCTTTTCCAGCCCATCTCTGCACCTTCTCTCTGTTCAGTGTGTTCTTGTCTTTCATGACGAAATTTCCTTCATGAAGATTCAAAGAAGTGTGGTTGAAGTCAGCTTAAGCTACCGCTTGATGTAAAACACTGGTATCTATCCGAGAACGAAAGTAATTCCTTAGATGTATAACTTGTTGTTTGTGCAGAGCTATAGCATCAAGAATACCTCTGCCTCCTTCATTTCTGGGTGTTGTTACTCTCTCTATACAAGCATTGGGATGCAACATTCTGTGTTTCGTAAGCATATTTCTTATTGTCCGATTAATGTTTTCTAGGTCTGTTTGAGACCATTTTAAAACACCAAACGAATACATCAGCACAGATATAGCATATGAATTGATAGTTTTAGTAAGGTTATGAGCACTAAGCTTGGTTTTCAGCAGAAGTCGAAGTCTATGATTAAATTTCTGGTAGAGGTTCTCCTTCTCAGATTTACTGTCGATTCCAACTACTTGCTCAAATCATAGATATTTATATGTTTCATCTTTCCCCATGCTGTCTATTCGCTCATCAGCTGTTATGCGAATGCTTATTCCCTCTGTTCTACGCCACTGTCCTTTGTTGATGCTGTTGATTTTGCATTTGCTAGTGCCAAACTCCATGCAAATGTCCTTCGAAATGTTATCTGTTATATTGATGAGTGATGTCAGTTGGTTCCTATTTGCTGCATTCAATTTTATGTCATCCATATAAAAGAGGTGATTTACTTTGAGGAGATTTTGTTTATTTTCTTTTATTTGGTGTCCGTAGTTGTTCATCTTTAGAATCTCTGATGAAGGGTTGAGACATAAACAAAACCAAAGTGCACTTAAGGCATCACCTTGAAATTTACCACGTTTGATGGGTATGACCTCTGTTTCAGTGGTAGTGATGTTAGATTTCAAGATGATTTTAGTACGCCAAAATTGCATAATGATAGCCAGGAAGTTGATGAGTGTCTTGTTTACCCGGTATATCTCAAGGGTATGGATGAGCCAGCTGTGGGGCACCGTATGGAATGCTTTTCTATAGTCGATATAAGCCAAGAAGAGGTTACGTTGTTGCTTCTGCGCTTGGTGTATAATCACACTGTCAATGGTGTCTCAAAAATGTACTAACACTTTGAATGACTATAAAATTATTATTTATGAACATTGATACGAGTTTAAGGGCTTCAATTATAGAGGAGATATGTTGTTCGCAAATGTTCAAAGTGATGACCATCAGTGTCCAGTAAAGCTGATAACGCGAAGCAATGGATTCGCAAACGTTACGACAAAGTTCATTTGGAATTTCGTGACATTGTCAGTCAATTTCCAATTTCGTTTTGGAATGTAGGATTTCCTGCGCAGACGCTTCATGATGCGATGGAGGCTATCTTTTGAGATGTGTGTCTCTCGAGCCGTTTGTCGTAGTGATTTCGGTGGGGATCGAGTGAGGGCTTCCGGCACCTGTTCATCTTTTCTAGGACTGGTGGATGTCCGTGGTCGTCCAGAATGTTTCTTTTTGACATTGTGAACGGTTCCATTTGCTTCAAATTTATCTCTGATGCGAGCAATGATCTGGTGCGTTGGTGGCGGTTTGTCGAACTCCTGGACACTGACAGTGATCAATTTGAACATTTGCGAACGTGAGTCTTTAATTACATGTCTCCTGTATAATTGAAGCCCTTAAAATTGTCTCTTTGTTCATAAATAATAATGTTATAGTCTATCAAAGTGTTAGTACGTTTTTTGAGACACCCTGAATTATTATAAATACATCTCAAATGTTTCAATATCATGTGGTCTCATATTTAATGGTCTCTACCAGCTTAACAATAGCCTTAATGACTAAAATAAAATCATTTTCTGAAAGAGGATGAATTAGACTATTTTTATATGAATAAGACAATAAAAACGAGTACTTGCTTCAAAATCCCAAACATTCAGTCATACCTCCCCTTACGGTGATCAACAGTCCCCACTCAGTCATTTGTCTTCTCCTGGATACCTAGAAGACGTTTGTCGAAAGCATTTCTTCCTCCAGAAGAAGATGATAAAATAAGTATAACTTCCTGGGAGCCCGTAAAATAATTCACGCAGATGTACTGTGTAGCCTAGTGTATCAACTGCTTCACAAAATTGTGTCGCGTCCCGGCTCTGGGTTAATTTGCGCTCTGACCTAGCACACTAATCATGTTTGATGCTGCCTTGTTTACCATCCCAATTCAAGTGTCTGCTGACTGCCTGTCCTTCTAGCACGGCCCATTTAAGCAATTGTCTTGGTGGCCTACATGTGTCGGCCTGCCTCAACGAGGCAAATAATGGGCTTATTTGAACAAGTGGGGCTCCCTGACCAGATCGTAGGCGGCACTTCTTGGTCGTGTCACAGCAAAAGAGCGCTCAGTGTCCATATATTACAAACCATCTTCCCGATACATTTACTTAAGGGTGCTTAGCACAGGAATGGAAACCATTGTTACAGAAATAAAATCTGCTTGCATCAAATTTAGGGCTCGGATTTTTAGGTAAATAGATATTTTTTATCATTTTAAATGATCTTGTCGACTTCGTCGTTACGCTGAGGTCTGGCGTTTCGTTACGGTGACGGGACGAAATGTACCTAGAATACACTGAGGTGTGTGACGTCATAGTACGATGTAGCAGCCGAGTACCAAGAAGGCAGTGCGTGAACAGAGTTTCAAGAAGCCAGTGCGAGAACAATCAAGTAGGCAGTGAAGAAACAAAATAGAATCTTGAAACTCTGTTCTCGCACTGCCTTCTTGGTACTCGGCTGCTAGCATTTAAAATTATATACAGTCCAATCTTTCAGACTGACTATCCGTGTCTTTTTATGTTAACACATATTTCAAGCATTTTTTCTATAAATACAGGCAAAACTGAGAAGAGGATGGTTTGATTCCTACCTCAACCATATTGAAAGTGGTTTTCCGTGGTTTCCCACTTCTACTCCTCGCAAATGCCGGGGTGGTACCTAACTAAGTGCCACGACGCTTCCTACCCAAATCCCTCCTAAATTGAAAATACACACATTGGTACAGACATCGCAGTTGATACAGGTTATGAGACAAGTTGTACACTCACCAAAGTACACAGGGCTACATGACCACGATGTCGCAAAGCCCCTAAAATTATTATTTTTTTTTAGTCGTTTACCCTCCAGGTTGGTGGAACCCACGGACTCAGCGAGGGAACTCACCACTACCGCCTCTACGGGCAGTGTCCTAGAGCTGGGAACATCGAATCGGAAGGGATACAACTGGTGAGGTGGGATTGGCACCTCGCCCAGGCGGCCTCACCTGCAAAGCGAACAGGGGCCTCATGAGGGAAGGTAAGGGATGGTTAGGATGGAGAGGCAAGGAAGAGGGAAGGAGGCGGCCGTGGCCTTGAAGTAGGTACCATCCCGGCATTTGCCCGAAGACGAAGTGGGAAACCACGGAAAACCACTTCGAGGATGGCTGAGGGGGAATCGAACCCCCTCTACTCATTTGGGCCACCCGAGGCTGAGTAGACCCCGTTCCAGTCCTCGTACCACTTTTCAAATTTCGTGGCAGAGCCGGGAATCGAACCCAGGACCTCCGTACCACTTTTCAAATTTCGTGGCAGAGCCGGGAATTGAACCCAGGACCTCCGGGGTGGCAGCTAACCATGCTGACCGCTACGCTACGGAGGCGACTACATTTTTACTTTTTATTTTAAAGGGTTTGTAACAGCCTATTGTCCGTTATTTGAAAATGTTAATTGATGTAAAGAACAAAACGATTTCACATAGTATCTGAACTCTAGCCGTTGGTGCTGGTTCAGGATATCAATTAATACTTTTATTGCAGCCAAATAGCAATCGAAAATATCCTCATAGTTGGTATACACACGTCTCTGTAGGGTCATGGAAAGATTTGTTAATTCAATTAGGGTTGTGAGAGCCATGCACAGCCAGACGTGTAAAGACATGCCTCAACTCAAAGTTGGATGTTGCCCGCGTCAGGCCGATTATGTAATAATACTAATAATAATAATGTTATTGGTTTTACGTCCCTTTTAACTACTGTTGCCTTTAGAGACGCCGGGGTGCAGGAATTTTGCCCCGAAGGGGATCTTTAACGTGCCAGTAAATCTACTAACACGGCTCCCTCGCATTTGTGCACCCTCAAATGCCAGCTGACTGCGCCAGGATACGAACCTGCAACATAGGGCCCAGCAAGCGAGAACGTTACCGCTGAGCCACGCAGCCAGTCCGATCGATTATGTCTCCAGATCCATAACATTCTTTAGATACTTCTTATCTTTCTTTCTTCAATGATGGTAGCAGTTGTTTTCGAGATTGTGGTGTTTGGTAGAGGTAAATAGTTTTTAAGGTCTTCAACCAAGAAATGATTCTATTATACTCTTTGATAAAAACAACGAGTTATAACTATACTCATACATTTAGGAGAAAGTAGGCTATATGTTATTTACTGAACATCTTGTTTAGCCTCCAATGGCCCAAATTCCTAAAAGAAAGAAAAGAAAGAAAAAAATATTTTAATTCAGGAATTTTTGAAAATAAAGTTGCTGTTTGGAGATATAATAGACCTTCTGTACGATATAACGCACATTTAAGTCGTGTGAAAAAAATCTAGGGTACCCCTTGATCCCCGTAAGCGCATTGATGAATTTTACAAGTTTAGTTGATTCCGTGATAACCTTATAGGGTTAAAGGCATTTGCAAACATTCACATAAATTTAATAATGGAGTGGCTTTACTTCTTGCAGAAATAGATGGGAAGTTGGATGTCACCATTTGAGATACTGTTGTCATGGTTACTGGCTTGCATTCCTTCATTAGTTTATTAAATGAAATTAGTTTTCTGGGAATATCGCAGAAACTGTTGGTTTTAGAGCCTTAAAATGTAGTTTTCGGGACCCTTTACGGCTATTTAGGGGCACCGAGTTTTGTTTCTGACACCAAGGGGATGAAAATGAGCTTTGTCTCGTCGTTGTAGGCAGTAGTATAATAATAATAATAAAAATAATAATAATAATAATAATAATAATAATAATAATAATAATAATAATATAGCGATAGGGATATAATAGACCTTCCGTACCACACCCGCACGTGTAAATCGCGTGAAAAAATCTAGAGTACCCCTTGACCCCCTTAAGTGCATTATATGACATTGATGAATTATACAGCTTAATTTGGTTCCGTTATAACCTTATAGCCGTTTGCAAACTATCTCAGTAATGTAATAAATGAAATTGTATTGCGTCTTACCTGTGAGATCTCGTTGCCATGGTTAGCGACTTGCATTCTTCCGTTATTGTACTAAATGAAATTAGTCTTCTGGAAATATCTCAATAACTGTTGGTTTTAGGGCCTTAAAATGTGGTTTTCCCCGAGTTTCGTTTCTCACACTGAGGGGCTGAAAATGAGCTTTGTCTCGCCCTTCTACGCCTATTTCAGCAAGTATTTTAAGGGGGTAGGCTCCCTTTTATGAGAGGTACAGAGGAGAGTTACATCAATGATTAGTCTCGTGCCTCTGAAGGATATCTCTACCAAATTTTACGTTGATCCACCCAGCCATTCTCGACTTATAATGGAACAACTTTGTCCACAGACAGTCAGACAAACAGACAGACATACAGAGAGACAAAAAAAAAATATTTTCGCGCGCATCCGTCACAAAACAGTCTGAAACGCATCAATAACGAACATTTTCGTAGAAATTCAGAAAAACAGACAAACTTTCATTCTTATATATAGAGAGAGATATCCTTAAGTATAACAAGTAGTTCCGTGAAGAACTATACAGCCTATTTTCATATATCCTACTCCTGTCAATTCCTTCCATCTTTCTTTCTTTGGCTTTTCCCAATTAATTGGGGTCGCCGGAGCCAACCAGGCTCATTTTGGTTTTGACCGGGGATTTAAGGCCAGATGCCCTTCCTGACGCCACGTGATTTTTCATGAGAAAATTCCACCCCGCTGTCACCGGGATTCGAACCCCAGCCGTCCGGGTGAAAGACGAGCAGCTAAGCCACTGCGCCATCACGCTCCCCCCTGTCAATTCCTTCCATCAACATACAAAATTTCAGTTTGATTGTTGTGATAGATTCGTAGATATTGAGAACCGTCTAAATATTTCAGATGATCGACAGGTTGGATTCTTATTTATGTACTATTATATGAAGATTATTGTGTACGTGTGGTATTCAAACTTCAATCGCATGATTAGGACACAAGAAGTAAAAACGAGATTTTAAAATTTCGCACAGCTGCCATCTTGTGGTTATCAAAACAATAGAAATAAATTAGATACCAATGGATTAATATTTGTATAATAATTTAACGTGCAAAGTTTCACTGCATTCGGATGATTAAATCACGAGAAACGTCCAATTGAGTATTTATATTTCGCATCGCCGCCATGTTGGATTTGCGCTCACCAGGTTACTGAAAGACCTATAGGTGAACTTATGTTCATAGCCTCTACGAACTTTAAAGAAATCAGTTTGATTGCTGTAAAGGATTCGTAGATATTGAGAACCGCCGAAATATTTCGGATGCTCGCCATTTTGGATTGTTTTATGTATAGGCCATAGAGTTGTGTACCATTAAAGGAAAAATAATGCGTAGCTTCATTATTCAAATTTTCACTTCGATCGCTTGATTACGATACAAGAAATAAAAACTTAATATTAAAATTTCGCACAGCCGCCATCTTGAGGTTATGTAAACAATTTAACTAAATTAGATGCCATTGTATTACAATATGTATAGTCATTTATTGTACCACATTTCACTGCGCTCAGATGGTTAAATCAAGAGAAAAGTCTAATAAAATATTTCAACTTCGCTTGGCCGCCATGATCGTTTTGTACTTTACAGGTTTTTGAAAAGTGCATAGATAAACGTGTAACAGAGCCCTTTATCATCGTACAAAATTTCAGGTTGATATCTGTAATGGTTTCGGAGATATAGAATGCCAGAAAAATATTTTGCACAGCCGCCATTTTGAGGTTATGTGAACAATTGAACGAAATTGGATGCCAGTGCATTACAATGTGTATAAACATTTTCAGTACCAAGTTTTATTACATTTGGATTGTTAAATCGCGAGAAAAGCCTATTTAAAAGTCTCAACTTCGCTTGGCCGCCATGTTGTTTTTTGTATTTACCAGGTTTTTGAACGTCTCATAGGTGAACTTCTAGTAGTGCCCTTTATCACCGTAGAAAATTTCAGGGTGTTATCGGTAATAGTTTCGGAGATACTGAATGCTGGTGAAATATTTCGCACAGCCACCATGTTGGATTGGTGCGACAGAATAAAATTTGAAGGGCACGGTCGAAGTCGGCCAGAATGGTGCTATGATCTTACCGAGTTTCATTGAAATCGCTCCAGTCGTTTAGATTTTATTAGGGACACACACACACACCTCACACACACACACACACACACGCACGCACACACACGCACACACACACGGACAAAAGGTGATCTCATAAGCCTATTTTTTCAAAATTGAAAATAGGCTAACAACAAGATGTTCGGGAAAGAACATATAGCCTACTTTCTCCGAAATGTATGGGTATAGTTATAACTCTCTGTCCTTATCATCTCCTAATTTCTTCCTATTTGAAGTGCAAATTGGCACACAGGATTTGAACAGTGGCGTTCAAACCATAGTTTATAATTTACCCCAGCATTTTGCAATTTCATCAGCAAACACTCCAAACACCGACTACTTACAATAATTGAAACTTCGTTGCTCTAATAAGGCCCATCTACAATGCGCAGTCGGCAGTCCGTAGTTGGTAGTCCTCGGTCGGCAGTCGCGATCGACTCCGTGTATACTATAGGCACCATACACAACATGAAGTTGCAGTTGGTAGCTGGCAGTTGGCAGTCGAGAATTTTATCCTTGACTGCCAACTACCCGACTGCAGCAATGTAATAGCCAATCAGAGCAGATCAGAAACTGACGTCACGTTGTTGTTCTGTGTCGTGTACGAATGATATAGAACTAAGTGAAGTAACTTCGCAACCCGTTAATTTATAGGCTAATCTTAAATACACGGTATAACAAAATAATCCATCTCCAAATCATCCATATTGCAAGTTTTGAGATTATCAACAACGCCTCTGTGCACAAGGAATAAACGAATGTTACTGTCTTATTACTCCTAGCAGTCGTTAAGACTGGGTTCACTAACTGGCCGGTATAGAGCGCTGCTCGAATCTATAGTTTCTGCATAGTACAACTGAAGGCTGGAAGATGTCACTCCAGTGGAGAATGTCGTTTTTTTAATATATAATTTCCATTGCAAAAAGCACCATATAAAGCTTTATTTTATAACGTCTCAGTACTCAAGAAACAATAAATATAAAAACTAGTCGTGATATCTAGTTGTGAAATATCGAACAATATAATCCTAACAGAGCGAGTGCATTCTAGCGGCCAGAAGAAGAAACTTTTCAATAAAATCTGTTACCTTTTTGTCAGCTAGATGTCTCGATTAAATCTGCTGGCGAATTATGTTTTAATTAAGTATATGTTTTGCACCGTAATATGCACAATATAACGCTTAATTTTAAAACGTCTGAGTCATTACAAAGCAACAAATATGTAAAATGTCAAGTAAAAAACTAACTCTGATGGAGTTTGAACCATAGGCATATGAATGACAGACTAACGCTTTACCACTGAGCTAATTGTGTCAACGAATATCGTTCTATATAAAATGACTTACATAGAACTTGTTAGCAAATAATGATTTATACTAAACGATTTCATCACTGAAGTATATTATTTATATATAAAGCATTTCATACAAAGTTTATTTATTTTGTTTCAGTACGCTATATTGCTTGCAATACTCAAATTAGTGAAATATAAGTCAGGCACAAGATATCCGCTGCCATCTTGTCTTATTAATGAATCAGCTGAGCTTTTTAAAATCACGTCTGCACTATAGTATTACAAAATAAACTTTTAATTTCGTACGTGCCTCTTCCTTTAGAACAGTTAAAACGATTCTCGGCTCGATAATCGGAACTGGTGGGTCCCATGATATGGATTATAAAGTTTGCATAATTCGCACGGCCGCCATCCTGAAATGGTATGGCGGACGACCTTGTAGTTTGGTCACAAGACGCATCCTATACGAAGGTATGTTGTTACCAAATTTGGTAGAGATTGGATGATTTGGTTAGTCGTTATTTGATTTTACGTTTTGAACGTTTGAGTGGCCGCCATTCAGTTTTAGTAAAGATGGCGGCGATATAAAACATGACACTGAGGTGTCCTTTGCTAGTGCTACCTATGTACCAAATTTCGTTCAATTCGCATTCACCGTGTTCGAATTGATAGGGGGGGGGGACAGACATTCAGAGTACACACACTCACACACAGACACACACACACACACATACACACACACATACACACACACAGACAGACACACTTTTTTCGCCCTGTGTTGATCTCATAAGTCTACTTTCATTTTTTGCAAAAATCGAAAGTAGGCTAAAAATGCCTCATGAAATCAGACAATTCACTCTAGAGGATGAGCCACCATGAAATAAGCAATACATTTATATAGTTGTAATGAATACTCAGATTTTCCGTCCTGAAAAGAAAAGTACATGGCCATTGGCTGCATTAATAAAACAAGTAGTTCCGTGAAGAACTAAATAGCCTATTTTCATATATCCTACTAATATCAATTGCCTCTATCTACATACAAATTGTCAGTTTGATTGCTGTAATAGATTCGTAGATATTGAGAACCGTCTAAATATTTTGGATGGTCACCACGTTGGATTTTTATATTATAGGCCTTAGATGTATGTACTATTACATGAAGATTATTGTGTAGGTGTTTTATTCAAACTTCAATCGCATGATTTGGACACAAGAAATAAAAGCGGGATTTTAAAATTTCGCTCAGCCGCCATCTTGTGGTTATGAAAATAATTTAAATGAATAAGATGTCAGTCGATTAAAATTTGTAAAAGCATATACCGTATCAAGTTTCACTGCACTCGGATGGTTAAAACGCAAGACACGTCCATTTGCATATTTAAATTTCGCGTCGCCACCATGTTGGATTTGTGCTCGTCAGGTTATTGAACGTCCCATAGGTGAACTTATGCCTATAGCCTCTACACTCTTACAAAATTTCAGTTTGATTGCTGTAGTAGATTAATAGATATTGAGAACCGCCTAAATATTTCGGATGGTCGCCATGTTGGATTTTAATATATGTATGCCATAGAGTTATGTACTGTTAGATGATGATTATTGTGAACGTTCATTATGCAAATGTTGACCTCGATCGCATGGTTAGAACACAAGAAATAAAAACTTCATTTTCGAAATTCGCACAGCCGCCATCTTGAGGTTATGTAAACAATTGAACTAAATTAGATACCAGTGCATGACAATGTGTATAAACATTTCCTGTACCAAGTTTCATTGCGTTTGGATCATTAAATCGCGATAAAAGACTATTTCAAACTTTCAAATTCGCTTGGCCACCATGTTTGTTTTGTAGTTAACCGGTTTTTGAAAGTCTTATAGATCAACTTTCAGTAAATCCCATTATCTTCGTACAAAATTTCATGGTGATACCGGTAATAGTATCAGAGATATAGAATGCCGGTGAAATATTTCGCACAGCCGCCATCTTTAGGTTATGTAAACAATTGAACGAAGTTAGATGTCGGTGCATTACAATGTGTATAAACATATGCTGTACCAAGTTACATTGCGTTTGGTTGGTTAAATCGCGAGAAACGTCTATTTAAAATTCGCAACTTCGCTTGGCCGCCATGTTGGTTTTGTAGTTACCAGGTTTTCAAAGGTCACATAAGTGAACTTCTAGTAGTTTCCTTTATCACCGTGCAAAATTCCAGGGTGATATCTGTAATAGTTTCGGGTTTCGGTCGGGGTTGTCCGAAATAGTGTTATGAACTTACCGAGTTTCATTGAAATCGTTCGAGGCGTTTAGAAGGTATTGGGGGTTGTGCACACAAAAATCCATCACACACACACCATCACACACACACACGCACACACAGGCAGACACACGGACAAATGATGATCTTAGTTTTATTTAGTTAGTTATTGTTGTTTTAAGGGGCGAAACTACGAGGTCATCTGCCCATATAAAAAGGTGATCTCGTATGCCTATTTTTTCATAAATGAAAATAGGCTAATTATAATATCTTGAAATAAATATTATTATTTTTGGGCAGATTTTCGGTTGCAAGCCCTTCACTTTTTCAATAAATGCGACCGAAGTCGTCGGATTTTTTAAGAACGTTAAAAATCCCTCAATATGCCTTCCTACGGAGGGGAAGTAAAGCCGGCGGTCGCATGTCATAGATTTATGGCATGTTAAAGAACCTTCCACTAATTAGGCCTACACCTGTGTAAAGCTAAATTGTATAGGTTAAGAATGCAAACAACGCACTTTGGTTCCTACGTTCATTGCCAAAAGTCGACTGCAGTGGCGTCTGGTAGCTAAGATCTGAACTAGTAGTCGTTGACGGTGGCGTTTGGCGGCAAACGTAGGAACTATTTGAAAAATTCAAAAGTCTGCAGTCCTTACTTGTATTAAAAAACAGATAACACCCACTAATACAGTCGTCACAATTAGCACTGGTTATCAGAAAGATCTACACACACCAAAGTACACGGGGCTACATGACCGCGTTGTCGCAGCCCCTAAACTTAAGAACCAACCAACCAAATGAACCGTTCATCCTCATGAATACTTGTAAAGGTATTTTTCAATTTTCTTTGTTTTGTTTTATTTTATTTTTATTTTAATAGGAAAGGGAATATAATTCTTTTCACAATAAAATATGGTACAACTCTCAGGAAGACTTTAAAAGATCAACGTACATTTACCGCCTGTCTTTTCCTATACATTAACTCCATACATCTTCTCTTTGATATCTAAGTAACTAACAAAAAGTTCCGTGACGAACTAAAGAGCCTACTTTTCTTAAAATTTAAGATTCATGCCAGTGATTAATCTATATGGATCTATCTAGAATAATATCGAAATTAAGTTGGTAATATCGAAATTTCAAATTAGTTGGAAATACTGTATACCTGGCATAATGTAGCCTAATAGAGAACTACAGTTGGCAGCCCTGGTGACTGAATACATTCTTAGATTCATCTCTCAAGGTACAGAATACAAAATTTGGTTGAAGTCCAATGGATAGCATGGACGTTACATGCAGTTTAACATTGGATTTAACAGCGCGCGTAAAATCATGTTGGCAACAATGACATACATGTATTGGTCAAAAATAATCCGAAATAATATGATCTATTTTTGTGTCAATTTTGAATGACATCCATAGTATAGAAGTTACATGCATTTTAAAATTGGACCTATCGGCAGGCTTATAATCATGTTGGCAGCACTGGCGTAGGCCTATATTAGTTACTCCAAATTAATCTAGAATGCCAAGTACTATACGTGTGCAAAGTTTAGAGCTATTGGCTTGCATACTTTCTGATATATTGATATTAGGGTAACAAAAATAAAGACAGTATTTATTAACAGTTGGCAGCCCTGGTTACTCTTAAGAATCGGCATAGTCATATCTGTTATGGTACACATAGCACACACGAAATTTGGTTGAAGTCCAAATGATGGTATAGAAGTTACATGTATTTAAATTTGGAACTCTCAGCAGGCTTATAATCATGATGGTAGAACTGACGTATATAAGTTACTCAAAATTAATCTAGAATGTCAGGCACTATACGTGTGCATACTTTAAAGCTGTCGGCTTGCATACTTTCTGATATATGGGCATTTGGATTTTAAAAAATTGAAAGCATTTATTAACAGTTGTCAGCCCTGGTGGCTCTTAACAGTATGCTCTGTCATATCTGTTTAAGTGCACATAGCACATACGAAATTTGGTTGAAATCCAAGTGATAGTGTAGAAGTTATATGCATTTAAAATTTGGACCTATCAGCAGGCTTATAATCATTTTGGCAACACTGCCATATATGACTTCCTGGAAATTAAACTGCAATATTATTATCTATACCTGTGCCAATTTTGAAAGAGCTCCCATTCATACCTTCCAAGATATCCAACATGGAGCTCAAATTTCAATTGCGATTTTTCAGCAGTTGGTAGCACTGACATAATTTTAAAATATGGCCGTGAGATATTCAGGTATAGATCTTTACTCCTACCAAATTTTGTTTCGATTGCTGCTGCCGTTTAGGAGTTGATAGGAGGGGGACACACACACACACACACACAGCCAGCCAGCCAGACAGACAGACAGATACACATTTGCCCGATCTCATAAGTCTACTTTTTCCTCTTTTTTGCAAAATGAGAAAAGTAGGCTAAAAATCTACTGGAACTATTCGTATAACAATTAGGGCAGAAGAAGAAGAAGTGGTTCTAAAATAGAAAACGAGCTCTTTCTGAAGATTTCTTAGTGTCTAAAGCCCCTCACAAGTCCAGTATAGTGATCGCACTTATCGGAGACAACGCCTAAAGACTCATTCATTCCCACTAAATATTCCCACGTCTACTTTGCATGGAGCGCTAATAACAGTTATAGATTACGTCATCATATCCAAATCGATTATACACAAATGCGCTAGAAGTAGCCCGAAGTTACCGAAACTGCTGGCAGAGCTATGTGCTCCCACACCAATTGGGCTGTTTGGCGAAGCCTGCTTTAGACCACTCGGCTATAGTGGTGAGCCAAGTTACACGAGGTCAAAAACCGTGCTCTTAATACTTATTCATGACGCCAGCTGCGGTAGGGTGGAGTAGGAAGTACTTTAGGAAGTAATTGAATGATCTGGAGCATTTTAATATAGCGCGTATCCTTCTTTTTATGACTGGAATAAAAGAGAATGGGTCTGCTCGCGGTATTTCACGCGTATTGTGTCTATAATTATGGGAATCCAGGCCAAGTAGATGTTAACATGGGGTCGTTACAGAGATCATAAAGGGAGACCATTGCCTCCTTTGTGGACTTAACATCTCCGACATGATCTGCATGGAAGCAGCAGCAATCTTTGTATTCAGGTCATCGATTTTCCCAAGTCACTGGCCAGGCCCAAGAACCCGGGCACGATGGTCAGGTAGATTCAGGTACAATGTAGTCGAGCAGCAAGGTCAGTGGGTGAATTGTTGAGTCTGGGACCATTGCCTCATATCCCGCCTTCAAATACAGTCTACATCATATAACTTGAGGTGTTTTATTACGTAGATTTCATTAGATGTTAATTGTTGCTGTTAATTCTTTTAGGGAGAACGTGGGTTCAAATCCCACCTAGGCCGTCCAGAAAATGGTTTTCGTGGTTTCCTATTTTCACCTTCATCATCCTTATAATAGGTCCGGCCGGCTACGTGGCTCAGTGGTAACGTTCTCGCTTGCTGGGCCGAGGGTTGCTGGTTCGTATCGAGCCGATAACCTAGATGTTAGGCCCCTTAAAACAACAATTATCATCATCATCATTATGGTTCGTATCGTGACGCAATCAGCTGGCATTTGAGGGTGGGCACATGTGAGGGAGCCGTGTCAGTAGATTTACTGACTCGATAAAGATCCCCTTCGGGACATAATTCCGGCCACCCGGCGTCTCTAAACGCCAGAGTAGTTAAAAAGGACGTAAAACCAATAACATTATTATTATTATTCAACAGGTCCACGGCCGATTCTCTTCCAAAAGCCCTTTGAAAAGAAAATAAATGGCCATTGGCTGCATTAATAAAATTATTAATTATTTTAAAGTCGCCTCCGTAGCGTAGCGGTCAGCATGGTTAGCTGCCACCCCGGAGGTCCTGGGTTCGATTCCCGGCTCTGCCAAGAAATTTGAAAAGTGGTACGAGGACTGGAACGGGGTCTACTCAGCCTCGGTTGGCCCAAATGAGTAGAGGGGGTTCGATTCCCCCTCAGCCAACCTCGAAGTGGTTTTCCGTGGTTTCCCACTTCGTCTTCGGGCAAATGCCGGGATGGTACCTTCTTCAAGGCCACGGCCGCCTCCTTCCCTCTTCCTTGCCTCTCCATCCTAACCATCCCTTACCTTCCCTCATGAGGCCCCTGTTCGCTTTGCAGGTGAGGCCGCCTGGGCGAGGTGCCAATCCCACCTCACCAGTTGTATCCCTTCCGATTCGATGTTCCCAGCTCTAGGACACTGCCCGTAGAGGCGGTAGTGGTGAGTTCCCTCGCTGATCCGTGGGTTCCACCAACCTGGAGGGTAAACGACAAAAAATAAAAAGACAAAAAAAATTGAGTCATTACAAAACAATAAATATAAAGAAATTCAAGCAAAAAACCTAACTCTGATGGGGTTTGAACCATAGCCATAAGATTGATAGGATAACGCTTTACCACGGAGCCAAACGTGCCAACGAACAATGACCGATATCAAATGAGTTACATAGAACGTGTTAGGAATTAATGATTTACACTAAACGATTTCATCAGTGGAGTATATTATTTTTATATGAAGCATTTAACAAAGTTTATTTATTTTGTATCAGTACGCTATATTGCATGCAATACTCAAATTAGTGAAATATAAGTCAGGCACAAGATATCCGCTGGCATCTTGCCTTGTACTGAGACGGCTCAGTTTTCTAAAATCACTTCTGCACTATAGTATTACAAAATAAACTTTTAATTTCGAACGTGCCTCTTCCTTTAGAACAGTTAAAACGATTATCGGCTCGATAATCGGAACCGGTGGGTCCCATGATATGGATTATAATGTTTGCATAATTCGTACGGCTGCCATCCTGAAATGGTACGGCGGATGACCTTGTAGATTGGTCACAAGACGCGTCCTATATGAAGGTATGTTGTTGCCAAATTTGCTAGAGATCGGATGATTTGGTTAGTCGTTATTCGATTTTACGTTTTGAACGTTTGAGTGGCCGCCATTCAGTTTTGGTAAAGATGGCGGCGATATAAAACATGACACTGAGGTGCCCTTTGCTAGTTCTACCTCAGTACCAAATTTCGTTCAATTGGGTTTCACCGTGTTTGAATTGATAGAGGGAGGGGTGGGGGGGTGACAGACATTCAGAGTACACACACTCACACGCACACATACTCACACACATACACACACACACACAGACAGACACACAATTTTTCGCCCTGTGTAGATATCATAAGTCTACTTTCATTTTTTGCAAAAATCGAAAGTGGGCTAAAAACCTGAATTTTCATGCACCACAAGCCTTTATAATTTATTAAAGGGGTCTTCCTCTGGATGGGGACTTGACACAACAGTGAAGGTCAGTTTTATATGACGTGTATTGCGTTTCGTTTACGAGGTTATCAATTTTATTTTCACGTCAGGAAGTACACGTTAGGTAAATTTAGTTTCAGAGCATATTTTAACTAATCATTTTTCTATGTCGACAAACAGGTTCCAAGTCTCTAACCATTGCAACAGTAGCTCAATTGATTACGTTTGGTTATTAATACCCAAGACCGTTCGAAGAATGGGTACTTCTGCTAGTTGTACTTATATATATCAACTTTCCAAACCATTTGTCCGCATTCACTTAATATTAGTGTTTATTTTTCTATTTGGGGCAGGGGCATGGTGGCGCAGTGGTCAAGCTGTTGACCTCTCGCCAAGGTGGACTGGGTTCGATTCCCGGGCAGTGCATCTGAGATTTTCGAAGTGAAATGCCATGCCCTGTGGTTCAGATTACACGTAAAATGGAGGCTCCGTGGCTAATGTGGTCACGTAAAACTACAATCATCCTTCCTTTCCTTCTATTCTGGGAGCAAATCGCTGTCTTTTCAGCAGTAATAACTTAACTTCCGTGGATTAGGTGGAGGAGGGTAGCTGTTGTATGAATGACTTTGTGATCTTTCGATCTTGCAACCTTGTAGAGATTATGATGATGATGATGATAATTGTTGTTTTAAGGGGCCTGACATCCTGGTTATCGGCCCCTAATGGTCTGTGTGATAGCGAAAATGTCAATGAAGTCTAAACCAGAACGAAAAGTAAGTGAGCAGGAAAATACTTACAAAAAGGAACTCAGATTGAAACTACTCACAAAATGGAGAGCGGTAATACGTACATAAGGGAATTTCGAACGAAAATACTCACAAAAGGAATAGATCGAAAAATACGCACAAAATGTAGGCGAAGTTCAAATTACGTACAATATACAACGTACAGTCGAAATACTTACAAAATGCAAGTGAAATCAAAATACTTACAAAATGCAAGGGAAATCAAAATACTTACAAAATGCAAGGGAAATCAAAATACTTACAAAATGCAAGGGAAATCAAAATACTTACAAAATGCAAGGGAAATCAAAATACTTACAAAATGCAAGTGAAATCAAAATACTTACAAAATGCAAGTGAAATCGAAATACTTACAAAATGCAAGAGAAATCAAAATACTTACAAAATGCAAGGAAAATCAAAATACTTACAAAATGCAAGTGAAATCAAAATACTTACAAAATGCAAGTGAAATCAAAATACTTACAAAATGCAAGGGAAATCGAAATACTTACAAAATGCAAGGGAAATCAAAATACTTACAAAATGCAAGGGAAATCGAAATACTTACAAAATGCAAGGGAAATCAAAATACTTACAAAATGCAAGGGAAATCGAAATACTTACAAAATGCAAGGGAAATCAAAATACTTACAAAATGCAAATGAGATAGAAAATATACACAAATTTGTAATTTAGATTCAAAATACCCACAAAATGCAATTGAGAATTAACTACTTGAACAAACCGGGGTAGGTTGAAAATACAAAATGCAATTGAAATTGCTTACAAACTGTATGGTTGATTCAAACTTCTCATTTGGATGGACAATACTTACAAAATGCAATTTAGATTGAAAATAATACAAAATGTAATTTAGATTCAAAATACCCCAAAAAATGCAATTGAGACTTAACTACTTGCAAAAAAAGCGGTGTAGGTTGAAAATACAAAATGCAATTGAAATTCAAAATACTCACAAAAGGACCTCCAGATATTGAAAGACTTACTAAAAAGCAATTTAGATTGTCAATCCTTACAAAATGCAACCGAGGTTGAAAAACACTCACAAAATGCAAGGTAGATCGAAAATACTTACAAAATGCAACGGAGATTGAAAACACCCACAAAATGGAGTGGAGATGCAAAAATAACAGTACGGGAATCTTTGAGGGAAAAGGAAATATAATGAAAAGAAAAACAACAGGAAAGTGAAAGAGGAGAGGGTCCGTCCCACAGGTAAGGGACAAAAAGGGGGAAACCGGACCCAGCTCAGGAATCCCTCGGGGTCGCCAACTCCCGAACTCACCAGCCGTGAGCCCCTGAGGGTGTAGCACTTTCTAGGGTGCACCAGAAGTGGTGGGACTACATACACCCTACCTACTTGAGGGCCTTGAGCAGAAGGCAGGAGATAACAGTAAAAGAAAAAGAAGGCTGACCCCTCCCAGAAGGAAGGGATCAGGAAAGATGAGACAAGGGCCAATTAAGGCGGGAAAGGAAGAGACTCCCTAGGCCTCGGATACCCTAATACCGTCGGGGTCGGAAAATAACAAGAGTTGACCAAGGGAGGTCGACAGGAAAGAAGACAGAGAGGAGCCCGGCACAAGTAAGTGGAAGCAATGCCGGACTCAGCTGGTGTCCTGTGGTCGCCGACCCACCTCCCACTAGATGTGAGCCCCTGGGGGATTGTAGAGATTAATGGGAGAGACTGAGATAAATCCTAAATATCAAGGAGTTGATGTTAAACATGATATATTAAGGGAAAGAGTTTCAAAATATCAACGAAGAAATTAATTTGCTACATAGGCCTATTTGTTACACACATTCAGTTTTTAGAATTGTATCCGGCATGGGCTGTCTAAATCAATTAATAAATCTTTTGAAGAAATTTGAATTTAGTACATTATTAGTTTTCGTTGTTACTAGTGCTAGTGGTGTTAAATCCGCGATACCTTGCCTAAATCTACAATATGATAAGTCTAAAAACACGCTCCATTACTGCCTCTAGGGCAAAAATGCGGCATCAAAATACATGAGATTTTATAAATACTTCACAAACAAAAACAGGTTTTCACAATTTTCCCGCTAGATGTAGTATGTTGCTGTTTCGAAATTCAATGGGCAACATCAGCCGAAGAAAGAGTAAAGAGCAAAACATCGTTATAACGTTCTTGGTATGTGGACAATCGAATCCATTCAAAGTTCATACTATTCATCGGATAAGGGCCAAAGCTTATCTCGGTCAAGTCTTCTGATAGCACCAACCATTAACCGAAGGGGTGAAAAAAAATTGAGTTTTGAGAGAAAACAAGTAGGCTAGTTACGTGAAGAACTATATAGCCTATTTTCATATATCCTAGTTATGTTAATTGCCTCTACCAACATACAAATTTTCAGTTTGATTGCTGTAATAGATTCGTAGATATAGAGAACCGTCTAAATATTTTGTATGATCGCCATGTTGGATTCTAATATATGTCGGCCATAGACTTATGTACTATTAGATGAGGGCCATTGTGTACGTTCATTATTCAAACGTTGATTTCGATCGCTTGATTAGAGCACAAGAAATAAAAATTTAATTTTAAAACTTCGCACAGACGCCATCTTGAGGTTATGTAAACAATTTAACTAAATTACATGCCAGTGCATAGCAATTTGTATAGTTATTTGCTGTACCAAGTTTCACTGCGTTCGGATGGTTAAATCGCGACAAAAGCCGATTTAAATGTTTCAATTTCGCTTGGCCGCCATGTTTGTTTTATAGTTAACAGATTTTCAAAGACACATAGGTGAACGTCTAGTAGTACCGTGTATCACCGTACAAAATTTCACGGTGATATGAGTAATAGTTTCGGAGATATAGAATGCCGGTGAAATATTTTGCACAACCGCTATGTTGGATTGGTGTAACGAAATAAAATTTGATGGGCACGGTCGGAGTCGGCCAAAATAGTACTATGACCTTACCGAGTTTCATTGAAATCGCTCCAGCCGTTTAGAAGTTATTAGGGGGACACAAACAGGGATGCACACACAAACACACAAACATACACCCACACACACACACTCGGAAAAAAAGGTGATCTCATAAGCCTATATATTTATAAATGAAAATGGGCTAAGAATTCACAACTCCCTTAATAGGCACAATATCAAAACCGTTTTAAATGGTCAATAGACCTCTAAACATTACCTAAAACTTTTGTCTGAAATAAATTTGGATATGGCCCACCATTAAGCCAACGTCAAGGGATGAGAGACATATTTTCAGAATTATAAGATGGGATTTATCGTGTGCTAAACACGTGGATCTTTCGTAGGTATACAACAATGTCTAATTTAGTGAATTCTAAATATTTTTCTCCCTGGTGAAATCTACCCTCACCTTACGGCGCGGCGTGCCGAGAGGTATTCCTTTTTCAGGTTGATTCACATTTCACTATAATTGGGATTGTATCGTGCGGATAGACTAAGAATTTACACCATCAATTGTTAATAGGGCAACCATGGAAAAAAGATATGTTCATCCTGAACAATTCTTACACTCATATAAAGATATTGTTAACGGTTTAACCAGCGTAAGCTTAAAAGGCACACGGATGGCAGGTTTCTCTTCAGCTCGATTCACTGAAATTATTATTGCTCGGCTTTCTTTAGTCATAAATAAATGTTCTTCCACAGAAATCTTCCTGTATAAATCCTTTACAGAATGGTGAAAACCGCATCAAAATCCATCCAGAGGTTCTCGAGATTATCCGTTTCATCCAAGAATCGGGGATTTTGTTTTGTACTATGTAGAGATTTGCTGTAAACTGCTAAATAAATAATTCTAAATACGAAGTATTGTATCATATATATTATTTCAGTAGTATAGATCCCTCCTGCGGCGCTCACAAGCGACCGATCGTGACAAATGAGCATTCAAATGAAAGAGAATAGACATTAGCAGTGACGAATTGCACTCTAATTCCATAAATATCTATAATTTCTCTAAAAAATTACTTTTAAAATGTACGAAGTGTGCGATTTTCAGATACTATTGCTGTAGGAAAATACACTCCATAATTGCTGTCCACTTCACATTTTGCCGCTGTGACGCCTGTTTCATGTTATTTTAACAATCTGAGGTCTTTCCTTGATCATTGTGCATGGATATCAGAAACAGTAAATCAAAGGAATGAGTACGGTACTCAAATCGTATAATTTCATAAATATCGATTAACCGGTGAGTGTTATGCAGATCCAATATTCAGTGATTGCCTTCTTAAGTTAGGGAACGTTGAACTTTGAATTCTAACTGAAATGCAAATAGTGTACTATAATCAGTTGGATGAAATAAAAACATAACCACCTTTCTCCTTAAGACTCTCATTATAAACCTATTGGGAAAGTGTGGTTTAAGAACATGCGAGATTTCTCGCACGGGTCCGCTAGTCTTTCAAATTATAAAACTCATAAACACATAAATGGCAGTGGTGCCAAAGGGAGGCTGATGGATGAAGACAAGTATGTGAGCCCTCAGGTGGCTGGTACCAGCATTCAGATTTATTTCAGTAGTAAATCACCCAGCTGCAGATTGTGTTTGACTCAAATCCCGAAGGCGACGTCCATTTCTCACGACGCCAAGGCACCCTGAACTCAGTATGCTCCGTGCGTTCAAGCGCCCCTCCTACACTCTCTTAAAGCTTCGCCAACACTTTCAAACAGATCTCCTCCCTCTAGACTGGCGTCGGTATTTCTTTCTTATACTGCGTACGAAGAGGTTACTTTCAAAGGGTTGGTGGACCTCCATATTTTAGTTCACCACGTCAACACGGTGACAAACACATCTTCGCGACAGTACCCGACATATACGAGGGCAGATCAATAAATAAGTTGCACTTCCCAGCTATGGCCATTTATTACACCACCTATACAACAGCAACACGCCTATAACGACATACAATGTAACGTCACTTTTCCACATAGTTTACAAGAGACTTCAAACATTTCTGCGAACGCACAACCAACTTGTCGATGCGGATGCATAGAAAGTTCCTCCAGCGTTCTGCAACCACACGGAGGCAGTGGCCTTCACCTCCTCATCGGTCTGGGAATGTCGACCACCGTTCTGTCTAATGATCGCATTCACACTGTTGACATGTGCACGGGTCCTGGACGTTGCGGGCCTGCCAGGAAATGGCCCGCTCCCCATACACAGCACTAATTTCACGATGAATGCTCGTGCAATTCTTCCTTTGGGCCATAGGAATCGGATTGTCGCACGCACCCCATATTTGGAGTGAACGTCCAGTCGACGCGCCATTGCTTTTGGCCGCTATTCACACCATACAAGACAAGACACCACAGCGACCTGCTTAACAGATGTGTGGGCAGTGTCTGTCCCTTTCTCTGCTGTGCCCACGTTTGCGACACACAGCGCGCTGCTGCAGCGCGTTAGTGCAACTAACTTTTTGATCCACCTTCGTATTTACAACGGGTGTCTTTCCCTGTTGGAAAGATTCGGTGATTTTAACTATCACCAACGAGTAATATCAACTGAGACATTCAGCTAAATTTTATGTTAAGTTCAGTACTTGGAATACAAGCCATATGGATGATTATTACATACACAGTAAATACTAGATTATATTTATTTATTTAATAATTATTAGATACAACCATGAAAGGTCATTTTACAATGATATTTTAACAATTTCAAATAATATTAACAAACACAACAACAATAACAGAAAACAAATGGAAGTGATGACTGCAAGGGATAAATCTCGGGAAAGACGCAGGGAATGATTGGGGTAGTGGGTGATTAGGAGGGTGAGGGGCTTGGAATCGAGGATGAAAGGGATCTTCTAATGTTATGTTTGAATGTTCTATAGGGAGGGAATATGTCAATATTTGGAAGAGAGTTGCTAAGGGTAGGTAGATGGTGGAAAATAGAGCGCTTCTGTAGGCTACTTCAAGACGTGAGTGAGGTATGTGGTGTAAATGGTGCTGACATGTTGAACGGGAGGGAGCATGGAGTTGGAAGTAGCTTAGTAGCACGTTACATTTTGTGTAACCATTAATAATTTTATGCAGGAAACACAGGTCAGTAAATAGTAGACGGCTTCTCAGGTCGAGCACATTGAGCTGATTTAGAATGTCGGATGTGGCAAAGTGCCTTAGTGAAGGATTGCCAGCTTTGACTATTGATATGAAGAAATTAAAGACACTGTTCAATTTCAAGGGCTCGCATAGCTGTCGTTTGTGCTTTGATTGATACATAAAAAAAGAAAAACATCGCGCCAGGATCGAATAGCCTTCTCTTCTATTAAAACCTTAGGAGTTTGACTGTGAAGAGTTTTGTCACGAAGTCTTGATTGAATGGATGGCATTTCGCTCAGCCAAGAAACTCCAAGTAACTGCGATAACTGGCTACTATTTCATGTATTCGTCACCGGCAGACAGCCTAGCTTACAGCGCGACTGACAACTCACGAATCAATTGCACATGCCTGAGGCTCGTCGACTGTCCTTTGTACGACTGCGCAACAGGGACGAACTGGCCAAACACCGTGACGTAAACTGTACGACAAGGAATTGAACGTGGAGTTTCGAGGTTTGTGGTAGAGCTTTGTTCCGGAAATCCAAAAGGTTTCACCATAGAAAGTTTCAACATATTATTTTATAAAAATTATACGTAGTGATAAGAACATATCTAATGAGGCGGCTTTCCATATTGACGATTTAATACAAATGGATACCAATTGGTATTTAATAAACATATTACACCTTACTCAATAATAAATCAATATACATTAATTGATAAGATGTAGGCCTACCAGTTTCGGCCTTCTTCAGCGGTGTTATCATAAAGAAACTATACCGGTACTGATTATTGTTAATATTTCACTTGCGTTTTCTATGAACTACTGTATCTTATGAAAATAGTTCAAACAGACCTGTAACAAACGAGGGCTTTAATTCCATGTAAATAATAATACTTTTGCAAAAATGGCATAAGTATAATTACTTGGTATTGGATATTCCTATAAATTAGTCTAAATACGTCTTTAAAATACAGGGGATGTCTCAAAAGTATTGCCGTTTTTCTAAGATTACTTTTGTAAAGTTTTCTGACAGGAAATTAAACTACTGTATTCTTCATAGTAGAGATCATGAGATTCCATGGTCTTGAGCCATCTTTCAGCGAGGATTCAAATCCGGCCACGGAACCAGTCCCTGGGTTTTGATACGAAGAAATCAGCGAGACCCACTTCCACAGCTTCAAAGTTTTCGAAATTTCTTCCACGCAAGAAATGGGCAATAGATCGAGAAAAAAAAGTAATCTGAAGGTGCAAGAGCAGAACTGTATGTTGGATGTGGTAGCAGTTTGACTCCTTCCAATTCCTGATTTTTAGCCTATTTTCAATTTTGAAAAAATAGGCTTATGAGATCACCTTTTGTCCGTGTGTGTGTGCGTGTGTGTGTGTGTGTGATTCGTGTGTGTGTGTGTCCCCCCCTAATAAAATCTAAACGGCAGGAGCGATTTCAATGAAATTCGGAAAGTTCATAGCACTATTCCCGGCGACCTCGACCGTGTCCTTCAAATTTTGTTACGACTCACCAATCCAACATGGCGGCTGTGCGAAATATTTCACCAGCATTCAATATCTCCGAAACTATTACCGATATTACCCTGACATTTTCAATGGTGATAGACGGAACTACTATAAGTTCACTTATGTGACTTTTGAAAACCTGGTAACTACAAAACCAACATGGAGGGCAAGCGAATTTGCGACATTTAAATAGACGTTTCTCGTGATTTGACCAACCAAACGCAATGAAACTTGGTACAGTATATGTTTATATACATTGTAATGCACCGACATCTAACTTCGTTCAATTGTTTACATAATCACAAGATGGCGGATGTGCGAAATATTTCACCGGCATTCTATATCTCTGAAACTATTAGCGGTATCTCCCTAAAATTTTGTACGGAGATAAAGGGCACTACTGGAAGTCCATCTATAAGACTTTCAAAAACCGGTTAACTACAAAACGAACATGGCGGCCAAGCGAATTTGAAAAATTTAAATAGACCTTTCTCGCGATTTAATGTTCCAAGCGCACGGAAACCTGGTACAGGAAATATTTATACACATTGTAATCCACTGGTATCTAATTTATTTCAATTGTTTACATAACCTCAAGATTTTAAATTTAAAATTAAGTTTTTATTTCTTGTGATGTAGTCATGCGATCGAAGTGAAAGTTTGAATAATGAACCTACGCAATAATTTTCCTTTAATGGTACATGACTCTATGGCCTATACATTTAACAATCCAACATGGCGACCATCCGAAATATTTAGACGATACTGAATATCTACGAATCTATTTTAGCAATCAAACTGCATTTTTTAATGTTCATAGGGGCTATGAACTTAAGTTCACCTATAGGACTTGAAATAACCTGGTGATCACAAATCCAACATGGCGGTGACGCGAATTATAAATATTCACATGGACGTTTCTCGCAATTTAACCTTCCGAGTGCAGTGAAACTTGGTACAGTAAATCCTTATACGAATGTTAATCCACTGCCATCTAATTTATTTCAATTGTTTCCATAACCTCAAGATGGCAGCTGTGAATAAATTTTAAATCTCCTTGTTTTTTCTTGTGTCCTAATTATGCAATTGAAGTTTGAATACTACACATTCACAATAATCTGCATGTAACAGTACATAACTCTAGGACCTACATATATAAAATCCAACATGGCGACCATCCGAAATATTTAGTCGGTTCTTAATATCTACGAATCTATTACAGCAATCAAACAGAAATTGTGTATGTTGATAGTGGCAATTAACATAAGTAGGATATATGAAAATAGGCTGTATAGTTCTTCACGGAACTACTTGTTTCTATGGTTGTTCATGCAGTATGAGGTCTCGCATTGTTCTGCTGCAAGAGAACTCTAGGTATCTCTGTCTCAAAATTTCATGAACTCGTTCCAGTTGTTGAGAATAAAGATCCGCATTGACTGCACGCCCGTTTGGAACAAACTCCCAGTGAATCACTCCTTCAAAATTCCACCAGACACACAACATCACTTTGGGGCCGAACCGATTCATTTTTACGATGCCTTTGGAGGGCTGACGGGGACTGAGCCATTGTTTCGAGGCGTCAGCGCTGCGGTAATAGATCTATTTTTCATCATATGTGACAATTATCCTGATAAATATATCATCCATGGGGTTACCTATAAGCTGACGACAGATATTCACTCTAAGTTGAGCCTGTTCGGGGATCAATTCATGAGGTACACATTTACAGCTTCTGTTTGATTTTCCAAGTTTCTTAATCTATGCAATACTATCTTGAGATTGCCAATAGGGTGTGAAGTGTGGTATTTATCATAGTCCATGGTAATTTCAATATCGAAATTGTAATAAAGTTTGATATCGTCATCTGTTAATGAGTAAGTGTCGCTAATGTACAGGATACGTTGTATTTCCAGTGAATTCATTGATAAACTGGAATGAATGTTTAAAGCAATCATTTAAATTATCGTAGTCCAGCAGTTACCTGAAATATATCATGTTGCTCATTAAAGTACACACGGATGTACATGTATAAATCTTGTTTAGTAATTTCGTTGATAAATGATTTTGAGTACTGCCTTTTACGTACCTGGAAGGAAAGTTAAATGGAACATGTTACGCTGACGTTTTCATAGTTACAGATGATCACTCCGTCATCAGTTTTTAAGAGCGGGGAAGGTTTTTTATTTGAGAATATCCCTGAAAGGGTTGATTCTATGGCCTTAAAATGCAGGTTACGGGGTAAAATGAGCTATATGGAATCCTTTTGTGATACCCTCGAAATTTTGCCTCTCTTGTGCACCTTTAAACATGGATTTGAAATTTGAATTCGACAATATGGCTATTTCTACTCGTACGATCCGTCCCAATGCCTCATGCAACTTTGTATAATGCTGGTGATGATCAGTGGGAGCGTGTAGGTTTTTATATGTAAAAACAAACTCACTCTTCATTTGATATATGTAGATATGTTATAGTGTCAGTTGTAGCCCTTCAGCTCTTTTGTATATGACTAATGTATATTAATAATAAGCAATTAACAACAGATGCAGGAGAAATCGGAACAATCCAAGTCGTCGGCGATGATCTGTCTCGAACGACAAAATTTAAGTATCTTGACTCTACGATAACTGCTGTAGGTCGTCTCACCGAGGAGGTCAACGTAAGAATTAATGCTGCGTGGATGCAGTGGCGAATAGCGACAGGTGTCATGTGCAATCGCCAAATGCAAGACCACCTAAAATTGAAGATTTACCGCACTGTCCCGTGGCGCTTTATAATACCGAATGTTGGTTGACCACGAAGGAAGCAGATCGTCGGCTAAGTGTCATGGAGACCAAGATGCTTAGATGGACAGCTGGTATTACTAGGTTGGATCACATCCCCAATGAAAGAATAAGGGAACGATTTGGTGCCGCGGCAATCAACAACAAAATGCGTGAGGGTCGACTGCGATTGTTTGGGCATGTGCTATGGTCAGGAGCGAACTACACGCTAGAGGTCGCCGGGAAAACATGAAAGGGGCGACCGAGATAACGTTGGGCCGATACACTGCACAGGGATCTAAAAAGCGTCAACCTACATCCGGACATGGCCCATGACCGAGTAAAGTGGAGACAGCGGATTCAAATAGCGGACCCTGCGGGACAAACGCTAAAGCAAAAGAAGAAGAATTAAGACTCCTGGAAAAAAATACTGTATAGGTATTATGATTACTATTATAATGGGGCAATTTTAGGATTACTCGTCTCGACCTTCAAGCGGTCATCATCAGATCTTGATCACAGTGTTGGGGTTTAAATTTGTATACAAATACTAGCAAGTATCCGCGGCTTCGCTCGCGATCAAGACAATGGGGACGATGCATTATTGCTGATAATTGGTCTATTACAGCAATCTCGGCTACAGATGGATCCATTCTAATTCTGAAAATTCTGATACATACAGTATATTGATATGAGCAGCAAAGTGGGAATTTTATAGAGATGTGAAAGTCTGCAGGGTACGATGTTAGATTATGTGAACACATTTTAGAATTACGTTTTTGGTTTTGCCATTTTCTGCTGATATATAACGATTTTGTTGTCCGGATACACGCGAGCACGCCACATACAGTTGCCCTTGGGAAAAAATGTTTTTGTCTAAATGTACACCTGCTGCTGTTAAGTGTGTGTCATTGCACTTTGTTAATATAAATTGCGAATATTGTTTGATGAGGGAACTGCACTCTTGCACACTGGAATGGCAAATCTATCGGAATATGGGGAATTAAAAGTAGTTTTCCCTAAGCCATTCTGGGTGTAACTTTGCCACACTTATTGATGATTTGAACGTCAACATGTCGCTTTTAATAGACCTATAGTAAAATATCTCTCACCTTGGCCGCTGATGTACATTATGCAGTCTCTTCCAGTGTTACATCACAGGGATTGAAATTCTCCAACAACCCTTTTTCCTCACGTGCCTCTTTAAGTAATTAAAATTCCAGATTGTTGTTGTTTGAGTCTTCAGTTTTTTGACTGGTTTGATGCAGCTCTCCCTGCTTCCCTCTCCTGAGCTAATCGTTTCATCTCTACATAGCTACCACACCCTACATTCGAGGCAATTTGTTTAACCCTGGTCCACCCCTACAGTTCTTGTCCTCGACCCTCCCATCCATAACTAAGCTTGCTATTCCTGGGTGTCTTAATATGTGTCGTACCAACCTATCTCTTCTCTTCATTAGCAGTCGCCAGAAACAACTCTCCTCTCCCAGTCGTCTTAATAGCTCTTCATTTGTTACCCTATCTACCCATCTAATCTTCATCATTCTCCCGTAACACCACATTTCAAAAGCTTTATTGTTTCTTGCATCGAGGGACGTAAATTGAGCTTTGTCCGGCCTTTATGCGACAACTTCGATATTTTGTCCCGGTTGAGTATTTTTGGTGACTTTTCAGTTATGTTGCCCGTTCCACGGGTACAATGATTTTTTTTTTGGATGAAAGGCAGCCAATATGTTATCCCAGGGCATAAGCTGTCTCCATTTCAAATTTAATCCAAATCCGTCCAGCCGTTTTAGTGTCGAGAGGTAACAAACTAACACACAGACACACTCACACACACACAGATTGTCACAATTATAATATATATAGGGATATAGGGATATAGGGATTATCTAACTACAATAAGTGTAGTGCTTTTATTGCTGTTCATATCACAATTCGCAGTTTGGATCTCGTTATATATGGTTAGTTTGTTTTGTGTGGTTTTGTGAATTACGTAAGAATACTATGCCCGTGTATGCATCTAAAACAACAAAATATAATAAATAGAATAACATAAAATTAGAGCATGCACTTGAATGTGCAACCAACGGCTCCTCTCAGATAAGTAACCAAGTATGAAATTGTATTTTATTTTATTTTATTTTATTCTTCTTCTTTATTTGTTTCACCCAACTTTGGGGTTCATGAAATCAATCACTTTTAATTGTTTTGAGCTTTCCTTTTGGCCCAGTATTGCCTCATCCTTTGAGATATTGCTTCCCTTTTCTCGGCAGAGATGTGGATCGTACGCTTTAGTTTGATTTTAACTTGCAACCGTTGTTTCTTATCCTTGGTGACGGTTTAGACTGTTCTGTCCATGAGCATGGTGTCTGTAATTTGGAGCTTCACGAGGTCTTTGACAGATTCCTTAAACCAAAGAGGTTTTTTTTTATTGCGAAGGTAGTCTAAGATTTATTTTATTTTATTTTATTTTAGATGCATGTATAGTTCTAACAAAGCGTTTGGTAATCAAAACAATAAAAATAAAATGTACTCCTATTAACTAAACCCCAAAACTAACTATGGTAGGCTGCATCGTCAATAAAACCAAATGACAAACTATGATTCAATAAGTCTATTTCTCCAATACGTAAATTGCTACTAACTGCGTGCTAATCGCATGGCCTATTGGATCTCTCACTTCAATAATTTATTGCTCGTGAGTAAGATAACATTGCAGTCATCCAGCATATTATCAGAGCTCTGAGTGATATAACTTTTCATATCACAATATGTTTCCTGTCATATTACAGAATTTACCGCGTGAACTTTTGACTTTTCACCTTTACGTCAATAACATCCCACTTGTCTGCTTTCATGCTGCATACAAGTGTGAAATACGACCCACACAGCGGAAAGGGCAGAATTAAATACATATAATAACAACATACGTGGGTCGTTCTTAAATTGAACAACGTTTAGTTAATAAAATGATATTTTAAGATTGAACAAACTAAATATACAAATGCCGAATACCTTAGCTATTTTCCACATAGTCACGTAGAATGTTTAGGCACTTATCGTACATGGAGAACAGTAATGTTGGACAGATGAACTCGCTACATGTTATTTCGTGGTTCCCTATTTTCAATTCTTAGGCAATGTGGGGCGGTTCCCTCTATTAGGCCACTGACGTCTGGTTATAATTAACCCCTTTCCCAGTTACAATCAGGTTCATTCATTGTCAGGAAGGGCATTCAATTGTAAATACATTCCCAACATATGAATTCATCTCGCCTGATCCCCGATTCTCTATCCCTTAGAATCGGGAATTAAATGGGGTAGAGAAACATATTTTTTAAAATACATTTTAACAAGGTTATGCCCAACTAAGGAGCGCAATTGAACCAATATAACAGATGAATTTGAATTAGTTCTCTTTTCTTCACAAAATATCTTCATTCTCTATGCCTTTTTCTTCCTTTCTTCTGTCCATGCAGCGGTGGCTCTCATCCGGGGGTTTGCAGCAAAATGAAGTTTGTTCACCAACGATCCGAAGCTAGGTTTGTCTCCTAAAATGACGTCTGTTACGTTGATTTCTTGAAGGTCATGTTAAATTCATATTGTCCAATTAGCTTAGATAGCAATAGTATTAAAAGTAATCCACCGAAGCCTCCGTGGCTTAGGCGGAAGCACGCCGGCCTCTCACCGCTGGGTCCGTGGTTCAAATCCCGGTCACTCCATGTGAGATCTGTGCTGGACAAAACGGAGGCAGACAGGTTTTTCTCCGGGTACTCCAGTTTTCCCTGTCAAAACTTAATTCCAGCAACACTCTCCTCTATCATTTCATTTCATCTGTCATTCATTTAATCATTGCCCCATAGGAGTGCATCAGGCCTCGGCAGCCGGCACAGTCCATATCCTCGCCGCTAGATGGGGGCTTCATTCATTCCATTCCTGACCCGGTTGGAGAATGGAAGCAGGCTGTGGATTTTTATTTTCATTAAAAGTAATCCACCAAAGGTCATTAAAATAAATTACTAGAAGATGCTCACTGAACTACTGTAGTTTCGACCACATTGACGTCTTCATCAGCATTATTTACAATTATTTTAAAGAAATGATAATACATCTCTGAGTATATTAGTCTAGCAAGTGGTGTCGTTGTCTTTTAGCGTGAATCAAATGCATTTGGTTTTTAATGAAATCATATTGCTCTAAAGCTAAATAACCTTAGATATAGTAATTTCTAATTGTTAATTCAGCATAAATACTCTTATTGGAAAGTCCTTAAAAGTACCATAACTAGAAAATCAGGTCTATTACAATATCATTTAAGAATAATTTTCTGGCAATATGAATAATGCTGTGCGAGAGGAAATTGCGAGTATCTCTACATACCATAAAACAAAGTCCCCGATTCTTGGATGTAACGAGTAATCTCGAGAACTACTGGATAAATTTTGATGCGGTTTTCACCATTCTGTAAAGGATTTCTCGACAAAGGATTCTGTAGAAAAACATTGATTTATGACCAAAGGAAGCCGAGCAGTAACAATTTCAGGTAATTGAGTCGAAGGAAAACCTGCCGTCCGTGCGCCTTTTAACCTTACGCTGGGCAAACTCTTAAAGATACCGGGCGAAATAAAAGAAAGCCAGGAAAAGATATACATCCGAATCCTTATCATCTTCATCATCATCAACATCACCATCATCGTTACTGTAATAATTATTTTAAATTGATTATTTTATCATTATTGTTATTTCTAATTTGGCTATCGCTGTACATGATGACAGTTTCACCGAATAGGATTTAAGTGTTGCATTAGTCAATAAAGCAACGAAGAATGCATTGCGTGCCTTGAGATCTTAAAGAATTTTCAACTGAGTGGAATCTAGAAGTACGTAATTCTCTTAATCATGAACTACAGCTGTGTGTGAGTCAGCATATCAAAGCGCAGAAATTGGTCTCAGTGACAACGTGCGGAACTGCAGGGTTCTAACGTGGGCAGTACACTATCGCCGAACATTCGCCCGAATGTTTCGCCGAATGTTCGGGTGGGATTGCGATCGCCAATGTAGACGAATGTGCAACCCGAACTACCCCGAACTAACCAAGTACACCATTGCCTAAGTTCGGCCGAACCATGCCGAACCCAATCGTGCGTATTCGCTGCAAAACATTCCCGCCAAACCCACTTATTGTGACCTTTATCGTTAGAACAAAACTCCCCCCCCCCCCCCCCAAAAAAAAGTCCACTTTGGAAATTCCTATATTTTTGAAACTAGGAAGTTTGCAAAAAAGTTTGTCTCGCGTAAATGAATGGTCCTTACCCCCTTTACCCCCAAACTAAGTTTCAAGTCTCTAGGACAAAAAAACAAAAAAGTTCAATTTTGAAAGTAGGCGATTTTTCGAAAACCATTCTAAAAGTGTCATATAGGCTTAAAATAATGGTCTCTATGTCCTTATCGTTAGAACAAAACTTTTTTTTTTTTAATTTTTTCCAAAAAGGTCCAATTTTGAAATTGGCTATATTTTGGAAACTAACAATTTTACAAAAAAGGTTTGTTTGACATAAATGAATGGTCTTTGCCTTCTCTGCCCATAAACCAAGTTTCAGGTCTCTAGGACAAAAGTAACAGTAGGGGGGTAGTAGGGATTGGCTTTTTGTATTGGTTTATGTATTGGCTTTTGCATTGGCTTTTGTGTTGGCTTTTTGTATTGGCTTTTTATGCAGGATTTTTGTATTGGCTTTTTGTATTGGTTTTTGTTTTGGCTTTTGTGTTGGTTTTTGTATTGGCTTCTGTATTGGCTTTATGTTGTTTTTATGCATTGACTTTTATGTTGGCTTTTTGTTGGCTTTTTGTGTCGGCTTGTTGTGTTGGCTTTTTATGTTGGCTTTTTGTGTTGGTTTTTATGTTGGCTTTTTGTGTTGGCGTTTCTATTGGCCCATATGTTGGCTTTTGTATTGGCTCTCTCATATTTGCTCTTACTTGTTGGCTTATTTGGTTTGGAAAGTATCTCAGCCCTTTTTGTCACAGCATAATGCTTACTGCCATGTTTTAAGCAATAACAACAACACATTAATATTCCAAACAAGATGTTCAGTAAAGAACATATAGCCTACTTTCTCCTAAATGTATGAGTATAGTTATAACTCGTTGTTATTATCAAAGAGTATAATAGAACTATTCTTTGTTGAAGACCTTAGAAACGATTTACCTCTACCAAACGCCACGACCTAGATAAAAACTGCTACCATCATTGAAGAAAGAAAGAAAGAAAGATAAGAAGTATATCAAGAATGTTATGGATCTGGAGACATAATCGACCGGACTGGCGGCGTGGCTCAGCGGTAACGTTCTCGCTTGCTGGGCCCTAGGTTGCAGGTTCGTATCCTGGCGCAGTCAGCTGGCATTTGAGGGTGCACAAATGCGAGGGAGCCGTGTCAGTACATTTACTGGCACGTTAAAGATCCCCTTCGGGCCAAAATTCCGGCACCCCGGTGTCTCTAAAAGCAGCAGTAGTTAAAAGGGATGTAAAACCAATAACATTATTATTATTATTATTACGACCTGCCGTGGGCAACATCCAACTTTGAGTTGAGGCATGTCTTTACACGTCTGGTTGTGCATGGCTTTCACAACCCTAATTGAATTAACAAATCTTTCCATGACCCTACAGAGACGTGTGTATACAAACTATGTGGATATTTTCGATAATATAATCCTAACAGAGCGAGTGCATTCTAGCGGCCAGAATAAGAAACTTTTCAATAAAATCTGGAAGTTACCTTTTTGGCAGCTAGATGTCTCGAGTAAATCTGCTGGCGAATTATGTTTTAATTAAATATATATTTTACACCATAATGTGGACAATATAACGCTTAATAACATTTTCAAGTAACGCAAAATAGGCTGTTACAAACCCTTTAAAATAAAAAGTTAAAATGTATCGTAGTATCAACTTGTCATTCTTCAAATTCGATGCGCATAGAATGATAATGGTATAGTAATCAATGGATCCCCACGTAGACTAGTCGGGACATCTAGTGGTGAAATATCGAACAATATAATCCTAACAATAATAATAATAATCATTTATTGCAGCAAATAGCCATGCAGAGATACAAAACTAATACTAATAACTTAAATCTTACTCATCAAAGTGTCTATATACAAAGTGTCTGACAGGTTCTTTGCTATATATATAGTTATTCGCAGCAGAAGCGTGTTAGCGATACTTTCCTCTGGGCGCAGGAAATGGCGTGATATCTATCACAAGCACTACCACACAGAGAGCAGGTGCATTGGGGGCCTGGGTCATGAAATCCTCTTGCTGTGCATATCTTAAAATGAAAACCGTGGACTGCAAAACGGGTGATCGTATGCCGCAGTTCAAAGTTGGCATTCATCCAGTCCGTCGACATAAGAGCTTCTGTGGAATAGAAATCAGGCCATATGTCATTACGCTTGAGGTTTAGTTCTTCGATCAGTCTCTGGTATTGCACTGTTGATGGTAGGGAGTTCTCCAAACGCAGGTCTTCTATGAAGAAAGTCTCCCTTGCTAGTACGTACGTTAGACGAGATGGCGTGTATTTTGATAAGTGCAGAATTTTCTTTAGAAAAGTAGACTTAACTCTTTCTATCTCTCGAAGGTTACTTTGTGTCAAATGATCCCAAGTTATTTGAATGCCGTATGTCACTATTGGAGTTATTTTCGTTCTGAATAAATTCATTGCGGTTTGTAAAGATAGATTTCCCAGTTGCATTATGTCTTGCATTGCTTTTATGGCGGATGTTGTTCTATCCCTGACATGTCGCGTGAATACGTTCCCTTGCATTTGCATTACTACTCCTAGGTATTTGAAATGATTTACATTGACTAGGGGTTCTCCATTTAGTAGTATATGCTCATCTGCGGATAGTTTCCCGCCTTTACGGAATGCCAGCATTACTGTCTTGGTGCAGTTTATCGTCATATCATTTTCTTGAGCCCATGTGGTAAGTTTATCAATGGACGATTGCAAGGTTTCCTTTGATGTCGATGCCACAACCATATCATCCGCGTAGATGTAAATTTTCGCTCCCTCAAGGTAAATAGCCTCAATGACATCAGCTGTAGCGATGTTAAATAGTAACGGACTCAAAGGGTCACCCTGAAGTACACCATTTGTTTGTTCTATTCGTTCTGATTGAACTATACTGTCATCTATTTGTAGGCTGTTTTTGTGGAGAATGTCCCTTATTATCCCAAAAAGGTAATGTTCTTTTCCGATCATATTTTCAAGTTTCCTGAGCAAAGTGTTTCTACTCACTAGATCAAACGCCTTGGTGTAGTCGACGAATACTGCATATAGCTTTCCTCTTTTCTGTCTTAGCGCGTCTTCTACATTCGTTAAAAGACAGTTAACGGCTTGTAGTGTATTCCTTCCTTTCCGGAAGCCAAACTGTTCTTCAGGTATCTTGTTGTCAACTAAATCTGTGAGTCTTCTAGTGAGTATTTTCGTAAAGATCTTAAAGATTGTGTTTTCCAAAGCGATACCACGATAGGAATTTGGGTCTCCTGTATTACCTTTTCCTTTATATAGCATCTTCAAAGTCGAGGTTCTCCAGTTTGACGGTATGTGACCTTGAAGTAAACATTCGTTCATGAGCTCTGCCCATAGCCCTTTTAACAGCGGAGCTGTCATCTTCAGGTGCTCGTAGTGAATAGTATCTGGACCACATGCTTTCTTTTCTGCGCAGTTGTTTATCTCAATTAGGACATCTTGTGCCGTGATCGGCACTGGTAGTTGAGAAGGGTTGCTAACCTGAATAGGTCTGGTGTCCCGCGCTTGTAGGGTTGCTGTAAGATGCTGAATCCACGTTGTCATAGGAATGTCCTTTGGGAATTTGGGTCTTCTGGGATTTAGGGCTGAGAAAGGGTTTGTTTCAGCCTCCTGTATTAGTTGAGCTTCCTTCAATTGTTGATAGCTTTCCTTTGCTCTTTTAACTACCTCCTTATAATATCTTCTTTTCTCGACATACTCTTGTAGTGCTGTATGTGTACTTGCCCTTTTTATCTTGTGTAATGCTGCTAGCGTCTCCTTCCTCCGTTGGTAACATTCGGTAGTGAACCATGGTTTTGCTCTTCTTGTATTTTGACGTATCTTAGGAGTTGCGTCCTTGATATGATTCTCGATCAGTGTTAGCGCGGCGTCTATGTTTCCAGATTTGATTATGTTCGTAATTCCTTCCATGTCTATAGTGCTCAATTTGTTCATGTCTATTTTCCGCGAAATAGGGGTTCTGGAGCTTTTTTGGATGTTTATATTGATGTTAACTGAGAGGGTGGTTGTTAATGGGAGGTGTTTTCTTGCTACAACATTGGATAGTACTTCTTGATGCAATATTTCTATGTCGTTGCTTATGAATAAGAGATCTATCGTGCTTGTGCCATTGAAAGCTATGTATGTCTTCTCATCACTTTTGTTCGTTAAGGAAAAGCCCTCTTCTTCTAAGTATTCAAGTAACGCGTTTGTTTTCCTGCATGGGACATCAATGCGGCAGTTGAAGTCTCCGGCTATCATTATCGGATTTGTGGTAGGTACTATCGACATTACTGTGCCTAATTCGTCTATAATGTCTACTTCTGTTAGGTCTGGTTGGAAGTATGCACACAATATTGATAGCCTGTTCGTTAGCACCAGCATCACATTGTCAGTTTCAAACGGTTTTGTGAATGGTGATAGAGACGGTTTGAGTAGGCAAGAAATGCCGCCTTTAGGCCTGCCTTTGTCTCCCTTTGATGCGTACCTGTGGAGGCAGTAAAAATTATGCGTTTCCCAATGTTTTGTGAGGTAAGTTTCATTAAGAATCACAATGTCGTATCGTTGTAGTAGGTTGTTCGGGGCAAGGTCTAGCGCACTAGTAATTCCTTCAATATTCCATAGTAATGTCTGTAACCTGATTGAATTAGTCTTATCTCTCAGTTCGCTAATACTTGGATTAATATAGTTTACTTGACTTGAATTTGTATCCAAAAGTCATTGGGTGGGCTCACTTGTACTTGTAGTTATGAGTCCTGGACGTTGTCTTGGAAAGCGGTAGGGTCGTACTATCACATTTCGCGGCCAGAACAGTGGGTCCTTAGTTTTTTCCAGATCATCGAAGTTGAAACTCACTTTAAAAGCCTTGTTTCGCCCCCTAATATCTATCTCTTCACATGTTATATTTTCTACGATACCCCCCTCTTGGAGATGTGCTATAATGTTTTCTGCTTTGGTCTCTTCATCAAGTCTTCCTACATATAACCAAGCTTTGCGCAGTGCTGCCTTCAGCCTGGTATTCTCCTTTGTTCCTATCATTTGTTGACTCCCTCGTTTGACCGCCTCCGTCCATTGACCATTTGGTGGTCGATCGGCCGGTTCTTCACAAGGAACTTGAGAACATGAGATTGTTCTTCCTTCCTTCTTACGTTGATCTGTCATAATTACGTTATGTACATCGTTTCCCTCATATGCCATAACGTCGCATGACTGAATTGGTGGTTTAGGAGCCCGTGACTTTACTGTTTGTGGTTCAGTATGGTTGATTATGTTAGGGGTCAATGCTGATTTAATTCCCGCCTTTATAGCTTCTTGGATGCCTTCCATCATCGATTCTATAATGGCCTTCATTTGCGTTAATACATTTGTCGTTACTCTCTCTTCTATGTCGGCCATGTAAAGGAGTTTTGGTTTACACTCAGAGCATAACCACGTGAGCTTGCAAGTTTTCCGTCTCATTACGTCAAATTCACCCTTTGTCAGCCCGCAACATTCTAAGTGCTGCCATTTACGGCATTTTTCACATTCTATGGCGTCTTCCTTATTATTTACTCTCATGTTGCAACTGCTACATTGAGCTAAGTCGGTTATTTGCTCATTGACCATTATGAGTTACCAAAATGACGCGGGATACGTTAGAAATTAGTACCTAGTGATACTCTCGGTTGTTACTGTCAACAACAATTCGCGGGATACGGGAGAATATTTTCTCTCGTTGGTCTCGAATATTACGTAATTTAGTAAATTTGGCTGAAGATTTTCTGTTTAGTTTGATACTAACCTTATGTTATTACAATGTATTATTATACCAAATCTACAGGATGATGGTACATACAATTCCGCAATCTTATAGTAGAGTATTAGTTACACTTTAAATTGTTTTGTATTCTCTGTTATTCGAGTTCGACACGATTATTATGTACATTAACACGTCATACGTCATTCACTTTTCACTTGTTCTCAAATGTTCACTGATAAATGTGTAGTACTGATAAAAACAAATCTGTTTTTGTGTTTTCAGCTGACGGTGGAGTGGAGCAGTGATACCAACTCCACCAAACCCCACATCATTCGCTCCCTTAGCTCTCACAGCTCTAGACACACTCGTGTGTTAAATTTTTGTAGTAAACAACTTGAAACATTTTGATTGTCTGTTCAAATACAATGGATTCTCAATACAATGTCCGAACTTGCTATCGTAGAATTTCAAAACACGATTTTGCGGTAGAGAACTCGCGTCACGTATGTTTCACTATCACTCCCGGCGGGTTTTAAACTGTTCGCGTGCGGCAATACTATACGGCGTCTTTAGACTCGATACTGCGAATGATGACAATCACTCGCTTTACTGTGGCTGGTTGCACTTAGAACTGCTACCGAACGTATTGACAGCCATCCACTTTAACTGCTCACAGGCTTCACACAATATATCTACAACACCCATGTCCTTCATTTAAACTGCTGAATGATATTGCCGTTTGTAAACATACAAGTAAACATAGTAAATTAAATGAACTGAGTTAACAATTGCACACGTAACATAACTTCAACAACCACGGTACGGTAGTGGGCACTGTAAACTATTTACCCAATTGCTACCGTGCAGTGGTATGTATCGTTGGTGGGTAACCGTCGACTACCGATTGAAGGCGTAAGACAAGTAGTTGCGGGTAATCGCAAACAAGAGTATGTCGCAACGCAGAGAGATATAGGGTGTGTTTCTATCTCCCTAACAGAGCGAGTGCATTCTAGCGGCCAGAAGAAGAAACTTTTCAATAAAATCTGGAAGTTACCTTTTTGGCAGCTAGATGTCTCGAGTAAATCTGCTGGCGAATTATGTTTTAATTAAATATATATTTTACACCATAATTTGCACAATATAACGCTTAATTTTAAAACATCTGAGTCATTACAAAACAATAAACATATAACATTTCAAGCAAAAAAACAAGCTCTGATCGGGTTTGAACCATAGGAATCTGAGCGACAGGCTATCGCTCTACCACTGAGCTAATTGTGTCAACGAATATCGTTCTATTTAAAATGACTTAGATAGAACTTGTTAGCAAATAATGATTTATACTAAACGATTTCATCACTGGAGTATATTATTTATATATAAAGCATTTCATACAAAGTTTATTTATTTTTTATCAGTACGCTATATTGCATTCAATACTCAAATTAGTGAAATATAAGTCAGGCACAAGATATCCGCTGCCATCTTGTCTTATTAATGAATCAGCTGAGCTTTTTAAAATCACGTCTGCACTATAGTATTACAAAATAAACTTTTAATTTCGTACGTGCCTCTTCCTTTAGAACAGTTAAAACGATTCTCGGCTCGATAATCGGAACTGGTGGGTCCCATGATATGGATTATAAAGTTTGCATAATTCGCACGGCCGCCATCCTGAAATGGTATGGCGGACGACCTTGTAGTTTGGTCACAAGACGCATCCTATACGAAGGTATGTTGTTACCAAATTTGGTAGAGATTGGATGATTTGGTTAGTCGTTATTTGATTTTACGTTTTGAACGTTTGAGTGGCCGCCATTCAGTTTTAGTAAAGATGGCGGCGATATAAAACATGACACTGAGGTGTCCTTTGCTAGTGCTACCTTTGTACCAAATTTCGTTCAATTCGCATTCACCGTGTTCGAATTGATAGGGGGGGACAGACATTCAGAGTACACACACTCACACACACACACACAGACTCACACACACACATACACACACACAGACTCACACACACACATACACACACACAGACAGACACACTTTTTTCGCCCTGTGTTGATCTCATAAGTCTACTTTCATTTTTTGCAAAAATCGAAAGTAGGCTAAAAATACAAAATACTCTATGGTTATTTACTGACTTACATTTACCTCTATCCCACTCTCAGTCAAAAATAATATTGTATTTTTTATTTTTAAGTTGAATTGAGAAAGTAGGCTATATGTTAAAACTAAAAAATCATATAAAGTCATATGTTAACTCCTACACCTACCTCTATCCCACTCTCAGTCGAAAAATAGTGGGTTTTTTTCAAAATTTTCAAAAAAAAAAATATTTGGAAAGTAGGCTATATTTCGAAAACCAAACATTCTAAAAAGTGTTATATAGGCTTAAAAGAATTGTCTTTCTATCCATTTATCATTAGAACAGAACTTGATATTTTTTACATTTTTTGGGGAGGGGGGTAACGTTCAATTTTTAAATTGGCTATATTTCCAAAACCAAGAATTTTACAAAAAAAAGGTGTATTTTATGTAAATAAAAGGTCTTCACCCCTCTATCAAGAAACCAAGTTTCAGGTCCCTAAGACAAAAACAAACAAAAATCAATTTTTAAGTAGACTATATATTGAACACCAAACATCCTAAAAAGTGTTATAATAGGCTTAAAATTATGGTCAAAATGTCTTTTATCATTAGAACAAAACTTTATATTTTTTTCATTTTTTCCAAAAAAAGGTTCAATTTTCAAAATTGCCCTATATTTTGGAAACTAAGAATTTTACAAAAAAGTTTGTTTGATGTAAATGAGTGGTATTTACCCCCTCTACCCACAAACCAAGTTTCGAGTCTCTAGGACCAAGGGAGATGGTGGGGCTTCTGACGTCGGAGGGAGTGGTGGTGGGGCTTAGAAACAACAGCATTTCCTCATTAGACCACTCCATCAATAAATAAAATAATCGCACCAGTTAACAAATAAATAATCAACGATCACTATAGACAGAGTGCGTGCGTGGCTACACGAATGCAAGCGAGTGTGTACTGGCTTAAGTTAGTACCTGTCCGCGCTCGGCATTCGCCCTAGTTCGTCTCCTTTGATCCGTGTCGGTGGACCGCCAAAATAGCGAGCATAGCCAAACACGAATGTTGGTGATGCGAACCACCCCGAATGTACACGAGCACACCGGGTACACTATCGCCGAATGTAGGCGAACTGAGACGAGCGCTCGTCTCAGTTCGCCTACATTCGGCGATAGTGTACTGCAGGCTTAACAAACTCTGGAAGCTCAGGACGGGTTGAGAACTGTCACTATAGGAGCTCATGTGTCATCTTACATGATATTCATATGGCCCATTCCTGTCGAATTTATCTGCCAACGTTTCCTTAGATTAGGTCACTTTAACGGCCGTTATCGGTAATAAAGTTCAAGTTTGGGCATACGTAATCCAATGATTGACCAAAGTTTCACCGTCCATCTTGGAGAGCATCTTCAACATTGTTTACACAGATCGATGATGGATATTTGAGAAACTGATGTGAGTCCAATCATAAAATATTGTCATCGAAATTAAGTTCAATATACGGTACGATACTAAGGAAACATAGACTAGAAACAGAGTATGCTAGATTCTTGTACTATGTGTTTCTTTCTTTCGGGTAATTGTCTCTATGTCATCATTGTGGTACTCTAAGGACACATACACTTAAGTTATTTCGTCGTGGTGCAGTAAAGACACATATACCTAAGCTCTTTTAATCATTGTATCGTAAGGATACATGTATCTAGTAAGACCATTGATGAAGTTATGATAAGGACACATGAATCTAAGCTCGTTGATCGTACATCTGTAAGAACACCCCTCTGGGTTCTTTGATGGTGCCCCAATAAGAACACCTCTCTAAGTTCTCTGATCGTGCCCCTTTAAGAACACCCGTCTAAGCTCTTTGATCGTACCCTTAAAAGAACACCCTTCTAAACTCTTCGATCGTGCCCCTGTAAGAACACCCTTCTAAGCTCTTTGATCGTACCCCTATAAGATCACCATTCTAAGCTCTTTGATCGTGCCCCTGTAAGATCGCCCTTCTAAGCTCTTTGATCGTACCCTTATAAGATCACTCCTCTAAGCCCGTTCATCGTACCCTTATAAGAACACCCTTCTAAACTCTTTCATCGTGTCCCTGTAAGGACACCCCTCTAAGTTCTCTGATCGTGCCTCTTTAAGATCACCCCTCTAAGCTCTTTGATCGTACCCTTGTATGGACGCTCCTCTAAGCTCTTTGATCGTTCCCCTGTAAGAACACCCTTCTAAGCTCTTTGATCGTGCCCCTGTAAGGACACCCCTCTAAGCTCTTCGATCGCACCCTTATAAGAACATCCCTTTAAATTCTCTGATCGTGCCCCTTTAAGATCACCCCTCCAAGCTCTTGGATCGTACCCTTATAAGAACGCCTTTCTAAACTCTTTGATCGTGCCCCTGTAATGACACCCCTCTAAGTTCTCTGATCGTGCCCCTTTAAGATCACCCCTCTAAGTTCTTTGATCGTACCCTGATAAGCACACCCTTCTAAGCTCTTTCATCGTGCCCCTGTAAGGACACCCCTCTAAGTTCTTTGATCGTGCCCCTTTAAGAACACCCCTCTAAGCTCTTTGATCGTACCCTTGTAAGGACGCTCCTCTGAGCTCTTTGATCGTGCCCCTGTAAGAACACGTCTCTAAGCTCTTTGATCGTACCCTTGTAAGATCGCCCCTCTAAGCTCTTTGATCGTAGTCTTATAAGAACACCCCTCTAAGTTCTCTGATCGTGTCCCTTTAAGAACACCCCTCTAAGCTCTTTGAACGCACACCTGTAGGGACACATGTACATCTAAGCACTTTAGTCGTCCCCCATGTAAAGACACGTGCATCTAAGCTTGTGTTATCGTACAACACCAAGGCCCCACGGCAGCTGATCCTAGAGACGGGCGCCGAGGTCACAGCCACATTCCAAAGGCGGTGTTTCCCCTAAGAGTGCGGTGACCTAACGATCGCCATGACCCTGCCAAGGCTGGAACGTGCTCAAGTTGACCACATATCCTCCTGCACTAAATAAAGTTAACGTGAGCTGCGGTAGCTTTGCAGCTCGCTACTCTCCACCCTGGTGTCAGTTGGAGTCCGGCAATTCCATACATAGTGTTCCAGAATAACTATGCCACAGTTTTTTTTGAATGGCCAACAAGAACTCTTAGCAGTCAATTTATCTTCGGAACAGCTAGTTTCATCGACGTAAAATTTTACATAAATTTGTATAAAGGAGTAGTAGTAATTTTTGTTGTTGCTTATTGATTGATATATTTACTTATTTATGGGCTTTGCGACATCGTGGCCATGTTGTTGTTGTTGTTTGAGTCTTCAGTCTTTCGACTGGTTTGATGCAGCTTTCCATGCCTCCCTGTCCTGGGCTAATCGTTTCATCTCTACATAGCTACCACGCCCTACATCCGAGGCAATCTGTTTAACATATTCTAACCTTGGTCAACCCCTAAAGTTATTGGCCTCGACCCTTCCTTCCATAACTAAGCTTGCTATTCCTGGGTGTCTCAGTATGTGTCCTGCCAACCTATCTCTTCTCTTCATTAGCAGTCGCCAGAAACATCTCTCCTCTCCCACTCGTCTTAACACGGCGGCTTCGGTAGCGTAGTCGGTAGCATGCCTAAGATCGCGGGTTCAAATCCGGCTGAAGTCGTCGGATTTTTTAAGAGCGTTAAAAATCCCTCCGTATGCCTTCCTTCGGAGGGGAACAAGCCGGCGGTCCCACGTCATAGATTTATGTCTTGTTAAAGAACCTTCCAATATTTACACCTGTGTGAAGCTAAATTGTATACGTTAAGAATGTAAACAACGCTCTTAGGTTCCTACGTTCGTTGCCAAGAGCCGACTGCGGTGGCGTCTGGTAGCTAAGTTCTGAACTAATAGTCGTCGACGGTGGCGTTTGGCGGCAAAAGTAGGAACTATTTGAAAAATGCATAAGTCGGCAGTCCTTACTTGAATTAGGAAACAGATAACACACACTAATACAGTCATCACAATTAACACCGGTTATCAGACAGATTCTACACACACCCAAAGTACACGGGGCTACATGACCGCGTTGTCGCAGCCCCAAAACTTAAAAACCAACCAACGAACCAACCGTCTTAACACCTCTTCGTTCCCAACCCTATCTACCCATCTGATCTTCATCATTCTCCTGTAACACCATATTTCAAACACTTCAATTCTCCTCTTTTCTGCTGCACCAATAGTCCAAGTTTCACTTTCATATAGTGCCACGCTCCAGACAAAGGCTTTCAAAAATGACTTCCTAATACATAAATCTATATTCGATGTCAACAGATTTCATTTCTGTAGACATGCTTTCCTTGCCTGAGCCAACCTACTTTTTATATCCTCTTTGCTTCGTCCATCTCTGGTTATTTTGCTTCCTAAGTAACAGAAGTCTCCTACTTCCTTTAGTTTTTCACCTGCCAATTTGATGTCCATAGAGGTTTCTGATTTCTTTCGGCTGCATTACAATATTTTTGTTTTACATTTATTAATTTTCATCATGAATACTTTCCTCAAGACGGAGTCCATACCATTCAAAAACTCATGCAAATCCTCAGGCGTGTCATCCAAGATGACGATGTCATCGGCAAATCTCAGAGTTGAAATTATTTCTCCTTGAATCTTCACTCCCACTTTAAATTTCTCTCTAATTTCCATCATTGCTTGTTCAATGTAAATACTGAAAAGTATGGGTGATAAGTTGCAGTCTTGCCTTGCACCTTTCTGAATACTAGCTTCTCTATCATGTCCTTCGCTCTAATAACTGCTGTCTGGTTTCTGTATAGATTGTAGATCACACTTTTATCCCTGTACTTTATTCCAATCATTTTCAAAATGTCAAACAATTTAGTCCAATCAACGTTATCAAAAGCCTTTTCTAAGTCTACAAATGTCATGAACGTTCTCTTATCTTTCCTTATTCTACCTTCCAAAATCAGTCTAAGACTTAGTACAGCTTCCCTTGTTCCTACATTTCTCCTGAAACCAAACTGGTCTCCACCCAACTCCGTTTCTATCTGGCTTTCAATCCTCCTGTAAATTATTCTAGACAGGATCTTTGAAGCATGGGTAATCAAGCTGATTGTACGGTAATCTTCACATCTGTCAGCTCCCACTTTCTTCGGTATAGGGATGATAACATTCTTCTTGAAATCAGAGGGTACCTCACCTGTCTCATAAACCATACACACCAACCTGATTAGACCTTTATCTCCTATGCAGCGTAGCAACTCAATCGGTATACCATCTATGCCCGGTGCTTTGTTCCTGCTTAAGTCTTCCAATGCTCTGTCAAATTCCGATCTCAATAATAAATCTCCTTTTGCATCCTCATCAATTTCCTTCTCCCTTTCCATTACATGATTCTCAATCTCCTTTCCCTTATACAAACACTCTAAGTAAGCTTTCCACCTCTCAACCTTTTCGTCCCTATCTGTTAGAGGCTTTCCATCTGTGTCCTTAATATTACAGCACTTAGTCTTCTTTTCCCCAAAAGTATTCTTAATCCTTCGATAAGCTGTGTCTACTTTTCCTTATTTCAGACCATTTTCTATACTTGCACATTTCTCTTACAACCATTCTTCTTTCGCCTCCTTGCACTTCTTGTTAACCTCATTTCTCAGACCTCTGTATTCTGCTTTCCCCGTTTCATCCTATTAGACCTATGTAATTGTGTGTGTGTTATTGTGATGACTGTAATAGCGTGTGTATTCAATAATATGTTATTTATTGTTGCTAACAGCCATACATAAGAAAGAATTAAGCACATTAAAATTCCTCGTTGGTAAACTACGGTACCCGTAACGGCTGCTATGAAGATCTTTACCACCAAGTTCAAGCCCACAGTAACCCATGGAAAAGACCTAACATGGCATCATCTAACCAAATCCAATCTCAAAGAAATCGCGAAAATCAAATCGACATATCCAAAATGGCTCCCATGTGTCTCCAAGGACAGCCTCTCTAGACTAGTTTATGAGCCCACCTGGGGACCCTCGTTCATAGAGCGTTTGGTTGGTTTGTTCCTCAGTTTAGGGGCTACGACAACGTGGTCATGTAGCCACATGTACTTTGGGTGTGTGTAGAATCTGTCTGATAACCGGCGTTAATTGTGATGACTGTATTAGTGTGTGTTATCCGTAATTCAGGTAAGTACTGCAGACGATCTATATTTCAAGTAGTTCCTACTTTTGCTACACAATGATACCGTCAACGACACCTAGCTGTGGACTTGGCTACTAGGTGCCACCTCACCTGGCGACGAAAGTTGGAACTAATAGAGCGTTAATCAAATCTAACATACAAATTTAGCTTCACACAATTGTAGTTAGTGGAAGGTTCTTATACACGCTCTTAAAAATCCGACGACTTCGGCCGGGTTTGAACCCGCGATCTTGGGCATAGAAGCTCAGCATGCTACCAACTACGCCCCCGAACCTGCTCCTCTTCTTAGTTTTGCCTCACGAGGCTGAGTTAACCCCGTTCCAGCCCTCAGACAAGAATTAAAATTTCTTGGCAGAGCCAGGAATCGAACCCGAGACCTCTGGTGGTGGCAGCCAACAATTCTAGCGACCTAGGTTTTCATTTGAGGGGCTTGGACATCGTAGTCATTTAGCTCCATATACTTGAGTAGTTGTGGAAGTTTGATTGAGAAATTGTGCTAAAGATGTACTGTAACCATGACGAATAGAAATAAACAGTGTCATCACTCCGCTACTTAAGCATTGAAGTTCATGGTCCAGCCAGTGCGTGGCGCGGCAGTCGCGCCGAACCATAAGCACGTGTGACAGTAGCCCACGAGGTTAGTACTGTAATATTATGCGAGGGAATTTGTTTCTTTGTATTATAGATTATGAATGTCTGTGTAGTGCTTTGTGTGTGCGAACAACTAAATTTTCTGCTGTTTCGAGAACATGTCGTAATGTTTCGTTCCTGGATGTAAATCGGGTTAGGAAGAAAAATCTGATGGTAGACATTTTTCACACCGCCAAAAGAAACAAATCGGTTTGCGAAATGGGCGCGAGTTATTCCGCGGAAAGATGAGCAATTGTCAATGAAAAATAGAATCTGTGACGTGCGTTTTTCGGAAGATTTAATTATTATAAAGGCGGACTGTTTCGTAGTGAACTATGAGAATGTGGAAATTCCTCGCGTGAAGAGGAAATTAAAACCAGGATTACGGAATGAAGGCAGCCTTCCATGGTTACTTGTTCTAATTCGGGCCATCCTTGCCTGAAACGAAAAAATATATAATCCGTCTTAATAATAATAGGCCCAAAATAATAATAGTTGTTGATTCTTTAGAGACTTAACAACATCGTGGTCACGTAGCCCCGTCTGCTTGGGTGTGTTTAGAATTTGTCTGATAACCTGTGTCATTATGAGGTCTGTAGCAGTGTGTGTATTTGGAATTGAGCTAGGATTTGGGTAGGAAACGGCCGTGGCCTTCAGTTAGGTACCATACCGGCATTTGCCTGGAGGAGAAATGGGAAACCACGGAAAACAGCCTCTTATTTGTTTTGCCTCTCGAGGCTGAGTGAACACCGTTCCAGCCCTCAGACCAGTATTACATTCATTGGCAGCGCTGGGATTCGAACCGGGATCTCCGCGGTGATAGCCAAGAATGAGACGGACATATTATAAGAATAATAATAATGGCCAACCTGCCAATAAAATAAACGGCCATCCAATTCTTCGCTACCGTTACCGTCCTCCTGATCTTCATATCTTGTTTCAACTTTGTCTTCAGTGTCAGAGTCACAAATTCCTTTGAAATTAATGAATCGTGAACTATCTGTTCGTTATCTTTCAGCAGAAGGCGACACGCTTCATCTGCATCCTTAGGTTTTCGTAAGGCGCAGTCTCCTTACTGATATTATCTAAGGCAACGTACTAAGCCAAATAATCGGTATAACACTGACAGAATGTTACATAATTGGGAGCGCTGCGCTGGTACTATCAATCCCTCGCTGGCAAAATGTTAAACGTGTAGAGTTATTTTTAGGCACGTCATTTCACAACTCCATGAAAATGCTTACTATGGTTTGGTGTAAGATGTCCAGAGACGATAATATCATAACTTGAACTGTTGGCTTCATATTAAAACTAAAACGAACCATGGAACTGTCAGACCAATGCGCGACTAACGGAGGGTTTTAAAAGATAGTACTACATGGGGACTGAGAATATTAATAACAACCTTTTGACAGTATTATTCATAAGTCTAAACAAACAATTTGTTGTAATCAACGTAACCGCAGCCTTCGTAAAGAGGTTTACATCGCCCAGCGCGTATCCCATTTTTGAATAGCTGACTATGTAGCGTTGGGGATCTGCGCCGCTAGCGCTAGCCGAGCGGGGCGCGGCTGAACTTGGTCAGTGATAACACTATTTATTTCTATTCGTCATGCTGTAACTGTAGTAATGTGTGTAGTTTGTAACCAAGGCTAGAACTAGAAAGGAAGCGGCCATGGCCTTAAGTTAGAAACCATCCCAGCATTTGCCTGGAGTTGAAATGGGGAAACCACGGAAAACAACTTCCAGGATGGCTGAGGATGGAATCGAACATAGACCTACTTCGGGGCGCCAGACAAGAACGCTAGCCACTACACCACGAGGTAACTTAAAATAGAAGAATTCCTACCAACCCCTAAGAAGATAGATGTGTAAAGTGATCATCTTGCCCTGGTGCCCTTAACGTACTAAACACATTACATTTTGCTGCCTATGCTTCTTCAAGAGGTATTGAGAACATAGTTGACTGATTTGTGCCAGCAACTTAGCTCATTTAATGGATTATGAAATCTTGCTGGAGAGAAGAGTTTGTCGCTTTTCAAAAAACTCCTAGAAAGACTGTTTGGATTATTTCACATCTAGTTAATAGCTTCTTCTCCGACAAAAGAGAAACTCATCTATTTCGTTGGCCTCGTGGTTATTTTCCTCGCTGTCTTTGAAACTCAGTTTTCCCAGTAGTACATCCTGCCGTCTATGTTCATTCTTTATAAAGTTCACCGGGTCAATTATGAAACGGATATTGTAGTTAACAGGAAGGGAATAATAAAGCTTCGGGCAAATAAGGATGTGCGGCAGTCGCTCTCAGAGACGGTCATCACGTCAAAGAGAAGGTGCGTCCGTCGTATAGTTCCCAGAGACGGTCATCACGTCAAAGAGAAGGTGCGTCCGTCGTATTGTTCCCAGAGACGGTCATCACGTCAAAGAGAAGGTGCGTCCGTCGTATTGTTCCCAGAGACGGTCATCACGTCAAAGAGAAGGTGCGTCCGTCGTATTGTTCCCAGAGACGGTCATCACGTCAAAGAGAAGGTGTGTCCGTCGTATTGTTCCCAGAGACGGTCATCACGTCAAAGAGAAGGTGCGTCCGTCGTATAGTTTCCAGAGACGGTCATAACGTCAAAGAGAAGATGCATCCGTCGTATTGTTCCCAGAGACGGTCATCACGTCAAAGAGAAGGTGCGTCCGTCGTATAGTTTCCAGAGACGGTCATAACGTCAAAGAGAAGATGCATCCGTCGTATTGTTCCCAGAGACGGTCATCACGTCAAAGAGAAGGTGCGTCCGTCGTATTGTTCCCAGAGACGGTCATCACGTCAAAGAGAAGGTGCGTCCGTCGTATAGTTCCCAGAGACGGTCATCACGTCAAAGAGAAGGTGCGTCCGTCGTATTGTTCCCAGAGACGGTCATCACGTCAAAGAGAAGGTGCGTCCGTCGTATAGTTTCCAGAGACGGTCATCACGTCAAAGAGAAGGTGCGTCCGTCGTATTGTTCCCAGAGACGGTCATCACGTCAAAGAGAAGGTGCGTCCGTCGTATTGTTCCCAGAGACGGTCATCACGTCAAAGAGAAGGTGCGTCCGTCGTATAGTTTCCAGAGACGGTCATAACGTCAAAGAGAAGATGCATCCGTCGTATTGTTCCCAGAGACGGTCATCACGTCAAAGAGAAGGTGCGTCCGTCGTATTGTTCCCAGAGACGGTCATCACGTCAAAGAGAAGGTGCGTCCGTCGTATTGTTCCCAGAGACGGTCATCACGTCAAAGAGAAGGTGCGTCCGTCGTATAGTTCCCAGAGACGGTCATCACGTCAAAGAGAAGGTGCGTCCGTCGTATTGTTCCCAGAGACGGTTTTCACGTCAAAGAGAAGGTGCGTCCGTCGTATTGTTCCCAGAGACGGTCATCACGTCAAAGAGAAGGTGCGTCCGTCGTATAGTTCCCAGAGACGGTCATCACGTCAAAGAGAAGGTGCGTCCGTCGTATTGTTCCCAGAGACGGTCATCACGTCAAAGAGAAGGTGCGTCCGTCGTATTGTTCCCAGAGACGGTCATCACGTCAAAGAGAAGGTGCGTCCGTCGTATTGTTCCCAGAGACGGTCATCACGTCAAAGAGAAGGTGCGTCCGTCGTATAGTTTCCAGAGACGGTCATAACGTCAAAGAGAAGATGCATCCGTCGTATTGTTCCCAGAGACGACCGTCACGTCAAAGAGAAGGTGCGTCCATCGTATAGTTCCTAGAGACGGTCATCACGTCAAAGAGAAGATGCGTCCGTCGTATTGTTCCCAGAGACGGTTTTCACGGCAAAGAGAAGATGCGTCTGGAGTATGAGTATCGCTTCCAGAGACGACCGTCACGTCAAAGAGAAGAGAGTTCAGACGCTGTGTAATGAGTAGAGCATTACTGAAAATCAATGCATACGGATGTTATAGGTATTATTAGGCCGGCCATTCGTGGCCATCCATTCGTGACTGGTCACCTGCACGTGAGGGTTTAAGAGGGAATCTACGCAATATCACGGGACTTCCCCTTGGCGGTCTTCCCGTCTCAGCTGTGTCCACTGTTTTAACCACTTACACAAACATCATGGAATCAAGTGAAGGCTACTCACTCGTCACAAAATAAACGAAAACGGATTCATCCTTCGTCCCAGCAGGAACACGTCAGGGCGAGAAAAACTGCTACCATTTTACGGTATGATTAAAGAGTACAGAGATTGACGGATACACTCAATCATTTCATGCATCACAAAGCAAGCAAGACTTCTAGCAACTCACGTGCTGGTGAATGCATTGCGGAAATGATCCCTATGTCAACATGGATCGTGGGATTTATTAATTGATCAACGTAAGCAACGACGATTCAAAATTCCTGTAAAATTTCGAATGAAATCAGCCGCCACTATTCTAGGCACTCACTTGTCCTCACCCTGGCAACTCGAGTAGAGCACCCCACCAACTCAATATACAAATGCGTTCTGCATGGAGACAATGCGCAAGTCATTTCCACTGTTCACACATGTTTCTTTTGTATGTCGGCTCACTGTGCGCTGAAACAACACAAAGTGGCCGGCCGAAAAGCAACGGCCAATTTAATGATGTGGTGTTTGACTGAAGAAAGTCCACACAGCATGCGACAACTGGGGGGGGAAAAATGAACGTGAAAAAGGCAAAGCTCATGATTGTGAGCAAACGGAGGTCTGTCCAAGTGAAACTCATGCTCGAAACCAAAGAGATCCAGCGTGTTCGACACTTTAAGTACCTTGGGTGTATGAATGAACAATGGGAACTCAGTCAAGAGATCAAGGCAATAATTGAGAATGCGAGAACCATCTTCTTTAGAAAGGGAAAAGCTCCTCAGTAACCGCAGTTTAAGTCCACAGTAGATCTTAGGCTAAGAATGGTCAGGGGATATGTACACACATCAAAAAAAGTTTTGCATCACCTCGGTTCCAAGAGTTCCGGAACCGTTAAATACAAAGGGAATAGAGATCAACACAAACAACATTTCAGCTCGTTTTATTGCTCATGAGACCCACACATTGCATGTTGTACCATCATACAGCTAGACTTTCAGCATTTGTGGTCCAGATTGCAGTACACACCACTACCTCTAATACCCAGTAGCACGTCCTCTTGCATTGATGCATGCCTGTATTCGCCGTGGCATACTATCCACAAGTTCATCAAGACACTGTTGGTCCAAATTGTCCCACTCCTCAACGACAATTCGGCGTAAATCTCTCAGAGTGGTTGGTGGGTCAAGACGTCCATAAACAGTCCTTTTCAACATATCCCAGGCATGTTCGATAGGGTTCATGTCTGGCGAACATGCTGGCCACTGTAGTCGAGCGATGTCGTTATCTTGAAGGAACGCATTCACAAGATGTGCACGATGAGGTCGAGAATTGTCGTCCATGAAGACAAATGCTTCTCCAATATTCTGCCGATATGGTTGCACTATGGGTCGGAGGATGTCATTCAGGTATCGTAAAGCCGTTTCGGAGCCTTCCATGACCACCAGTGGCGTACGTCGGCCCCACATAATGCCACCCCAAAACATCAGGGAACCACCACCTTGCTGCACTCGCTGGACAGTGTGTCTAAGACGTTCAGCCTGACCAGGGTGCCTCCAAACACGTCTCCGACGATTGTCTGGTTGAAGGCATATGCGACACTCATCGGTGAAGAGAACGTGATGCCAATTCCGTGGGGTCCATTCAGCATGTTGTTGGGCCCATCTGTACCGCGCTGCATGGTGTCGGGGTTGCAAAGCTGGACCTCGCCATGGACGTCGGGAGTGAAGTTGCGCATCATGCAGCCTATTGCGCACAGTTTGAGTTGAAACACGACGTCCTGTGGCTGAACGAAACGCATTATTCAACATGGTGGCATTGCTGTCAGGGTTCCTCCGAGCGGCAATCCGTAAGTAGCGGTCATCCACTACAGTAGTAGCCCTTGGGCGGCCTGAGCGAGGCCTGTCATCGACAGTTCCTGTATCTCTGTACCTCCTCCATGTCCGAACAACATCGCTTTGGTTCACTCTGAGACGCCTGGAAACTTCCCTTGTTGAGAGCCCTTCTTGACACAAAGTAACAATGCGGACGCGATCGAACTGCGGTATTGACCTTCTAGGCATGGTAGAACTACAGACAACATGAGCAGCGTACCTTCGTCCTGGTGGAATGACTGGAACTGATCGGCTGTCGTACCCCCTCCGTCTAATAGGCCCTGCTCATGCATGGTTGTTTACATCTTTGAGCAGTTTTAGTGACATCTATGAACAGTCAAAGGGACTGTATCTTGGATACAATATACACAGTCAACGTCTATATGCCGGAGATCTGGGAACCGAGGTGATGCAAAACTTTTTTTGATGTGTGTATTTCCCATACTATTGTATGGAATGGAAGGGTGGACTCTAACCCAGGCCCTGTGCAAGAAGCTGGAAGCATTCAAGATGTGGGTATATCGGCGGATTTTACGTACTGTATCTCGTGAACCGAAAGAATGAGGAATACTGAAGTGATGGGAAGATTAAACAAGAAGACTGAAGTGCTCCTTTTCTTCAAGAAGCGGAAACTCGAATATTTTGGTCACGTGATGCGCAATGAAGAATACAGGATCCTACAGTTGGTGATTCAGGGGAAGATCTCAGGAGAGAGAAGACCCGGCTGAAGGAGAATCTCATGACTGAAGAATCTCAGGGACTGGTATGAGATGAGCACAACTGTCTTTTCCCGTGTGGCAGAATCGAAAACTAGAATAGCCATGATGACCGCCAGCCTTCGATAGAGACGGCACGGCAAGAAGAAGGTGTTTGACTGACTGACCTCGGTATGACGTTTCCATGGAATCATTCGGTAATAAAACAGTGACCAAACTGCAGCCTGTCTTTCAAAACAAAATCACGTACGGTTCTCAATAGACCAATAAAAATTACCCATTGCAAAGAAATAGTCGTAGCCTATATAACAGATCCAACTGACCAGCTGCCTCGGTCGTATGATATCTCTCTGAGCTTGTACGAGGTAAATCAGCTGTTCGATGACGTTTGTATGGCCTGTGACAGGCGCCATTGTACATCACAGCAACTGCCAAAAGCAGCCAGCGCTGGACTAAATACCGATAACAGGCTCCTGTCATCTCCCACGGGGCAGTTCCCAGTATGATGAAGAGAGCATCAGAATTGTTTAGGAGTGATCCCAAAATGTAACCCCTTCAATAGTTGCCATGACTAATACAACAAAATGACCAACGTATTTTAACGAACAGCGTATTGAGGGAATCTGGTAGTGTGGATTAGCCAACAAAGCAACTGCTAAATTAAGGCTTCATTCATAGGGAACCTTGACATCTAGAAATCTCAAAGTGTCACAGAGAAACAACAGCATTCATTGGTGAGTGTTACGAAAGTAATATCGAAAGTTAAGTTCTAACATATTTCAATAATTATGGACATTTGTAGAAAGTAATAATATTCTGAAAATGTTGAATAGCACTTGTTCGAATAGCTTCCTAGAACATGTATAAACCCCATAATATCAACGCGGAATATTTGAGTCCCTGTGGGGTACATAAATGTTCCTTGAAGCCATTCGAACAAATGCAGCGAGAATGGGCCGACAAGTGAGGCTGTGACATTGGTGGATGTCGATGGTAGAAATCTCAATTCTCTGCATCATTATTTACAGTACAAGTTCATCACAATCCTTTGCAACTACAGTTTAGAAGCGGCTTTTTCTAATGTTTAAAAAAAAATCTTTATTAATTTTATGCATTTGAATCAAATAATTGTAAGTCTACCGGTATCCATTTTATTAGCCTATTTTCATTTTATGAAAAAAAATAGGCTTATGAGATCACCTTTTGTCCGTGTGTGTGTGCGTGTGTGAGTGTGTGTGTGTGTGTGTGTGTGTGTGAGGTGTGTGTGTGTGTGTGTGTCCCTAATAACTTCTAAACGGATGGAGAGATTACAATGAAACTCCCTAAGATCATAGCACTATTCTGGGAGACTCCAACCGTGACTTTCAAATTTTATTGTGTCACACCAATCCAACATGGCGGCTGTGCGAAATATTTCACCAGCATTCAGTATCTCCGAAACTATTACCGATATCGCCCTGAAATTGTGTACGGTGAGAAAGGGCACTACTAGAAGTTCACCTATGAGACTTTCAAAAACCTGGTGACTACAAAGCCAACATGGCGGACAAGCGAAGTTGAGACATTTAAATAGACGTTTCTCGCGATTTAACCATCCAAACGTAATGAAACTTGGTACAGCATATATTTATACACATTGTAATGCACTGTGGTCTAATTTAGTTCAATTGTTTACATAACCTCAAAATGGCGGCTGTGCGAAATATTTCACTGACATTCTATATCTCCGAAACTATTACAGATATCACCCTGAAATTGTGTACGAAGATATAGGGTACTGATACAAGTTTATCTATGTAACTTTCATAAACCTGTACAGTACCAAACGTACATGGCGGCCAAGCGAAATTGAACCATTTTAATAGACTTTTCTCGTGATTTAACTCTCTGAGCGCAGTGAAATGTGGTACAGTAAATGATTTTACATATTGTAATGCACTGGCATTTAATTTAGTTCAATTGTTTACATAGCCTCAAGATGGCGGCTGTCCGAAATTTTAAAATTAAGTTTTCATTTCTTGTGTCGTAATCATGCGATCAAAGTGAAAGTTTGAATAATGAGCCTAGGCAATAATTGTTCTTGTATGGTACTGTCCCCGTTTACCCGGATAGTAGGCTGTCAGATATCCGCCCCCTCAATCGGATTGCCAATAATCCACCGCGCCGGCTCAGCTACACCAATGAAAATGGCACTGACAGATACTACCGAGATTTGAGCACAGAAGTTAACAAGGAAATATTGTGGAACACACCAAAATAGACGGGGGTCCATACTTACCTCTACTTACCTCTTATAAATATCTCGGGGATTGGGTTGACAACAGGATCTCTAAAGTATGCTCCCACAATAACCTTCACTATGACATTTAAAAATGAACCAGAACGAAGGCAAGAACTTTGAACTGTACAAAAGCTTTATTTCAAATAAAGGGTATGACTTTAACAACTCAACAAAATAAATGTGGCTATCAGTAGCCCATGTCAATCTGACTATGTCCTCCTATAGGACTTGCAAAGTTATTATACAACATGTTAGCTCCCACGAGCTCAAAATAACGTAATATTTAGAACACATTTGGACTGGATAAGGGAGTCAGGATGAGACACATTTATAGAGCATTTGTTTTCTTTTAATAAACATGACACTTGTATTTATAGGCGCAAGGCCACACTGTAGACGACCTCGTCCGCTGGTAACCAGATGTCTGGCCAGCTGCCATCTACCCTTCAACCTGACGTACACCTGTCAAATGAGCTCCCTTGTCAAGCCACGTTGCGTAAGAATCCAGCACTCTCAAAAGCTTTAAATGTCCGCAAGACATCACAAATATTGTTACGCAAATCTTTCAAATGCTTTACTCACATACCACTGGATTATTCTGACAATCCCTAAACTTGTTTAATTAGCATCCAAATGTTTAATAAGCATTGTTTAGAGTATAAAACAAACTCTTAAATGTTTATAACAAAACTCATAAATGTTTATAACAATTAGAAATTGTTTATAATATAGTTAAAGACAAAAATAATTTTTAACACGCCTCTAACATTACTTCCGTTCCACATTATTGTCAAATATATTTACATTATTTATTTACAATATTAACATTTAAATTATTCAAATTATTAATTTGAGAAATACATTAACCACATGTTCATCCGGTTGGTAATTTCAAAATCGTGTCAATATAATCGACCAATGAAGGTTAGTTATACATATTAATGTCACATTCTGGTTTAATAAAGGTTTAATAATTATTATAATTATTTGTGACGGTAATCTTCATTCAAAATCTTATCTCAAATTCTTTCAATACTCTTGTTAATTATAACAGTAAATTCACTTGATTAATTTTCAAAGGACAAATACAATACACTCCTGCGGTAAATACGTCACTTACAAAAAAAAATGCACAAAACTGCATTTTAAATAGGCCCAAAATTCATCATATATTAATATATACGGCATCAAAATCTTCCACAGAATTTACAAAAACCTCCACTAACAAATTCTTTAATATCATTAATTACTGTGGGAACCTCCTTCATTTACTTCAAGGGCATTATACATCAGCGACTTTCAACACGTTCGCTGCACTAGTGATTATACATTCATAGTTCCACTTCAAAAATTCTTATAATCATTAATAGTTTCAAAACTGTTGTCATTTAACCTTCGTGGATTTCATTCATGAATCGAAATGAAGTAAAAATTTGCCAATCACAAACAAATTTAATAGTGAATACGCTTATATACGCCTCTCTGGTCTATCAAAATTTAAGATTATCATCTTCAAAGTATTGTAGTAAAAAAAAACTATCATCAAACAAAGTGCGACTAAACTGCAAAATAGTCGAATAGAATCCAATTAGGCTGTGGAATGCAAACATTATTCTTCAAATCTCTAATTGAGAAAAAACTCCTAACAAAAGTTCACGACTTTAATGCATTCAATAATTCATAATTAAAGTTCATCTTTCACAAAAATTGTCTATGATGCAATGGTCGTTCATAACTGACGATAAATGTCTGTGTTGCAATCAATTTCAAATAACGACTAGTATTTCCAAGATCGTCGACAACGCAAGAGATTTTAACGCTCTAAAATCATTTAAATGTTCTTCCTTCTTGATGATGACAGAAAATTGGTCAAAGTAATTAAACTGGGGTAGAAATTACTTTAATAAAGAGACACGCTGTCTGAAGTTAAATCTGCCATGAAAATCATTAACTTATAGTCAAATCGTGACTACAAAAATAATAATCAAATTACTGAAATATCTAAATGTCAGTCTCAACTGATCCAAAATCATTTAACTATGCCCATGACATAACAATGTCTTAATAAATCGTCGAAAAAGGCATAACTCATCAAGGTATACTGAGAATATGAATCTCAAACAAGAATATAGGGCAAAATACATGAGGACAAAAATATGGGAAAATGGTTGCTCAGGTATTGCTAGAAACTCAAATACAATAAACGTTCATGACTACCTTATCTGCCGATTGAAGTTCCAGAGGAAAATTCCCCAAAGAAGACTGCTGATGGATCCATTTCACCAAGTTAAAGCTGAGCTCCATCCTCGAAACAGGAAACAGCACCCTCGGAGAATCGAACTGCTTCCTTCTCCGGAAATTGCACTGCTCCATGAAGACGAAAGACATCCTTCCGGCAAAATTCTTCTTTGTGAGTCGGGACAACCCTGACCTCTCTTGAAAAATCCCTGAAGATCTTGTAGAAAATCGCCATGAAGTTTTTGTAGTAATTTCCGTAGAAATATTCATATTCAGAGAGTATGAAATCGTTTCCATTGCTATTTGATAGTATTCAGCGTTGAGCCACGAAACATGGGTGTAGATGGTTGTTCACCACATGTCCGCTTATATGGAATAGCAATTAGCGAAGTTCCATGTTGCTATCTTACTCCAACGATGTATGTCCCAATTGCATTAAAGTCCTTTAGCCTTCCATCTTCTCTTCGGTTATGGTAATAGAAGAACAAACTGCCTTATTAAACTGCTCCATAATACTGTAGCGTTGTGTCACAAAAGCAATCAGAAGTCTCCCTGTTATACTAGCAGTGTCAGCCGTAGCGTAGGATCTGGCGATACAGAGTGCTTCTCAGGTGGCGAGAAAATCACTTTTGTCAGTCGTCTAAAAGTGCTAATATCTTCTAAAATACCTCCTCGAAATTGTTCAAATTTACTACACTGCTTAATGTAGCACTGCACAATAGAATTAGCTTATAGGCAACCGCTAAGTGTTCATAGCTAATCTTGTAGACGCGTTATAATGTGCGTTTTAACTTCACCTAGTTTTACTCACAGTAAACTTGCACTGCTTGTCTGCTTGAATCACGTTTAATGCGGTGGCTTCACCACGCGTTATAAAGACGACTCTTTCTACTAATGTCACTCGACGTTTCACCAAAACGACTATATAATCACTGATACTGACGATTTGAGATATGCGATATGAGACGATTGAGACTCCTCTCTTCTGCGCAAGGCCTTTTATAAACTTCATAAGGGGCGTATCCATCCCTTCCATAGCGTGTTACTGCGTCATAGCTAGAAGTTCCAACTTCGTCAATACTTGACGGATTTTCAAAATTCAAAAACAGGAAATAAATTTCACCAAAATTCCAAATCAATGCCTCTGCTGCAAATGGATTTCCACAATTCTTCATTCCAAAAAGCATTAAAAATACCATAGTTTCAGCAATCTCCGTCTTCCTTCAAACAATCGTTGATTGGTTCGAGCCTCCCCTCCAATAGCATAATTTCTTCCTCAGCATGATTCCACGTTTCCTGCGACTGCGTCGTAAAATCTCGGATCTTTCTCGAATAAATGCTGACGTCATTGAGAATCTCAGCTCAAGCAGCCTGCTGGTATAACGTCTGCGTCATCCGTGCTTACGTCATGACCATCCACGTCATAACTATGACAGCCTTAACTTTCTTCATAATTTCCAAAATAGCCACCGTGGTCTCTATATAATTCAATTTACGGGGGCAGTACATAACAATATGGCCTATACATATAACAATCCAAAATGGCGAGCATCCGAAATATTTTGACGGTTTTCAATATCTATGAATCTTTTACAGCAATCAAACTGAATTTTTTATGTTCATATAGGCTATGAACATATGTTCACCCATAGGACTTTCAGTAACCTGGTGAGCACAAATCCAACATGGCGGCGACGCGAATTATAAATATTTAAATGGACGTTTCTCGCGAATTAACTATCCGATTGCAGTGAAGCGTTGCACGTTAAATGCTTATACAAATGTTAATCCACTGGCATCTAATTTATTTCAATTGTTTGCATAATGACAAGATGGTGGCTGTGCGAAATGTTAAAATCTCGTTTTTACTTCTTGTGTTCTAATCATGCGATTGAAGTTTGAATACCACACGTACACAATAATCTTAATGTAATAGTACAAAAATAAAAATCCAACCTGGCGACCATCTGAAATATTTAGATGGTTCTCTATCTACGAATCTATCACAACCTTCAAACTGAAATTTTGTATGTTGATAGGGGCAATTAACATGAGTAGAATATATGAAAATAGGCTGTATAGTTCTTCACGGAACTACTTGTTTTATTAATGTTAAACGCTATTAATATTTGAACGCTGAAGAAGATATCATTGAATATCGAAACATGTTCGTTTGAATAATATTAACAATAATAATAACAATAATAATGACAATGATTGTAACAATAATAATAACAATAATATTAATAAACAAGCTACTCTGGGACAGGTCAGTGATAACAGATAGACCTATATCAGCAAACAGGCCAGACATTATTCTTATTGATAAAGTGCAGAAGAAAACTCCTAATAAACATCGCAGTCCCTAACTCGCATAATATCCAGCACAGTTATGCTGAGAAAGTGACGAAATATATGCCTCTGGCTGAAGAGATCCGACAGATGTGGCGACAGGAATTTGTCACTGTATTGCCTATCATAATTTCTTCCACAGGGATCATACCGAAGTCACTGAAGGCCAATCTCGATAAATTAGGGCTCCACCATAATCTGCATACTAGTATACAGAAAGTAGTTATTTTAGAGACCTGCTCCATAGTTCGGTCGTTCCTCAACCTACCAGTTTAGAGAACTCCACTCCATCTTGCAACAAATACCGATGAAATGGTGAATTGTACCCAACGATATGGTGAACATATGATACATAATAATAATAATAATAATAATAATAATAATAAACTACATATTTTAGTATTGAAAAGATGCATTAATTAACATAAATATTTACAATAGCCAATACGGATCAACTTTACCACACCAATATGGTGAACATTAAGCATTTCTTTTAAATTTCGAGATTTTGCATAATTTTAACGACACGTTTGGTGTGGAAAATATAACATTACTTTGGGTATCCATGGACACAAACGTTGTAAACCCCTTTTCTTGACATCAGCTGTATGCGCAATGCAGACAATTCACCGAAGCCGATTAGAAACAAGTTTTATCAGATGAAACACTCGGAGAAAGATTGCAGTTGTTAAAACACTGTCTCTGTAAAGTACTCGGCTAGGAAATAAAAGAAACACGGCACGCCAAGCCAGGAGAGCAGTTACTGTGTAATGGCGATCGTTCGTTCCAACGACCAATCTAATTCAGATCCTCTTGTCTGGAGCACCCTTCAGGAAAGTGCCATTGTCAAAGCATATCATTTGTTATTTGTTGTTCAAAGTCTTGAAACATGTTTGTGAGCCTCGTGTGCTTGTGTGCATCTTGTGTAATTATTACGGTATAGCACGGGTGCTAAACAAAGGCGAATCCAGAGTGTTGCTGGTGCAGTCAATTATGTAGGCACCTTGGCCGAAGATGTCCGAATTCTTCTCACCATCGTGGAGGATTGTGGGCGCGCAACATTCAAGAACAAACCCTCTCAATACCCTATAGGTTCCCTAAATCAGAAATAAATATGAAATACATTGTTTATCATTGAAAGGAAAAATCGCTAATGGATTAATAAATGTATTTCTGTGTGTCAAATAGACTAATTTACTACTTGCTTTTAAGAGGAACCAATCACTCACTTAGAAAAACCGACAAAGCCTTCTCTTCCAAAAAAGAAATCGACTCTTTGTGTTCATATTCTTAGTCATCTTTCACCAAAGATTAGACAAATGTGTATCTGGCAACCAGCACACAATATTTGGAATTTATAATAAATACAGGGCTATACAAAATTTAGAATTTTTAAATTTATAAATCTAAACTTCAGGATCTGATGATGATCAACAGACGGTCAAACCACGTAATACTATCCCGCAAACTACACTGAACACTATTATTTTTCCCTCGATGTAACTACAGACTAATACGAGGGAAAAGCAATAGTGTTCAGTATCGTTTGTGGGATATGCATGCAGTGTAATAGTACCATACGATGGTTGGTTGATTCCTCAGTTTAGGGGCCGCGACAACGCGATCATGTAGTCCCGTGTACTTTGGATGTGTGTAGAATCTGTCTAATAACCGGTGTTAATTGTGATAGCTGAATTAATGTGTGTTATTTGTAATTCAGGTAAGGACTGCAGAAGATCAATTTCAAGTATTTACTATTTTTGCTACAAAATGCTACCGTTAGCGACACCTAGCCGTGAACTTGGCTACTATCTGCCACCTGAACTGGCACTTGGCGGCAAACGTTGGTACTTAGTAGAGCGTTAATCAAATCTAAGCTACAAATTTAGCTTCACACATTTGTAGTTAGTGGAAGGTTCTTTTACACACCATATATCTATGACATGGGCCCGCTGACTTTACTTCCCCTCAGAAGGAAGGCACACTGTGGATTTTTAACGCTCTTAAAATATCCAATGACTTCGGCCGGGTTTGAACCCGCGATCTTTGGCATAGAAGCTCAGCTTGCTATCAACTACGCCACCGAAACCGCCATCTTCTATTTATTCAGCACAAAGTGACAATCGTGTTACCACTATTTCATTTTCAGCCCTCGGATAAAACTGATCAATACAAATGTTTATGTCGGGTGTCAGCTTCCTCGCTGTCCACTTCATGGTTCTAAGATCACGGGTTCGATTTACGGCCCAGGAAGGGCAAGAAGAATCCACTGTTTTCCAAATCATATGATGTCAGCTAAAACAATCTATCGTTTAACATATGGCGATTACAAGAAAAGGAATATTAGATTTCGTCCATTGGGTGCAAAGTAGATTTCCGGTTCCTCTGCCAGTTCCCTAGACAGCACCAACTCAAAAGGCCATATGAAAATACCTCGGGTGTCAATGGTTATTATTCATGACCGGACATTGCTAGTGCCCTCCTAAATTGAGACCTATCGGTCAAATAACGACCTCACCCTCGGGAGAAGGGAGTGATACTGCGTCCGGATGTGTCACGTATCAAAACCCTCCCAAGCCAACTCTTCATTACTCTGCCCCTAATAGAAGATAAATCCAATAAAAACACCCCTCTCAAATATCTTAGCCATACTGTGGACCCAATTGTCGAACCCCTAGCGAATTTGAAGGGGAGGATTTTATTAAGTTATATTTTGAATTTTATGAAATGACCTCTCATGCATAGCCCCTGATAATTGATATTTTACCCGCCCGTATATTGGATGCCACAAAGAAGTAGGCTATATTCAAAAGCCCGGAAACGTTCTGTAGTACGCGTATATGCTTGTTCGAGTGCATAGTCTGCTGTAGTTATGTTCAAACATTATTTGAGAGCAAATATAATAGCCAACAAACTGAGAGGCAGACAGACACACACACGTCATACGATATAAATGAGGAGGCCGTGTAGCGTAAGCAGCCAACTCGCCTGACCGGAATGCAGGAGATTGATATTTGAATCCCGACTATGCTCCGGTCTTGCTGAGCAGCTATAGAAACTATTTTTACTAAATATGCTTAAGCCTGTGGCAGAAAATTCTGTATATCTGCTCATAGTCACTCATCTGTAACAAAACGCATGTGAGTACAAAGGGGGATGATGTAATGACGCGTAGTTTATACGTTCGCCACTAGAATTGGTGATAAAACACGTACCATTCCAATTACTACAAAACATGTAATTTATGCACGATGTAGCAGCTCCTCATTTCAGTCATCGGTTTGTAAATCAATAGTTCTAGAACGGATGGATCGGTAGAGGTGGATTTATTATTTGGCCTCCCCATTCTCCAGACCTACACTCAATAGACTATTTGTGACGGCATTTGAAGGTCCTTGCGTAAGGTAACTCTTTATAAGTTGAGTATCCTCGTGTTTTTCTTGAGGAAGGGTAAACTATTCTAGGTATACCCTATGAATATAAGTGCATCTGGGTTTTACTGCAATGGCGTGCTGATGTATGTATGGGGCGTGGTGGTGCAGTGGTCAAGCTATTCAACTCTCACTAAGGTGGACCGAGTTCGATTCCCGGCTAATGCATGTGAGATTTTCGAAGTGAAATGCCATGTCCTGTGGTTCGGATTCCACGTAAAAAGGAGGTCATGTGGCTCATGATCACAAGATTAACGGTCACATAAATCTTCACGCTTCCTTCCTTCCTTTCTTGCAAGTTTTTGTTATTGGTTAGGCTGGCTGCGTGGCTCAGCGGTAGCATTCTTGCTTGCTGTGCTCAAGGTTGCAGGATGGAATCCTGGTGCAGTCAGCTAGCATTTGAAGGTGCACACATGCGTCGGGCCGTGTCATCAGATTTACTGGCACATTAAAGATCATCTTCGGGGCAAAATTCCGGCACCCCGGTGTCTCTAAAAGCCACAGTAGTTAAAAGGGACGAAAAACAAATAGCATTATTATTATTATTATTATTATTATCATCATTATTATTATTATTATTATTATGTTATTGGTTATATAACTGTATTGCGTGTGATGTGCTATCCTACCCTTCATACTGTATGATATTGTACCACTCGCTGTGCTCAGCGACATAGACACACAAGAAAGCATTTCGGGACCTTTGATCATGTAATACATTACATCGTCTACATATGAGGAATGTTATGAAATGTTTTGATATACCCCGGTCACAAATACGTGTGTGGATATTTGATTCTTCAGCTCACCATGATATTTACGGAAAGTGATCTATTATGAATTAGGTCTTCTCTGGTATTCTCTACTCCTGTCAGAACTTCCACAAACTTATAAGTAGAGGTATGATTTGTCGCATTAATTTCCGTATGGTTTTGCGATAAGGAATCTAATTTACGTGTAATTTCGCGAAATACTGTACATCATACTCTATAGCTTTAATTGCACTTGATTATTTTGGTTTGCAAGTATTTACGATAGGTATATGTATAAAGTGCTACTCTAATAATCGAATTATATTCTATTATAGTCCCAATTACGTTGATATAATACTTATATTGTATAATTAAAATTATGCCTTCCTACCAATTCTTTACTTTAAAAAAAATTACATAGCACCGGTATAAAGCTTCACCCCAAACTATTTAATTCTGCTGTGCACCGTAACAGTTGATGTTCGACCCATCTTCGCTACTGATTGACAGGTTGAGGTGGGATTACCAGCCACACCAAGAACAACATCCCAACCGAAGCACTTCCCTCGACAGCAAAAAGATTGGACTTTTAATGTGGGCAATATACACTATATATGCCGAGTTACTTGAAAAAGACCCCGCCCACGCTAACCCCTTTTGCTCTATGAGATAATGCCATAAAGAAATGCTCGACAATATTAAAAACTAGCTTCTGCCGGGAACAGTTATGAATGCAAGGTGTCAGGCTACTTTTAACCGAGGTCTTGGAAGATTTCCTTGTATACGACATTAGTCCTTTTCCCTCTAGGAGTGAACACGAAAAGATTTCTGTTTGATGTAACACGCGATTGGGACACGTAAACCCGTCCATAAGAAAAACATTCTCTACTGAGATCAACTCCAGTCACGCTAAGTGTCTGACCCTGTGCTTTGTTTATAGTCATGCCAAAGCAGACTCTTACTGAGAATTGTACTCGTTTGAAATGATAAGGCAAATCTGAAGGAATCATTGGGATTCTGGGTACTAAGACCGATTCTCCTTTACCACAGCTAGTTAAGTTAGTTGCTTCGATGAAACAGTTTTTCAAAGTTTTCGCTACCAATCGCGTCCCATTCCATAACTTTGGTGGGTGTAAATTACGTAGCAATATAATAGGCACTCCCACTTTTAAAATAAGCTTGTGTGGTGGCAAGCCAGAAATAAGTAAATAATTTAGGAATTCTGTAGGGTATTGAACAGCTTCTTCACTATCGACTACTGCGTCTACTGAGTGATTTACTTGAGCATGGGCAGTGAATTTGGAGAACACCAAGTCATTAATGTTCACAACTTATTTGTTTGTCGGTGATAATATTGCTCTTTCTTTAAACCATGAATGAGACTTGTAAGTTAGGTCATGGATTTGAGGATAAACGCTATTAATCAATTCTTGAATGCTGCTTACTAAAACACAGAAATCGTGACTGAGGGTAAATTTTCCGTCAATGACCGCTAAATCTCCCTTTTCAACTCTAAGTAACAAATTAGCAAACAGACTACTACCTTCTGAAGATAAGGGTACTCCCATGTTAGTTTTGAGTGCCAATTTTGTTATATTCAGCCAGATGTACGATCTTTTTAATGAAGCGTTCACGTCGTCGGCTCTCGTTCCTCTGGTAACAACTGGTAAGATTTGACGAAAATCTCCAGCGAACAAAACTATGCAGCCACCCATAGGTGTGTTCCAATTCCTTAGATCAAGCAAGGTCCTGTCTACAGCTTCAACGGAAGTTTTGTGGGACATTGTAGCCTCATCCCATACAACTAAAGAACAATTTTGGATTAAACTGTCAGTGTGACTTTGTTTTGAAATATTACATACGCTTCCATCATAACTACTGACTTTCAAAGGAAGTTTAAATGTTGCATGTGCTGTCTTCCTCCTTCCAAAAGAGTGGCTGCAATTCCAGATGATGCGACGGCAAGAGCAATATTACCACCAGACCTCACTTTGGCGAGCAACAAATTAATTAAGAACGATTTGCCTGTGCCTCCAAGGCCATCGAGAAAAATTATCTTACCTTCCTTCCTAGCGATGCTAGATATGATGGTGTCATAAGATAGTTTCTGATCGTGGTTCAGACGGTGGTCTTCTTGAGCAACGGTTTGAAGGATCCGAGGACGAAGTCTTTCTTTCTCTTGTGACATACGAGAAATGATTTGTTGCTCTGTTTCTTTGTTACGTGATAAGTGCTTTTTTATGTCAATGAACTACCTATATCCGTTTTACATCTCGGCATGATCCTTAAAATCACTGACTGGACTGTTAATTATAGCGAATTCTCGTCAGACGCAATTTGAGAATGGCGAGGTGTATGAAACACAATTTTAAATTGACTGTGTATTTTGCGGAACGAAAATTAAGAAAAGCCGCGTTCCACTTCCAGGGAATGGCGAGGTGCAAGAAACACAAATCCCCCTTCCATCCAATCATAACTTGAATGTGTATTTTGCGGAATGGAAAGTTCACAGGTGAAATGAAGAAAAGTCAAGTTGCACTTCCAGGGAAACTCCAAACACAACCACCCTTCTCTGAAGTCTTAGCTCAACACGACTCGACGGTTTTCTGCTGGCTGTATATGGGTTAATAGGTTTGCCCGCTAGTTAGGCTGTAACAGGGGTGACAGACTCGCCCTTAGCTATCTCGTAAACTGTCGCCTCAGTATTTGAATGGACATGGTTGGAAGAAATGAAAACGTAAAAACACTTATAGTGGGCGATGTATTGAAGATAGAGATATGCTCTCACGGACTTTTTTGTAGAACTACTGATGCTGAACAATTCTTACACTCATAGTATTTAAATATTTTAAACGGTATGCCCAGCCTAAGCTTACAAAGCGCTCGGAAGCCAAGGTTTTTTTTTCGACTTTTTCACTGAAATCGTTACTGCTCGGCTTCCTTTGATCATAAATAAATTATTTTCTACAGAAATCATCCTCGAGATATCCTTTACAGAATGGTGAAACCCGCATCAAAATCCATCCAGAGGTTCTCGAGATTACCCGTGACATCCAAGAATCGGGGACTTGGTTTTATACTAAGTAGAGATAGAATCTTTTTCAGTAGAAGGGGCGTGGTGGCTCAGCGGTCTAGCTGTATGCCTCTCACCAAGGCGGTCCGGGTTCGATTCCCGGTCAATGCATGTGAGATTTTCGAAGTGAAATGCCATGTCCTGTGGTTCGGATTCCACGTAAAAAGGAGGTCCCGTGGCTCATGATCTCAAGATTAACGGTCACGTTAAACTACAAGCTTCCTTCCCTTTTTTTTCAGTAGAGTTGAGAAATATTTGTTCTATCTTCTCTTTCTCTGCATATACGTTACATTGGAACAAAATGTCAAGCTATTAATGTCTATGAATTTCGCAGTAATATTTTGGATATCGAAAAATAAATAAATACATATAAAAAAGAAAAAAAAGAAAAAATAAATTAACAAATAAATTACGCACGATGGTCGAGAATTTGCTTTGTCTAATCTTCACTTTTAAATGGCCTAATAGCCAACATTTCCTCTAATTCCAAAATCAATATCAATATCACATGATTCGTGAATACCTAGGTAGATCCCAACATCGATTCGAAATACTTTCGGTCGCGGTTACCGCTAATGAGACAAAATCGTGGTACGAAATGAGCTTCTTAAACGGTCTTTCGAAGCTTGGTGCAAACTTCTTCACAGAGGTAAAGGATTGGAAGTTTATGAACAACATCCTAAGAATAACTCGTGGATAAATAGCAGAAAAATGTTATCGTGCTCTGAATGGACGAATGCCATCAAAATGTCCTGCAACATCTCAGCGGTGAGAGCTGTGTTGGGGAGAATCCAGGACAAAACCTTATGCCGACAACCCGATTGTGACCAACGAGATACGCTAGGACATGTCCTAGGTCAATGTTCTAAAGGGAAGCTATTACGAAATTCCCGCCATCACAGAGTCCGATCATCAATAGCCACTTCCCCGAGGAAATTGAAATGGGAAGTCTATGAGGAGGTGCACTGCATTTCGGAAAATGGCAGTCACCATACAGCAGATATCGTTGCCATTGACAGGAAGAACGGAAGAGGTTTGATTCTGAGCCCCACGGTACTAATGGAAGTGGACATTCCTCAAGCCGTACGAGTCAACGAGGAGAAAGGGGCTATTTACCGACCTTGAATATCTCACCTGAGTGAGAGATATAATGGCCTCCTTTTCGGAGCTCGGGGAACATCCTTCGAGGTCGTTGTGAAAGTCCTAAAAGAGCTTGGCATCATCGAGGATGATCTGGAGAAAGTCTACTTTAGCATATTGAGAGCTTCAATCCACATGCTGCATAACCATTTATATGGTGTATCGAAATGTATACTGTATGTACTCTAGAGCAAACAATGTACCTTATGATTCTGGATATTTATGGTCTCTCGGAATGCCGGACGGACGTCCTTGTGGAAGTATATATATCCAATTATATCTAGGTATCCAGTGCCATAAGGCTTTGAGGTGAACAGTAGTTCTTGGAAGAGATCATAAGCAAATCCACATTTATTCTAAAACAGACATAAGGTAGCCAGACTCACCTATATTGACGACGCCATGGTTTGTCAGTTCCCAGCAGGACTGGAGACGCAGGATGCTGAGGGAGTTGCTCTGTTTGGGAGAGAAGTATCCTAGCGCCACATCCGTCACGTGGTATGCCTGCAGGGAAAACTCGTACAAGGACGGCAGGAGCTGGGCCACGGCACCCACCGCCTCGTCCGCCACATTGATACAGTCGGTGAGCGTCAAGGACACGATCCGGGGCGTGAGGCAAGCCCAGAGTCCCGCCTCCGTTACCTCGTTACACCCCGCCAATTCCAGCTCGAACAGTGCCTGGAACATGGAGAACAACAATGGTAATATCTCGTTACAAGTAGCAGTTCTATACAGCCGCTAGTTCCAGCTCGAACAGCGCTAGGAACATGGAGAACAACAATGGTAATATCTCGTTACAAATAACAGTTCTATACAGCCGCCAGTTCCAGTTCGAACAGTGCCTGCAACATGGAGAACAACAATGGTAACAACTCGCAACAATTAACAGTTCTATACAGCTAGCCAATAATTATGTGAGTCCGAGAGTTCCTCCTGGAACAGTATCTGGAACATGGAACAACCATGTCAGTAACAGGTTACTAGTAATAGTGTCATTCAGGTGATTATGTTGCTTTCTGGCAGATGCACCTCGAACAGCAACAGGGAACTTGGAAGAACCATGACTAGTAATGTAATTTAGGTGATTATGTTACATTCTGACAGTTTCACCTCAATCAGCACCTCGGAACATGGACAAACCATTACAGAAACAGGGTACTTGTATTAGTACTATTTATTCATATTAAAGTACAAGACTAGCAAAAAATCAGACCTATCAAACATGTTTCAGCTTCAAATACCTAAACGAATATGTATATTTTTTTCGAAATTCAACGTCTGACTTCCCTCGTTAATGACAAGAAATTGAACAATAATCCAAATCATTTCCTTTGAATTCCATTCAGACATCTTATAAGATATCTCTTCTTCTTTTTTCAAATAATCTTCGTTCTCCACTATGATCACAATTCCAAAGCTTCTAGTCATTAGATGTCTCGTTTTCACGAAGTCCTAGTACATCCATGCATCAGTACACATTTTGAGATGTTCCTTTTACGGTGTCTGCTTCTCAGAATGTCCTGTATATTAATAAATGTCAGTTTGGATAGGATAAAATTCTCCACGGTGCGTTGCATCAGCAGTCTTCAGTGATGAAACTTGCCAGACAACAAACCTCGTACCAGACGGTTACAATATTAAATGTTGACCTTGTTTGAACATCTCCCCTGCATTACCTCCACCAACATGTCACCCGTTTAAACTTGCTGTGACATTTTAATTTCGCGCAACAGGAAGTTTTAATTTAGTGTCTTCTTGGACAGCTTTGTGATGACATATAAATGTGGAGTTTATCAACTTCGTGTTGGGTAATCATCCTGCATTTGAGATACGGATGAGATTTCATCCAACATCGGTGTGAATTCCTTGAAAGTGTACTCAACATGTTGTTCCATGAAGAACCAACAAAGCATATTTTCATATATTCTGCTGGCTCTTTTGATCTCAAAACTCTCCCTTTAATTTAAAATATACTTCTTCATGCGATGGACTAAATAGTTTGTTATAAATTATTGATCTTCATTGTGATAAAAATATTGGTCTAAATTAACAAACCTATCACTGAATATACAAACATTGTACTCATTTTCTTACAGTAACCATAAGTAAACTTAACAATTTCAAAAGATGTTTATTTTAGAGATAACAGGAGCATCATCTATAATTGACTCGAACAACTCTTAGAAAATTATGCGGCAGATTGCTTTACTCATATTATTGGACAAACATTCCAAGTTTCTCTGCGATCTGGTCCATTCTCTGACTAGTTGAAGAATCATTGACATGCACGCCATCTATAGCTTGGGGAAAAGAAGCAACACATGTATGTACCTGTAAATTTGGATTATTGTGTGGGTACGCTATGCCCAATACTCAGATAACGGGTCATTCAGAAACGAATTCCATGAATTTATAACTCAGCAATTTTTCTAGGTTTATGCCGTGTCTTGTGCGGCGTTTCATAACCCTAGGAAAATTTCTGAGTTCTAATAGCTTGTCCGTGAAATCCAATATACCATCCATGAATTTATGTTTACGGAACTAGCATGCACGCCATATATATTTTATGGAAATTAAGAAACATGAATATACAGTAGTAATGGTCCATATTCCGCCACGTTGCGTAGGCTATCACTCTTGGCTGTCACCGTGGAGGCTCGGGTTCGATTCCCAGCTCTGCCAAGAAATTAGATTCTTGTCTGAGGTCTGGAACGGGGTACACTAAGCCTCGTAAGGCAAAATTGAGAAGCGGTGGGTTCGATTCCCACCTCACCCATCCCGAAAGTAGTTTTCCGTGGTTTCTCACTTTTACTCTAGCCAAATGGCGAGAAGGTTCCTAAATTAAGGCCGTGACCACCTTCTTGCCAATCTTCATCTGAATTAAAAATACACACACTAATGCAGCCATCACAAGAACACAAGTTTTCAGACAAAATTACACACACTCAAGTCCACGGGACCATGATGTCCTGGCCCCTCAAGTTAAACAACAACAACAGAGATAGTGGAGTTAATATAGTTAAATTGAGAGACTTAAGGAAGATTTTCTCCCTCAACGAGATGGTCTCAACTTCTTGAGGATCAATGTCATGTATTCCATCAAACTTCTTTTGAGTCAATAAAAGAATTGATAAAAGCATAAAATACTTAATCCTTTATTCGTGTTCTTTGTGAACAAACACAACGGTAAGGGACAAGGAAGGTGTGATCAAAGCTCAGCAATAAAAAAGATACGAGCCTTACAGTAGTCGCATATCATGTGTAACATCTGACATGTTATCCTACTCGTATACTACACAGCTTGGACATTCTTAAAATGTTAATTTACACTCCATTTTCATACTGGTACTATGATGAATGTATAGATTGAATTGGAGATATTCTACTGTCACATTTGTGGCGCAGCGGTCAAGCTGTTAGTCTCTCACCAAGGTATACCAGGTTTGATTCCCGGTCAATGCATGTGAGATTTACGAATTGAAATTCCATGTCCTGTGGTTCGCATTCCACGTAAAAGGGAGGTACCGTGGATCATGATCGTGAGATTAACGGACACGCAAAACTACAAGCTTCCTTCCTTCCTTTTACATTAATAATTCATAATAAGTGACACACAACGTTGACAGTACTCTCAAAAACTGTGAGCACATTCATCAGTAACTGTAACATTCATTATTCTCAAGGCTCTCATACAGTTCGTCGTAAACAATCAAAACATGGCTTCCTACAATCATGAAATGACCTAGTCTCACATATGATGAAAATACAGCTTTCATTCCACTCATATAACAACATTCTGTTATGCATTTAATATCTGACTACTCACCCACAGCTTGACAATAATGCCGCTTACTTAAATGTCATTTGTCGTCTTTGTCCTACCCCACGTGATATTCAACCTTGAACGTGAAGCTTCATAAACTGCTCAATGACAAATGAAAGTCGGCGAAACATTTGCCACTGTGCTTGTCAAACCAGTGCCTGCTAAATGCACTGTCTACAGTATTGCCATAACATTCTCGCGCTACAGAGCACACACTGCCTTGTTTCCAATACACACATTTTCAATTGTACATCCAGCTGGCAGTGCGTCTTCACTTCCGTCCGTTCCACTTCCGTTCGATCCACTTCCGCCCGATTCACTTCCGTCCCCAATTTTCAAAATCACTTCCACAAAACTATCCAGCAACCGAGCGGAAAGATGTTACACATCAACAAGCATGGTACTTTGCTATTGAAATAGACCTTTATGATTGGGTATAATCATTCAAATTCTTTCACGTTATATGTCTAAATGGTCAGCATCTGGTTTGGTGCGTAGGGGGGTATTGTCAGGCAGCCAGGGAGCAACGTTTCTCCAGGACAGGGAGCACTGAAAGGCGTGAAATATTCATAGTACGAAGCATGTGGTGTACTAGAAATCACGAGGGAAAGTACGTTGCTTGCAAGATTACTACTGCGTGTAACCACGAGGCATGACAAACAGTTTTGTTTCTTTGTATAAACCTAAAAAAAAATGAAGAACGTAAACATGATAACATTTAACTGACATATAGTCAGTAGGTATACAGGTCCCTTCACCTGGTAGACCTAGAGAAGGCCAGTTAAACGGAGAGGGAGAAAACCCGACCAACCACATTCCCATCCCTCCCTCCACCGGACATTGTAGGGTTGTTGCAGAATACGTCCTCCATTAAAGGGATTGTAGGAACATGGATTTTTGGGAGATCCACGCCGACATCGTTTCTTTATATTGTTATACTGCACAGCGCAATATAATAGGACGTTCTATTGGCCTGCTGTATGTGTTAAATAATAATGCAACGAAATCTCATTTTCCGAGAAACCAGGCACTTTTTGCTTTACGTTTTTCACGTCATAAGGAATGCTGGAATGTCCTAATTGCCCATCCTAATTTACAAGTTTTAATTTACCTCCTTCTCAGAAATTACAAACAGGAACTAATCCAATATTTTCAGGGATGTCCAGCAAGGCTCTCTCCTTAATTTGGTTGGTTGTTTCCTGAGTTTAGGGGCTGTGACAACGCGGTTATGTAGCCCTGTGTTCTTTGGGCGAGTGTAGAATCTGTCTGATAACCGGAGGTGATGTTGATGGCTGTATTAGTGCGTGTTATCTGTGATTCAGGTAGAAAGACTGCACACGATCAATTTTTCAACCACCTGGCCAGCACCTGGCGACGAACGTTGGAACTAATATAGTGTTATCAAACTAACCTACAAATTTTAGCTTCCACAAATCTGACATGGTTCCGCCCGGATTTACCTCCCCTCCGAAGGAAGGCATACTGAGGGATTTTAACGCTCATAAAAGATCCGACGACTCTCACAGGGTTTGACCCCGTGACCTTGGGCACAGAAGCTCAGCATGCTACCGACTACGTCACCAAAGCCACCCACTCTCTCCTTTCTTTTACACATGATTTTTGAAGTTACAATATCAATCTTTTAACAAGTAGTTCCGTGAAGAACTATACAGTCTCTTTTCATATATTCAACTTATATTAATTGCCACTATCAACATACAAATTTACAGATTGATTGCTGTAATAAATTCGTAGATATTGAGAACCGTCTAAATATTTCGGATAGTCTCCATGTTGGGTTTTTATATATACCGTAGGCCTTTGAGTTATGTAGTATTACATGAAGATTATTGTGTATGTGTTTGATTCAAACTTCAATCGCATGATTAGGACACAAGAAATAAAAACGAGGTTTTAAAATTTTGGTCAGCCGCCATCTTGTGGTTATGAGAATAATTTGAATTAATTAGATGTCAGGGGAATAAAAGTTATAAAGCATATATCGTAACAAGTTTCACTCCGCTCGGATGGTTAAATGGCGAGAAACGTCCATTTGAATATTTAAATTTTGCGTCACCGCCATGTTGGATTTGTGTTCACCAGATTATTGAACGTTCCATAGGTGAACTTATGTTTATAGCCTCTACATACATACAAAAATTCAGTTTTATTACTGTCATGGATTAACATATATTGAGAACCATCTAATTGTTTCGGATGGTCGCCATGTTGGATTCTAATATATGTAGGCCATAGAGGTATGTACTATTAGATGAGGATTATTGTGTACGTTCATTATTCAAACGCTGATTTCGATCGCATGATTAGAACACAAGAAATAAAAACTTAATTTTAAGATTTTGCACAGCCGCCATCTTGAGGATATGTAAACAAATGAACGAAATTAGATGTCAGTGTATTTCAATTTGTATAGTCATTTGCTGTACCAAGTTTCACTTCGTTCAGATGGTTAAATCACGAGAAAAGTCTATTTAAATGTTTCAAATTCGCTTGGACGCCATGTTCGTTTTGTAGTTAACAGATTTTTGAAAGTCTCATATGTGAACTTTTATTAGAACCCTTTATCACCGTACTCAAGTTCAGGGTGATATGAGTAATGGTTTCGGAGATATAGAATGCCGGTGAAATATTTCGCACAGCCGCCATGTTGGATTGGTGGGACGTAATAAAATTTGAAAGGCAAGGTCGGGGTCGGTCAAAATGGTAACACCTTACCGAGTTTCATTAAAATCGCTACAGTCGTTTACAAGTCATTACAGGGGGGGGGGGGGGGACACACATATACACACATACACACACGGACAAAAGATGCTTGCTACGGTGGGTGAGTGGTAAACGTGTCGGTCTACTAACCCCAAGCTTGCAGGTTCGCTCCTGGCCGTGATAAGTGATTTTTGAAAGGCGGCAAAAATTGTGACACCATGTCATACGATGTTGGCATGTCAAAGAACCCATTTGAATTCAGTAGGCCGTGTTCATAATGGCAAAATTAATCTCGGGAGTTTCCGCCAACACAAAGTTCCTCATTTCTCTACTAGAAAGCGCTATAGTGTTCAAGTACCTTAGATATCTAACCTCCTTGACTTTCATAGTGCTTCAAGGAATAACGAAATTCGACATGCAAGCTACCCTATGGGTGTCAAATAACAAAGCTTGCACCCAGCACCCGAGGCCATACGATATTATTATTATTTTTATTATTATTATTATTATTATTATTATTATTATTATTATTATCATTATTATTTAACGTTCTCGCTTGCTGAGCCCTGGGTTGCAGGTTCGTATCCTGGCGCAGTCAGCTGGCATTTGAGGGTGCGAAAATGCGAGGGAGCCGTGTCAGTAGATTTACTGGCACGTTAAAGATCCTCTTCGGGGCGAAATTCCGGCACCCCGGCGTCTCTAAAAGCCAGAGTAGTTAAAAGGGACGTAAAACCAATAACATTATTATTATTATTATCATTATTATTATTATCATTATTACGGACAAAAGAGGATCTCATGAGCCTATTTTAGGGTTCAAACCCGACCGAAGCCGTCGGATTTTTAAGAGCGTTAAAAATCCCTCAGTATGCCTTCCTTCGGAGGGGAAGTAAAGCCGGCGGTCCCATGTCATAGATTTATGGCATGTTAAAGAACCTTCCACTAATTGCACCTGTGTGAAGCTAAATTGGATAGGTTAAGAATGTAAACAACGCTCTTAGGTTTCTACGTTCGTTGCCAAGAGCCGACTGTGGTGGCGTCAAGTAGCTAAGTTCTGAACTTGGCCTAGTAGTCGTAGACGGCGGCGCTTGGTGGCAAAAGTAGGAACTATTTGAAAAATTCTAAGTTGCAGTACTTAAATTAAGAAAGCAGATAACACACACTAATACAGTCATCACAATTAACACCGGTTATCAGATAGATTCTACACACACCCAAAGTACACGGGGCTACATGACCGCGTTGTCGCAGCCCCTAAACTTAAGAACCAACCAAGCCTATTTTAGCCTATTTTCAATTTTGAAAAAATAGGCTTATGAGATCACCTTTTGTCCGTGTGTGCGTGTGCGTGTGCGTGTGTGTGTGTGTGTGTGTCCCCTAATAACTTCTAAACGGCTGGAGCGATTTCAATGAAAGTCAGTAAGTTCATAGCACTATTCCGGGCGACCGCGACCGTGGCTGTGCGAAATATTTCACCAGCACTCAATATCACCCTGGAATGTTTTACGGTGATAAAGGGAACTACTAGAAGTTCACCTATGTGACGTTTGAAAAACTGGTAACTACAAAACCAACATGGCGGCCACGTAAATTTGCGACATTTAAAAAGACGTTTCTCGCGATTTAACCAACCAAACGCAATGAAACTTGGTACAGTATATGTTTATGCACATTGTAATGCACCGACATCTAAGTTGGTTCAATTGTTTGCATAACCACAAGATGGTGGATGTGCGAAATATTTCACCGGCATTCTATATCTCTGAAACTATTATCGGTATCGCCCTGAAATTTTGTACGGAGATAAAGGGCACTGTAAGTTCACCTGTAAGACTTTCAAAAACCGGTTAACTACAAAACGAACATGGCGGCCAAGCGAATTTGAAAATTTTAAATAGACCTTTCTCGCGATTTAATGTTCCAACCGCAATGAAATCTGGTACAGGAAATGTTTATACTCATTGTAATACACTGGTATCTAATTTAGTTCAATTTTTACATAACCTCAAGATGGCGGCTTTGCAAATTATAAAATTAAGTTTTTATTTCTTTTGTCGTAAACATGCGATCGATGTGAACGTTTGAATAATGAACCTACGCAATAATTTTCCTTTGATGGTACGTGACTCTATGGCCTATACATTTAACAATCGAACATGGCGACCATCCGAAATATTTAGACGGCTCTGAATATCTACGAATCTATTATAGCAATCAAACTGAATTTTTTGATGATCATAGGGGCTATGAAGTTAAGTTCACCTATAGGATTTTAAATAACCTGGTGATCACAAATCCAACATGGCGGCGACGCGAAGTATAAATATTCACATGGACGTTTCTCGCAATTTAACCATCCGAGTGCAGTGAAACTTGGTACAGTAAATCCTTATACGAATGTTAATCCACTGGCATCTAATTTATTTCAATTGTTTCCATAACCACAAGATGGCAGCTGTGCGAAATCTTAAAATCTCCTTGTTACTTCTTGTGTCCTAATCATGCGATTGAAGTTTGAATGTTACACGTACACAATAATCGTCATGTAACATTACATAACTCTAGGACCTACATATATAAAATCCAACATGGCGACCATCCGAAATATTTAGTCGATTCTTAATATCTACGAATCTATTACAGCAATCAAACTGAAATTTTGTTTGTAGATAGAGGCAATTACTGTAACATAAGTAGGATATATGAAAATAGGCTGTATAGTTCTTCACGGAACTACTAGTTTGTTATGTGAAAATAGGCTAAAATGGTATAATTTTAACAGCACTTTCGTGTACATTTCCAAAATGAAACATAAGTAAATTTTGAAAAATAGATCTATTTATATAACACACTTATTAGGAGGAATTACATCAAAAAGTTTCAGTTTCATATGTTGAAAAAGTCCGTAAAAAAGGGAGTTTTCATATCTAGAAAAACTTATTAGCGAGAAATTGGAATCAAAAACTTTTCCTGATTTTAGAATACCCCGTTGCCATACGATTCTGTTTCTGTTATTTTGAAGTATTAGCATCGAATTATCTGTCGTTCCATGCTCCTTTGCCCTTGCTTCAAATGCAACCTCGTTCTTAAAAGTTTTTTTAATGTATCTATCGTCTTATAGAAACCAAAATGTACGAAGGGCGTACCCATACCTTGACAGCTGTGTCCAGTTCTGCATAATCCGCAAAGCGGCGACCATTCAATGGAAACATAGGGGCAGTCCACCGACAAATAGATGTCGAACAGTGTCATCAGTTGGCAAGGGAAGGGCGACTGTTCTACGATACAAAGGGCATCATCCTCATTGACTGGCTGGAATTGGGGGCCACGATTAACAGTGCACCATATGTGGCAACCCTCAAGCGCTTACGTCGTTCCATTCAAACCAAGCAGCCAGTAAAATGGGCTAATGGTGTGCTTCTGCAACAAGACAATGCCCGTCCTCACACAAGCCGAGAGACCACCGCTGCGATTGATCAAATGGGATTCACGGCGCTGCCACATCCACCATACTCTCCCGACTTGGCACCAAGTGATTATCCCCACTTAGGGAACATGAAGAAACCTCCGGACACAGCTGTCAAGGTATGGGTACGCAGCGCTCCGAAGGAATGGTTTCAGGGAGTTCTGGAGAGACTGACACATCGATGGCAAAAGTTCATACAGTTACAAAGAGATTATGTTGAGAAGGTGGACGTAACAACTATGTGTAATGTACATCATTTGGGTAGAAAAGAATAAAGTGTAAAGCCCCTCGTACTTTGGTGGGTTTACTAACAGGACACATGATTGTGGGAAAGTAAATGGAAAATAGCCTCAGGAATGAGACACGAAAACAATAAATGTACCGTTAGAAAACTAAAAGTCCGTAGATTAGTGTGGCGCAAAAACAGTTTTGAAAATGCTGAAGATTCTACGCATTCCGAAGCCTCTGTGAGATTCCTGACCTGGGGATTAATTTGCTCCTATGCCCAAGATCGGGGATTCAAACCCGGCCAAAGTCATTGGATTTTTAAGAGCGTTAAAAATCCCTCAGTAGGCCTTCCTTCAGAGAGGAAGTAACGTCGGCGGGCCCATGTCATATATTTTGGCATGTAAAAGAACCTTCCACTAACTGCAATTGTGTGAAGCTAAAATTTGTAGGTTATATTTGATTAACGCTCTGTCGTTCCAACGTTCGTGGCCAGTTGCGGTGGCATCTAGAAGTTATGGCATCTGTTAGCAGCTAGGTGTCGTTGATGGTAGCATTTGGTAGCGAAAATAGGAACTACTTCAAATTGATCGTCTGCAGTCCTTACCTGAATCACAGATAACACACACTAATACAGCCATTACAATTAACACCGGTTATCAGACAGATTCTACACACACCCAAAGTACATGGGGCTACATGACCACGTTGTTGCAGCCCCTAAACTGAGGAACCAACCAACATTACTGAGCCTTAATGATTCAATCTCTGCACCAGAAAATGAGCGTAATGTATTTTGTAATTAGCTTCCACAATTCCAGAGGGAAAACTCATTAGCTGTTTCATTGTGTAATAACCTGTTCATATCCCGATTGAGCGAGAATACAAAGTGTGAACAGATCGTTTTACACCTCCTGGTGTGTCAGCTAGCGTTCTTGCCTGTCGCCCTGAAAGTCCGCGTTTGATCCCTGGCTCTGCCAAGAAATTTAATTCTGGTCTGAGGGCTGGAACGGGTTAAACTCAGCCTCGTGAGGCAAAACTGAGAAGAGATGGCTTCCATACCCATCTCAGCCATTTTGGAAGTGGTTTTCCGTCGTTTCCCATTCCAACTCCAGGAAAATTCCGAAATGATTCCTAACTTAATGCCACGGCCATCTCCTTTCCAATCCTTGCCTAAGTTAGAAATACACACACTACTACAGACACCACAATAACACAGGTTATAAAACTATCTGTATGTGCCTGCGCGCGCACACACACACACACGCACCTAAGTTCGCGGGGATAAATTACCACGATGTTCAAGCCCCTTGAATGAAACAAGAGCAGATACGGTGTGGCAACTTTGAAAAACAATTTCTAATTTGTAGGCCTATAATATAAAACCGTTCTTTTTTTCTTTCTTTTTTTATAGATCAAATCTTGTTAGAATATGCGAGTCCAATTTACTGTAAACAAAAATCCCACACTATAACATGTGATTGTCCAAACGGGACTTTCTGCAGTATACCAATGCAATGGTGAGGCGTGGCACATTTCTTTCGAGCGAAGGTGTGAAATTCTTATCAAAGCGAGTTGAGAGTTCATTAGTGTTTTTTTTTGTTTTGTTTTGTTTTGTTCTTTTATTTGCTTGTTCTCCAAGCTTGGACTCAGCGAGGGATCATTCCTCTATCGCCACAAGGACAATGTCTGGGAGCTGAACGCAATTTGACAGCAGATACAACTGGGGATGGTGACGGGCCGATTACCCAGGCAACCGCAGTGGAAAGGCCAGGGAATTGAGTGGGAAGGAAGTCGGCCGTGGAACTGGTGAAATGAACCAACCCTGCATTTGCTTGGGGGCAAAAATGGGGAAACAACAGAATACCATTTTCAGGACGGCAGAGGTGGGGTTTGAAACCAAGCTCTCCATATACCAGCGAGGCGTGAGCGCTCTCGGCTACCGCGGATGGTAAGTTCATCGGTGACCTGAAAACTGCATGGATCACTAACAGGCTCTGATAAGAATAAGCCACGAAATTTCATTCTAGTTTGGGGGTAAGAATGAAGTTCATTCAGGCTCGTAAGCCAAAAAAAAAAAAAAAAAGGAGAGAGAGGATTTCCCGCCTAAGCCATTCTAGAAGTGGTTTTTCGTTGTTTCATCCCCCTTCCCCACCTCTAATCAGGGAAAATGCTGGGATTGTCGCCAATCCTTACGCATATCCACGGACGCCTCAGTCTCAATCCTCCCCTCAATTACAAATACAAACACACACGGCTACAGATAGGGGCCGATAACCTAGATGTTAGGCCCTTAAAGCAACAATAATCTTCATCATCACTACTACAGATGCCACAATAATGCAGGTTATCAACAAAATCTGCACACACTCCAGTTCACGACGCTGATGACCAAATTGTTCAAGCACTTAAATGAAACAGAGTAACTACTCAGGCATCCCACATTGTTGTCATTATCATCAAAATGCCAAGGTGTATGTTTTACAAAACTGGAGGTCCACGAGAGGGAGTTATAAGGTGCAGTTTGTACCAAAATGTTCCAAATCGGCTCAATAGTACACGAAAAATCATCCATTTCTTGGAAAATCAACGGAAATATATTTATTTGTGCTTAAATTAATTAATAAAGAGAATGGCGTACAATGTACATAGTTTGGATGAAATGTAGGTTGTTAGTATGTCATTTTCATTCAATGCAGAATTCTGCAAGAGACCCTGTTCTATTCGAGCTAATGAGAGCGTGATATTTATCCCAATGCGACTTGCACAATTCACAGACGCACTCTAGACAGGGCAAATGGTACGTTTTGGACATGCAGATCTTGAAGGAAGGAAGATTGTAATTTTACGTGACCGTGAATCTTGTGGTTATGAGCCACGGAACCTCCTTTTTACGTGGTATCGGAACCAAAGGAAATGGCATTTCATTTCGAAAATCTCACAAGCATTGACCGGGAATCGAACCCAGTCCACCTTGGTGAAAGGCCTACAGCTTGACCGCTGCACCAACACGCAGATTTTGAAGTGGAAGCCGTGCACCGCAAAGCGCGTGACGACATGGTGTAGATTGTACCAGGGTCCTTTCCAATCTGCGTTTGTCTTTGCTGCTGAGCTGTACAAATCCAGTGGAATGTCTTTATTCTTTGCATTTAACTCCGAGAAGTATGGATGTACATGCCTTAGTAGATGAGAGTTGATGTTCTTTTCGTTGGTCCTCTATGAAGAAAGATTCACATGCTAGTTCGTATGCAAGGCTAGTGCGTTCAAACAAAACAAAACATACCATAGCCCCTTCCAGGACTGGGTGTCGTCGAGCCCGAATAACAGGGAAGCCAGGTGGTTAGTATATACACATGGGGCGCTCACAAATAACAGATCGTAAGAAATAAGCAGTGAAAGGAAAGAAAATTACCCGCAGCAGTGACGAATTCCACTCTGATGTAAATATCGACAATATGTTAAAAAGTGCGTTTAAACAAAAAAGAACAAGACGATAGCCCCTGCCAGAACTGTGTCGCGTCAAGCCCTCATACCAATAAAGCCAGGAGGATATCTATACACATGGGAGAGTTCTTGTTATTATGATTATTATTATTATTATTATTATTATTATTATTATTATTATTACATCGTTATGCCAGCCTAAGGAGCGCGATTGAACCTATTTAGCTGATCTTGCTTCCTTGCCTTCCCAAAATATCTTCATCTCCTCGCTATGGCTCTTTCTGCACGCCTCCGTCCAGGTTCTTTTGGATGCAATGTTTGGATGGTTTGAAAATTATTATTATGATTATTATTATTATTATATCACAAAATGTTCATTAAACACAGTTATTCTGGTCTTCGGCAAAACTTCGGTGGGCTTACACAAGAAGTTTTGCTGGTTCTCAATCACTATTCAAGAATTTCCTGACAATATTACAGCGGTCCAGTATTGCTGCCTTCTGTATTTCTGATGGATGTTGAATGGTAGATTCAGTTGGTGTAGAGCTGTTTTGGTATTACTCACGTGGCTGAGATTATAACTGGGATGACAGTGACTGTTTGTTGTTTCCAAAGGCGTTGCCAAGTCCATATATTTGCTTATCTTTTCGTCGGTGTTAGTTTTGTTGTTGTGGGAGTTTGAAACGTCTATGAGCCATGTGCTGAGATCCAGTTTATTGGCAGCTATGGTCTTGTTGGTGTTGACAGAGGAATTCCAATGTACTTTAAATGTGTAATTTTCTACTATGTGTTGTGGTTGAAGTCTGATGTGTGGCTCTGGATCTATTGGTAGTTGACACTGCCTGTATAGTTATTGGTAGATGATCTTAGCTACATTTATTATTATTAATATTATTATTATTATTATTATTAATTTTACTATCGTACATTCCCATTTAAGACAGCGTGTAAACGTGAACAATTTTTATGACAACCCAGTCTTGCGGTGACGATCTTCCCAGATCCTCTTCATTCATGCACTATGTTCTTTCTTCCGTTCGTCCGTCCACTTTTTTCCTGGCATCCTTGGTAGCAGTTCTTTATCACATTTATGTTTCATTATGGTTTTTCTAAATTTCACCCGATTATTCTTGTTCCGTGCAAGAGTGCCCCTTACGGAAACTTGCTTCATATTATATCATTGCGTCTTCTTGAGGTTCATCGTGTTTAGCTGATTGAGGTCTTCTTCAGTTTCCTGTATCCATTTGGACTTGTTTTTACTGTTGTGGGTGATGTTGAAAATTCGTTCTGTAAATCTGTGCTGGTCCATTCTGTATATGTCACCAAACAGTTTAGCTCGTCTCTTTCTGAAAGTGTCGGCGATAGTTTCTATGGTGTTATATATTTCTGATGGAGGTCCCTTAATCCATAATCCCATATGCCCAAATATTTTTCGGAGAATTTTACCTTCTTGTTTTTCTAATTCTTTAATTTTAGAGTGACCATGAATTAGTGTTATTTCTGCGGCTTAAAGTGCTTCAGGAAAAACTGCTGTTTTGTAGTGTCTTAGTTTTGCATCTGAGATCAATTTGTTGTTGTGATTATTCCAGGTAAGTCTGTACGCTCTCTGTAATTTTATCACTCGTTCTTGATTTGCTATTATGTTTAGGTCAGGAGGTTGAATGATTTCTCCTAAGTATTTAGAATGGGAAACTCTTGATATAGAACCATATCGCGTCTTCATGGGTAGATTGTCGGACGGGGATCGTTCTATGTACTGAGTTTTTTCATAAGATATCAGGAGACCAGCCTTTTGTAATATTTCGTGTAATTTTTCAATTGCATGTTGTGCTTTTTGTCTGGTATTCGTTAATATGGCAAGATCATCAGAAAACGCCAAGCATTTGATATTAGCTCTATACTGTCTTCTTTTACCAATGTGTATTCCCTTAACCTCTCTTTCCCAAGTTCTAATTATTTTTTCCAGGACCATATTAAAAAAGGAAGGTTGAAAGTCCATCTCCTTGGCGAACACTAGTCTGTATTTCAAAAGGGTTGAGAAATTTCTCCACCAAATTGAACCTTTGATGTAGTATCAATGAGAATTTGTTGAATTATTGCCCTGGTTTTCTTATCAACTTTGAATTCTTCCAGAATGCTGAAGAGAGTTGGTCTGTCGAGGGAGTGGTAGGCCTTTTTGAAATCAACAAAGGTAACCACGGTGTTCCTATAAGACCGTATTTGCAAGATTGTCTTCAGATTCCAAATGTGTTCCATACAAGAGCGCCCCTTACGGAAACCTGCTTCATAATCTCCTATCTGTGCGTCTACTTGAGGTTGAAGTCTATTCAAGAGAGCTGTTGAAAGAATTTTGTACGCTACTGGAAGGAGGGAAAGACCTCTAGGCTATAGTTGTTCGGGTCCATCCTATCACCCTTTTTGTGATTGAGATTACGTTAACCACGATTGTTCAATTAGTTTTCCATTGGCCACAGTTATTGCTTAGAAAAACATGCTTACATAAGTGCACGTTTCCGTTCTGTGGGGATTTGTTTGGTCTTCCATATATCGGATATTATATTGTGTATTTTGTGAATGAGGTTGTCGTCAGCCAGTTTCCATAACTCTGCAATGATTCCATCTTCCCCAGGGGCTTCGTAATTTTTCAATGATTATTATTATTTTTATTATTAGTAGTAGTAGTAGTAGTATTATATCAGATGGCTGACAGACATCGTAATGCTGACTCGGTAGCAAGCACCGTCCATTACTCCATCAAGTGCAATTGGGTTTGGATCCGTGAATAATGGGTCTCTGATAGTCCTATGTACAGGCAAGTCCCTTGATGGGCTTTGACTCGTTCCACTGCTGCTGAACAACAGAGATATGTTGCATATACTATGCATCTGTACAAGTCACTTGACGATGACGAACAGAAATACGAGTAATAACGTTACGTTTGCTTGCTCCTCTAAATCTAATTGAGCATATTTCTTTATTGTCACCAATGATTTAGATTACGTTTCGTTAACCAGGATTGTTCAATTAGTTTTCCATTGGCCACAGTTATTGCTTAGAAAAACATGCTTACATATTCACACAAGAGAATTATTTAACTTTAGGTGGTATTGGCACAAATATGTTGTTTCATTTCAGGGACTTGGATATCGTGGTCATTTAGCCCCAAGTACTTGGGTGAGTGTGCAATTTTTGTCTGATAGCCCGTGTTATTTCGATGGCTGTATCAGTGTGTGTATATGTAATTCAGATGAGGATTGGGAAGGAAAGATGTGGCCGTGGCCTTACTTTCGGAGTAGAAGTGGGGAAACCACGGAAAATTCTTCCAGGATTGCTGAGATGGGAATCGAGGCTGAGTGAACCCCGTTCCAGCCCAAAGACCAGATTAAATTACTCCGGGACGACAGGCAGAAATACAAAAACAAAAAAACAGACAAAAAAGACGCTAGCCGCTACATCATGAGGTGGACATTCCACAAATATGAGGTGAGTTCATGGCGCAATGGCTAGCATTATTGGCTTTCAACCCTGATGTCCGTGTTCAATTTCCGGATCTGCAAAGATATTGAACGGCGTGCATTACAAGAGCATTTCATATTCCCGATTGGGAAGATTTTTTTTAATGAATAAATAGGCTAATGAGATCACCTTTTGTCCGTGTCTGTGTGTGTTCCCTTAATAACTTCTAAACGGTTGGAGCGATTTCAATGAAACTCGGTAAGGTCATAATTACGGCCATCCTCGTTCGTGCCCTTCAAATTTTATTACGTCTCACCAATCCAACGTGGCGGCTGTGCGAAATATTTCACCGACATATATCTCCAAAACTATTACCGATATCACCTTGAAATTTCTACGATGATAAAGAGCACTACTAGAAGTTCACCTATGAGATTTGTAAAAACCTGTTGACTAAAAAACGAACACTGCGGCCAAGCGAAGTTGAAACTTTTAAATAGACTTTTCACGCGATTTAACCATCCAAATGCATTGAAACTTGGTACAGCAAATGTTTAAACAGATTGTAATGTACTGGCATCTAATTTAGTTCAATTGTGTAAATAACCTCAAGATGACGGCTGAGCGAAATATTTCACCGGCATTCTATATCTCCGAAACTATTACCGATATCATCCTGAAATTTTGTACAGTAATAAAGGGTACTACTAGAAGTTCAGCTATGAGACTTACAAAAACCTATAAAATAAAAAACTAACATGGCGGTCAAGCGAAGGTGAAACATTTTAATAGACTTTCCTCGAGATTTAAGCATCTGAGCGCAGTAAAATTTGGTACAGTAAATGTTTATACACAATGAAATGCACTGCCATCTAATTTAGTTTAATTGTTCGCATAACCTCAAGATGGCGCCTGTGCGCAATTTTAAAATTAAGTTTTATTTCTTATGTATTAATTATACGATCGAAGTGAACGTTTGAATAATGAACCTACGCAAAAATCATCATGGACTACATATATAAAAATCCAACATGGCGACCAAACGAAATATTTAGACGGTTCTCAATATCTATACATCTATTACATCAATCAAACTGAAATGTTATATGTTGATAGATGCAATGAACATAAGTAGGATACATGAAAATAGGCTGAATAGTTTTCACGGAACTACTTATTTCATTTTGTAACCTTGGTGTTCTATAACAAAATTAACGCAAAGTTACTCTTAAAACAATGTGTTTTCTATTTAGAAAATGTTGTATTTGTCTTGCCTGCGTTGAGTCTTCAGTCATTTGACTGCTTTGATGCAGCTCTCCATGCGACCCCGTCCTGAGCTAATCGTTTCATCTCTATATAGCTACCACATCACACATCCGAGGTAATCTCTTTAACATATTATAACCTTGGGCTACCCCTATAGGTCTTCTTCCTCGACCCTACTTTCCATAACTAAATTTTCTATTCCTGGGTAGCTTAGTATGTGTTCTACCAATCTATCTTTTCTCTTCATTAGCAGTCGCCAATCACATCTCTCTTCTCTCACAGGTCTAAATACCTCTTCATTTATGACTCGATCTACCCATCTGATCTTCATCCTTCTCCAGTAACAACACATTTCAAAGGCTTCAATTCTTCTCTTTCCTGCTGCTCTAACAGTCGAAATCTCACTTCCATAGAGCACCACGCTCCAGCCAGAAGCTTTCATAAATGACTTCCAAATATCTAAATCTATATTTGTTGTCAACAGATCCATTTTCTGTAGAAAGGCTTTACTTGCCTGTGCTAACCTACTTATGTATCCGCTTTGCTTTGTCCATCACTGGTGATTTTGATTCCTAAGTAACAGAAGCCTCCTACTTTCTTTAGCATTTTACCTGCCAATTCGATGTCAAGTGGGGTTTCTGATTTCTTTCGGCTGCATTCCAATATTTTTGTTTTACATGCATTCTATTAATTTCCATCGTGAATTCTTTCCTCAAGACAGAATCCATACCACTTAGAAACTAATTCAAATCCTCTGGTGTGTCGGATAAGTTGACGATGTCATCAGAAAATCTCAGTTTGTTAGAAACTAAATCTTAATTCGAGGTAGAGTTTAAAACACTTCCGCTAAGCGCAGACTAATCAGAGTTGATCAGAAAAGGAAGACGGGGGTGTGGGTGGGTTGATGAGCCGATATGATTGGTTGAAATCGATGAGTGTTTCCAAATACGAAACCATATAGTGATGAAATAAACATATTATACTGATGCATGAGCCTCAGTTAGGCCTGTGATCATTACGACGATCGAATGAAGCAGATGGCTGCAGGCATACACTAATAATAAATTACCACAATGGAGTGCTTTTTAATAATCTGCGCGATCATAATGAGACTTTAAACATCATTTGTCGCTAAAGCACCGCAGGACAAATATTGTAACATGTGTATTAAAATACAAAACATCGCTTTTGAAATTACATGTTTTGGCCAGAAGGGGGCGGGAATAATATGTTTTGCAGAGTTGTCCGCAATGTAATAAACTAGTAGCGTCAATATACATTATTGATCGGGAGCAAGCCAGGGATTCTGCCAGAATTTGCGCATGTAGCTTTACTACAGTATATGAGATTCGATGCGATCGATGTATTTTTCTTCGACGTACATCCGCATTCAGGAAATATTTCCCCGGCTGTTTTTGTGGAGTACTTGGTAAGGCACTCGTCTCATGTAATCAAAGTTTCAGGATCTAACTCTAACACAGTAATTGCATTTGTGTCACAAGTGCACAGACCTGATGTACCTTTATCAGTCGATATATCGCACGTTAAAGATAACCGCTTAGGGCAAAAAGAAATGGCAGCCCAGCGTGTCTAAAGCAGTAAATAACATTATTATTGTAATTGTAATTATTGCCTGGATTCGATTCCTACCTCAACCATCCTGGAATTGGTTTTCCGTGGTTTCCAATTTCTTCTCCACATAAATGACCACGTCCACCTCCTTCCCAATCTACACCTGATTTACAAATACACTCACTAATACAACCGTTAAAACAACAGAGGTTATCAGATAAATTCTACACACACACAAAGTACACGGGGCTGAATGCGCATGATGTCAAAACCCCTCGAATGAAACAACAACAACTAACTGATAATTAACTGTTTGTTACATACTCAATGACGTGTCTGTATTTGACTATTCCATTCATCCCTCAATTTGAACAAAAAAATGTGTAAGTATTTCGTTACACGCCTGTTGCGTGTTATCTTCTTTAGATTTCCCACATTTGTTCATGTTTCCTCACAAAACTACAGTAGTTTATTACTCCTCACGCCATGGTGCCAAAATTTTGTCCCGTAGGGGATCTTCAACGTAAAAAGCAAAAACGTTTACCATTCTAGGTAAGCAGCTTGACCACTATCACGCCCCTAATTGGTGAGAGCACAGGATAAACAGAGATGGAACGGCTCCTATAACCCTCGCAAACCCTGTGACGCTACAGTCCATGAAGAACCTAGGCCAAACAAGCAAACACTGCCCAGCATTTTGGCCTGTAGATTATGGGGTGACGCGTGGGTACGCTACGCCGTTAATCTTGGTCTCCGTGACCGGGGCGCTGCCTCATTGTCAGAAAGCTACTCAATTGTCCTCACAAGGATTAGTGCACCCCGTTCCAGCCCTCACGTCAGTTCCTACAATCTCTGTCGGAGCCGGGAATTGAACCCGGGGCCTCTGGGTGCGAGGCAGGCACACTACGCGAACACCACGGGGGACGGTACCAATACGATAATTGAAATTATGTGGAGTGGATTTTACCCGAGCACGTGTTTTTGAGGATTTACAGAGCTCATTTGAAGAAAGTACAATTTGTTACAACAAGCTGAAATGCAGCTCCAATAATTCCAGTTGGAGTAGACTCGCGGAATGTGAATATTGAACATCACAGAGACCTCTTCATTACAAACGGTGGAAATGGTCTTCGCAAAGGCCATCAATTATTCATGAGCCACCTGCATATTTATAGAGTTAACTTAATGAACATTGGAGATACATCGCAAAGCTCGCTATATCACTGCCGATGCTTCATCACGCACTCTATACAGCTGAGAGGGAAATTACTTTCTTTGCAATATATGGTCCACAATCTAAATATACTTTGATGCGTACATACGTGTTAGTTAGTTAGTTATTGTTGTTTTAAGGGGCGGAACTACGAGGTCATCTGCCCCTTACATACGTGTTGTTACATACTCAATTACATGTCTTTATTTGCCTATTATACACATACTTCAATTTGGACAAATAATGTGAAAGTATTTAGTTAAAATCAGCGAATTATGAAGTTCAATTTCGATAACAATGTCCCATTCCTGTTGTGGCTGAGCTCTTATCGCACTTTCCTTTTTTTAGCTTACACCAACTGTAGATTAGTGGTTTTATGCTTAAAATTAGGCCTTAGAATTAATGACCAAAAAACTCAGTACATGGTAATGAAGGGGAATATTGACGTGCTTTGGAATCGGTCACCTCTTCTTATTGGCAACCATTGTTTCGAGCGAGTTGAACATTTCAAATTCTTAGGAGTCATGATTGGTGAAGAGAATCATACAGAAGTGGAAATTAAAGTTAGAATACAGAATGCTAAGAAAGTGTACTACTCTCTGCAGTTTTTATTGGGATCCAACTTTTTGACGAGAAATACAAAACTGAATATATACAATACCATCATTAGGCCAGTTATAACTTAAGGTGCAGAATCATGGAGTTTAACACAACAGAAAGAACTCCATTTGCAGGCTTTAGAAAATTAAGTGTATAGGAAACTTTTTGGGCCATGTTTGATTCCGCATCTCAAAGCTGGAATAAAGGATCTTATAAAGACATACTCTCACTCTCAGAGCAAGCACCAATACTCGTCATTAACTCCAGAATACTTCAATGCGCAGGTCATTTACTAAGGATGGGAGATGATAGGATGGTCTTACAAATCTTTAAAGAAGACCAAGAGGAAAAAGTCCAGTAGGAAGACCACGAAGGTCCTGGAAAAATGAAATCTCCAAACTTTGTAGAAATCTGAATGTGGACAACTGGCAAGCACTCGAACAAAACAGATTTCGGTGGAGGCATTTTGTGTGATCGGCGCGGGATCTTCGTGTCCCATAGAAGCCCTCTGAGTGAGTGAGTGAGTGAGTAAGTATGCTCCGCTTCATTGATTTCTTGATTTTTTAGCCTATTTTCAATTTTGAAAAAATAGGCTTATGAGATCACCTTTTGTCCGTGTGTGTGTGTGAGGTGTGTGTGTGTCCCCCCCTAATAAAATCTAAACGGCTGGAGCGATTTCAATGGAACTCGGTAAGGTCATAGCACTATTCCCGGCGACCTGGACCGTGCCCTTCAAATTTTGTTACGTCTCACCAATCCAACATGGCGGCTGTGCGAAATATTTCACTAGCATTCAATATCTCCGAAACTATTACCGATATCGCCCTGAAATTGTGTGCGGTGATAAAGGGCACTACTAGAAGTTCACCTATGAGACTTTCGAAAACCTGGTGACTACAGAACCAACATGGCCGTCAAGCGAATTTGAGACTTTTAAATACACTTTTCTCGCGATTAAACTATCCAAACGTAATGAAACTTGGTACAGCAAATGTTTATACACATTGTAATGCACTGGAGTCTAATTTAGTTCAATTGTTTACATAACCTCAAAATGGCGGCTGTGCGAAATATTTCACTGACATTCTATATCTCCGAAACTATTACAGATATCACCCTGCAATTTTGTACGGTGATAAAGGGTACTGATACAAGTTTACCTATGTATATTTCATAAACCTGTAAAGTACAAAGCGAACATGGCGACCAAGCGAATTTGAAATATTTTAATAGACTTTTTCTCGTGATTTAACTCTCTGAGCGCAGTGAAATGTGGTACAGTAAATGATTTTGCAGATTTTAATGCACTGCCATCTAATTTAATTCAATTGTTTACATAACCTCAAGATGGCGGCTGTGTAAATTTTAAAATTAAGTTTTTATTTCTTGTGTCGTAATCATGCGATCGAAGTGAGAGTTTGAATAATGAACCTAGGCAATAATTGTCCCTGAATGGTACATAACTCTATGGCCTATACATATAACAATCCTAAATGGCGAGCTTCCGAAATATTTAGACTGGTCTCAATATCTATGAATCTTTTACAGCAACCAAACTGAATTTTTGTATGTTCATAGAGACTATGAACATATGTTCACCTATAGGACTTTCAGTAACCTGGTGAGCACAAATCCAACATGGCGGCGACGCGAATTATAAATATTTAAATGGACGTTTCTCGCGAATTAACTATCCGAGTGCCGTGAAACGTTGCACGTTAAATGCTTATACAAATGTTGACCCACTGACATCTAATTTATTTCAATTGTTTGCATAATCACAAGATGGCTGGTGTGCGTACTTTTAAAATCTCGTTTTTACTTCTTGTGTTCTAATCATGCGATTGAAGTTTGAATACCACACGCACACAATAATCTTAATGTAATAGTACAAAAATAAAAATCCATCCTGGCGACCATATGAAATATTTAGACGGTTCTCAATATCTACGAATCTGTTACAGCAATTGAACTGAAATTTTGTATGTTGATAGAGACAATTAACATGAGCAGGATATATGAAAATAGGCTGTATAGTTCTTCACGGAACTACTTGTTTGTTTTAACGCACTTCATAAACAAATAAATATATTTCCGTTAATTTTTCAAGGAATGGAGGATTTTTCCTGTACTATTGAGACGATATGGAAGATTTTGGTACAAACCACACTTTCTAACTCCCTCTGGTATAAGATATTGAGCTTTGCGAATCATACACCTTCGAGTTTTATATTTCTAGTGATTCAGCAGCCCCTTCCAATATCGTTTGCTACAACCCATTTAACGCGTATTGGCAGGAAGGTCGATAATTCTCTGTTTACATCCTGTATGGTAGTATTGCACTGCAATCATATCCTACAAACGATATTGAACCCTATTATTTTCCCTGGATGTGACTACAGACTAACACGAGGGATAAAATAATAGTGTTCAGTGTAGTTTGCAGGATATGCTTGCAGTGCATTAGTACTATACGGGATGCAGGTAGAGAAATATCGACCTTCCTACCAACACGCGCTAGTTGGGTTGCAGCCAACGAAATTGGAAGGGGCTGCTGAATCACCCGGTAGATTATACTACGCAAGTTTCATGGCCTTTTGCACAAATCGAGCTATTGGTAATAAAAATCTAAACTTCGTTAAACCGCCATACATAATACATTGTGACGCACCTTGAACATTCACGACATCGCACTAAACTACTTTTGTTGTTGTTGTTGTTGTTGTTGTTGATTCAATTTAGTGGCTTTGCGACATCATGGCCATCAAAACACTTGCAAATGTGAACTCACTGATCTGGATGAAACCTTTGACAAAGTATTTGTGCGACCACAAGTAAAACATCTATGATGACAGACATCACGTGACCAAATTCACTAATTTAGAGTGTTGTTGTTGACTCATTTTAGGGACTTTGCGACATCGTGGCCACCAGACCACTCCAGTGACAAGACCGCTATATCTAATGGGGGAACATTGGTGCGATAACAAGTAAAACTCCTGTATTGGCATCTCTTGCCCAAATTCACTGATTTAGAATGTTGTTGTTTCATGTGGGGGCTTTGTGATATTGTGTTCATAGCCCCGTGAACGTGGGTGTGATTGGAATCTATCTGATAATATGTGACATTGTGATTGCTGTACTAGTGTGCTTATATTTAATTAGGTCTATAATTTGGGTAGGAAGCGTCCGTGGTCATGATTTACGTCCCATCTTGACATTCGCATAAAGTAGAAGAGGGAAACCACGGAAAGCACCTTCTAGGCTAACTGAGATAGGATTCAAACCCACCTTTTGTCACACGATTGTGAGTGAACTACATTCCGAATCTCTTTCCAGAATTAGAATTGTTTACCAGGGCTGGGAATCGAACTCAAAAACCTTTGAGACCGAAGTAGGAATACATACCCTAAGACCACGGCAAGATTGTCGTCCCGTAGGTCCGGGTTTCATTCCCAGCTCTGCCAAGAAAATTTAAATCTGGTTTAAGGGCTGGAACGGGGTACATTCAGCCTCCTGAGGCAAAGCTGAGTAGAAAGTGATTTTACGTGGTTTTTCACCTCTACTCCACGCAAATTCTGGGATGGTTCCTAACTTCAGACCATGGCCACCTTCTTCCCAATCCTCACGTGAATTACAAATATTTGTTTATTTATCGTATGGCTTTTAGTGCCGGGAGTGTCCGAGGACATGTTCGGCTCGCCTGAGTCTGTAGCTGCTTTCAGCGGACACCCTTAGGGTGAGCTACAAAATCCGTTCAATTTCAAGTAGTTCCACCTTCGCTACCAGATATCAATGATACCTATTGGTGAACGTTGGAACTTTGTTAGAGCGTTCCGACAAAATCTAACCTAACAATTTAGCTTCACACACGTTTAGTCTATGGAAGGATCTATTACATGCCATAAATCTATGGCATGGGACCGCCGGCTTTAATTCTCCTCCGAAGGAAGGCATACTGAAGGATTTTTAACGCTCTTAAAAATCCGACGACTTCAGCTAGGTTTGAACCCGCTATCTTGGGCACAGCAGTTCAGCATGCTACCAACTACGCCACCGAAGCCGCTAATTACATATACACACACTAGTAAAGCCATCACAAAAGCACAGGTTATCACATAAATTCCACACACACGGGGTTTGACCGTGATGGCACAGCCCCTAAAATATAAGCAACAAAAACCATGGAAAGCACAAGGCTTGAAAATGAAACCACAGGGTTTATTCTACTGTCGAGTAACCTGCAAAATGTGTCCTAATTCGCATCAAGATGCTGCACTGCTTTGGAAATGATTAAAGTGTAATTCAAATAACTAGTTGCTTCTCTTATGGCATGTTTTCTTTGTAAATGTTATTCTCTCCCAGCATTTCTAATACACCCCTGAACTTAGCGTGCTGCCCCAGTTACCTCGCATTCCAAGGTCTTGTCAGGAATAATCAATACAGGGAGTCGGGTTTACACTCACCACGCTGTGGTAAGCCACGCTCTACGAAAGTATCGGGAATTTTGCCTATTTCTGATATGTGAAGTTTCATTCCCAGTGCTGGCAACAGCCATAGGGATTTGGTCAGCCAGCAGGAGCTGTGGCTACGCGTGCTTTCTTACAAGCATTCACTGTACTTCATCCTACCAGTGATAACTCCATGCTCAAGTACACATTAATACAGGTTTCCAACCAGTCGTATTTAATACGCGTGCATATCTGCTGGCCTTTTATTATTTGCGATTAGTTGTAAGGGTGTAGATATACCCGCTGAATTAGCTGCCCCCAATAATATTGTTATATGCAGCCCAACTAGCGTTGCTGTCAGGAAGGTCGATATGCCTCTGCTTGCATCCCTTATGGTACTAATGTATTATTACTTTTATTATTATTATTTTTAGTCAATTTTACCCTTCAGGTTAGTAGTTCCTACGGAATCAGCGAGGGAACTCACCACTACCGCCTTTCCAGGCAGTGTCCTAGAGCTGGGAACACTTGGTCTGATTGAATACAACTGGGGAAGTGTGATCAGCACTTCGGCCAGGCGGCCTCACCTGCAAAGCCAACATGGACCTCATGAGGGATGGGGAGGATCGGGAGGGATAGACAAGGAATAGGGAAGGAGGCGGCCGTGGCCTTACAGCAGGCACCATCCCGGCATTTGCCCGAAGACGAAGCGGGAACCACGGAAAACCACTTCGAAGATGGCTGAGGTGGGAATCGAATCCCCTCTACTCATTTGGAGCACCCGAGGCTGAGTAGACCCCGTTCCAGTACTCATACTACATTTCAAATTTCGTGGCAGAGCCGGAAATCGAACCCAGGACCTCCAGGGCGGCAGCTAATCATGCTGACCGCTACGCTACGGAGGTGACATGGGACTAAAGCACTGCAAGCATATGCTGCCAACGATACTGAACACTATTATTTTCCCTCGATGTGACTACAGACTAATACGAAGGACTTGCTGCGTAGCTCAGTGGTAACGTTCTCGCCTGCTGAGCTCAAGATAGCGGGATCGAATCCCGGCGAAGTCAGTCTGCATTCGAAGGTGAGCAAATGCGAGGGAGCCGTGTCAGTAGATTTAGTGGCAAGTTAAAGATCCCATTTCGGGGCGAAATTCCGGCAGCCCGGCGTCCCTAAAAGCCTCAGTAATTAACAGGGACGTAAAACCAACAACATTATTATTATTATTACAAATATGAGTGAAAAAAATTGGGTTCAGTATCCTTTGTATGATATGCGTGCAGTGCATTAGTCCCATGCGGGATTCAAGCAGAGAAATATCGACCTTTCTGACATTACGCGTTAGTTGGGCTGCATAAAACAATATTATTAGGGGCAGCTGATTCACCTGCTATATAATTAGAGCCCTGCGCGGATAAACAAAACGTTATCGGCATCCGCCCCGCATCCGCTCCGCATCCACACAACTGTTATCCGCATCCGCCTCGCATCCGCACGACTTTTTTCCGCATTCTTACGTTTGTTATCTGAACGTACCGGCATTACAATAATATTTTAAATTAGATAAAGCATAAATTTCTAAAGCAACATATTTAGACATTTGAGGAAAAAGTCGTTCCCTTATAGCCCAGGAATTTTAGGTGTTAACTTTGAAAAAAAATTAGTAAAGCTGAAAATTGGTACAGTTGTCCTATTTAATGTTCTTAACAACATATTAAAAGTCCCCGGTCTTCCCGTGTCGGCTTCCTGGATTTCCAGCCATTTGAACGCCTGGAATGCTGGAGAAGTAGGTGGTGTCGCTGGAATGCGCATTGTAAGCGAACGATTTGGCTTACAGTGCTCTAACATGGCTTAAATTAAAGGAGAAAAAATATGCTATAAGTTAATTTATGGGTTGGCATGTTAGCGATACTTCCGGTCTAACAGGAAACGAAAAAATGACGCGAAATTCAAAAAAAGAAGTGCCACGTTTTTCTTTTTTTTTTTTGACGTTTGTTGGCAAACTATCACGAATATCGCATACAATTCTTTTATAAAAGTTGTTGGCGACAAAATAAGCTTTCATTTGATGTATTTATAATCGATGTCCGAATAATATTTGACGAGCAATAGTGGTGTAAACAAAAGATTGTTACGTCGTTCTCTTCTCCGTCTGCGCTACACACACACTGCGACCGGGACGCGCTCTGATTTTGTATTGTTACATCCTACAGGAGCTTCCTTTCTCTATGATAAATGAAGTGCTTCCCCTCTTTTAAAAATAGTTCACGCTTAAACCCACCCCTCTCAAAAAATCCCCTTCCCCACCCCCAAAAATTGATTTTTTTAAATTTTTTGAGTGTTTTTTAATGAGAAGCACCCTTTTTGTACATCTCCTCCTAATAGTTAAAATAATTCAATTTCACATTTTGAGTGCAACCTCCCCCCCCCGCATCGACATCTCTTCATTCTATAAGGTGTTCTCGGTGCGGTTCTTTTACGTTCTTTATTGAGCTAGGTAAACAAAATTAATGTTTTAATATGTAAAATATGTGACCATTTGTGACTGGCGATCAAAAATTATTATTTTAATGCCATTTTAGTGCGAATATCGAAATAGATATTTCTGCTTAAAACTAATACAGTTTATATTGTATTATTTATCAAATAATTCAAATAATTTTTGTTAGAAACCAATTTGTAAACAAAAGAGAATGTTAATTGTATCACAGCAAAGAAAATGGTGTAACAACATACTGAAAATAATATATACCTGCAAACATGTACGCAGTGAATGCTGCCGGAATGCGTCGGACGTTGGCGGCAAAGTGGTCAAATCGAACGAAGTCGTAACTGTCTGTCTTGCGATAGTCCTTCCATACAGATGCATACAAAGCTCGTTTAGAGAATTGGAGCCCTTTCCGTTGAACAACTCAAGAACAAATTTTTCTCCAGCTATCTAGATATCTCCCTTGGATGCTCCAGGCTGATTGAAAACTTCGACAGTTTTCCGAAGATCTTCGTTTTTTTTTTATTTTTTTTTTTTTTTTTTTTTTTTTTAGAATGCCCCATGGACGCTTCTTCCCTTTGTTAAAAATAGCCGAAGTTGTGTCACATCCGCTCACGGCATGTGCAAATAGCACACAACTTTTCATCTCGCCGATATCTTCCTGAATGTTTGTGATAGAGATAATCTTTCCAAGAGATTTGGAGTTTCCAGGACTGTAAAAATGGATGTTGTTGTTATCTCTTGCTTTTGCCAACAACATGCATAAGACATCAATGCCTGACGCTATAACAGTAACAGCGTGATCTTCGGCATCTAGAGACAACGCTACGTCGACAATTAGTGTATCTGCGTCCCCTGTCGCCTGACGAACAGCAACTCCAGCATTTCTAAGCTCCTTTGTCAACGTAGAGATGAACCGTCCCTTGTTTTTGGTGTTACTTAGAAAGTCTGCCTGAGAAGTGGAAACCATTGTGTTGGAATCGAAAACGATGTCTATGTACGTCCGCTTCCCCGCACGGCGTGCCTGCTCCTGGTTCTTCGTGCTTGGAGTCTGAACGTAGTTGACAAACTCAATGGTAACGTTTGAAGGATAGTGCTTGCTTATGTACAACTTGTAGGACTGGATTAGGTCACCAAAAGTTGCAGGTCTTGGCCATACAACGGTATGCAAAAGCAGAACTCCATCAACGACTACTTTTGCGTTGTTCTTCAAAATCTTTGTCAGCTTCTGAATATTTAAAAAGGTGTTGAAGTGCTGACTTGGCTGTTTTTCTCAATAAGGGTGAATCGAAGAGAGCTGGAGGCGTCGGTGCAAGCTCGTACTACAAGAGCTCCACGATATCCGCTTCCGATTTCATCACACATATGATTTTCATGAAAAGTTAGTGCGGGTTGACCGGGACGATGTCATCACGAATTTTTAGTTGGTACCCAACAACTGACAAAGGGATTACGTGGCTTTTTCTTGCGAGCTTGAGACCCTCACAACTTTTCCCCACCATTTGTTGTATTGCTTCTTCACCAACTTCTCGAGCCTTGTCGCAGTTGATGCTGTTGTCTGCAACTACGCCAGTGGAAAGCGATTGAAGTCTTTCTTTATTTAAATCCCACGTAGAGCGATCTTCTATCCACGAGCGAAACACTTCTGCGTGGCGGTTCTCCAGCTTCCGCCGCAAGTCTCTCAACCCAACGTGCTGTTCCGAGGATTTTGTCTCTATACCAGATACATTTTCTACAGCTTCATAGATCGGGATGCACAGTGGAAACGCCGAGACAAAGTGAGCCAGCGCGCTATCGTCCACTCCTCGTCCTCTCGTTAAACCTTCACGTGATTTCATAGGCCACATAAGATCCTGTTCTATGGCCATATCTGACCATATTCCAGCCCAAAAATCATGCGAGCGTCGGATGGAAAAGTAGCCGTTCTTCAAGAAGTTGATGTACTCGTCCACGGGCATCTTCTGATCTAACTTAAGCATTTGATGCAAGTACAAGTAGGCTGACTTAGCGTAGTGTATATGCCCTGCAGCGTGTAGGTATGGCAACATCTACGATACGCAGTACTGTGCCCAATTAGACACGGCAGACTGGCATCGAACTCGGGTCTTATCAAAGAAGACCAGGCCCATGATTCTGCCCAGAATCGAATCATTGATCTCTGAGGGGGAACAGCTACAGGGAACCCGAAGAGCAATGAGTTATATCTGCATATAATCATAATAGCAGGATTTCACGGCTAGAACGGGAATATAATAGCTTTTAAGGTGGATCTTTGCAAGAAAATACAAAGCCCATGTACGTTTTAGAAGCCTGAATGCTAGAAAGCAAACCAGCTTGACAGTTGACAAATCGTAGTTAGCGAAGGGGCGCTTTTAGGTGACGCCAAGGAACTAATTTTCGTCTGGACCGCAAGAACAGCTCAAGATTAATGGCTCTGGGATCCACCGTCTTACAAGGCATAAGAGTGGAGAGGGGGCAGTCGCCCACAGAAATTAATTGATTACAGCCAATTGGAGCATTGAAATGAAATAAAACTTACACCCAGGTGAATATATTCAAGGAAAGATAATTTAGGTGTGTTCTCACGCCTAAATTAAAGCCTGCATCTGTAAACGAGCCTCTGCACAAACTGCTTCCGCTCGGGAGGAAGGTTTTGGAGATCAGCAGAGGGGGAATTACCAGGATAGCGTCATGACGCCATGGAAGAAGGCAATTAATTGTAATTAATTGGCCGAAGCGATCGCTTGCACGCGAGTGATTTTGGGACCTCCACACCTAGACAAACGAGAGTTATACTACACTTTGTCTGGAAATGTATTATTTCAAGAAGGGAGTCGGTCCTGAATGTCCAGTGGACTATGTTTCACAAGAAAGCCTTTTATAGGGGAAGCTTCGCAGGGAAGTTAGTTCGTCTTCAGTTCATCTTGACTCAACACGTGAACTAACACGCTGCCAGATCACGCAAGAAAGTGTGCGAATTTATAAAGTATCGACGCTCAAGTGTAATTGGAGAACAATGGAAGCGCATCATGCAGCTTCACAACAGTAATTATGCATCGTGTAAGATTTAGTCTACAGCAGACGTTTAACCAATAACATACGCGAGTATAAATTCAGTACAGCGTAGGGATAATTTAGGATGTATATGGACAGTGAACACACCAGGAGGTGTTGTCATAGTTAAAAATGACACATTATTGTCAGGATCACTACAGTTACGGGAGCCAGGAAGGCGTCTCAAATAGTCGTGACAGAGGATTGAACAGAATTGCAGTAGAGGAGATATAAACTGTAGGTGACAGGAATCGAACGCGCACACACGCAAGATAGACTTTCATGGAGACCAGCGGTTGTCAGGAGTTAGCTGCATCGCATCTCTGAGGTCAGGCGATAGTTGGAGTCCAATCAAGGATCCATGTGTGAAATAGTGCGGGAATTGTAAATAAAGTTATATTACAGTGATTTTTAAAAGTGTTTATGTGTATGGTAAAATAATATGTATTGTGTCAAAGTGAGAAAAGCCAGTGATGAAAAATATGATTACTATATGTGAAGTGTATACCATGTGTCGTGTGATAGATATCATGATGGCTTAAGCTAAGCATCATGGTAAGCTCGTGGCTGGCGTGCTGGACTAACCCAGCAAAAATGAAAGTGAGTACAAATTTAATATGTTGATATGATTAAATAGCTCACCATACAAAGAAGCATCACTCTAAGACTAAGAATTAACATTATTATGTACGAGCTCACATCCCTCGCATTTTGGTAAAATATGGCTTGGAGGATGATTTGTTTACGGCCATTTCGGCGTAAGACATTGATGAAAGTAACGGTAACGTTAAATAATAATAATATTAATAATCTGGGGTCGGTAACAGTAATGAATAAATAATCGGCATGTCAGGCCTAGAGTACGTGCAAAGTGTGTCATGTCTAACGTAAGAGTACTGTGTTATTGTAAACAGTAAGAAAGAAACGTAAAATATCGAGATAATGATACTTTTTCAGTGTCATTGAATTGTTGAATGAATGTTTATTATGGTAAATTCTACAGGGTTGTATTTGAGAACCATTAAGGTAGTTAATGTAAGCCAGTAAATTCATACTTGTTTTGGGAGATACATAAAGCTTTGGCTTATGAGTAATTGCAGAGAGGACGTCAGTGCTTTAATAATTGAGTCATCTATAAGAAGTATTGTTTGAGCCGCGTACAGCGAGCAAGTAATGTAGAATCAAGAGATTTACGTCAATAAGTTGCGGGGATCATCCAAACATAGCTTGCGCGTTAGGCGAATCTAGTCGGCTAATCTTCGATATCTACGAGATAGTATCGCCTTGGAGCATACTTGTATTATTCGCAGCGAGTGGGACAGAGGCTGTCTGTATCCACCGTTTTGCAGAATTGTTGCCACTAGGGATAACTATTAGAGACCCTGTGTGAGCCCATATATTAATTGATCTGCCCTTAGAGGTAAGACTAATGGTTCGTCGTATAGGAAACGCCGATTTCCTCTTGTTATAGGCAGCTGCACCAGTGAGAGAACTTTGATACTCACTTGAGATGCGCGCCAGAGCCACTAATGTCGCCATAGAACGGCAAAGCTATCCGTGATCCATCCCCTGCTATGAATATTAATTAGGAGCCAAGTTGAGCCCATTATACTCTAAATGTAGGTGTTAAATAATTAGAATGACTCAATTACTAGGGACACAACCCACTCAGGGTACCTCCAGTGTAACTGCACCAGTAAATAAACTTCATCTTGCAAGAAGCCAGATGGGGTGGCAGGAAGGCCACTAGACCGGCGGCCATCTTTCTCAGGCAGCCGAAACTAATGTATTGTCCGCTTGGAAAGGAAGTCTGTTGACCTGATCCTTTTATTTTAAAAGCGAAGTGGGGCACTGAAGAATCTCAATATTTCGAAAAGTAATTAAGATATGCTTGTTGTGATGATGCCAATTGAATTAAATGCTTTATTTCCACACACATACCATGTTGGAATGCTGTGATCGGATAATATTTGGCCCAATTATTCTCTGAGGAGGAATACTTCACCAAATAAATATAGGCATCTTTGTAAAGTGTATTTGCCCAGTTTACACTAATTTATTCATACGGGTAGCGTAATTTCAATGACATGACACGTTTGTAACGATAATGTTTTGACCAGACCCAGATAATCGTTGTATGGTGAAGCTAAAAAACATATCTATCCATGTGTAGTTTGGAAGGGAAAGTGTACTACTTCAGCGTTTCAAATTGATGGGGAAAAGAATACGAGTTGCACGACACAACACTTGTTAATTAGGGCATAAGATAATGAATTAATGTTACTGAAAGTAAAGGCCCCGTGTAAAACGGATAAATGTTTAATAATTGCAGATTTAATGTCATTTAAAGATAATTTGTGTTTATTGTGTTGTGATATTCCAGTTGTGTTAAATTGTGCCACGTGAAGAACACTATGGACACTCGCAAATGTCAGAGAGTATCAATGATAGGATGTTTTGAATAGACTTGAGTGCGGTGAAGCACTAATTTTAAGAAGAGACTCACAGATAACTTTGATTTTCGTTGTGGGAAGTAAATGTAAAGTATCTTTTGTTTGTGTTATATGTTGTATTGCCATGATTTTCTATCATTAAATGTTATATTTAGGAATATGTTGTTTCTTTCAAGTAGAGTAGTCACCTGACAGACTCAAATCCTGAGCATGTGATCGTATGGTGGGCATGAACGTCCCATACCTCGAAAGACCGTGAGTTAGCTGGGATACGAACATATGTTCCATATGATGACGATTGGGTACAGTACAAATGGAGGTTCCAATTTGATGTTCTTTCTGCCCGAATAAACAGCCGAACGATTTCCACTTGCCTGTAGTACTCCGCCCACAGCTTCGCTGTCCGGCTAGTTTCTGACAGAGTCTTCATCCTGTCTTCCATGTACTCCATGACCCGAGTTACAACTTGATCTTCGCATACTTCTTGCGGTGTTAGTTTTCCTTCTAAAACCTTTTAAAACACAAACAACGCCCATGGATCGTCGAGTGGCTTCTTACACAAAATGCAGTCTTCAAAACTCATTTTTATGACAACACAATAAATAACACTTATACGGCATAACACACATCGGCCAACGACCAACTGTTTAAAATTTAGAAACAAAAGAAAACAAGAAGCTCCGCCAATTCGACGCATCAATGCTGCGGGCGGACGAGTCAGTTGACCGCTGAGAAACAACGCTAACACGGGCTGATTCAGGTCGCGCGCCATTGTTTAAATCTCTGGAGCTCGGCAACTATTACTTGCACATCAATTATGAATACATCAAATGAAAGCTAATTTTGTCGCCAACAACTTTTATAGAAGGCTTGTCTGCGATATTCGTGATAGTTTTCCACCAAACGTCAAAAAAAGAAACACGTGGCACTTTTTTTAAATTTCTCGGCATTTTCTTCGTTTCCTGTTAGACCGGAAGTATCGCTAACATGCCAACCCATGAATTAACTTATAGCTTATTATTTCTCCTTTAGTTTAAGCTATGTTGGAGCACTGTAAGCCAAATCGTTCGCTTACAATGCGCATTCCAGCGACACCACCTACTTCTCCAGCATTCCAGGAGTTCAAACGGCTGGAAATCTAGGAAGCCGACACGGGAAGACCGGGGACTTTTAATATGTTGTTAAGAACATCAAATAAGACAACTGTACCAATTTTCAGCTTTACTAAAATTTCTTCAAGGGTTTGACCGTTTTTCGACTAAAATTCCTGGGCTATTAGGCTTTGTCTGTCATGTGCTATGTTAAAAATGAATGTTATCCATTCATAATAACAATCCTTTCCTGTTCGGAGTGTTAATTATGCTTAATGAGATTAACTAAAATCATCGTCTTACATTTGTCATGAAAAAAACATAACGGAAAAGTATATGTCATAAACATCCGGGTCCTAATAATGATATTAAACAAGTTCGTATTGTATTCTAAAAACTATCCACAAATGTTCTCCAAACATTATCCGCAGCTTATCCGTTATCCGCACAGCCACGCAAACTATATCCGCATGGCGAAAAATTTTGCGGATATCCGCGGGTTTATCCTCGGATATCTGCATCCGCGCAGGGCTTTATATATAGTGTGTGTAATAAAATAATGTGGCTGGGTGGGATTCAATTAGGTGGAAACCAAGTAAGCTGTCTGGCCTATGCTGATGACCTGATTGTAATGACAGGCTCCGTTGAAATCTTACAAGCCAACATTTTAGAACTTAAATTTAGGCTGTGTATCTCTTAGTATGGTAATATGGAGAAAGAGGGAGATTCGAGGTGCAAGAAAGCTAATGCATTGAGCTCTCAGTCGCTATCTACAGTATTCTGCAAGGAATAACTTCGTGTAGCGACAGCCCATTAATAGTCTTGGCTGATGAAGACCACAATGTGGCCGTAACTAGACCAATAAACATCTTCTAGTAATTTATTTTAATGCCAATGGCATTTAATTGAACTACTATTAATATTACTAGATATTAGTGGCTGTAGCAGAATGGCAGTAACATAGGCTAGTTCAATTAACCCTTGCAATGTCACTGAAATACGTTGAACTATTCTTTTAGTGATCTTTATTATTAAGGAAAATTTTAAAGAGGTGCCTATTTTGATTAATTTTAGCCTATATTCATTTATGAAACAAGATGTTCAGTAAAGAACATATAGCCTACTTTCTCCTAAATGTATGAGTATAGTTATAACTCATTGTTATTATCAAAGAGTATAATAGAATCATTTCTTGGTTGGAGACCTTAGAAACTATTTACCCCTACCAAACGCCACAACCTAGAAAAAAACTACTACCATCATTGAAGAAAGATAGATAAGAAGTATCTCAAGAATGTTATGGATCTGGAGACATAATCGACCGGACTGGCTGCGTGGCTCAGCGGTAACGTTCTCGCTTGCTGGGCCCTAGGTTGCAGGTTCGTATCCTGGCGCAGTCAGCTGGCATTTGAGGGTGCAAAAATGCGAGGGAGCCGTGTCAGTAGATTTACTGGCACGTTAAAGATCCCCTTCGGGCCAAAATTCCGGCACCCCGGCGTATCTAAAAGCAGCAGTAGTTAAAAGGGACGTAAAACAAATAACATTATTATTATATAAATAATTCATGCTTTTGGGTTAATGCCGTGTGTATTTTTAATTTAAACCATACGTTTCGGAGAAACCTTGCCTCCTTTTTCAATGGAAATAAACAATGTGGCCAAAGAAAGTATATCAATGAGATAACAAAAAAAAATATAGATAAATTCCTCTGTTCGTCACCAGAGAGCAGCTGCCAGAAATTACTGTATGGACCATGGCGGAATGGCGGACAGAGAAGTTAGTAACGAGAAGGTAAAGGGGGTGGTGTGAAAATATAGAAACTCCTCGAAGATGAGGAGGGGGGGGGGGAGGAGGGGGGAGGGTTAGATGGATATAAGGAAACATAAACAAAAGGGAAGTGTATCTGAACGATACCTAACGTCATACAGTCAACGGCGAAAAAACAGATGGAAACTCCTCCAGTGACGAACAAAGGATATCAAATCCAGGCTCTGAGCCCTAGAGGGAAAATGTACAATTTTAAATATGTGAAGAACAGAGAGACTGAGAGGAACTATCTCCCTAGATCCTTAATAACTGGTAGCCAAGTGTCACTTAGCTGATATCCAGTGTCTCTGTTAAAATTATTGGGATTTTTACGAATTTCAACTGCCTCCCTTATAATTCTAGACCAGTTGTGCTTAACAAGGGCAAGCGCATGAGCATCCTTGAAACATACATCGTGCCCTGAAGACAGGGCATGTTCAGCTATAGCTGATTTGTCAGGTTGGTTTAGACGGATGTTCCTTTGATGCTCTTTGATACGAGTTGCAATGGACCGTTTTGTTTGTCCAATGTAGACTTTTCCGCAAGTACATGGGACTTCATACACCCCAGGTTGTAGTATTGGGGACAATTTATCTTTGTTTAATGCTAAACGTTGACCAATTTTCGTCATAGTGCCGAAAACTGTTTTTATCTTGTGCTTGCGGAGAATCTTAGCAACGCGGTCAGTGGTGTTGTGAATATAAGGGAGGTAAGCAGTTCCTCTCACGTCGGAGCTCTGAGAAGGTTGTCTATCCCTCCTTCTGGGATGTAGGGACCTAAATATAGTTGATTCATTATAGCCATTACCCTTAAACATGGTTTGTAAGGCATGTAACTCTTCCTGAAGAGTTGATGCCTCACAAATACGTTCCGCTCTTTTGGCTAGAGTTGTTATAATTCCTTGTTTTTGTGCTGGGTGGTGGTGGGAGTCCGCATGTAAATAACGGTTGGTGTGAGTTGGCTTACGGTAGACGCTGTGCCCCATGGAGCCATCCGCTTTCCTCCTCACAAGAACATCCAAAAAAGGTAAGCATCCATCTGACTCTAGCTCCATTGTGAAGTGGATTGAAGGATGCAGCTGATTTAGGTGGTTCAGAAAGTGGTTCAGTTTCTCAGGACCCTCCTCCCACACCACGAACGTATCATCCACATACCTCCACCAAATCACAGGTTTGAAAGACGCCGAAGATATAGCCTCCCCCTCAAAATGTTCCATGAAAAAAATTGCCACGACAGGCGAGAGTGGACTTCCCATGGCCACACCATCAGTCTGCTCGTAATATTTACCATCCCACAAGAAATAACTGGAACACAAGCAGTGGTAGAATAATCGGGCAATGTCCTCAGGAAACAAATCCTTGATGAGTGACATGACCGAGTCCACCGGCACTCTGGTAAACAAGGACTCTACATCAAAACTCACCAAAATAGCATTTGGTTGAACGGCGATGGTTGACAATTTTTCGACGAAATGGGTTGAATCCCTAATGTAGGACTGTGTGCGCCCCAATTGCGGCTGAAGCAATTTGCTGAGATATTGCGCAAGAGCATAAGTTGGAGAACCTATTGTGCTAACAATTGGTCGAAGAGGGACGTCTTGCTTATGGATTTTTGGAAGACCATACAATCTCGGAGGAACAGCATCTCTCGGAATAAGACATCTTCCCTCTTCTTTTGGAATAGATGACAGTTTAACAAGCTTAGCAGTGGCATTGGATACACGAGTGGTTGGATCACGAGTGCACAGTCTGTAGACAGGATCAGATAACAGAATCGAGATTTTACTTTTATATTCAACGGTATCCATCACCACTGTCGCATTTCCCTTGTCAGCATGAAGAATAGAAATTGTGTCATTATTTCTTAGTTCCTTCAATGCCTTTCTTTCACCCCGAGTTAAATTGGGTGCGGGTACTTTAGAGGATCTTAATATCCTCACACTTTCTTGTCTAACTTCTTCAGCTTCATCTGGAGGTATATTGTAGATGGCAGCCTCAACGGATGTGATTAACTCCTCTGTAGGAATTTTGGAGGGTGCGAGAGCAAAGTTGAGACCTCTGCTTAGTAAAGTTGTTTGATAGTCATCTAAAGGGGTATTAGAGAGATTGACTACAACTTTACTAGTATCAAGAACCGTACGAGGAGCTGTTTGTCTCGAGGATATTAAGATCCTCTAAAGTACCCGCACCCAATTTAACTCGGGGTGAAAGAAAGGCATTGAAGGAACTAAGAAATTATGACACAATTTCTATTCTTCATGCTGACAAGGGAAATGCGACAGTGGTGATGGATACCGTTGAATATAAAAGTAAAATCTCGATTCTGTTATCTGATCCTGTCTACAGACTGTGCACTCGTGATCCAACCACTCGTGTATCCAATGCCACTGCTAAGCTTGTTAAACTGTCATCTATTCCAAAAGAAGAGGGAAGATGTCTTATTCCGAGAGATGCTGTTCCTCCGAGATTGTATGGTCTTCCAAAAATCCATAAGCAAGACGTCCCTCTTCGACCAATTGTTAGCACAATAGGTTCTCCAACTTATGCTCTTGCGCAATATCTCAGCAAATTGCTTCAGCCGCACTTGGGGCGCACACAGTCCTACATTAGGGATTCAACCCATTTCGTCGAAAAATTGTCAACCATCGCCGTTCAACCAAATGCTATTTTGGTGAGTTTTGATGTAGAGTCCTTGTTTACCAGAGTGCCGGTGGACTCGGTCATGTCACTCATCAAGGATTTGTTTCCTGAGGACATTGCCCGATTATTCCACCACTGCTTGTGTTCCAGTTATTTGTTGTGGGATGGTAAATATTACGAGCAGACTGATGGTGTGGCCATGGGAAGTCCACTCTCGCCTGTCGTGGCAAATTTTTTCATGGAACATTTTGAGGGGGAGGCTATATCTTCGGCGTCTTTCAAACCTGTGATTTGGTGGAGGTATGTGGATGATACGTTCGTGGTGTGGGAGGAGGGTCCTGAGAAACTGAACCACTTTCTGAACCACCTAAATCAGCTGCATCCTTCAATCCACTTCACAATGGAGCTAGAGTCAGATGGGTGCTTACCTTTTTTGGATGTTCTTGTGAGGAGGAAATCGGATGGCTCCATGGGGCACAGCGTCTACCGTAAGCCAACTCACACCAACCGTTATTTACATGCGGACTCCCACCACCACCCAGCACAAAAACAAGGAATTATAACAACTCTAGCCAAAAGAGCGGAACGTATTTGTGAGGCATCAACTCTTCAGGAAGAGTTACATGCCTTACAAACCATGTTTAAGGGTAATGGCTATAATGAATCAACTATATATTGGTCCCTACATCCCAGAAGGAGGGATAGACAACCTTCTCAGAGCTCCGACGTGAGAGGAACTGCTTACCTCCCTTATATTCACAACACCACTGACCGCGTTGCTAAGATTCTCCGCAAGCACAAGATAAAAACAGTTTTCGGCACTATGACGAAAATTGGTCAACGTTTAGCATTAAACAAAGATAAATTGTCCCCAATACTACAACCTGGGGTGTATGAAGTCCCATGTACTTGCGGAAAAGTCTACATTGGACAAACAAAACGGTCCATTGCAACTTGCATCAAAGAGCATCAAAGGAACATCCGTCTAAACCAACCTGACAAATCAGCTATAGCTGAACATGCCCTGTCTTCAGGGCACGATGTATGTTTCAAGGATGCTCATGCGCTTGCCCTTGTTAAGCACAACTGGTCTAGAATTATAAGGGAGGCAGTTGAAATTCGTAAAAATCCCAATAATTTTAACAGAGACACTGGATATCAGCTAAGTGACACTTGGCTACCAGTTATTAAGGATCTAGGGAGATAGTTCCTCTCAGTCTCTCTGTTCTTCACATATTTAAAATTGTACATTTTCCCTCTAGGGCTCAGAGCCTGGATTTGATCTCCTTTGTTCGTCACTGGAGGAGTTTCCATCTGTTTTTTCGCCGTTGACTGTATGACGTTAGGTATCGTTCAGATACACTTCCCTTTTGTTTATGTTTCCTTATATCCATCTAACCCTCCCCCCTCCTCCCCCCCCCCCCCTCCTCATCTTCGAGGAGTTTCTATATTTTCACACCACCCCCTTTACCTTCTCGTTACTAACTTCTCTGTCCGCCGTTCCGCCATGGTCCACACAGTAATTTCTGGCAGCTGCTCTCTGGTGACGAACAGAGGAATTTTATCTATATTTTTTTGTTATCTCATTGATATACTTTCTTTGGCCACATTGTTTATTTCCATTGAAAAAGGAGGCAAGGTTTCTCCGAAACGTATGGTTTAAATTAAAAATACACACGGCATTAACCCAAAAGCATGAATTATTTATATAATAATCCGGGCCGTGAAAGCCTTAATATGCAAACATTATTATTATTGTTATTATTACATAATCGACCTGCCGTGGGCAACATCCAACTTTGAGTTGAGGCATGTCTTTACACGTCTGGTTGTGCATGGCTTTCACAACCCTAATTGAATTAACAAATCTTTCCATGACCCTACAGAGACGTGTGTATACAAACTATGTGGATATTTTCGATTGCTATTTGCCTGAAATAAAAGTATTAATTAATAACCTGAACTAGCACCAACGGCTAGAATTCAGTTACTATGTGAAATCGTTTTCTTCTTTACTTCAAATAACATTTTCAAATAACGCACAATAGGCTGTTACAAACCCTTTAGAATAAAAAGTAAAAATGTATCGTAGTATCATCTTGCCATTCTTCAAGTTCGATGCGCATAGAATGCCAATGGTATACGGTACTAACCAATGGAGTCCCACGTAGACCAGTCGTGACATCTAGTGGAGAAGTATCGAACAATATAACCCTAACAGGGCGAGTGCATTCTAGTGGCCATAAGAAGAAACTGTTCAATAAAATCTTGAAGTTAATAAGTAGACCGGCGTGCAGTTACCTTTTTGGCTGCTAGATGTCTCGAGCAAATCTGCTGGTGAATTATGTTTTAATCAAATATATATTTTCTACCGTAATATGCAAAATATAACGCTTAATTTTAAAACGTCTGAATCATTACAAAACAATAAATATATAAAATTTCAAGCAAAAATAAATAACTCTGATGGGGTTTGAACCATATGCATATGAGTGATAGGCCAACGCTTTACCACGGAGCCATTTGTGCCAACGAACATCGTTCTATATAAAATGACTTACATATAACTTGTTAGCAAATAATGATTTAGACTAAACGATTTCATCAGTGGAGTATATCATTTATTTATAAAGCATTTCATACAAAGTTTATTTATTTTGTATCAGTACGCTATATTGCATGCAATACTCAAATTAGTGAAATATAAGTCAGGCACAAGATATCCGCTGCCATCTTGTCTTCTTACCGAGACGGCTCAGCTTTTTAAAATCACTTCTGCACTATAGTATTACAAAATAAACTTTTAATTTCGAACGTGCCTCTTCCTTTACAGTAGAACAGTTAAATCGATTCTCGGCTCGATAATCGGAACTGGTGGGTCCCATGATATGGATTATAAAGTTTGCATAATTCGCACGGCCACCATCCTGAAATGGTACGGCGGATGACCTTGTAGTTTGGTCACAAGACGTGTCCTATATGAAGGTATGTTATTACCAAAGTTGGTAGAGATCGGATAATTTGGTTAGTCGCTATTTGATGTTACGTTTTGAACGTTTGAGTGGCCGGCATTCAGTTTTGGTAAATATGGCGGCGATATAAAACATGACACTGAGGTGCCCTTTGCTTGTTCTACCTCTGTACCAAATTTCGTTCAATTCGGTTTCACCGTGTTCGATTTGATAGGGGGGACAGACATTCAGAGTACACACACCCACACACACACACACCCACAGACTCACACACACACACACACACACACACAGACAGACACACAGACAGACACACAATTTTTCGCCCTGTAGTGATCTCATAAGTCTACTTTCATTCTTTTGCAAAAATCGAAAGTAGGCTAAAAATAGGCTTATGAGTTCACCTATTGTCCAGGTGTGTGTGTGTGTCCCTAAAATGACATCCAAACTGCTGAAGCCAATTCAATGAAACTCTGGTAAAGTCATAGTACTATTTCGTCAAATCCCGGCCGTGTCCATAAAATATTATTACGTCACACCAATCCAACATGGCATTCTATATCTCCGAAACTATTACTGATATCTCCCTGAAATTTTGTACGGTGATAAAGTGTAGTCTACTAATAGACGTTCACCTGTGTAACTTTCATAAACCTGTTAAGTACATAACGAACATGGCAATCAAGCAAAGTTGAAACATTTAATTAAAATTTTCTCGCGATTTAACCGAACGCAGTGAAACTTGGTATGGTGAATGCTCATATACATTGTAATGCACTGACGTCTAATTTAGTTCAATTGTTTACATAACCTCAGGATGGTGGCTGTGCGAAATTTTAAAATGAAGTTTTCATTTCTTGTGTCCTAATCATGCAATTGACGTTTGAGTAATACACCCATGCAATATTCTTCATGTAATAGTACATAACTCTATGGCCTACATATATTAAAATTCAATATGGCGACCATTCGAAATATTTAGATGGTTCTCAATATCTACGAATCTATTACAGTAATCAAACTGAAATTTTGTATGTTGATAGAGGCAATTAATTTAAGTAGGATCAATGAAAATAGGCTATTTATTACTTCAGGGAACTATTTGTTACTCGTATATCGTTTAGTGAAACATTTAAAATGAGGAAATCAGTCGAAAATATGAATCACTTCAGGAAAACCATGGAATTACATTGCGGCAATCAAGCATGCCTTAGATCATCATCACCACTGCTCTCATTTCCTCCGGTTTCATTGTAACGTGATGATAAACCCTCAATCTCTCCAGCACTGTCTTCAGTATAGCTGTGCGATTTGTCCAAATGCCTTGAAATCGTAGCCAAACTTTTATCGTACGAGCCTGATATTTTACTGTTCACATCGTACATTATATACTGCTTATACTCTCAAATTCAAGAACATATGCCACCTATCTTGAAAAGTGTAAATGAAATAATTCACGTATTCATTGCCGGTTCCACTTGCGTTCGTAAAGGTTGCCTTATACTGTCGTGCCACCTAACGAAATTAAATGTATACTTATGAGCGCCTGTGGAATATTCCGTACACGACTCGGTAGGTAGGGAATTATGTTGCAAAATATATCGTAAACGACACGCAAGGCAACGGTATTATTCATTCCAGAAAAGACACTGTACTGGTTAACTTTGTACGTTTATTCAATGTTTGCAAGCTTCGCCCGATATCTCGGTTTACCCAGCGTTAACTTAAAAGGCGCACTGATGGCAAGTACCAGACACAATTCAGAAAAGCCGAGGTGAACAGCGAAACTCCAAAAACATATACTCTTCTCTGAAGTCTGAACTCGACACGACACGGCAGTTTGATGCTGGCCAAAGCTGGGGTGACAGGCTTGCTCAACCTCGTAAACTTGCTCCAAAGCCAGTATAAATTTAAACTGAATTGAGATTACTGGAAGACATGAAATCGTAAAAACGCTTATAGTGGGTGATGTCACGAACTTTTTTGTAAAAATTTTCATGCTGAACAATTCTTTAAATCATTGTATACAGATATTTTTAACGGTTTACCCAGCGTAAGCTTAAAAGGCGCACGGACGGCAGTTTTTTCTTCGGCTTGATTCACTGAAATCGTTATTTCTTGTCTTGCTTTGGCCATAAATGAATGTTTTTCAACAGAAACCGTCCTCGAGAAATCACTTACAGAATGGTGAAAACTGCATCAAAATCCATCCGGTGGTTCTCGAGATTATAACCGTTACATCCAAGTATCGGGGAGTATACTATGTAGAGATGGAACACAAACCATTGTTTTGCTCATGGAATGGTCCAGAAAGCCACAATTACATTTCCTCATGAAGAACCAAAAATTTGGACATAAACCAGGAATTTCAAAGGTAGGAAAAACTGTCATTCCACGATTTCTTAAGGATTCAACGCCTTCTCTCGGCCATAGCTTAGTCAGGGATGCTAAAATAAAGGAATGGAGTTGAATTCTCTGCGATATAAGTTTCCTTCTTATTCGGGCAGATCTGAAGGACCTGAGCTCTCAGAAGTTGGTAATCCTGTTATTCGGGAATATAACTCTCCATTCTCGCTTTAATCACCTGTAAGTATTTAAAACTTGCGAGATTATAAAACTTGGGGCAGGTAACAGTGAGAAACTTCAGCAGCGAGCTCTGCACAACTTTGACGCTCAACAACAAAAAGCATCCGGCAATGTTTCAAAGCGATGGAAGCGAGGCTTCTTAAGACTTTTGAAATAACAATAATTATTCATAGAAACTTTTAACCCACGAGCAGGGAACTATCGATATGACGGCAAGAAAATAGCTGGGTGCATATAATAATAAGAGGTCCTTCTCTATAGAACGGAGCCACGCAGACGCCGCGTGGTGAGTCAGGGGCACTGCGTGTAGCAGCCTGTCGAGTAAGCCACTGCCGCTAGCAGCAGCGTAGCGCCCAACTAGTTTAACGCGTTTACAATTTTTAACATTTTTTAGCTTACTTTTCACATTTTGCAAAAATGAGGAAAAAGTAGACTAATGAGATCGATCTGGGCAAATGTGTGTCTGTCTGTCTGTCTGTCTGTCTGTCTGTCTGTCTGCCGTCCGTCTGGCTGTGTGTGTGTCCCCCTATCAACACCTAAACGGCTGCAGTTATCGAAACAAAATTTGGTATGAGTAAAGATCTATAACTGCATATCTCAATGCCGTATTTGAAAATGATGTCAGTGCTACCAACTGCTGAAAAGTCGCATGAAATTTGAGCTCCATGTTGGATATCTTCGAAAGTGAGCATGGGAGCTATTTCAAAATTGGCACACGTATAGATAATAGTATATTAGTTTAATTTCCAGGAGGTTATATATGACAGTGTTGCCAAAATGATTCTAAGTCTGCTGATAGGTCCAATTTTTAATGCACATAACTTCTACACTATCAATTGCATTTCAACCAAACTTCGTATGTACTATGTGTTCATAAAAAGATATGACTGAGCGTATTCTTATGAGCCACCAGGGCTGCCAACTGTTAATGAATACTCTCAATTTCTTTAAAAAATACCAATATATCAGAATGAATAAAACCCGATAGCTTTAAACTATGCACACGTATAGTACCTGACATTCTATATTAATTTGGAGTAACTAATAAACGTCAGTGCTACCAGCATGATTCTAAGCCTGCGGATAGGTCCAATTTTAAATACATATAACTTCTCCTACTATCATTTGGATTTCAACCAAATTTCGTGTGTGGTATGTGTACTATAACAGATATGACTATGCGTCTTCTTAAGTGCAACCAGGGCGGCTAACTGTTAATAAATGCTGTCTCTATTTGTGTTACCCTAATACCAATATATCAGAAAGTATGCAAGCCAATAGCTGTAAACTTTGTGCACGTATAGTACCGGCATTCTAGATTAATATGGAGTAACTAATATACGTCAGTGCTGCCAACATGATTCTAAGCCTGCTGATAGGTCCAATTTTAAAATGCAGGTAACTTCTATACTAACTAATGGATTTCATTCAAAATTGGCACAACAATAGATCATATTATATCAGATCATTTCTGACCAACATATGCATGACATTGTTGTCAACATGATTTTACGCGCACTGTTAGGTCCAATGTCTAACTGCATGTAACATAAATGCTATCCATTGGACTTCAACCAAATGTCGTATGCTGCACCTTAAGAGATGGAACTAAGAATATAATCAGTCACGAGGGCTGCCAACTTTAGTGCTATATTAGGCTACATTATGCCAGGTATACTGTATTTCGAACTAATTAGAAATGTCGATATTACCAACTTAATTTCGTCATTATTCTAGATAGATCCATTTAGATTAATCATTGGCATGAATCTTAAATGTTAAGAAGAGTAGGCTCTTTAGTTCGTCACGGAACTTCTTGTTTTTTATGGTATGGCCTTGGGCGCTGGGTGCAATCTTTGTTATTTGACACCCAGAGGGCAGCTCGCATGTCGAACTTTGTCGTTCCTTGGAGCGCTATGAAAGTTAAGGAGGTTAAATATCTAAGCTCCTTGACACTATAGCGCTTTCTAGAGAATTTCTGAGTAGTTGCTCGACACACGTCGCATCGACATAGGAAGTTTTGGTACACTCACTGTAATTCATCCTCACTGATATTTCGTATCATTGTAGTTATTTTATTCTCAAGAGCCACCAGTGTATGCGGATTGTTTCTGTATACCTTTTCTTTGAGATTCCCCCACAAGTTAAAACCACATGGCACTGAAACTTGCAAACACAGTTAGGAGTTCTTCTTGAGAAGATACGTTTCCACTAAGAGAAAATGTTTTTTCTTTTGTTCTATACCTAACCATGTTCACGAGATACAAGATAGGCTACATTACTTCACCACAAGTATTAATTATCAGAACTAAAGGTATCATGCCAACTCCGTATGCAATCAATGCTATGACAGTATCCAGTGCTTCCCGACCTGATGTTTTGTAATTGGTACATGCTAGTTATGTGACCGTAACTCATCGCAATTCGCCAGCCATATAGGCAGAGCGAGGTGCCGTTCCATAGAGAAGGGCTCTGTGACGTCATGGTCCTGTAGCCCCATGTAATTCTGTGTTACTGGGATATTTTTTATCTGTATTAGTGTGTGTTTTTGTAATTGAGATGAGGATTGGGAATGAGACGGCCATGGTCTTAAGTTAGGAACCATCCCGGCATTTTGCTTTCTGGAGTAGAAGTGGGAAACCACGGAAATCCACTTCCAGGATGGCTGAGGTAGGAATCAAACCCGCCTTATCTCAGTTTTGCCTCACCCCGTTTCAGCCCCCAGAACACAATTAAATTTATAAACTATTTAATATTACCTTTGCCGCCACAATGTGACCTTCTCCAGCTGGTATATGATGAGTAGCTGAGTACCAAAAGTTCGCATAGTAAATTTTCCACAAACAAACAGATCTGTTACCGGTACAATAAATTTTGTAAATTAAATATAACAAATAGTCTTTAAAAACAGCGTAGAAATGAGATGTGTATGTGAAAATCTGTACTCTTTGTTGCCAACTACACAACAGATACATTTTTCAAAATTTCTTAATAACTTCGCCAGACATATTCCAAAGTGTTTCTATACTATACCTAGCAAATACACATCAAGAATTGTTATAACCTAACTGTTTCAACAAAGAGTACATACACCGAAGAAAATGGAAATTGCAACACCCAGAAGGAGTGGTGCTACATTGCTGCAATTAAACATGCAGGACGAGTGTTCGGTTGTGATTCGATGATTGCACTTTCAGGTCCTCTGACCGCAAGTTTGGACAACAATCAATACAGGATGTGCCCACCACGAGCTGCAATACATTGATGAATTCGGCGTGGCATGGGGTCATTAAGGCCCAGGATCGCTTCCTGAGGAATTGTGGCCCATGCGTGCTGCACTGCACGGGTCAGTTGTTCCAGAGTTGTGGGTGGCTGAGGACGGTTGGCCAGTTGTCACCCCGTCATGTCCCACACATGCTCAATAGGACTGAGGTCCGGGGATCTGGCGGGCCATTCTGAGGTTGTGATGTCGTGGAGAGCTTCTCAGGAGATGCGTGCAGTGTGAACCCGGGCATTGTCCTGCTGAAACATCCCGTTAGCAATGTTCGCCATCATAGGGACAACCACTGGATTGAGTACCCTATCAACGTACTGTCAAGCAGTCATAGTGCCCTCAACAAGCACTAATTGTGATTTCACATTAAAGCCAATAACTCCCCAGACCATAATGCTTGGTGTTGGCCCTGTGTGCCTCTCAACAATAAGGGCTGGACGGCCCCTCTCCCCGGTACGTCGGCGCACACGATTCCGGCGATCACTGTGGGCAAGACAGAAGCGCGATTCATTACTAAAGACGACCCTATGCCATTCGTCGACCCACATCGATCGTTCTCGACACCAGACGTCGCTGTTATGGGGTCAATGGAACACCTTCTGCAGGGACACGGGATCGTAAGCCAGCAGCACGCAGGCGATTACCAACTGTTTGCTGTGTAACGTGGGGTGCCACAGGTGCTCGAATTTGCGCTGCTGTTGCATGGGGTTCCATCCGGGCCATCCAAATGATGCGGCCATTCTCTCTCACAGTTGTTTGTCGCGCTGGGCCTGTGCCAGGTCTACGAGTGTGGGTACCTTAATTTGACCACTGCTGCCATGCACGTTGTACCGTAGATGCCTGTCGGCCAACACGCGCAGCGATAATCCAGCCTCACACAGCCCAATTATCCGAGCCCTCTCAAACGGCGACAGTTGTTGATGGCGTGCTCTTTTCTGTCGTCTAGGCATGTTTGACGGGGAACACTTCACTGCACAGACTGCAAGTTACCTACGCTACACCAGAGTCCGTATACTGAAGTTGATTCCTCCGCGACCAATCACGTGGGGAGACCTGTAGCAACAATCCAATGGGTCTGAAACTTTGATCGTTTACATACCTACATGATATCGTTCCATATCTTGAAAATCAACACAAACGATCAATGCCTTCATGGTGTTGCAGTTTCCATTTTCGTCAGTATATTTTCACATATGCATCGCCTCATTTCTACGCCGTTTTTCAAGACAAGTTTTATGCTTAATTTACAACATTTATAGCAATAGATCTGTTGTTTTTTTTTAATATACTATGTGAACTTTTGGGATGGTACTACTCAGTTACTCATCATATACCAGCTGAAGAAGGTCACGGTTTCAATGAAATGAATATTGACTTTAGGTAAAAATAAATAGTTTATAATTAACACGTCAATAAGGTTCATGGTAATTTTTATGTCAATCTATAATAACTAAATTTCTTGGTAGAACCGGGAATCGAACCCGGGCCCCCACGGTGACAGCCAAGAATGCTAGCCTCAACGCAACGAGGCGGACCAGAATGAAACAACTCGAAGTCGAGTACCGGGAGTTGAACATATTGAGCTTGATGTATCCACTGGCCTATAGGGACCCACACTAATGTACTCTCGTTGTAAAGGCAGACCTGAGGGCAGCACTCACTCGCCATGTACACAGCTAATATATACCGAGCTAAGTTATTCCCGGGGCAATCAACCGGCTTGAGCGTAGCTTATTACTGCAGTATCGGCCACATTGCACGGGAAGCTACCAGAATTAATAATATAGGGCATACTCTTCGGTTATTGGTATACTTAATTACATTTTTTGGGTCGATTTTGTTTTGTTTCACGATAAAACACGTTTCAGGTAATTAACCCATTCAATTCCATGTTTCTCAGATTAAGCGAGCCTCCTGGTCAGGTTTTTCTAAGGAAACCCCACCGTTTAAATTAAGATTTTAGAGTACATAAATCTGAAATATTACTTAAAGAAATGCAATGTAATACATTGTTGTTTTCCTGACATTCATGATGTATAGGGAACTAGCGGACCCATGCAAGAACTCTAGCATGTGTATAAACCGCCCGCATGGCTTTACTGTTATGCGGGCTTCTATAAATATGTTTATTTGTTTAAACGCACTTTAAACAAATTGTCGATATTTATGAAATCAGAGAGCAATTCATCACTGCTGCTGGTTGCACAATGGGTTGTGTGTGCCCCATGTGTACAGACTACCCGCCCGTCTCTAGTGCTATGCGGGCTGTACGCGCAACAGTTCTGGCAGGGGCTATCATCTCATGTATTTGTTTAATAGTACATTATGCAACGACCCTATAATGGCAATAATTAAGACACGAGTACGTTTATAAAACGAGCGTATCCGAGTTTTATAATTTCCATACGAGTGTCTTAATTACCATTATAGGCGAGTTGCATACGACTGTTTATGTTCGACGATAATTATTATAACTATTTTATGTTCGAACATAAATATTCATAAATATCTGTCGAGATTTCGCCAGTTTTATGTAGGCTACTGAGCAGAGCGCATGCGACGCAGAGAATGCCTTGTGTTTGACCATGACCTCCTCGATTACCCTACTATGACACTAGGCCAGGCAGTGAAATGTAAATTAGAAGGCCGTGGAACTCGTTATCTAATTGGTCAAACAACTGTTTATTGAGCTATGATTGGTGGGAGAAACTGTTTCATAATGAAAAATAGTATTATAATGGCCATCATTATGATACAGTTTTCAGACATAATAGTCAGGGTCGAACATACAAGCACTTTATAAACAAATAAATATATTCCCGTTGACTTTTCAAGAAATGCAAGATTTTTCCTGTACTATTGAGACGATTTGGAAGATTTTGGCACAAACCACACCTTCTGACTCCCTCTGGTTTTGGAGCTCGAGTTTTGTGAAGGATACACCTTAGCGTATTACATATATAACATTCCTGCCAACCAGGAAAATAAAGTGGCTTGTTTTGTATTCCGCGCCGTTTCTCTTTTCTTCTTAGCTGGAGACAATATTTCTTCCGCATCGGATTCGTCACTTTCACTACAGCCTGTTTTTGTTAAAGTAAAATATTACTAGCAGCATATCCATCTTCTTCATCATCGAAAAACTCGCATTCAGAATCGCTATTTTCCAATAAACGTTCAATTTCTTCATCGGAGAGGCAAGATTGTTTACTTCCCGACGCCATGTTAGACAAATATACTCGCAAGATAGCACACACAAAAGGTACCCCGAAACAAAGCAGTTTCCTCTATAAACAAGGGAAAAGAAGTAAAACATCTGCACAAATGATCCTCTTTGATCATTTCTAACCATGGGCAAACTTCCCGTACATTTACGAGTTTGGCCTAGTAGACACGGTATTGTAACACGTTGATGATTGGCAGTGATTGGGTGGAGGAAAATATCATGAAAATCATATAAGTAAAATTAAACATTATTTAAACGGGGTTGTTTACTAAGTTTTCAAGCCAATAGTACCGAAGTAAGACTTCTTAGACATCCGCCTGTTGCCATCTCTTGATGGATGTAATTTTGATGATGATGATGATGATAATTGTTGTTTTAAGGGGCCTAACATCTAGGTTATCGGCCCCTAAAGATGTAATTTTACATTTGTCTGTCGGCACAAGCTAGAGTAAAATGTGGCTTTTCGCCGATTGCTCAGTCCCATTAATGGCTGTGGTTATATGGAAGCTATTGAGGTAAGACTGGTGTTGAGTAATGACATTTGGGGCACAATCAGTGCCTGTGTATGTTGTGAATGGTTATACTCATAGGGATAGTACTGCTGTACTGGCTCAGTGAGGAATGCAATGGCTAACTACCTCACTCCTCACCTTGCTTGCTTTTTGGGTCTTTGTGGGTTATAGCCCATATAACCTATAGTTTAAGCCCTGCGAGGATGCGGATATCCGCAGTTAAACCCACCGGTATCAGCAAAATATTTCGCCATGCGGATAGTGGATAAGCTGCTAATGATGTTTAGACTAAATTTGCGGATAGTTTTTAGAATACAATATTGAACTGGATTTTTTAAAATAATTTTAGATTTTGCTAAGATCTGCGTCCTTTCCGTTTCTTACTATTTCCTTATTTGCTTTCGCTTGGATTGTATGGGATAATAGAGAAGTGAATGAATCCCGTCATGGAAATACCCTCAATTAGTGTTGAATTATGCCCCAAAAAATCATTTATACCTGTGCTTACCTGCGTGGGGAAATCCGACGAATAAGTGCTATAATTAACTACCCGCTGTTTCACTTGCCGTTACTCAGAGGGACATCACTCAGTCAACATTGTCTTGCGATTCACAAATAGTCCAGGGGAACGAATTCCTCCTCAAATTTCTAAATGTGTTGCTTTAATACTTTATCTAATAAATGAAAAATGTATTGTAATATCAGCGATTTGGAAAACAAACGTGCGCATATGGATAACAGTCGTGTGGTTGTAGACCGGATGGGTATAACAGTCACGCGGATGCGGGGTGATGTGGATAACAGTCGTTCGGATGCGGGGCGGATGCAGATAACAGTCGTGTGGTTGTGGACCAGATGGGTATAACAGTCACGCGGATGCGGGATGGATGTGGATAACAGTCGTGCGGATGCGGGGCGGATGCAGATAAGAGTCGTGTGGTTGTGGACCGGCTGGGTATAACAGTCACGCGGATGCGGGGTGGATGTGGATAACAGTCGTGCGGATATGGACAGGATGGGTATAACAGTCACGCGGATGCGGGGTGGATGTGGATAACAGTCGTGTGGATGCGGGGCGGATGTGTATAACAGTTGTGTGGATGCAGGGCGGATGTGTATAACAGTCGTGTGGATATGGACCGGATAGGTATAACAGTCACGCGGATGTGGGGTGGATGTGTATAACAGTCGTGTGGATGCAGGGCGGATGTGTATAACAGTCGTGTGGATGCAGGACGGATTTGTATAACAGTCGTGTGGATGCAGGGCGGATGTGTATAACAGTCGTGTGGATGCAGGACGGATGTGTATAACAGTCGAGTGGATGCAGGGTGGATGTGTATAACAGTCGTGTGGATATGGACCGGATGGGTATAACAGTCACGCGGATGCGGGGTGTATGTGTATAACAGTCGTGTGGATATGGACCGGATGGGTATAACAGTCACGCGGATCGGCTGCGGGGTGGATGTGTATAACAGTCGTGTGGATATGGACCGGATGGGTATAACAGTCACGCGGATGCGGGGTGGATGTGTATAATAGTCGTGTGGATGCAGGGCGGATGTGTATAACAGTCGTGTGGATATGGACCGGATGGGTATAACAGTCACGCGGATGCGGGGTGGATATGTATAACAGTCGTGTGGATATGGAGCGGATGGGTATAACAGTCACGCGGATGCGGGATGGATGTGTATAATATTCGTGTGGATGCAGGGCGGATGTGTATAACAGTCGTGTGGATGCAGAGTGGATGTATATAACAGTCGTGTGGATATGGACCGGATGGGTATAACAGTCACGCGGATGCGGGGTGGATGTGTATAACAGTCGAGTGGATGCAGGGCGGATGTGTATAACAGTCGTGTGGATGCAGGGCGGATGTGTATAACAGTCGTGTGGATATGGACCGGATGGGTATAACAGTCACGCAGATGAGGGGCGGATGTGTATAACAGTCGTGTGGATGCAGGGCGGATGTGTATAACAGTCTGTGGAATGGACCGGATCGGTATAACAGTCACGCGGATGCGGGGTGGATGTGTTTAACAGTCGGGTGGATATGGACCGGATGGGTATAACAGTCACGCGGATGCGGGGTGGATGAGTATAACAGTCGTGTGGATATGGACCGGATGGGTATAACAGTCACGCGGATCGGATGCGGGGTGGATGTGTATAACAGTCGTGTGGATATGGACCGGATGGGTATAACAGTCACGCGGATGGGGGTGGATGTGTATAACAGTTGTGTGGATGCAGGGCGGATGTGTATAACAGTCTGTGGATATGGACCGGATGGGTATAACAGTCACGCGGATGCGGGGTGGATGTGTATAACAGTCGTGTGGATGCCGGGCGGATGTGTATAACAGTCGTGTGGATATGGACCGGATGGGCATAACAGTCACGCGGATGCGGGGTGGATATGTATAACAGTCGTGTGGATATGGACCGGATGGGTATAACAGTCACGCGGATGCGGGGTGGATGTGTATAATATTCGTGTGGATGCAGGGCGGATGTGTATAACAGTCGTGTGGATGCAGGGTGGATGTGTATAACAGTCGTGTGGATATGGACCGGATGGGTATAACAGTCACGCGGATGCGGGGTGGATGTGTATAACAGTCGTGTGGATGCAGGGCGGATGTGTATAACAGTCGTGTGGATGCAGGGCGGATGTGTATAACAGTCGTGTGGATATGGACCGGATGGGTATAACAGTCACGCAGATGAGGGGCGGATGTGTATAACAGTCGTGTGGATGCAGGGCGGATGTGTATAATAGTCTGTGGAATGGACCGGATGGGTATAACAGTCACGCGGATGCGGGGTGGATGTGTATAACAGTCGTGTGTATATGGACCGGATGGGTATAACAGTCATGCGGATGCGGGGTGGATGTGTATAACAGTCGTGTGGATATGGACCGGATGGGTATAACAGTCACGCGGATCGGATGCGGGGTGGATGTGTATAACAGTCGTGTGGATATGGACTGGATGGGTATAACAGTCACGCGGATGGGGGGTGGATGTGTATAACAGTCGTGTGGATGCAGGGCGGATGTGTATAACAGTCTGTGGATATGGACCGGATGGGTATAACAGTCACGCGGATGCGGGGTGGATGTGTATAACAGTCGTGTGGATGCCGGGCGGATGTGTATAACAGTCGTGTGGATATGGACCGGATGGGTATAACAGTCACGCGGATGCGGGGTGGATGTGTATAACAGTCGTGTGGATATGGACCGAATGGGTATAACAGTCACGCGGATGCGGGGTGGATGTGTATAACAGTCGTGTGGATGCAGGGCGGATGTGTATAACAGTCGTGTGGATGCAGGGCGGATGTGTATAACAGTCGTGTGGATATGGACCGGATGGGTATAACAGTCACGCAGATGAGGGGCGGATGTGTATAACAGTCGTGTGGATGCAGGGCGGATGTGTATAATAGTCTGTGGAATGGACCGGATGGGTATAACAGTCACGCGGATGCGGGGTGGATGTGTATAACAGTCGTGTGTATATGGACCGGATGGGTATAACAGTCATGCGGATGCGGGGTGGATGTGTATAACAGTCGTGTGGATATGGACCGGATGGGTATAACAGTCACGCGGATCGGATGCGGGGTGGATGTGTATAACAGTCGTGTGGATATGGACTGGATGGGTATAACAGTCACGCGGATGGGGGGTGGATGTGTATAACAGTCGTGTGGATGCAGGGCGGATGTGTATAACAATCTGTGGATATGGACCGGATGGGTATAACAGTCACGCGGATGCGGGGTGGATGTGTATAACAGTCGTGTGGATGCCGGGCGGATGTGTATAACAGTCGTGTGGATATGGACCGGATGGGTATAACAGTCACGCGGATGCGGGGTGGATGTGTATAACAGTCGTGTGGATATGGACCGAATGGGTATAACAGTCACGCGGATGCGGGGTGGATGTGTATAACAGTCGTGTGGATGCAGGGCGGATGTGTATAACAGTCGTGTGGATATCGACCGGATGGGTATAACAGTCACGCGGATGCGGGGTGGATGTGTATAACAGTCGTGTGGATATGGACCGGATGGGTATAACAGTCACGCGGATGCGGGGTGGATGTGTATAGCAGTCGTGTGGATGCAGGGCGGATTTGTATAACAGTCGTGTGGATATGGACCGGATGGGTATAACAGTCACGCGGATGCGGAGTGGATGTGTATAACAGTCGTGTGGATGCAGGGCGGATGTGTATAACAGTCGTGTGGATATGGACCGGATGGGTATAACAGTCACGTGGATGCGGGGTGGATGTGTATAACAGTCGTGTGGATGCAGGGTGGATGTGTATAACAGTCGTGTGGATGCAGGGCGGATGTGTATAACAGTCGTGTGGATGCAGGGCGATGCGGATAACGTTTTGTTTAATCGCGCCGGGCTCTACCTCTACTGGCACTTTTTGAGGATCCGATCAGCCTCTAGGCTCACAGACAGACATTCATTTTACAAGTATTACCATCTTCCCTGTCCCTCTACAAATTATTGTTGTTGTTGTTGATGACGTTTTTAGGGGTTTGCGACATCGTTGCCATCTAATCTCGTGTACTTAAGTGTGTGGAGAAATTGTCTGATATAACTGTCACAGTGATATCTGTACTAGTGTGTGTATACAGGGTGTCCCTCCTAACCCTGCGACCTCAAATATTATCGAAATGAAACAAGATATAAAAAATCTACTTGCGCAGGAATGTAGCCAAGTCGGGGGGGGGGGGGAGGGGGGGGGGGAGGGGGGCGCACACAATGGGAGGATATGCACAATCCAGAAAATTATAACAATGAGAAGGTACGAGGTTTAGAGAAGTGAAACCAATTCTGTTATCAATAATTGTATGTTTACTTTTGATTTTGCTAGAAAAAACATGTATGGCCATTTAAAAAAGGTAACTTTGCGTGAAAGTGATATTGTTATTATTTCCTGGATTGTGCATATCCTCCCATTGTGTGACCCCCTGACGTGGCTACATTCCTGTGCAAGTAGATTTTTCACATCTTTTTTCATTTCGATAATATTTGAGGTGGCAGAGTTAGGTGGGACACCCTGTATGTGTAATCGGGGTAGGATTTCGGTAGGAAGCGACCATGGCCTTACGTTAGAAACCATCCCGACATTTGCCTGGAGTAGAAGTGGAAAACCACGGAAAACCAGTGCCAGATCGAGTAAGGTATGAATTGAACACACCTCTTCTCAGTTTTGCCTCACGAGGTTGTGTGTACCCCGTACCAGCCCTCAGACCAGAATTACATTTCTTGGTAGAGCCGGGAATCAAACACATGGCCTCCGTGTTGACAGCCTAGAATGCTAGCCACTACGCAACGAGGAGGTCGTCAACAAATTGATTAAAACGTTAATTGATATATATGTTTCAGTTATGGTTAATTTCTTCTCGCTGATTAATATTTCGAGTTGGACATAGTAGTCATTTTAGCACCGTGTGCTTGAATGAGTGTATATTTTGTTTTAGAGCCTATGGTATGCTATTCTGGTGTGGGTAATAGTGTGTACATTTATAATTTAAGTTAGGATCGGGAAGTGGGCGACCGTGGCATTAAATTAGGTACCATCTCAGCATTTATTCGGAGAAGAAGTGTGAAACCACGGTAAACCACTTCTAATATTGGTAAAGTAATAATCGAACCCACCAGAATTAAATATCTTGGTAGAGTCGGAATCGAACCCAGGACTTTTGGGATCAGAACCTCAATACTTACCCCGAGATCACAGAAGGTGGACTACAAACAATACAGATGACCCACTAGTACAGTATACTTCAAGTACCCATAGATTGAGACCCGAATACACACACAAAAAAGTGACAGTCAGTCTGAAAGACTAGACTTTGTATCATTTTAAATGCTAGAAATGTTGAAAAATGCTAGAAAGGCTGGAGGCTTCTCGCTTCACTGGAAGCCAAAGACTCTTGACATGTTAGAAAATTATCTGCATAATACTTATCTTGCTTATCTTGTTTCAAATTACTAACGAACGGCAAGTGCAACCCAAGGGCAAAGCAAGGTCAGGCGCGCGGGATGCCGTCACGCTCACCAGAGCGCGTGGGAACGTGCCCCTTCCATCCAGTCTAAAAACACTTATAGTGGGCGATGTATTGAAGATAGAGATATGCTCTCGAGGACTTTTTTGTAGAACTTTTCATGCTGACCAATTCTTACGCTCATAGTATATTGATATTTTTAACGGTTTGACCAGCGTAAGCTTAAGAAGCGCACGGAGTTTGTTTTCGACTTTTTCACTGAAATCGTTACTGCTTGGCTTCCTTTGATCATACATAAATTATTTTCTACAGAATATTTCCTCGAGATATCCTTTACAGAATGGTGAAAACCGCATCAAAATCCATCCAGTGGTTCTCGAGATTACCCGTGACATCCAAGAATCGGGGATTTTTGTCTTATACTAACGAAGTAGAGATTGTCGGGGAACACATGCACCAAGCAGTACACACCTCAGTGCATCTGGATACATTTCGTCCCGTCACCGTAACGTAACGCCAGACCCCAGCGTAACGACGAAGTCGACAAGATCATTTAAAATGATAAAACTCATTCATTGACCAGATACGCTAATGCTACAGAGCCACTGTCATCGTTCCGTTCAGAACGAGTTTGTTATTTAGTTAGTTAGTTAGTTAGTTATTGTTGTTTTAAGGGGTGGAACTACGAGGTCATCTGTCCCTACCGTTCAGAATGACAAGTCTTCTTAAGATTACTCCATCTAGAAACCAGATCCTTTGGACCAAGGGTGAGAGGGTTGAAGGGAGTTGGTCAATGCCTCCAACAAGAGCTTCTGGTCAATGGCACCATGCTGGCAGAGTAACCTTACCATCGCTTCTATTGATTTCTAACCGCATGCCAGCTCTGGCGCAGTGGCTCGCCACCAGCATTGGGCCAGTTACTTTTCAAAAGAAACACTTACCGTTACTTACCAAAATAGTAACGATGTTACCGGTACAGTCATATTGTACGAAAAGTTGTCGATGTTAATTATTCCTCTTGTTGTTATTGTATTAAACTTTTATTGTACCATAGTGAAATCATTCTATAAATATCGTATGGTTACTGTCAGTACCTATGGGATTTTTCGGTTTATATTATAATTCTTAGTTTTAATTAATTCATTTTTGAATTAATATTCGGTCTTTTCAAATTTAGGTGTCCAGCTCTAAATTTTAGATTCCATTCCATATTTGTATACTTTAATCTGTGTTATGAGGGGCAGATAACCTCGTAGTTCCGTCCCTTAAAACAACAATAACTCTTGTTGTTTGAGTCTTCAGTCTTTTGACTGGTTTGATGCAGCCCTCCACGCCTCCCTGTCCTGAGCTAATCGTTTCATCTCTACATAGCTATCACACCCTACATCCGAGGCAGTTTAACATATTCTAACCTTGGTCTACCTCTACAGTTCTTGTCCTCGACCCTTCCTTCCATAACTAAGCTTGCTATTCCTGGGTGTCTTAGTATGTGTCCTACCAACCTATCTCTTCATTTCATTAGCATTCGCCAGAAACATCTCTCCTCTCCCACTCGTCGTAATACATCTTCGTTTGTCACCCTATCTACCCATCTGATCTTCATCATTCTCCTGTAACACCACATTTCAATCGCTTCAATTCTCCTCTTTTCTGCTGCACCAATAGTCCATATTTCACTTCCATAGAGTGCGACGATCCAGACAAAGGTTTTCAAAAATGTCTTCCTAATATCTAAATCAATATTCGATGTCAACAGGTTCCTTTTCCGTAGAAATGCTTTCCTTGTCTGAGCCAACCTACTTTTTATATCCCCTTTGCTTCGTCCATCACTGGTTGTTTTGCTTCCTAAGTAACAGAAGACTCCTGCTTCCTTTAGTTTCTCCCCTACCAATTTGATTTCCATAGAGGTTTCTGATTTATTGCGGCCGCATTCCAATATTTTTGTTTTACATAACAATAACAAACTAACTGGAATGTTTGGCTATGACTTTGTATTTATACCGGACGAGGTTTATAATGACTAGAGACCGGATTCTTAGGTTTTTACCTAATTTTATACCTCTAAATACCAAAATACTTTAATATCTTCCCGAATCACACTCAATAGAGGCATATTCAGGAATTCTGTAGTACCTAAGAAAACCTAAATGATATAGGCCTACGAGTACCTAAAAATACCTAATTGCAGTTCTGTTCCATTTATTGTAATTTGTTTGAATTGTTTGTCCATAATTTTTAAAAGTAAACCATAAGGCAGTGTTTATTCCTAGCTCTAGTCTAGAGGTCTTCAAGGTGGGAGGCGTGCCCCCTGCGGGAGGGGCACAGTGTGTGATAAAGGGGGGCGCCGGCTCTGATTGAAATATTTATATTTCATATTCTGTAACAAATATGGTTATCCTCATATCCATGCACCTATCATAGGCAGGAAGTCCCCACGACTATTCAAGACTAATAAACTCGTAGTCTACTTTGCTATCTTATTTCACCCTTTCACCCGACACCCACAGCGATATCTCCTTAAAAACACTAATGACAGTAAGTCGCTTGACAATGTGACCGCCACTTAATTACAAGAATAAATTCTTCTATTTCTGCCATTGTCGATTTAAATTCAGCCATGCCTTTGCAGTCAATTCAAAGACAGGTTAATTCTAGTGCATGTTCAGTGGAAGTGGTTAGCCTGATTTACCCACAATAAACTGATATAAGTAACGCCACGGATTAGTGGCTTATTAGCAGTGTGTGAAATAGCCAATGAGAAGTGCTAAAATGGAAAGAAGACTAAGGGGGAGGGGGCGCTAGATGTTACAGGTTTCATAAGGGGGGTGCAACAGAAAAAGTTTGAGAACCCCTGCTCGATTAGATCGAGAGAAATCCTCACTGCCAGGAAATTCAAATACGTTTATCACTTTTCAGCTTATATCCTATTGTTTGACTGCCAGGAAAGTTGGGATGCATCTCTTAATGTTTCCAAGTTCCCTGTATTCTAAATAAAATTATTAAACGGGCTGGAATGTGAAAATCAGCTCTGGCATCCTTGGTTTTATTGAATTTGAAAAATTAACATATTTAAGGAAAGCAAATATTTCTTAAGAGTGTGAAGTCCTCGGTGATAATTTGATAAATGACGTATCATTGTGGTATATAGTTACACTCTCTGTACAATCAGATTTACTACTACTACTACTACTAATAATAATAATAATATCGTATGGCCTCGGATGCCGGGAGCAAGCTTTGTTATTTGAAACCCAGACGGTAGCTTGCATGTCGAATTTCGTTGTTCCTTGACTTTCATAGTCAAGGTCAGATGTTAGATATCTAAGCTCCTCGAACACTATAGCGCTTTCTAGTAGAGAAATGAGGAGCTTTGTGTTAGCGGAAACTCCCGAGATTAATTTTGCCATTATGAACTCGGCCTACTGAATTCAAATGGGTTCTTTGACATGCCAGCATCGTAGGACATGCGTAACGTATTTTTGCCGCCTTTCAAAAATCACATACCACGGCCAGGAGCAAACCTGCAATCTTGGGGTTAGTAGACCGACACGATATCCACTCACCCACCGTGGCAAGCTAGATTTACTACTAACAATTATGCATTAATGGTGAGCTTTGTGCAGTTTATGTCTATTTTGCTACACTTTAAACATAGAAACCCATTTAAAAACCTATTCAACCTATTAGAAAACTTTAAAAAATATTTTATGTTTTGGAAAACCTATAACAACAATTAAAATACTAACTAACTGGTCCCTAATAATGACCATATAATATCCTCATTTTGAATTCTGTCTGTTCATCTGTTTTGCGGTTTATCTAATTGTAATGGATTGACGTTAGAAATACTCAAGCAAATCACATATAAATTCGCATGCAAGTAGAAGGCAACCCTGAAATATCACTAGGCTACACATTTTTAGTATAAGTGCCTAATGGGAGGAGGGGGTAGGGGGTCAATTTTAGGAAATAAGCAAAATATCAACGTTCTCGTATACAGACCGGACATAGCTCATTTTACGCCCCTCGATGCGAGAAACAAGTTCCCAATAATCCCCGAGAACAGCATTGCAAGGCTTAAAACTAATAATTTCGGAAGTATTCCCAGAAAACTATCATATATCTGATAATCTGAAGGAATGTCAAGTCCGTAAACATGGCAACAGTACAACAAGAAGTGACATACGTACAAATGTCCATCCATCTGTCCAGCCCTAAACCCAAATACAATTAGAGTCCAGAATAAATTATACCATGTTGACTATAGGAATATAAATATAAAGAATAAGCTGCTCTAAAAAAGAAATCAATATTAGTATAACCATCGAAACCCAAGATCATATAACTAATCTACTTAATAACCCAATTTCCCCCATTAAATTCAATGACGGCGGAGCCGCTATATTAGAAGATCTTAGTAAAAATCACCATAATGTTATAGAAGGTATAAAATTCATTAACATTCTTGATTCAAACCCGCCTCTTCTCAGTTTTGTCTCAAGCGGCTGAGTGTAACCGGATCCAGCCCTCAACCCAGAATTAAATTTCTTGGCCGAGCCAGGAATCAAACCAAGACTGTTAGCCACTACGCAATTAGGCGGATGGATTTAAATAATCTTGGGCCATGTTTGTATAACCTTATGGATGTTTTTGGTTTATATTTAAATTTATGGATTCAGCCCCTATCGAAAGAAAATTACAGGATATGCTCCTATTACATCGTACCTATTATATGTTTAAACTAACTTTAAAATTGCCTCATCAATTGATATCCCTCAATACGTAACCTTGTATAAAATTTCGCCGATAGGGACTGTGGGAGAAAGTTCTCTGTGACACGAATAAAGCCTGTATTACATTACCAGAATGTGCAAACACGACGCAGGCGCGGTGAGGTGTTCAAACATGGATGCGGCATGGTGGCAAACCCACTGTATAAACAGCGCACAAATCACAATACAGTTCAACGCCAACACAACCAGCTATTTACCAAACGTCTCAACACAGAAAGTATTATTTATGTCACGCAGTTTCTATCCAGCCTAGTCTATCGTAAACAATAGTAGTATAATAAACTTACCAGATTATTCTCTAAGCATCTTCAGCATTTTCAAATTTACGGGCATAAATTTAGATATAAAACGGACGGCTTATTTACGATCCCCTTCTTAGAATACGCTTGCCGCGGTGGGTGAGTGGTTATCGTGTCGGACTACCAACCCCAAGCTTGCAGGTCCGCTCCTAGCCATGGTAAGTGATTTCTGAAAGTCGACAAAAATCACGACACGCTTGCCACAAGTAGTTAGCATGTTGGAGAACTCATTTGAATTCAGTAGGCCGTGTTCATAATGACAAAATTTATCTCGGAATTTCAGCCAATACAAAAGTTCCTCCGTTCTCTACTAGAAAGCGCTATAGTGTCAAGGAACTTAGATATCTAACCTCCTTGACTTTCATACCGCTCCAAGGAACAACAAAATTCAAGACGCAAGCTGCCCTCTGAGCGTCAAATACCAAAGCTTGCACCCGGCACCCGAGACCATACGATATTATTATTATTATTATTATTATTATTATTATTATTGTTATTATTATTAGAATATCCAACAATTTTGTCTCATCATAAAGAAAATCAAATTGTAAATATTTAACTCGATTTTAAAAGTTGAAATCAGTAAACGTGTAGAAAACACTAAGAGCACTCAGACTACAATATAGGGGTTCAGTTTTGCAAAAAAAAAGTAAAGTTAAGCTATTTCGGGCGGCTTCGGTGGCGTAGTCGGTAGCATGCTGAGCTTCTATGCCCAAGATCGCGGGTTCAAATCCGGCCGGAGTCGTCGGATTTTTTAAGAGCGTTAAAAATCGCTCACTATGCCTTCCTTCGGAGGGGAAGTAAAGCCGGCGGTCCCATGTCATAGATTTATGGCATAGTAAAGAACCTTCCACTAATTACACCTGTGTGAAGCTAAATTGTATAGGTTAAGAATGTAAACAACGCTCTTAGGTTCCTATGTTCGTTGCCAAGAGCCAACTGCAGTGGCATCTGGTAGCTAAGTTCTGAACTAGTAGTCGTTGACGGTGGCGTTTGGCGGCAAAAGTAGGAACTATTTGAAAAATTCAAATGTCTGCCGTCCTTACTTGAATTAAAAAACAGATAACACACACTAATACAGTCATTACAATAAATACCGGCTATCAGACAGATTCTACACACACCCAAAGTACACGGGGCTACATGACCGCGTTTTCCCAGCCCCTAAACTAAGGAACCAACCAACCAACGCTATTTTTACAATTGTGCCAAACGTTGAAAAGTCCCGGAAAAGAGTAAAAATGATCGTTTTGAAAACTTCCAACACATTGCAAAATATCATATTGAAATTTACTTCTGGTTTAAATGATTTTTTGAAAAAATGTTGTACAACAACATAGACCCTATCACAGCATCAATTAAGAAGAGACGGCTACTATTTTACGGTCTCCTTTTGAGGATGACTTATGATCGATTAACCAAAAGAATATGGAGTTTCATCAAGTCTAAGGCAACAAGGCCGAGATGGTTCGAGGAATGCGAAAAAGATCTCAGGCAAATTGGTATTATAAACCGATAAATTTCTGGCAGGAACACATTTAGAAGTTTGGTGAACAACTACCATGGTATCAACTTCCGGAAGACGGAGAGGACCTTTGTTCGAAGAACATAAACAGGCACTCGTCGCTGGGGTCAGAAGATACTGCAGGAAGTCAAAGCCGGAACAAGAACAAGACCTAGACACTAAAGTGAAGTTGGTTGTTACCACGCAGTCCATAGAGGCTCAACTCGATGTATAAAAATAAAAAAAATAAAAATTGAAAAAGAAACATGCTAAAAACGCTTATTAGCCTACTTTCGATTTTTGCAAAAAATGAAAGTAGACTTATGAGATCAACACAGGGCGAAAAAAGTGTGTCTGTCTGTGTGTGTGTATGTGTGTGTGTGAGTCTGTGTGTGTGTGTGTGTGTGTGTGTCTGTGTGTCTGTGTGTGTGTGTGTGTGTGTGAGTGTGTGTACTCTGAATGTCTGTCCCCCCCTATCAATTCGAACACGGTGAATGCGAATTGAACGAAATTTGGTACAAAGGTAGCACTAGCAAAGGACACCTCAGTGTCATGTTTTATATCGCCGCCATCTTGACGGAAACGTAATGGCGGCCAAACAAATGTTCAAAGCTTAAATCAAATTACGACTAACCTAATCATCCGATCTCTACCAAATTTTGCAACAACATACCTTTATAGAGGAAGCATCCTCTAACCAAATAACTAGGTCATTAGCCTAATAGTTTGCGGATGGCGGCCATCTTTGTGTGAAAATCGATTCCCCCTATTAATTCGAACACGGTGCAACCGAATGGAACGAAATTTGGTACAGAGGTATTAATAACAAAAGGCACCTCAGTGTCATGTCTTATATCGCCGCCATCTTGACGGAAACGTAATGGCGGCCACACAAATGTTCAAAGCTTAAATCAAATTACGATTAACCTAATCATCCGATCTCTACCAAATTTTGCAACAACATACCTTTATAGAGGAAACATCCTTTGACCAAATAACTAGGTCATTAGCCTAATAGTTTGCGGATGGCGGCCATCTTTGTGTGAAAATCAATTCCCCCTATTAATTCAAACACGGTGAAACCAAATGGAACGAAATTTGGTACAGAGGTAGTACTAACAAAAGGCACCTCAGTGTCATGTCTTATATCGCCGCCATCTTGACGGAAACGTAATGGCGGCCACACGAATGTTCAAAGCTTAAATCAAATTACGATTAACCTAATCATCCGATCTCTACCAAATTTTGCAACTACATACCTTTATGGAGGGAGCATCCTTTGACCAATCTAATAGGTTATTAGCCTAATAGTTTGCGGGTGGCGGCCATCTTTATGTCAAAATTGATTCCCCCTATTAATTCGAACACGGTGGAACCGAATGGAACGAAATTTGGTACAGAGGTAGCACTAGCAAAGGGCACCTCAGTGTCATGTTTTATAGCGCCACCATCTTGACTGAAACGTAATGGCGGCCACACGAATGTTCAAAGCTTAAATCAAATTACGATTAACCTAATCATCCGATCTCTACCAAATTTTGCAACTACATACCTTTATGGAGGGAGCATCCTTTGACCAATCTAATAGGTGATTCGCCTAATAGTTTGTGGATGGCGGCCATCTTTGTGTCAAAATCGATTCTCCCTATTAATTCAAACACAGTGAAACCGAATGGAACGAAATTTGGTACAGAGATAGCACTAGCAAAGGGCATCTCAGTGTCATGATTTATATCGCCGCCATATTGACAGAAACGTAATGGCGGCCACACAAATGTTCAAAGCTTAAATCAAATTACGATTAGCCTAATCATCCGATCTCTAGCAAATTTAGCAACAACATACCTTTATGGAGGGAGCATCCTTTGACCAAACTAATAGGTCATCAGCCTAATATTTTGCGGATGGCGGCCATCTTTGTGTGAAAATCGATTCCCCTTATCAATTCGAACACGGTGAAACCGAATGGAACGAAATTTGGTACAGAGGTAGCACTAGCAAAGGGCACCTCAGTGTCATGTTTTATATCACCGCTATCTTGACGGAAACGTAATCGCGGCCACCCAAATGTTAAAAGCTAAAATGTAATTACGACCAACCTAATAATCTAGTCTCTACCAAATTTTGCAACACCATATCTTTATGTGGGAAACATATTCAGACCAAACTGCAAGAACATCAGCCCAATAGTTTGCAGATGGTGGCCAAGTATGTGTGCAAATCGATTCCCCCTATCAATTCAAACACGGTGAAACCGAATTGAACGAAATTTGGTACAGAGGTAGCACTAGCAAAGGGCACCTCATATTCAGGTTTAATATCCCTATAGCACGTTGGATTTCAACAAGCTACTACAACCAACATTCAATCATACTCCTTGAAAAGGACAAAGAGTTATAACAAAACCCATGCATTTAGGAGAAAGTAGGCTATATGTTCTTTACTGAACATCTTGTTTTTAAAATGGAACTCGATTTACAGATTTAATTAACATTGATGTTTCATTGTTTTAATCTATTCTTTGAATCTTTTTATCTGCAATTTGTTGGAAGCAGATTTTTGTATTTCTCAAAACGGAAGTAGATATTTTGATTTTGATTTGACCATGTATGGGTTGACACTAGCGCTCGTATTGATAGATTTAGTGAACGACATATGACAATGAATGTGGTCTAATGCTTGGTGTGCATGACTTGTCAGTTTAGTGCGTGTCACCATGTAAGTGGCGTGTGATTAATACACAACATATACAAAAGTGCAATAATAAAATTAAAAAACAGAGAGTAGTAAGATTCAGCGACGAACCTGGAAGGAGTCGACAACAAGATGATGACATTGTAATCATTGGACGATCAACAACTACAAATGGAATTACTTCAAATAAACGCAAACCTCGCCAACAGAAGACGAAGACAGACGATACTCGAATGGTTTCGTTCAAACAATACATGGACACCAAGCGTTAGACCATATCCTTTGTCTATCCACTATGTCTATCAATACGAGCGCTAGTGTTGACCCATATTTGGTAAATCAAACTCGAAATATCTACTTCCATTTTGACTGACAAGTCATGAACACCAAGAGTTAGACCACATCCTTTGTCGTATGTAGTTCACTAAATTGATGTTTATTATTTCTTTTCATTTTTGTTATCCTAAAATCTGAATTCCCAAGTCATGTTTTCAACATTAAGTTCCCAGCCTAAAGGGGAATTGATTTTACATAAGAGCGTTTTGTTTGGGATAAATTCTCATGAAAAGTTTAAATACTTGTTTTCCCGCCTAATGTACAGTAATTGGGCACAATCTGGCTTGACTGACTAAAAAGCTTTCTATAATATATACGAATGTCAACAGACCTCGTGAACTGTTCAAATTATTCAAGAATTCGAATTAACCATGTTTGATTTTTAGTTAGTTAGTTAGTTAGTTAGTTAGTTATTGTTGTTTTAAGGGGCGGAACTACGAGGTCATCTGCCCCTGTTGTTGTTTGAGTCTTCAGTCTATTGACTGATTTGATGCAGCACTCCATGCCTCCCTGTCTTGAGCTAATCGTTTCATCTCTACATAGCTACCACATCCTACATCCGAGGCAATCTGTTTAACATATTCTAACCTTGGTCTACCCCTACAGTGTTTGTCCTCGACCCTTCCTTCCATAACTAAGCTTGCCATTCCTGGGTGTCTTTGTATGTGTCCTACCAACCTATCTCTTCTCTTCATTAGCAGTCGCCAGAAACATCTCTCCTCTCCCACTCGTCTTAATACATCTTCGTTTGTAACCCTATCTACCCACCTGATCTTCATCATTCTCCTGTAATACCACATTTCAAATGCTTCAATTCTCTTTTTTCTGCTGCTCCAACAGTCCAAGTTTCACTTCCATAGAGCGCCACGCTCCAGAAAAAGGCTTTCAAAAATGTTTGATTGTATTAGGAAATATAGATATTTTGGAAGTCATTTGTCAGTGTTGTCTTATAGGCAATTTATATGCAAATTCTTCATTCTGTCAACACAAAATAAAACAGGCAGTTCCGCGAAGAATAAAATAGCATATTTTCATATATCCTATTGGTCTTACTTAGGACACGAGAAATGAGAATGGGATTTAAAATTTTAAAAAACACAGCCACCATTTTTAAGTTCTCATAAAATTTCATTAAATTAGCCGTCAGTATATTAAGGCTTGTATGTTGATATATCGTGCCAAGTTTCACAGCGTTCGGATGAAAGGTCGCGAGAAAAACTCAATTTAAATATTTCAATTTCGCGTGTTCGCCATGTTAGTTTTGTGCTCACTAGGCTATTGAATGATCAATATGTGAACTTACAGTATGCTAATAGCCTCTATCAACATACATAATTTTAGTTTGATTGCTGTAATAGATTCGTAGATATTGAGAAACATCTAAATATTTCGGATGATCGCCATGTTGGATTGTTATTTGTGTACGCCATAGAGTTATATACCATTATATGAAAATTATTGCGTAGGTTAATTATTCAAACGTTCACTTCGATCGCATGATTAGGACACAATAAATAAAAAACTTAATTTTAAAATTTTGCACAGCCGCCATCTTGAGGTTATGTAAACAATTGAACAAAATTCGGTTTTTTAAATACCGAGAAAAGTCTAATTAATGTTTCAACTTCACTTGGCCGCCATTTTCGTTTTGTACTGCACAGGTTTATGAGAGCCACGTGGATGAACTTGTAGTAGTACCTTTTATCACCGTACAATATTTCAGGGTGATATCTGTTACGGTTGCGGAGATATAGAATGTAGTGAAATTGCTCGCGTAGCCGCCATGTTGGATTGGCAAAACGTGTTAACATTTGAAAGACACAGTCGAGGTTGGACAAGGCTTGGCAGTGATCACTTGGTAGGCTTACGCCTTTCATGGGTGGGGGCATAATGCAATAAAAACAAGATGTTCAGTAAAGAACATATAGCCTACTTTCTCCTAAATGTATGAGTATAGTTATAACTCGTTGTTATTATCAAAGACTATAATAGAATCATTTCTTGGTTGAAGACCTTAGAAACTATTTACCTCTACCAAACGCCACAACCTAGAAAAAAACTGCTACCATCATTGAAGATCTAGAGACATAATCGACCGGACTGGCTGCGTGGCTCAGCGGTAACGCTCTCGCTTGCTGGGCCCTAGGTTGCAGGTTCGTATCCTGGCGCAGTCAGCTGGCATTTGAGGGTGCACAAATGCGAGGGAGCAGTGTCAGTAGATTTACTGGCACGTTAAAGATCCCCTTCGGGCCAAAATTCCGGCACCCCGGCGTATCTAAAAGCAGCAGTAGTTAAAAGGGACGTAAAACAAACAACATTATTATTATTGTTATTATTACATAATCGACCTGCCGTGGGCAACATCCAACTTTGAGTTGAGGCATGTCTTTACACGTCTGGTTGTGCATGGCTTTCACAACCCTAATTGAATTAACAAATCTTTCCATGACCCTACAGAGACGCGTGTATACAAACTATGTGGATATTTTCGATTGCTATTTGCCTGAAATAAAAGTAGTAATTAATAACCTGAACTAGCACCAACGGCTAGAATTCAGTTACTATGTGAAATCGTTTTCTTCTTTACTTCAAATAACATTTTCAAGTAACGCAAAATAGGCTGTTACAAACCCTTTAGAAAAAAAAGTAAAAATGTATCGTAGTATCATCTTGCCATTCTTCAAGTTCGATGGGCATAGAATGCCAATGGTATACGGTACTATCCAATGGAGTCCCACGTAGACCAGTCGTGACATCTAGTGGAGAAGTATCGAACAATATAACCCTAACAGGGCGAGTACATTCTAGTGGCCATAAAAAGAAACTTTTCAATAAAATCTTGAAGTTAATAAGTAGGCCGGCGTGCAGTTACCTTTTTGGCTGCTGGATGTCTCGAGCAAATCTGCTGGTGAATTATGTTTTAATTAAATATATATCTTCCACCGTAATATGCAAAATAAAACGCCTAATTTTAAAACGTCTGAATCATTACAAAACAATAAATATATAAAATTTCAAGCAAAAAACCAAACTCTGATGGGGTTTGAACCATAGGCATATGAGTGATAGGCCAACGCTTTACCACGGATCCATTTGTGCCAACGAACATCGTTCTATATAAAATGACTTACATATAACTTGTTAGCAAATAATGATTTAGACTAAACGATTTCATCAGTGGAGTATATTATTTATTTATAAAGCATTTCATACAAAGTTTATTTATTTTGTATCAGTACGCTATATTGCATGCAATTCTCAAATTAGTGAAATATAAGTCAGGCACAAGATATCCGCTGCCATCCTGTCTTCTTACCGAGACGGCTCAGCTTTTTAAAATCACTTCTGCACTATAGTATTACAAAATAAACTTTTAATTTTGAACGTGCCTCTTCCTTTAGAACAGTTAAATCGATTCTCGGCTCGATAATCGGAACTGGTGGGTCCCATGATATGGATTATAAAGTTTGCATAATTCGCACGGCCGCCATCCTGAAATGGTACGGCCGATGACTTGTAGTTTGGTCACAAGACGCGTCCCATATGAAGGTATGTTATTACCAAATTTGGTAGAGATCGGATAATATGGTTAGTCGCTATTTGATTTTACGTTTTGAACGTTTGAGTGGACGCCATTCAGTTTTGGTAAAGATGGCGGCGATATAAAACATGGCACTGAGGTGCCCTTTGCTTGTTCTACCTCTGTACCAAATTTTGTTCAATTGGGTTTCACCGTGTTCGAATTGATAGGGGGGGGGGGGACAGACATTCAGAGTACACACATTCACACACACACACACACAGAGAGACTCACACACACACATACACACACACAGACAGACACACAATTTTTGGCCCTGTAGTGATCTTAAGTCTACATTCATTTTTTTGCAAAAATCGAAAGTAGGCTAAAAATAGTACGTAGAGTTGAAAAAAAAACAAATAACCAATGACTTTTGGACAATTTACTACGGCCACTGTGTGCTGATACATAAGACTTGGAACACTAGACTCCTGCACTGTCTTCATACCATGCAAATGGCACAGTGCAAGAAATGTCTGAAGTAGCGGGAGCTGTTTTGCTACCCTCTTTGGAACTGTCAAACAGGCATTACTAATATTGGAAAGCACATTGACCGGGTTGCAAGTTACGAGAGATCATGAGTTCAAAGAAAGCAGAAATAAACGAAGTAACGATACCGCAGTAAGAAAGAACGTGGGTCGTAGTTGTGGAAAAGTTCACCGACTTCCATAAATAATGAAGAAAGAAGGAAGGAAGGAAGGAAGCTTGTAGTTTAACGTGACCGTTAATCTTGAGATCATGAGCCACGGGACCTCCTTTTTGCGTGGAATCCGAACCACAGGACATGGCGCTTAAAGGGAGGAACATCTAGATTATTTGCCCCTAATGGTACAGCAAATTTTTATACTCATTGTAATGCACTGGCGTCTAATTTAGTTCAATTGTTTACATAACTTCAAGATGGCGGCTGTGGGAAATATTTCACTGACATTCTATATCTCCGAAACTATTGCTGATATCACCCTGAAATATTTTACAGTGATTAAAGGAACCACTACAAGTTTAACTACAGTATGTAACTTTCAAAAACCTGTAAAGTACAAAACGAATATAACGGCCAAGTGAAGTTGAACCATTTTAATAGACTTTCCTCGTGATTTAATCATATGAGCGCAGTGAAATATGGTACAGTAAATGATTATACATATTATAATGCACTGGCATCTGATTCATAAGTCCACATATAGGACTTTCAATAATCTGGTGATCACAAATCCAACATGGCGGTGACGCAAAGTATAAATATTTAAATGGACGTTTCTCGCGATTTAACCATCCGAGTGCAGTGAAACTTGGTACGGTAAATGCTTGTACAAATCTCAATTCACTGGCATCCAATTTATTTGCATTACTCATAACCACAAGATGGCAGCTGTGCAAAATTTTAAAATCTCGTTTTTACTTCTTGTGTCCTAATCATGCTATTGAAATTTGAATTCTACACGTACACAATAATGTTCATATAATAGTGCATAACTCTAAGACCTACATATATAAAAATCCAACATGGCGACTATGCATAATATTAGACGGTTCTCAATATCTACGAATCTATTACAGCAATCAAACTGAAATTTTGTATGTTGATAGAGGAAATTAACATAGGTAGGATGTATGGAAATAGGCTTTAGTTCTTCATGAAACTACTTGTTGCACATAAAAGCATGTTATTTTGAAATAATATCTTATTTCTTCCAGGTTAGTGTATATAAATACTTGTTTTCCCGCCTAATGTAACTGGGCACAATTTATGTTGACCGATTGTAAACCTTTCTTTAATAGAACACTGAAAAATGGCTTCTAACATTTCAACTAAATAACTATGAAGAAAATATGTTAATTACAGAATCATTATTGTCATCTTTATTACTAAGGAAAAATGTCCACTTTAAAGAAACATTCGATATACCATATAGTGGTTGGTTGGTTCCTCAGTTTAGGGGCTGCAAAAACGTGGTCATGTAGCCCCGTGTACTTTGGGTATGTGAAAAATCTGACTGATAACCGGTGTTAATTGTGATGGCTGTATTAATGCGTGTTGTCTGTTTTTAATTCAAGTAAGGACTGCAGACATTAGATTTTCAAGTAGTTCGAAATATTGCTACCAAACGCCACCGTCAACGACCAACTAGTTCTGAACTTTATTTATAGATGCCACCGCAGTCGGCTCCTGGCGACGAACGTTGGAACCTAAGAGCATAGACAAATATAACCTATAATTTAGCTTCACACAAATGTAATTAGTGGAAGGTTCTCTATCATGCCATAAATCTATGGCATAGGACCGCCGGCTTTACTTTCCCTCCGAGGGAAGGCATAGTGAGGGATTTTTAACGCCGTTAAAAAATCCGACGACTTCGGCCGGGTATGAACCCGTGACCATGGGTATAGAAGCTCAGCATGCTACCAACTACGTCACCGAAGCCACCTACCATATACTGTATACTTCATGTGTGTTTGAGAGAGGTAATCACCCCTTTAACTAGCATGTTGGGCCAGCTAAGGGGTTAAGCGAGGGCAAGTAACTCACAGCCGAGCCAAGACCCCTGTTTTTGGTGGACTTATTGATCTCCTCTCGACACGAACACGCCACTAGCAAGTTCCACACAGATGTTTTCTGACCTCTGTCGATATAAATAATTACTCGCCTCTGTTCGTTCATTTTGCACAAAAACAAGAAAGGAACGCTTCTTTATCCCGGCAGGAATTAATAGCTTCTTTGAGGTCCAGGTGGTCATGGAGGGCGGCAGCAATATATCTGCTATCAGCCTCAGCGGCAGGGGTCATGAGGAAGTCTGCTATCACACACAGGCTCGGAAACGGCCGGCCATGGATCGCCATTAACTCTGTTATAGGTTGGGCTCGAGCACGGGAAGTTTGTCATTTATTTCCTTGCTTAGTCCTTGTACCCTGGTGACCTGATTATTGACCTCTCACCCGCTATGCCAAGAATTACCAGCAGTTTAGTCACATAACTGGACTTCCAGGGCTCATCACCTAAGGGTCAACAAGAGCATTTCTCTGGGGTTTCTGTATATTAATTCATTCTTGCTTTTATTCATCGTGTTAATGTAGATTCATGTACTTGAGTGTGTGGAATTGGTTGTGGTCTTTATTTACGTACGTACCATTCGTACGCACAAACCTTGTAGTTTTACGTGACGAGATAGGAAGTATATTGATGCTTTTGAGCTCTGGTGTTGGAGAAGGATACTGCGTATCCCTTGGACAGCCAAGAAGACGAATGTATGGGAAATTCAAAAAATCAAACCAGATCTGTCGCTTGATGCATTGATTACATGATTACAGCTGTCATATTTTGGACACATTATGAGATGTTCTGATTCGTTGGAAAAGACAATTATGCTTGGAAAGGTGGAAGGTTCTCAGAGACGAGGGTGGCCAGCATTGAGATGGATCGACTCCATCAAATCCAATATGAATATACTCGTATCAGTGAAGGATCTGAAGTATATGGCTGAAGACCGAATCATATGGAGACAGTCCATCCATGAAGTTGATAGGAGTCAACGCCGACTTGATGGCACCTGATCATAATCATCACCATTCGTATGGCGTAGAATTGGGAAACCCATGGAAAACAACTACTAAGGTGACTGAGGTAGTATCGAATCTCAGTTTTGCATTACCAGCCCGACTGAACCCTATTCCAGCCCTCAGACAAGGATTGATTAAATTTATTGACAGAGCCGAAAATAGAATAGAACCAGGACCGTCATGAATGCTAGCCACTACACCACAAGTGAATTACAGTACTTCTGGGATTTACATAGGAGATTTATCATTGCCAAAGACGAAGTATCTTTCTATAAAGGTCCCCCGCCTTAGCTATGCTCGTTAATTCATGCACCACGGTCGCGAGGGCAGCTGCAGCAAGTCTGGAGTTTGCAGGTTCAAATCCCGACGCTGACAGCAGCTATCTAGAGTGTGGTTTTCCCTGAGTTGATCCTAAATGCCTCCAGGCAAATGCCGGGATAGTATCTTACCTCACGTCGAGGGGTACCTACCCCATCTCTATCTCTAATACAGAGACACACTATTACAGTCATCACATAAATTCAGATTTTATCAAGACAGGTTCAACACATACCCAACTACATACCAGACTGGTGTCCAAGATGTTCCAAACCCCTTAATTTAATTATTAACGACGACGACGAGAACAACACGAACAAACCTTGTAGTTTTACGTGGCTCTAATTAATCTCGCACCAGTCCCGTGGTGTTGGGCTAGCGCGCATGCCTCTCACCCGGAGGTCCCGGGTTCGATTCTTGACTCCGTCAGGGATTTTAGAAACTGACGTGAGGGCTGCAACAGGGTGCACTCAGCCTCGTGAGGACAATTGAGTAGCTACTTGACAGTGCGGCAGCGCCCCGATCACGATCACGAAAACCATAATTAACGGCCAAGGGGACCCGATGCACTGATCATGCGTCACCCCAATATCTGTAGGCCAAATGGCTGGGCAGCGGTCGCTTGGTAGCCCTAGGCCCTTCATGGGCTGTAGTGCCAGTTATTAATTAATCTCGCAATCATAAGCTTCGCACCCATTTTTCTCGCGGAATCCGAACCACTGGCCGTCATATTTTACATCGTAGAATCGAATCTGGTGCACCATCAGTTTAATTTTAATATTTTTATCTCGTAGATATCGAACTGAATACTTCCACTGGGAGGGCTGGGCTGGGTTGCTTATCGCTAAACTATATCTTAGTAGTATCTTGCCACGGTGGGTGAGTGGTTAACGTGTCGGTCTACTAACCCCTAGCTTGCAGGTTCGCTCTTGGCCGTGGTAGGTGATTATTGAAAGGCGGCAAAAATTACGACATCATGTCATACGATGTTGGCATGTGAAAGAACCCATTTGAATTCAGTAGCCCATGTTCATAATGGCAAAATTTATCTCGGGAGTTTCCACCAACACAAGTTCCTTATTTCTCTACTAGAAAGCGCTATAATTTTCAAGAAGCTTAGATATCGAACCTCCTTGACTTTCATAGTGCTCCAAGGAACAACATGCAAGCTACCCTTTGGGTGTCAAATAACAGAGCTCGCACCTGGCACACGAGGCCGTACGATACTATTATTATTATTATTATTATTATTATTATTATTATTATTATTATTATTATCTATTTATTTATTCTACTTACAGTCAGTACCATGACTCATATCGGTACATTACGTACAAGAAAATGAGTCAAGTAACACTTAAGCCTATAGCATACATTTTCGAATAGCATAGATGTTTGACAGTTAATTTTGTCTTCTCTTCTTATCTTCCATGTCTCTTTTTCACAAGAGGATCCAAAGAAAAATCCTAATGTGTATTCAAAAACCCTCTAACGATGCTGCAGGTTTTCAGAATTGCAGCCTTTTGTGCAATAGTATGGGTGAATATGGGAAGATTTAGTGTAGCTAGATTTACTGAAAAGGATTTAGGTGTCAGGCCAGTGGGAGAAAGGAGGAAAGGAAGAATCGTCACATTTTTTTGTCTCCAGATTCTAGCAACCTCCATAGCTAGAGGAGTATATTTTTCAATCTTTTCTCTGTATTTATGGTGGATATTATGGTCATTCGGAACAGATATGTCAATCAAGTACGTGTGATGGTTCTTCTTATCAGTTTAAGTTATATCTGGTCTATTATGAGGAGTTGTTTTGTCTGTTTGAATAGTGCGATCCCAATACAGCTTGTAATCTTCGTTTTCCAGCACACTTTCTGGAGAGTATTTGTAATAAGGCGTCCTGTCGTGTATGCGAGATCAGGTTAGGGCGAGTTCTTGATGAATGACTTTGGCAACATCGTTATGCCTCTCAGTGTAAGATGTTGGCGCTAGAATTCTGCAGCTGCTGGTAATATGCTCTATGGTTTCTGGACCGGTATTGCACTTCCTGCATTCGTCATCTATAACAGTCTGATCTTTCAGGATGTGTTTCCTATAACTTTTTGTGGTGATAACTTTGTCTTGTATCGCCTGGTTAAATCCCTCAGTTTCTGGAAACAGCTCTCCCCTTGACAACCATGTGTTCGAAAGCTGTTTGTCAATATTCTTGTCATTGCACTGGTTGTAGAATCTGCCATGAAGTTCTTTTCCAGCCCATCTCTGCACCTTCTCTCTGTTCAGTGTCTTCTTGTCTTGCATGACGAAATTTCCTTCATGCAGATTCAAAGGAGTGTGGTTGAAGTCAGCTTGTGCTACCGCTCGATGTAAAACACTGGTATCTTTCCGAGAATGAAAGTAATTCCTTAGATGTATAACTTGTTGATTGTGCAGAGCTATAGCATCAAGAATACCTCTGCCTCCTTCATTTCTGGGTGTTGTTACTCTCTCTATACAAGCATTGGGATGCAACATTCTGTGTTTCGTAAGCATAGTTCTTATTGTGCGGTTAATGTTCTCTAGATCTGTTTGAGACCATTTTAAAACACCAAACGAATACATCAGCACAGATATAGCATATGAATTGATAGCTTTTGTTAGGTTATGAGCACTAAGCTTGGTTTTCAGCAGTAGTACTAACCACACATTATTCCGACCACTTCTTGGTGTAGCGGTTACAGTTCCTGTCTATCACCTCGGAGATCCGGATTCGATTCCCTGCCCTGCCAATAAATTTTAATTCTGGTCTGAGGGCTGGAACTGGGTACACTCGACCTCGTGAGGCGAAACTGGAAGAGGGAGGAGGGGGTAAATTCCTACCTCAGCCATCCTGGAAGTGATTTTCTGTGGTTTTCCTCTTCTACCTCAGGCAAATGCCGAGATTGTTCCTAACCTAAGGTCTTCCCAATCATATCTCTAATTAACAAATATACCTACACACTAGTAGGCTACAGCCTTTATAGTAACACAGGTAATCACACATAATCCACAAACATGGAGCTAAATGATCACGATGTCGCAATGATCCTAAGATAAGAAACAACTGCACTTTATTCCACACATTTGCAAATTAGTGCTTGAGGCCCACGACTGTTAGTTATTTTGTTGTCTTGTATAGAGTAGATGCTTGCTTTGATAGATCTTGTTCTGATGTTTGCTTGACGAACGAAATATGTTATCGTTGTAACTTCCCTCCCGTATTATAACCTTTGCAAATTTAATCACATGAAGATATTTTTCAAGTAGAATATCATATATCCCGCTTAGTAATTGGTCATAAATTCGTGTAGACTGAGTGAACGTTATCAATATTGTTAATAACCCATACTCTGAAAAATGGTTTTAAAGCATTCTAGACTAGTTGGTTGGTTCCTTAGTTTAGGGACTGCGACAACGCGGTCATGTAGCCTCGTGTACTTTGTGTGTGTGTAGAATCTGTCTGATAACCGGTGTTAATTGTGATGGCTGTATTAGTGTGTGTTATCTGTATTTTAATTCAAGTAAGGACTGCACACAGTAATTTCAAGTAGGTCCTACATTTGCTACCAAATGCTACCGTCCACGACACCTAGCTTGCGGACTTGGCTACTAAATGCATCGCAGTCAGCACCTGGCGGTTAACGTTGGAACTAACAGAGCATTATAATTCTAACCTACAAATTTTGGCTTCACACAAGTGTAGTTAGTGGAAGGTTCTTTTACATAAATCTATGACATGGGACCGCCGGCTTTACTTCCCCTCCGAAGGAAGGCATACTGAGGGATTTATAACGCTCTTAGAAAATCTGACGACTTCGACCAGGTTTGAACCCGTGACCTTGGGCATAGAAGCTCAGCATGCTACCAACTACCTTCAAAGAAAGCGCCGAATTTTCAAATAAGTAACCCATTTGGAAAAACAAGCAAATTAAGGATGTATGTTTTAGAGTAAGTGACGTCGTGGCGGCATGGATCGCATATTGTATAAGGAAACTTGGAAATAAACAAGGTGGAGAATTCGTCACTGGCAAGAGCGTTATAAAATATGAGACTGTTGATCTGTGCTGGTCACATCTCAAGATGTGAGCTGTCATCTCAGATTAGGGTGAACCAACTGGTGAAATTCTTCCTTGATCGTAAATAAGTTATAGCTTAAAAATACTCAAACGTTCGGAATGTGTTTACTGGTGGAAAGTTACGGAGAATGACAGCATCGCAGAATGAGAGGAAGAGAATACGTGAGCCATTCCTCCTACAAGTTAAAAAAACAACAACATCAGATCAGTGGCGTAACTAGGATTTGCTTCTGGAGGGGAATGAGTGGAATCAAATCTGAGCTAATAAGGTATGAAGAACGTTCTGATGGGTATATTCTCCGTGTAGGACGGAACAATTCATTTTCAAGTTGTCTCTTCTGTTACTTTTTTCTCTATTGGTTTTATTTCATTTTTGTAATTCTATTTTTGTTGTGATTTTTGCTTTGATTTTCTTCTTGCTTTGGTTTTTGATTTTGTGCTTTGTGTTTTTTGTTTGGTTTTTGCTTTTCCTTTTGTTTTTATATTTTGTGATTTTTCTTTCTATGATTTTGATTTTGGTTTTAAGCTTTCGTTTTCTGTTTATTTTGCTTTTATGCTTTGTGCTTTTTGTTTATATTTCTTCTGTTTTTGTTTTTATGCTTTGTGTTATTCGTTTGTTTTGCTTTTGTTTTTGGTTTTATGCTTTGACCATTTGTAATTTTGATTTTGGTTTTGGGTTTATGCTTCGTGTTTTTTGTTGGTTTGCTTTTGTTTCTGGTTTTGTGTGTTTTGGCATTCAATTTTGCTTTTATTTTCATTTTTTGTTTTACTTTGTGCTCTTGTTTTTGATTTATGCTTTGTGTTATTTGTTTGTTTTACTTTTGGTTTTGGTTTTATGCTTTGTGTTTTTGTTTATTTTGCTTTTGTTTTTGGTTTTATGCTTTCTGTTCATTATTTGTTTGCTTTTAATTTTCCTTTTATTTCTTTTGCTTCGTGCATTCGGTTTTGATTTTTGTTTTGTGTTATTTGTAGGTTTTCCATTTAGTTTTAATTTTTTGTTTTTGTTTTATGGGCAAAATGATATATGTCGAGACACAACTACACGTTTTTGATCTCGATAGCATTTTAGACGTTTTATTTGCACCTATTAAAAGTACAAAAGCTAGACATTTTTTAATATTTGGCTCTGAGAGGGGGGGGGGGGGTGATTTCCCTGATCACCGCCACGATGTTACGCCACTGCATCAGATATTGAGTATTTAGGTAAATACTGGGCGTAATGCCCGGAGGCGTTTTGTCTCCAATCTTTCTGAAGATGGCTTCAATAGTATTTTTCAATGTGTTGGAAGAGTCAGACCTAATGAATACATTTCAACGACTACGTCTGGTGACGTTCAGCTTAAACGCTAAACAACTTTCCCTTTATAAATAGCAATAACATTTTCCATTATAGGAAAATGTGAGAAAATTGCCGTATTGATTAATAGATAATTAATTAAAATATTCCACCAATCAATTCAAATTATATTCAAATTAGTACATGTTTCGATCCAACAATGGGACCTTCTTCAGCGAATTAGAATTAATCCTTAAGAAACTAATTTAATAAAACTGTTGAGAAATGAAAGTATGTAAAATATGTAGGCTACAGGATGAAATGAAGAAACTGGAAAAGCAATGAATAAGAACGATGAAAATCTAAAATCTAATGGTAAGTATTCTTGTAAAATATTAATATTTTTTTTCGCTATCGTTTTACCCTCCAGGGTTGGCTTTTCCCACGGTCTAAGCGAGGGATCCCACCTCTACCGCCACTGAGGGCAATGTCCTGGATCTTGAGACTCTGAGTCAGGGATACAACTGGGGTGTGTGACCAGCACTACTCCAGGCGTCCTCACCTGCAAAGCGAACAGGGGGCCTGATGAAGGGATGGTAAGTGTGGGACGGTTAGGCAAGGAAGTGGGAAGGAGGCGGCCGTGGCCTTAGAGTAGGAACCATCCCGGCATTTGCCCGAAGACGAAGTGGGAAATACGGAAAACTACTTCGAGGATGGCTGAGGTGGGAATCTAACCCCCTCTACTCATTTGGGCCACCCGAGGCTGTGTATACCCCGTTCCAGTCCTCATACCACTTTTCAAATTTCGTGGCAGAGCCGGGAATCGAACCCAGGACCTCCGGGACGGCAGCTATGCTGACCGCTACGCTACGGATGTGACAAATATTAAATAAGAGAATCAATTTGTAATCAAATAGAACCTTTATGTTCGACGATGTCGAAATGTAAATATTATAATGTCAGAAAACTCTACTTTAATGAGGTTCATTATGGTACACGTTTTCATTATGTGACAGTTTTTCCCACCAATTAGAGCTCAAGAAACAGTTTTTTGACCAATTAGGTAAGGATAGCATCGCACCTGCGCAGAGTTTCAAGGCCTTCTTATTTAAATTTCACTGCGTGGCCTAGTGTCATAGTGAGGTAATCGAGGAAGCTATGGTCAAATACAAGGTATTCTCTGCGTCCCATGCGCTCTGTTCAGTACATAAAACTGGCGAAATCTCGACAGATATTTATGAATATTTATGTTCGAACATAAAATAGTTATAATAATTATCGTCGAACATAAACAGTCGTATGCAACTCGCCTATAATGGTAAAGACACTCGTATGGAAATTATAAAACTCGCTTACGCTCGTTTTATAAACATACTCGTGTTTTAATTATTGCCATTATAGGCTCGTTGCATAATGTACTATTATTTAACCAAATTATTTGTAAGAATGTCAATTTTATTGTTAAAATATAAGATTATCGTTTTCAATTGTACAAAATTGTGGCAAATTGTAAAAAATACGTACATATTGTATATTTTAATTGTGTAAATATTTCATTGATGTAATAATAAGTCGTACGCAAAATAAATAATCACTGTGTTGCTTTGTTGTTGTTGTTGTTGATTTTATCAGTGCTTGTTATGATTTCATATTTGAGCGGCTTCGGTGGCGTAGTTGGCAGCATGCTGAGCTTCTATGCCCAAGATCGTGGGTTCAAACCCGGCCGAAATCGTCGGAATTTTCTAAGAACGTTAAGAATGCCTCAGTATGTCTTCCTTCGGAGGGGAAGTAAAGCCGGCGGCCTCATCTCATAGATTTGTGGCATGTTAAAGAACCATCCACTAATTACACCTGTGTAAAGCTAAATTAATATAGGTTAAACATTTGACTAACGTTCTTAGGTTCCTACGTTCGTCGTCAAGAGCCGACTGCTGTGGCATCTGGAAATTAATTTCTGAACTAGTTGGTCGTTGACGGTGGCGTTTGGTGGCAAAAGTTGGAACTACTTGAAAATTGATTGTCTGCAGTCCTTACTTGAATTAAAACAGATACACACACTAATACAGTCATCACAATTAACACCGGTTATCAGACAGATTCTACATACACCCTAAGTACACGGGGCTACATGACCGAGTTGTCGCAGCCCCTAAACTGAGGAACCAACCAACCAACCAACTATGATTTCATAGTAATAAACTGAAGGGTAGACCAATATCTTTTGGCAAAGTACTAATTATTTCTAGGTTTAAGTGTTCGATTTAAGTTTTAGGTAAATCCAATGCGTGGTGAACATATTTGTTCTGTGTAACAGAAGGCCATGCAGCCTGAACAGTGCCAAGACATAAATAAGACAATAGAAGGAATTCCGTTCAATACTTGGTGCAGAATCCCAGGCCAAGATGCATACCCCTGTGGGAGGTTAATTTTCTAATTACCCTTGCGAGGTACGGTAACTAACTCCTGATGAGCAATATGAGAAAGTGTAATGAAGTTATGATTGGAAAACTTCTTAATGGTCCTCTCATTCATAGATTGGGTAAGAGTTACGGTGAAACACGATGAGTAACGTTCTTCGCCCGGGGGTTTCAGAATAACTGTCTTGCGTGTTGGCTGTGAATCAGATCAATTTACATGGTGTGGAACAATGACTAGATCTTGGAATAGAATTATAGTGAACACATCGTGGTTATTCCAACTTTGATGAAATTAAACGCTTTTGTTGTTGTTGCTTATTTAAGGGGCTACGACATCGTGGGTAAATAGACCCATGTTTTAGGTGAGTGTAGAATTTGTGTGTTAACCTGTGTTATTGTGAAGACTGTATTAGTGTGTGTATTTGTAAATTGGGGATAGGATTGGGAAGGAAGCGCCCGTGGCCTTAAGTTAGGAACCATCCCGACATTCGCCTGGAGTAGAAATGGGGAAATCAAGGAAAAACTACTTCCAGGATGGATAAGGTTGGAATCAATTCTTCCTATTTTCAGTTTTTCCTCACGAAGCTGAGTGTTCCCCGTTTCAGCCCTCACACCAAAATTAAAATTTCTTGGCAGAGCCGGGAAACGAACCCGGACCTCCGGGGCAACAGCCAAGAACGCTAGCTTCTACACCACGAGTTGGTTGGAATTAAACATAGTTTCCATGTTGTTTAGCAGAATGAAAATTACGCAGGAAAGTGAGGCGGATACTTGTTTCATTATTATTATTTGTATATTATTATTATTGTTGTTGTTATTATTATTGTTATTATTATTTATTAATTAATTAATGCAGGGGCGGCTCGGATCATCAACTTGTTGGCAGGGTGGGTGAATATCAGAGGTTCACATTTCGTCACTTTACAGAAATCTATACAAGAGTTCATTTGCCCAAATTTTCTTTCAAACTTAGCCCATTATGCAGTAAATAGTACCAAATTATAAATATCTTATTCATGTCTTATTTTCCAAATACACTATGCAAATTACATAAATTTACCATCACTATCAATGTAGGCCTATACCTTCTAGTCAGTCATCACGCTATTATCAAATTAGATTAGGTGGGGCAAGTTACGTAAATGGCCTGCAATAGTCTCAGTAGCAATACTTATTTCAGAATTTATGTATGTTTTTAAACTTCTCCCCTAGGGACCAGGATCTGATGATGACCGCGTGACGGTTGAAGCGTGTCAATAACACACCACTTTGCAAAGTCATTCCATCCTCAGAATATCGTCAACGTTAGTTGGTTAGTTAGTTATTGTTGTTTTAAGCGACGGGACAGCAAGGTCATCTGCCCCTATTGTCAACATTATCATCTAAGTTAAGAGTAGTTACAAATTTCATCGACAGAGACCGGGTATCGCATGCAAGTCAGGACAGGATGACGTGCTCATTAGTCAGTTGCAAGCTAATGAAGTGTGATGACTGGGCTTGAATAGGATACTCTAACGGTTAAGTACTCATGACCATAAGAAGAAATCAATGTGCATGCTCTAATATTATTATATTGTTTTGAAGCTTAACAATACATCCTTAAAAATTTTTAAACGTAATTGGCGCCATAATATTTAACAATGGCAAAACACTCAAAAATGCAGCTGTAAACTACATAAAGGGAAGAATGGTATTACTCTAGTAGGTCTATTGAAGAAGCGTTTGCATTGGTTCCTATTTACGAAAAACTCCAGCGATAAAAATAATATCTCCCCTCTAACAATTTAATATTTCTCGACTGATTCACTTTTTGTGGCAGCCAGTGTGGATTAAACGTGTGAATGAGCTAGAGTGGTGATATAAACCCCACCAGTTAGTTTGAGATAACTAAACTCATTCTATTCCATTCCAAACCATCCCACAAGTTGGCACATTATCTGTCTCACGCCTGGACATTCCCGCACAGCGTTCCTCTCTTGTTTCCAATTAAAACTCCTCTGAATGGACCTCAGCTGGTCAGTACAGGAAATGGCGGTTCTGAGATCCCCCTCGCTAGCTTATTTGCTCTACAGCGGCTTGGACGACGTTGTATCTTTTCCAACCCTCTTGATCCCTTTCACAATAACGACTCTGTCCATCTTCTTCGTCATCACATAAAACGGTTTGGCTTCTAAACAACGAAATAGGTTCCGTGCAAAGCTCTGCCAGGCTCTTCCATCTAAAGAAGTGTGCGTCTCATGCCCGACTCGGTCAAGAAATTTTATTCTCCTCTAACGAACTGCAACTGCATCGTTGACATGCAAGTCACCACAATGGTGTTAACATCGAAGACTTGCATCAGGCCAATCGGCTATACCAACTTACTCACCTTAAAAGGAAGTAGTTTCTCTGCTAATGAGTTACGATATTTGTCACTTGTAAGATTCTGGTTTGGGATCCATATCAAGTAGGGCTCATCAATGAGTTGGAAATGGCACTAAGGAAGGCCGTTAGATTTGTGCTTAATGACTAATCCCAGGAGCAGTGTGAGCCGTATATTAAAGAAACTTGGATGGGAATCACTCAAGGCTAAGAGGGTGAAATCTAGACTCTGCGCTATATACAACACGTATACAAATCAACCAGTGTGGGGTGAGCTTAGCAAACGTATAGGAAAGCCCACGAACATGAGTAGGAGTGATCAGTCTCTCGAAGTTAAGGGCCGACCACAGCGTACAAATTATGGTAAATATTCTTTCGTAAACCGTGCCATTGATAACTGGAACTCTTTACCTGTCCCAGTCTTATAGCCTATCCCCAAACAGCGGTTTTTAAGAAATTGTTGATGGTTTGTGTAAATACTCCAGTTTAATTGTTATTGTTTGCTTGTTATCTATACCTAATTTGCCACCATGGAACACACCCCAATTGCAAATAAATGAATGAAACTTGTAGAAATTAGCAGGTGGCAATAAAATTGGTCGTTCAACTTAGAAATACATTTGAAAACTTAATATGAGATGGCATGTGACCGATGACTTTTTCGCCATCTACGTGTTCATATGGTATTTATATGAGAATAATGATACCAATAATAATAATATAACATTATTTAGTACGAAATTATTCATATTATTAGGCTCTATTATTAATAGTATTACCGACAGTAGTGGCTACGCTGGCTAAAACGCAGCGTTAGGTCATGGGACCAAGCTCTCTGCTGACTCGGTAGACGCGTGGGTTCGAGCCCCACCGTCGGCCGTCCTTGAAATGGTTTTCCGTGGTTTCCCAATTTCAACACCAGGCAAATGCTGGGACGGTACCTTCTGTCAGGCCACGGCCGCTTCCATCCACATCCTTGCCCAGTTTCGTTCATCTTCATCCATTCCATCTCTCATCACGACGCGCAGGTCGCCCACGGGCGTCGACTAGAAAGACCTGCACTCGGCCTCTCAGGAGGCCACACGACAAAAATAAAATAATAATAATAATAGTATTGAATCAATGCTAGTTTGTCAATTTCCTGAATCCAAGATCATGAGTTCGTTTCGCGGCCAAGTCGAATATTTGAATGGCGAAAAAATACAGAATATATTATACGTTTTACATTATACTATTATTGTTGTTGTTGTTGCTGGACAAGAGTGTATTATTCTTATTAAAACAATGAATTAATTTCTAATAGGGTGCGACTAAATCTAAATCAGTAGCTTCTATGAGAAGTCAGTTTATTTTTTATAGCATGTTTGTAACATTAAAATGTACTTCTATTTACCTGTGAGCCCACCTCTATGACGTCAACAGGCCCTTAGTGTGTTCAAAGAGACTTGCATATTGATCTCTGAAAGATACAGTAGTGATGTGTTTACATATCAAATATCCCTGCCGGAGATTTGATGTGCTTGAGCGTAGGCGAATCTCGATTCGAGCTTTGTAGGATGGGGATTACAGTAGATACATTCATATATTAACCAAGATGTAACAGAAACATGGTAATATATGTTACTGGTACTTACCTGATACCTCAATATTACTTGTAGTTATTCATTTAGTATCTTATAGCGTCTTGAATCATCTGCCCCAAGTACTTACCCATGTGTGGTTTTCTGATAACTTGTGTTATTGTTGGTTGGTTCCTCAGTTTAGGGGCTGCGGCAACGTGGTTTTTTAGCCCCGTGTACTTTGAGTGTGAGTAGCATCTGTCTGATAACCGGTGTTAATTGTGATGGCTGCATTAGTGTGTGTTATCTGTAATTCAGGTAAGGACTGCAAACGATCAATTCCAAGTACTGTAGTAATAGAGCGTTAATCAAATCTGATATACAAATTTAGCTTCACACAATTGTAGTTAGTGGAAGGTTCTTTCACATGCCATAAGTCTATGATATTGGCCCGCCGGCTCTACTTCCCCTCCGAAGGAAGGCATACTGTGGGATTTTTAACGCTGCTAAAAACTTCGATGACTTCGGCCGGGTTTGAACCCGCAATCTTAGGCATACAAGCTCAGCATGCTACCAACTACGCCCCTGAAGCCGACCTTGTGTTATTGTGATGAAATAATAATGGTATTTAGATTTACGTTCCTTTTAACTACTACAGCTTTAAGAGACACCGACATGCCGGAATTTCCCCTGAAGGGGATCTTTAACGTGCCAGTAAATCTACTGGCACAGCTCCCTCACATGCCAACTGACTGCGCCAGGATTAGATCCCACAACACTGGGTACAGCAGGCGAGAACGTAACCGCTGCGCCACGCAGCCAGCCTTGTTGTGATGCCTGTAGCAGTGTTATTAAGGTCTAAGTTTGGAGAAGGTGCACTAGGAAATTAACTAAGGCACCATCCTGCCATTTTCATGGTAAACCACACTCTGGACAGCCACTGTCAGTGCCCTAATTCAACTCTGGGATCTTTAAAATTCAGCTACCTTCATGCTCTCGATTAAGCAGATTTACAGCATCCCTATGTAAACAGGGAGTCATGGAATTGCGTGTCAAAATATTACAATTCAGAATGGTTCGTCATCAAAATTACTGGAAGTTCCTTGGATTAATCGATAAATTATCAGTAAAAAGACGCTCTCCAGTCGGTACACACGTAAAGGGAGATCACATTTGTAACATCACGGTTATGTAGCCCCGTGTACTTAGGTGTGTGTGGAATTTGTTTGATGACCTGTCTCGCTGTGATGTCTGAACTAGTGTCTGTATTTGTACTGCTCAGATCCAAGCTCTGTGAACTTGCAGAGTGAGGAGAAAGAGCAGGGAAGGGTCAGGCGAGAAGAAAAGGATCTGTAAACAGCCCGCCGTGATATCTGGTATTCCTTTCTATTCCAATACTGCTTACATTGGGCCGTTGCTTAAACCACTGTGGTGTTATAAATGAGCGAGTGAGTCACCGACCAATGTATTTTGTTCTGTACTATGCACGGACCGAGAAACCTCATCACTCGTCAACACCACTTCTCATAGTACTCGATGCACATTCCTCTCAGGTTCACGCAGCTTAGACCCGAGCAGTAATTGAACTATATTTGGGTAGGATGCTGCCGTGGCCTTACGTTGGGCACCATCCCGGCATTTTCTTCGAGTAGAAGTGTGAAACCACGGAGAACCACCACTTCCAGGATGGCTGAGGTAGGAATTGAACCCTCAGATTTGCCTCACGAGGCTGAGTCTACGTAGACCAGAATTAAATTAAATGTCTAGGCAGAACCGGGAATCCAACCCGGGCCTCTTCGGTGACAGCAAAGAATGCTAGCCACTACGCAACGAGGCGGACTGTGCTGAAAAGCAAGGCGGTCTGTGTGATAAGTTCCGTTGTATTTCTAAGGCTTTGAATCCACAGAGAGAGAGAGACAATTCTATACTATTTCATGTTAATGAGCTGGCGCATAGGTAAATTGGCTCGTTCACACTGCAGTATAATTTTCAGAAATGGACAAGCGGACGTAGACAACCTCGTGACGGGCTGCGTCTGATAGGATTAGCACCACTCACTGCCTTCATTAATGCCTATACATTATGGATGTTGAATAATCACGAACTCTTTAGAGACAACTTGAGAGAAATCCCTCTCAGAGGACACGAACTTAATGGAATTGGAAGAAAACAGCAGCTGCACAGAGTGATTAACTTTTCTGCAGAGCACATTGTCCCAGGCACATTCCCCGGCTATGCATGTCTTCCCTTATCATTTGCGTTACTACAGAGTTGGGATGAATCTCTGTGTGACGAAAGGTTTATACGCCAGTATGCCCTTCCTGATACCAACGCCATGATAACAGTGCCAATTATTCACCAATGCTCAATATATTTGAAGCTATTACAGCAAACAACATTAAATTTTGTATGGTGATACATGTACAAGGCGTTTAGAAGCTGTTGTTGATTTTATTTTGCTTATTTTAGAGGCTGCGACATTGTGGTCATATATCCCTATGTATTTGTGTGTGTGTGTGGAATTTATGTGATAACCTGTGTTATTTTGTTGGTTGTGCTAGTACGTGTATTTCTAAATTTGGGATAGGATTGGAAGGGAGGTGGCCGTGGCCATAATTTATGAACTATTCCGGTCACCTGGGACCTGGAGTAGAAGAGGAGAAACCACGGAAAACCACTTCCAGGATGGCTGAGGTGGGAATCGAACCCTCTTCTTCTCAGTTTTGTGACTGGCTGCGTGGCTCAGCGGTAACGTTCCCGCTTGCTGGTCCCAAGTATGCAGGTTCGTATCCTGGCGCAGTCAGCTAGCATTTGAGGACGCGCAAATGAGAGGGAGCCGTGTCAGTAGATTAACTGGCACGTTAAAGGGCCCCTTCGGGGCAAAATTCCGGCACCCCGACGTCTCTAAAAGCCAGAGTAGTTAAAAGGGACGTAAAACCAATAACATCATTATTATTATTCTCAGTTTTGCCTCACGAGGCTGAGTGTATCCCGTCACAGCCTTCAAACCAGAATTACTATTTCTGTGCAGAGCCGGGAGTCGATTGGAACTATACGTAGTTGTTGGATACAAATAGCCACTTGACACAGCAGAGCCATAAAAATCATCAAATGCTTATATTTGTAAGATTTATCTCCTGTGTGGCTGTTACGGTACATTTTATAGCTCTTAAAGCCCAAAGCTGCACTGCGGATAGAGGTTGGTGACTCACCTGTCGGTGCGTTAGACAAGACATTTCTCCTGGTTTACCAGTGTTGCCAACTGGTAGTTAATTTATATTGTAACTATCTGAATGGTTAACAGGACTGACACCCTCATCCACCGCATCACTACATGTTGGAGTGCGAACGTCATGTGGCGATGGACAGTGGCGTACGCAGGATTTCCCTCTAGGGAGGGGAGGTTCATTAATATAGTACGGTAATTGTGTACTGTTACGCCCCTTAAAACTACGATCACCATCATACATTATAAAAATTATACTTTGATTAATATTAAAAAACAATAATTAAATAAACATTCTCGTGTAAAAGAACCAACTTTGGCATTATTACTTTTTCAGCACAATATATTTATCATACTAATATATAAAAATGAGATGGTGTGTGTCTGTGTGTTACTCAATAACTCAAGAACCACTGGTCCGATTTAAATGAAATTTGGCATGGATGTAGCTGATATACCAGGTTTACATATACGATAATTCTGATTTCGATATTTTGTACTATTAAAAAATGGCGACCATTTTAGTGACGTCACTACACCCTTTGGTTTCAAAATTTCATATTTCCGTATCAAATAAAAAGAGAACGCTAAGAAATAGCAAACTTTAGATGGCACATGCGAACTTTAAAATATAATTTCCTATCCGAAGGGTCCTTAACACTTTTTGTGTATCTCCAACAGTTAGCGAGTAAAACCTAAATTTGTGCAATAAAACACGGTCAACACCGAGCGGTGCAGTATATCTCTATATATTTAACAAGTAGTTCCGTGAAGAACTATACAGCCTATTGTCATATATCCTACTTGTGTTAATTGCCTATCTCTACATACAAAATTTCAGTTTGATTGCTGTAATAGATTCGTAGATATTGAGAACCGACTAAATATTTCGGATGGTCGCCATGTTGGATTTATATATATATAGGTCCTAGAGTTATGCACTGTTACATGAAGATTATTGTGTACGTGTAGCATTCAAACATTAATCGCATGATTAGGACACAAGAAGTAAAACCGAGATTTTAAAATTTCGCACAGCTGCCATCTTGTGGTTATGGAAACAATTGAAATTAATTAGATGCCAGTGGATTAACATTCGTATAAGGATTTACAGTACCAAGTGTCACTGCACTCGGATGGTTATATTGCGAGAAACGTCCATGTGAATATTTATAATTCGCGTCGCCGCCATGTTGGATTTGTGATCACCAGGTTATATAAAGTCCTATATATAGGTGAACTTAAGTTCATAGCCCCTATGAATATTAAAAAAATCAGTTTGATTGCTATAATAGATTCGCAGATATTCAGAGCCGCCTAAAGATATCGGAGGGTCGCCATGTTGGATTTTTAAATGTATGGGCCATAGAGTCATGTACCATTAAAGGAAAAGTATTGTGTGGGTTCATTATTCAAACTTTCACTTTGATCGCATGATTACGACACAAGAAATAAAAATTTAATTTTAAAATTCGCACAGCCGCCATCTTGAGGTTATATAAACAATTGAACTAAATTAGATACCAGTGCATTACAATGTGTATGAACATTTTCTGTACCAGATTTCATTGCGTTTGGAACATTTAATCGGGAGAAAGGTCTATTTCAAATTTTGAAATTCGCTTGGCCGCCATGTTCGTTTTGTAGTTAACCGGTTTTTGAAAGTCTTATAGATGAACTTCTAGTAGTGCCCTTTATCTCCGTACAAGATTTCAGGGTGATACCGCTAATAGTTTCAGAGATATAGAATGCCGGTGAAATATTTCGCACATCCGCCATCTTGTGTTTATGTAAACAATTGAACGAAGTTAGATGTCGGTGCATTACAGTGTGTATAAACATATACTGTACCATGTTTTATTGCGTTTGGTTGGTTAAATCGCGAGAAACGTCTATTTAAAAGTCTCGAATTCGCGTGGCCGCCATGTTGGTTTTGTAGTTCCCAGTTTTTCAAAAGTCACATAGGTGAACTTCTAGTCGCTACCTTTCTCAGAGTAAAAATTTTCAGGGTGATATCGGGAATAGTTTCGGTGATATTGAATGCTGGTGAAATATTTCGCACAGCCGCCATGTTGGATTGGTGAGACGTAACAAAATTTCAAGGGCACGGTCGGGGTCGTCCGGAATAGTGCTATGAACTTACCGAGTTTCATTGAAATCACTCTAGCCGTTTAGAAGTTATTAGGGGGACTCTCTCTCTCTCTCTCTCTCTCTCTCTCTCTCTCTCTCTCTCTCTCTCTCTCGCACACACACACACACGGACAAAAGGTGATCTCATAAGCCTATTATTTCGAAATTGAAAATAGGCTAACCTCTAAACGACTGGAGCGATTACAATGAACCTCGGTAAGATCATAGCACTATCTCGGCCGACCCCGACCGTGCCCTTCAAATTTCATTGTGTCTCACCAATCCAACATGGTGGCTGTGCGAAATATTTCACCAGTATTCAGTATCTCCGAAACTATTATCGATATCGCCCAGAAATTATGTACAGTCGTAAGGGCCACTACTGGAAGTTCACCTATGACACTTTCAAAAAGCTGGTGACTACAAAACCAACATGGCGGCCAAGCGAATTTGAGACTTATAAATATACTTTTCTCGCGATTTAACTATCCAAACGTAATGAAACATGGTACAGCAAATGTTTATACACATTCTAATGCACTGGAGTCTAATTTAGTTCAATTGTTTACATAACCTCAAAATGGCGGCTGTGCGAAATATTTCACTGACATTCTATATCTCCGAAACTATTACATACATCACCCTGAAATTTTGTACGGTGATAAAGGGTACTGATAAAAGTTTACCTATGTATATTTCATAAACCTGTCAAGTACAAAACGATCATGGCGGCCAAGCGATGTTGAAACATTTTAATAGACTTTTCTCGTGATTAAACTCTCTTAGCGCAGTGAAATGTGGTACAGTAAATGATTTCACATATTGTAATGCACTGGCATCTAATTTAGTTCAATTGTTTACATACTGAAACCTGAAGATGGCGGCTGTGCGAAAATTTAAAATTAAGTTTTTATTTCTTGTGTCGTAACCATGCGATTGAAGTGAAAGTTTGAATAATGAACCTAGGCAATAATTGTCCTTGAATGGTACATAACTCTATGGCCTATACATATAACAATCCAAAATGGCGAGCATCCGAAATATTTATACGGTTCTCAATATATATGAATCTTTTACAGCAATCAAACTGAATTTTTTTATGTTCAAAGAGGCTATGAACATATGTTCACCTATAGGACTCTCAGTAACCTGGTGAGCACAAATCCAACATGTCGGCGACGCGAATTATAAATATTTAAATTGACGTTTCTCGCGAATGAACTATCCGAGTGCAGTGAAACGTTGCACGATAAATGCTTATACAAATGTTAATCCACTGGCATCTAATTTATTTCAATTGTTTGCATAATCACAAGATGGCAGCTGTGCGATATTTTAAAATATCGTTTTTACTTCTTGTGTTCTAATCATGCGATTGAAGTTTGAATACCACACGTACACAATAATCTTGATGAAATAGTACAAAAATAAAAATCCAACCTGGCGACCAACTGAAATATTTAGACGGTTCTCAATATCTACGAATCTATCGCAACCTTCAAACTGAAATTTTGTATGTTGATAGAGGCAATTAACATGAGTGGGGTATCTGAAAATAGGCTGTATAGTTCTTCACGGAACTACTTGTTTTGCATGGAAAACAGTAACTAATAGCCTACTAAAACTGAAATGATGCAGTGGTAAGATCACGATGATATTGATATTATGTGAGAGAGAAATGATGTTTTGCTCTCCATGTTCTTACTGCTATTACTGGCTCTTAAAATCTGCCATTCTTGATGGCTTTATCTACATCATTGATAGGAATACATTTAAATAACTCCTCAGGTACTGAATTATCTTTAACGAAATGGACACCCACATGCAAACCGAAGCTACGTAAAAGAAGTTACTGATCGCACACTTCAACGGCAAAACTGATCCATGGCTTGCTCCAACTCTTAAGGAGACTTCTCACTGAGAGTCGAGTGCAGGACATTTGCCAAGTGACGAACGTGGCAACTTTTAAAAGGTGTCGTGCCATTTCGTACAGGTGACATTTTGTCCAAGTGCCATTTCGTCCAAATTCCAAGAACAGAGGCAGGTAGGTTGACTCTCTACTGGCCCACTAGTGCTATTTAGTCCAAATACCTAAGATTGACAGTTTGACAGGTCTACAATACCTGTTTCATTTCATTGCGTTTCTTGTTAGAAATAAGTAATTTTTGGATGATTGTAATAATGGACGTTACTCGCTCCGCTCGTTTGCCACCATTCAACTATATTTTACAATGAAATGCTTATAATGTAAACAACATAGTGAGAATTGAAACAAATATTTTCACAAATCAGGTGATAATGAAGATGATGATGATGATAATTGTTTTAAGGGGCCTAACATCTAGGTTATCGGCCCCCTAACGGTCTGGGTGATAGCGAGAATGACAATGAAGTGTAAATCAGAACGAAAATTAAGTGAGAAGGAAAATACTTACAAACAAGTAGTTCCGTGAAGAAGTATACAGCCAATTTTCATATATCCTGCTCATGTAAACTGCCTCTATCGACATACCAAATTTCAGTTTAATTGCTGTAACAGATTCGTAGATATTGAGAACCGTCTAAATATTTCAGATGGTCGCCAGGTTGGATTTTTATTTTTGTACTATTACATTAAGATTATTGTGTACGTGTGGTATTCAAACTTCAATCGCATGATTAGAACACAAGAAGTAAAATAGTACATTATGCAACGAGCCTATAATGGCTATAATTAAGACACGAGTATGTTTATAAAACGAGCTTTAGCGAGTTTTATAATTTTCATACGAGTGTCTTAATTACCATTATTGACGAGTTGCATACGACTGTTTATGTTCGACGATAATTATAACTTTATTACATGTTTTAACATAAATATTCATAACTATCTCTTCAGAAACTAGAATTTTGTGATCGAGTGGTACGCTAGGTAGCATATCTCCGTGTTCCAAGCTCTCTGAACGACCGGCGCATACGCTCTGTGTGCTTGCAATGTCATATTATGCAGGCCATATGTTCACATCTGCCGTCCCTCAGTAATATTGTCACCGGAGTGACAATGCGCTGTGTAGAAATTAGGGTTGGTGATATTTCGGTACAGTGCTATTTCTTGTCTCATATTCGCCAGTTTATTTACGCGAACATATGGACGGTGCGTATTCCATGTCGGTAATTTATTATAGTTCGATGTTGTGTTTATGTCCGACATGTTGCTTTTTGATCACATGCGCGAAGGTATCGTTACCTAATTGGTCAATGAACGAGCTCTGATTGGCTGGTGAAACTGTATCGTAATGAAAAACAGTGTTATAATGACCATCATTATGATACAGTTTTCTGACACATAATAGTGAGGGTCGAACATAAACGAGATTTTATAATTACGCACAGCAGCCATCTTGTGATTATGAGAACAATTGAAATAAATTAGATGCCAGTGGATCAACATTTGTATAAGCATTTAACGAGCAACGTTTCACGGCACTCGGATAGTTAATTCGCGAGAAACGTCCATTTAAATATTTATACTTCGCGTCGCCGCCATGTTGGATTTGTGCTCACCAGGTTACTCAAAGTCCTATAGGTGAACATATGTTCATAGTCTCTATGAACATTAAAAAATCTGTTTGTTTGCTGTAAAAGATTCATAGATATTGAGAACCGTCTAAATATTTCGGAAGCTCGCCGTTTAGGATTGTTATATGTATAGGCCATAGAGTTATGTACCATTCAAGGACAATTATTGCCTAGGTTCATTATTCAAACTTTCACTTCAATCGCATGATAACGACACAAGAAATAAAAACATAATTTTAAAATTTCGCACAGCCGCCATCTTGAGGTTATGTAAACAATTGAATTAAATTAGATGGCAGTGCATTACAATCTGCAAAATCATTTACTGTACCACATTTCACTGCGCTCAGAGAGTTAAATCACGAGAAAAGTCTATTAAAATATTTCAAATTCGCTTGGTCGCCATGTTCGTTTTGTACTTTACAGGTTTTTGAAATATACATAGGTAAACTTGTATCAGTACCTTTTATCACCGTACAAAATTGTAGGGTGATATCTGTAATAGTTTCGGAGATATAGAATGTCAGTGAAATATTTCGCACAGCCGCCATTTAGAGGTTATGTATACAATTGAACTAAATTAGACTCCAGTGCTTTACAATGTGTATAAACAATTGCTCTACCCAGTTTCATTACGTTTGGGTAGTTAAATCACGAGAAAAGTCTATTTAAAAGTCTCAACTTCGCTTGGACGCCATGTTGGCTTTGTAGTCACCAGGTTTTCGAAAGTCTCATAGGTGAACTTCTAGTAGTGCCCTTTATCACCGGACACAATTCCAGGCGATATCGGTAATAGTTTCGTAGATATTGAATGGTAGTGAAATATTTCGCACAGCCGCCATGTTGGATTGGTGAGACGTAACAAAATTTGAAGGGCACGGTCGAGGTCACCGGGAATAGCGCCATAAACTTACCGAGTTTCATTGAAATCACTCCAACCGTTTAGATTTTATTAGGGGGAAACACACACACACCTCACACACACACACACACACGCACACACACACGGACAAAAGGTGATCTCATAAGCCTATTTTTCAAAATAAAAAATAGGCTAAAAAGGAACTAAGATTGAAACTACTCACAAAATGGAGAGTGGTAATACTTACAAAACGGAATTTAGAACGAAAATACTCACAAAAGTAATAGATTGAATAATACGCACAAAATGTGCGTCAGGTTCAAAAAACATCCCACAACCTGTGGTTGTGCACGTAAGCACAGGGGTCATTGACCTCCGGCTACTAACACTGCCTCAACCCTCGTCAACATTTCGTCTGGACGAGATGGCACTCATTAAATTGTGTAATATTTGTAAAACCGAGCTGGACGAAATGGCTCGATTTTCAAGGAAATTTGTTGCTGGACGAAATGGCACCTGGACGAAATGGCACTGAACCACTCTTAAAATAAGGTATATACAGGAGTTACGACGCCTCACTAGCGGTTGTGTAAAACAAGTGATAGATGAGACAATATGAAGATTCAAGTAAACAAATGTCTCGGGGAGGTTAAACCCTAACCCACCCCGTCGGTACGCCACTGGCGATGGACGAGGAATGCTATTCACAACATAAACGGGCTAACATCTATACGCAACAGGGAGGACGAGATCTTGAACTTCGAAATATGAGCCATCCATTACAGCCTTACTGGCTACCGAACACCCCTGGTGACTACAATGCCTGGATTTCTGGATCACCTCTGGAAAGAACGGTGGAAACTTATACAGCGGAAGTGAATCAACAGAGCCTTTGGCAACGTTTTATATAAATTCTAAAAATAAGTGTGGTCATCATTGTGCTATTATAATTCTTGGTGTTCTCTTCTTGTTTTTGTGTGTTCTTTTTTCCACAGACTGCAGTGAACTTTCAACATTACATTGAGAAGGGAATTGTAAACAGTAGCTTTTCCTTTTTTTTTTTTTTCTTATGGCTGCATTTGCCTGGAAGGAAGATGGGAAACCACAGAAGACCATCTTCAAGGTTGCGACGGGGGGATTCGAACCTCCTCGCCTCCCGGATATGAGCGACTGCCTGCAGCCACGCCATAATGGACATGGCTAACTCACCCGGCAGTGTCTGTAGCTGTCTTTGTAAACAAACAAAGAATGACAAATAGGCTACTAATTTTTTTTTTTTTTAAAGTCATCTTGATATAGTGGTTTAAATATTTCCAGTAAGTTACTTTAAAAAACAACCAAGGTAGAGAGTTTTGAATCACACCCAAGCGAAGGTGGCAATGAGTGGTGTATGTGTCCCCTCAACACATTCCGATCTTAGTGCGGGCTATGGCAGCAGTAACATTCAGATGCGTACAGAAAATATACTACGGGCTACACTCTCATTTCGTCCGTTCAGGATTGTTCCCGGATAGCTTTGCTACAAGCTACAAAAAGTTCCGAGACGAACTCAAGAGCCTACTTTTCTTAAAATGTAAGATCCATGCCAATGATTAATCTATATGGATCTATCTAGAATAATGACGAAATTAAGTTGGTAATATCGACATTTCTAATTAGTTCGTAATATGCCTGGTATTATGTAGCCTAATAGAGCACTACGGTTGGCCGCCCTGGTGACTGAATATATTCTTAGTTCCATCTCTTAAAGTACAGAATACGAAATTTGGTTGAAGTCTAATGGATAGCATGGACGTTACATGCAGTTAGACATTGGATCTATCTGCGCGCGTAAAATCATGTTGGCAACAATGTCATGCATGTGTTGGTCAGAAATAATTTGAAATAATATGATCTCTTGTTGTCCTAATTTTGGATTAAATACATTTGTAAGTATAGAAGTTACATGCATTTTAAAATTGGACCTATCAGCAGGCTTAGAATCATGTTGGCAACACTGACTTATATTAGTTACTCCAAATTATTCTAGAATATCAGGTACTATACGTGTGCAAAGTTTAGAGATGTTGGCTTGCACACTTTATGATATGTTGATATTAGGGTAATAAAATAGAGTCAGCATTTATTAACAGTTGGCAGCCCTGGTTGCTCTTAAGAATACGCATAGTCATATATGTTATGGTACACATAGCACATAGGAAATTTGGTTGAAATCCAATTGTTAGTATAGAAGTTATACGCATTTAAAAATTGGTCCTATCAGCAGGCTTAGAATCATGTTGGTAGCACTGACGTATATTAGTTACTCTAAATTAATCTAGAATGTCAGGTAGGGCCTACTATACGTGTGCAGAGTTTAATGCTGTCGGCTTGCATACTTTCTGTTACGTGCCACCCCCTAGTGGCACTTTTGTTAACTGGATTACGGTAGGGGTACAAAGCACAACACCAATTACTGCTTAAAGAAATAATTAACTTTATTGTGGCCAGAAAATTACACTAATCAGCAAATACAAGCAATTAGGAGCCTTCTCCAGTTTCCTCAAGTCTCTTCCTTATGCGCTCTTGGCCCCTTTCACTTGCAACAGACCACAGAAGTTAATCCGTCCTAATGAGGCCGGTGGCCTTGGCAGAAGCTACCTGCCCCTCTTCCTCAGGTACAACAAATACAGTTACTTACGAGCACTTGATGTACGCTGTTCACAAGCTGGGAGAATCAATGTCACAGGATTTCGTAACTCGCACAGCACTTCGTCACCAAACTTCTGTCGCACAAGATAATCGCTCGCACTAGCTCGTAAAACACAACAACAACAACTGCTTCACGGGTCACTCTTATATAGCCGGCCGGTGACTCAATAAATGCTTCTAGATCCATCCAGAGTCCACGGCTTCTCGAGGTTTCCAGCGCTGGTCCAGTCACGAATGTTCTGGACTATCCCTTTGTCCTAGTAGCCCTGTTGCAAAAGGCGCGCGCAATACAGGAGGCAGGGCACAGCCCAGCCCTGGGGCAGTTGTGACTCACGCGGCGAGTGATGACACAAACTCACAGCCGTAACACCACCCCCTTCCTAAAAAGGCTGATCGTCCCGATCAATTATTGGTCCGTCTGTGTCCCTCCGTAGGCTGCCAGGCGATCTCGATGCACGATCTTCATCTTCGCCCTCGGGCTCCGCTGGATCCTGTAGACGACATCGTTGATTCGTTTCACGACTCGGTACGGGCCCTCCCAGGACTTCTGCAGTTTGGGTGACAGGCCTTTCTTCCGTAATGGGTTGAAGAGCCAGACCAGGTCGTTCTCGTGGAATCCTCCGGCATCCGTCTGCTGGTCGTATCGGGTCTTCATTCGGTCGGTCTCGATCCGCAGTTTCCTCCTCGCGAACGCGTGTACGTCCTCCAGTTGGTCGACCAGTTCTTGACAATACTGGCTTACCGGGATCGGATCATTCCCAGGTCGGCCGAAGGCAAGATCGACAGGTAGACGGAGCTCCCTCCCAAACATGGCCCGGGCTGGTGTGCACCCGGTGGCTTCATACACGGCGGCGCGGTAGGCCAGGAGAAATAGTGGAAGATGCTTGTCCCAATCCCTCTGGTGCTCGCTGACGACTATTCGGAGATGGTTCTCGACGGTGCGATTGAATCGCTCTACCATCCCGTCGGACTGAGGGTGTAGCGGCGTTGTCCTTGTCTTCCGGATCCCCAGCAGCTGGCATAGGTTCTGGAACACCTGCGACTCGAAGTTCCTCCCTTGGTCGGAGTGCAGCTCCAGGGGTACTCCGTACCGGCTGACGAATTGGTTCACCAGGGTCTCTGCGATCGTCGCGGCTTCTTGGTTAGGGAGCGCATACGCCTCCGGCCATTTGGTAAAGTAGTCGCTGACGACTAATATGTAGCGGTTCCCTGCCTCGCTTAACGGGAATGGCCCAGCAACATCGATGGCCACTCTCTCCATGGGGCCGCCCACGTTGTAGGTCTTCAGTGGACCCCGTCGTCTTCGTCCTGGGCCCTTGCTGGCTGCGCAATCGTGGCACCTCGCGCAGTGGTTCTCCACGTCTGTTCGGCATCCGATCCAGTAGAACCGCTCTCTCAGCTTCTCCAGGGTCTTCTTTATCCCTAGGTGTCCACCAGATGATCCTTCCTCCGTCATAGCCTTTGGAACGACGACTTGTTCCCGAGATGTCTTCCCGTCGGTGCTCTCCCAGGTACGGCAGATGAGGCCATCCCTTACAATCAGCGAGTCCCACTGTGCCCAGTAGGACTTAAACTTTGGGCTGCAGTCACTCACAATGTTCCACCCGGGTCTGGGGACACAGGCCCTCTTCCATTCGGCTATCAGTCCCAGGTCATCATCTTCCGCTTGCGCCCGCGTGAAAGGTTCGCGGCTCCAGCTCCCTTGAAGTTCCACGGTAGTCCTTCGGCACTGTATCCCGGTGTTCTCCTCCCTTCGGGCACAGAAGGTGCAGTCTTCGGGGCACGGTCTTCGTGACAGGGCGTCGGCGTTAGAATGCAGTTGGCCTTTCCTGTGCTGAATCTCAAAATTATACTGTTGAAGCCTCTCTAACCACCGCGCGAGTTGACCCTCGGGCTGCTTGAAGTTCAGGAGCCACCGCAGGGATGCATGGTCGGTCCTGATGAGAAATTCTTGCCCGTACAGGTACTTGTGGAAGTGTTCAACGGTCTTCACGATGGCGAGCAGCTCCTTCCTGGTGACGCAGTAGTTCCTTTCTGGCTTTGACAAGGCCTTGCTGAAGTAGGCCACTACTCTCTCCTCGCCGTCCACTACCTGCGACAGGATTCCCCCTATGCCAAAGTCGCTGGCATCGGTATCGACGATGAACCTTGTTCCAGGTCTGGGGTAGGCCAGAATAGGCGCGGTGCACAGAGCCTGCTTGAGTTGTTCGAAGGCACTGTGGCATTCTGCTGTCCACGTGAAGAGTTGGTCCTTCTCAGTCAGGCGATGTAAAGGTTTGGCGATGTCGGCGAATCCCCTCACGAAGCGACGGTAATAAGTGCAGTCCCAGGAAGCTTCGTAGTTGGGACTTGTCCTTCGGAACTGGCCACCCCCTCACAGCTGCGGTCTTCTCTGGGTCGGTGCGCACCCCTTCCTCGGAGACGATATGCCCAAGGTACTGGACCCGCTTCTGGAAGAGCTGACACTTCTTGGGGCTCAACTTCAGCTGGGCAGCCCGTAGCTTCAACAAGATCTCATTCAGGTTGCTGTAGTGCTCCTCGAAGCTTCTCCCCAGAACGATGACGTCGTCTAGGTAGACCAGGCAGGTCTTCCAGTGTAGTCCCCTCAGAATGGACTCCATTAGCCTTTCGAAGGTCGCAGGGGAATTGCACAGACCGAATGGCATGACGGTGAACTGCCAGAGCCCGCTGCCCACAGAGAACGCCGTTTTCTCGCGGTCCTTAGGGTGGACCTCCACCTGCCAGTAGCCCCTCTTCAAATCCAAGGTGGAGAACCATCTTGACCCTGATATGGTGTCCAGCGTGTCGTCGATCCGGGGTAGAGGGTAGCTGTCCTTCTTCGTGACGTCGTTCACCCGCCTGTAGTCCACGCAGAACCTGGTGGAACCGTCCTTCTTCTTCACAAGCACGACCGGAGAACTCCAAGGACTATGTGATGGCTCGATCACCCCTTGCTCCTTCATCTCTTCTACCATCCGGTCGACTTCGGCTTGCTTGGCGAGCGGGACACGTCGGAATGGGGCCCTAATCGGTGCGCTGTCCCCAACGTCGATTCCGTGCTGGACCAAGCTTGTCCTGCCGAAGTCTTTGCTCCCCACGGAGAAGACATCCTGGAATTCGCGTAGCAGGTCCTGAAGTTGGCGTGATTGTTCCTCGTCTAAATGGTCCTGGGATCCTTGGTACAGCTTCTGTAGTTCTTCTGGCAGTGTGCGTCTTCTTCGGTTGTCCGTCTGCAGGTGTCCGTCCGTCGTGTCGGTGATGCGGGCAATCCAGGTAACGGGCTCGCAGACTCCTAGGTTGGTGTCCCGGTGAACCGTAATGTCGTAGTCGTTCAGGTTGGACAGGCGGACGTACGGCCGAGACGTCGTGTTGATGAGGGTCTTGGCAACTAGCAACCCTTTTGTCTGGATGTCCTCATATTTTGGCTCGATGACAGCCGCCACTCCCTCAGCAGTTCCGTCGACAATTACGGCAGCGCTGACTTCCGTCCTGGCGGGAACGATGACGTCTTCTCTCAGCCTTACTCGTCGTGCGGTGATGGACTCGTGCGCAGGTTGCAAAGCAAGCTCCTCACCTCCGAAGTGCAGAGTGTTGGTACTCAGGTCCAAGATGATGTTGTTCTGGTCCAGGAAGTCCAGTCCGATGATCACTTCGTTTGATACGTCAGCCACAAGCACTGGATGCTTTATCACCCGTCGACCAATGACGAACTCCAGTGATGCTTCGCCATGTACCGGTGCGGTCTCTCCGGTCGCGGTTATTAGCTGGAGGTTCATTTGTGTGGGTTGCACTCTCCACTTCGGGATCACAGTGGGATTGACGATGGTCCTCGATGCTCCCGTGTCGATCAGCATGGGCCAGCTCACTCCGTTGATGACTCCGTCGACCATCAGGCTGCTATTGTCCCTCCGTAACTTCATCACACGCACTTGGACTGCCGGGGCTTGACGACTGTCACAAGCCAACCTTTGCCCCCCAAGGCTGGCTAATACTCGTTTCCCTGGGCCGCGCGGTTTTCAGACGACTGATTTCCCGTCGGATACCCTCGGCGGCGGCGATCACCGCAGTCCTTGCTCAGGTGGCCTTTCTTACCGCAGGCCCAGCAGGTCGGTAGTCCTCTTCCAGGCCGCCTCTCCGGTTGTCTTCCGGCTGTGTCGTTGCTGGTGGTGCCGCGACTATCGAAGAAACGGCTTAGCGCCTCCATCAATTCGTCGGCCAGGGGCTTGGTATCGTTGGTTTTTGCTGGTTCGTCGACGTCCACTTGACGCACCCGCGCGTGCATTCTGGATGCCTGTTTTGCCGTCTCGAATTCAAGTGCGTGGCTCAGCGCATCTGCCAGGGTCTTATTGCGCGCGAGTCGCAGCGCCTGTTGAGTGTCCGAGTCCCGTAGCCCGTCGGTGAAAGTCTGCGTCGCTATCTGCTCCAGAAAGTCGGCCGGCGCTGTTGGGTAGGCGAGCCTTACGAGGCGTGCGATGTCCATCTCGAACTCCTGCAGGGTTTCCGCGTTCTTCTGTACCCGGGTCCGGAGCTGCATCTGGTAGGCCTGCTGAAGATGGCTATCTCCATATCGGGACTCCATATGGGCGATCAGTGCAGCGTAGTCCTGGGATCCAGTCGGGATGGCCTGAAGGACGTTAAGGGCGTCGCCTCTCAGCGCTACAATGAGAGCTCTAGCCTTTTCTGTGTTGTTCCAGTTATTTATGGAACAGGCTGCCTCGAACTGACGTAAGTAGGTGCTCCACGGGACCTTTCCGTCGAAGGTTGGGGGCGTCACTCTGCTATGTCCCGTTCCTGATATTCCCGGTGTAACGGTGGGCGGGCGTTGGCGCAGCTCGGCAACTTCCTCTCGTAGAGCGTTGAATTCCTCTTTCACCCCCGTCAGTGGGCGTTGGCGCAGCTCGGCAACTTCCTTTTGTAAGGCGTTGAATTTCTCCTCCACCCCCATCAGCGGGCGTTGGCACAGCTCGGCAACTTCCACTTGTAAGGCGTTGAATTTCTCCTCCACCCCCATCAGCGGGCGTTGGCGCAGCTCGGCAACTTCCACTTGTAAGGCGTCGAACTTCTTTTCCACTGCCGTGACTTCCTCACGCAGACCCAGTTCTAATTTCTTCAGGTCCTGTGTCAACTTATTCTGACCGTCTTCCATCTTCTTCTGGCCGTCCTCTATCCTCTTCAGGTCCTCCGCTAGCTTCTTCTGGCCGTCTTCTAGTTTGGCAGTTAGGTCCTCGGCTAATTTCTTCTGGCCGTCCTCCATCTTCTTCTGGCCGTCCTCCATCTTCTTCAGGTCCTCCGCTAACTTATTTTGGCTGTCCTTCAGGTCCTCTGCTAACTTCTTCTGGCCATCCTCCATCTTCTTCTGGCCATCCTCCATCTTCTTCTGGCCGTCTTCCATTTTGGCAGTTAGGTCCTTGGTTAAATTCTTCTGGCCGTCTTCTATGCCATTTAACTTTTCTAGCAATGCTGCCAATTGCGCCTCCATTTTAGTTGTTTGCCTTGTAAAGGGCATGCACTCACAGGAAAATTAGAGAAAATGACCTGCTCTGGTTTTGAAACCAGGACCGTCAGGTGTTGTGCTTGAGTTCGTAATCCGGCTTCTGACACCAGTTGTTACGTGCCACCCCCTAGTGGCACTTTTGTTAACTGGATTACGGTGGGGGTACAAAGCACAACACCAATTACTGCTTAAAGAAATAATTAACTTTATTGTGGCCAGAAAATTACACTAATCAGCAAATACAAGCAATTAGGAGCCTTCTCCAGTTTCCTCAAGTCTCTTCCTTATGCGCTCTTGGCCCCTTTCACTTGCAACAGACCACAGAAGTTAATCCGTCCTAATGAGGCCGGTGGCCTTGGCAGAAGCTACCTGCCCCTCTTCCTCAGGTACAACAAATACAGTTACTTACGAGCACTTGATGTACGCTGTTCACAAGCTGGGAGAATCAATGTCACAGGATTTCGTAACTCGCACAGCACTTCGTCACCACACTTCTGTCGCACAAGATAATCGCTCGCACTAGCTCGTAAAACACAACAACAACAACTGCTTCACGGGTCACTCTTATATAGCCGGCCGGTGACTCAATAAATGCTTCTAGATCCATCCAGAGTCCACGGCTTCTCGAGGTTTCCAGCGCTGGTCCAGTCACGAATGTTCTGGACTATCCCTTTGTCCTAGTAGCCCTGTTGCATAAGGCGCGCGCAATACAGGAGGCAGGGCACAGCCCAGCCCTGGGGCAGTTGTGACTCACGCGGCGAGTGATGACACAAACTCACAGCCGTAACATTTCTGATATATTGGTATTTGGATAAGAAAATAGAGAGAGCATTTATTAACAGTTGGCAACCCTGGTGGCTCTTAACAATACGCTCAGCCATATCTGTTTATGTACACATAATACATACGAAATTTGGTTGAAATCCAATTGATAGTGTAGAAGTTATATGCATTTAAAATTGGACCTATCAGCAGGCTTAGAATCATTTTGGCTCAACTGCCATGTATGGCCTCCTGGAAATTAAACTGAAATAATATTATCTATATGTGTGCCAATTTTAGAATAGCTCCCATGCATACCTTCCAAGATATCTAACATGGAGCTAAACTTTCAATTGCAGTTTCTCAGCAGTTGGTACTACTGACATCATTTTCAAGTATGGGCTTGAGATATTCAGGTATAGGTCTTTACACATACCAAATTTGGTTTCGATTTCTGCAGCTATTTAGGAGTTGATAGGGGGGGGGGGGCAGACAGATAGACAGACACACATTTGCCCGGATCGATCCCGTAAGTCTACTTTTTCTTCATTTTTGCAAAATGTGAAAAGTAGGCTAAATATCTAGTAGATAGCAGCTTTAGTGAGAGATCGACTAGCAACATATAATTTTGTCAAGTCGAGTTCCAGTCTGTAGACCCCATCCCCTATGACTTGCAATATGGCACGGATACCAAGAGCCCGCTGATGAGCCTATCTTGGTATTCCAAGGCGAAACCCCGCACAAGACACTGCAATAAACCTAGAAAAATGCTGTTTTTAAATCTCAGGATGTTTACTAGATTAAAACCACGGTCAACTCCGTCCAAATTCTAGCCTCTAATAACAAGCATAGCCCGTTTGCAATATCTTGATGAGTGCAGTACATTTGCATTTATCTGTTGGCACAGACTAGAGTAAAATGTGGCTTTTCACTGATGTCTCAGTCTCATTCATGGCTGTGATTATACGCAAGCCACTGAGGTATGGGTGGTGCTTAGTAATTGCATTCAGGGCACAGTCAGTGCCTGTGGATGCTGTGAAAGGCGCTATTCGTAGGGTAATTACTGCTGTTGTGACTCAGTGAGGAAAGCAATGACAAACTATCTCACTCCTCTTCTTGCCTATTACGCCTCAATCTAGCGCTGCCTTGGGTTTTTGTTGGTGTCTACTCACGTAACCTAACGGTAGTGCTTTTTGATGATCCAACCAGCCTTCGGGCTGACTACCTAATAGAATATTACAAGCACGTACAAACACAACAATGACAGACAAATCCACAGACACTGAAGATGAAGGTGATGATGGCCTCTAGATGTAGATCTTCTACATGTAATAGCTACATCAAAGATGTCGCCCCTAACGATTTTTGTAAAACTCTTTTATGACAAGTCGGAAGTGAAATATGATCTTCCAGTGCCATCGAAACTTTGCATAATAGTATGTATTAATTCATCAACTCAGACTGTTTATCAGTTAAACTGTCAAACTTGTAAACTTTCTAATGTGTTTTCTTAGCAGAAACTCTAGGAAGTTCTGTATCGCGAACTTCAGAGCATTTAGCAAGACCCGTTCTAGATACGGTAAAATGTTGTTTGCATGGTTGCACACACAACAGGAACAAATACTCTAGAGAGCCCATTCCAGAATGATGCACGCTTATATTTCTAACACAGATTAGCCTATTATTCTAATCGATGGACCAATGTTAGAGTAACCACCACATGATCCCAAAATCAAGAGTTCGATTCCGGTCGAGAAGATGAGATTTTAAAGGGCAGAAAATTAAACCACGCCACTCCCGAGTTATACACTGTCGGTTGGTCAAAGACCTCTAGTATCAAATCTAGTTGTTAGATTTCAAGCCAAAGGTTGCCCAATATATTTATACTTTTACTGCTAGGTAGCAGTGCAAGCAGAACATCGTAATTGGCGTGTTAATCTCCTAGGTGGCTCCGACTGGAATGATCTACACGAAGAAGTTGAGACCAAAATAATAATAATTATTATTATTATTTATTTAAGCGAAAATCCCCCTACAAGAGAGCGATTAAACTTGGATCACATGATGTCATTTGGAGGCGTGTCTCCTCCGTTCCTCCCAAAATTTCTTCATTCTCGCGGAATGTTCCCGCTTCCTCTCATCCGTCCACTTTTTTCAGGTTGTCGTAATGATCTTGGTTCGAACTTAACATTCTTGATTTTCGTCTGGCACTCAGTTCGGTCTTCGAAATTTTGCATACTGATAATTTGTAAGTCTCTTTGTACCTCTTTAAGCCATTCTGTGCCGCATTTGCTCTGTGTTATGATACTGAGTAGTTTCTTGGGCAATCTGGAGGTGGCCATCCTGTGGATGTGAGTGTAAAATTTGGCTCTGCGTTTTCTAATTTCGTCTGTTATCGTAATGGTGTTTTGATAGAGTTCAGTACTAGGTCTCTTCATCCAAATGCCGTTTCTGTTGATTGCTCCGTAGATCTTCCGGAGAATTTTTCGTTCCTGCTTTTCCAGTTCCCTAATCTTGGAATGACCATCGATTACTATTGTTTCAGCCGCATATGTTGCTTCTGGAAGAATAACTGTTTTATAATGTCGTAATTTGGCGTTTGTCGAAATGCATTTCTGGTTGTAATGGGCCCACGTTAGCCTGTAGGCCTTCTGGAGCTTAGTGATTCTGTCTTCATTGGCGATTCGATTAAGTCCTGAGGGCTGTATAATTTCGCCAAGGTATTTAAAACTGCAGACTTGTGCGATTTTACCGTATTTGGTGTTTAAAGAGGACTTATTTTCTGGCCTTCTCTCCATATATTTGGTCTTGTCGTAAGATATATGTAATCCGGTATTTTGTGTAATCTCATGGAGCTTTTCCACTGCGTAAGTCGCTTCCGATCTGTTGTCTGCGACAATTGCAATATCGTCCGCGAAAGCGAAACATTTGACTTTAGTTCTGTTCTCTTTTTTAATACCGATTTGAATGCCCTTTACAAGAGGTTCCCATTCCCTAATTATCCTCTCCAGAACCATATTGAAGAGGATTGGGGATAGTCCATCCCCCTGTCGGACTCCCGTCTTGATTTCGAAGGGCTCTGATATTTCGCCCATGAATTTCACTTTGGATATTGTTCCTGTAAGTGTCTGTTCTATGATTTTGCGTGTCTTACGATCGATCCCAAATTCTTCCATGATTTTAAAGAGGGTGTCGCGGTCAACAGAGTCGTATGCTTTTCTGAAGTCGATGAATGCAATCACGGTATTTCTACATTTCCTCATTTGTAAGATCGTCTTTAGGCACCAGATCTGTTCAGCACACGATCTCTCTTTTCTGAATCCAGCCTGGTAGTCACCAATGAGTGGATCCATTTGGGGCTCTAACCTGTTCAGAAGTGCTGTGGAAAGGATTTTATAAGCAACCGGGAGCAGGGAAATTCCTCTATAATTGTTGATGTCCGTCTTGTCGCCCTTTTTGAGCAACGGGTGAATCAAAGCGCATTTCTAGTCATGTGGTAATTGCTCCGTTGTCCAAATATCTGAAATTATGGAATGGAGTTTCCGTGTCAGTGTGGGATCATTCAGTTCCCAGAGTTCAGCAATGATCCCATCTTCCCCTGGTGCTTTGTTGTTTTTGAGTTGTCAAATTATCTCCGTAATTTCTTCAATGTCGGGGGCTTGCGAGTCCAAGTGTACGAATACCGGAGGAGAGAAGTCAAGTTTTACTAGAGGTGGTTCATAGTTAAGAAGAGAGTTGAAATATTGGGCTAATAGTTTGCAATTATTTTTGGAGTTAGTTTCCAATGAGCCGTCGTGTCTCTTGAAGCACAGACTGGGTGCTTGGTATCCCCGTAGATGTTCTCTAAATGTCTTGTAGAAATTTCTAGCATTATTTTTGGCGAAATCCTGCTGGATTTCGTGGAGTCTGTTGTTGTCATACCTTCGTTTTTCTTTCCTAATTATTTTTGAGGCCTGTTTTTGAGTGGTGAGAAAGTTCTCCCAGTTTTCCTGTGTTTGGCTACTGTGAAATTTTTTCCAAGCCATTATGCGATTGTCAACTGCTTGATCGCAAATTGTGTTCCACCAGCGATGTTTTCTGGAGCGAGGTGGTTGTCCTAGCTTCATGGCTTCCTGAATTCTCCCCGTTATTATTCTCCAGTCTGTTGATTCCTCCTGATTGATTTGAAAAAATATTTCTTCCTTGTGGAGTTTCAGATATTCCGGATCTGGTCTGAAATTTTTTGGTGGGCGTTTTGGTCTTCTATTTGATTGGAATTTTGTCTTTATTTGGAGAAGATAATGATCTGATTCAAAGACGCCTTTACGAGCCCTGACGTTCAAAATTTCTTTTATGTTTTTCTTGGAGATTGCGACATGATCAATTTGGTACTCACCCTGTTTAAGACTGGGTAATCTCCATGTGATCAATTTATGTGCAGATTTCCGAAATTGGGTGCTCATGATTTTAAGTCCAAAGTTTCTACAGAAGTCAATTAATCTTTCCCCATTTTTGTTGGTACGTTTGTGTTTAGTATGAGGGCCTGTGGTATCCTTGAATTTCCTTTCTTTCCCTAACTGTGCGTTAAAATCACCTAATAAAATTTTCACATGGTGTCTTGGTATGTTATTGGTTGTTTCTTCCAAAGTTTCCCAGAAATTGTCCACGGTTTCAGGATCAGTTTTATTGTGTTGATTTGTGGGGGCGTGCACATTGATCAGCGTGTAAGCTTTATTAGCTGATTTTACTGATAGTAAAGAGACTCTCTTGGTTGGAGAAGTAAAGTCGATGATCGAATCAAGCACAGAATTGTATACGGCGAATCCTGTTCCCAAGAGAGGTAAGTTGTCATTAATTTTGATGGCAGGTTTTCCCTTGTAGATTCGGAAATTCCCTGTGTTGAAGTGTTCTTCGTCCGTGAAGCGTGTCTCCTGGAGCGCAGTGATTTTTAATTCAAATTTTTCCAAGGTGTTGAGAAGTTGTTTTAGCTTATTATTATTATTATTATTATTATTCATGGCTAATGTGCATGGTCCTAGACAAAGCAAGCGTCGACTACTGTTGTCCACAGCGCAGTCTATTCTCCTGTATGGAGCTGAGATTTGGTCTGATTCGCTGAGGATAGAGAAGTATAGGAAACGCCTAGCTGCAATTTAGAGGAGAGGAGCTCTGAGGGTGGCGTGTGCTTACCATACAGTTTCGGAACCTGCAGTTCTGGTTGTCTCAGGTGTTGCGCCAATAGTCTTACTCGCGCAAGAACGTAAATACGTATACTTCCGACGAGTAGAACTGGGCAAGGCTCAAGCCCGGAAGGAAGCCGTAGCACGCAAGATGGAGCTTTGGCAGCAGAGGTGGAATGACGATCTCAGAGGAAGATGGACAGCTCGGCTGATACCGAGTCTGGTCGAGTGGACGAGTAGAAAACATGGAGTAACTAATTACTTTCTGACTCAGATGTTGACAGGTCATGGCTACTTTCGGTGTTACCTTCATCGTATGGCCAAAGTAAGGAGTCCAGTATGCATTTACTGCGAGAACGAACGAGATGACGTATATCATACGTTCTTCGTCTGCGATCGTTGGGCAGCGGAAAAACAACGACTTAAAGCTGAGGTTGGTCCAATAACGCCGGTCAATATAGCTGGAATTATGCTGAGGAACGAGCTCAGCTGGGATGCTGTCGCTTTCTTTGTTGAGGTGGTCCTTCGTCAGAAGAAGTCGGATGGGGACTTGCTCGATTTAGTTGATTAAGTCTGCAATCCGCGGACTATGAATTGAGAAGTAAGATGGTGCTTGTGAAGCAAAGAAAATGGCTTCATCCTGAAGTAATACGAAAGTGGTCCCGGGATGGGTTTTGTCAAGAGGACAGGGTGTGGTTTCTTAGTGGGTAAGAATCCCACACTCTTGAGGAGTGCGGACACTTCTCTAGGTCTTATGCAAGATTTTTCCACTTCCCTCGTAAAATAATAATTTAAATATATATATATATATATATATGTATATATATTATTATTGCAACGCTACGTCCAACAAATAGCACGATTGAACCTACAGTATTCAACAAATGAATATGAATTTGGTTTCTTCTCTTCCCAAAGTTATCATTAGTATTATCATTATTATTAATATTATTACAGAATCCGGGATGAAGTGAGATAATCTACAGATAATGTATGTTCCAGATAATTCTTAGAGAGGGCTGGATGCCCTTTCTCACCAGAAAATGAACGAGAAATAATATTGTTGTCGTTGTTGTTGTTGTTGTTGTTGTTGTTGTTGACGATGTTTCATTTGAGGGGCTTGGACATAACGGTACTTGGGTGTGTGTAGAATTTGTCTGATAACTTTTGTTATTGTTATGTTTGTAGTAGTGTGTGTATTTGTAATTCTGGTGAGGGTAGGGACGGAGCCAGCCGTGGTCTTACGTGCCTGGATTAGAACTTGGATTCCACGGGAAATCACTTCTAGGATGACCGAGATGGAAGTCGAACCCAGCTCTTTTCACTGTACCCCATTCCAGGCCTCAGACAGGAATTGAATTTCTTGACAGAGCTGGGAACCTTCAAGAAATGAGATTGTGTGCATGAGGTAGGCTATAAAACAAGATTCTTGTTTGGATTGCATTATCGTCGTGAATAAAGTTGCAGGTGCAGCTGAAAGGCGACTGTCTTTGGAAGTGAAGGTAAATCTTGAAGACATCGTCATCTCGTTAATATCTCCATCATAATTAGTTCAATTTGCTCCAAACCTCGTTACAAAGTTACAGGCGTCGAAAGTAAATTAATAATCGGTTTCCTATTCAACATCAGCAGAACGGATTAAAATGAATTGCAAGTGCTACATATTACATATTATTTATTGATTAATTTATATATTAATTTATGGATTTATTGACTGATTTATTTATTTATATATTTTATATGTATATACAGTATTTATTTATTTATATATTTATTTACATGTTTATTTATACATTTATACGGGGCCTCCGTGGCTTAGGCGGCAGCATGCCGGTCTCTCACCGCTGGGTCCGTGGTTCAAATCCCGGTCACTCCATGTGAGATCTGTGCTGGACAAAACGGAGGCAGACAGGTTTTTCTCCGGGTACTCCGGTTTTCCCTGTCACAATTTCATTCCAGCAACACTCTCCACTATCATTTCATTTCATCTGTCATTCATTTAATCATCGCCCCAGAGGAGTGCGTCAGGCCTCGGCAGCCGGCACAGTTCATATCCTCGCCGCTAGATGGGGGCTTCATTCATTCCATTCCTGACCCGGTCGGAGACTGGAAGCAGGCTGTGGATTTTCTTTTCATTTATACATTTACATATTTATTTTTATATTTATTTATGTATTCATTTATTTAAGTTGTTAAGACCCATGCCTCCCTGTCCTGAGCTAATCATTTCATCTCTACATAGCTACCACACCCTACATTCAAGGCAATCTGTTTAACATATTCTAACCTTGGTCTACCCCTACAGTTCTTGTCCTCGACCCTTCCATAACTACGTTTGCTATTCCTGAGTGTCTAGTATATGTCCTACCAACCTATCTCTTCTCTTCATTAGCAGTCACCAGAAACATCTCTTCTCTCCCACAACATGAAACAAATTATGATGTGCTGCTGGATTTTCTTTTTTATTCTTCCAAAACTCCTTCATCGTTTCGCTATGATGAACTCGACGTTCCTCCGTCCATCCTTTCTCCGATCTCCTTGGTCGAACTTCAGGTGTAACTTCTCAACTGCGGATCTTATGTCTGAATATCATTCGATACTCGATGTATTTTGGTGTGATATTGGCACTTCTGAGATCAATTTGGACCTGTGTAATCCAGATTGTTGTCACTTTAAGTTTCCTGAGGACGTCAGAATTCTCTTTGTTAATCGGTCGTCATTGAGTCTCATGATGTAGCCAGAAAATCTCAGTTGTCGTTTGCGGAAATCTGTCTCGATGTTGGAGTATCTCTCTGTGATTGTGGGGCTACGTGACCGCGTTGTCGCAGCCCCTAAAGTAAGGAAAATCTCTGTGATTGTGTGTAATAGTAGAAAATATCCTTCATCTGTGAATTTAGGACCCAAAAGTTTTCCGGATGGTTCTTCTCTACCCCTTCTTGATGTTCTTGAGATCCCCTTTTTAGTTGAGGTTTATGGTCTCGCTGGTGTGTAGTAATAATAATAATAATATCGTATGGCCTCGGGTGCCTGGTGCAAGCTTTGTTAATTGACACCCAGAGGGTAGCTTGCATGTCGAATTTCGTCGTTCCTTTGAACGCTATGAAAGTCAAGGAGGTTAGATATCTAAACTCCTTGACACTACAGCGCTTTCAAGTAGAGAATGGAGGAACTTTGTGTTGGCGGAAAATCCCGAGATTAATTTTGCCATTGAACACGGCCTACTGAATTCAAATGGGTTCTTTAACATGCCAACAACGTATGACATGAGTATCGTGATTTTTGTCGCCTTCAAAAATCACTTACCATGGCCAGGGGCGAACCTGCAATCTTGGGGTTGGTAGTCCGACACTATAACCACTCATCCACCGTTGCACGCGCTGGTGTGTAGTGTCTCGGGTATATTCTTCTTCTTCTTGCTTCGTTACGGCCAACCAAGGACCACGTCATGTCAACTGTTTCTTCTGCATTTTTACGTTGCCCAGTACTCTTTCATTCACAATCGATGTTGCACCTTTTTCTCCGTCGTCCACGCCTTCCCGGTTTTTAGCTTATTCTTAGGTTGAATACTCCGATGTTCTTGAAGTTTCTCTCTAAGTGGGCCACGCTCCTGGATATCTTCACATGTTATCCCAATCTCCAACAGATCTTTCTCTACTTAACTGAACCAGGCCCCCTTTGTCTTTTTCTTATGGAGAAAAGCAAAATTTCTGTTGGATAGCCGTGTTGATTTCATTAGGGTTGTATGTCCATAGAAAAAAATCCTCATTTTCCTCATCACGTCAATTATTTTCTCTGCGTGTATTTATAAATCTTGATTGTGGTGTCTTTGGAACTCGCCGTGTTCTTTGACTGGACCCAGGATTTTTCTCAAAATCTTCCTTTCCTTGGTCTCCAGTTTTTCCATTATGCCTTTTTAATTCATGGCGAGACATTCCGCTGCATACTGTGCCCTTTCAGCAAGAAATATGCAAATCACAGTATGCCAGCATTGCTCAATTCGGGATTTTCGGGGCTGCGGTAAGTTCTCCCACTCTGTGACTTACACATTTTGGAGTAAATAGAGGATACACTTGCAAAAAATAACAACAAAATCAACTCCTATTTTAACACATTTAATTAATCAAAATTATGGCGCTACAAACAATAAAACAAATAAACTACTGACCAATATCTTTCTACTTGTTCAAAGTGAACAAGGAATAGCATAAGTATAAAACAAATATTTTATTTAAACACATGGTTTTCTTTAAAACCAACAATTCACAATTATTTTCACTTCCATAAAGTACCTATCTTAAAGTTCCATATAACTACGAGCTTCTTTGGCTCGATACTTTTCCATAATATTGGTGTCATATATTTGTACACCTCAAGAACTATTTTTATCTTTTCTTATCATCAAGACAATATATAATTACATTTAAAATTGCATGTTAATTATTTACTTCAATATTTGGGCATTTCACATGTTCTCAGTATTTACCACAGTAGTGGGATGTGGAGAGAGCTGCTTCCAAAAGCAAGTTGTGAGCCCCTGCGACCTTGGAATGGAAGGAGCCATGCTAGGAGGGCGTGCTTGGATTCGTTTTTTTTCGTCTCGTCATGCTCTTTACGGGAATGTAGGTGTCGAAAAGGTGAACTTAGGGTTTTGGGTCAAAAAATGCGTTTTTCACATTTTTCCGATTTTCGGAAAACGGGCCATGCTAGGAGGGCGTGCTTGGATCCGTTTTTTTCGTCTCATCGTGCTCTTTACGGGAATGTAGGTGACGAAAAGGTGAACCTAGGGTTTTGGGTCAAAAAAATGCGTTTTTCACATTTTTGCCGATTTTTGGAAAACGGGCCATGCTAGGAGGGCGTGCTTGGATTCGTTCTTTTCGTCTCGTCGTGCTCTTTACGGGAATGTAGGTGTCGAAAAGGTGAACTTAGGGTTTTGGGTCAAAAAATGCGTTTTTCACATTTTTGCCGATTTTTGGAAAACGGGCCATGCTAGGAGGGCGTGCTTGGATTCGTTTTTTTTTCGTCTCGTCGTGCTCTTTACGGGAATGTAGGTGTCGAAAAGGTGAACTTAGGGTTTTGGGTCTAAAAATGCGTTTTTCACATTTTTGCCGATTTTTTGGAAAACGGGCCATGCTAGGAGGGCGTGCTTGGATTCGTTTTTTTCGTCTCATCATGCTCTTTACGGGAATGTAGGTGTCGAAAAGGTGAACTTAAGGTTTTGGGTCAAAAAATGCGTTTTTCACATTTTTGCCGATTTTTGGAAAACGTGATGATGACGTGCGTGATAGTATGTTTTCGTCTCGTTGTGCTCTTTACGGAGATGTAGGTACGGAAAAGCTAAAAAGCTGGAAACACGGTTTTGATGTAAAAATGGTTTTTTGTGATTTTTCCTTATATTGCGAAAACTGAAAACGTGAGGATGACGTGTGTGAGAGTATGTTTTCGTCTCATTGTCCTCTTTACGGAGATGTAGGTATGGAATAGGTAAAAAGCTGGAAACATGTATTTTTAGTCAAAAATGGGTTTTTGTGATTTTCCCTCATATTGTGAAAACCGAAAACGTGAGAATGACGTGCGCGATAGTATTTATTTCGTCTCATTGTCCTCTTTACGGGGATATAGATATGAAAAAGGTAAAAAGCTGGAAACATGGTTTTCTTATGGAAAAGGTGTTTTTTTGTTCATTTTCGCGTTATTTGGAAAACGAATGAGGCGATTTTTATGATGGGCATGTCGATGTATTTGTGTCGTTGTTCTGTTTACGGGAATGTAGGTATGGAAAAGCTCAAATCATGGTTTCCGTCATTTTTTTTCGAGATCGTTGAGGAAAACGTGGGAAAAAGTAAGAAACCAGATTTGAAGTCACGTTATGTTATGCGCTATGATGTTGCTAAAACACTTATGCATTATTATTATTATTATTTGTCAGGGCTCACACGCAGAGAGAGAACTTGTTTGAAGAAATGAAAGCATTGTGGCTGACCACGGCGAACCAGACAGACACAGGTCTTATCATCGTACGTGCCTCGCAGCAGAGAGAGATAACAGCCTGTTGTTCGCATGCAGGTGGCTGTTATCTGACCCAGACGTGTTACTCGATATCGCGATAAAGGACATTCAGCTCTGTCGAAAAGCTGATCATTGCATTCCCACGCACACTCATGCAGAGATTGCAAAGCTTGTGAGAATCGGTCTGACTTGTGCGCTACATGACATTCTACTCGTAGGAACAAAAAAAAAGTAATGTGTTAACTTTGCATCTTGTTGAGGAGACATATATGTTCTGAGGGTAAGAGAAACTCATCATTCTCGTGTTCATCTTTGAAGGTGACGGATGCAAGTGCCTTATGCTCTTTGTAAAAAATTACGTGAACCGCGGGCATACTTGTACTAAGGTAGGTTCATTATTGTTAATTATGGCATGATTGGTTTTATTGTTATTTTGTGTATGCGTGAAAAGTAAGTTAGTGACTGATGGTATTTTTTGGGGATTTCGTTTGTTGCAGATTTAAAAAAACTTTATTAAGTCTGGGAAAGCTGACAGAGAGAGACAGTGACAGTGACAGTGGCGGCAAAGAGCACATTTGCTGAAAGTATTATAATTCATTATATGGTGAGTACATGTTGTTCCATTACTTTTATTTTTGTTGTTGTTGTTGTTGTTAAATGTATGCCATTTATTTCACGGAAATTTATAAACTTATGGCGTGTATTTATTATTGTTTCAGAATGAAGATATGTATGGAGTGAATAGGCTTTAACTACCTTGACGCTTTCGATATTTATAAAAAAAAAAGGTGAGCTATGAATATACAGTAAATGACCTTGTTACTTTTTGACTGACTGTCTTATCTATGTGTGCACACTTGAAACCTTTTGTTTTTTAGCAACTCTTATGAATGAATGGATGAATGAATGGATGAATGAATGAATGAATGAATGCACATGTTTAATGTATATAACCATGACTAATAACGGATTGTATTGGTTTGTTTTTCAGATAAATCATTGGAAACAAAAAACAAGATAAACCTTGTCGCTGATATTAAAACTACAGCAACCTTGTTGGTGATCATTTCCTGCTGGAGGCCCAATTGCTACAACCATTGTGTACTTGTGAACGAGATTGTGTGCCAGTCAGTAAAAATCGATAAGTGTGGTCGTTTGGAATTGCAGATTTTGGATTAACCTATTTTAAGGTAAGGGTTGCACGTTTATTTGTCCATTTTATAATCATGTCTATATCAGAGAGTGGAGTGTTAGTGTGGCAGCCTTTCGCCAAATGTTTCAAAACGCGAGTATGCTCAGGCCGAATTTACAATGCGATTCACTGTCTGTCGCCTAAAGATTTTGTGGAATTATGTTTTCCCATTTTTTTTGAGTGAATGTGAACAAGGCTTAAGATTGCATCACGCTTTAAAAATAAACTTCGAACTACTATGTGAATTTACATTGATAAAAAATAATGTTGAAGAGAAACACACCTTCAACCTTTGTACAAAAATGGAGAAAGTACTGATAGCCGATAATTTGGAAACGTGGTATCAGGAGAAAGCTATTCAAGCGCTTATCTCTAAATTTCATAAGTTGCAACAGGGTCCCAGTGGCTTGGCCCTCGATAGCATTGCCTATTTGCAAATCAATATTTGTAAATACAATCCATTGAATGCAGGAAGTAGCTATATTGCCACACCAAGCTTTATCGCTTCGAGAAAGGCAGTGATCAACATACGCAACAAAGACGATTACTGCTTTTTGAGGAGTATAGTGAGCTGTCTGCAACCCTGTCAAGACAGAAATGGTCATAAACCAGGGCAGTACAAAGAATTGTTTAACCACATGAAACAAACTCTCAATCTCGAGCGTGTTTCATTTCCCATGCCTCTAGATAAAATTCATTTATTTGAGAAAGATAATCCAAATTTCTCCTTTATGGTGTATGGCATCGACGGGTCCGATATTGTGGGCCCCTTGTATGCCACCAAACAGGTAAAGCAACATCACATTCACCTGCTTTTCCTGTCTGACGGGGATAAAAGCCATTATTGTTGGATAAAGAATTTAAGTAAATTGGTGAGCAGCCAAGTGTCTAACCATAATGGTAAGACACATATTTGTGAGCGCTGCCTTCAGTATTTTCAAACTGATGAACTTTTGAAGCGACATACGGAAGACTGTGAAGGGCAGACGGCAGTAAAGCTAGTCTTGCCCGAAGGGAATGACGCAGTCTTAAAATTTAAGGCCACTAATAAACAAGACATGATACCATTTACAGTTTACGCTGACTTTGAGGCCCTTACTGTTCCCATTCATGGATGTGAACCAAGCCCCCATACAAGCTCAACCTATCCAGTGCAGAAACATGAGCCTTTTGCTGTAGCCTATTATGTTGTCTGTCACTATGATAATTCACAATGTATGTAAGTCATAAAGGTCAGGATTGTGCGCGGTGGTTTGTTGATCAAATGGCGGCTTTAGCAGGCAAAGTAGAAACTATTTTGAACAACCCTGTACCAATTCAGATGAATGACGTACAGCAAAGTGAATATGAACAAGCCACCACCTGTCACATATGTGAAAAGCCAATCTTAGGCGGAGAAAAAAAAGTAAGAGACCACTGCCACAGGACAGGGCGTTTTAGAGGTGCTGCCCATAACGAATGCAATTTGAAGTACTCTACACCTCGCTTCCTCCCTGTCTTTTTACACAATTTCTCCCGGTATGACCTTCACTTCATTGTAAAACAATTTGCTCATGTAGATAAGAGCAAATTCAGTATTTTGGCTAAGAACCATGAGAGCTTTACCTCACTTTCATGGAGAAAAGGAAGCATGAGCATTCGCTTTCTCGACTCATTCAAGTTTATGTCTAGTTCGCTGGATAGTCTTGTGAAAGGCTTAAGCGAAGATGAGTTGAAACATACCCATTCCCACTTTACGGATACAAATCAATTTAAATTGTGTGTTCGTAAAGGCCATTTTCCATATGATTATGTGGAAAGTTACGAGGTGCTTGAAGAAACGACTTTGCCGCCAAGAGAAAAATTCTTTTCTCAATTAACTCAAAGCACCATCAGTGAAGAAGACTATGCCCACGCACAGCATGTTTGGCGAGTGTTTGGCATAGAAACCATGGGCCAGTATGCTATGCACTACTTAAAATTAGACGTGTTGTTGTTGACCGACGTTTTTGAAACGTTTCGTCAGCTATGTCACACGATCTATGGCCTTGACCCCGCCCACTACTATACCAGTCCAGGGTTAAGTTGGGACGCCGCCCTCAAATTTACCCACATTGAGCTTGATCTACTGACGGATCCCGATATAGTACTCATGATGGAAAAAGGGATTCGTGGGGGATTCGTATCGCTCAATCAGCGACATGCCAAGGCAAATAATCATTACATGCCTGATTATTGTCCCGAAGTACCAGAATCCTACCTAATGTATTTCGACGTAAACAATTTATACGGTCACGCTATGAGTCGACCACTGCCGTACAGAAACTTTGTCTGGCTGTCTGAGGATGAAATTAAAGATTTTAATGTGCATAGCGCCAGCAAGCAACAGGACGTAGGGTATGTTCTTGACGTTGACTTAGCTTATCCCCCCCCCCCCTTCTCAGACAGCGACATGGTGATTTCTCCTTTTGCATAGAAAAAATGGTGCCGCCCGAGAGTAAGGGCAATCATAAGAAATTGATGGGTGCCTTGTATGATAAAAATCACTATGTGTTGCATATTGACATGCTGGTAGAATGTTTAGCCCAGGGCCTAACCCTGAAAAAAATCCATAGAGGTATTTCTTTTTGTCAGAAACCATGGTTGAAACCATACATGGATTTAAATACCAGTCACAGACAAAGTGCCACTCAGCCATTTCAAATCAATTTTTTTAAACTAATGAATAATTGTATCTATGGCAAGAGTTTGGAAAATGTACGGCAGTATAGGGACATTAAGTTAGTCAATACATGGCATGGACAATGGGGAGCTCAAAAACATATTGCAAAACCAAATTTCAAATCTTTAAACATTATTGATCATGATCTACTGACTATTGAACTTGCCAAAACTAAAGTGGTCATGAATAAGCCTATCTATTTTGGCCAAGTCATTTTAGATTTTTCAAAATTGCACATGTATAAATTCCATTATGGTTTTGCAATACAGCGATTTGGTACCATTTCCTTGTTATATACAGACACGGATAGTTTTATTTACCATATCCGTGACTGTGATCCGTATGTCGTTATCAAACAAAACCCAAAATGGTTTGATACGTCCTCGTTTAGTGAAAAGAACGTGTTCGATATCCCCCGTCTGAACAAAAAAGAAATTGGTTTAATGAAAGATGAGTGTTCAGACACCATGATGACTGAGTTTGTAGGTCTCGCTCCGAAAATGTATAGTTTTCGACAGGTGGATCGATGCGAATCTATGCGAGCCAAAGGGATTAGCCAGCATGTGGTTAAACGACTCTGTGTGGATGATTATTTACATGTACTTCAGACCCACACAGCCATGGCACATAGTCAGTTTAGGATTCTCTCAAAAAATCATGATTTATTTTTAATGAAGCAGCGAAAACAAACACTCGCTTTGTTAGACGACAAGAGACAGTGGTGTCAGGATATGATGACAAGCGTCCCATTTGGTTACAACCAGTAATGGTTGTAGCTATTGTTGTCGTACAACACGGCAAGTGTTTGGTTTGGTTGCTATCAAATGCGAGATGCCATCTTGAGCCTCGGAATAAAAATAAAAAATTGTAGTGTATCATATATTTTTTGTTTTTTAATCCGCGTGCTTGAATGTATGCATGGATGTGTGAATGCCTGTAAATAGTTGTATATAAACTGTATGTCTAGTGCTATTTGCCTGTCAACGCATAAAGAGAGCCATGCATCAACGTTTGCATGGTTCACTGTGCACAGGCTAGATTAAAACATGTTGACTTCTTTAGGTTAGGTTAGGAAAAAAACAAACAAGTAGCCACCCTCACTATTGTTGTCGCTTAGTAGGCTTCATGTTTCAGCAAAGAGTGCACTTTCTCACTAGGCACAGCTTAATAGGCCAACTAGGGTGTGGCTTAGTAGGTCTCATGCAAGAACAAAAGAATAATAATAATAATAATCTGCTCTTTTTACTGTGCACAATCTCTCACTTTATGGCTAGAGTTATGAGTGGTGATATATCTGAAAACAACACTAGTCCAATATCTGAACAGAAATTGTTTCTTTTCACCTGTTGCATGTTATGTTTGCCGCCTACAGCTAAAAAAGTCAACAGACAGATGGTTATTTATTTGTGTTTTGCTTATTTTTTATTTTATTTTTTGCCATTGACTTAGGGGACAGACAGTGTATATAGTACATAGTATTTTTTTTATTTATTCACTTAGTAAACCGCAACGACTACTTTTCAGATTCAATCATGAGCCATGATGAAGATTGTTTGATCGTCACAAAACACACTACGTTCAATGAATATGCCACGATGGTGTCTCATAATCCTCAACGTGTGGCCTATCCTTCAGAATATAGAAACACGAAAGTACGCATTGATACCACGTTTTATGACAGCATCATTAATCGTGATGATAATAATGATGATTTGTTTCATGACCCAGGGCATCACTTTTGTAAATCCTGTATGCTAAATGTTGGCTTTGAAAATAATGTATCCACGCAAGTGATTCATAAAGCATGGTACGGTTTAACCATGAATCAAGTGATTGTTAAATTAGCTGACGAGGATAATTTTCCAGATTTCTGGTGTACAATATGTACAAAACCTCTGTTTAATGTTTATTTTCCAATAACCTCTCAAATGTTTTGTTTTCATTTTTATAAATTTCCTGCTGAGGAACGAATCACTTCATATCGACAACAAGCATTTCACCAACTTTGTCTTGGCTTACCTATCAATCAATATTCGCCTCATAGAATGAGATTTGTTAGAAACTAGCCACATGATGTAATGATTATCGCTTTTTTTTTACATTCGGCTTTCAGGTGCATACTTGACGTATAGAATACATTTGGCTATTTTGTTTGTTTGTTTGTTTTAGTTTAACGTGTATTCACGTTGATGAACACATACACACTGGTTTAAATTTGTAGTTTTGAATTTTGTTTTGTTGGATGTAGACATGGTTATTAAATGCATAGCGTGTTAACTTTGCCTTTTATAGGTTACCAAAAGCATTCACATGTTTGCTCTTAGTGTTTGTTGATACTATTTATTTAACAGAATGTTGTGTGAATTTGCACAACAACAGAGCAAACGAATACAAGTCATTCGACAAGGGAATAATAGGCTAATTCCCATTCACAACAGAGACATGCATTTACCTCCAAGAGAGAGATCTTGAAAATGATTCACACACTTAATTTTGATAAAACATTTCCTATTAAATAATTTCCAAATGTATGTTTTGACTGAAAAAATGATACAAACATTATTATTATATTTTTATCCAATACTATCTATCTACAAATGCAGGTCATAAACACTCAGGATTTTAAAAAACAACACACTTTGATGTACAAAAGTTATTGTTGTTGTAATATAAGAACCAGAGTGTTAGAAAGTAACACTCTTTTCTTTGGTTATAGACAACCATGGATGCCTTGAACGCCATTGGTCAAGATAGTGGCTTTGCACGCAAGAAAATGAGTGAATTGCCTACGCAAACACCCTTTCGCATACATAAAATTCAAAAACTGAAAACCAAATTTGGTGAACGAGCTCTTTGCATTTGTCAAGACTTTGAGACATTTCTTCCCACACGATTTAATAACCTACCTGATAATGTCATGGAAGATGTCAATTCCAGTATTCACCCTGTCTATTTAATTTATGAGGGTGAAAAAAATAATCGATGCATGGCTCGTTTTGTAAAAATTGAAAACGAATAATCATTGTACGCTAGCCGTGACTTTTATAATAATGATGAAACTATTAGTTAAAATGATGGACTTTTGTCCTTTTTTTACTGTTTGTGATTTAAAATAGCATTTATAGCAATTTTTAAGCACGTTTTATTATAATGATTATAATTTATAATGATCAAATTCTAGTAACATGTTATTTTATTCAATAATAAGCGTTTAACAAAAAAAAACTGGTTCTAGAGTAGATAAAGATTTCATGCTGTCATTCGTTCTGCTAGACTGGCATTTGAAGCTGATGAATAATGATGGACTTTTGTCCTTTTTTTGATTGTTTGTGATAAAAAAAATAGGTTTACTACAATTACCATGTATATATAATTTTTATAATAATAATAATGATGAAACTATTAGTTAAAATAATGGACTTTTGTCCTTTTTTATTGTTTGTGATTGAAAAATAGATTTACTACAATTAGTAATATTTTTAACGATGCACTGCTGTCCCTTTTTTTTATTGTTTGTCATTTATAACATTTTATTCATTTTATTTATAGTTATAATAATGAAACTAAGAGAGAATAATATTAATGAAAAAAAACACAACATGGACTCTTGTCTTTTTATTTATTTTTTTGTCATGATAACAGTGATACTATACATTTTTTTAAAATAAATTCATTACGTTAAAGTCCATATCTAGATAAAAGTAATTTGCTCTTCATAGCACCAATCACTATAATTGCTGCCATTCGTTCTGCTAGACTGGCATCTGAAGCTGTTAAGCGTTGCTTGGCAATGCTTAACAAGACTTTGTCGGCAATGCGTCTTAGTGTGGGATCACTGTTTTCATAGGCTTTATCGTGATTAAGGCATGCATGATCCAAAGCATTGATTCCCATATCCCCTCTCCTCAAACGATCTTGAAGACGAGTACCAGGGCCGCAGAAGCTGTAAGCAGGTAAGTGAGCTTCGAATGGTAAGTTTTTAATAATGTTATCAATAATTCCAGGGCCAGTACACCTGGGACATGGAGGTTTCAATCGGTGAAAAACATTTTTTTGTTGTTCTTGTTGTTGTTCTTCTTCTTGTTCTTGTTCTTGTTCTTGTTGTTGTTGTTGTTGTTGTTGTTGTTGTTGTTGTTGTTGTTGGTGTTGTTTGTCGGCGGCTGCTGACGAGCATGGTAGGTGGTGGTTGTTTTCCACATGACAGCCATGGAATGTTGAAACAATGTCTTTACACTGAGTTTTATGACCATGATATAATTTCATTAATTGGCATGTGGCACACTGTCGAATGGAAGGTATTTTTGCCATGGTTAATTGCTTGTGATGGGAAAAATGACTGCATGGTTGTAGTTCACTCAATACAGAGTCGTTAGTCCACTCGGCAGGCGCCTTTTCCCAAATTTCTTTGACAGCGTTGGCAGCAACATAAAAAAGAAATGATTTAGGTAGTGCTAATAATTCATGTTGTGTAAAGCTAATCAGTTTTTTCTTGCACACAAAGAATTTTCCAATAGCCTTGTCGATTGTAGTGGCGTCCATGTCTATAAGGTTGATGTTATCACTTAACGTGTACACGTCTCACTGCTATCATTGGACGATACACTTTCAGTTTTAATTTTATTGAACAACTCCCAACATGCACTCGTGGTGAGCCAATGAAACAATTGCCATGCATGCACTAAGGCTTTATTCTGAATATTGTTGCAAGAACAAGTGTCCATGAGCGTTTGCAGGGATGGACAACCCAGATCTAAAAGGTCAATACATTGACAGTGAGAGGGTAGAAATGGTTGAAGCCACTGGCGTTTTTCACTCCCTTTAACAAATAAGACATTGGCCGAGGACAAATGGGCTTTCATGACAATGTCAAGATACTTGTAAGAAATATCACCCTTGTTCCATGCTAACTGCAAATGATTTTCAATCCATTGACTCTGTTTTTTATCTTTTTCACTAAGCAACTCGAAAGCATAGGGAGGTTTAAACACCAAATGAATAGGGTTAGACACCCAAAACGTACTACAATCGATAAAAGCGACTTCCTTAAATATAAATTTGTTGTCTGCAATTTTAAACCCCTGACAATCCACGATGAGTGTACGCATCATGCTTTTTTTTTATTTTTACTTGTTACCTCATTGACGTCTAATCAACAACTAACCCATGCCATGGTTTAACATGGCAAAGTCAAAGGACTTTAGGAAAAAAAGGAACAAATGAATTGAACAACAGCTAAATATTTTTTGAGGTTTTATTCATAACAAAAAAACATTTACACTTTTATTACAAAAAGTTTGTTGGCTTAATTTGGAACAGCATTCAAATGAATAGTTTGCACATACGGTCCACAGGTATCTCCTAGTTTTGCAGGGTCTGGTACAATAACAGGATAATTCAAACTCCATGGAATATTGCCCACATCATAGCGATTGAGGTAAGGGCAGGATGGACTCCATCGCTGATGATCGCTAAAGGGTCGATCCCCTATTTCCCAGTTTCCAATTTCAATGTTGCAAAAAATACACTTGACCACATCCCCACGTTTTAAGTAATAAAATCCGCTCGCAGCCAATTCTCCACAATCCATAAAGGGAACTGTCCATGTTTCAAAAGTTTTCAAACGATTAAATTCACATTTTAAATTCCATGGTTTGGCTGTCACGTTGTTGTTGTTGCTGTTGCTTATTGAGGGACACATGATGTTTGTTGTTGTCGTATGTGCGCACAGTGCCAGAGCGCAACAGATACTGTGCATGCAGACGCTTATCGTGAATCCTATGAATGATGATCTTTTTTTTTTCATTCGACCACAGATGGCTTACATGCTGGTGACATAATTGGACAAAGGATGATATTTCACTTGTCTAGCATGAATAATCAAACAGTAGGCACTGGTATGGTCTGGGACATTTTCTTGTGTTTCAAAATCTACCCTTAAATCAATGGTGGTGATTTTCATAGATTCTTCTAGATACGAACAGTCGAAAACAATCAGTGGTGCTTTTGCTTTAAACCCTTGTGGCGACAACATAGGACAATCCTGTTTTTCATAATAAGACGATTGAAATTTAGCGAACATGTCATAAAGGGGGCCAAACTTATTTTTTGAAAAATTGAGTTCCAACCCCTCATAGGGAAAGCAAACATTATTTAAAAATAGTCGTATATTTCTCAAGTGAATGTGATCAAACAAGGTGATATCTTTGCTTTGTTGGTATTTTCTATTGGTTTGAAAACCAATAATAACATAGAGGGGTCTCTCGGTAGAGCGAGCCGATTTGACACTCCAACTATGAGTGTCAGTGGTAGGTAGCAAGGGGTATTCATGTAGACACCAACTTCGAAAGGCGATAGGCAAGGCTTTATCTTTTTGCACCAAATTTAACATGCTTAGCTTTTTACGATCCGATAGCGTCACATGGGGCACTTTCCATAGTAATCGAAGCAGTTGAATTTTTGAGTCTATCACTTGGTCAGAGGCTCCTTTCAGTGCATTATAATCACTGCGGTCTCTCACCAGATACAAACTTTGTCTTGCGTTTAAAATAATACGCTTGTGATCTTCGGCAAAGCCAAGGAGTAATTTTAAGGGTAGAAAGCCTGTAAAAGTGCCATCGGTATGAACTAGCCAGTTATTGCTACTGTTGGGACACCATCCTGCCATAGAAAGCGTTTTACTTTCCTCCTCGCTATAGGATGGATATAATTTCATAAGACTAGTCATGCCCACATTTCAAGTCATATCTATGACAATATCATTTATCACATAACGTACTTCAGAAAACAGAAAAGCCAAACCATGATTCGCCAACGCAGACGTTGTGGGTGTGCTGCCATCTGCTTTCATCAATTTACCCTCAATTTGAAGGACACTTTCATGAGGTAGAGTAAAAATATCTTGATTGTTAATGATGAATTGAATCTCGTCATTGTTATTCAGTCCTGTTGCTTGAGGTTGATAGGAATGCATATCAATGCGCACGTCGCCATCTTCAACTTGTATGGGATTTAACACTTGCAACAGCTCTTTGTTCATGATTGGGGTGTAGCGTATAACCAAGGCGTTGTGAGCGTTGTCGGTTTACTCGTGTCAACCGTTTCATACACGGCGGGCAACTAACCGACTTCGTAGACGTTGTTGTTGCTTTATAGATAAATTTCATAGCGTCTTTAAAACCAACTTGTAGGTCACAGGAGTGTTGGCGTCCGAAGCAATCAGTTGTTGGTTTCTATTCACTAAGCGTAAGGTAATATTACTAATATCACTGACACACACAGGATGATAGAGAACCACTGAAGGGTTTTCACGAATAATATAGCCGCAAGGAGAGGTGACAATAAAATCATACAGGGAATGGCTTTGTTCTTGATTCGTAAATACGTCTCTAATAATATTGCAAGTTACAGAAATGTGATGGTCCTCGATAAATTTCACTGGATAATCTGATTCATGGGGATGGTGAGCTGCCAACACTCTTGGTTTAAATCCTAATAAAGGACCAATAGAATGAACTCGTGTTTCAAAGTCAATGTTAAACGTAGAGAAAATACGACAGCGATGAGTTATTGTATTGGCTGCAAGTTCAAATTTGTGTGTCCCATCCGCAAATGGTTTGACACCAAATTGTTTTATCATCGACACGCTAATGGCCTCATGCACATCGTCTATGGTATAACCTCCAGGGGGTAGTGTCAACATATAATCATCATAATAAAATTTGACATTAATATCCAGTTGAATATTGTAAATTCTGTTGTAACTTTCCAAAGAAATTAATCCTAGCACATAGGATTGTTCGGATTGCAATTCAATGGGGGGAAAAATCCAGGGACACTTCAGGCCCGCGACTGTGCACGGTAAAGGTCTTGGCGTTGACATTCATAATAATGAAACTGTTGGCTTAACGCAACCTCTTATATAGAAAATGTAAACTCAAACGGCCACACTCTTGACTGTCAAAGGTTTGTTGACGATTCACATTATTGAATATCTTTACCCGGTTTCCCAAATAACGTAGCAACTCGATTGGAGGTGGTAAATTTCCATAACTGTCAAAGTACCATACTGTGGAACCTTGTTTCACATAGGCTACAAAATGGGTTCCTGGACCTGCATCATCATCTAAATTCATCATGGCTCGTTCTTCTTTCCACGGTGCTTTGGGTAATTCATTTCGCATAAATACACCTCGAAAATGAGAAATCTTTTGTTGTTTGGCATAGCTTTCCACTTCTTCATGGGTCATGGCATGACGAGGCAGTTGCCTTAAGCGCTTATCGATGATGATGGACATTTTTTTTTAGACGGTAGGCCACTACCTTGTGGATAAAAGACTGGCTTTAAAGGATTGCCATTTCTAGCTCCCATCGCAATGGCTTCTAACGTTTTATTGTGTCGCTCGCTTTCTTTGAGTTGTTGCTTGCCTTGCTCGACGGCTTTTATGGTTTTCGCTACAGCGCTGGCACCACCCAAAAGGGACCCCAAAGCTGCCAACCCTGCAAATAAAGCCGGCAAAAAACCCCCACGCTTAGCAACAGGAATGACTCGCCCACGATTTTGCTTTATTCCTTTTCTTTTTATCGATACATGATGCTGCGATTTCGGAGATGTAGACAATCGCACCGCTTGTAAAGCTTTTTCGATAGCCACTCTTTTTAGATTTTTTTTAGTTTTTTAAGCTTTAACACTGGGTGTGAGGCAGATCGACTTGGTTTCCGACCTGGCTTTTTTCTCTTTTTGAAATTTGTTTTTTTCATGTTCATAGCATATCTTTTTTTCACCATGCTGCTACTTGGTGAACCTTTCACAGCAAACATTCGATAACAACTAACGTAGAGAACCTTATTTCATAGCAGTATATTCCAATTCTATATAAAGCGGAAAATCATTCACCGTTTTCCCAGCTTCCTTTTCCTCAAACGTAAGCATAAGATGAAAGGATAATTCATCTCCCACATTTACTCTTTGATGGTTGTGAGCCAACACTCTATCACCGTTTAGTTGTATTTTTAAATGTTTCTCATCAGGCATGGCATATTTAATATGAATTACACCATCATAATGCAGTCGATAACGACTTAAACCGGAAGCAAGCATATAGGTAAGATCATCATTCACCAGTGGTAGTGGTGGTGGGGAATGGTTTCTGTCATTGTCCAGTTTTTGATTTGACAGGTACACTAAAAATACAGATGGGACAAATTTATAAAGCCTTTTCATTTGATAGGTCACATAACGTTTCGTGCAGACATCATTTTCGTCTCGAGGCTCTTGCACATCAATAATACGATGATGATTGGCTGAATAGCCCTCAGCGGTTAGTCTCGGGGCCATGTGATAGACAGTTTGCACTTTGCGATCGACATAGCTTTTTGTTGCCAACTCTCGTGTCTGTTTTGACATAGAGGCGGCCGTGGCCATGGTTACACGTGCTCGCCCAAACACGTCCATAGTGATAGAAGTTAACTAACCTATCCTACTCACCGCTTGCCTATATATATATATATAAACCTTATACACACAAGAAAAAACTCAGTCGTTGACACGATGGAATTAATGAAACAACCCCATGCTTTGCCCGTCTCTGATTTGGTTTCAGAGCTATCACTGTCCGTGTGCGAACCTAAACGTCATGGCACCCTATTCCCATCTACCGTTCGTTGTATTATGGTAGGGCCTTCGGGTTGTGGAAAGACCAATGTTTTGCTGAACATTATTACCGCGCCTCATGGCCTACGATTTCAAAATATTTATATTTTTGCCAAATCCTTGTACCAGCCTCTGTACGTGTATCTGGAACAAATTATGTCTTCGTTAAATAAAGAAGCCATGGGTTATTTTACATTCACCTCACCTCAAGATGTCATTCAACCAGACCGCATTCAACCAGATTCCATTATAATTTTTGATGATATTGCCACTCAACGACAGGCCATTATTCAAGAGTATTTTAGTATGGGACGCCATAAACAAGTGGATTGTTTTTATCTGGCTCAGACCTATTCCAAAATCCCCAAACAGTTGATTCGTGACAATGCCAATCTCATCGTTCTCTTCCGCCAAGACTCTAGAAATCTCTATCACATTTTTCAAGATCATGTGAATCCAGATATGTCCTTTACAGCTTTCACGCAATTGTGTGCTTCGTGTTGGAACCATCATCCCCATGCCTGTTTGGTCATAAATAAACAGAGTGAACGATGTGAGGGACGTTATCGCTTGGGTTTTGATCATTTTATTTCTGTTTAAAAAGACCCAGGGTTGGACATTTCCTGTTAGTGTGTCTTTACCTTTACCATGGCGAACGCCATAGGGTACAAGAAACATGTTCAAATCATGCAGCGTATTATTGAGGCACGAAATACGATTCGACATAAATTTCGTGAATTGCAACGTTTAAAAAACGTCAATCCTTTACCCATGATAAAACATGTTCCATCATCGGTTGATCCCATGAGATTCAAACCTAATGCTTCTGCTGCTACTGCTGCTGCTGCTACCTCTCAAACCAAACCCATAACAAGTTCAAAATTTACTCAAACAGATTCCACACGACAGGTAAAATCCTCCTCCTCCTCTAATGTTAGTGAACAAGAACATCAAGAACATGAAGAAGAAGAAGAAGAAGAAGAACATGAACAAAGTGAAAGTGAAAGCGTATTTAGTCCTGAAAGAAAAAAAAATCCTCACCCCTTCAACAGTTTCTAAAAACAAAACAAAAATCTTCCGTCATAGCGGCAACACCGTCTTCCTCCACATCGTCTCCGTTTTCACAAGTCTTGGCAACCCCTCAAAATAAATCTCAACTCAAAAACATTTTAATGAAACATTATGGGGCAACCCTGGAACCGTATCTGACCCTTCTATTTATTGGAAAGACAGATACCACGTATGGTGTTCGTTATGAGAATGATAGTTTTAAAATTGGGGATTCATCCATTAAATTTGCTCGTACGAAAGCTGTCATTAAAAAGATCAACTATAAATTAACACCAGGTCTGTTAAAGCTGCTATTTTCTCGCACCCCCTCGCCACAAGATTTTACGTCCGAGGACCTTGCTAAATATAAATCCATTTTATTAGACACCAACGCTCACAAAAGAAACTATAAATCCTCTCAGCAGGTCAATGCCAATATATCCCAAAAATATAAAACCATCATTGCAAACATCTTTGGTAAGCAAAAACATCACTCGGCCTCTGGTGTAAGGTTTAAGAAATTAAAACCCTACCTAGATATAACCTTTTGGAATAATCCCAATCAGTTAGTAGAGCGCTTATACTTGCTTCATGCATCAAAACAAGCTGGTCACACTGGACATGAGGCGGAAATCGCCCACATTGAACAACAACTCCGAGATGCTAAAATTATCTTATAAGCCATCACCCATCAAAGTGGGCATTGCTCATGAATTGCATAAACCAGCCCGCCGCATTTATGAACGTCGTCGTGTCATTTCCAAAGGAATCGATGAACTTTGGCAGGCAGACCTGGTTGAAATGATACCTTATTCTAACGTTAACGACGGTGTACGCTATATGTTGACTGTCATTGATGTCTATTCCAAAATGGCTTTTGTTCAACCAGTAAAAAATAAAACTGGTATCTTAGTCACAAAGGCCTTTCAACATATTATTGAACAATCAAAACGTCAACCTCATTTGTTACAAACCGACCAGGGGAAAGAATTTTTCAACAAGGATTTCTCCAGTTTTCTCAAATCTAAGGATATTCACCATTATACCACCTATAGCAATCTCAAAGCTAGTGTAGTTGAACGCTTCAATCGAACATTAAAAAGTTATATGTGGAAAGAGTTTACAATACATGGTTCCTATCGATGGATAGACTGGTTACCTCAACTTGTGTCTCGCTACAACAACACCATTCATTCCACCATCGGCATGAAACCTCGCCTCGTCACCAAGAACCTACCCAGACTCAATAGACTGTTTAACCCTATAAAAAGGGTAGACCCAAGGCGACATCGCCTTAAAATTGGAGATTTTGTTCGCATTAGTAAACATAGAAGTGTGTTTTCAAAATCGTATACTCCACAATGGTCGACAGAAATTTTTAAAATTCGCCAAGTCAAGCTAGGTCAACCAGTGACGTATCTCTTAGAAGATCAGAGCGGTCAACCCATTCAGGGACGATTCTATTATGAAGAAGTGCAAAAAACATTATATCCCAACGATTATCTCATTGAACGAGTAATTAAAGTCAAAGGTGCAAAATATTTTGTAAAGTGGTTAGGTTTTCCTTCCACGTATAATTCATGGGTCAATAAACATAATTTTTTGTAATAAAACCCTATTTAATTATTTTAAAGAAAAAAAACCATTCCAAAAAAATGTATCATATGACCTTTCATTATTCCCACCCTTTTGTTTCTTACATGTCCAATAACCGCTTTGTTCAAGTCCTTGCCAATCTGTTATCATGATGTTATACACTCACTCATTGTTTCAAACTTGGCGTTGCATGATGAGTCCATAATGAACCTAGGCTATGACATACACAGTATAAATCCGCACACTACATAATGACACCTGCCTCTTATCTCTCACTGCCTGCGAGGCACGTACGATGATAAGACCTGTGTCTGTCTGGTTCGCCGTGGTCAGCCACAATGCTTTCATTTCATAAAACAAGTTCTCTCTCTGCATGTGAGCCCTGACCAGCCAAGACAAATAATAATAATAATAATAATAATGCATACGTGTTTTACCAACATCATAGTGCATAACATAACGTGACTTCAAATCTGGTTTCTTACTTTTTCCCCAGTTTTCCTCAACGATCTCGAAAAAAAATGACGGAAACCATGATTTGAGCTTTTCCATACCTACATTCCCGTAAACAGAACAACGACACAAATACATCGACATGCCCATCATAAAAATCGCCTCATTCGTTTTCCAAATAACGCGAAAATGAACAAAAAAAACACCTTTTCCATAAGAAAACCATGTTTCCAGCTTTTTACCTTTTTCATATCTATATCCCCGTAAAGAGGACAATGAGACGAAATAAATACTATCGCACACGTCATTCTCACGTTTTCGGTTTTCACAATATGAGGGAAAATCACAAAAACCCATTTTTGACTAAAAATACATGTTTCCAGCTTTTTACCTATTCCATACCTACATCTCCGTAAAGAGGACAATGAGACGAAAACATACTATCACACACGTCATCCTCACGTTTTCAGTTTTCGCAATATAAGGAAAAATCACAAAAAAACATTTTTACATCAAAACCGTGTTTCCAGCTTTTTAGCTTTTCCGTACCTACATCTCCGTCAAGAGCACAACGAGACGAAAACATACTATCACGCACGTCATCATCACGTTTTCCAAAAATCGGCAAAAATGTGAAAAACGCATTTTTTGACCCAAAACCCTAAGTTCACCTTTTCGACACCTACATTCCCGTAAAGAGCATGATGAGACGAAAAAAACGAATCCAAGCACGCCCTCCTAGCATGGCCCGTTTTCCAAAAAATCGGCAAAAATGTGAAAAACGCATTTTTAGACCCAAAACCCTAAGTTCACCTTTTCGACACCTACATTCCCGTAAAGAGCACGACGAGACGAAAAAAAACGAATCCAAGCACGCCCTCCTAGCATGGCCCGTTTTCCAAAACGGCAAAAATGTGAAAAACGCATTTTTTTGACCCAAAACCCTAGGTTCACCTTTTCGTCACCTACATTCCCGTAAAGAGCACGATGAGACGAAAAAAACGAATCCAAGCACGCCCTCCTAGCATGGCCCGTTTTCCGAAAATCGGCAAAAATGTGAAAAACGCATTTTTTGACCCAAAACCCTAAGTTCACCTTTTCGACACCTACATTCCCGTAAAGAGCATGACGAGACGAAAAAAAACGAATCCAAGCACGCCCTCCTAGCATGGCTCCTTCCATTCCAAGGTCGCAGGGGCTAACAACTTGCTTTTGGAAGCAGCTCTCTCCTCATCCCACTACTTACCACCTCTCTCAAGTTTTGCCAATTCACTACGGTGATCGGGAAACTACTTGTGTACTCCAGAGTTATAAAGATTACTTGACAAAGTCAAAAACTATGATTACTCCCGAAATCTAGTTATCTTCACAAAACTCGTGGATTCCTTATTTCCATACAATATTACAATAGGGATTTCTATTTAATTCATTTGTCTTATAAGACCATTATCACATAAGAACACTACGATCTGAACTGGCAAGCGATAATATCAATCTACAAGGACCTCGGTTCAACGCCCGGGTCATTAACAACTTTAAACACTCACGGTGTATTTAGCACTTCTTACAAATAGCCTTTTCCCCAACCCTCATGCGGCTAGGGTCTGGTCAATTACTTGAGCGTGATTTATGACAGGGAGAGCGGCTCCCTGTCTAGCCTACGGTTGGAGCTCTCTTCAATGCTTTTAAAACAAACCTTCATTTTATTTTCAGTTCTATGGAGAGACCTGGCATTTTAACTTCTCTTTTCACTTTCAACAATATCCTTTGGCTCATAAACCACTCTCGTAACCTTGGCATTTATTAATTATGAAGGGTTCTCGTTGATTGGGAAGAGTAATACACATTCTACGACGAATAATAAGGGGCTTTAATAACAAGAAGATTCTAGGTTCGAATCTCTTAACATGCCTCGGGAACCATTTCCACATTGGAGGACTTATACAAGACGCGATTTAGAGTCGGCCGTGGCCTACATGACATACGCTCAATAATACCATACATTTGCTCCCTTTTATATAATAACACACACATGGCCTCGCGATCTACGTCACAATTAGAGGACTTACAACATATCTCAATTCAATACAATCAACTACCCCTCATAAGTAATTTACCAAGTACATTTAAATTCTACGCATTCCTAGCGTGACTTTTTATTTAATTGCGTTCCATTGCGCTATATATTACTTTACGGCCAAATGTCTTCCAAAGAACTGATAAATTTCATAGTAACAATTGATACAAATCTCAATTTTTATATTTATCTTTTCCGTTGACAATAAATCGCTCCATTTTTAGCCTACTTTTCACATTTTGCAAAAATGAGGAAAAAGTAGACTTATGAGATCGATCCGGGAAAATGTGTGTCTGTCTGTCTGTCTGTCTGTCCGTCTGTCTGCCTGTCTGGCTGTGTGTGTGTCCCCCCCCTATCAACTCCTAAACGGCTGCAGCAATCAAAACCAAATTTAGTACGAGTAAAGATGTGCACCGGAATATCTCACGTCCATATTTGAAAATGATGTCAGTGCTACCAACTGCTGAAAAAACGCACTAGAAATTTGAGCTCCATGTTGGATATCTTGCAAGATATGCTTGAGAGCTATTCCAAAATTGGCACACATGTAGATAAGACTATGTCAGTTTAATTTCCAGGAGGCCAACCATGACAGTGTTGCCAAAATAATGTTAAGCCTTCTGATAGGTCCAATGTTTAAATGCATATAACTTCTACACTATCAATTGGATTTCAACCAAATTTTGTATGTAACATCTGTACATAAACACATATGACTGAGCGTATTCTTAAGGCCACCAGGGCTGCCAACTGTTAATAACTGCTCTCTCTATTTTTTTCATCCAAATACCTATATATCAGAAAGTATGCAAGCCAACAGCTTTAAACTATGCACACGTATATTCTGACATTTTAGATTAATTTGGAGTAACTTACATACGTCAGTTCTACCAACATGATTATAAACCTGCTGATAGTACCAATTTTTAAATACATGTAACTTCTATACTATCAGTTGGATTTCAACCAAATTTCATATGTGCTATGTGTACCAGAACAGATACTACTATTAGTATTGTTAAGAGCAATCAGGGCTGCCAACTGTTAATAAATGCTGTCTATATTTTTTACCCTAATATCAATATATCAGAAAGTATGCAAGCCAACAGCTCTATACTTTGCACACGTATAGCACCTGACATTCTAGATTAATTTGGAGTAATTAATACAAGACAGTGCTGCCAACATGATTCTATGCCTGCTGATATGTCCAATTTTAAAATACATGTAACTTCTATACTAACAAATGTATTTCATCCAAAATTGGCACAAAAATATATCATAATATTTCAGATTATTTCTGACCAGCACACGCATGACATTGTTGCCAACATGCTTTTACGCGTGCTGATAGATCCAATGTCTAACTGCATGTAACGTCCATTGGACTTCAACCAAATTTTGTATTCTGTACCTTAAGAGATGGAACTAAGAATATATTCAGTCACCAGGGCTGCCAACTGTATTGCTCTATTAGGCTACATTATACCAAGTATATTTTGAACTAATTAGATATTTCGATATTACCAACTTAATTTCGTCATTATTCTAGATAGGTTCATATTCTGTAGAATAATCATTGGCATGAAAAGTAGGCTGTATAGTTCTTCACGGAACTTCTTGTTAAGAACATGCATTCACATCATGTCTTATACATTTTTTAAGGCTCCAACGCTCTATATTTTATATCATTCAATTTAATCTTTATTTAGATTTCTTTACCTTGTCATTATTATTATTATTCACATCATGTCTTCATTCCTTACAAAAGCTCAAAAGCTATTTCTTTCATATAATTCAAATTTACCTTTATGTAAATATCTTTGTTATAAACATTATTATTACGCTTGCTTTTATAACATTCGTCAAATACACTGACATTTTATTCCTTGCATTTCCTCTACAGGATTTATTCTTTCACATAATTGTTTCTCAAAACTTTATTTTTGTTCAGATCGCGTTCTTATTTAGTTATTATTTATTTAAAAACATCCCTTTTTCTCAAAACTCCGGTGGAATTGTACACAAAAATTTCCCCGACACCAAAACATAATGAAAATCTTTACTCACATGTCTAAGGTCGTTTTCTGACCTTTATTCTCATTCGATGTGTCATTTTGGCCCACCTTCTTGACTTACTCCATATTGTACAAATTCATATCATGTACAAACATTTCTTGACACATATTCAATACCTTTAACACTGACAACATTTTAATACACTGGTGTATCCGTTTAGAACACACAATAAAACACTAAAAAATATATTACTCTTAACACACAATCTTGATATATTTACACTTCACAACTTTTGATCACTAGGCCGTCTTTTTAGCCTATCACACGTGACCTCTTAATCTCCCGTCTCCAAGGGTGAAATTTATTCAATGTCGGCTTCCTATCCTGCAGAATACGAAAGTCTCGAACCATCTACTTTTTCCCTGGAATAACAATTCTTCGAATCCTGTTCCTGATGGTCGGCTATTTCTCTAGCTTGAACGGCTCCCCTTTTAGATCTGGTTTATCGATCCTAGCGAAAGTCTGTTCTGATCGACGTCCCCTCGATAACCTATCGGTGACCTATGGATTTTTTAGCAACCAATGCTTCTCGATTCTTAGTGCTTTAGAATAGTTCGTCTGCTTTCTTGAGACAATGTCTATAGTTTCCGTTCTTCTTTGTTTATCCGGTTCTCGCACTTCTAATTTTCTGGAATACGTTGCGAATCTGACTCTGTTTTTCCCTGTTCGGGTTCTTTAAAATTGATAAACTGTTTATCTCGCTGTTCCGGTACTTCCGTACGATATGATACTTTTGGTCGTTTACTGAAAGACCTATCGCCTGAATCCTAAGTTCGCAGCCTGCTTTAACTGTATTTTATGAACTTTTACTATAAACTTTGTACTGTCGGACCTAAATCCTGTAACTAGGATTTTCCTAATTTTTCAACACGGCGATACTTTAATATTTCTTATTTGCAACTCCTTCCGGAGGCACGCAAGTTACTGATATTGCGACGCCCGTGGCTGTCGGATATTAATTCTGCGGTGTAATACAGCGTTTCTCCCCTCAAGGAGTACTGGTAAACTGCCTTCGATGTCTGATACCGCGTAACGCCCCTCTGGACGGACTAATACTGCGTATACGATGTGATGCAGCACCTCCGCTCACGGTGTGCTTGTAGACTGCATGTACTGATACAGCGTGACTTTCCCCTCACGGGCTCTTGAATACTGCATGGTTATGATGCTCCAGCGTCACGTCCCCTGGACGGACTAGTAACTGCATTGATCCAGCGTAACGCCCCCCTGGGCTGTCGAAAACTGCATGTTTGGTCTGGCTCTGCCAGGAGTTTTATACTCTTCAGTCAAAAAAAAAATCCTAGTCCTTTTCGTGACCAACTTTTGAACTAATTGTCGTACAATTATAAAAATTATATCTTCAGAAAGCTCGTCTTCCAAACGTAAAATGATCTTCCTGTGCATGGAAATCGATCGTGCATTTCCGAGATATTAATTAATTTTTAGTCTTCAACTTGTGTGGGTGGTGCTGTTCATTTTTAATTCTCCCACTCCTTGGGTCCCGGTGAATTCCCGATGACGTCTGCTGCATTTGCACTTTTCTCTTGTGCAATTATTAAAGGGTTTTTCTTTACACAAAAATCTTTAATCCGAAATGATTCACCGTACTGTATTTGTTTACTTATTTTTATACTCGTAAACGGGTTAAATTTAATTATTCTTGTTCTGACTCAGCAGCGAGGTTGCCGTTTTCCTGCAACGTAAGAGCAATTTCCGAGTCAAGCCTCTTCGTCTTACAGTAAAAAATTTCCACTAGTTCTATTAATATCCATGACTGGCTCCTTATAAATGTCAAGAGACATGAGCTCATCTTATGAACACCTGGTCCTGCAGCTTGCGCAATGTTAGGCTAGAATCCTGGCTTGAAATCTCTCTCCGTTACATTAGAAACTGTATGATTCTTTCATTCATTTCACACAATATATGGATTCGACTCCCTTTCGAGCCTATGGTACATGGGTTCAATACAAACCTTCTGGCCGGATGACCGTGCAGTAGTTCTTGTGTTTTACATTCAGGGATATACAGTAGATCTTTTATTGTACAAATTATTGGTTAGATGGTAAGCCATTTCAATTTTATTGAAGCATGACGCAAAAGCCTCGTTTTCGGACATATATTCGGGTATATTACTATTAATATTGTAATTTCGTAGCTTCTACTCTTATATCAACGTGTATACATCCAAATATACGCAATATCGTGTGTTCTTGAAAAGGTGTCGTTTACTGATAATTGTCGATTGTTTCCCTACTTCAAACTGGTACAAATGAACCATTGGGAACGATGAACAGAGTAGAATATTCAAGCTTTGCTCCCCTCGCCCGCAGTGACGGGAACAATGCGTGAGTGCAGGGCAGGCGTAGGATTTCAGTTGACCCTGTCACAGTGCAATGAAGGCAGGCATTATGCTCGTAATCTCCCCACAATTTGCATCCATTATTGAAACATTACAGGTACTTGTTACTCTCCACTGAGGGTGTACAACCAGGAGTGACGTCATTATTGTGGACTTTCAAATGGCGAGCTAAATGCATAAACATCTGACCACGTAAAGCCGGGGACATCGCGGCGTCATTGAAAGCGGTGGATATAGAGGGTGATAATGATGATAATGATGACAATGATAATAATTATGATAATGATGACAATGATGATATAGATGATAATTATGGAAATGATGATAATGATGATACTTGTATTAAAGAATGGAACATCGATGGCATCTGCCTCTTTTAACTCATTTAATACATGCACTTTTAATTTCTTTTTTTTTTTCCATGATCGCCCACTTCGACTCCAGGTATAGGTTTTGGAGGAAGAAAACAATTTCCTAATTTTCTATGTTTTGGGTTGTCAGCATATTGAAATAACTTAGGAAGTTTCTTTGGAGCAAAATTGATAATACATTTCCGGAATAAGAGTTTTCGAAGTTTGACAACTTCTTCAAATATCTTCATTTCATAATTAATCTATTTGCAGACATTTCCTTGACAGCCATTCTGTACAACTTTCATTTTCAGGCCAATAAGGTACATTACCGCAGAAATTACTGCACCGATGCACTTGAAATTTTCACAGTATCTTTACATGGACATGTGTACAACAATCTGACCTAGAATAATGACTGTAGTATTTATGCGTTGCTTCAAAGCTCTTTTTTAAACTTATGGAAGAAAAAATTACAAATATTAACTTTGAAGAACTATGATTCTAGGTTGTATTGAAAGCCGTGAAATCCTCTTCAAATGTATTTATAAGGTGCGTTCAAAAAGTAACGAGCTGGAGGCTGGAATGCGCAAACCGGTGACTACATCGGCTAATCGTGGCGTGTGTAACGAGGTGTGGTTCCGACCAGAGCGTTGGAGGTCACAGCCCGTCGCTAGAGGGCACGCGTGCACGTCACGTGACGATAAAAAGCGAGCAGCAGCATGCATCAATCGTCCAACGCTGCCAGTGGCATTGCAAACAGTGACATGGAGGCGTCAACCGAAGAGCAAAGAGGTGTTGTTCGGTTTCTGACAGCGGAAGGAGTAGGGGGAACGGACATTCATCGCCGAATTTCACAAGTGTACGGCGAACACTACATGTTCCTTGCAAGTGTCAAGGCGTGGCACAAGCGCTTCGGGAAAGGGCGGGTGTCGTTAGCCGATGATGCCCGGCCTGGGGCACCCCCCTGCATTACCGATGACAACGTCCAGCTGGTTGATGCACTCATTACCCAAGACCGCCGAGTGACAGTGAACGCCATAGCCGCCGTGGTCGCTCCACGACAACGCACGACCTCATACGGCCAACACAGTCGTGGCACTCCTGCAGAAATTCAAATGGGAGGTTCTCGGCCACCCTCCATACAGTCCACACCTCTCTCCCTGTGATTACGCCATGTTTGGTCCCCTGAAAAGGGCTCTGCGGGGCCAACGATTCACCTCGGACGCCGAGGTACGTGCGGAACTGGTTCACATGCAGCCCAGGGAATTTTATGAGACAGCTATTCACCGCCTCGTGTCACAGTGGGACAAGAGCCTCCATCCAGGACCAATACTTCTAACATACAGGTACTGGTTTCTGTAATTATGCCTCCGGCTCGTTACTTTTTGAACGCCCCTTATAGTTTACAATCTTTAAATATTTTGCTTTTAAGAATTGATTAATTGTAATGTTGGTAACAGTGAATGATACTGCCTTTTCAGTAACTTCTTTATCTTATAAAGGTAAATGTTGATACCTTTTCATAACAATTGATTCAGTAGTTTGTGTGGTGGGAGCATATTGAGAAACGGAACTGTTTGGTTCAAATATTCAGTCAGCGCCACATTAAGGCAACGGCCGCTTCCCATCCAAATCATACCTCAAATACAAATATAATATGGTTTTTCACCGATGTCACAGTCCCATTCGTAGCAGTGATTAAGTGGAAGCTTCTCACGAAGGAATAGTGCTGAGTAATGACGTTTGGAGCCCCGCTAGTGCCTGTGGATGTGTGAAAGGTTCTATTCGTAGGGTTGGTACTGATTTACCGACTCAATCAGGAGAGCAATGGCAAAATACCCCAGTCCTCACCTTGTCTAGTACCCTTCATTATAGTACTCCTTTTGTTTGTTTGTTGTTTTTTTTTTCATTCCACACGACCTATGGTGGCACTTTTTGAGGATCCAATCAGCCTCCAGGGTGACTAACTAATTGACAGAATAATTTAGAGGCGGATGCTAAATTAATAAGATGGCCTAATCAAAGTAAATAATAAAACTTTCTTCGGCTTTTCCCAATTAATTGGGGTCGGTAGAGCCAACCAGGCTCATTTTGGTTTTGGCCAGGGATTTAGGTCTGGATGCCCTTCCTGACGCCACGTGATTTTCAGTTGAAAATTCCACCCCACTGTTACCAGGATTCGAACCCTCGCCGTCCGGGTGAAAGACGAGCGGCTAAGCCACTTCACCAACATATTCCCCAATCAAAGTAAATAATACTAAAATAAAATGCATAATTATGACATACGTACGTTTTTCTGAGATGGTATTGCCCTTCAGCTTCCAGTCTAGACTGCAAACTTCTGTTTGTGAAAAAGTCATCTCCGTGATCCCCTATTGGCAGTTATCACAGTGGTCTTCTCTGCTTCTACATCTCTCACTTTGAAATCATTCAACACTGAATCTAACCATCGCCTCCTAGGCGTACCTCTGCTTCATTTGCCCACTACGGCTGAACTCATTAACCTATTTTATTATTAATAATAATTAAATCGTTACAAATATACACAGATTACAAAATTCAGAAAGACTGTACGCATTTTATGGATTTCCTTACAAATTCTACTCAGTGGTTTAACCTGTAAATGTACAATTATTAAAATGATATTGCTACAATATGATAAAGACAGGTCGAAATAGGATATCAAATTTATACACAGCAGGAAGAGCAATCACATATGCCACTAAAAGGTGCAGCCTTGTGTGTGGCACGCATATCATTGATTACTATTTCATAAAATTCTATAGTGCCTTAGTTCTATGTATCTATTATGTTCTAAAAATAATGAATAGGAAGGATAATTGAATTTGCGTTTATATAAACGTGTAGGATCAACTGATTATATTTTCAATTTTAATTTGGTTTTCCCTGAGAATATGTTTCATATGCATCTTCAGGTTTGCATGATTTCCTTCAAATTATTTTATTTAATTGGGAGAATGTTATATAATTTTGGTGATAAATACAGAAAGTTACGTTCGCTATACTTAACTTAGCTTGATATAAAATACAGTGGTTCTCTGTAATACTTCTGGTTTCATACCCATGACTTACAACTTGAATTATATTTCTTTAAAAATGTATTTATTATTTCAAAAGCATACAATTGTTCAATGTTAAAGAACCTTAGTTAGTTATTGTTGTTTTAAGGGGCGGAACTACGAGGTCATCTGCCCCTATTGAATACCCTTCTCTCGGCATTCAGTCTCATAGTCGGATATAATCTTTCTTCAACAATATTCGCAGTGTGAGATTCTGTACTATCTGAACGCTTTTAGTACGTTTCCATAGGCAGGAATACCATATGATAGAACTGACTGAACTAGAGCATGGTAGATGTTTCTATGTTAATCTCTCCTCCTCCATTGACTTCATTGATTTTATCATCTTTATATTGCTGGTGAAGTATTGAGAGTTAAGTGTTTCCTACAGCTGATTCCAACAAAGGCGTTCTGTACTGTTGCTGACGTACCGAACCGGTACCATACATTTGTGTCTTCAATACCATCTTATGTACCACCGTGAGGCGTCCTTTGAAAATGTTTATAGACCTACAGTAGCTCATAAGACTTTTGACATACCGTAACTCATATTAGGCGTAAAAGTTTCAATCTTTTTTTATGGTGCACCATACAAGATTCATTTCTAAAGGAATTTAAGTGCTATACAAAAAATATTCTTGTATCGTTCTATCATAGCGGCTGATGAAGGGGCCAATAATAATATTTAGGCCTCGAAACATGTCCCATTAATGACCACCCAGTGATTTCTATTAATAAAGTATTGATCAGGCGGAACTTTCATCCTGTTTAGACTAATTAGTTTATCAATACCGAACCAGAATGAACCTGTTAAGTTCTAAAAATGACTAAATTGGAAAAATGACCTTATAAGGCCGATTTCTCTAAAATACGACCAAAAAAATCTACCAAACTTAAAAAAATGCTCTTAAAATGGAACACAAAAATGCAAAAACATGCAAAATAAAAATTACATATTTGAAGACGGGGTGGCCTGTCCGGAGTTTCTATGTACTTCAGCATTGTTTTAGACAGCTCAGTAAAAATATGACATGTCATCAACATCCGGGCCCAAATGATGATAAAGACGCAACAAGCATGCACTTCGATTTCCCATTCCTGTCTCTTTTTCTCTTTCCCTGAGAAGTGCTGAAATAGCTCGGTCTTCACCACTCACCAGGCATGACTCATGACGGTAAGGTACATTTACGTGTGGACAGTCGAGTGGAATCAGCCTCTTTCCTGTTACTCATAAAACATGATGATGATGATGAATGAAAATCCACAGTCGACCGACCTGGTCAGGGAATGAATAAATCCCCCATCTAGTGGCGAGTATATGAACTGTGCCGGCTGCCGAAGCCTGTCGCACTCCCCTGGGGCAATGATTAAATGAATGACAGATGAAATAAAATGACAGTGGAGAGTGTTGCTGGGATGAAATTTGTGACAGGGAAAACCAGAGTACGTGAAGAAAAATCTGTGTGCCTCCGCTTTGTCCAGCACAAATCTCACATGGAGTGACCGGGATTAGAACCGCGGCCCAGCGGTGAGAGACCAGCGTGCTGCCGCCTAAGTCACGGAGGCTCGATGATGATAATAATTGTTATCTTTAGGGGTCTAACATTTAGGTTATCGGCCCCTAATAGTCTGGGTGTTAGCGAAAATGACAATGAAATGGAAACCAGAACGAAAACCAAGGTAGATTGAAAATACTTACAAAAATGGAACTTAGATTGAAAAGACTCACAAAATGTAGAGTGGAAATACAGTACTTACAAAAGGTAATTTCGATGGAAATTTTCAAAAAAAAAGCAAGCTAGATTGAAAAATACGCACAAAATATAGTGATGTTCAAAATACTTACAAAATGCAATGTAGATTCCAAATACTCACAAAATGCAGTTGAAATTCAAAAGACTTACAAAAATGCAATTGAAATTGAAAATATGTACAATATGCAATTTAGATTGAAAATACATACAAGATGCAATTGAGATTCAAAATACTTATAAAATGCAAGTGAAATTGAAAATACACAATGCAATGTTGATTGAAAATGCCCTATCAGATTCAAAATACTCACAAAATACAATTAAAATTCAAAATAATTACAAAACGCAATTGAAATTTAAAATACTTACAAAATGCAATTTAGTATTTAAATATTTACAAAATGGAGTTAAGATCGAAAATACAAAATGCAATGAAGATTGAAAATACTCACAAAAGGTAATTTGAAAAGAAACTTTCAAAATATAATTTAGGTAGACGGAGAGCCAATTCATAAAACAGTGTGAGAATCTTAAAGAGAAAAAGAAAATATAATGAAAAGAAAAAGAAGGCTGATCCCTCGAAGAGAGAGGGGCCAATTAAGGCGGGAAAGGAAGAGTCTCCCTAGGCCTCGGATACTCTAATACCGTCGGGGTCGGAAGAGAACAAGAGTTGACCAAGAGAGATCGACAGGAAAGAAGACGGAGAGGAGCCTGGCACAAGCAAGTGGAAGCAATGCCGGACTCAACTGGGGTCCCGTGGTCGCCAATCCTCGTCCCACAAGTTGTGAGCATCTGGGGGAACTCATAAAACAGGGACTTCAAATTATTTTTACTACAAATTAAAAATACCATTTCAGAAAATGATAAAATATCTGACTGTCAATACTTGTAATGAACACACAAAGGTTCTCAATGGAGGTTAGGCTCGTATGACAAGAGCACCAAATTTCAAAGGTTGAGCGTGTTCATTTCTAACTTAGCATTTATCTTTCTCTTCATTACGGATGCCTTCCTGCCATTGTTCCCATCTTAACAAATAAAAAGCACGGAATAAATATATACAATTTCAAATTAACGGCTTAATTTTCAAATAAATATTTTACAAGAATTTTGAGTCACATTACACTCAAAATGTGTTTCACTAGCTCACTTTCTCCCCTACAGCAGATGACTTGATCAGCAGCCACCGGCTTAAATTATATGAGGTTGATCATATCGTGCAGACCATCGTAGGTCTGAGAAATCCAAATATTGGGTTAAAATGTGGGACAAACGCTTTGAATACATGTGAGAGGTAGTAGGTCTGAGAAATCCAAATATTGGGTTAAAATGTGGGACAAACGCTATGAATACATGTGAGAGGTAGTAAAAGACGCCGAAGAGTGTCACGGAATATGTTTTACCCTAAACATAACCTTATAATCTTATAATTAGATAAAGGAATTTGAATCACTGCAGAGTGAATACAGCAACAGGGCAAAGGATCCACGTAATGGGGTGCTATGTCTACGAGTTCAGTGTGTTCAAAGTAGTGAAGAAGAGAAAATATCAGAGGTTCGAATCCCGGCGCTGTCAGTGGCTATCCTGAGTGTGATTTTTCTCCGGGTTTTCCCACACTCCAGACAAATGCTGGGATAGTACCTTATTTCAAGTCCCGGGGCACCTACCTCATCCCTGTCTCTAGTGCAGCTACACACACTCCTACAGTCACCACAGAAATACAGGTTATGAGACAAGTTCAACACACACCCAGCTACACGAGCCTAATGACCGAGATGTCCCAAGCCCCTTAAATGAATTAAGAACAACAACAACAAACCCTACCGATTGACATGAGATGGAGGGACATGATTTAACAGGCAGACAGAATTAAAAATAAACTATTTGTATTGCAAGTAGGTTTAGTCTGTATGATAATCTAGTTTCTAGATTCACAGCAAATAAGCTGAATTTTGAGATTCGCTTGAATGCATACGTTACAGATTAATCTAGCAGGAAGAGGATAATCCGTCTCTCGGTCGTGTTACTACGGTTCGATATGAGCATTTTGAGGTTCAAACCAGGGCCAGCACGCGATGAACTAAGGTCACTGCTCCTAGTTCTCGGTCACTTTATTTTCAGAACCCATGCGAACATGGCCTCTATAATTCAGTGCCGAGGATTTTATCTAAGTCTGCTGGCAACTAAAGCTTGTTTGGCTGGCACTTGATCCAATGCCATGGCCATGCACCACTCCCTACTAACTATTCGCGGCCCCTTAAAACGCTCAACTGAATCTATAGTTAAGCAATAAATTCGCGTCAACCGTTCCATTAAATAATCAGAATGAAATCTAGATCTTTAGCACCTTATATTTTGCTAGCGAACTTGGCAACATTTGATGGTAGACGCAGTTTGTCATTCTCGAGGAATGTGATAAGTGGCACGGAAAATGTGTGAACATCTTTATTGCCAGCTAGAAACTACACATAAACTCATTTTTAAGATTTATACACAGGCTTCTGCGAGATCGAGAGAGCTACTCGGTTTAGAGATAGCTGCATATTAATTAAAACCGTATCGCATTCCGGTATGTATTCCAAGATATCAATATCAGTCATGGATTCCCGTGGCCCATGGTCGCGAGATTAACCGTCACGTTAAACTACAATCTTCCTTCCAAGATTGGTGGAGTAGTTGGTAGCATGCTGAGCTTCTATGCCCAAGGTCGTGGGTTCAAACTCGGCCGAAGTCGTCAGATTTCTTAAAAGAGTTAATAATGCCTGAGTATGCCTTCTTTCGGAGGGGAAGTAAAGCCGGCGGTCTCATGTCATAGATTTATGGCATGATAAAGAACCTTCCACTAATTGCACTTGTGTGAAGCTAAATTATAGGTTATCTTTGACCAACGCTCTCAGGTTCCAACGTTCGTCACCAGGAGCCAACTGGGGTGGCATCTAGTAACAACGTTCAGAACTAGATGGTTGATGGTGGCGTTTGGTAGCAAAAGTTGGAACTACTTGAAAATCTTATGTATGCAGTCCTTACTAGAATTAAAAACAAATAGCACACACTAATACAGACATTAACATCGGTTATCAGACAGATTCTACACACACCCAAAGTACACGGGGCTACATGACTGCGTTGTCGCAGCCCCTAAACTGAGGAACCAACCAAACATTCCTTCCTAGATTCTTATAAATGAATATCATTAAAAAATAAAAAAGCATCGCATGTTATCTCTATTTTTCCTTCATTGTCTTGTGTCCGCCTCGTTGCTCAGTGGCTAGCATTCTTGGCTGCCACCGCGGAAAAATTTAATTCTGGTCTGAGGGATAGAACGAGGTACACTCAGACTCGTGAGGCAAACATGAGAAGAAGTTGGTTCAATTCCCACCTTCGCCATCCTGGAAGTGATTTTCCGAGGTTTCCCGCTTCTACTCCAGGCAAATACCGGGATGGTACCTAACTTAAGGCTACAGCCGCCTCTATCCCAATCCTCATCTGAATTATAAGTACACACACACACACTAATGCAGCCAGCACAATAACACACACACTCAAGTCCACGGGACTGCATGACAACCATGTTGCAAAGCCCTTAAATAATCAACAACAACATTTTAAGACCCTAAATGGGATGTATGTCACTGATGGGTACAATCCATGTCACGTCAAATTCAGTAATACCCCAAGGGATGTACGCTACATCCAACACACACACAGCCACCCTCAAACTTCGCACATTTACGTTTCCATCCTGGGAGATACTAATAATTACCCATAGTTCCTCAGCTCACAATGTTTGTCTCCTTTAAGTCTGTCAACGTCGCCTTCCGCTGTCTATTCCCCTGTTCGCCAGTCCACCCTCAGAGAGGGTCTCTAGCAGCAGAGGGAGCGATTGAGAGGGTGAGGAAGGAAGAAAGGCCTGAAAGCTCTGTATCACCCCCTCAATCTGCAGTACATATCATTAAAATCTTGAACCTCTAGTTAGAATAACCTAAACATTACTTCCTTCATCTTATCCGTGTTACAATCACTCAAACACACCTTCTGTGACATCGAGGCACGTGCGTCTATGGAGACTTCAGATCCGGAGGCACTGGGTTCGATTCCCAGCCCGACCAATAAATTGAATTCTGGTCTGAGGGATGGAATGAGGTACATTCTGCCTCGAGGCAAAGCTGAGTAGAGATGTATTCGATTCCCTCCTCAGCTATGCTAGAAGTGGTTATACGTGGTTTCCCACCTAAATAACTTCGTGGCACTATAGGCCATGAAGGGCCTAGGCCTACCAAGCGACCGCTACCCATCCATTTGGCCTGCAGATATTGGGGTAACACGTGGTCAGCGCATCGGGTCCCCTCAGCCGTTAATCTTGGTTCTTTGTGACCTGGACGCTGCCTCACTGTCAGCCATCTACTCAATTGTCCTCATGAAGCTGAGTGCACCCAGTTCCAGCCCTCACGTCAGTTTCCAAAAATCCCTGACGGAGTCGGGAATCGAACCCGAGGTCTCCTGGTGAGAAGCAGACATGCTACCCCAACACCACGGGGCCGGCACTGTCTTTGAAAGTCTACTTGTTGACTACTTAATTAATAGTCCTCGATCGGTATGCAGAATGTCTGTAACAATCTGGAACAATTTATTAAATGGAAATAGAAACCGTAGCACTACAGCCCATGAAGAGCCTAGGACTACCAAGCGACCACTTCCCAGCCATTTGGCCAGCAGATTATGGCGTAATGCGTGGTCAACGCGTCAAGTCCCCTCGGCCATTAATCTTAGTCCCTGTGACCGAGGCGCTGCCTCACTGTCAGACAGCTACTCAATTGTATTCACGAAGCTGAGTGCACCCAGTTCCAGCCCTCACGTCAGTTTCTAAAATCCCTGATGGAACCGGGAATCAAACGCGGGCCTCCGGATGAGAGGCAGGCGTGCTACCCCAACACCACGGGACCGGTGGGATTACCATTCCACTCTAGGTAAATGCAGGGATGGTTCTTAACATAAGGACAGGGCTGTCCATGTCCAAAATCCTAGCCTCAATTACAAATAAACTCAAACTACATCCATCACAATCACGCAGGTTACCAGACAGATTCCGCGCACATCCAAGTGCACGGGAAAACATGACCACAATGTCACAATCCTATCAAGCCATTTGCCCCAGGTTAAGTAGGCTACTCAATATTACGCTGAAACCATCCTAATGAAGATATTGGTGTTGTTCATTGATTTAGAGGCTTTGCGCATCGTTGTCATGGGTGTGTGTGTGTGTGTGTGTAATTTGGCTGATAACCTGTGTTATTGTAATGGTTGTGTTTGTGTGTGTAGTTGTAATTCAGATGAAGATTGGGAAGGAGGTGGCCGTGGACTTACGGTAGGATCCATCCCAACATTCGCCTGGAGTAGAAGTGCCAAACCACCTCCAGAATGGCAGAGGTGAAATTCAAGCCCACCTCTTCTCAGTTTTGCCTCACGAGGCTGGGTCTTGAGCACGTGACGACACCACTGTGCAATTACTGTACTTCAGCAGTAGCGTGAGATAGCTTTGTCAATCATCTGGCCGCATGGGGCAGCTGACAATAACACAGGTACTGTAGTAACTCGCCTCCAGCCTCTCATTAGGATTTCTCACTCGTCTAAAACAAACGTCCGGCCTGTAGCCTGGTCCAGCCCTCGGATCAAAATTAAATTTCTTGACAGAGGTGGGAATCGAATCCGGGCTTCCATGGTGACAGCCAAGAGTACTAGCCACTACGCAAAGAAACATACTTGTGTAGATTCTGTATTCAGGAAACTCATAAACAAACCAAACAAAATGTCGGTGTATAATATATCTTCAGCTCTGGCATTACAAAACTGTTGTCAGTCACAGTTTTTGTACGCTGCAGAGACCCTCTTGATGAAGAGGAATGGTACTATGGACGTATCCTCAGAAAATATCATGGGCAGAGATTGCTCCCAGATGGAACCTACCGACTGAAAGCAAACTTCGAACTGTATCAACGGTTGGAAACGGACAATACCAGCATGTGACGTAGGTGACTGAAGTTCTACGATCACCTTCTACGAATGGACAACAACCGACTTGCATAGTGGATCTTCTCCTTGATTAAAAGCTACAAGACAGGAAGCCTATGGCTCAATGTAGTCCAAAAAGACTTGGATTCCGCTGGGATTTCTGTCCGTGATGTCCAACATCACTCCACATTTTCTGATAGGATTAACTGTTGGTCTCCACCCCCAAAAGTGTCTAACTGTAGGAAACCCTCTCGCAGGAGAGAAAGGAAGAACTAGTAGCCAGGCTCAAGAAATATTGGAAACAGAAGAGAGCATCGAAGAAGAACTCGTCAAAGGCGCTGCTTAGTGGGCTTAAATCAATTATCAATAAAAAACTTCAGATTTTAAAATATCAAAGATGTTGGCTTTCACACGTTCGCACTTTCCATTGTTTCTACAAATTGCCGGTTATTTCTCGCTCAGTATTTACGGTGGTAAAAAGAAATTCTATTATTATTTTCTTTACTTCTAAAATCTCTATCAATGTTAACAATCAAACTTTCCCGCCAGTAAACAAGCTTACTTCCTCTTATCAGCGAACTTAACATCCTAATGGCCAAACAGACAGCGATGTCGTCTCTCGGCCTACCGTCGCGACGCGCTGGCGTTGATCCCAATCCAGAAAGGTTTGCTACCCGAGCGGGGTCAACACGGAGTATACCTAAAGCCTGCTGGCGAGTTCATTTTGGTACACCTGGGAGAAACCTCGCAATTAGCACGGCAAAAACCGAGAAGATATGTTGGAGTTTAAAAACATACTTTTTCCGAATTTCTCAATGAGAGTAAAGCAAACAGCAAATCACATGTATCTACAGTGTGTTGTTGTTGTTGTTGTTGCTTGAGTCTTCAGTTCTTTGACAGAGTTGATGCAGCTCTCTATGCCTCCCTGTCCTGAGCTAATCATTTCATCTCTACATAGCTACCACACCTTACATCCTAGGCAATCTGTTTAACGTATTCTAACCTCGGTCTACCCATACAGTTATTTTCCTCAATCCTTCCTTCCATAACTAAGCTTGCTATTTCTGGATGTTTTACTATGTGTCTTATCAACCTATCTTTTCACTTCATTAGCAGTCGCCAGAAACATCTCTCATCGCCCACTCGCCTTCACATTTCAAACGCTTCTATTCTGGTCATTTCTGCTGCATCAACAACCCAAATTCACTTCCATAGAGCGCAACGCTCCAAACAAAGGCTTTCAAAGACTACTCTCGGATGCCTAAATCTATATTTGATGTCAACAGATTCCTTTTTGTAGAAATGCTTTCCTTGTCTGAGCCTACTTTTCATATCCTCTTTACTTCGTCCATAACTTGTTATTTTGCTCCCTAAGTAACAGAAAACTCCTTCTTCCCTTAGATTTTCACCTGCCAATTTGATGTCCATAAGGGTTTCTGATTTGTTTTGGCTGCAATCAATTATTTTTGTTATCTACAGTAGCTGGCCAGGTTATTATGATCATCTACATGTTTGTGGTGATGTCATGATGTGTGAAAGCATTTCCCTATCCTCTGATATCCTAAATATTCCCCTTTTCCTACTATTTTCTTAATCTGTCTCACAGACACTTGGTACTCTATACCCGTCGATATAACCGCAGATCTACAACAAAGAGCATTTCAATTATTTGGTTCCGATTGCAGCGTTAACGTCACTATAACAAGATAGTTTTCTGTTAACCATTTGGATTGTCTGTATATGACTAAAGACAAGTCAAAATTTAAAACGCACCTGAAAGAAAAATAAATTACACATCGCAATTCAAAAACTCAAGTTTTTCTTAAGTTTTTAATTTATTCATTTTCAGGCAACTTAATTAACGTATTTGTTTTTCTAAATTAATTGACTTTTCTATTTGAATTTTGAAGCTTTAATGTGAAGCCCAACATTGTATTTTGCATCTTTTTAGTTTTGATTGAAAGGATATCCATTTAATTGCTATCTTTATTTAGGTAATTATAAATGTAGTATAATTATAATCTTTCATATATGTCATTTCGTTATTAGACTTAAATATAACATTTAGGATTTTAATTCTTGATATGGGCTGAGGATGACCTCATTGCAGGTCAAAACATGTGCCTATATATAATAAATTATTTTAATGCATGTATTCATTGGCGTATATTTTTAACAATTTTATATTTCAACTATCAATACGGATAACAAAAACATTTAGCTATCATGGCAAATGTGCTTGCATTCTACGGATGCCCATACGTCAGATTATTCCTGTTTGTAAAGGATCGCAATTCACAAATTGCATGAAAACAGGTCCTTCTGCATGGTTAATGATGTCTTAGTTTACAAATCATAATGAAGATTATGTTGAAAACACAAATGACTGAGAACGGCAAGAATTAGGGATTTATAATAATAAACAATTACACATTGACTATTATTTACAATACAACTGCAACAAGAAATTCTATGAAAACAAAAAATCACTGAAACCAGCTGAATCACTCCAAGAACACAACTAAAATTCTAAAGAGAGTTAATACACTTTAAAGTTCAGTATAATGAGCGAACAAAGTCATTAGCAGAAAACTACAAGAAATCGAGGAATGGTTTTAATGATCTGGCCTAGTAGGCCTACTGTAAATCATGCACATACAGATCACAAAATCACTTACGTAACAGTCTTGACGCTCATTTAGAGAGTACACGTATCACCTTACCTGCAAGAAGACAATAAACAAAGTGTTAAATTCGGTTCAGGAACAACCAACACTTGTAAATAATTAAAATTTCCCACGAATGTGAAAATTATATTTTAAAAAATGAGCAGGGACAATATTTACAATCACTTCAGGGAAATGTTAATCAAATAAATGTATCATAAGTTACCTACAAAATAATCGCTAATGTCACAATTGCTAAATCCGCAATATTAAGGGCCGTTTTCACCAACGTCAATTATCTCTGAATTCATCATTAAAGGTTATTTAACTTTGCATGAGCATTTCATCAATCAGAAACTCTTGTTAACTTACCACTAACAAGCAATTACGTTAAATTGACAAATCTGATCACTCAACTCTCTAGAGCAAGGGTTCCCAACCTGCCCCCCCCCCCCCCCCCCCACTAGGGGGGCGTGAAGTGATTTCCGAATTAAGTTCTTTAACTCGAATATTACAATTTTATAAAATAAACATTTTTCGAATCTCTCCAAGTGATTGTCGCACCAAGTCAATCGTTCAAAAGCACTGGTAATTGCCAACTGTCGGCACAAACCTCTGCGGAGCCGCGCGGTTGGAGTTGAAATAAGGAATTTGCTGTGTTGTAAGGAACAAAATCATGCCAATTTTATCGTCTCGGTGGCATTCTTTGTGATTTCTTTGAAGCTTTGAACAGTTTGAACTTAAAGCTCCAAGGCTAAAACTCCAATATTATGCATTCCTGGAAAGAATACAGTTATCGAAACGCTGGCTTCAGTTGAACAACTTCTCATCCTTTCATCGCCTTAATGAAATTTTTGCCGGCAAATGAACGTGATCGTAATGAGCTTAGGTGCAAATTCAGTCACATTTGGATTCCCTGGCACAAGAATTCAACTTGTACTTTCCTGATATCTCGTCGGAAGAATGGTCCTGGATGTTAACAAGAAATTCGTTTGCCATTGACATTGAAGCACGGCCAGTACAGATTCAAGAAGAAGCCATAGATTTCAAGTGTGAATCAAAGCTAAAAGATGATTCTAAAATATTAGGAGTGCGTGACTGCGTGTCATTGTCCCATTTCCAAAGACATATTTATGCGAGTCAGGATTTTCAACGCTGAGTGACATAGAAACACAGCAGCGCTGTCGGCTTGATGTTGACAAGTGATCTCCGCTGTGCTCTGTCAAATATCAAACCAAACATACCGAATCTTACCAAGAGAAAACAGTGTCAACCCTCTCACTGACATTTGTTGACTAATTTAAGGATTTGATGTAAAAGGTTCTTTGTATTGTGCTAAAATGAAGTCAGTATGTAACAGATAGGTCTATTTCATTATGTAGTGTTATTAGTTTAGGTCTATATCCTCCGCGTCAATCGAAGAGGATATAGAAGCGATGAGTCGTGGGGACCGGGGGAGGGGGAGGAGGAGGGGGAGGGGAATTGGGGGGAGGAGGGGGGCGCGATGAACACCCGTATCTGAAAAGGGGGGGCGTCAGCTGACAAAGGTTGGGAACCACTGATCTAGAGCATCGTTAAAGTGGAGGGAAACAGCTCAATTCTACCTCGCAAATCTTGCAATGGCAAAAAAAAATATATGTTTCCGAGTTTCACACGAACTTTCATGCATATGAATATAAAATGTTTATGTAGATGAAATTATAAAAGATCATATATTTTACTAATACCAAGAAAAATGAATACGGAAATTAAAAATGTCCAAAGTGGGATCCGAACTCATTCCAGCTATTCTTAATGAACTCAGAGTCAGCAACGCAACCCCTTCCGCAACGAAGACGACGAGCGAGAGTGTCCTATCTAGCTAGGTAAACAATACACTTAACTGTCAGTTCTCCTAAATACTTTGTTCATATAATTTTAAGCTTTTGCCATGAATAAGGTCTTCTGTATTTCCCTTCCTTTATAATAATGTTCCAGAAAATATCAAGGAAGTATTGCAAACAACAATCAGTGCCACACGCTTCTTGATCTGTACGCCATTGTTCTCCAGGATGAAACCCAGTCTACACATGCGCGAGAGCCGTAAAGCGTATTTAAATAATTACGAACCCGAATGGTGGTTGTCCACTTCGTCTTCGGGGAAATGCCGGGACGGTACCTACCGTCAGGTCATGGCCGCCTCCTTCCCTCTTCCTTGTCCATCCCATTCTTCCCGCCTCCCTAGTTGTATCCCCGATCCAATGTCAAGCTCTAGGACACTGCCCGTAGAGGCGGTAAAGGTGGGAACCCTCGCTGAGTCGGTGGGAAAAGCCTACCTGGAGGGTAAACTGACTACGAAAACGAAAACAAACCCGAATGGCTTCGTAAAATACATCGACGATAACCATGCATTAACTCTTGTATTTAAGTTAATAGGAATTAACTAAGTAATCGTTAGTAATGGGTTGGCGAAAACGTCCCTAAGGGGTTGATTGTAAACATAATAAATTAAGGGAAAGGTTTTCAAAAAGTTAACATAGAAATTAAATTGCTACAAAGCCTATTTGTGACAAATTGAGATCTTAAAATGTCTTCTAGCATGAGTTGTCTAAATCAAGAAGGTAATAACACTTTCGAAGAAACGTTTTAGTTTTTTTATATACTAGTGGTACTGGGTCTAAATCCACGATACCTTTCCTGCACGTAGCATAGGCCTATATTATATGTTTCATCGCTACAACTACCTCATAAATGAATCAGCAAAACACGTGTGTTTATAGATACTTCACAAACAAAATACAATACAGAGTTTCATAATTTTACCACTAGGTATTTTATTTATAGTCTATAGTTAGAGCCCTGTGCGTATAAACAAAATGTTATGCACATCCTCCCCGCATCCACATCCGCACGGCCGTTATCCGCATCCACCCCACCTCCGCACGTTTGTTTTCCGAATCTACTGGCATTACAATGATATATTTAATGTTTAATGAAGTATGAAAGCAACACATGAGAAATGAAGATGTTAGGACTGAAGTTGGGATGAGAAAACTAAATGGGGAAATTGAGAAGAATAAACTAAGGTGGTTTGGACATGTAAAGAGGATGGAGGAAAATAGAATACCAAGACAGCTGCTGGAGGTTAAGTGCAAGAGTAAGAGAGCAAGAGGATTGATTCAGTGAAGAACAGCATAAGAAAAATAAATTGGGACTGGGACAAGATCGTGGAAAAGGAATGGTGGAAAGAACGAGGAAGGTGGAGTAGTGTCATAAATACTCCGACCAGGCAGAATCTGGATAAGGGGAAATGATGATGATGATGATGATGATGATGATGATGATGATGATAAAGCAACACATCTAGATATTTGAGGAAAAAGTCGTTCCCTTAAGTTATGTATGCCATGTGTTATGTTTAAAATGAATTGCAACCCTTTTCAGTTCGGAGTGTTAATTATGCTTAATGACATAATTTGAATGAGATTAACGTAAATCATCATCTTGCATTGCAATGATATTCAACAAGTTGGGATTGTATTCTAGAAACTATCCGCAAATTTTCTCCTAACATTACCCGCAGCTTTTCCGCTATCCGCAAAGCCATACAAACTATATCCGCATTGCAAAAATAATTGCGGTTATCCGTGAATATCCGCATCCACGCAGGACTTTATCTATAGTTACCACGGTTAATGCAATTGGACAAAGGCGCGTTGACCGACTGAAAATCATAAATTGATAGATACCAGGAAATAACCTCTCATTCACATAAAAGAGATGCAAATAGCCCTTTATTTTCCACTGCACCCTTCATATGTATTCCAAGGTTACTCTATCAATTGAAGATCTCATGCAAAACAGCACACGTCCAGCGAACACAGTTTTGAAGGAATAGTTTCTTTTAGTTATTTCATTATTAAATGTATACAGACTTGGGATTTATTTATTTGCCAGTTCTAGAAATGACTCCCAGAAAGGTTGTGTGAGGGTATTGGTTTTGTATGTCTAATGACTTCTTCTAAAACAATACACAGGGTGATTCTAAAATATGTTTACAAACTTTGGGGATGGGTTCCTTACGCCAAACCAAGAAATTAAGTTCATATAAACATATGTCCCAAAATCATTCGTTTTCGCGTTATCAATTCATTTTTATTATTTAATAGCTGTACCCGGCATGCGTTGCAATGCCAATCAAAGAAAGTGTTGGCATTGTGACTTGGTTTGTTGTAGTGCTTTTGGATTCCCAATATTTTTTTCTTTTCCCGTTAATCACCTCTAAACTATTGTAAAATTGATCGACTATCTCAGACACATTCATGGGAGCGTGCTCAACAACATCGCAATGAAATGAATGGTATATGAACGCATACGGGACTTTTTTGAAACTATGCGAGTGCCGTCACCCATTTGTTGAACATACTCGTACGCTATCTATTGTAAATTGGATTTACTAAGTCGAAAACCTTCCCTGGCGTGTACACAACAACTCATCAAAGTTTCAACGCATTCGGATGAATGGCATATGAACGCATACGGGATTTTGTTTAAACGATTCGCGCGCCGTCACTCATTTGTTGAATCTACTTGTGCGCCACCCTTTGAAAAACGGATTTACTAATTCATAAACCTTCGCAGGACTGTACTCAACTCACCAAAGTTTTATCACAATCGGATGAATGGTATATGAACGCATACGGAACTTAGTTGAAACGATTCACGCTCTGTCGCTCATTAGTTGAATCTACTTGTGCGCTACCAATTGTAAAATTGATTTACTAAATAAAAAACCTTCGCGGGAGTGGAAACAACATTTCACCAAATTTCATTGCAATTGCATACGGAATTTTGTTTATACGATACGCGTGCCGTTATTCATTTGTTGAATCTACTCGTGCGCTACCCATTGTAATATGGATTTACTAAGTCAGAAACCTTTCCTGGAGTGTACACAACAATTCACCAAAATTTCATCGAAATCGGATGAATGGTGTTTGAACGCATACGGGACTTTGCTAAAACGCTTCGCGCGTCTTCGCTCATTTGTTGAATCTACTCGTGCGCTACCTATTGTAAAATGGGTCTATTTAGCCTGAAACATTCCCTGAAGTGTAAACAACAACTCACCCAAGTTTCATCGCTATCGGACGAATGGTATATGAACGCATACGGGACTTGGTTGAAACGCTTCTCGCGTCGTCGCTCATTTGTTGAATCTACTCGTTCGCTACCAATTGTAAAATGGATTTACTAAATCAGAAACCTTCGCGGGAGTGGAACGACATTTCACCAAATTTCATTGCAATCGCATGAATGATATATGAACGCATACAGTACTTGGTTGAAACGATTCACTTGCCGTCGCTCATTTGTTGAATAAACTTGTGCGCCACCTATTGTAAAATGCATGTACTAAGTCAGAAACCTTCCCTGAAGTGTGCACAACATCTCACCCAAGTTTTATCGCTATCGGACGAATGGTATAAGAACGCATACGCGACTTTGTTGAGACGTTTCACGCGTCGTCGCTCATTTGTTGAATCTACCCGTGTGCTACCTATTCTAAAATGGATTTACTAAGCCAGAAACGTTCCCTGGAGTGTACACAACATCTCACCCAAGTTTAATCGCAATGGGATGAATGGTATATGAACGCATGCAGTCTTTGTTGAAACTAATCACACGCCATATTGTTCAAGCTACTCGCGCGCCATCTATTGTAAATTGAATTTAATAAGCCTATAACTTTCCCGCAAGTGTGCACAACAACTCGCCAAAATGAATTGTATACGAACGCATAGCCAACACTCATTTGTTTAAGCTACTCGCGCGCTATCTATTGTAAATTGGATAAACTATGCCTATTACCATCCCGGAATTGTGCTAAACAACCCACCAAAATGTGGTCGCAATCTGATGAATTGTAGGCTATATGAACGCATTGCCAACACTCATTTGTTTAAACTACTCGCGCGCTCTCTATTGAAAATTGGATCAACTATGCCTATAACCGTCCCGGAAATGTTTACAACAACTCACCAAAATTTGATCGCAATCGGATGAATGGTTTATGAACGCATAAAAGACGAACAAACGAACATTCATTTATATATATACTAGCAGAAGTACCCGTTCTTCGAACGGTGTTCGTTGTTAACACCAGACATTATCAAGTGAGCTACTGTTGCAATGGTTAGCAGTTTGTCATTCCTTCAAGTTTATCAGAACGAAGTTAGTTTACTGGGAATATCACATACACACTGTTTATTTAAAGCCCATAAAATGTAGTTTTCGGAGACCCTTTATAGATTCCCGAATTTTGGGTCTCACATTGAGAAGCGCAACATATGCTTTGGTCGTCCTTCTAGGATAATTTTCATATTTCGCCTATTTTAGCATATATTGAGAAGTTTTTCTCTATATCCAACCTTCTAATGTATGAAAAGTACGGTGAAGAGTTTTATAAATGATTGGTGTATTGACTCTGATACCTAATTTTACGATGCACCAAGCATCCGAACACGAGGTATAGGCGTACATAAAGATACACAGAAAGACAGACAGACAATTCTATTGTCTACAACATATTACCCAGATATCCAAATATGGGTATATCTACCACACAGTATCAAATAAAATCATCCTTACGATGAACGCGTATGTCGACAACAAAAAAAAGTTAAAATGTGCTCTCAGAGTAAATTCACCTAACGTGTACTTCCTGACGTGAAATACATTTGAAAGCCTTGTAGACGAAACGCAATCAATACACGTCACATAAAAACTGACCCTCTACGTTGTGCTAGGTGCCCATACACAGGAAGACCCCTTTCATAAATTATAAAGGCTTGTGGTGCATGAAAATTCAGGTTCTTTAGCCTCAAATTGACCAAATTCCTAAAAGCCGCAAAAAATGCTGGTTCAATTCAGGAATTTTTGAAAATAATGTTGCTGTTTGGAGATATAATAGACCTTCTGTACTATATGTCGAACGTGAAAATTGCATGAAAAAATTCTAGGTTACCCCTTCACCCCCTAATTGCATTGATGAATTATACGGTCTACGTTAGCAGGGCCGGCGAAAGCTAGCTCATTCTCGCCGGCCCTGTACGTTAGTTCCGTGATAACCTTATAGCCATTTGCAAACTTTCACAGAAATGTAATAAATGGAGTGACATTGCTTCTTACAGAAATAGAAGGAAAGTTGTATGCCACCCCTTGAGATAATGTTCTCATGGTTACCGATTTGCATTCCTTCATTAGTTTGTTAAATTAAATTAAATTAGTTTTCTGGGAATATTTCAGAAACTGTTGGATTTAGAGCCTTATAATGTAGTTTTCGAGGACCCTTTAGGGCCCCCGAGTTTTGTTGCTGGCACCGAGGGGATTTATCTCGTCGTTGTACGCCATAATGTAATACTAATAATAATATAATATGGGGAGAAATTATAACACCTATTTTTTAAATTATTACTGCAGCCAATGGCCATGTACTTTTCTTTTCAGGACGGGTCAGGGAAGGGATATTATCAGAGAAAGAAGCATTCACATCACGCATGAGCAAAATGGAAATGGTCTACCATTTAACTAAGGACATCTATAAGAAAAGGTCAATATCCTTCAACGCAAAACTAAAACATTACTGCAGTGTCATCCGTCCGGAAGTCTTGCATGCTTCTGAATGCCTCACGATGAACAAAAAAGGCTTGGTCGAGAAACTGGAGGCCAACGAAAGGAAAATTTTGTGAAAGATATTGGGTTCCATCAAAGACAATGGGGAATACAGAAGACGGCATAACCATGACCTATATACTCATGTGGAGAAGATAAGCAACGTCATCCGGAAGAGAAGGTTACCATTTTTTGGGCATGTGAAACGAATGAGCCCAGCGAGACTGACCAACCGCAACATAACTTACTTTCAGGAGAGGAAAACAAAATGGGCCTGATTCATTGAACTGGATAAAGATCTGAAAGAAGTGGGGATTACACCAACAGACATTCAGAAGCGCGCCCCACTCAATAGGAAACTTCAAGCTTGTAAAGGTTTACAAGAAAAACCGAAGCTGAAAACGGGAAAGATTTTGACCCAGGAACGGAAGGAAATCCACCGAGAACGATTGCGGGCGTACAGGGCAAACATCAAAGCCTGTGGGAGACGGTTGGAATGACGCGGTCCATAGATGGCCTATACGAAATGAATGAATGAATGAATGAATGAATAATGTGGGGATAGGAATATAATAGACCTGCCCTACCACACCCGCAGGTGTAAATCGCGTGAAAAAATTCTAGAGTACCCCTTGATCCCCTTAAGCGCATTATACATATTGATGAATTTTACGGCTTAATTTGGTTCCGTGATAACCTTCTAGCCGTTTGCAAACTTTCACACTAATGTAATTAATGGAATTGCATTGCGTCTTACAGCAATGAGAATCCGTTGGCATGGTTACTGGCTTGCATTCGTTCATTAGTTTGTTGTTTGAGTCTTCAGTCTTTTGACTGGTTTGATGCAGCTCTCCATGCCTCCATGTCCTGAGCTAATCGTTTCATCTCTACATAGCTCCGACACCCTACATCCGAGGCAATCTGTTTAACATATTCTAACCTTGGTCTACCCCTACAGTTCTTGTCCTCGACCCTTCCTTCCATAACTAAGCTTGCTATTCCTGGGTGTCTTAGTATGTGTCCTACCAACCTATCTCTTCTCTTCATTAGCAGTCGCCAGAAACATCTCTCCTCTCCCACTCGTCTTAATACCTCTTCGTTTGTAACCCTATCTACCCATCTGATCTTCATCATTCTCCTGTAACACCACATTTCAAATGCTTCAATTCTCCTCTTTTCTGCTGCACCAATAGTCAAGTTTCACTTCCATAGAGCGCCACGCTCCAGACAAAGGCTTTCAAAAATGACTTCCTAATACCTAAATCTATATTCATTAGTTTATTAAATTAAATTAGTTTTCTGGGAATATCTCAAAAACGGTTGGTCTTCGGTCCTTAAAATGTGGTTTTCGGGGACCCGAGTTTTGTCTCTCACATTGAGGGGCTGAAAATGAGTTTTGTCTCGTCCTTTTACGCCTATTTCAGCATGTATTTTAAGGGGGTAGGCCCCCTTTTATGAGAGGTACGGAGAAGAGTTACATCAATGATTAGTGTCGTGCCTCTGATGGATATCTGTACCAAATTTTACGTTGATACACCCAGCCGTTCTCGAGTTATAAGGGAACAAATTTGTCCACAGACAAACAAACAGACAGACAGACAAAAAAATTATTTTCGCGCGCATCTATCATAAAACAGTCTGAAACGCGTAAACAACTCAAATTTCCGTAGAAATTCAGAGAAAAACACACACATTTTCATTTTTCTATATAGAGAGATCTACTGCACCGCTCGGTGTTGACCGTGTTTTATTGCACAGATTTTGGTTTTACTCGCTAACCGTTGGAAATATACGAAAAGTGATAAGGACCTTTCGGATAGAAAATTAAATGTTAAAGCTCATGTATACCATCAAAAGTTTGCTATTTCTTAGCGTTCTCTTTTTATTTGAAAAGGAAATATGTAATTTTGAAACCAAAGGGTGTAGTTACGTCACAAATGTCGGTTTTACTCGCTAACTGTTGGAGATACACGAAAAGTGATAAGGACCCTTCGGATAGGAAATTAAATTTCAAAGCTCGTATGTCCCATCAAAAGTTTGCTATTTCCTACCGTTCTCTTTTTTTATTTGATATGGAAATATGAAATGTTGAAACCAAAGGGTCTAGTGACGTCACTAAAATGGTCGCCATTTTTAATAGTGCAAAATTTCGAAATAAAATGTATCCTATATGTAAACCTGGTATTTCAGCTACATCCATACAAAATTTAATTTAAATCGGACCAGTGGTTCTTGCGTTATTGAGTAACAGACAGACAGACACACACCATCTCATTTTTATATATTAGTATGATGATAAGATTATTTATCGTATGGCTTTTAGTGCCAGGAGTGTACAAGGACATGTTCGGCTCGCCTGAGTCTGTAGCTGCTTCCAGCGGACACACTTAGGGTGAGCTACAAGTTCCGTTCGATTTCAAGTAGTTCCAACTTTCGCTACCAGATATCAATGATACCTAGTGGTGAACGTCGGAACTTTGATAGAGCGTTCCGACGAAATATAACCTAACAATTTAGCTTCCCACAAGTTTAGTCTGTGGAAGGATCTTTTACATGTCATAAATCTATGACATGGGACCGCCGGCTTTACTTCCTCTCCGAAGGAAGACATACTGAAGGATTTTAACGCTCTTAAAAAATCTGACGACTCCGTCCGGGTTTGAACCCGCTATCTTGGGCACAGCAGTTCATCATGCTACCAACTACGACACCGAAATGTTATGTTACGATCAATAACTTTCCAGGTCAACCAAACAACTGCATTTAACTATGCACTCATTCATAGAAGGCTTTGACTCATTGTATCCTACGTAGATACCACGCCATACAGGTGCTGTCTGCAGGAACTTTATTCAGAATACTCTCCCAGACTTGCCAGAAGATGTGCCCCTGCAAATAAGAAGCGACATGTGGATTATGCATGATGGGACTCCCGCACCTTTTAGTCTCATTGTTCGAGATGCACTGGCTGGTATCTACCATAACAGACGGACAGGTAGAAGAGAACCAGTTCCATTGCCTGCACGTTCTCCTGACCTCAATCCCCTGGATTTATATATCTGGGGGCAACTTAAACAACTGATATATGCAGCAGACAACCCGGATGAAGAAACCTTGGTCGATGTGTCATGGAAGCTTGCGAAACCATTTGACACCGCCACTTCATGTGAGATCTGTGCTGGACAAAACGGAGGCAGACAGGTTTTTCTCCGGGTACTCCGGGTTTCCCTGTCAACATTTCATTCCAGCAACACTCTCCGCTATCATATCATTTCATCGGTCATTCATTTAATCATTGCCCGAGAGGAGTGCGTCAGGCCTCGGCAGCCGGCACAGTCCATATCCTCGCCGCTATATGGGGGCTTCATTCATTCCATTCCTGACCCGGTCGGAGACTGGAAGCAGGCTGTGGATTTTCATTTTCAAGAAGAATTTGAAAGAGAGTGACCGTCAATGATTCAACGAGTGCGCTCGTGTCTAGACTTAAGAGGAGGATATTTTGAACATTTGATAAATCGAAAATAAAGGATTTTGGGACATATGAAATTTTTCTTGTTTTAGTTTAAGGAACTCATCCCCAAAGTTTGTAAAAATATTTCAGAATCACCCTGTATAAAGTAGCCTACTTAGGCAAATATCATTTTGCAACTCTCTATATTTATTAAGAAATATAATGACCATTTGAAATAACAAAACAAAGATTCTGAGCAAAATACATTAAAACTATTGTTTTTTATGAACTTCTAATCACTGTCAGTGATCCAAAGTTCACTGCCACTCTCTGTATTATCACTAGTGAGGTTTCCATACTTATTTACCAGCTCTTGATACGATAACTTAAACACACTTCATTATGTCTCTTGCTTTTTTCACTTTCAGAGGTTCTAATTGTTATGACTTCCTCGTGGAAACGTATGTTGTGTTGCACTGTACATATCGCGTAGCTGTCTAGAGAACTCTATTCCGGTCTCGACTTATTAAATAGTCCAAAGTGGACATGTGCGATTTTGCATCTACATTCTTCAATTCGTTCGAGTTTTAACTCTGGGCTTGAAATGATAGTCTGATCTTGATATTAAATGATGGACATTGATTTAATACTTGCAGTTCGTTAACGTGTTCAAAAATCTCTTTCAATAATCAACGGTGAAGAATTTGTCCCTTTGGAGTTCACAAATGCGGCAGTGTGTCTATCGACAACGGGATATCGCATGTAAGCGTCCTTAATTGCAATCGACCTAAGCCGAGATTGAAACCGCGATAATGGGATTAGAAGGCCAGCTAAGCCACTCACGCCCTCATGACCTTTATCTTGGCGCACGGTCGCCACTTACCACATGTGTCAAACGAACTCCACGAACAAACTAATGCCTAGAAAGGATTATTAATTTACAAAAAATATTTGCGGTGAAACAATCTCCAAAGAAATTTCATGGCATGGCATTTCACGACCCATTATACTACGAAATTCAACCAGAATGACACCCTCTGCACTCCAAAAGACGGTGCCCATAACTTTCCCAGCAGATTGCACTGCCTTTGTTATTTTGTTTGTCAGTAAATCGAAATAGTGCCATTCCATGCTTCATTGTTTGGTTTCTGGTTCGTAATGGTGGAACCAGCTCTTATCCCCCATTACAATACTCATCAAAAAATCATCTCCTTCATTTCCATGTCTCTGAAGAAGATTCTGAATGATAGTTTGCCTTTGAACTTTGTGCTATTTGATGGGTAACCATGAGACCTGGAAGGAACATTATCCTGCAACACGAAAACGCACGTCCCCACAGGGCTCGTATCACTAGAGAGAACATTCAAAACTGTGGATGGGAAGTCTTGGTATCCTTCATAGCTTTGTGAAGAAGCATTTGAGAGGTAAGGCTATGAGACGAACGAGGACGTGAAGAGAGAAGTGCGATGGCGTGCCGGAACGGATTTCAGTCGTCAAAGGATTTACAAACTTCCACAATGGTGGGATAAATGTGTCCAAAGGAATGGAGACTATGTTGGAAAAAAAACTAACTTTTTATTTTGAAATGATATATTCAGTGTATCGCAATTAATGAACATCTCTCTGTCAAAAAAAATTGCTCATGACTTTCTGTAGGCTATGCACTGAACGAAAAAAAAGCATGAGATTAATAAATTCAGGTTCGGTGATAACGTAACATCCATTACAATTGGGTACCATGGTGTTGACCGAATGAAAAGCATTTAAATGTCGTTTACTAAGGCAACACTGAAAAATGACTCCCACAGACCAGAATTTAACTTCTTAGCGGAGCTGGGAATCGAACTCAGGACCTTTGGAACCGGAGTCTCAATGCGTACCCCGAGGCCTCAGAAGGTGGCTACGGAAATGGATGATGTTGATGAAGATGATAGTTGCTGTTCCCTGGGTCCTAACATCTAGGTTATCGGCCCCTAATTATATGGTGATAGTGAAAAAATAAATGATAATGTAATGAAAACTACCTACCACTAGTAACTACTGAATTACATCTAACTTGGACTGTTGGCACTGCAGAAAAGAGGAGTATAGAAGCCCTTGAAATGTGATATTACAGGAGATTGTTGAAGATCTGACGGGTAGATAGGGTAACAAATGAAGAGGTATTAAGACGAGTGGGAGAGGAGAGATGTTTCTGGCGACTGCTAACGAAGAGAAGTGATACGTTGATAGGACACATACTAAGACACCCAGGAATAACAAACTTAGTTATGGAAGGAAGTGTCGGGGACAAGAACTGTAGGGGTACACCAAGGTTAGAAAACAGATTGTCTCTGATGTAGGACGTGGTAGCTATGTAGAGATGAAACGATTAGCTCAGGAAAGAGAGAGGTGAAGAGCTGCATCAAACCAGTCAAAAGACTGAAGACTTAAACAACAACGGACTAGAAGAGGAAATTGATAAAACAGGATTAAGGGAAATAAAGGACAGGGAAAGGAAATATCCTTACCTCTCGAAGAATGAGGATTGAGGGACTTGGTAGGAAATGGAGCCATGAAAGGTATATAAGAAAGGGTAAGAGGAGGGGGTCCGCCCCTAAGACTATGGAAAAAAGGGGAAAGCGAAAGAAGCTCAGGAATCTCTCAGGATCGCCAACTCCTGAACTCACGAGCCGTGAGTCCTTCAGGGAGTAGCAATATCCAGGGTGCACCTTAACTGGTAGAGCAGGAGATACCATGTACACAAAACAACAGGGCTGACCCCTCGAAGATTATATAAAGCTCAGTCACACAGAAAGCGGTCTGTCGCGGCGGGAAGCGATCCAGCGGTCGTCGAGGTGGTCTATATGGGGACGTCACCTTTGTGTCAGCGGTCCAGTCTGGTCGCTTCCTTCTAGTCGTGCGTTTTTATATTAAGTATTGTTTGATATTATTATTGAGTATGAGCTCGGACGAAGAACAACTCCTTCTCCTTCTTGCTTTGCAAAACACAAAGAAGAAATTACGGTTTTGGGTGCATGACTGAAAAACTGTGAACTGTCAAAAAAATATGTGTATTTACGCACAGTTTTTAAAAATATTTCAGTTTGGACACTCAACAATCAACGGCAGCATGGTGGTCACAGGAACAATCTGTAAGTATGTACTGCCGGATCGCTCATCGTCGCGACAAAGACTAGCGGGTGACGGTAGACCGCGTTGTATGTGTTAGAGATGATGCAACTTTGCGTAATACAACTCGACCGCCTGATCGCCGCGGTCAGATATCGCTTCCCGCCGTGACAGACCGCTTTCTGTGTGGCCGAACCTTAAGGGCATTAGGAAAGATGAGTTAAGGTGGGAAAATAAAAGACACCCTAGGTCTCGGATACCCTAATACTGTCGGGTTTGATAAAGAACAAGAGTTGACAAACGGACGACGATAGGAAAGATGAATGAGAGGCTGGAGTCCGGTGGTCGCCAACTCACGTTCCACTACTCGTGAGCCACTAGGGGGGGGGGGGGGGATGCAAAAATAGAACGTGTGTCTATCTGAGTGCTTTATCCGCTGAGAAACCTGGAGAAAGGAGGAAGTAGATGGATCGTCCAGCTTTGGCAAACGACACCACCTCTAAATAAAACCGGCCCTCACTGAGGTGTCACAGAGGAATGGAGTCTCTAAATATACAACTGTGACCACGTGGCGCATGTCAAGCAGATGGGACATCACATCAACAGGCTCGAATATAAAAGCATAATTGCGGAATAATGGACTCCTTGCGAATGTGTTTGGCTTGGCAACTATGGTGACATTTAGTCCGAGCATACGGAAGAAGCTCTTTGTAAAAGCCCCACATAATACAGTTGATAACAGTCACTTTCCGGTCTGAGTGTGGGCTATGCCCGCAGTAACATTTATAGTGAGAGCCCTCCCTATAGAACGGAGCCTCGGAAGCGCCGTGTGACGGCAGGACACTCTGGCTAGCCACCTGTCGAGCAAGGCACTAGCGCTAGCAGTAGCGCAGTGCCCAACTAGTTCAACGCATTTACACGTCTTAACGTATGTAACCATCATCATTGCTAGCTTGTTACGGTGGGTGAGTGGTTATCCTGTCGGACTTCCAACCCCCAAACTTTCAGGTTCGCTCCTGGCCGTGGTAAGTGATTTTTGAAAGGCGGCAAAAATCAAGGCATGTATGTCATACATTGTTGGCATGTTAAAGAACACATTTGAATTCAGTAGGCCGTGTTAATAATGGCAAAATTAATCTCGGGATTTTCCGCCAATACAAAGTTCCTCCATTCTCTATTAGAAAGCGGTGTAGTGTCAAGGGATTGTCAACTCCTTGACTTTCATAGCGCTCCAAGGAACAACAAAATTCGTCATCCAAGCTGCCCTTTGGGCGTCAAGTAACAAAGCTTGCACCCGGCACCCAAGGTCACACAATATTACTATTATTATATCATCATTACTTACATGCATCTCATAGTAGTTGCTGGAAATGCTGTCCTTCATTTCCTAAGCAAACATTGCACCAACGTAGCAAGTTTTGGTGCACTCGCTGTAATTCATCCTCACTGATATTTCGTATCGGGGCAGGTATTTCGTTCTCGAGAGCCTCCAGAGCAGCGGATTGTTTCTGTGTATCATTTGTTAGAGGTTCCCCCACAAGTAAAATCGCACGGCACTGAAAACGCATTTTCTGAAAGAATTCTTCTTGAGAAGATAAGTTTTCACTAGGAAAAATCGATGGTTTGTTCAATACCTAGTCATGTTCACGGGATGCGAGATAGGCTGAACTAAGTTATCTTGCCAGCTGACCGCATGTGGTGATTCCGGACCCACTGTTTTGTAACGGTAGATGCTAGTCAACTGGTGCTGACTAATCGCTCTGCACCCATCACACGGTCCAAACAAGGTCCGTTGTATAGAGAAGGCTCTCACTACATATGCGTACGAAAAATATACTACGGGCTGTACTGGCATTTCGTCGGTTCAGTATTGATACCGGCTGTATTACTGTAGTTTTGCCTGCCCCTTGGTGTTGGGGTAGCGTGCCTGCCTTTCACTCGGAGGCCCCGAGTTCGATTCCCGGCTCCATCAGGGATTTTAGAAATTGACGTGACGGCTGGAACGGGGTGCACTCAGCCTCGTGAGGACAATTGAGTAGCTGCCGGACAGTGTGACAGCGCCCCTGTCACGGAACACAAGATTAACGGCCGAGAGGACCCGACGAGCTGACCACGCGTCATCCCAATATCTGCAGGCCAAATGGCTGGGCAGCGGTCGCTTTGTAGGCCTGCGCCCTTCATGGGCTGTAGTGGCGGGGGTTATTATTATTATTATTACTTATTATTACTGCAGTTACGAGAAAAATCCAATAGACATCTACATTAGTAAGAGATTGACAAGAAGCGAATAATTTTGTCAACATGAAGTATAACATAAATTTCTCGCCAAATCAATACTTACTTACATTAAAAATACTACAGGTACATGTTTCGGAAAACTAAATGTTTCCTTCCTCAGCCCACTTTTTGGTGTATAACATAATACTACATCGAAAACCTCACCAAATAACAAAAAACACATTTCACATTTACTCTCTCATTCTTCTTTTGTTAGGCCTGCGTCATTAGACACATTAATCTCACTCACGGAATAAACACTTATTAGTTGAAGTATTGAATATGAAGCGAGGAACATTGACATATTTACTCCTTCAACGTGGGTTGCCGAACTGTACACAAGCATCTGAAGAACAGAACAACGGAAAACGCCGGAATCGTACAACCTTGTCAAAAGCGGAGAGACATTAACTAGCACCAAGGTAGGGTGATTGGGTATGGCGTCAAGAAATTTGATCGATTCAGGGTATATGTTGGAAATTACCTATTGTGGCGGGGGTTGAGGAGGCGGTTTGCGTTTTTTATTATTCAAATGATCTGCTAATATATCAAATAATTCATTAGATTCAAAATTAATCTCGTTTAGATTATAGCATTCCTTTGATCTCTGATAAGTATTGATATGAATATTTTCCAAAATATTCATATAGCTGCCCTTCGATGCGT